>JBAMCD010000121.1:0-1263993 GCA_037075365.1 Drosophila emarginata
TTTATTTTTCAAATGGCAATAATTTGGTCATCTTTTTGCCGAATTCAAAAGCAATTACGCCGTTGTAATCGCAACTTAGCGTAGGGAAAAACTGCATTAAAACATTCGAAATTCGAGATTCAATTCAATTCGAAATTGTTCAGCGGAGCACTTTTCGTTTTTGCAAACCAAACCAACCCGATCCGATCCGCACGAGAATGATTTTTTATTTATACTGGCACTTTTAGTTATAACGTATAACAAAAAAATAATCTTAAGTCTCTGCGCAGAGAAACAAAGACTGCCCTAGAGAGTTATTGAGAGAAACAGAGAAAGAGCGAGATAGAAAGAAAAGGGAAGACACAGCGAGAGAGAGAGAGAGAAAATGTAACATTTTTTAAAATGCCCGCCCGCTTTTATTTTTGTATTATTTCACGGTTTACCGATTGGCACTGTACCGCCATCTACTGCAATTTAGTGCTTCATTGAACAGTTTTCAAAATATCTTTATTAGGAAATATTATCTTTAAACTTTGTTAGTTGCTTTTTGGTTTTCTATCTTTACAAATTTCAATTTTTGTGTAGTTTTGTAAATTCTATATTTCTAATTTGTTCGATATTCCCGATTTAGCTTTTTTCCTCTAATCTTCTTTTCGAAACATATGGCAGCACTGGTCTGAGAACGACAACGTTTATTTGTTGTTATTTTTGCCGCAATCAGTAACTTTTAAGACGTTCCCCTCCCCCAGTAAAGAATATATTTAAATGGTTTACTGAAACTCATTCTTAAGTACAAACGACCACGTCGCTGTTGTCCAGTAAAGTCGTCGAAGTCGTTAGATTCATAATCTTTTTCGCGCATTTTCGAACTGCACACCGCATTTGCTGTTGCTGCTGACGTGGTTTAATTTGAATCCCGATCCCAGCAAATTGTTAGTTTAATTTAATTAAAATAATGTTGGCAAAAGCTTTATTGATTTGCTGCCTTTTGGCGTTAGCTCAAGGCTATAGTTTCACATCGAAAGAGGTGAAATGTCATGGTAAATAAGGCAACAAGCCGAGTAGAAATGGGCAATTTAATTATTTTCAAAATAATTTTTCAGTGTGCAAGGCCACAGTAACAGAACTGGAGGATGCCATAGCCAAAGAAGATGCCAATAAAAAGGTGGATGTCAGCGGCTTCCGTCTTGATGCTCAGGGGAATTCGGTAAGCAAGCGTGTGCTTCTAATAAAATCAGAGATGTTCCTAACCGAGCTCATGGAAAAGATTTGTAAGTGGATATCCAAGCGGATTAAAAGTAGTTTTTAATTTATTGCTTTTCCGATTAGGTGACAAAATGGACGACTATCTCAAGGCCACCTACAAAAGTAATGGAAAATTCACACTTCTTAAAATGATTGTTGATGGCAAAATGAATTCCGAATCGTCGCTGGTCGATTTTGTTCAAGATGGAGATCTCAATAAGAGTTTGGGACACTTTTGTAATGAGATTTTAGAAGATCACGAGGAGGTTTTCCTGAAAGCCTTCCAGGCTGAAGAGATTGGCAATGATTTGGACATCAAAATTTGTTCCGAGCATGCGAAATACTGTGATGAAGCTCCCGTTCAGGATGAATACGATTTTGATGGCAAAGAGGAGCTGTAGGCCAAGTTACTTAATCAATTAAACGAATTTCCTTGATCATTAACTGTTAAAAGAAGAGTCCTCCAATGGATGCACTCTTTAATGGTACTGAAATAAATTAATATGTATTTTTTTATATATGCCAGCTGAAAAAACAAATTAAAAGTGACAATAAAACACAAAATGTTCAATGTGCAATGCCCTCCGAAGTAACAACAAACAATATTAGTTTTATTTATGTGAAAATGTTTTAACGTTTCTTTTCTGCTCTTTTTACTTTTTCTCATTTTCATCTACAACTTCTTCGACCTCTTCCTCGGCAACACTAAAACCATAAAAAAAAAGATAGAATATTTTTCCGATCGCCCATCTGTACTTACGGCTCAGGTGGAGTGACATCACGCAGCAGTTGATGGCGTATCACTAACCATGGAGCACCGAATCCCAGAGTCCCAAAAATTAGATAAAATATTGTAAAACGAACAGGACTCTCCATGCTCTTACGCCAGGGCAAATTCTGTAGGCCAACTCAATGAAAATTAAAAGGATATGACTCTACGCCTTTTACTTACCGCGCCTGGATTTCCACCACCATAGCCGGAGGCATAACGGTGCGTTAGCGGTGTTGAAATCCTTCCAACAGTGCTACGTAGTGCCGACCACATGACGATAATTTCTTTGATTAAAAAACTACAAATTAAATTCTCGCCCGGCCAATACAAAATCTCAAATGTGTATTGAGGGATAATGTTCTTCCAAAAAAATGAAATGACAAACATATATCCAAAACATTACCGTCGGCGCCTACTATGTGCAACCCAAACGAAAACAAAATTGATTCGTGTTGATCTACAGTTTTACAATAACTTTATTTAGGGGTTCCACTTTATACTTAAAATTAAAGCGGGTACAACAGACAAAATAGCATCTAAAAATGAGAAAAAATACGTTACTAAGTATTATTACAATTTTCTAATCCATCTTACAATTGTTGTTGTTGTTGGTTGCTCGCAATGTGGGAGGAGCCGGAGCACAAAATCCACAGCTTACTTCTTCAACAGCTGATGTCTGACGATCAGGAATGGCGAGCCAAAGCCCAGAACGCAGCCGATGGTGAATAGGGCAGTGATTCTGTACTTGTTCTGTATACTGAAGGGCAGATTCTATAATGGGAAATTGAAAAATAAAGATTTTCATTGATTTTTCATATAGAATTACGGGTATGATTGCACCATGCAATTACGTAACACAATGCCCATTTTAAATTTTCACACTGACCTCGCCGGGGACACCACCATGGCTGCCATAGCGGACCATGGACTGGGAGAAGTTACGTGCAATAACACTGCTGCGGCCCAACATTTTGTTAAATAACTTTGTTTTTTAGCAGAAAATTTTCAACAAAATGGATAGACCTTTGATGGTAATGATAGAGTTGCCAGAAGTTATGTTTCCTGAAGAAACGATAACATTCGATAAGATGTATTTTTGTTAATTATCGAATGGTTTATAACTCAGAAAATCGATAATGTTTGTTTGCGTACAATTTTTACAGTGTTGTTAAATTTAAGGAATTTTCTTTCAGTGTTGTTTTTGTTTTCCAAGTGAGCGGACGAACCGAAAACGTGAGAGAATTAAGTTCTTCCAAAATTAAAAATTTTTGCACAAAATTATAAGTCAAAATTGTGCGGCGCGCATTGACAACGTAAACTTGCACTAAGTGCCGCGGACTGCCTGACACCGGGTCAGCTAACGGTTCAGTTCGTCTACGCCTACGCCTCCGCCATTGTCACCGCCGCAAACGAGAATTTTTCCACTTCAAGAAAAAAAGGCAACAAGACAAACGCGACGCGCTTTATCTGTGTTGTGAGTGAATCTTTGTCGCAAATGAAGCAGAATCAGTGAAATAAATATACATACACACAGATAAAAAACCAAAATGCTCGAATCACCTAAATTTATTGAGAATGATTTTTACGATGGTAGCCGTGCCTTTACCTGGCTGGCCGATATGGTTGGACTATCTGTGGATTTGGTAAGTTCTTTTTGCTTTTGTCTTGCATTAAAGGATTTTTCGTCATCAGTGGAACAGGTCGGACGTGTTGCACGTGTCTATATGTACATGCGCATGCATATATGTATGTACATACATACATAGATACATATGCGAGTGTCTGTGTGTAAAAATGCGGACAAAAGCCGCAGAAAGAGGAACAACAGACGCAGCAGCCACAGTTGCACAGCATCTTTTGCATAATTTACCCACAACAATAACAAACAAAGGGGAAACAGGAATACCCATACATACTCATCATCTCCCCTCAGTGTACCCCCCTCTTGCATTTAGCTGAACAACAATTACTTGTTTCGAGGCTAAATTTGAATGCCGGTTGCATACCAGATCAACTGAAGCGTATAATAAAAATTGTGTCTTAAGGTTAACCTACCAGACTAGCCGCCACTCCCAAAATTTCGCCACCCCATACGGTAACTCCCATTCCGCCCCCCTCCACATAAGGTTTAAAATTATTTTTGTTCGTTTTTTTTGTGTTTCGACAGTGTTTCCTTCGCTTATTGGCAAGCCAATCGAAAGTTTGGCACAAGTTTGTAGTTTGTTTCAATTACATTTCATTTGTTTTTTTTTTTTTATTTCTGGCCTGGTAACGGGTCTACTTAATTGTTATGAACCTTGTTTTGTGGGTGTATGGTAAATTGAAATTAATTTTGGTATAGAATCGTCCACTTTAATTATTTTCTGCATACGCATCATTAAATTTGTAATAAATAATTGCAAATTTTTATTGCATCATTAACCAAACAAAATAGATACTTAAAATTTGGATGGCGACTTTGTAGTTCACTTTATAAATTGGCGGTACCATTAATCAGCCATGTATCTTGCGCAATAAACAAAAATGCATGCAATTTGAGTCATTTCCATATTTATTTAGAATGAAAATATTTCTACTCATTTATATTTCATTTAAATGCAATATCTAGCATAAATTATATATATTACTTATAACTTACATATGTATGTGTCACGAATTTATTTTTCCTACTACATAAAATATCTGTATAAGGCATTTTTACTAGTTGCAGTGGCCACCTAATGTCATTTTTTCTGTGGGGTGGGAGGAGATTTAGTCGCACTCACACAGACACACACAGGTACAAAAGCAAGCACTAGAATAATACAGAAGGCACATATGTACATACGTGTACATGTTCATGGAGAGGCTAAGAGAATGATGAAAGAGGGATAAGTGATACATTTATGCAATTGCTTGCCAAGCTCTTGCAGTTAAAGGACCTCAATCCTCTTTGAATAAGACTTGGAATTGTAAAAAACGACTACGCTAAATTTTTTTAGTTTTGTTCTTTTGTTTCCTGCTTAATGATGATGATGACGATGATCTAATATCGAATTTCTATATGTATGAACTAAGCCACATGACGCGTTAACACATACAAGCTCACCACACACACACACCACAGAGAGAGGCTGACACAACTGTTGACTTCATCAGCAGCTACTTGTGAATACAATTTTGCTGGCTTCTTTTTTACGAGTTTTCACTTTTATTTTGTTTTTGCGCGCCCCCAAAGATAATTGAATTTTTAGAGCTGCTTTTTGTTTGCAAACAAAAAATTAATAATAGCTGCATATGTATGTATATACATATGTATGTATGTATGTGTGGCTGTTGCTCACGCTCAGCTGTTTAAGTGAGTCACCGGGTGGTGTCGCCTTGCCGAAACAATTAAATTTACTTGTCATAATATTTTTGGCATAAGCAAGCAAGAAGGTCTTTTCATTTCACACTCACATATCATGGAATTGGCTTGAATCGAATGTAAATTCAATTGATTGAAGGTCAATTATTAGACAAATGCGCAAAAATAAAAAAAAAATAAGCTAATGACCTAATACAGTGCATAAACAGTTCTCCCTCTCTCTCTCTCTCGCTCTCGCTCTCTCAGTCTGTCTACATTTTTCGCTCAATCTACATTTTTGCTTCCCTTTTAGTCTCTTATATTTTGTATATATGTATGTATTTATGAAATATAAAATTCTTTGTATCTTTAGAAATGATATCGTTCTTAGCTTCACCCTGTTCTTTGAATATAACAAAGTCTCTTAATTTTTTAAAAACATTATTTTTTTGTTTTGTTTTGACCCACGAAAAACAATATGTAATTTCTTATTTGTCGGTTGTGTATTGAGTAAATAATCGTTATCACTAATAATAATAAGATGATTATTTAAAACAATAGTTATACATACGTATTGGACGCCTCAGAAATATGTAGGTATTTTCCGATTAACTTAAGAACGTTTCACTATATGATTAAAAAAAAGCAAAATTACATATTATCTTTATAACGAATACCTAAAATAAAAATAAAATTGGAAGGATTTCTTCCTTAATTATTTTTAGAAAAGTCAACTCATAGAAATCTATTTATTATATAGTATTACTATTGTATATAATATTATAAAATCTATCTTCTATCCTTAAAGCAGAAACAGGCATACATATGTACATATGTATACATATACAGACTTTCCCTTTCTCCATTATATATTATTACAATATTGATAATACCCTTGATTGATATAATGATGTAGGGTATCAAAAACAAATCTCTTTTTGTTTATTTAATATTTTTGTTCTTGCTTTGATCACACAATTTGTATATACATACATTTTTTGAACTGGTTCAGTTTGAACAGAAAGCAACTGTATGTACCTAAATTTGTAATATTTTGTAAATTATGGCAATATACATATGTGTTGTCCGGTTAATTGTTCGGCTTTTTTCACGGCTTTTTGGCATAGCAAGCAAGTTTGCATAAATTATATTAAATTATCATTTCTATGACCTTGGGAGCTCTCAACCGACTCTGTCATCTGCCTCGCTCTACCCCTATCTTTCTCTCTATGGAGGTTGTTGTTGGTTCAGACTTGAACTTGTTGCTGGCACATCAGCTGTTAGCTCAGCTGCCGCTGTCGCCTAATGAAGGGGAACCGGGTGTACATACATATACACACACACACATACATACAAACACATATTCGTTCTAATTCTCATTGCCTATGGTGAAATTGATATTAAAGTCGCGACTCGTAGCTTATATTCGAGCAATTTTAACACTTTGTGTTTTTATCATGCGTGTACACACTGTGGTGCGCCTATTTGTTATTGTTGTTTATGGTTTTATTTATTTATAGTCATCACGCCACCTTTTGCTTTGGCGCATTGCCCTCCCCATCGCAATTTTACGGATTTAATTAAATGATTTATGTATGTGTGAGTTCTTTCCCATTTTGATGTGATTGATAAAACTATATTATTGACCCAACTCATTCACAATGTTGTTACTAGGTCGGGAAATCAATTCACGACATGACTTTTAAAATCTGACTCCTTAAAACTTACCATTTAAAATTTTGTTATATAAATTGTCTAGCATTTATCAGAAAATAAACCCAAAAGTCATAAAAAACAACCCTCAGGAAGGTTTTATTAATTGAATTCGGGTGTATGTATGTACATACATATGTACATATATGCTGAAAAATATATACCGTCGTTTACTTTCAGAGAAGTATGAAAAACCGCTTCGAAAATCTGTCAGCATGCTTAACACTGCTTGCTTACCCTGGCAATTTATTAATTCATTCCATTTCGAACACATAATTATTCGTAAGCTTTTGTCAAAACAGACTTAGCTTAATTGGAGGTTCCAAAAATTAGGAAAGTGTCTCAAATTTTAAATACACTTTTTTTGCTGACATTTAATATACATTTGTACATATATGTATCTGTGTCTAACAATAATGTATGTACCCTATTTTGTGCAGGGCATATGAAAAATTGTTGCAAAAAAAAGAAAAGGGACACGAACACAAATTGATTCTGCATTGTGTGGCGCATTGTTCAGAATCGTTGACTTGGAATTATGGCACGGCTTATCTATGGCCATCATAATGTGAACAAAGGACCGGTTATAAGTAGTATTTGACATTTTAATAAATTGTATTTCTTATTGAAGCTGTCAGTCGCACGAAAAGAATTTTCTTATCAATGCTAAATTCCAAATTTCTTCAACTAGACGGGTTTTTAAATGTAACAAAAATCTGTTTACCTTGAACACACGAGTAGGACCTGTTTTAAGCAGATCTTATCCATCTCTTCCTTGTACTACATCCGTCTTACGAAATGATTTCCCTTTGCGAAATATTTCCTTTACTACACAAAATTTACTTTGTATATTGCATCCACCTGTTGAACTAAACGTCTCTCGGTGTCTGACATAATATATAGTATTCTTTTGCAAGATTTTCAGTTTGCGTATTTGGCTCGCTACCGGACGTAGACACATAGAAATAAAAGAAAACTGGTTTTTCTTCTACTAACTTTAACTTATTGCGTTTACCAGATTTTTAAACAAGTAGTTGTTTGCTTCTTACCACATAGTCTGTATTAAAGCCAACACTGATTGGAGCATATCAATGACTTAAGGGCAAAACATATTTTTGTATAAAAAAGATAGTGTTATTTCATTTTTAAGAACAAAGAAAAAAATTGCAATGATTGTGCCAAAAGCTAAAAACTTTGATTTTTGTTCCAGCCTTAACCATTACTGATACAAAATCTGTGTTGTAAATGAATATAAAAAACAAATAATGAATATTGTAAATCTCCGACCAAATTCCTTTTTAAATTTGAAAAAGTAGATTGCGTTGATGTGCAAAAACCTAAATTAATCAATAATCCATTTTAAATGGCATCCATATTTGAAATGTTGAAACAAAAAAGAACAAAGAAACCGAAATCAGAAACCATCTCTTTTTTTATTCATTTTAAAGATATAGCAAATTTTAATGGACAATATTTCTAAACTATGAGAGTAGATGTTAGTCGAAAAAAAATTGAAAGGTTAACATACAATTTATTTGTCCTAATATACATAAGTATTTGTAGATTAACGTGTAAATCTTTTTTGATTATGGGTTATTAGTTATAATAAAATGCGTTGTACTCAGACACATTTATTAACACCCACAACCCATATTGCTACGCCATTAGTCGCGTATATCGGCAAGTACTTATCTTGATGACGCAGACTAAACTGAACACCCCATGGACGTCTTTGTCTTTGACCTGTGGCGCGATATTAATCGTCATCAGTACTAGTACATGAGACTTTGTTCTCGATAAAACAATGTGCGCGCAACATTGATTATATCAATATGTCCTTCGGACCCCTTATTTCGCGAGATAGAAACATTTTAAACATAAAGATTACATCAGGGCCGAGACACAAATTTAAGTCGGAAATAGTTAACGTATTTTGTTATAAAATAAGCGATATGAGTCTTATGTCAAGATACCATTTTTTAAGAGGAAAATGGTTATGTCTCCATATCTGTTTCACTTTACAAATTAGTTAAATTATCTTGAAACAGGCCCAGTACCTTGTTTCTTGTGTAAAAATACTTGTAATATACAGATGGGTGGTAGTTTCGTGGGCTATAAAAGCCCATATGAGGTGCATTTCTGGCCAGAATATTACAGCGAAAGTGGTAAAGTAACCAGATACCAGTTAGTTATCCTTTTAGCAAACCCACAGATGAAAATTTGTAAGTGACACAATCTCGGAACCAGCACAAAGCAAGTCGAGTTAACCATAATATTTGCGCAGCTTACCTTTTCTTTATAGCCCTAGTAGCGGCTGTAGTTATACCAGCGAGTGGCCGTGGCTTGCGGCTTCACAAAAAAGAACCCTGTAATCTAAAAACAACACCACCTCCACCATGTAAGCCACCTACCACATCTCAACCTACAACTCCGAAGTTACCATGTAACAAAACAAAGACTACCACGACCACATCTTGTAAAGTCAAATCCACGACGACTTCTTCCATCTTAGACGAACCAACAACTACGCCGACTCCTTCTCCAGGCAAACCTTCGACTACTAGTGCTCCCATAATAAACGAACCGTCTTCGAGTTCGCCCAGTAAGCCAGAGCCTACAGCAAGTACTCCATCTGCAGACAAACCTTCGACTACTACTCCTTGTGAAGGCAAACCAACGACAAGTGGTCCTGTAATAAACGAACCATCTTCGAGTTCTCCCAGCAATGCAAAACCTACTACTCCATCTTCAGACAAACCTTCGACGACTAGTGCTCCCATAATAAACGAGCCGTCTTCGAGTTCGCCCAGTAAGCCAGAGCCTACAGCAAGTACTCCATCTGCAGACAAACCTTCGACTACTACTCCTTGTGAAAGCAAACCAACGACAAGTGGTCCTGTGATAAACGTACCATCCTCGAGTTCGCCCAGCAATGCAGAACCCACTTCTCCTTCTTCAGACAAACCTTCGACGACTAGTGCTCCCATAATAAACGAACCGTCTTCGAGTTCGCCCAGTAAGCCAGAGCCTACAGCAAGTACTCCGTCTGCAGACAAACCTTCCACTACTACTCCTTGTGAAGGAAAACCAACAACTAGTGGTCCTGTGATAAACGTACCATCCCCGAGTTCACCCAGCAATGCAGAACCTACCACACCTTCTTCAGACAAACCTTCGACGACTAGTGCTCCCATAATAAACGAACCGTCTTCGAGTTCGCCCAGTAAGCCAGAGCCTACAGCAAGCACTCCATCTGCAGACAAACCTTCGACTACTACTCCTTGTGAAGGCAAACCAACGACAAGTGGTCCTGTAATAAACGTACCGTCCTCGAGTTCACGCGGCAATGCAGAACCTACTACTTCTTCTCCAGACAAACCTTCGACGACTAGTGCTCCCATAATAAACGAGCCGTCTTCGAGTTCGCCCAGTAAGCCAGAGCCTACAGCAAGTACTCCATCTGCAGACAAACCTTCGACTACTACTCCTTGTGAAAGCAAACCAACGACAAGTAGTCCTGTAATAAACGAACCATCCTCGAGTTCGCCCAGCAATGCAGAACCTACCACTCCTTCTTCACACAAACCTTCGACGACTAGTGCTCCCATAATAAACGA
This sequence comes from Drosophila emarginata, assembly GCA_037075365.1. NCBI lineage: Eukaryota > Metazoa > Arthropoda > Insecta > Diptera > Drosophilidae > Drosophila > Drosophila emarginata. Next base: position 10,652 of record JBAMCD010000121.1, read on the forward strand.
ACCGTCTTCCAGTTCGCCCAGTAAGCCAGAGCCTACAGCAAGTACTCCATATGCAGACAAACCTTCGACTACTACTCCTTGTGAAAGCAAACCAACGACAAGTGGTCCTGTGATAAACGTACCATCCTCGAGTTCGCCCAGCAATGCAGAACCTACTACACTATCTTCAGACAAACCTTCGACGACTAGTGCTCCCATAATAAACGAGCCGTCTTCGAGTTCGCCCAGTAAGCCAGAGCCTACAGCAAGTACTCCATCTGCAGACAAACCTTCGACTACTACTCCTTGTGAAAGAAAACCAACGACAAGTGGTCCTGTGATAAACGTACCATCCTCGAGTTCGCCCAGCAATGCAGAACCTACTACACTATCTTCAGACAAACCTTCGACGACTAGTGCTCCCATAATAAACGAGCCGTCTTCGAGTTCGCCCAGTAAGCCAGAGCCTACAGCAAGTACTCCATCTGCAGACAAACCTTCGACTACTACTCCTTGTGAAGGCAAACCAACGACTAGTGGTCCTGTGATAAACGTACCATCCTCGAGTTCGCCTAGCAACGCAGGACCTACTACTCCTTCTTCAGACAAACCTTCGACGACTATTGCTCCCATAATAAACGAACCGTCTTCGAGTTCGCCCAGTAAGCCAGAGCCTACAGCAAGTACTCCATATGCAGACAAACCTTCGACTACTACTCCTTGTGAAAGCAAACCAACGACAAGTGGTCCTGTGATAAACGTACCATCCTCGAGTTCGCCCAGCAATGCAGAACCTACTACACTATCTTCAGACAAACCTTCGACGACTAGTGCTCCCATAATAAACGAGCCGTCTTCGAGTTCGCCCAGTAAGCCAGAGCCTACAGCAAGTACTCCATATGCAGACAAACCTTCGACTACTACTCCTTGTGAAAGCAAACCAACGACAAGTGGTCCTGTGATAAACGTACCATCCTCGAGTTCGCCCAGCAACGCAGGACCTACTACTCCATCTTCAGACAAACCTTCGACGACTAGTGCTCCCATAATAAACGAACCGTCTTCGAGTTCGCCCAGTAAGCCAGAGCCTACAGCAAGTACTCCATCTGCAGACAAACCTTCGACTACTACTCCTTGTGAAAGCAAACCAACGACAAGTGGTCCTGTGATAAACGTACCATCCTCGAGTTCGCCCAGCAATGCAGAACCTACTACACTATCTTCAGACAAACCTTCGACGACTAGTGCTCCCATAATAAACGAGCCGTCTTCGAGTTCGCCCAGTAAGCCAGAGCCTACAGCAAGTACTCCATCTGCAGACAAACCTTCGACTACTACTCCTTGTGAAGGCAAACCAACGACTAGTGGTCCTGTGATAAACGTACCATCCTCGAGTTCGCCTAGCAACGCAGGACCTACTACTCCTTCTTCAGACAAACCTTCGACGACTATTGCTCCCATAATAAACGAACCGTCTTCGAGTTCGCCCAGTAAGCCAGAGCCTACAGCAAGCACTCCATCTGCAGACAAACCTTCGACTACTACTCCTTGTGAAGGCAAACCAACGACAAGTGGTCCTGTAATAAACGTACCGTCGTCGAGTTCACCCAGCAATGCAGAACCTACTACTCCTTCTCCAGACAAACCTTCGACGACTAGTGCTCCCATAATAAACGAACCGTCTTCGAGTTCGCCCAGTAAGCCAGAGCCTACAGCAAGTACTCCATCTGCAGACAAACCTTCCACTACTACTCCTTGTGAAGGCAAACCAACGACAAGTGGTCCTGTAATAGACGTACCGTCCTCGAGTTCACCCAGCAATGTAGAACCTACTACTCCTTCTCCAGACAAACCCTCGACGACTAGTGCTCCCATAATAAACGAGCCGTCTTCGAGTTCGCCCAATAAGCCAGAGCCTACAGCAAGTACTCCATCTGCAGACAAACCTTCGACTACTACTCCTTGTGAAAGCAAACCAACGACAAGTGGTCCTGTGATAAACGTACCATCCTCGAGTTCGCCCAGCAATGCAGAACCTACTACACTATCTTCAGACAAACCTTCGACGACTAGTGCTCCCATAATAAACGAGCCGTCTTCGAGTTCGCCCAGTAAGCCAGAGCCTACAGCAAGTACTCCATCTGCAGACAAACCTTCGACTACTACTCCTTGTGAAGGCAAACCAACGACAAGTGGTCCTGTGATAAACGTACCATCCTCGAGTTCGCCCAGCAACGCAGGACCTACTACTCCTTCTTCAGACAAACCTTCGACGACTATTGCTCCCATAATAAACGAACCGTCTTCGAGTTCGCCCAGTAAGCCAGAGCCTACAGCAAGTACTCCATATGCAGACAAACCTTCGACTACTACTCCTTGTGAAAGCAAACCAACGACAAGTGGTCCTGTGATAAACGTACCATCCTCGAGTTCGCCCAGCAACGCAGGACCTACTACTCCTTCTTCAGACAAACCTTCGACGACTATTGCTCCCATAATAAACGAACCGTCTTCGAGTTCGCCCAGTAAGCCAGAGCCTACAGCAAGTACACCATTTGCAGACAAACCTTCGACTACTACTCCTTGTGAAGGCAAACCAACGACAAGTGGTCCTGTGATAAACGTACCATCCTCGAGTTCGCCCAGCAACGCAGAACCTACTACTCCATCTTCAGACAAACCTTCGACGACTACTGCTCCCATAATAAACGAACCGTCTTCGAGTTCGCCCAGTAAGCCAGAGCCTACAGCAAGTACTCCATATGCAGACAAACCTTCGACTACTACTCCTTGTGAAAGCAAACCAACGACAAGTGGTCCTGTGATAAACGTACCATCCTCGAGTTCGCCCAGCAACGCAGGACCTACTACACTATCTTCAGACAAACCTTCGACGACTAGTGCTCCCATAATAAACGAACCGTCTTCGAGTTCGCCCAGTAAGCCAGAGCCTACAGCAAGTACTCCATCTGCAGACAAACCTTCGACTACTACTCCTTGTGAAAGCAAACCAACGACAAGTGGTCCTGTGATAAACGTACCATCCTCGAGTTCGCCCAGCAATGCAGAACCTACTACACTATCTTCAGACAAACCTTCGACGACTAGTGCTCCCATAATAAACGAGCCGTCTTCGAGTTCGCCCAGTAAGCCAGAGCCTACAGCAAGTACTCCATCTGCAGACAAACCTTCGACTACTACTCCTTGTGAAGGCAAACCAACGACTAGTGGTCCTGTGATAAACGAACCATCCTCGAGTTCGCCCAGCAACGCAGGACCTACTACTCCTTCTTCAGACAAACCTTCGACGACTAGTGCTCCCATAATAAACGAACCGTCTTCGAGTTCGCCCAGTAAGCCAGAGCCCACAGCAAGTACTCCATTTGCAGACAAACCTTCGACTACTACTCCTTGTGAAGGCAAACCAACGACAAGTGGTCCTGTGATAAACAAACCAACCTCGAGTTCTCCCAGCAATGCAGAACCTACTACTCCATCTTCAGACAAACCTTCGACGACTAGTGCTCCCATAATAAACGAACCGTCTTCGAGTTCGCCCAGTAAGCCAGAGCCTACAGCAAGTACTCCGTCTGCAGACAAACCTTCCACTACTACTCCTTGTGAAGGCAAACCAACAACTAGTGGTCCTGTGATAAACGTACCATCCTCGAGTTCACCCAGCAATGCAGAACCTACCACACCTTCTTCAGACAAACCTTCGACGACTAGTGCTCCCATAATAAACGAACCGTCTTCGAGTTCGCCCAGTAAGCCAGAGCCTACAGCAAGCACTCCATCTGCAGACAAACCTTCGACTACTACTCCTTGTGAAGGCAAACCAACGACAAGTGGTCCTGTAATAAACGTACCGTCCTCGAGTTCACCCAGCAATGCAGAACCTACTACTCCTTCTCCAGACAAACCTTCGACGACTAGTGCTCCCATAATAAACGAACCGTCTTCGAGTTCGCCCAGTAAGCCAGAGCCTACAGCAAGCACTCCATCTGCAGACAAACCTTCGACTACTACTCCTTGTGAAGGCAAACCAACGACAAGTGGTCCTGTAATAAACGTACCGTCCTCGAGTTCACCCAGCAATGTAGAACCTACTACTCCTTCTCCAGACAAACCCTCTACGACTAGTGCTCCCATAATAAACGAGCCGTCTTCGAGTTCGCCCAGTAAGCCAGAGCCTACAGCAAGTACTCCATCTGCAGACAAACCTTCGACTACTACTCCTTGTGAAAGAAAACCAACGACAAGTGGTCCTGTGATAAACGTACCATCCTCGAGTTCGCCCAGCAATGCAGAACCTACTACTCCTTCTCCAGACAAACCCTCGACGACTAGTGCTCCCATAATAAACGAGCCGTCTTCGAGTTCGCCCAGTAAGCCAGAGCCTACAGCAAGCACTCCATCTGCAGACAAACCTTCGACTACTACTCCTTGTGAAGGCAAACCAACGACAAGTGGTCCTGTAATAAACGTACCGTCCTCGAGTTCACCCAGCAATGCAGAACCTACTACTCCTTCTCCAGACAAACCTTCGACGACTAGTGCTCCCATAATAAACGAACCGTCTTCGAGTTCGCCCAGTAAGCCAGAGCCTACAGCAAGCACTCCATCTGCAGACAAACCTTCGACTACTACTCCTTGTGAAAGCAAACCAACGACAAGTGGTCCTGTGATAAACGTACCATCCTCGAGTTCGCCCAGCAATGCAGAACCTACTACACTATCTTCAGACAAACCTTCGACGACTAGTGCTCCCATAATAAACGAGCCGTCTTCGAGTTCGCCCAGTAAGCCAGAGCCTACAGCAAGTACTCCATCTGCAGACAAACCTTCGACTACTACTCCTTGTGAAAGAAAACCAACGACAAGTGGTCCTGTGATAAACGTACCATCCTCGAGTTCGCCCAGCAATGCAGAACCTACTACACTATCTTCAGACAAACCTTCGACGACTAGTGCTCCCATAATAAACGAGCCGTCTTCGAGTTCGCCCAGTAAGCCAGAGCCTACAGCAAGTACTCCATCTGCAGACAAACCTTCGACTACTACTCCTTGTGAAGGCAAACCAACGACTAGTGGTCCTGTGATAAACGTACCATCCTCGAGTTCGCCTAGCAACGCAGGACCTACTACTCCTTCTTCAGACAAACTTTCGACGACTAGAGCTCCCATAATAAACGAACCGTCTTCGAGTTCGCCCAGTAAGCCAGAGCCCACAGCAAGTACTCCATCTGCAGACAAACCTTCGACTACTACTCCTTGTGAAGGCAAACCAACGTCAAGTAGTCCTGTGATAAACGAACCATCCTCGAGTTCACCCAGCAATGCAGAACCTACTACTCCTTCTCCAGACAAACCTTCGACGACTAGTGCTCCCATAATAAACGAACCGTCTTCGAGTTCGCCCAGTAAGCCAGAGCCTACAGCAAGCACTCCATCTGCAGACAAACCTTCGACTACTACTCCTTGTGAAGGCAAACCAACGACAAGTGGTCCTGTGATAAACGTACCATCCTCGAGTTCGCCCAGCAATGCAGAACCTACTACTCCTTCTCCAGACAAACCCTCGACGACTAGTGCTCCCATAATAAACGAGCCGTCTTCGAGTTCGCCCAGTAAGCCAGAGCCTACAGCAAGCACTCCATCTGCAGACAAACCTTCGACTACTACTCCTTGTGAAGGCAAACCAACGACAAGTGGTCCTGTAATAAACGTACCGTCCTCGAGTTCACCCAGCAATGCAGAACCTACTACTCCTTCTCCAGACAAACCTTCGACGACTAGTGCTCCCATAATAAACGAACCGTCTTCGAGTTCGCCCAGTAAGCCAGAGCCTACAGCAAGCACTCCATCTGCAGACAAACCTTCGACTACTACTCCTTGTGAAAGCAAACCAACGACAAGTGGTCCTGTGATAAACGTACCATCCTCGAGTTCGCCCAGCAATGCAGAACCTACTACACTATCTTCAGACAAACCTTCGACGACTAGTGCTCCCATAATAAACGAGCCGTCTTCGAGTTCGCCCAGTAAGCCAGAGCCTACAGCAAGTACTCCATCTGCAGACAAACCTTCGACTACTACTCCTTGTGAAAGAAAACCAACGACAAGTGGTCCTGTGATAAACGTACCATCCTCGAGTTCGCCCAGCAATGCAGAACCTACTACACTATCTTCAGACAAACCTTCGACGACTAGTGCTCCCATAATAAACGAGCCGTCTTCGAGTTCGCCCAGTAAGCCAGAGCCTACAGCAAGTACTCCATCTGCAGACAAACCTTCGACTACTACTCCTTGTGAAGGCAAACCAACGACTAGTGGTCCTGTGATAAACGTACCATCCTCGAGTTCGCCTAGCAACGCAGGACCTACTACTCCTTCTTCAGACAAACTTTCGACGACTAGAGCTCCCATAATAAACGAACCGTCTTCGAGTTCGCCCAGTAAGCCAGAGCCCACAGCAAGTACTCCATCTGCAGACAAACCTTCGACTACTACTCCTTGTGAAGGCAAACCAACGTCAAGTAGTCCTGTGATAAACGAACCATCCTCGAGTTCACCCAGCAATGCAGAACCTACTACTCCTTCTCCAGACAAACCTTCGACGACTAGTGCTCCCATAATAAACGAACCGTCTTCGAGTTCGCCCAGTAAGCCAGAGCCTACAGCAAGCACTCCATCTGCAGACAAACCTTCGACTACTACTCCTTGTGAAGGCAAACCAACGACAAGTGGTCCTGTGATAAACGTACCATCCTCGAGTTCGCCTAGCAACGCAGGACCTACTACTCCTTCTTCAGACAAACTTTCGACGACTAGTGCTCCCATAATAAACGAGCCGTCTTCGAGTTCGCCCAGTAAGCCAGAGCCTACAGCAAGTACTCCATCTGCAGACAAACCTTCGACTACTACTCCTTGTGAAGGCAAACCAACGACAAGTGGTCCTGTAATAAACGTACCGTCGTCGAGTTCACCCAGCAATGCAGAACCTACTACTCCTTCTCCAGACAAACCTTCGACGACTAGTGCTCCCATAATAAACGAACCGTCTTCGAGTTCGCCCAGTAAGCCAGAGCCTACAGCAAGTACTCCATCTGCAGACAAACCTTCGACTACTACTCCTTGTGAAGGCAAACCAACGACTAGTGGTCCTGTGATAAACGTACCATCCTCGAGTTCGCCCAGCAATGCAGAACCTACTACACTATCTTCAGACAAACCTTCGACGACTAGTGCTCCCATAATAAACGAGCCGTCTTCGAGTTCGCCCAGTAAGCCAGAGCCTACAGCAAGTACTCCATCTGCAGACAAACCTTCGACTACTACTCCTTGTGAAGGCAAACCAACGACAAGTGGTCCTGTGATAAACGTACCATCCTCGAGTTCGCCTAGCAACGCAGGACCTACTACTCCTTCTTCAGACAAACTTTCGACGACTAGAGCTCCCATAATAAACGAACCGTCTTCGAGTTCGCCCAGTAAGCCAGAGCCCACAGCAAGTACTCCATCTGCAGACAAACCTTCGACTACTACTCCTTGTGAAGGCAAACCAACGTCAAGTAGTCCTGTGATAAACGAACCATCCTCGAGTTCACCCAGCAATGCAGAACCTACTACTCCTTCTCCAGACAAACCTTCGACGACTAGTGCTCCCATAATAAACGAACCGTCTTCGAGTTCGCCCAGTAAGCCAGAGCCTACAGCAAGTACTCCATCTGCAGACAAACCTTCGACTACTACTCCTTGTGAAGGCAAACCAACGACAAGTGGTCCTGTGATAAACGTACCATCCTCGAGTTCGCCTAGCAACGCAGGACCTACTACTCCTTCTTCAGACAAACTTTCGACGACTAGAGCTCCCATAATAAACGAACCGTCTTCGAGTTCGCCCAGTAAGCCAGAGCCCACAGCAAGTACTCCATCTGCAGACAAACCTTCGACTACTACTCCTTGTGAAGGCAAACCAACGTCAAGTAGTCCTGTGATAAACGAACCATCCTCGAGTTCACCCAGCAATGCAGAACCTACTACTCCTTCTCCAGACAAACCTTCGACGACTAGTGCTCCCATAATAAACGAACCGTCTTCGAGTTCGCCCAGTAAGCCAGAGCCTACAGCAAGTACTCCATCTGCAGACAAACCTTCCACTACTACTCCTTGTGAAGGCAAACCAACGACAAGTGGTCCTGTAATAAACGTACCGTCCTCGAGTTCACCCAGTAATGTAGAACCTACTACTCCTTCTCCAGACAAACCCTCGACGACTAGTGCTCCCATAATAAACGAGCCGTCTTCGAGTTCGCCCAATAAGCCAGAGCCTACAGCAAGTACTCCATCTGCAGACAAACCTTCGACTACTACTCCTTGTGAAAGAAAACCAACGACAAGTGGTCCTGTGATAAACGTACCATCCTCGAGTTCGCCCAGCAATGCAGAACCTACTACACTATCTTCAGACAAACCTTCGACGACTAGTGCTCCCATAATAAACGAGCCGTCTTCGAGTTCGCCCAGTAAGCCAGAGCCTACAGCAAGTACTCCATCTGCAGACAAACCTTCGACTACTACTCCTTGTGAAGGCAAACCAACGACAAGTGGTCCTGTGATAAACGTACCATCCTCGAGTTCGCCTAGCAACGCAGGACCTACTACTCCTTCTTCAGACAAACTTTCGACGACTAGAGCTCCCATAATAAACGAACCGTCTTCGAGTTCGCCCAGTAAGCCAGAGCCCACAGCAAGTACTCCATCTGCAGACAAACCTTCGACTACTACTCCTTGTGAAGGCAAACCAACGTCAAGTAGTCCTGTGATAAACGAACCATCCTCGAGTTCACCCAGCAATGCAGAACCTACTACTCCTTCTCCAGACAAACCTTCGACGACTAGTGCTCCCATAATAAACGAACCGTCTTCGAGTTCGCCCAGTAAGCCAGAACCTACAGCAAGTACTCCATCTGCAGACAAACCTTCGACAACTACTCCGTGTAAAGTTAACACAACGACAGCTTCCCCTATACTTGACCAACCGACAACTAGGACAACCTGCAAGCCCGATACGACTACTACTTGTATAGTTATAAAAACTACGACGTGTAAGGCTGAACTTTTGACAACAACACCCTGTAAAGTTGAGTCTCCAATTACGACGCATTCTAAAATATCAAATGACTCTCCGGCAGCCAGCGTTATTAAAAAAGTGTTACCTAAACCTCTGAAGGAACTTTTAACTGGTTCGACAGGGGTGCCTAATCCCAGTTGCATAAACAGAGCTGAAGGCACTTTCTTGCAAGATGCCAACCATTGTCGCCGTTACTACAAATGTCAAAGTGGACAGCGAAAAGTGCGCAAATGCAAACCAGGTCTATGGTTTGATATTGAGGAAGGCAAGTGCCGTAGGCGCAGTTTGGTGCAAAACTGTCCAGCCAAGCGGAACTAATCAAATACGTATTAGAGGTGGGGGCAAAGGGCATATTTCAATTATATATATATATAAATAACAGCAATCAGTATATCGCTCAATAAATAAATATAAGCGCATCATATATCGTTGACTTAAAAAATCATAGGATAAAGTTGGGAAAAATTTGATACTCGTTTTCGTACAAAGACTATAAATTTCAGCATTGGTTGATATATCGAATGTTAGGTATTGTAATCAGCAAAACAAAACCCTATGATAGCTTGAAGTAGATAAAATATCGAACGCTTTGGACTTAATGACTTTTCGATACTCGTTGGACTTTCACGTTTTACTAATTAACAAGTCCGATTAAACACAATTACATTCATTATTGTATCTGTGTATGAGTGCATGGTAATGTAAGCACTTGATTTGATTTAATTATAAGTCGCTGATTAAAAAGTCACATATTGATAACGGTCGACGGCCTTTTTTGCTACATTCATAAATATTTATGCATAGGTCTAATTTTCATATTTATGCCAGGGCACACGCTTGCTCCCATTGTTTCTTTACGCTGATAAGACTGACAAGTACGTACATATACCATATTTTGTCTCACATCCGCTTTAGCTGTGGACAAATGAATGATATACTGAAATAATATAAATGGTAATATACATAATACGAATGTATATTCATTTTTATATACATATATATATATATACAAATAAGAATACGTTGTGACAAATCGCTAGCTCGGAGAGATACTCTCATTACTTGAGGGGTGGCATGACTTCCTTGTCCGAGGCCTTTATTGTCTTGTATTATCAACACTTATCAGCAAAGCTGAAAGCGGCACCGCCTTAAGCTGCTAAAAATAAAAGTTTGATATGTTTTTTTACTTCGTTCTGTGAACGACCTTATAATGAATTTTCCACCAAAGATAATGTAATTTAACGCTTCTAGGTTTTTGTGTCGTCGACAACACGCTATTTCTTTATTCTATTCATCACTTGCTAAGTTAGTAAAAAAAAAAGTATTAAAGAAACTTTCCGTGCATGCCGATGTTTGTATAAAGTACAAATACCACCAGAAAGAAATTGAAAATTTGGCTACATATATAATCTATGATATAGTAACCTGATCCAAACAAAAATGGGCATGAATATAAAACTCATTGATAATTGGAAATCTCGAAAAACTATAGTTTCTAGAACAAAAACTTAATTTTGGTTAATTTTTACCTACATATGTAACTAAAAGGTTTCTATAAATATTTTGATCAATATTGCTCGAAAACTGAAAAAAAAACATACAGAGGGACATGGCTGGATGGACTAGCTCCTTCTGCATCTAACTAATTTTGTTATACCTTCAAAAAGGGTATTAAAACGATAAAACGACAAGCACATTTACATAATAATACACACTCGTAAAAAATGTTCGTAAATTAGCAATTGATAAATGTCATTTAAGTGGTTTTCTCGCTTGTCGCCCCCCTTCTCATTGTCGTTGGTGGCTTTTGGCAAATTGGCAAAGTGCATTTTAGTATTAGAGACCTTGCACGCCCTTTGAATGCAAACATTTGCATAAACTAAAAGTCAACCGACAGCCAAGGTCGGAAAATGTGGCGGTTTGCATATATGTGTAGGCACATTGATCACAACGCGTGATCGTGATCAAGATCAAAAGCAATAAACGAGATTTCATTTGATATGGCCGAGCATGGGGATATTCTCTTTCTCTCTCTATCTCTCGTTAAGTGCCAATCAATGGGAATGCACGTGTTGCCGGCATGTGTACCTATTGAGGTGTAACTGTTCCATTTGTCCCCAGAACACAATCAATTTATTTACATTTAATTAATTATATTTAATATATTTAACTTTTGCTATTTCTATTTGCAGGTGAACTTTTTAATATGCCAAATATCGGCACTCTTCCTGGCCTCACTCTTCCGTTCGCTATTGCATCCTTCCAAAGTCTCATCAGAAGTTCGTCACGTATTTGCTCTATCACTTGGTCTGACCTTTGGTTACTTTTGCTTTGGTCAACAAGCCATACATATTGCTGGATTGCCGGCAATATGTTACATTGTCATACGTACCCAAGATCCACGCATTGTACAAAGGTATATATCATATACAATTAAATCTGATTCTTTTGATAAAACATAAATCATTTGTAGGAGCGTCATGTTGGTGGCAATGTCCTATTTATTGTGCGTACATCTTATGAGACAACTCTACGATTATGGTTCATATGCCCTGGATATAACCGGGCCTCTAATGATAATTACACAGAAGGTTACTAGTTTGGCTTTTAGCATACATGATGGCTTTGTTAGGCAGGATGAGGCAAGTATCATTTGGATAAATTGATTTAATTAAAAATTATAATAAATGGTGTTTTTTTTTTTTTTATTTTTTTAGGATATGACCAAGGCTCAGCAATATCATGCCATACGTAAGATGCCCTCAGCTTTGGAATATTTCTCATATGTCTGGCATTTCCAAAGTTTAATGGCTGGACCTTTAGTCTTCTACAAAGACTACATTGAGTTTGTTGAGGGTTACAATCTACTAAAGCGTCCTCCTAATAATGTAAGTCACCGCCAAAGGAGAGACCGAGCCACCACAGCCTTGACTCAATTGTGAGCCAATTCATCATTCTCCATTTTTCGCTTTTCGCAGGGCAATCTGGACAATGGTAAAACGGAATTGATTGTCGAGCCATCACCAACGAAAACTGTCATACGCAAGGTTATTGGCAGTCTCGTTTGTGCCTTCATATTCATGAAATTCGTGAAACTCTATCCCGTAAAGGATATGAAGGAGGATGACTTTGTGAATAATACAAGCATGGCGTACAAATTCTGGTATGCCATGATGGCAACCACTTGCATACGCTTCAAGTATTATCATGCATGGCTTCTGGCCGATGCTATATGTAATAATTCAGGTTTAGGTTTCACTGGTTATGATAAGGATGGCAATGCCAAATGGGATTTAATATCCAACATTAATGTGCTGTCATTTGAGGTAAGTAGATATCAAATCCAAATTGATTGAACCATTAATTGAGTGCCTTTATTATGTTGCAGTTTGCCTCAAACTTCCGTGACGCCATTAATAATTGGAACTGCGGCACTAATCGTTGGCTGCGTACTCTTGTCTATGAACGTGTTCCAAAGAAATATGGCACACTCCTTACATTCGCCTTGAGCGCTGTATGGCATGGCTTTTATCCTGGCTACTATTTAACCTTTGCCACAGGCGCTGTTGTGGTCACAGCGGCACGTACGGGTCGTCGTTTATTCCGTCATCGTTTCCAGAGCACACAGTTTACACGCATGTTCTATGATATTCTTACATGTGTTACCACACGCATTGTGATGGGCTACACCACATTCCCATTTGTTCTGCTTGAATTAATGGTAAGCAAATAGCAAGTAAATTGTCTTTACCATTATTCAATTAATCGGCATTTGTTTTTTAATCCAAACAGGGCAGCATCAATTTGTACCTGAGATTTTATTTGTGCCTTCACATAATTTCACTAGTGACCATATTTATTTTACCACAATTCATACGTGGCGAGAAACGCGTTAAGCCGTCCACAAGCTCAGAGGTCGTTGAGACATTAGAAAAGACAATGAAAGCTGCTATCCAGCCGCAGGCGGTTAGGGAGCCAGCAGGAGAAATTGTTGAATCAAATAATACAGATCTCAAGAGTGAGGAAGATGAGCATACCGAGGAGGAGTTAGCTAAACGTAATGATAAAATGCAACAACAACTACAACAACAACACCCACACCCGCTACAACAGCAACAAGAGAAACAAAAGAATATAATACTCCAACCCTGCCCACAGCAATCTCCTCGCCAAGCAAAGTCAAAGTCGCTGCAGCAACAGACTAGCGCACATGATGCAAATAGTGTGCCGCATGATCAGTGCGAGATGGATCAGTTGTCCAGCAAGCTGAAGGAGAAAATCGAGGCTGAGACCAAAAATATTGAGGAATTTATTGATAAGACTGTGACCAAGACCGTTAGCGGCATTGTTGAGTTCAAAGATGATTTGATGCGCGACATTGAGTTTCCCAAATTAAAATTGGGCGCTGTAACGGCACCTTTGGATGCGGCTGCTGCAGGTTTGCGTAAACGTAACATATCCACAATCCATGACAATGGATCCGATGCCACTGCACATGCTGTGGGAGAGCAGAGTGAAGCATTTCTCAAGAAGGAAATCGAAGTTATCAATACGGTAGTGCCGGCGGTTTTAAGCAATGGCCATGCCAAATAGTAACACATATGAGAAACAAATTGCAACGGCACTAGCAGCAGCAACAGCATCAGCAGTGACAACACCAGCGAGGGAACATCTAAATTAACAACGACAATGAACAACACAATATCAAGGCATGGACTGATGAAACTGGGACAAGGGTAGACTAATTATAGGTGCTGCTAAATCCAATTGATTTAATTCTGTCAGACACGCACACAAAACAAGATACAAACAAATATATATATATATAATATACACACATACACACACACTCAACAAGACACATTTTGGTTTCATATCAAACTTATTTGCGTAATTTTTTTTTAGAAGTTTATAAGAATTTTGCCTAAAATTTAAAAGAGTCCGATGAAGTAGCCAAATAATATATTTATAAGTAACTTAATAAACACAAAATCGATTCAATGTTCAAATGTTTTTTGCTCAGCGCATAAAATTAATATTTATTGTTGCAGCAAAACCGTAATGAAAACGAAAAAAAAAAACAACTTTTGTTAAAACTTTAAAATGTGCATGATATTGTCTAATTGTTGTTAAAATAATGTATGTTTGTATGTATGCGTGTGTTGTATGTTTGCAGCACTCTTTATTTGTTAACAGATCGCTTTTGACACCACGATAACAAATTATACAATTCTTCCATATAGTCTATGTATTTGCAAAAACCATAACCATAGTACCAATGCAGAACCCACACTTAGTTAGCTTCGGCACTTCGAAGTTTTATATATCCTTGCAGTTCCTTGACTATTTAAAGTTTTCCTAAAACATATCAAAACATTTCCTTTGATAACCGTAATACGTTTCTTTGATTGTTCCTGTCCGGCTCTAACACAATGATTTTACCTACCACCAAATTTTAAGTAGATATAGAATGTAAAAGGAACAGCAATTGGGTAGAGACACAATATATTCAAACACAACCAAAAACATAAAAATTCAACTTTAGACTGAAGCTATCTGAACACAAAAAAAAAAATGTATTAAAGATAAATCACTAAAACAAAAACAACAAACCTATATAAAATAACAAAAATCAAGCGTAGTTAGTAAATAAGAATTTTCGATTCAATGTGTTTTATTTTTTAAAAATTTGTATACTGTGTATGCTTGTGTTAATGTGTACATGTACGTGTGTGTGTGTGAGTGGGTGTGGGTACACGAGTGTGAAAGAGTCTGAAAGTCCAGTTCCCGCCCATTTTCTTCCACTATAACCGGAAAACTTCTCGCTGGCATGTCTAGCTAGTTTTCTAAATTGTAACATTAACTTCCTACTTTTGTAGCTTATAAGCACATTTTCTATATGTATACTCTATATACGTATCATATATTTATATATATATATATATATGATTTTTTGTTTATCCCATTTTTATTTGTTAATTTGAATAAACCGAGACAAATTCTCACACATATGCTGATATATATTTGATATATTTACTGCAACAAAGTTTACTGATTTAATTGGCACACCAAAAACAATACGACACTAAATATAAAACAATGTTAAATGCCAACATGAAGACCTCGATGTATGTATGCACAAAGGGCCACATAAAACTAAACTGAACCAAAAAAAAAACAATTGTATTTAGTCCAATAAAGTGCATACAAATCAATTACATAATTATTCAATGGAACAAATAAATCAATTCTTATATGTGTGTAAAATGAATGAACAATTCTTCTGTTTTATTTAAAATACCAGACTGCCGGTTATCTTGTAAAATTCCGAAACCTCTGACGAACCCAGAACACACAAATGTACAGCTTCGCATTGGGCTACTCCAAATTCATGATCGCCGAAACGTTTCAAAATGGCACGAGCATCAAAACTGTTGGCGCTTTTATCATCGATTTTCTTTCGGTAACGATTGTTGAGAACAGTCATGTGTAGCTTAATGGACTCCCGGTCATTATTATCGGTGGCACAAAGGCCAGTGGTTTGGAAATGTCCTAGACATTTGTCAGCAAACTTTTGCAATTCGGGTGCCTCAATACTAGCATAGAGGATACAAGTGGAGCTAGGATCATCGTTCATTATTTCCAAACCTTTTACTTTCACGTCAAATGGTGTACTTAAATCAGCTAGGAACTGGTTGCAATTCTTTAGATGTTCGACAGCTTTTTGACGTTCGGTGTCGTCGAGAAGCACATAGACTCCCAAAGTGATGTGAATGCTACCTTCCGAAATGAACAATGTCTCATCAATGCCTGGCATCTGAGCCTCCAATATACTTTGCTTCAATTTTATAAAGTTATCTTGCACCTCACCAGTATTCAAGGCCACTGCCAAGAAATGAGTGGGCTTCATGCGTCTGCGTAAAGATTGAACAAGCAACCGAATCTTGCGCAAGGCTGCGCAGACTTGACTACGTTCTTTGGCTTTGATTTGCAAATCTTTAGAATTTTCATTTTGACGTGGCACGTAAATTTCTGTATGGGTTTCTTCTTCAATTCGACGCTTTGTGGATCCTTTGAATCCAATTATACCACCGTAAAAGGATCTGCAAAACAAAAGTAATTAAATGATTGTGGAATTTAAAGTGCTTTAATAATTTAACCCACTTTGGCACGTGCAGCTGCAACTCAAAGCCACCATCGGATGTCTTTTCTATTTTACTAAAAGCCTCATCATCCTCGTAGTCATCTTCGGCATATAAATCTGGAACAGAAAGATCAGCGCATGAATTTATGTTAATATTTACGGGGCGCCTGGAAATTACCTGGTTCCTCATAGCTCTTTTGCTGTACATTATTACGCTTCTGATTGGAATTCCATTTTCCTCCACCAAAGTCATCGTGCACAACATTCACACGATAGCGGCGTCTCTGGTTCATGGCCAATACAGGAGGTGCGAGGACGTCACGACTCATTTTCCAAAAATTGAATATCTAACTGGCACACACGTGTGCTACTTACAGGGGAAGAACCAAAATAAAATGAAAATTCGACAGCTTTATACAAAAATGCACTAAAAAATGCCTAATATGATGGTTTTAACCAGGGATGGATGAATTCGAATAGAGGCACATGAATATTATTATGAAATACGTTAATATTGTCCCTGAGTCTTTAATAATGTATAAGTTATAATCCCTTTAGTTCAATGATATTCCAGTCGGTTAAGATATTAATGTCTTCATGTTATTATGTCTTAATATAATGTATAAACTATGACCAATTAGTACGTTCCTCTTCGAGTCGTGACTTTTAGTGCCAGTCCAAAGCATCAAGCCCGTAAGCTAATCTTTAAGCTCCCAACGCCTTACAACATACTGTCAATAATGCCAACTGCACGTATGAAAAGCTGTTATGCATAAGAATAACCCGTTTCCACATCGCAGCATACTTGTAACTTAGGCATATATGTTAACTTATATGTACATATATAAACACTGCCTTGTAAGCTACTTCTTTTTTATCTATTGAACTATTTACACTTTTCTTTTTCTTCGACCCTGGTTACTGATGAATTCCACCTACGGAACTAGTCACTTTTGTTGCATCTAGTTCGTGATACTAGTTCACACGTGCAGTTTGTTTTGGTTTAATAATTGGTTTTTAGTATTTTAATAGTTATGGCCATGCCTGGCGCTCTTAAATCCTTAAGTAATGGCAAAGCCTTGTTAACAGAGCCGCACAAATCCTGGAAGAAAGTCAACGAAGAGCGGAAAGCCCTCAAACGCCAACGCAAACAAGAGAAACTATTGAAAGAACTGCAACAGGCACAGACCCAGGAAGCTGAGGCGGAAGCCAATGCCGCCTCTAAGGCCCAACAGGCGGCCACGGTTAATCCCTCCACCGTAAGCATAGCTGTGCCTGGCTCCATTCTAGAAAATGCGCAGTCGAATGAACTGCGAGCCTATGTTGCTGGACAAGTAGCTCGAGCCGCCTGCATATTTCGGGTTAACGAAGTGATTGTCTTTGACGATGTGGGCGTGGCAACAGCAAGGGAAACAAAGCGAAGTTATGAGCAGGATATCGATGGCAATGCCACTGGCACTGTAAGGAGCAGTTCATTGCAATTGGCACGCATTCTTCAGTATTTGGAATGTCCGCAATATTTGCGAAAATATTTTTTTCCCCTGCACAAGGACCTGAAGTATTCGGGCCTGCTCAATCCGCTGGATACGCCGCATCATCTTAGGCAACAAAGTAAATTTCGATATCGTGAGGGAGTCATTTGCGATAAGAAGGCCAAGGAAGGGTATAGCTATGCGAATGTCGGATTGTTGAATGATGTGTTAGTGGACAAGGCCATTGAACCGGGAGTGAGGGTAACAGTAAAAATGGATGCACCTAATGGTAAGTAGAATATTTTCTGGAAATCCAACCATTGAAATAATATGTACTCTTTACTTGGATTTACAGAGGCAACGAGAAAGCAACGTGGCACTTTGGTTAGTCCTGATGAACCGCGTCGCGAAACAGGTGTTTATTGGGGCTATCAGGTGCGCATTGCACACTCTTTGTCGGAAATATTCACAAAATCTCCCTTTGAAACTGGCTATGATGTTACACTAGGAACTTCCGATCGTGGTCGAAATGTTAATGAGGTTCCTTCTAAATCCTTTGGCTACAATCACTTACTGATTGTGTTCGGTGGTCTGCAAGGTCTAGAATCAGCTCTGTCCAATGATGAGAAGTTAACTGTAGATGATCCCGAATTGCTTTTCGATCACTATGTCAACGTTCTGCCCCGCCAAGGATCTCGTACAATACGAACTGAGGAGGCATTGCTGATAGCCTTATCGGCCCTCCAAGACAAATTGCAACCACAAAATGCAGAAGTGGAAACAGATTTAAGTGATCTGTTGCCACGTAGCGAGGATACGGGTATGCCAGTCGCTCGAGATGTATTGGTCAGCAAAAAAAAGACGAAAAAGAGACAACTTGTCGAGATTGACAACAAAGACGAACAAAATGCCGAGGATAAAGAAATACCGGCTAAGCAAAAGGATATATTGGTTAAGGATAATGATACACCGCCTACATGGAATCCATTTGGTGAACATAAACCAATAGAAGCAACATCTATGGATGATGATGATTTCGAAGTGGTGCCCTGCAAAATACCAGCCACAAGGAATCCATTTGGTCAGCGTAAACCAGTTAAAGGCAAATCTCTGGACAATGACTTCGAGTTGGTGCCTTCCAAAAGCAACTCCATCAGTCCTACTAAATCAACTATTAAGCCAGAACATGATTTAAGTCGATTCGATTGAAATGCTTAAACTATCTATAAGTTTTTTATTCATAGTTGATATTTCTATTGGATTGCCCGATAATAATATTCAACCAGCAATGTCGATTTGACGTTTGATAACTTATTATTTTTGTTATATAACTTGACTTTCTGTTATATACCTAAACATAATTGTATATATCCCCAAGTGGATGTTTTTAATTTTTGTGAATAAAATAAAAAACCATTGAACTTATTCGAAGCTATTTACGGTAACTCTTTGTTATTGGATTTAAGTTAAAGATCGAAGGAGACGAATTGATTGTTAAGTCAACTAAAGGTCTGTCCAAAAATTATTTATGTCATAAAATGTATATGACATCCAAGTGAAATTACTGAACTAGATATAACCGAATTGATAGGGTATCCAAAACAAAAACTATAGCATTAACTTAAATAATTCAAATTGCATTGTGCTAGGTTTCAGTATCAGATACAAATATATGGATAAATCTATATAAATTGTTTTTCTATATAGCGAACAAAAAAACAAAATTGGTTTGGAATTCCAAGTTCATTTTAGTTCCTAATAGAGCCTTAAATCTCATGATTAAAATTTAGTTTTTGATTTCAGGTAGCATATTTTCTTATGTATATGTGTTCCTGTTATCAAATATTAAATATTATAAAATCTATATGTTCAAACAAAATTGTTACAATTCACACTCACTCTATTATTAAGATTTCATTTATGTAATTCCACTGCCCGAGTAGAAATGAGTCAAAGCAACAACCTAACTGCTTCATTTAAAGGAAAATCCCTTTTGTGTTCCTAACCTATCATTAAAATTTGGCGATAAGAGACTTTTATCCGGTGCAATCAGACTTGCTACCGCCAAACGGCGCTTATAGTCTTATAGTCGCTTATAGTCGAATATAGTCTGGGCAAGATTATCTGTATTTTGTTTGCTTAGGCTAATATGTTTAGACTGCTTATTTTCTTATGGAATTTTCGTATACAATGTTCTATTTTTCCTTTGTAATACCAACATAAATCAATCACCAACAATGGCTAATTTTTTTTTAATACACAAGGGTAAGATTAGCATATGGTATTCAAGAGAAAGTTTCCCCACACACTTATTAAATAAATAAATAAAAACATTAGGTTTCCATTTCATTTCTTGTTAAATAGTTTATATTTTTCATTTTATTTTATATACTATATGTATATATTCCCGATATTTGTAGATGACACTGCGGTTCTCGTGCTAATTAGCTAGCTGTATCTTCTTGTATCGATCTCGAAATTTTTGTTCGAAACTCTCTAATAACTTTTATCTACTTAAAAACTATGTATTTTGCATAAATTTTTAAAATTTTATGGAATGTCTAAGCCGATTTGGTTAAACTCATCAATAGAAAAGAGTAAACATTTTTATGTATATATAGGATGGATACATAGAGATATATGTATATATACCTACATATATGTGTATGTGTTCTTATGTTTTCATGAATTTTTGGTTATACTCAGTCGGCTCGATCAACATAAGACACAAAGTAGTAAGAGTTTACTTTTTAGTTTGATTAACAATGGTGCGCTTATCATACAGTTTAGCTAGATATAGTTATATACACATATTCTTAAACATATTCAAAATCCCCTTCAATTAACACATATAATGATTTCTATATATAATACGTGGCGACATTGTCGTTGGTCATGATTAGCTATGGAATCTGATCCGGATAACGCGGCTCAGGCAGAAAGTCCTCCTCCATCTCGATGCGAGTGTCACTATGATAGCCCAGCAGTGATTCGGTATCGTCTTCAAGATGTCGTATGGGATAGCGGATGCCATCACCAAAGCTAAGAAAATTTCACGCAGAATTTGTTTGTTTTTTTTTTTTATATTTTGTGCAAAAATAACAATAGATTTTTCAGGCAAGAGGAAGAACGCATGATTAGTAATGTGTGTGCACGTTGTGTCTGTGTGTGTGTGTGTGTGGTGGTGTTGGTATGGGTGGTTTGTTGTTTCTTTTGTTTTTTTAATGGTATTGTTTTTTTGGGTGCGGTGCAAAAAGCAAAGCATTCATATTCATATTGGATAGATCGACAGATGTTTGGCAAATTAAAAACAAACCTTTGTAGCATTTGATTCTCTATATAAAGATATATTTTTTTGTTTTTGATTCCTTTCAATAGTTATAATTATAAATATGTATAAAAAAAGTAAACAAACATCATAGCTAAAAAGTAAAGTTATTAAAAAACAATTAAATGTATTACAAACTTGCAATAAACTTTAAGATAATCTCTACATATATAAAAGCCAAAAAGGAAATGCTTAAAATAAGTCCGTGTGTGTCTGCTTGTTATTATTTTTTTGTTCTTTGGGTATCTTTCAAATCGGTTAGTTCTGAATTCCGTTTGATAGTCCCATAAGTCGAAATTATATTTC
Organism: Drosophila emarginata; assembly: GCA_037075365.1. Taxonomy (NCBI): domain Eukaryota; kingdom Metazoa; phylum Arthropoda; class Insecta; order Diptera; family Drosophilidae; genus Drosophila; species Drosophila emarginata. Next base: position 32,017 of record JBAMCD010000121.1, read on the forward strand.
TAATCATGTATATATAATAAATAATTAAAATTTCGTGTTTTGACTAAAAATTTTTGCTATATGTTAATCGGAAACTTCATGATTGCTTACGTTTGAATTTTGTTAAAAATTATTACTTATTATCTCTAGGATGATAAATGAAATAGTTTAACAATTAAAACTGAAACCTATTAAAAAAATGCTAGCCCAGCCAGCTTACAAAATTCGTTGAATTCACAATGAGCTTACACATTATAAACTTAGTGAAAAATATATTGTATATACAATTGTATATATATATATGTTTAGTGATAGTCTCTGGCCAGTCTCTGGGCAAGCTGGTGTGTTTTTACAGGTTTTAAGGGTTTCAGGTTTCAACTTAGGAGTATATTACATACACTTTACGTTTCATTTCTCTTTTTACATTCAAACAACTAAGCGACGACTGACTATGGCCTACTAATCTGGCAGTTTATACAAGGACAATTTCCAAACAATGGAACACAATGGATGGGTTGACTTAACATTTGCCCATTAGCATATTTGTTGTTGTATGTGGCCTTGATCGGTGTTCATGTCAATGATCACGGTTCCTGTGTTGTTTCTTGATGATGATTTGAGGTCCATTTGTGGTAACTGGGTTTCCAATTGGATTTCTTCCAACAATTCTGGCTGAAGTTGTTGGTGGTCCTTGTTGCTTAAGTTCGACTGGATTTCTCTTACTAAATGATGAGGCGACGATGATGATAAGGATGTTGGTGATAATTGTTGTTGTAGTTGTGAAGGTGTTTGTTGTTGTTGGTCATGATTATTCATGGTGGAATTGTTGGGTATAGCTTCAATCAACTTATCTGTTGGATTTCCATCTAACCTGCTGGTTGTCGTCTCGCCCATCGTATTATATCGCTGAGCTGGTATATCCCCATTCTGCTCGATGGATGTGGGAAAAGTCATGCCATCACCCCGACTATATATCCAAACGATTTGTAATTTGTGAATAAGCAAAAGTTTTGTATAGATTTGTTAACAAGAGTTTTAGAAATGATATTTCGTTGGTTTTGTGTTTGGGTTTTATTATTTTTTTTTTTAATATTTTCTTATGTTTTGCTTGTTGTTTTTGTGATTTTTGCATTTTTGTTAGCATATTATATTTTTCTTTACAGTTTTCTGTTTCAGAGTGTGTGTTTGTTTTGTGGGTGTGTTGTGTTGTATGTGTGTGTGTGTTAAGCATGGTGTGAGCTTAAGTTGGGTAACAGCGGGGCTCTTTAATCATTTATGAAAGAAACACTTAACTTGGCCAATTTTAGTAACGATTTTGGTTGGTTTGTATTATTTTCCTTAAGTTTTATCCTTGCAAAAATCGGTTTTAATATATGTATATTAATCAGAGGTTAAAAGACATATGCAATGTTGTATATGGAAAATGTTTCCTACATTGATTACTTTTATATTTCTTTGGAATCGGTTTAGAATCTCAAGAATATATTTCTAAGTGTGATCTTCGGATTTCATAAAATATTGCAGTTCTCTTAGCATTCTACGTATATCCCATTTCGTTTCTATTAAAATTTTGATTTTGGATCTCTACATACCAATATTTGCGTTCCGAATTGATTATAAAATTTCTCTAGTAAAAACTTGGTTTTATTACAAACCATTTTTATTTTAATGTAATCATTCCAATATCAATGTTTGAGGTACAAATATATCATCCTTGATGTTGATATTATACTGCTATTTACCGTTATCCTACTCCTATATAATACTGCATTCATTATTCAATTTTTTTTATTGAATTGTTATAATTTCTAAGTTATTTTTCCCAATTGAATTAAATTATAAAAAAGAACTCTTCATATAATCTTTTATATTTCTTATTTTTGCATGGATATGGAAACCTCGGTGTTACCGAATGTTAGCCCGCCAACTGTCAGTTATTATTTGTATTAATTTGTTTGTTCACTTATCACTAAATTAGAAACAAAAGGAACAACAACATTTACAATTGTAATTATTTTGTAGGGTTTTTTTTCTGCTCCTTTTTTCGTTTCTTTTTTGCTATTTGATCTTAATATATACTAAAATTTAGTGAATTGTGTTAGGAATTGGAAAAAAACACACATTTAGATTTAAATTGTGTAATTTTAATAAGAAAACAAAAATACAAATTCGCACTACTAAGCATAGCTTCAATTTGCCAAATATGAATTGGGTCGAGGGTGACGGGAGAGTGGTCAGTTATTATTAAAACAAAAAAGCACACAAAAACAACAACTAAAGATATAAAATTAATAAAATCAATTAATAATTTTGAATACAGTCGAAAGTGCAGCACATATTATTAATAATGCAAATGACAAAATGATTTGTGGTTGTAAGAGAGGAAAGGAAGATAAAGAGAGATCGGGACTAATATTTTACATACCTGGTAAATATGGGTAGAAACCAATATTGCCAATCATCGCCAAATACTTCACAAAAGTTGGCATAACGACCCAAATTGTAGCCGTTTTTATCAGGTCCGCCAACTCGAAAAATGGGTGCTCGAAAGGCCTCTAACAAATGGAGAACATGAAATGGAATTTGTATTAAAATCATTTGTATATAAAAATAAGATGGGGATAATACTTACCCAAGGTTGTACGATTTACGAGCACTAAGTAAATGTGATAGCCAAATAGACTGACCAAGCTAATGGCAAACATTATGGCAATGAAGAACAGGAATAATATATGGAAACGACCCATGCCGCCGTTGAGTTGACCCTGTTCCAAGTATTCATTTTCGTACTTTTTTACATACATGACATAAAGTATTACAACAAATTGATTATTATAACAAACATGCATGCATATAGCAAACATAAGAAATGGTGCAAAGATGAGACATTAAAGATAAATAATCCCTCTAAACCTGGTAAGCTATTAGTATAGTATATACATATATACATTAAATTTTCCCTCTTTTGTACAGGTGCAGGTTGCATTTAAATTTCTACAGTTGTCTAATCTGAATATTTATATAATGTAGACTAGATATATGTACTTTTAGATGACAGTTTTTGCTACTGATGAAATGTTTTAATTCTTTCTCATCAACTAATATTCTTTAATAAAGAATTAGATTCTTTATAAGATATAACTTTCCTGCTCCTGACCAGCTTCTTCTCTAATCGAAATTTGCTGTATATAGTAAACATATATCTGATACTTTAAATGAGAAATATTTTCTTAAGTATTTTAGTACATCTTTTTAAAAATTTGTGCATTAATGATAGATTAGTGACTAGAATCATATAAAAGGTATGTGAAACTTACGGCACCTACCTTCCAAAACTGCACAAAATCGTGCAGTGTTGTAAAGGCAACATATAGACAATATATCAGGGCGTAACCCAGAAACAATACAAAGAATTTGTAATTGTAGAAATTAACACAGTTGTTCACCCAGGGACAATGATGATCCATTTTTAAGACACAACAACTGCAGACGCTACAATGATGTGAACGATCCGGTTTGATGATCTTGCATTTCTCACAAAATCTCACAGAGCCATTCATTGTTCTAAAAATGAGATATAATTTGATATGATTAAGATAACGATAATTTAATTATTGTATATACATATAGTATGTTTACCGATTTGTTACTGGCAGATTTCTGGCAAAATTGTTTAGAATGCGTTTTTGTGTTTCTGGGTTATCGGCCCGAAATAGGCGCGTCACTTCCTCATCGGGTATGCGCCACTAATAATTAGTTTTAAGGCAATTGAAAAGATAAGGGCTTTAAGGGAGTGACTCACTTGATCTGGAACTCGTCCGACTGAAGTCATAATGGTTCTCCAGTACGACCAAAGGAGTAGTATAAGCGCTATATGGTAGAAGAAGAGCATAAAGGACATGGCCACACGATTTTCTACATTACCTGCAATAAAAATATAAAAATGTTTAAACAAAATGTATTAGCAAATCTTTGGATTAACACTCACGTATGCACAGCTCCACCACATAAGCATAGTACGACCAGCATATAACGCTGGTAATAAAAAGTACTGGAATCCACTTGAACACAGACATACAGAAGCCGCAAGGTGTCTTCCTTCTTCGATTATCCTCGTTTCCCATGCTATTGATGCAGGCAATGGCCTGTTCTGCTCGATCCAATAATGATTGATCTGTGGGTGCGGGAGCTGCGATATTAAGTCCTCTGTTCTGTGGGCTAGCGCCTTTAGTAAGAACCTTTATCTGTTGTGTTTGACGATCAATGATTCACAGTAAAACAAAAAAATATTGTCAAACACCAACACTAACACTCATAGGATAAGGCAGAGAGGGAGGGTGCTTGCAAAGTGCAGGGTATCTGAATTTATCTCTTCCTTTTATTCGCTTTCCCTGCTGTGGGAAAGTGCTGACCTTAACTAGATGCCATCGTTCCTGAACTCAAGCATCAATTTTTATATATAATGCCGCGCAGCCTGCTTGTTTTCACATAGAAAATTAATTAAAATTATTATATTTCTACACCTGAGTTGCAAAATCATCGATGACACTGCTTACGTTATCGATGGTGAAGTAAATTTATCGCTTATCGATAAGACGATACATTTTTGATTGTCCTCATTCCTTCACAAAAAAGATTTAGAACGCAACTTATGAAGTTTATAATAAACATAACAGCTGCAATACAATTAAACACGAAGGAATATCTATACTTTTCATAAATCAGAAAAACAATTTGAATTTGTATTAAACGATTTCCGTATCTACACAGGAAGTTCGATCTTAACCTGGATTAGCTATGACCAGAGCCAATAAAGAAGAAAAATAACATATGGATTCGCTCCGCTTTATTTGGGTTTCATCAGCGAATTCAAGGCACATAAGAGAAGCGAAACGCTTAAATTTTTAAATAAGTGGAGCGAAAAGTTTAACTGAACGAATTTACAGTTAGAAATGAGTTTACAGTACGAAATGAGTTTACAGTAGAAAATGATTTTACAGTGCAAAATGAGTTAACAGTACAAAATGAGTTTACAGTACAAAATGAATCCAGCAGAACGAAATTTAACAGATGGCAGTCTGTTAAATTTTTCAAAGTGTGCGGGTGTGCTTTTGCTAGATGCGCTCTGCGTGCGTTTAAAATTTAAAAAAAAGTAATTACACAAAAGCAATAAGAAAGTGTTTAAAATTCACCCGTTAGCCGCCCTCGCAATTTTACCATTGCCCGCCCCCACGCCCCCATTGATTGTGAGCAAGTGACAAAAACGAAGAAAAAAAAGTTGTGAAAAAGTTACACTACGTGCGCGTAATATACAAAAAAAAAAAAAAACGAGGCCGATATGCACGAGAAGTGAACGTTGTCGGGGGTGTGAAAGGGGGCAATGGTAGTCGGCAGGCTCCCCTCCCCCCGCCCCCCTATAGCCAAAAAATATATACATACATACATACAAAAATCTACCTATCACTTTGGCCTGTTGTTGTTGTTGTTTGTCGGTAAGGTTTTGGGTTTCGCCTCATCCCGCTTGGGTGGAGAAAGGTGGCGAGGCGAGTTTTTTTTTTTTTTTGGCGGGGGGACGACAATCAATAAACACGCTTTGAGTGGGAGACCAGCAATAGCAACAGAGTAACAACAACAACAGCAGCAGCAGCATAAACATTTAGGCCTGAATTTTGAGGTATTGGCCGCGTGCGCATCTTCAATAATTGAACTTGTATTAAAACGAAACACCTCCGCCCCCCTCTTCACCAGCAACCGAAAGGGCAGTGATTATGACGATTTGTGAAATGCCGGCAAGCCGTCGGCACTTGAGCTTATCTTTAAACAATATTTTATGATCAGCTGTTTAAGTGATTTGATTTAAATAGAAATTTACTAGCTCATGAAAGGGGGAATATAATCAGCACACATATTTATATAGATATATCATTGAAATCCATTGTTTTTTAAATGTTCGAATATAAATATAAATATCGATGTATGCATTCAAAACTTTACATTTGTACATTTTTCTAAGCTTTTTGTTTAACTTTATTTTTCATTTTTTTTAATACCAGTTGAAATATCTTCGATCTTATAAACTTATTAAAAATATAAATGTACATATGTATGTATACAATATGTATAGTGTGACTTTTATTTACACGGTTTCATTCCCAAAGAAAGAAAATAACATTTTTATTTCACTTCAAGAAAATAGATTTTATTTAAATGTAAAGTAAAATTTATTCTTTTAATTGTTTTCCTAATAAAAACTCTATTTAAATAAAAAAAAATGTTCTAACAAAAATAATTAAAGAAAATTATATATGTATTTTATATACATTAAATTATATTGATAAATATTAAACAAATTTTATTTTTTCGACATTGATAATGAACCATTCTGACCCCATGCCGTATGAGTGATATTATTTGAAAATTTTGTAATTAATTCTTATACACGAATACTAAACGATTTCCCAGAATATTTCCAATTTCATTATTACCAAAAAAAAGAAGAAATACAAAACAGTTTTGTTATACAGATATATATATAAACATATATGCATGTATCGATATACATACATATGTATGTATATATAAACATATGTGTGTCTTAAATACAAATACAAAATGCTATGCAAAATGTTTATATAAGCGAAAAAATTATTTCGCACACACCATAATTAATTAAACAATTACATGGCCAGCAGAAAATGTGGATACATTCAGACAGACTGTACAAGTATATGTAGATACATATATGTATGTATGTATGTATATAGACCATGGCGATAGCGTGGGTAGCAGCAACAACAATAACAACAATAGAAATACTAACAACAAATTTTTGTTAAACAAACATAAATCATTGATAAACATTTGCCCCCTGTTAGACCAATGCCAATTAATTTAATTATAATGCTTAAAACTTTTCAATTTTCAAAATCTTTAAAATTTATAAGAAATTTACCTTTATTTTATGGTATATCGACATTTCTATATGCCTCTTGCTCGCACTCTAATTTTGTCTCTTTTTCTCTGTGTGTATCCAAGTAAACGCGCTTTTTTCAATCAAATCTAATAACGAAATTTTTTTCCTTGTTGTTGCTGTTATTTGAAACATCAAAGTACAAAAAAGAACATATATATATATGTATATGTATAAATATATATACAATATGTACATATATAGATAGATACCACCTTACCTACATACATACATATACAATATATATATATATACAGAGGCATAAAAACCCAGCAACAATAACAACACAGGAAGCAGCCCCAAAGAGCAACAACAAAAGAAAAGAAAAGCAAAAAATTACAGCAACAAGAGAGTAACAAATTAAATTTGGTTTTAGCCATAAAAAGCAAACATCAGCAGCAGCAACACACTACAACAACAATAACAACACGTACAGGAACTGAAGCTGGAACAGTGTTGGAGCCAAATAACTCAACCAACACAAATTCAGTTCAGGTCGAGTCAGTGAAGTCAGTCAGTAAGTCAGTCAGTGGGATCCACATCAACGTCGTTGGAGTAATAGTCGGAGCACCAAAGTCAGGTGAGTTTTGTACTTACTCTTACATATAACACAGTCAACCCACATTATACAATATACACCTATATATACACACACAGACACACACATACATATATATACTATATAGTATAATGTGTAGAAGTTACCTTACCTTATTTGTTTGATTTGTTTTTTTCATTTTGTTTGCTCCTCAACGAGCAGCACTCAAACGATATACACACACACACACAAACACACACACACTCACATTTATATTGTATGCGATTAAATATTTTAACGCGCTTATCAATAGCTCTCAAGGGTTGACATTGGGTTCCATGATAAATAAATAGGAAAAACGAATTGAAAAAAACACAGAAAAAAAGGTGAAAAAATTGCACTGAAATATAAGCAAAAACTGCAAAGTGAAAGAGAAGTATTCTAGGAAAAGTTATAAAACAAAAGCAGATAAAAGTTTTAGTTTGATTTTGTTATATACATACATATGTACATATATCTATTATTTCAATCATGAATGTACTATAATAATTATACAGTAAATCATTTATCTTCATAGAAATAACGAAAAAAACAAAAATCATATCTGCTTGCATCTTTTTTTTTTACCCAATTCACAATTGAAAAATACGGGAACATATAGATTTTGACTAATTTTTAAATATTTAAAATATTTCACTATTCAAATAGTTGTCCATTGTGAACGAAATTTGATGGAAAGGTTTAAATTTGTATAAAACTTATTAAACTTCATTTTGGTTGCTATATCTTATGAAAAATTAGTTTTTAAACCAAAGAATTAATTTAGCACCTGTCGTTCGTATGGCATCTATCTGATGTAGTAGTCAGATTGGAGTAATTAAAGAACTTAATTTACCTAAATGCTGAAAAAACTTATATACTGAATTTGTTCCACATACTAAACCAATTTCTATCTAAATGATGCATAGAAACAGATAGACGGATAAACAAACATGGCTAGAATGAGTTGTCTTTTGATGCTAATGAAGACTATATACTCAGACTTACTTCCCATATTTTATATATTAAATGAAGCAATTGGATTCAAAAATATAATAGGGCACTTCAAAAAATGCAGACTTGATCAAATTTGGCCTTGAAAATAAATTATGTAGAGCAATTAATGTATAGTTAACTAAAACCACTAGTCTAATCAACTAATTAGTTAATTTATTTACCGCGACCATACAAAAAAAACAGAGTACATATGGAAATAAGTTTTGGACCCCTAAAAGCAAAGAGTATTTTCATTATTTTAGAACGATCCAAAATTATACAGATTTTGATTCAATCTGTCTTTTATGAGGATAATAATTTTATTTGAAAACAAAAAAGAGCTAATAAAAATAATAAACACAAAAAAGCTTTAGTTCTTGGTCCAAAATTGTTAATTATTCATAAAATTAATATACCTTACAGTGGAACTACAATAATACGTCTCTCTCTCTAAATCCATAAGCTCAATTCCTTGGAAAATTTGTGATTAATCTTTTAATAAAATCTTTTAATTTGTAAATAAAAGTTATTTATAAGAATTTATAGGATTCCAATCTTTTTAATATATTATCATGAAAAATCTGCAAAAACAAAACGATTCCGATGTGTTTTGTTTTGCATGTAAAATTCAAGGAAATCATATCTTTGGTTTTCTGGTTTCGAATCAAATTTTCTTATTTCTCAAATAATTTTATCAAAGAATTTTTTTAATGTCTGGTCTTTAAACTAAGATGATTAGCCGATATTTTTGGCAATTGAAGTATTTATTCATGGTTAATTTGAGTGGAATTTAAGACATGTTCAAAAGGAAGACAATCTTCCTTATTAATTATTGAAATATTAATTTTTAATTTGTGCGTAAAAAATATTTGATTACTAGCATTACCTAAATTAAGAGTAAAAACTTAAATTGCTCTAAATTGTTTGGTATTTTTGTTAACCGCAATTCCATAGTGCGTAAGTCCTATATAAGATATAAGCCATATTAAAGATACATGTTTCCTAAATGGTTATTTGTATAAAGAGAATAATTTCTTATTTGTCTTGGCCAAAGTCATTTATTGCATTTGGCTTTTGTGACCTTCATTTGCAAAGTGGTCTAAATCTTTAGTGTTGCAATGGGAAATGGCAAATGTATCCCCAATGTAAAGTTATGAGAATATCTTAAATATTAAGTTGAATTAACTTAGTTGCCATAGTTTAAGTTTAGTAGAACAAAGTCTTTTCAAAATTTGTATAGAGTATTTAAATTTTTATTCCAATATTTATTATAATTTCTACAAGGTAAGAAAAATGTTTGTTATATGTAAAAAAAAAAGTGAGATAAACGAATCATGGTGAGCATTTTGAATGCTTTTCCCCATTGGTTCTCTCATTTGGCAGCAGCATCCGCTTTTCCATTTCACACATTTTTTCACACTTTTCTCTTTTCTTTCGCTTTTCTTAAATTCCTTTTTCTTTTCTTTCATTCTGCAAAGAGGAGAAAAAAAATATCGCCACAAAAATTTTCTCACAATTTATCCCATCTTAGCAAGATTCTTAACTTATTTTTGCCAACTAAACTTTCTTTTTTCCTTTTTCTTTTTTGTTTTTGGTTTGTTATATGTTTGTTTTTGTTTTAATTATTTCATCAAACTCTTGTGTAACACAAATGCTCCCAAGTCTGGACAGTCATCCATTGAAGTCCATCCATCAGCATTATGGGCAAATGTTAGTCACGCACACACGCACACACATTCATGCACGCATACATGTGTAGTACTTGTATGTACAATTTCCCATTCGATGATGGGGGACAGAGGAGAATATGGAGGAGGAGAACGAATGGAGGATGATGCCAACCTCAATTCGTATTCGATTCAATAGCCTGCAGCGAGGCTCGTCATCTTTTATGCGTCCAATCCCCCCTCCCAACCGCCACCCATCTACAACTGTCATCCACTTCCAAATCTCCCATTTCTCCTCCTAGACCTTTCTCATTCTATCTCACTCGCATTTCCCATATTTTTTCCCTTCTCTTTTTCGTTTATTCGTTTTTTGACTTGTCTTAGGACATCAGCAGATTCCTGGCGTGTCCTCACGTTTCCTGTTCGTGCTACACTCATGACCCAAGGTTTTTTTATACCCTTACTTGAAAGGGCATATTACAATGTATGTTTAATTCAATGACAAATGATGTTGTGAGAATGTGTATGAAATAAAAATAGCAACTTATAGCACTAGCACTTTTCAAAATGTTTTTCAAACTTCGGCTGAAATTTAAAAAAAATACTCGTAATAAAAATTCTTAGAGAAAATATAAAAATTTGAAGTTACTATTGATTCATAGAAATATTCTGTTTAAAGGGGGTTTCAATTGGATAAATTTAGATAGAAACTGTCAATTATAATTATGTAATTATTATGTTCTCGGTTCTGAATTGTAAATAACTTTCCAAATAAGAATTTTTTAAATTTTTTAACGTTTTATTTTGAATTAAGGGAACGATTATTTGCATTTCCAATCAATTATACAAATATATATTATATATATTGTATATAGAACACCATTGAATGGTAGGTTTAATTGATTTATTTCTTCTTATGCTTACACAAAAAATGTCGATTTTATTCTAGAATAATAAATAAGATTTAAAGAAATATACATTCTTCACAGTTAAAGCAAATTGATTCCTAAATTACCAACAAAATTGTCATTTTTTGTTTAAAAACAGAAATATTTATTCAAAAAAAAAAATAAAAAGAACTTATACTACATTAAATTATATTATTACATAAATAAATGACGAAGATTATATAAATTATAGTTAAACTTTTACATGCAAAATAAGAAATATACTTTTCTAGTCTTATTAAATTTTGAATAAAAATCGTAAAAAAAGTAAAAATAAAATTTATAAAAATATGATTTTTATGAAAAAACAAGTAGTAAAATCTGTCAATCTACTAAATTTATTTGAAATTCAAATTAAATCTTTATTTTATCTTTACTTTAAATATGTGATAAAAAACATGTGTTGCCAAATTTTGTAATATTTCTCTTTCTATTCCTATATATTTTATATTTCTATAAAATCTATTAAAAATGTGAGGTTCAAAATTGGTAGTAAAAATTAATTTTGGATAATTATTTAATGATATATTTATATGTACATACATACATATATGTATAAACTTGTTACACTTTTAAATAATGTAAAAATTAAATTACCTTATACAAACAAGAGTATAGAATTTATATCATAAATAAAATTAATCTGATGGATGCTGTTGGTTATTGGTTATTCCCATCTCTATTGATTGAATTTTCTCTAGGTATTACAAATAACTGTAAAAATATATATATATGTATATATTATGGATATACACACACAAAGTTTACGTAAATAATGGATGAATGATAATTGTAATTTTGTGAAGAGGAAAAAGAAAAATGGAATTGGTGTATTTGTATGATAGTCCAGTTTATTGACAGGAATCGACAGCGCGTTTCCTTTCAGAGGTAAAGGTCGGCATTTCTTTTATGTGAACACGTGAAAAACTCATCAGTAAAGGGACAAACGGAAAAAATAATAATAAAGAATAATCTTTTATAAACCACCCACCGCCTTTCCACTGGTTTTTCTCTCAACATGTTTTGTTTTATATTTCCCTTTGAGTTTAATTTGAATACCCTTTGCAAAAAGGATATTTCTGTTGGTCCAAAAGGAATTAAAACTATTTTTTATCAAATGGATAAAATTAATACATTAAATTATTGTGTTTTGTTTAATTTTTTATAATATTGCCTAATTTATTTTAGTTTGAGTTCAAACTATAGAGTTATATCCAACAAGTCTTAAACAAAAATATCTTTTATAGAAAAAACTTATTTCTTTATTAATTTTTTGTTTTAAGCTATTTCGGAAATTTTAGATGGATAAAGTTAATAAAAAACCTTTGAATATATTAAAAAAGTTTTAGTTTTAATGCAGATATTAATGCAGTATAATCGTTAAAATTTATGCCAAGGTATGGTCACTTCGTTGTGATTTCCTTTTATAGTTGTTCTTTGATTGAAATGTTTTGTTTTTCCTTATGACCCTTTGAGTTGAATTTTTGCATTGTTTGTTTTTCAACTGTTTTGTTCTTCACCTCTGATAAAATGAGATGCACTGAAAGAGAGAGTGAGAGCGAGAGAGAGAAAGGAAATTCGATTTCGTAATCCTAGGAAAATTAATTATTCTCAACGTATAAAAATAGCAGCAGGCACAGAGATAAACAAATTTACTTACGCATTTACCTGTTGGAAAAAAAGTTAATACTAAGTTGCTGCTGGCTTAATTCATGAAAAACTTGGAAAACCCTGAAGACAATTGAATAAACTTAACTGTGCTTAATGTTATTAATTAGTTTCTGTGTAGCTGTAAAAACTTTAAGTCTAATTAGACAGCCCAAGTAGAAGCTTATATATAGATATTATATATATACTTTATAGTATGCATGTTAATTATAAGAGAGAGCCCCCTTTCATTATTATATTTTTTGATATGTGACGTCAAATGAAATTTATTTTTCGCCTTGTTAAATTTTTGATAAATTATTTGTAAATATGTACACACACCGAGATTTCAATTTCAGTTTCAATTGTGGCCAAGTGAGTCACAAATTATGGCGCATAATTTGCGTTTTTAATAAAGTGGCCAACACACATACACAGGGAGAAAGAGAGACAGAGAGAGACACACAATTTTCATTTTTCTTTTCATTATTGTTATTCTGGTTATTGTGATTGTTTTTGTTGCGTGGGCGCTGACCAAATAAATAACCATAATTTTCATTCTTTCTCTTTCTTCCTATTCAACAAAATAAAATCGTATTCTGCTGCAGCAAAAAACAACAACAGAAACAAAAAAAAAATCCCCAAATGCCAAAGAAAAAGAATACAATAACGGGGGAAAAAAATAAAGAATATAGAAAAATAAAAAGATGAAAATGAAAATCTATTAAATTGTTTGTCGGCCAATAAAGGAAAAACGCATTTCATTTGAAAGCACTGAATCGACTTTTAATATTACCTAGAGGAATTGTGAAAGCAAAAAATGTTCAGTTTATTTTGCAGAATTTTCAACTTAAAAAACTCTTCAGTTATTTTAAATACATAGTCACACTTTATCAATTAATCTTATTAAGGTATAACTAGCCTATAATCCACTAGGAATTATCGTAAAGGCCCATTATCTTTCAGAAGATTTCTCAGTTATTTTAGTCTTATTAAAAATTTAATTAATAAATATATATTAATATATATAGACATGTACCTAAATTCTTTCTTCAATACTAAAGCAATCTCATAATAAATATATATGTATATATGTATACTATATAGTTTTCCTATCGTAATCTGTAGCCTCATAAACAGCGACGAAGGATTGGAAATCTATGTATATCAGCAAAATTGACTTTCAAACAAACAGACAAATTTCCTTTGCAATAATTGACTTTGGCTATATCAATCCAAATTGATAATTCCATCTACTTATATAATATATATTTTTTATAATCGCAAATCTAGCTTTCTTCGATAGAATGGTATAAAAATTGCAATTCAATCTTTGATTGTAAACCAACAATGACTTAATGAAAAAAAAGAAATCTTTTTTTGAACTTTGGCTAACGTATTTTGAACCAAATTTAAAATAGAGAGAGAGAGAGAGAGCTAAAGTGTTCGATCATTGTATCAATAATTCACAGCAATTGCTTTTGCCATTTTTGGATTTGAGAGAAAGCAATAAGCGGTCACATACACACACAAACATACACATATATTCTCTATATTTATATTTATAAATATATGATTTGTTTGTTATTGCCTCAGATATTTATCAAAACCGTTAACAGAATTTTGCTATAAATATTAAAAAAATACTTTTTGTTATTATTTCAATTAAATTAAGTGAAAATTTCCTAATAATAACCTGATGAGGTTAGCATTTGATTTGAAACTTATTATAATACAACATTATAATCATCGATACATATCTTTCCCTGTTATCTTATATTCTTTTCTTGATCATTAAATCATTAAATTGAAATAAGTAATACTAAAAATAAGAGATCTAATCAATTTTTTGTGAATTTTGAGATTTTTTTAACCAATACTAGACAATTCATCTTTTGTTACAATATCCCTCCTATTCTGGCTCTCTAGCTTATTCATTTTAAATACCTTACTGAGAAGGAAAATTAATTTCTTGTGTTTAGTTTAAATTGAGAAAATTTTACTTAAAATTGTTGATATATTTCTTGGTCGTCGTTTTCATCTTTCATCTTTTGTGTATTTATTTTCAAGCGGCGGCTCTTTGATTAAACAAACTTTTTGGGTTTCTCTTACAAAAATTGTATACAGGGTGTATCGCATAATTTGTATGGTTGAAATATAGAAATTTGATCAGATAGTTAAAACAAAAAAGGAAAAGAAGGGAGATTATCCGTTGTACCAAAAGCAACAAAATTTTATTTCAATTGTTCCACTTTTTGCTGTGATTCAATATAATAAAAACAAAAATATTAAATGTGTCACATTTATATGAATAAACCGGAATGTGTGAAGTTTATTTATTAAATTGAAAACATATTTAGTTTACTCGTTTGACAAGTGCTAAAATAATATTTTTGTATGATTGAGAAGATGATGTCCATTGAATGTTTTCAATCGATGCAAAATTGTTTCCTTTAAATTGCTTCCGATAAATATTTGTGGTAAATAAATCTACTTATTTGTATTAACATGAAAAAATTGGTATAATATGTAAGTTGGGAATACCTCAACACTTGCAGATAATATTTAGAATTAACTGATTTCATTTACCTGGAAAGTAATCTTTTCAAAGAGTTAGTTGGAATTGAAGATAAAGAAAGCTTTCAGATAAACTTAATATTGATATTGTATAAATCTTTTAAGTACTTCTTTATTAGACGACATAGATAGGTAAGACTCAGCATTAACTGATTTTTTACCTGGAATTAATAAAAGAATAAAGAAATAAAGAAAGCATTCAAAAAAACTTTATTTTTCTTTTATCGATATATGTATTGTTGTATTGAGTATTGTATGAATTTTATTATATTGATAAAGTACTTGTTTTTTTATTTAATCTGTGGTCAATAGATATTTTACTATTATGCAGACTTAATAGTATGTATATTTATTAATATACATATAGTATATTTATATTATATATTCTTTAATAAAATTATCATTTAATAGAATTAATTTTAGTATTTGAGTATTCACTGTGTTTGCTTCTTAATAATTGTAAAGTAAAAATAGTAAAATATTTGAATCTTTTATTTATTATATATTGCACCCTGTATACATATGTATATACTTATATATATGTATATACTAGGCATCCATTGAATATTTATATATATTTACTTTGTGGCCAAGAAACTAATTAGAGAGCAAAGTGCGGTCATGGCACTTTTTTGATAAACTTCTTATTTAGTTTTTTGGCCCCGTCAGTAGTAGTAGAAGCTTTTTGCCAAAAGAAGGAGCGGCAGATTGGGAGGGGGAAAAATAACTTATCTTTTGATAAACTTACATTCAGTTTATCAACTGACACGTGAGTTCACCTATTTTTAGTTAGTTTGGCAAACATACACATACCCAAGACGACGGCAAATGGTTAGATTAGGCCTAGATATACAAATGTATGTATGTATGTATATATATTACCTACTATATACACATACGTTGAAAGACAAGCACTAAACACTAAATGACTTTTAAAAGCCAATTAACGCCCGATATGAGCTTATTTATCTCCAGCTGCTCTCTCTACACAAAACTAGTCACTTCATTGTTCGTTCTTTAGACAGAATCCATAGCCTTGCCTGCCAGCCTGTCAATATGCTCAACTTGTCATTAGACTGACATCAACCCACTACCCACACCCTCACACCACCCACCACCTTTTTTCCCTCTTTCTCTCTGTCAAGTGGAAAGAATACAAAAAAAAAAAAAAATACACACACACAAAAAGAAGAAAATTGTAAGGGATAGAACGAAGAGAATTTGTGTCAGACAAAAAGTGATTTTCGCATTTTCATTTCATGTTGAAGATTCCCCAAAGACAAAAGCAGCAGCAGCAGCAGCAGAAACATTTTTATGAGCAGTAAATTAGACTTTTCTTTGTTTCATTTTTATATTTCTCCATAAATTTATAGCAAGTGTTGAAAGTGTATGGGAATATGGCATCTCGTATCTGCCCACTCACAAATGAAAAACAGTAATAAATATGTATATAGTATAAACATATATATACATACATATGTACATATATACTTATATATGCATCTTTGGTTTGTGTCATTTTTTTTTTCTGTGGCCTTATTTGCATATGTGTCACCAAGACTTGCCAAATGATTTTGACCCAGTCCAGTTCAGTTCATACGTCTCGGTCTATGGTTCTTTTTTTTCTTTTCTTCTTTTTTTTCCTTCTTTTTTATTATGACAACTGATAAGATATCTTTTTGACGCATTTCAGTCCATAATAATGTATATTTCATTCCCGTTCTTAGACTTGGCTTATCAGCAACAGTGAAAATAGTATATGCAAAATAAGAAATTATTCAGTGATGTTCAAGATTAGAACCAAGCAACTTATTTTATAATTTTGTCATTAGCCACCTTCTTTAATTAGCAACCAAAATCAACCTTCTTGTTATACCTTTGTCTAAAAAGAGGGTACATGGATTTTCACTAAAAGTTTGTCAATTTTGAAACGTGTTCATTAAAATATTTTTCTGATTTAATTTTTCTAAAGAAAAGCGAAAGTTTAAACTTTTTTTGAGGCCAAATATTAATTGCAAATGTTTGTTGCTGCAGTGTTATTTATTTCTTAATTATATCTATGATAATTCCAAAATTATAATTAGGTTATTATTGTAATAAACGGAATTCAATATTGCAGTTAAAAATTAAATTCTAAATCGCCTCCATTCTTCTAAAATTTATTTTGTTTCGTTATATACCTTTTTCTAATCACATAATCACACAAAATTAATCATTTTTCTTTTATTTTCTAAAACTGAACACAAAACTAAAGCGGAACCCGAAACAATTTCACTGACTTCAAAACTCAAAAGAATTAAAAGAGCTTGACACAAAAGATTTAAAACCCGAAAATAATCTCTTAAAATTTTTTGTTTTATATTATGTGGGTTAAATTTCTCAATATTTAAAAGTAAATTAACTATATTTTTTTCACCACTCAATAAACTTTAGTCATAGTAAAGAAAACTTTTTATTTCCCCAATTAAGTAAAATATATTTGCCAATTTTTATTAAACTAATCAGATGACTATATATAATATATTGTATTGATTGATTCAAGGGTATACATAAATTAGCATAGTCTGTACTCCTCGTGCCTTTTACTAATTTAGTAGTGATGCAGTATATATACACATATATATGTATATATTGTATAGGTATACTGTGGTATAACTTTTGACTTTTTTGATTGCAAAAGTTTTTACATATTGCCGGGGCGGGCAAATGATTGACAGCATTATCAGGCTCCGGTATTATCCTGGCTGCTGTGTGTTGCGGTTAAAATCAAGTAAAAGAAAAAAGCCAAAAGGGAACTTTTTACACTCACTCTGTTTAATGGAAATGGAAAACTTTGCGTTTAATCGATTAAACAATTTGCCTTAGCGGCCAGCCTGTGTCAGCCCTCTTGGTCTCCCCCCCCCACCTTTGAATTTGCCTCCAAGGCCAGTTCAGGCCAGGCCAGTCCAGAGGCAAACATCAAAGTCAAGCACCAGTAACAACAACAACAACAAAAACATCAACAGCAGCAGCAGCTGTGTGACGTCAATTGAAGAAACAGAGAGAAAGAGATAGCAAGAGTCAAGGGGGAGGGAGATAGAGTTGGTGTGAGTGTGTCTGTGTGTGTGTGGTCAAAACCCACACAGAAAAAAAAAACCAACCAAATAAATAAAAGAAAGAAGGACCAAACAAAATAGAGCCGCAAAAAAAAATAAGTCAATTAACTTGAAAGAGACATGTTACAAATCAAATTTAACCCCACACAAAAAAAATAAAAAAATAAAAGAAATACCAAAACTTAATTGTGGAAAATTTCATTCTCTCTCTCAGGTAGTCATATTCAAATTAATTATATTAAAAATGTTGAAAAAATTGCTAGTATATTAGATTAAAGCTGCAGAGCAAAGTAAATATTTATTTTTAGAGTACAATGAAGATTATTATGTTAAATTTTCAAACAAATATTTAATGTTTGAATTTAATCCAAAAGCAAGCAAAGAAATAAATTTTAGAATCAAGAATCTTTTAAAGCCAAGCGCTCTAAAAATAAATCAAATAAAAAGTATTTTACATATTTCTCACCATTTTGAACCCATTAAATAATATGAGTGAACTAACTCACACTATCACTGAAAGTCACTCACCTGAGGTCCTTCTTAAGGACCTACGCTTGCATGTGAGCTTACGTATGTATGTGTATGTGTGTACACACATAACACACATAATTTGATTAGATTTTTGGGTTGGTCGGCACACATGGCTGGACTAACTAATTGATGTTTGGGCTGTCTGCATCCTGCAAGTTTGCTAAGTAAATTATGGCTCTTCATCGTTGGTTGTGTCCCTTACCCCATATTTTGACTGCAATTCAATTAGTTCTTAAAGCACTTCTCAACTAAAAGAAAGTAGTTCCATTTTATTCCTTTTTGTGTTTGTTCTTTAAGCACATAATTTACATTAAGTATGTGCATATATAAATATACAAAGATTCCATGCAGGGGTTGGATTTTGTAAGGGGCGGGACGGTGATGGCCCAATGGAATATCAAAACCCTCAGGGGACCTTTATTCTACTAAGGCTGGGAGATATTTATTTAAACCAAAGATTTAATTAAAGTGAAGAATGTTTTCAAAGTCCACAAAAGTGTACTTGAAATGAAATTTTTAAATGTCTAATTAATAATGGAAATTGGGGTTTGAAAAAATCTATAAATGTGTATTATAGATTTATAACTGTGAGTAAAATATATTTAGTAGCATAAAATGAATAAAAATTAAAAAAGTTTAAAATAAGAATCAAAATAATTGAAACAAATTGGTTTAAAAGATTTTTTCACAGTTTTGATTTAGCATTTGTTTTGTTTAGAAATATAACTTTTGGTATAAAAAGCTTTGTTCCTTTTTCGCTTCGTTTAATTGCAATTCTCAACCAGTTCTAGCATAAAAAAAGAAGTGACATGACATGGCATTCCACTTTTAAGGCTCTAGTGAATTTTCTTAGTTTGAGAACTAAGAATCTGCAGGCTTTGTTCGTTCTCTAGATAATACCTTTCGTGGTGTTTCATTCAATTTTTAAAGAAAAATTTTTTGCTAATTTTTAATAGTATATTGTAAATTCTAAGAATTTAGCATGAAGCTTAATAATTCCAATTTTTTTAAATGGGATTTAGTTTACCTATTTTTATGGAAAATATTTTATTATTGTTTCGCTAGGGAAAAGACTTTTAGATACAGTTTTTGCCTACATGCTTTTTCTTTTAAATCAAAAAACATTTGAAAAATACAGATCTATAAATTTTTCCGAATTCGGATCCGAAATATTTGCTTTGCTTTTACAAAATGTTTCCTTCCAAAAGTTTTAGATAATAAAAAGTTTTAGTTTATTAAAAATGAGATTCAGTTTTTACGACAGAATTTTTTGAGTTCTTAGACTTTTGACTTAACACAGATAGGTCGCAATATATTGCGTTCAGGCAGTAAATGTAACAGCATAAATTATATTAAAAAATGTTGTAATCCTTTGACGGCCATTAATTATATGAAACTGTAAATTTTGAAGCCCTTCCACCTACATAGTTTAGAGTACGTTCCTGTTGTGTATACACAGCATTATAATAAATGTGTGTGTGTGCCAGTCCTTTAGTCCTTCCAACGAAAAGCATATTCCATCACGAACCCGTTCATTGTCCATTGTTTGTTTTCACCGAAAATTGTCATCAAGTTCTAAACCTTTTTGTTTGTGTGTATGTGTGTGTGTTTTCCCTTTAAGTTTATTGTTATGGGCCAAATTGTGTTGTCCCTTTTCATTCATTCGGAAGCGGCTTAAATTTCTAGTTGCTGCTGCATGTTGAGTTGTTTTCAAATTTATCAGAAAAAAAGCTTTCATTGGAGAACAAGTACTTAAAATGAGGCAAAGGAGGACCAACAGGATTTCTTTTTCTCTTTCACTCTCTCTCTTTTTGGTAAATTTAATTTGTAAAAGAGTAGATACTTATTCGGATATGTAGATATGTTTACAAGGATGAAACATGACTATATAATATGTGTTCCATGTTCCTGTACATGGCTTCAAGTTTCCGGCAGGCAAAAGCTTTTCCTTTGGCTTCACTTACACAGAGCGCATGAAGAAGGGTTTGAGGAGGGGTGGCAATAGGTAGGGATGCTGCTACATGTTGCGCTTGCCTCTGGTTTCCAGTTCACGTTTCAAAAGTGCAACCACATACAAACATATATACATAACCATGTGTGTGTGTGTGTGTGCCACGCATAGTCAAACACCTATCCCATCTATATACTATGTAAATATATATATGTATATATATACATATATAAATATATATGTAGGGATCTGAGCTATGCATATGCAGCCATAAATAAACATAAGTTGTCGCTTGTCATCTCCTCTTTTCCTGGCCCACCCCCCTAATCACCGCCCTTTGTTGTCTCATCTCTCTTCTTATGCACACGAGCAACAGTTTTTCCTTTTCTTTTTTTTTATTAATATTTTATTTTCTTTCTTTTTTTTTCATTTTCTCGTTCGCTTTTTTTTTCTTTTGTGTGCTCAGTTGTTGTTTTTTGTTTTCCTCTTGGTCAACGATTGGGCATAAAGTTGGCGGGGTGAAGGGTGAGAAAAAAGGTGCAGTTTGGGTCGAGCATCTGCTTTTGCGTTAGGCACTAACATGCCATTGAAAGTTACAATAAAAAAAGTTTCAGTTTTTGTTTATTAAGTCAGGCTAAAACCTTTTAAAAAGTTTCTGCATGTATAGATACATATATATAGATGTACATGTATATAGATATACACATACATATATAAATATAAAATTTGACATTTTTTTAAAGTTATTTGCCAGTTTTCCCAGTTGGGCAACGAAAATGCAGTGAATTGAATTGTTGAAATGTTTTTAGACCTGACAACTCAGCATTTGAGGGTATTTTTCTTCAGGAAGATTCGAAGTCTTATGTAAAATCCGCAAGAAAACAAAACTTATATACTACATTATGGTATATACATATATATATTTTATCTGACTGTACTTGAGTTTCACCGATTTCTACAGATCTAAAATTGCTCATAGACTTCTTTTTGCTGCTGGTAATGTATATCTCGAAATGATTTTAATGATTGACTGTATCGTATAGCTCCCATAAAAACGATAGGTCAGAAAAAGGGTTTAACATTTACAAATTACAAATTTCTTGATTTTGATGTACAGACTTCTCAAGTTTTATTAAAATCGGTCGACTATATCATATATAGTCCAAAAAAATTATTGTATTAAATGGTATTTGTTACTGCCTACTGGCACTTAAATTAGTTTTCATTAGTTTTATATACTTTTCAATAGTTATCTTTTATTTGTTCGAAATCAATTGATCACTTCTTATAGCTCTCATTATCGATCAATATCAAAGTTATAGATAAGTGATGCCAAAAAATTTGGTTAGTGTAGAAACACACTGAAAATGTAATGAGAAAGCTGAAATTAATTCACTATACGATGAACTTTATTATATAGAAGTTCACTGTAGAGAAGTCGACTGTTTTTGGATTAATTTTTTAAGAGATATCTTAGATCTCTCTCTATCTTTCCCTTGATTTTAATCAGTTCTTTAATGAAGATATTTTATTGCTATGAAACTAGCCGGTTCTAAAGAGATATAGTTTATGAATAATAGAATGTAGTTTCTTTAATTTTTATAGGTCTTAATTTCAATTAAGATTCTCCAAAAACAGATATAGAATTTTGAAATTGAGGAATTTTTTACGTTTTTTGCTTGATTTCTTCATTTCATTTTCATTTTCAATAAAAAATAATTACAACTATTAAGATTTCAAATAGAAGACTATTATATCATTTATATTTTCCTATAATCTGAATATATTAAAATAATTCTTATGAAAGAAACATTTCAAATTAATCTAATAAAAGTTTTAATAGCTTAAAGATGTCGCATTTCTATTTTAAATTTTTAATATTTTTCCATATACAAAATTGTTTTTCATAGATGATTGATTGCTTATTAAATATAATAATTCGAATTCATCCTTCAATTTTGTGTTTAAACTGCCTTGTGCAATATGCCTAATTATACAATTAATTTATCAGAAATATATTCTTGTTTTTGTGTTTTATTTTTAAATGCTCTGTGACTAATTGTGGGGACATTTGTCTAACTGATGTCTAGATGAAAATTCTAAAAATGCTGAAAATGTTTTTAAATGCTGTTGATGTTGTTGTTGTTGCTGTCATTATTCGTTTTTCACTTTGTCACACAAAATGCACACTTACATTCATATGTACACATGTATATACATATATATAGATATATGTATGTGTGCTTATGATGTAGATAGGAATAATGTGTTTCCCGCATTTTGAGTCAACTCGTACAAGTGCGATTGTGACAATTTTCAGAAAATTTGAATATTTAAATATGCATACACATATGTCGCAAATGTGTTTGTTTGCTTGTTTGGCCTCAGTTTTATTTATCGCTCGAATTGTATGAGTTTTGTTAGACAGTTAGTTGACAGCCAAGAGTCGTGCGAACGTTCATTTAAGTACCCTGTAACAAGATGGGGCATATAATAAGAATAAGTCAAAATGTTTGTGACAGACAAAACTCTGAAAAATTTAAATAAGAGTTGAGGTTCTATTAGTAAAAGTTGATTAAATAGTTGAAGTTTATATATAAACTATCTAAAGCTCAGCCAACATAAAGAAAATAGAAAAAAATCTAGTAAAGATCATTTCTTTTTTTCTTTTTGGATAACTTCAAAAACTTTCTCTTTTTATTATATTTTTATTTATATCTCTAGCATATAAAGTTTTTTCTCATTTTTTGATTTTATCATCTTTTTTCTTGATCTAACAATTTTTTATTCATTCTATTTATTCTATATGTAAATATAAATTCATTTTTTATTCATTCTATTTATTCTATATGTAAATATAAATCTTTGTATATGTTTATCCTAGCATCTGTGTTTATCTTGGTGGTGTCTCTTTTATCTAGTATCTGATTATCTTAGTATCTGTTTATCCTAGTAACAGTTTATCTTTATGAATACGGAACATTTCAATAATTCGAATCAATGGAAAATGTGAATTTTTAAGAAATTTAGAATCATAAAAAACTTACATTACTTGCTCCGCAAAGCTTTAAAAATTAGTTTACTTACTAAACAATGAATATTAGATTGGTTGATTTTATTGAAAATCATTTTTAACATTCATATTTCTGTAAGTTGCCTTTATAACGAAATTCTTTTTTCGTTAAGCAGAGCTTGAGATTACAAAAAATAAAATACGAAAAATCAAATGTTTGAATTATGGGTACTCAGATAATTGGAAATGTATCGTAGTAAAGTAGTTAAATGAATTAAATGAATTTGGGATTAAGTTTTACGAGTTTTAAAAATTTCTGGTTTTTACCCCCAGAACAAAACATTTAAATTAGTTCTATGTCCATTTCCAGGGTATCTTAAACTTATCTGTTTCCTTTAGTACGAATTTTTTTGTTTTTATTTTGTAGGTCATATATATCTTAACGACTTGTGGCATAGTTTTTTTTTTATTTTGCTAGTTTTAAATATTCGTATTGAGGTTGAATTACAATTTCTTAACTGAAACCAAATCAGGCTAATATAAAGTGCAAATTTACGGACGACCGCTTGACGTCATCACCATCAGCAGGAGCAACAACAACAATAAAAGCAATTGGTATAGCCTTGGGCATGTGTTTTGTGTCCACTTCCTGCACAAACACATTTATCTATATGAGTGTGTGTGTATCCTGTGTGTTTCTTTGTGTGTGTGCTAGTAGCATTGTCCTCGTTGCTGGTTAAGTGATTTCCAATGCAGTTGGCCGACAGTAGCAAGTAAATTTGCATAAATGCCAAATGGATATGGGTATATCAACTGTACAATATATGCATAGGTCCAAGTATATGTCTATCTCTGTGTGTGTGTGTGTAAGTAAAAAGGCCATGCATATAAAGTCATAGGTCTAACAAAACAACAACATCAAAAAACTTGATATTTGCGTTTTGGTTGTTTAGCATTTTCACATTTACCACATTAACCCACATGCCTTGTTTTTTCTTTTATTTCTTTTTCTTGTTGTTGTTGTATCTCCTTCTGTATTGTTTATTTTGCAATTTCACCTTGCCAAGGTAGTAGAAATTACGTTCCTTTTCCACATTTTTGCATAATTATCGTATATAAACGACACGGCCTTTTTGTTTTCTTTTTTTCTGTTTTTACAACCGTATATATTTATTTGAAAAAAGGTTAAAAACTCTCTTTTTGTCCCAAAAATGTATGCTACATATATCATTTTGGCTTAAATTATCTTTAAACGTTTTCTCACTATTACGATAGCCATTTTTTGGACAAAATAAAAAAAAAACATCACTTTTAATTGCTTGTTTTTGCCCTAAACGTAGGTTTGGCCTTTTTGGATTTGTTGGTTAGCTGTCAGTTCAGTTTAGCCAACTCTCTGTTCAGTTAAGTTATCGTCACAAATTGGCAACAGGCAGCACTCAGCAAAAGCAATCAATGCGCCAAACGAACTGGAACCCTGGGAAATCGCTTTAGTTACTAGCCTCGTTTTCAGTTTTGTCTCTGTTTCTTTTGTACAGAATACCCTAACCAAAGGGAGGGGCATATACATGATCACTTGATTTATTTATTATTATTATTTCATCAATATTAATTTACTTAGTTTTAAAGAGTCAAAAATAGTAAAAAAAGGAACTATTTGAAATATTAGATATAGTTCACAATTTACTTATATAACCATTAATCATTGATAGGTTCAATGTTTATTTTATTTCCTTTAATATTTGGTATTCAAATATAATTTTTAACTTTAAATCACTTTAATTCAAACCATGTCCATTAGTACATTAAATTGATTGGATTATTAATAATAATTCTTACGAACATATTTAATAACAATTCTAATTATCTGAATGACTGAGGACAAGTTTTTGTAGGAAAATGCTTAGGAAAATGTTGAAAAGTCTCCCAAAATATAATCTTAGTGCAAAAAATGCTTTCTGTATTATTTTAAATCACTAAAATACGCCTATTTTTTTTCTAAAATAAAAACTGAAGAAACGGCAAACGAAATATTTTGTGTTTTTCATATTAACTTTAATATGACGCTTTACAACACTATATTTCCAATATTTGTATTAATCAGTGTGTTGTAATTTTAATAATGACCAAGCAATTTAAATATTTTAGTTAGTTAAAATAACTATTACATAGGGTACAAATAGTGCGGGAAAGTCATATCTATTACCTGGTTCTCAATTTTTTTTTCCACTTTATCTACACTGCCATGTTGTTAATTGCCAAAATACTCGGGCGCAAGTTTTTCTTTTCAGCCTTATATTTTTTTTGTTCAGTTTTTCGGCTTATTTGCTTCATAGCACGCGCCGTTTAACTGCCACGCGCAACAAATTTACCCAAAAAAACACACAAAATATATATATATAAAAAAAGAACGTGTTTAAAATTAAATTGAGAGAAACAACAACAAGAACAAATGAAAATCGTTTTAATGGGGGCAGCAGCAGGCAATGTAGATAAACGTTTTGTTACAACACATAATCGCTGTTGCCGGTGTAGATACTGAAACCATTTCAACTACAGTGAATCCTCCCATTAAATGTAAATTGCCAAAAATGAAAAAAAAATTAATGCCACGTTTGGGTGATAAGAGTGTAAATATCAAAAGGTGAAGGATAAAAAAATTATATAAAAGGATATAGAAATAGATATAAATGTGTAGATGAACAATGACTCTTCAAGTCCTGCGTAATTGGAGATTTTCTATGTGCATTCATATATGTATAGTCATGAATTTATAAAAAAAAATATGACATAATTGAAAGCATATTGAAATTTCGAAGTATACATTATTACGATTAATAAAATATTAAAGTAAAAAGTATTAATAGTAAATGGAAATTAAGCGAAGTTTGAAGTGTAAGTTTCTGATTCTTTTAGGTAGATCAAGTTAAGTTATATTATTATATTGTGAATGTAAGATATATATTTTGATCTTATTTCGAATTAAATACTGCATAAAATACAATAAAGACCTAAGGCAAAACAGAAAATTAAAGAAATTGTAATTAGCTATTTTACTCAATTAGCATTTAGTTTTAAATTACTATCTTAATATAAAGGGTAAAAGGTTATACAACGCTTTTTATTATGAAGGAAGTTATCATAAATTGGTAGAACTAAAGAATGACGAAAATACAGATAATTTAAAATATCTTTAGCTTGGTAGAATTTAATAATGTTATATCTCTTTTTTAAAGAAACTACTATAAACTACAACAATGTCGTAGAATGGACAATCTTCAAAGAATTTATCATAAAAATAAAATAAATAAATAATAATTATTGGTCTTAATATTGGTAGTGCAAAATAAATTGGTATATATTTAAAAAGAAAATTTTAATTCCATTAAATGTAAAATATGAAAATTATAGGTATTTTCAAATTTTACCTGTATTGTTTGCTCATGGTTAGTGTTTACTGTATCTGTAGCATCTGCTTGGGTTCTTGTTTTATGTATCTGTATCTGCAGCAGTATCTTGGGGGTGGCTCTTATTTTCTAACGTATCTGCTGTACATATTGTCTCCTTCACTTTCCTTTCCTCACCTCCCTCTCTGTCTCTATTTATCTCTTCCATTTTTTTCTCTAATATGCGCGGTTTTCTGTCCCAGCAGCAGCAAGTGCGTAACATAATTGCTCTCTAATTTAACGCTAATGGATCTCAATCCATCCAGCTGACAGTTTATCATTTTGTCTAATTAGAGGGAAAGGGTAGCTGGAATTTTGTTGCGTGGGCCACTTAAAGTATTTGACTTAACTATTTATTTATAGCAGCGAAGGCGTTTCAACTTTCCCTCTTACCCCCCCTTTACTTAACTCTGTTTTTATCCCTTTTTTGTTTGAAATTTTCCCCTAACTTGGCTTAGTTGTTGGTTGTGTTTGAAGGTCAAGCGTACGTAAAATGAGAATATTTTCTTGGGAAAGGATTTTCACTGAGGTTTCTTTATTTCTCTTGAAATATTTATTAATTTTGCTGTTGGTAAATAGTTTTCTTTACTATGAATTTTCCTCATCTTGAAGTTAAATTCACGTTGAACAGATTCTATCAGAGTTAAATTTTTTCCTCTATAATTTGATTTAAACAATCGAATAAATGTCATTGCCTTCAATTTATTTCAAATATAAAAATTTAAATCTTTGGCATGCCCGAGCAAATCCAATAGATTATAAAATAATTGAATTGACTCGCAGTCTAGAGAAGAACAAAAAAGAGAAAAAACCAAACGAAGAACAAAAAAAGTAAATAAATAAAAATGAAAAATGTCATACGTATAGTTTGAGTGGAGTTCGACCTTTTAGATACCGTGTAAAGATTAAAAATGATAAATGAGATATAACTTGAGAGAACATTTTATGTTTATTTTAAGTGTGGATTGATTTGGCAAGAATATGAGTTTTAATTTAGTTAAAAGTAGATATAAATAATGTATAATTTATATATTTTATATATATAAATAATTAGTAATTAATGTAATCAATATATCAGCAATCAAAGAAAGTATTTGTGTGTGTCTCTGGCAATGGTCTTAGATATATAATGTCTGTGTATAGTTTTTCATAGATATCTGTATGGTATTATACTCCTTTAACTATATGTGAGTATAGGGTATATAACGAGTAACCGCAATTGTGTGGAAGGAGGCTCGGCTCAACAAAAGAGTCCACAGCCACAGAGCAACTTTGAGGAGGAATCATGGCTAAAGTGCGTGTGAGGAAACTGATAGGAGGGAGACAAACGTCAAAGGTTAACTGGCAAGTCGTCGCTCCAGCTGCATAAATTGTATAGAATTGTGATATATATACATAGATATGTACATACATATATATCGTCTTGTATGTATCGATGTTTGTAGGCACACGCGCAAAAACTGGGAAATCTCTTGCGAATTTTCATCTCAAGCTGTAAAATTCTCTTTTAAATTATATTTTCTTTTTTTTTCTTTCTTTGTTGTTGTTGGACAGCTTAAAGCGTTTCATTTTCATTTTATATATCCTTGCCCTGTAACAACAGGCACAAAATCCCTTCTTCTCCTTACAACTTCTACTAAGGTCCTGTCACCTGCTGAGTAAGTAAGTAAGCCTCTCATTACGCATACGACATGTGTATCTAACAGTGTGTGTGTGTGTGTGTGTGTTTTCGTTGGTGTAAGTGTGTGTGTGTGTGTGTACTTTACCTGGAGCGTTAATAAATCAATACCTGGGGCCTTGTCGTATATTTTGACAAACATTTCTTACTTCTTTTCTCTCAAGCTGATAACCTTTTTACTTTAATGCCAAATAAAAAGGGCCAGCACACACCTTAGGCACACACACTCACCCACCCACACCCACACACACGCATTCACATATACATAAATGAGTTGATTTCTTCTTTTTTCTGCCCTTAAAGTTGCGTGACGAAGTGAAATTTGCGCCAAATACTCACGGGACTTGCTCGCTTTTTCTCTGTTTTCTGTTCAAGTTCTGTTCTGTTTTGCTCTTCGACATTTACGGTTGTTGCCAACCCAAAAAGCCTAAACCAAAAGCAAAGAACCTCATCAACAACATCAACAACAAGAACATTATTATCATCATCGTCTTCATCATTATATCATCATAATCATCTTTGCTCAAGTGCCAACGGCGCCCTGAAGTATGCCTTGAAATTGCTTTGATGTATATGCCATATTTTCCTGTCACAATACAAGAAAATACATACATACACACCTATCTACATACATATGTATACACAAAGGACAACTTTGGCACACCCCACCAACCACCTTTCCCCGTTATATACATATGTACATAACTTGTCTGGCGGGCGATCCTTTTTTTGGGGTGAGGAGAAAGGGGGGAAGTTGGGGTTAGCTGAAAATTAAGTGCTTGTCGCGACTTTTCGCTGCCACTTTGATGCATTGACCGGAAAGAGATAAATTCACAAGCAAAAAAAGAAATAATAAAAATGGAAAATTAAAAGAAAAATACTGAAGCGGAAAACTTACACAAAGAAAAACGAGCACATTATGGACAGCTAAGCTAAAGAAAAACATATGCAAAGGAAATTATATCTCACAAAAACGTACAGAGAAAACTTTACTTTTATCTTATTAATTAAATTTAATTTTTGTGCTGCCTTTGTAGAAAGCTTATCATATATAGATATAGCGAAACTAGATTTTTGAAAAAGAAATCCAAGAATCTGTTCTTAATTACTTTATAGCTTCTATGGCCAATTTTATTTATTTTTCTAAGAGCTAATTATGTTTTTGAGGAATGCATTTTCCCTTGATGAAATTTTGAATTTTAAATCCAATAAGACTGTACTTATATAAACTTTAATATATTTTGAGGAGTATTTCTTTTCGTTGAAAATTCTTTTTATTTGACTAACACGAATTAAAAAAGAAAGTCGTCAAATTCGATAGTTTCGGGAAACTAGATTGACAATTCAGAAGCCCAAAAATATTGAGTGAAATTGATCATAAAAATACTTTTTGTTATAGTTTAAAAATTGATATTTTGTTTTTTTGAATTTTTAAAATTTGTATTTTCTATTTTATGAGAATTAAAAGTAGTCTGTAATTAGAAAATATTTTACTTGAAGTAAACGGGTTTGAAATTAAAAATTTATTAATTTATTATTTATTAAATGATTTTCTTACCACTTAAGGCAGGCATCTATTAGCATATTAAATTTTAATTCTTTTCACTACATAAAAATTATATTACATTCGATCGATTACATCTTTAAATTCTTTAAAATTTGAAATATTTTTCAATATAATAGATATCAATACAAATCAATATAATAATTCGTTTTAACCAATAAAGAAAACGTACTATTCTATTGTAGAAAACTATACAATATTAAACTATTTGTTCTAATTCCCTTTCACTACTTTGTCATGAATAATTTGTAATAATAGAAATTAGGATTCCTGTCATTATATCGATATACTGTGATTATATCTATCAATTCTAGTACAAACTGGTTATATACCAATATTGACTAATCAAATATTTACTTTACCGAATGTCGAATGGAGCTAATGGAATGTCTGTTACCAATTTTGTGTATTTTTTTTTTTTGTCAATTTTCTTTGGCTTACTTTTATGCTCTCTTCTTTCATTACAATTTCCATATAATCTAGGATTTTGATTTCATTCTTTGTTGACTTTTGTTTTGTGATTTTTCTGTTTTGCCATTTACCTGTTTAATTTCATTCCTTTTTTAATTTTTTGTTTTCATATTTTATTCTCGTAATTTCCTTTTAATTCCCATTTTAAGAGGAGAGCCAACGGAAATTCTTTTTTTAATTATGCATATCATGAAAATGCTTTCACAAACATTTTCATGAATCGCCTACACTAAATGGCTCCACCATGAACAAAATTGGTCATTAAATTGGAAACCAAACGATAACAAAAGCACATCAACCAATGAAAATGTGTTCGTACTATACAATATGTATTTTCCACAATTTTCATTTACCATTTCCGTTTTGCTTTTCCAGACTTTACTTTGGTCCTTTAGTGAATTTTATGCATTGCCATTGCACTCGAGTCATGAACAATATATATACTATATCCATACATATATATTGTATGCAGGCCTTGTCTGCTGATTTTCTTGTATTAACAAGCTGTCTTTTATTTATGCAAAATTGATTCTGGCCCCCATTCGATTAACACTTAACCTAATTCAAGTCACACACACACACAAAGGGAGAGGGGGACCCTTTGATGGCGGTTGTGTAGAGAGGAGGTCAAGTGAGTTTTGCTTTGTCAATGACAAAAATCTGGCACTGGACATGCACTACATATACATATATATTATATATTGTATACATATATAATTAATATGTATGTATATGTGGTTTGTGGTTAAGGCGACGCCTTGACAACTGTTGAATGGATAGAATGTAAAACAACCTTTGGGCAGGCAAATAGACCAAATGTTGTAACTACTTTAACTAATTATGCATGACTTCATTACACAATTATTTTTTTGTGTTGTTTTTCCAGAGTTTCATATTTTATTTTTTAGGTCAAACTTGAAACCCACGCACAGGTGTTGCTCCTTGTTATTTTTCATTAGCTTCAGTTGGTAATATTTTTTTCTGTCGTTGTTGACGTAATTTGATAGTTTGTTAATGCTGCTGGCCAAAACAACAGTTGGCCATCTGAATGTATCATCTGTTACGTGTGTGTGTGTTTGATGTTGTTTTTCAAGGTCAGTTTTAGTATTTTTTTTTTGTTATGTTATACGATATATTCTAACTTTTTGCCAAGGACGACGACATCAGCATTAACTTTTTTCCTTCTTTTTTTTTACCTTGTTTTTGTGGCTCACACACTTTGATTGCTGTCAGGATGTGAATGAATGCAATTTTACTTTGAACTCGAAACTCAATTAGCTTGAAAGCAACAGCAGCAGCAAAAACTAGTTAGGACAGGGGGAGAAAAAAACCAACAGCATTAATGGAAAAAAAAAAACACCAACCGACCAGGATAGACATGGACATATAAATATGCATGAATGCCTGCGTGGGTGTTGTTGAGAGGGAGGGATGGGAAAGGGGTGGCACCTGCAGTTGCAATAAAAATGACATTAAAATGAAAGCCATATGCAGCACATGGTTAACTTTTAGCTCATAACTAAGCCATAATCATTTTATGGCCAGCAGCCATAACAGAGAAAACCAACAGAGAGAAACCCAAAGTCAGAAAACAGGAGTCATCATCATGAAAAATGGTAAAAAATTAGTTTTAGTGTTACGAATTTGATGATAATCGTACTGATGATGTTAACATATAGACAAACATCATGTTGTAAAAAGCATTTAATTACATTTGCTTAAAGATAAATTAAATACAGTTTTCAAAAGGTTAGTAACTAGTTAACTTTTATGGAATTGAAAAATTTCATCTGAAAATTTTGTAAATGTTTAATAGCATTATTTTACAGAGTATTATTCGATAATCTAAAAAATCTTCGTTCTTATTATTATTTATTTTTAATTTATTCATTACTGAAAAGTGCTTTCATTTATCTTATTCAATTTGAATCTTTTTATAACCAAATAAGTTAAGCCCATTAAGTTTTAACAGGTTTAACTCTCTTTCATTTCATTAGTTGGTCAATATATAATCAATTTTTTTCCTTGGCACGGACATAATAAATTTTGTTTAATTAAAAGTAGGTTCAAAGTTTATTTTTAATTTTTAATAACGAATTTCATATTACATCTGTCCGTATTTAATGATTAGAAATAAAGATTAGTTACATTAAAATTTGCATTTAAAGGTAGTCTAGCAAAAGGTCATTTTTTTTATACAAATGAAGTATTGAAATTAAAGAATTTGATGTCCCATTTAATTGAAAAAACATTTCAATAACTGAAATAAAAGTTAATGACCCAAAGATTGGTTAGTTTACCACAATATGAGATTTTCTTCATTTTAACATCTAAGAACTTTTATTTTTGCAATTTGTATGCTTTGACAAACTCTAAAGAGTAATCACATACAAAGGATTTCAAGTTGTTTACCTGATGTCCTGTCATACAAACAAATACATATGACAAACTAAAGGCAATAATCCTTAAGTCGAGTATATCTTTGATGTTGTTTTTGGTTTGAAATGGAAAACAAATGTCGAGAGAGAATATTGTGTACCCTGTGTGAGTTGTAGATAAATGGAATAAATTGATTAAGTTAAAATTTATTAAATAAACTTTATTCTGATTAAAAAAAAATAGAATACTTTCATTTTAATATTATAACTTCCTAATATTTTCTTTTTTAAGACAAACTTAAACAAATTATCAAAACATTTATTATTAGCTAATTACTCATTCTAGTTAAAATTAATGGTTTTTTAAACTATATTGATTAGATGGCTTTAGTTTGTTGATTTGTCAATCAAAGATAATAAAAAAGAAATGACAAATTTCTAAATAAATTCCAGACACTGGGTATCTCAGAGTTGATCTTAACTTAATAATAACATGCTAAATTTTCACTTTAGCTAAGTTTTCATTCATTTTCCAGTTATTTTATTTTTAGTTTTTATTCTTCTTGTCTGTGGCCATGGTGTGGACAATGGACAATGGACACGGTGACTGTCTGTCTGCCTGACTGTCTCACTCTTTCTTTTACTCTCTTGTTTTCTCAGTCTTTCTCATTACTTAGCAAACTATTTTTAGTCTGTTGCTTGTTTGAAAGCAATTTATTTATGCATTGCATTTGCTTTTGCAGTGTGGTAAACTGAGGTGCGGTGCGGTGGGGGTACGTTGCACTACGGTATGGTGTGTGGTGCATTGCGTTGAGTGAACCACCTTGACCCACTAATTGCTTGTCTCTACTAGCAAATAGTTTTCGCCTTCTTTTTTTTTTATATGTGTATGCGTGTGTGTGTGTGTGTTGGCTCTGACTAGCCTTAACGCCCCCGCCCAACCTCTTCTGCCATCGTCTCAGACCAATCAATAAGCACTTAATGTCTGTAAGCAAAAAGTTTGTTGGCAAGTGAAAAGTCAAAAGTAACCAACCAATTTGCCAGGATATACTAAAACCGCACTCATTCCTCCTTGGGCAAAAGTAAAACAGCAAATATAATAACCTTTATTAGTTTTGTAATTTTATTTGAATATTTATATTTATTCGTCGACTTTGGCGGCAACAAAACATCCGCAGGCCAAGTTGAATATTAATGAACTTAATTGAAAAAGTTCGCTTTTTAAACAATACAAAAAAAAAAATGAAGAGAAGAAAAAAAAAACACAAAATAAAAAAAAAACAAGAACAAGAACAATAGCAACACTCAAACAGCAACATCCTGCTTGTTGCCTTACCTCATCCGCATCGTCATCCTGTTTCTTTCCTTTCGGGGTGGGGGGAGGCGGCGGTAAAAAATTAATTTTCAAATTACACCAAAATACAAGTGAAAGAACCAAACCGAATTATAATGAAAACCCAGAGCTCTGCCACGCCCCCTTCATTCCACCATTAACAAGAAGAAGAACTCTCAATAGACAATTTACATAATTATGCATATTTAAGAAAAACTTATAAATATTTATGTTAACTAACTTGCGGCTGATTGTAAGATGTGTCTTATATTGAATAGAGAAATTGGTTCCATTTGATGGGCCCAGGTGTAGGCCAAAAACGCTTTTTCTCCACTCCACAATGTGGCAAATTTTCAACAACTTTCGCTTAAACTTTTTCACTTTTGAAGTTTTAATCTTTTGTCATTTAAACGATTTGAAAATTGGCAATTTACCTAAATAGATTAACTAACTATTCAATATTGGATTTTTCAATTTTGGATTTTTGAATTTTAGTATGAACGAGTTGGACTTGGTTCCAAATTACAATTTCTTTCAATGTTTCCAAAGTTATTTTTAACAAATGTGTTTTTTTTTATGGTTTTGAGCATTATTGTTGTGGGTAGCGTATATTTGTGTGTGGTTGGCATTAAGTATGTCAAGTACAAAGATATATAACTCAATCTCAGTAAGACGTCATCTTGTTAATGTAAAAGGCAAGAGATTTACTCTTTGTTAAAGAAATTACATAAATTATATTTTTTTCTTCAATCAATTTCGCTGGAAACTACAAAACGAAAGTGGTCGATTTCTTTATTAAATTAACTAAATTAAAAAAATGCGATGCCATCTTTTGTTTAAATCTATTTAAGTCGCATATTTACAATATTGAGTTTTGTAAAAACAAAAAAAATTAATTACAAAATTTTCCAATCATTGCTTAAGCACATTTCACAATTTTAAAAATTGAACCATTTCGCCTTATAAATGACTCATCCATGACTTGTGATTTAATTCTGTAATATTTAAAGCTAAATGAGAATTATTATTATTTTATTATTATAAAAAAAGCAGAGCACAAATAGACTATTTACGATATTCATATATCGTAAACTTTTTGACTAGCTTTTAATGGCGAATCTGGTTTATTTCGCACTGTTTCGATCAGTTTTTATTCTGATATATATTTATACATAAAAACATATGGTAAATTAAAGTTCCAATAAAAAAATAAGATGCCATATATTTTACTCTAAAAACAGATGGTAAATTAAAGTTCCGATAAAAAAATACTCTTCTTAAAATTCAGCGATTCCTTAA
Source organism: Drosophila emarginata (assembly GCA_037075365.1). Taxonomy (NCBI): domain Eukaryota; kingdom Metazoa; phylum Arthropoda; class Insecta; order Diptera; family Drosophilidae; genus Drosophila; species Drosophila emarginata. Next base: position 68,133 of record JBAMCD010000121.1, read on the forward strand.
AAATTTTTTTATCATATTCTTCAATGAAACCAAAACAAAAAAATTAAGCTTAAATTTCATTTTATATATGTACATACATACATACTTAAACTCAAATTCTTTTATATATTTTAATAACAACAATGAATCTTAATCAACTTTCCCAAATGTCTGCATTAGATTGAGTAAATTATACTGATTTTCTTTTTATATATCAAATGGAACGTAATTGAGTTAAAAATTATGATATATTATTAATTTAATGCCATCACTTTGTTTATACAATGAAATCTTTCGTTGACCTTTAGTTTAGAATTATAATTTGAATAATATTTTTATTTGCTTATTTTTTGTTTGAGTCGGGCGCGTCACCCAAAATGCAAGTGAAATAAATTTTGTAGTTTTTATTTTATGTAAATGTGTTTTGTTTTAGTATTATTTTTTTATTTTATTTTTTTAACTCGTAAATTATATTTGTTGTTGTTGAAGAGCTCGTTTAGCGCCCCCCCACAAACTGCACAAATTTACAAAAATTAAAATGAAGCTCACGTTCGCCGTTTCCAACGAATGAACGACTGTACGTACGTACGAATGAGTTGCGGACAATCAAAATCTGAAATTGTGCAATGTTGAATCACGCGCAACACTCTATGGGTCCATGTTTGTGGTGGTGATGGCGGTGATGATGGCTCCCTAGGGCATGGACAACGACAGCTAATTGCCAACTAAATGACCAGCAGGTGGCATCAACATCGGCATCAGTACAGGCATTGCCGGTTACCTTTTACCTGGCCCCCGAGGTCAAATGCATGCGTTGACAAATTACCATCATTCTTATATATGCAAGTCCATATGTGACATTTGGGGTGTTGCATTGCAGCTCAAATGCTATATATATATATATATATATATACATACATTTGAGAATATATATCATCTTGTATGAAATTAGTTGTAAATTGATTTTGTAATCACCAACAAGATTTCACTTGACACTTGCACTTGCCTGCTTTTGTCTTGACAAATTTGTATTTTTTATATTCTCCGAAAGTTCAACTGAAGATTGAAAAAATTTACTAAGAAAAATTTTATGTTTTGCAATTCTTTACCCATTAAAAGCCATACATTGTGAGATTTAATAATCGTCTTTGGTTATTGAAGCCACCTGAACCAGAAATTATTCACAAATAATACCTTTTATTTTAGTCTAAATCTAGTGTCTATATATACAATAGATATATCTAAGACAAACGTTATAAAGATAAAAATTTTTATCTTTAAAATGACAATATAGTAATAGAAGAAAACTCGAATTCGATTTCTAATCAAAAGTTGTTTTTTAAATTTTTATTACAATTTAAAAATTGCCTCATCGTAAAACTTAATTTTTTGTATCTTCTAAAGGGGAGATAGCCTGTTATAGTAATAGCAAAAATATGTAGTTTTGACAAATTGAAACTTATTAATTTTGATTAACAAAATTATTCAGATTCGCCTATATGGCTAAGAAGAGTAATGCACTATAAGAAAGCTACTAGAAAACAGCTTTTAGTAATTCAAAAATTAAAATTAGAATAGAAAATATATTTAGGTATAACTTTCGAACAGTAAAAGGTATTTTAATTATAAACTAATATTGTAAATATAAATAAATATTACTTATAAGCAACGTTAATTCCGAATCATTCTCAAAAGTACATAGATATTAGTTATAAATGATTTACATTAAAAGAAACTGTCTTAAAAACGGGAACAAGGCAATACAATTTTAGAACAAGGAAAAGAACAAGAGATTCTTTTTAATTATAGAAGAACTGAGCGGAACGGAACGGAACAGAACTGAACAAGACAGAACTGAATGGAACACCGTTAATACAAAATTATCGATAAATTTTGTTCTCCGGTCTTTGACTTACAAAAGTTGCCAGAACATTATGTTGGGGACCACTAAGGTTAACACTATTATTAATGTTACTATATTCAGATATAGAATAGATTAATACTGCTAAAGTTAATATAGAATTCCGTAATGTCTAGAGAGGAGTTATATATACTTTAAATGTTAAATGTTTATTTATATAGAATTAACTAAAGGCAAATAAAGAAGATTTAATAAATTTAAGAAAAGAATTATTTTTAGGTAAACTGTAGTAATATAATTTTATTTCTTATTATGAATGCTGACTTTTAACACTTCCTACACCTCTTGATGGATACACCCTATATTTTGTATTATTATCTCTTTGTATATGGTAGAGAGTTTTTATACCGCACCTTTTAGGCATATTAAATTTTATGACAATGAAATGGTAGTAATTCATTAAACAAGCCCAAGCAGCGCAAGCCAAATCTATTTTTATCTTTATTTAACTGATAAAAGTTATATAATTGGACAAAATTTAGTTAATTAAATTGTCATTTTATCTTATTTATTTGCAGCACACAAATAACGTAAACAATCATGTCGAGCGATTCAAGTCGACGCATACAAGTGCCCGATGAGCTAAAGGAGGTTCTATTGCAATTTTCCATTTCGTATTTGGTTGAACAGCCGCCAGATGTTGTCGATTATGCTGTCGAATATTTTGGTAAACTTCAGGCAAATCGTCCAGCCGCAACTAATACGGAACATAATACCGATGATCAGCAGAGCATTAACTCACAGGATGGTGATGGTGAGTACTAGTAGTAGAAAATAGTAGTCAAAAAAAAAAAAAAAATACATAGTAGTAGAAAATCATAAGAAATCGTTTGATTTAATTGCGTGTTCTGCCAACTGGGGGGAGGAGAGAAGTGATTGATGGGATTGGGGGGCAAACTTGCAATTATTTTATTTCTGGCTTTTCTGCGTCAATTTAGCATGTCGGCTTTTTCCTTTTTATACCCTTACGAAAAAGTTATATTCATTTTGTTCAGAAATTTGCAATGCATTTCCGACTATATAAATTATATATGCTTGATCAGTACAATTAGCTGAGTTAATATAGCCTGGTTCATTTGAATGGATCAACACAATCTTCTTCATTTTCGATCGGTCGATCGAAAATTTGCTTTCCCAATAAGAGCTTTGATGTTTTCCATTCAAATATAACAAAATTTGATATTAGTGAGTTAGTACATCAAACATAACTAAACTAACTCTAAATATATTTATCAAGTTTTATCAGAATCGGTCGATTATATATGCTATAGCTCCCTTTGGAACGACTATTCTGGTCTCTAATCAATTTTTGATATTTAAAACTTTTTGTTTCCCCAGCTAGTAGCACGAAACTTAGTTTCCATTTTATTAAATTTAATCGAAGTCGGTAAACTATATTTTATAGCCCTTAGAGATATAATCGTTCAGAAGCAAATTTTTAAATCAATAACTTGTTTGTTTTTAAAGCAATTGTCAAGAAATTTAGTATTTGTAAGGCTTGTGTGTGTAAAAATATTTCTATTGAGTTTCAGGAGAATCGGTCGACTATGTGCTATAGATATTATAGGAACAATCCGAACCAAAACTAATTTTTTCGCAAGCACAATGATAATTTTTATATACTTTCCAATAATTCTGGTAACATGTTCTATAATTGTCAAAAGGGCAGTTTTGCAAGGGTATTCGAACTTCGGCGGGCCCTGCAAGCAAGTTTCCTCGTCCTTCTAGTTCTCTTTTCATTCTTTTGTGTTTTTATTGTTTTATTTTTTTTTTGCTGCGTGTTGCAGTTTTTCATTTTATTTTTAGTAGTAGTTTGACTTTAATTCATTTCCATTTTTGCAATATTTTTTCTTTTATTTTTGTTTTGTTGTTGCGCTGTTATTTTAGTTGACTTCCGTCATGCAATTTGTGTATTTGACGTCAATCCCTGAGATCTTTGGTGTGGTATGATGATAGTTGATTTATGCTGTCACATTTTGCCCTAAGTTCTGCGGGGGGTTCGGGGGAAGGCGAAGGGACACCACGGTTAGCAAACTAAGCAAAACTCAATTTAAAAAGAAGAGCAAGCAAATGAAGGGAAAAAGTTTTGAATTTGTCTGAGAGAGAAGAGAGTTCTGAGCTCTGAAGAAATTGAAAAGTTTGCCATTTCTTTTATATTTTTTCGTTTCTTTTTTTATTGTGGTTTTTGTTTTTTTTTTCCTGGCCCGTGTATCTCATTATTTGCATTTGTATGCTGTGTGGGTGGGTGTGTAAGGTGTGTGTGTGTGTGTGGTATATATTTGTATATGTTTGGCAGACAATTAGCTCTTCTTCACCCCTCTACTGTTCCCCTTTGTTTGATGATGGTCACGCATATGGCCATAAATCTTTGCAGCAAATTAAATAATAATGATGATAAAGCTTTGGCCTGGCTTCAATTTTCCCGGTCTCCTTTGCCCTTTGACCCCGCCCCTTTTCTCTCTCTCTCTCTCTCTCTCTTTCCCTCTCACTCTGCCTCTGTGGCTGTCTTTCTATCTTCCTTCCTTTTGCGTGTTTATCTTCCGGTTAATCAAACACGCAGAGCCCTCCAAGAAATGCCCTATGGATGCTGCTACTGTTACTGCTGTCACTCCTGCTCCTTATATATTTGTTCCAGTTCCTGCTCTTGGTTCTGTTCTCTCCTTCTTTTGTCATTAAAAATCTATTAATTGCACATACACACATACACACACACATATACATATAGAAACATGGAGCTCTCAAGTGCTGGGCAAATAATGATGATGTCGGTTGATGTTGATGAGATGGTGGTTACTGTCATCCTTCTAGTTAGTTAGTTAGTTTAGTCGGTTAGTTTGTTAGTTTGCCTGACATTTAATTGGAGTTACGGCTTTGTCTCACTATATATGACCTAACGCATCCCATCCCATCCCATACCATACCAACCATCCTCGTCTGGCACTCATCTGGAAATTGTTCATTGAAGCCCACAGAATCCTCTCCTCAATTGGAGCGAAAGTTTTGTTCTTACGCAAATATCAGAGCATCGCATCGCATGGCATCCGCATCGATTTTCCTATGTATTTTTATGCTTTGATGTCTATTTATGTGTACATACATTCATAACGGTAGATATATGTATATAGAGATGAAATGGTTAGATTAGACAAGAAAATTTTAAATTTCCCACGACTTTAAAATGAAATTATTTGGCGGCTACACACAACGAAAAATGAAATAACAATTTTTGTGGGTGTCAAAAATGTGGTTTTAATAAAGGTGCCACAGCATTGTGTGTGTGTGTGTGTGTGGTGTGTGTCTTTTGGTGATGTTATACAGGCTGAGAGTATGCCTCTCTTTCTCACACACACACACATACACACACACACACACATACATACATACACGTGTTAGCAAACACAAAGAGAAGAGAGCAAGAACAAAAAAAAAAGGCTACCTCAGCTTACTGAAGCATACAGGCCGCTCACTTACGCTTCACCAGACACAACCAGCTCACATACACATACAAAGAACGCTCAACATGCCACGCCCCCTACCCATACGCCCCCTTACATGCCTTTCAGAGTTACATTTCAACATTATTGACATGCCAGCGGCGTTTGTCGAAGGGCTTTTAGCTTGAAACTCAACAGAGGAACCTGAACGGATATTGTTGGCCATCATCATCGTCGTCATGTCATGTCTCTGCCGCTGTTCCTGTTGCGCTCAACAGCGGCAGCAGCAGCAGCAGCAGCAAAACAAAAAAAAAAAGAAGAGAAAACGGCAAAAAAAAAAAGAAAATTGTTCATGTTAATCAAGACAAAGCAAAGTGTTTGCTATTTATACATACATACACACATATACATATATACATATAAAATTTATATATATATATATGTATGTATATGCACACACACATCGGAGACCAGAGAATAGACAGCGCGTGAAGCTTGTTCATATAAATAGCAGCAAGAGCAGCAGCGGCAGGCTTTGTGTGTGTGTTTGTGTGCCTGTTGTGTTGCCTACTTACAGGCACTATTTCCGCTTTGGTTTTGATGTGTTGTGGTTCTGTCACCACGTTTATACCATTGCCATTGCTGGCTGCTGTAGCTCCATTGACAGTTTTAGTCGCTTACCAGACGTCACAACGTTCACACTAAACTGTCACAACAGTTTGACAAACAGATAGACAGACAGTCAGTCACTCAGTCAGTCGGTTCTTTTATTCATTTATATTTAGTTAGTTGAATGTCTGTCTCTCATCATCTTCATCGTCACCGTCATCGTTGTCGTTGTCGTGTCTTCTCATCTCTTTCCGCTAATGAAATTAATGCAGGCAACTTTTATTTGCCATTCTTAATTAAATTTTTCTAGCACTCAGTGTATGTTGAGTGTATCTTTCACTATATATATGTGTGTGTGTATGCTGCGGTGTGTATGTTTTGTTGTGTGAGAGTTTGTCTATGGCATAACCGACATTTTTAATTGAAATAGTTTGTCCTTTGGCTGCCAAAAATAAAACTTATGCGTGTGTGTGTGTGTGTTTGCATAAAACAATTTTCAAAAAAGCGATATGGAAATAATGTACAACAAGAAATGAAGAAAGTCTTGAAACTCGACTAGGTTTATAGTGACTTTTAAATACCCTATAAAAGCGAAAGCAAAATAAGAACTTTGGTTAAAACTTGTTAAACTAAAATAATTTCTCTAAAATATCGTGGCATAAATTAAAACATAAAAATATTTTAATTTACATAATATTATTTTTATATCGATTTATAATATTTTAAAAACACAAATATTCTGTTGTGAACAAGATGGGATTAAAGAGTGTTTAATTTCACCGTAAAAATATAAAGACAAACATTTCATAACACATCAAAAATGTTGTTTAATTTGTCAGATTTTCTAAAGGGTGATAAAATGATAATTTTTTTAAATAAACAAATGATCGAACTTTTTATAATAAATTAATTTTTTTTTAAAGTACTATAAATATATGTATGTACAAAGGTGTATATTCTATATATTATTATTTGATTAGGCGATCAAGAATATATCGATTTTTTTCTTAAATATCAAAAATGGTTTCTTTTCTTTTGGATTTTTATTGCTAAATAATTAATGAGTAGTTAGTAAAAATAAAAATTCTTATGCACTACAAAATAGTAAAAAAAGTGTATCAAAAAATAGGCTTTGGTGTTGGAGAGGTTTATTAGTTAAAAGTAATTTAACAATTTTGTTTTAATTTTTTATTAATTAAAAGTTATTTAATAAATAAAACCTTTGGTTGAAAAAAAGTTAATAATTTTATTTAGTTTTTGTTATTTAAAAGATAATTAAGAATTTTTAAATAGAAATTCGTTCAATAATGAAGTTAATTATTGATTTTTTGATTGCAAATATTTTTGATTTCAAGCCAGGACAAAGCAAAACTTAGATATTAGGGATATTTTTATTTTAATATTTTTTTAAACTTTTTTTTTAAAAAACTACTACCAAAAATAACTTTTAATTATATACTATACAATGAATTTTTATATTTTGAATAATAAAGCAAAACTCAAAGATAAATATTCACATTAAAAAGTCTCAGAGTTTTGTATTATTTAAATTATTTATGTTTATTATAATTTAAATTTTTGAACGAGTTCTTTTTAATTCTTTTTATTCTTTATTTTAAGTTGTGAGAGTTTTTTTTACATGTTTCCAATTTTCCAAATTAACATTCAGTTGAGAAAACAACAAATTGAATATTTTAGTTTTTAAAGAGATAAGAGGACGAAAGTATATTCATCTACTTGGCTTTCATTTTGTCCAACTAAAATGTGAAAGGTTATAATTTAGTTAAGAAGCATTCATTTCAATTAATATTCATTCAATGAATGACAAGATGAAGATGAAGCCCAATTGAAATGCATTTGAGGCTAAGCTGATTACATTCAGAATGCACTTTGTTGTAGTTGAATGGCGCTTGAATTATATATAAATATATATATGTATGTATATATATGTACACTCAATTGTTCAACCACAAATACTGTTTGAAATTTATTTTCTTGTTCACGATGAACTTTAATTTTCACAAGAACTTCCGTATTAAATTAAATCAAATATAACCTCTAGTTCATTCAAATGGAAGCCATTTATTTGAGAGCTTCGACTGACCAACGACCAACGGATGCGGTCCAAGTGGATGGCTGAGAGTTGAGTAAACACTTGAACTACCCTGGAGATCGACTTGGATTGAACTATATATATATATATATATATACTTGTGTGTCTGTGTGTGTGGATGTAATTGCATCATTAACTTGACACGTCTCCTTGGCAACTTGACACGATATCATCTAGCTATAGATATATATATATGTCATGTATGTCATGTGTATGTCTGTCTGTATATATTCGATATGTTCTCTTACTTGTAAATATAACGTTGATGGCAATGCAAACATTTTGCGAATCAGAACAAAATATCAAATATGGCGAAGGCTTCCAAGACTAGTCAAGTGTATAAATATTTATTACGCATACGCCGCATGTGCATGATTAACAGGGAGGGGACGGGAGGAAAATGTGCGTGTAGACCTTGAGTTACATATAGTTTATGTTCACTTATTTTTTTCTCGTTTTGTTTTTATGTTCAAACTGAAACGTGTTCATGCTTAACTGGTTTTCATTTTGTTGCTGCTGCAATTGAAAAACGAAAAAACAAAAAAAAAAAATCTTGAAATTAACTAAAATAGAAGCTAAAAACGCACCAAAAAAAAAGAAATCAATTTCATCTAACAGAAAACAACAAAAAAAAATGTCTACACAAGTGTCTGGCAATTTATTGGCTGGTAAGCAACAACAACAACAACTAAGCAATCATGTTATTAATCTATATCTTTGTATATATAATAAATGCCTGTAGTCATGTTCAGGTCAAGCAAAATGAATAATTATTGCAATTGGTTTAGTTTTCGTATTCTGTGTGTCTCTATCTATCCTGTCCATTTGTATCTTTTGAAGTGTTTCTGTTGATGATAAATTGCAAACATTTTGCTTGAGAGAGTAGTTAACTGAGAGAAATGCCTATATAAGCATTTTATTGACACATATATAAAGTATTGTATATACATATATGTACATATATATATACATATATATAAGCCGTTTATATAAAAACACAAATGCCAAGAGCATCATCTCTTGCTGTGTGCATATTAAATTCTAAGCAAAAACTCAAATTTTAAGCAAAATCAGCAAAAATGCAACTTTGCTTAGAGAGAGAGAATAAAAAGAAACAATTTCAATTTGAGATATATTTTTATTTATTTGGAATTTTTGCTTCTCTCCTTTTTTTTTATTATTACAGAGCCACCAATAATACAAAGTTCACGCCGTAAATCAGTTTTTGCCGAGGCCTATGATCCCGAGGCGGATGATGATGATGAGGGCGCCACTGCCATATTCCCTAAAACAGATGAACAGCGTGCCCGTCTTGTGGAGTCGGTGAAGAATGTACTTTTATTCCGCTCACTTGAAAAGGAACAGGTATATAAATATATATGTTTATATATATATTCATCTATTATAAATCATATGAAAATATTTCGTTTGTGGTTTTCGCGGTTTACCTACGAAAAACACACGCAAAAGTTTCCCTCCTTGCGGTTTCTTAAGTGGATTGTACGAGATTTCCTTTACCTAATAAAAGTTTATTTTTCTCTCTCCCTTTCTCTTCGTTAACACTTCTCCTCCTCCAACTCCAAATTTATATATATGTGTGTCTGTGTATATATAGATGAATCAAGTTCTGGATGCCATGTTTGAGCGTAAAGTGCAGCCAGGCGATTATATTATACGCCAGGGCGATGATGGTGATAACTTTTATGTTATTGAATCGTAAGTAGCTAAAAATATGAAATTTTTATAGAAATAATCCCTTAAATAAATTAATTTTAATTCAAGAATATTGTTATAAAATACTTCAAAAAGTGTCTTTTATCTGTTAATAATGAATTGAATGTTATTTTAGAGTGATTTAGTGTCAGTATTAGGTTCTTTTGGATTAATTAGTATTATTAAGCTCATCTTGTATCTTTAAATTTTCTTCATATATAAGAAGAACTTATAGGTCTATAAAAATATTTAGAAATCGGTTTTAAAATACCATTTTTCTGAAATTTTTCATCTGAAAGCAAATATCAAAGTTAATCAAAAGATATTATATTATTCTCCCATTACTAGAGTTTCAAAATACATATTCATATACATATTATTATATATTTACATACAATAAATTTTTTCTATTGCTAACCTTAAATAGATAAAGATTTCCATCCATTTCTTTAAGTTCTCTTTTACACATTTAAAACTACTACATATACATATATTCATATATTAAAATCCATAGTTACATTTAAGTTAAGTTACATTTAAATTACTTTTAAATTTTTTTCCAAATATGTGAATTTCGAAAAATGTTTTTATCTACAGTTTATTTGTTTCAATCATAATGATTGAAAAGCAACTAAAAGTTAAACTGAACAAAATTTATTTAACCTTAGCTACTTGGCCATATATTTGTGCCTAGTTTTAGTTTCTAGTCGCTTAACAAACTAAAACTTTTTCTAAATTATTTACTATAATATCTTATATATATAATCATTTAAGTTCTGCAGATTTCTTTCCTTCCCTTTGAAAGCTTTTTTTTCAATTTATTCTGGAATTTCCAAGTATTTTAGCTAAGTTTATATTTATAAAAAGAAAAGTTATTAATATCCAAGTTTACCATTTTTGGTTTATTAGTTGATTACTTCAAGTTATTATTTTAATTCTATTTTACTTTTATTTAATTTCAAAATAAAGAAATAAATATGAGATAATTTTAAATATTTATAATTAAGAGCGTCTTTTTTTAATTAATTTGTGTATGTTAATTGTGAGGACAATTAAAATGCAAATTTGCATAGCGCTTGTCCATATATTAATGGCCAATAAGATTAAAGCAATTAAGTACTGTATATATATTGCAAATATATATATGTATATCTATTTAAAATGATTTCTCATTCTCTTGTTCTTTTTTTTTTTTGTCGATTTTCAGTGGCGTCTATAAAGTCTATATTAATGACAAACATGTTAACACCTACAATCACACTGGACTATTCGGTGAATTAGCGCTCCTCTACAATATGCCCAGGTATGTTTAATATAATGCTATCTACTATATACATATTCATTCAGTCAATCGATATGTTGTGTAAATTCATTTAATCAAATTTGGCACGCTGTCTGAACAAATTTATGAAATGGAAATGTGTTAATTTGGCTATTCAAAAAGAAAAAAAAAGAGCTCATGGAAAAAAACATAGCGACACTTTGGCCCTTTAAATAATTGATACATATCTACATATCTATATACATATACATACATATATAGGTAGTGTATATATTAATATTGATTTATTTTATTAGAGCGGCCACTGTACAGGCAGAATCAAATGGCTTACTCTGGGCCATGGACCGTCAGACATTCCGACGCATATTGTTGAAGTCGGCATTCAAGAAACGAAAAATGTACGAGGAATTGTTGAACAGTGTTCCCATGCTGAAGGCCCTTCAGGTGAGTCTCAAATTTGCTCCACTCTCAAGTGGATATTTAAATAAATTTTTGATATATTTAATCGTATATGCATATGTATGTACCATAGCTAATTAAAATTTATTAAACTTCTGCAACCATCAACTATCATTTAAAAAACAAAAAATAAAAAGAAAGTTTTATCAAAATACTTGGTAGTTAGTTTCATTTATATTATTTCACTGTTTTATTGAGTAAAAAATATATACATCTAAGTGTTGTAATCGGTTGTAAAAAACTTTATATATTATTATCAGCAGCCGAATTATTTACAAATTAAAATGTCAGTACAGTTATCAAAACTTTCAACATACATATATAGAGATTTTTATTTAGAATAGTTAAGTGCTCGCGCAGCAATTGGCTAAGCCGCTGTGCTATCACAATTCAAGTACTATGGAATACTTTCGAAATCTTTTATATTATGTTGTATCTATATTTCTACATATACATATTCATATATAGTTTTCCTATTCCCAAATTACTGCAACCACTTTCGTGCAGCAACTGGCTTAACCTTCGTGGTTAAACACCATTTTTTGTTACTAAATGTGTGGGAAAAATAAGAAAGAAAAAAAAATAAGAAAGATAGAATTTGTGATATAAAAGTTGGCTATAAATAGACAATAAAGGGTAATAAATTAGGCAAGTTCCTTTTAGCCACAAACTGAGCGCCTTTGATCAACGTCAAGAGTTTCCAGTTTAGTTGGTAGTTACACTTAGCCTTTTTCTCTATTTATAAATATTAAAGACTTCCAATTGAAACCTTTTTTTTTATTGAAATTAAAGTAAATCCGCCCAACTCAAAAGGGATCCATCATTATTATTAAATAAAATAAAAAGTAGAGGATAAATATGAGATTTTTCTATGGTGAAAGTAAACGAAGCGTTACCTGGCTAGCACAGCAACTAACTTCGCCTAAGGCAGTACAGTTTCTTCGTAACAACTCAAATGGGAGGAAAAATAGGCAAACAAAAACGTGCAGTGCTTATTTATTACTTAATATAAGTATATTATTATTAATACTTTTAAGTACTACTTAGTGTTAGAGTGTAGTAAACTTGTTGCATAGTGTAATTAATATTGAGTGTTTTTCCATTTTAATTTAGAACTATGAACGCATGAATCTGGCCGATGCTTTGGTTTCCAAAAGTTATGAGGGTAACGAACGCATTATCAAGCAGGGTAAGTTTCCATTTGGAAATAATAAATGTTTAGGAATCAATCATCTCTCTTGGTATTTTGGTTTTAGGTGATGCTGCCGATGGCATGTACTTCATTGAGGAGGGCACAGTTTCGGTGCGTATGGATCAGGATGATACTGAAATTGAAATTTCACAATTGGGCAAGGGTCAATACTTTGGTGAATTGGCTTTGGTGACACATCGACCACGTGCTGCTTCTGTCTATGCCACAGGCAATCAGGTTAAACTGGCATGTAAGTAGTTTCTCCATTCCTACACCCACACACACTCCTAAAATACTCATGCTTAAAATCCAAAAGATGGACAAGTAAAACGTTTTAGTCCACTTCTTTTCCCGTGGTGCACATAAATTTTTATTTAATGCTTTTTTGTTTATTGTTTTTCCCTATTTGTTTATGCACTACTTGTTCCTGTACGTGTGCGTGTGTTATTATACTTGTTGTCGGTGTGTGTGTGTATGTGTGTGTGTGTTGTATTTGTGTTCCTTGTGTAGTTTTAGATGTTGTTTGCTTTGAACGTCTCCTGGGTAATTGTAGTCGCCTCCTTCTGAGTGGCATCAGCGGTTATCGCTATTTGGAACACGATCTGCGTACATATTTCGATAGCCTTCATATGTTTTAAGTAAAACAAAGTAAAACAAAAGTAGTTAAACTAGTTTCTAGTAAATGTGATTGAAGCTAATGAACAAACAAAAAAAATTACCAATTCCGTCCCAGTCCTAGATACCGATGCCTTTGAACGCATCTTGGGCTTCCTAACTGATGTACTTAAACGCAATGTTGTGATATATGAGCAAATGTTTACCGATATGGCTAGACGTAATACCAGTCTGTGAATCAAGAAACTATAAAGCTATAAATATATTTCCATTCCCCCCTCTGCCCATACGCTCGATGGCTTCCTTTAGATATATGAATATATATATATATCTGTATCAATTTCAAACCGAAGAAGAAAATATTCTAATAAATTTTACAGTTCCCCAAATGTTGTTTTTTTTACCCTTTTACACACACACATAAAAGTACACCCACACAATAACATACACATCCTTAGAAATGTCTGCTGCTGACACAGACAATCAAATTGAAATTGGTAAGAACCCAAGATAGATACAATATATATGTATATATATATATGTACCTATTTATGTATATAGTATATAACTATGCATCATAAATTATATGGAAAAGGTGAAAAAGGTGGACTATGGGAATTGGTTAAATGGTTTTTCAATTTAATATAATTTTCATTATTTAATATGTACTTTTGACTAACTTCCCTTTATGTTTTTTTTTTGGGAATGCAATTTGTGTGTATATTTGTGTTTTTATTATAAAATAAATGAATATTTAATTAAATTTTGTATTTGTGTGTGTTCTTTCACATGTCTTAGTCCTGGATGTTAGAGCCTTTGAGCGATTGCTGGGACCTTGCATGGATATTATGAAGCGTAATATTGATGATTATGAATCGCAGTTGGTTAAAATATTTGGCAGTAAAAATAATATCACCGATACACGATAAAAAGTCTGAAATCAACAACAACAACTACACCATCTACAACAACAACAACAAATGCAGCTCAGCTACAACACGCAGCAACAGCAACAACAACTACTTAAAAAATGGGCAATTCTAGCACCACACAACAACAAAACAAAATACCAAAATCATTTAATTTTGCCACCCTTATCCAAGACACAAACCCCAACACAGCAGCAGCAACAGCAGCATCAGAGGCAGCAGGCATAAAAGGGAAATTTACTGCGAACAATTTCCCTTTTTCACTGCCCAACACCAACTTACCTTACACCCAGCGTAAATGTTAAGCAAGAAAAGTGAAAATGAAAACTTAAAAACTTACAACTAAAAATCAAGTTTTTAATTTATATATATATATTTAATGCATTATGAATATTAATTGAAATTATAATATACTATATAATTGATTAATTAATTGATTGATTGATAATTAATGTTGATTATGCAAAACAGAAAAGAAAAGAGAAAAATCAAGCAAAAGAAAAATGTGAAAACAAAATTATTAAGAATTGTATGTATGTATTAGCAATTGTAATTTTTAATGTATTTAAATTGATAAATCGCTCCCCCAAAACCTCCCACACACATCCAACCCCCCTCCACCACCCACACTCACACACACATACAAAAAGTTTTCTTGTCTGTCCATTGGCTCAAAAAGCATATGTTAAAAAGTGCTTAGTTTTTAATATTGTTTTTCTTATTATTACATATATAAATATATATTTGTATTATAAACATTTTTTTTTGCCACAAATTTGTTATTCAATTATTAATAATACATAATTTAGCACAATATTTGAGATGAGAGAGAAAGTTATGAATCGAGTAATATATATTTAAATAATTTTCCATGATTTTGTTTTGTTTGTTGTTTCTGTTTCTTATTTTTTTTTATTGGGCAGAAAAGAAATTTATATATCAAACTAAGCGCAAATTATTACACATCAAGCAGAGAATATATATATAGAATATATATATATATATAAAAATATACATATATACTTATATAGAGTATGCTAAAACCTACACATATGCATAAACAAATCTAATTTATTTATAAAATAAAGAAAAAAAAAAACAAAAGTGAAAAACGAAAATTAAGATGATGAAGAGAAAGAAAAGCCAATCAATGTACTAGTCTAAACTAAAACAAAAAAGAAAATGAAACTTAAACGAAAAACTATAATTGTAAAACAGCAAATGCAAATTAAACAAATCGAAAGAAAATGTTTCAAAAATCCACCCAAAAAAAACAAACACACACTACACATATACAATTCGATCTCAATATCCTTAGATAAGGAAAACAATCAAAAAAAGTTTCCAAAAAATATGTTATTGTTATTCACATTTTATCAATTCCGATTTGTAGTATGGCCAAAAATCAAATCAATCGGTAGGAATTTTTTCATATTTTTAACTATAATTTGTTTAAATTATATAGGTATATTCATAATCAGAATTAATACGATTTTAATATTGTTTGCCCTGTTTTAAGCCATTTTAATACTTCGCTATTAGATCAATAGACAATCTTTTTATTGCTAAGACTTCATAATGTCTTGAATATGTTTTTACAAATTCTATAAAAACTTTTTGTTCAATTTTTAAATTTAAAAAAATTATAGAACCAAGAATTTCAATGTTTTTTTAAAACTATTTTTTAAAGTCTCCTAAGAACAGAATACATTTTGGTCGAAATCAGTTGAGCATATATCATTATCATATTTTATGATAATGATAAAAAGACAGATAACTATATGGTATACATCTGCCCTCCAGTTGTCCTTTGATTTTATATATCCAATCTTAAACACAAACCGCTAAAACATGCCAAACAGCTTTTTTAAGAATTCATTGACTATATAGAACAACTTTCAAGAAATCCGGAATATTAAAGAAACACGAAAGTAGATTGAGATAATTCGTATTTTAATATCTTTAAAACCTAAAATAGTTGTACAATTTTTGGCAATACTGCAAATCGAAATTGTGAATATATACCCGATAGATATCTATTTAACAATTTATTTTTGCTGGATCTGTGTGAAAATGAAAAAGGCTAATGGCACAATCAAATATTTATATGTTGCATGGGATCAACTTAGAAAATTTTCGACAAAAACCAAAACAAAAAACGAAACAAAAACATTTAAATTGATGTTCGAAATTTAGCTGGCCAGAAACATAGTAAGAAACAAAATTCAAAAGAGTGAAAAAGAAAAAAATTAGAGAAAGATTTAATATGATTTGCTTCAATGTATTTTCGCACAATTTTTTAAAATTTGTTTTGCTTTAGTTTTAAAATTTATGTTTTTCGTTTCTAATTTTTTCTTTGGGCTAGATGAAAAGCAAAATATAGAAAAGCAATATCGAAAAGGCCTAGAAAATAATATATATATGATATATAGATCTTGATTATATATGTATGTACTTACAATTACAATAGAGCTTTGATTTTGCTTATTCAATTTGTTGCTATTTCTCATTTTATAAGAGACTATAACTTATCAAAACATATTCTATATATAATCCTAATCCTCCCACTATTCCTGTATAACTAAATGAGCTTAAACCCCAAAATCTAATTGTAATCCTTACATTTTTATTTTCTATATATATATATAAATGCGTAACTAATACAAATCTTAGATCGATAATCAATAACAAAAACACACAAAAAACACACGCATACATATGAAAGAAGTAAACTAATTAATAAAATATATATTTAACTGGCATACCAACAGTCGACAAGGTGTTCAACAAACAAACAAAATAATAAGAACATATATATATAAACCTACATAAATTATATATATATATATATATATATACAACAACATATATTTTAATCATAATTGGTGTCTAGTCTATGTTCAAGACTTTAAAGGTAACAAATTCTTGAAAAACTTCAACAAAAATTAATGAAACATTAACAAATATATCATAAAATACATATAAACTATATATATATGTATATATATCGTGTATATACATATACCTTATATATACATATATATATGTATATAAAATGGATGAGTAAATTATAGAAATAATAGAAACGGAAACTAATTATTTAAGATGCTGAAAGTGCTGGCCATTTTCTTCCAATTACCAACACACACACCATTCACACGCCCACATACTATACACACACATATACTCTACACACACATGCACACACACATACACAGCGCCATTTTGCAATAATCAAGCGAAGCTCAAAAATCGTTAAATAAAAAAGAAAAAAACTAAGCAAAGAAATTAAATTCTTCAAATTTAAAAGTAAAAATAAAAGAAACTATTCGTACTTTAACTGTTGTGTTGTAATTATGCATAAAGCGTATTTAATTATGTATGTGTAAAAAAAAAAATACAAAAACACAAAAAAAAGAACAAGAAAAAATTATGAAAATTTACATATTAAACAAAAAAAAAGAATCAAGAAAACTAAAAGAAGAATTAAATTAAAACATGCGCTTGAGCATAGAAAATTGAAAGTGTAGACACTGCAAGAAAACAAAATAAAAATGGGATTTCCACCTATAAATCCCCCCCTAAATTTGATGACAAGCTACTCAAATTTCAGTTTAATTTCATTTATGTCATTATTTTTTAATTTCGGAAAAAAATAAGCAAAGAAAAAAACCTTAGTCAAGCAGCTGCAAATTTGTTTAGATATCCGTACACAAAAATTGTAGCAAGAGTTGATTTATATATTATATACATATGTATTGTATTGTATAAGAACGATCGAGGCGATGATAATTATTAAAAAGAAGAAAAAAACAAAAACATCAAAAACTATGTGGAAAGATTCAACCTAAAATAACACAATTCATCCCAGAGAAAAAAAATGAAAAAGGGTATCGTCAATACTGTGAATCAAAGCAAACATGACGAATGATTGAATAAAAGTTTAATAAAATCAATTAAATTTTTATGCTTTAATTTGGGGGGTTGGTAACATAAAGAATATAACAATATAGTACACAGATCCGCAGATCTGAACTTGGTTCTTTCAAAAAACTTTTCGTTAAATCAAATATTGAATTAAAAATGATAAAAAATGACTGTATTAGCTCATCTATTTAAATATGGATTCCCTGTCAAAGAAATCTTTTGAGTTCTGTGTCCAACTGACATTTGAATAGTTTAATAATTTTGAAATATTTTTTTCAATCTGTCAATTGAACTTTTTTGTTTCATACTTTTGTGTTACCATTATGGTTCCATAATAAATTACAAGTCCTGGATTTCTAAGAACAACAACATTTTTTATGCCAGTCAACACAGACTCGAATTCGGTTCTTTCTCATTTGTGAAAATTTAACTTGGCTTTCTACTGACCATTTCAAAACAAATTGTTGCAGGTGTCGGAGTCAAATCAGCTGTTTTTATAGAGCCGGTAATTCAACAGGACCATCAGCTGCTCTATGTAAGGCCAGTTATCGATATTAGTTATTCCCGCGTTTAATATTTGTTCTAGATGGAACAAAAATTTGTTAAAGGGTCTTGAAATGTTTTTAATGACAAACTTTAGCCCTTGAGTAGGATAATATCGGAAAGCCCTCATTCCCACAAATTTACAGAATTGTTCCATTATCAAACTCATTGATTTAATATTTTCGATAGTTTCCAAAACAACACTTTTTGCCATTCACAGCAAAAAAGGTAAACAAAGAATGGCAAAGAATAATAAGAATAGGAAACAAAATTTAAATTAATTTTAAAAAAGGTAAATTGACATTAATAAAAAACTTACTTCAGATCAGCCGACCGTATTATATAGATCCAATGCAAACGATAGGCCTTAAATATATATACAACTAAATTCTCATTAGCCTTTTTTTTGTAGCTCATGTTTTTTGTAGCTTACGCAAGAGGTGCTTTGAAGTTGTAACATGTCTTTTGGAGATCTGTTGTCGAGTTTATCCACAAATCCATACTTTGGGGCTGGATTTGGATTGTTTGGAATTGGTGCCGGTGCTGCGATATTGAGAAAAGGATTACAAGGCAGCTTAATTCTATTTCGCCGGCACTTAATGATAACATTGGAAGTTCCATGTAGAGATAAATCGTATCAATGGCTTCTGAAATGGATATCAACAAAGGGAGCTCGAAAAACACAACATTTAAGCGTAGAGACGAATTTTGTTCAAAACGATAATGGTCAGATTAAAACCAGTTATGATTTTATTCCTAGTATTGGAAAACATTTGTTTCAGTACAAAGGCAATTGGATTCAAGTGGAACGAACAAGGGAACAACAAACACTGGACCTTCACATGGGTGTTCCATGGGAGTCGGTAACCTTAACGGCATTTGGAAACAATAAGAAAATCTATTACGATATATTGGAAGAAGCCCGCCAACTTGCATTAGAAGCTAATGAAGGTAAAACCGTAATCTACACAGCAATGGGTGCAGATTGGAGGCCATTTGGTCATCCACGAAGATGTCGCCCCATATCATCAGTTATTCTAGATCAGGGGATCTCTGAGAAAATTATTGTTGATTGCAATGATTTTATTAAAAATTCCCATTGGTATACACAGCGAGGAATTCCATATCGAAGAGGCTATTTGCTATATGGACCACCAGGATGTGGTAAATCTAGCTTTATAACGGCCCTTGCAGGAGAACTTGAATACAGTGTTTGCCTGTTGAATTTATCGGATAAGGGACTAACCGATGATAGACTGAATTATCTATTAAATGTTGCACCAGAACAAACCATAATTCTACTTGAAGATATTGACGCAGCCTTCGCTTCCCGGGAAACCACTTCACAACAGAAATCTGCCTACGATGGGATGAACCGTATAACATTTAGTGGTTTACTTAATTGCTTAGATGGTGTTGCATCCACCGAAGCTAGAATTGTATTTATGACAACAAATTACTTAGACCGTTTGGATCCTGCTTTAATTCGTCCTGGCCGAATCGATGTAAAGGAATATGTTGGTTATTGCACGGATTATCAGTTGAAAGAAATGTTTAAAAAGTTTTTCGAAAATTGTAATGACATGGAAGCTACGAAATTTGTGGAGCGAGTGAAATCCTTATCCCGTTCGGTTAGTCCAGCTCAATTACAAGGTTTCTTCATGAAGCACAAGTCCTCTTCACCCGATTTGGTTATTGATTCCTGTGAAGATATCTTCAAAGATGATAAAAAGCAATAAAAAAAAACTTACAATTTTTGAAACAAAGAGTACATATGTATGTATATAAAATGGGTTTTTTTTTGGAATTTCTAAATTTTATTTCACTTAAAAACGTAGCTCCAAATACACTTAAAATTTTATGGTGTTTAAGATGTATTATATATTTATATTTAAATGTATGTGTGTATGTGTATTTTCTCATTTATAATTATGTATATAGAAACTCATATATCGATGCCAAACCGATCGATAATGCACGAATGATAAGTGAAGGCGTTGCTTTCAATTTTATTTTGTTTTCTATTGTGGTTTACGCCAGTTTACATTTATTGGAGATGCTTCTCAATTATATATTTGGGAAAGGATAGGGTGTTAGATTTGTTATAGAACCACAAATCGTACCCAAAGTACAAATTCTTAAAAAATTGTTTATTGGTTTTTGTTTTTGGATTCTTGTCTCTTTTTTTCTGTATATATATTAAGTATATATATATAATCTGACGACAGCTGGTCTGGTTGCTGTGTATTATTGTTCTTGTATTTGTCAATCGAGTGTGATTTGTTTTTGTTTATATTTGCTCGATTATACCAGGATAGGAAGGGGTAGGCGAAGGAAAAATTCATTTAAAAAAATTGATGGTTTCTTTTTTGTTGTTGTTTGTGGATTTTTCTTTTTTGCATTGTAAAACTAGAAATCTAACTGTAAAGGTCATCATCACCATTGTCGCCTGGCGAATTGACTGGCATATTATTGCCAGTTCCTGAGGTGTTGCCGGTTTGACCGGGGAATCTTTAAGAGAAAAATAGAGATAAAAGGATGATATGAATATTGTTGTAAACAAAGCATATATATGAATCCTACCTGAAGTTCTGTCCAAAGCCACGGGATTGCTGCAAAGTTTGAGCAAACATTTCGTATTTCCTGATATCATTATCCGATACCGAACGGCGAGCAAACTTCATTGCCTCCTCGAAATGAGCACGAGTGATCTCTGGCACGGGATCATCTTCATCCATCTGTGAGGAGGGGGAAAATGATTAACAATTTTTGTTGCTTGGTTTATGGTGAACCTTGACTTACATCCATGGCCGAATTTTGGTTTTCGGCACGCTCCTTTTCGCGACGAATCTCAGCCTCGATGGCCTGTCTAATGGCCAATTTACAGGCACGTTGGCAGATCTCAGTAAGATCAGCACCCGAGAATCCCTGCGTCACCTTGGCAATATAGGTAAGATCCACTTCCTTGGCCAGTGGGGATTTGCGTAAATTGGCCTTCAGGATGGCCTCGCGGGACTTGTCATCTGGCAAAGGAATGTAAATCAATTGATCGAGACGTCCTGGACGCAAAATGGCTGGATCAATAATATCCGGACGATTGGTGGCACCAATAATGAAGACATTCTTCTTAGCCCCCATGCCATCCATTTCGGTTAGAATCTGATTGATCACACGATCAGCAGCGCCGCCAGCATCACCCACATTGCCGCCACGAGCCTTGGCAATCGAATCCAACTCGTCGAAGAAGAGCACACAAGGAGCAGCCGAACGTGCCTTATCGAAGATGTCCCGCACATTAGCCTCGGATTCACCAAACCACATGGTCAGCAATTCGGGTCCCTTGACCGAAATAAAATTCGCCTGACACTCATTCGCAATGGCTTTGGCCAGAAGCGTCTTACCACAACCGGGAGGTCCGTAGAAGAGAACACCGCGACTTGGCTGCATGCCGAATTTAAGGAACTTATCGGGATGCTCAACTGGATATTGGACCAACTCTTGCAATTCCTTTTTAACGCTTTCGAGACCACCAATATCGGACCAGGTGGTATTTGGCACCTCAACCACAGTCTCACGCAATGCCGAAGGACTAGATTTGGTCATGGCATAGCGGAAGTTCTCCATTGTCACAGCCAACGAAGCCAACACTTCGGCATCGATCTTATCATCCTCCAAATCGATGAGATCCATTTTCTCACGAATTTGCTGTAGGGCAGCTTCCGAGCAGAGGGAAGCCAAATCGGCACCCACATGACCGTGAGTCTCGGCAGCAATTTGCTCCAGATCCACATCCTCATGCAGTTTCATGTTCTTGGTGTGAATGCGCAACACCTCCAAGCGTCCAGTGGCATCTGGAATTCCAATATCAATTTCACGATCAAAGCGTCCAAAACGACGCAGGGCAGGATCAATAGAATTGGGTCTATTTGTGGCCGCCATCACAATCAAATGCGAGCTCTTCTTCATGCCATCCATAAGGGTCAATAGCTGGGAGACAATACGACGTTCCACCTCACCGTGTGTCTTGTCACGCTTGGGGGCGATGGCATCGATCTCATCAATGAAAATAATAGCCGGCGAGTTCTTTTCGGCCTCTTCAAATGCCTTGCGAAGATTCGATTCAGATTCACCAGCCAATTTGGACATGATTTCGGGGCCATTGATTAAAAAGAAGAAGGCACCAGTCTCATTAGCCACAGCCCTAGCAATCAGTGTCTTGCCGGTACCAGGAGGACCGTACATAAGAATACCACGTGGTGGCTTCACACCAATTGCTTTGAATAGCGATGGATGACGAAGTGGTAGTTCCACCATTTCTTTGATCTGGGCCAACTGTTTGCGACAGCCGCCAATATCGTCATAGCCCACAGCATTAAGCGATTCCTCCTCCTCCTGCAAGAGTTAAATAATACCAAATGAGAGCGCTGACAAGCAAAGATTTATATTAAATCAATTCTACCTCACGCTTGATGGGATCGCCATCACAGAAAATCACCGTCTCTGGAGCCACAATGCAATAGGGTTCCGGATCAGTTAGCACCACCTTGAATTCAATAGGCCTCATAGCGGCACGCACAACGAAATTGTCACCCATGTGGATGGGCCGGTAAGCCTCCAGGAAATAGGGCTTCAGATAGATCTCAAACAGATTGCCAGTAACACCCTCAGTGGTGTCATCGATGGGTAGAATGCGTACACGCTTACCGTACTTGACATCTGGACAGGATTGAACCGAAACCACATCCGATAGATGAACACACAGATTGTTACGAACCACACGATTCATACGGATCTTCTCGTCCGGACAATTGTCATCTGACAAAACAATGCAAACAGTCTCCTTACGACGTTTGCCCTTCAAAATGACCGTGTCGCCCCGGAAGAGCTGCAGCTCATCCATTTTCGCCTACAGAGAGTAAGAGAGAGAAGAGATTGGTAAGAGAGCAGTGTCGTGATGACGTGGCCAACTTAAAAATGGGATTTCCGAGGGAGGGGGACGGGGGGCAAAGTATTACCTGCGATAGCGACACCACCGAATTGTCATCATTCTGAGCCTCTTCGACAATCAAACGATTTGGACGATCCTTACGCTTCAGAATCGCAGTTGCCAGATCATCGCTGCTGAAATAAAACGGAACACCACAATAACATTTAGATAAAATCATAAAAGCTGGAGAGGATTAGGGGTCGTCGCACCGCTTTTCAAATGAAACATATGGCTTAAATTTCCCGCCAGCAACTGCTGCTTCTGCAGCAGCTTCACTCTTCATTTCTTCATCTTGCTCATTGCGATAATTGCGCACATAATCGGATATATCTTGATCCGGTCGATGGTTATGGGAGCTACTGGGACCTCCACCACGGTTGGTACTGCCACCGCTACTAGTCCCATTATCATTGCCACTGGACATATTCTATTTCAAATTTATTGTTTTTTTTTTTGATTTTGTACAAGAAAAATATTACCATAAAATGAGATTAACATTTAAATCTCATCTGGGAACAGATTTTACCAGGCTCACTTGGTTGGGAAACGGGCGAAATAATTATTTTCGATGGATATCCCTTTCCTTTTTGGGCAAATGAAAAATACGTCACCGGGGGCAACAACTAAACAAAATGGATTGCAAATGCAACAACTACCACAAGAAATTTTCGGTACAAAAAAAAATGGCGTTGCAACACTTAACTTTGCCCTAGTTTCGTTTCACCAACAACATACGATTATATATAATTTGTGAATAAGATACTTTATTCTAACCCATAGGTTTACCGATTCATTTCTTCGAGTTTTCATTAATTTTATTTCAAATTTTATGCCCTATGTGGCCTTTTCAACGGAATGACTGAGCGAAATTGAAGTCTCAGAAAGTCAGTCTCTCTCTTTCTGGCACATTGTCTGCCCATTGTCGGCTTTCATTTATTTGCGGTTTTTCTTTATTATTTTTTTTTGGCACATTTCTTAACTTACCCCTTGGAGTCTGCCATGGTAAACTATTTGTGATGAAACTTTATAACTTAATTATATATAAAATTATGTTTCTTTTTGATAGTTTAGTTGATTTAATTCGCAAAAAACACTCAACAAACACACTTTCTTTCTTTATAAAATCACAAAATGTAATTCGGCAGAGCTCCGGCTGGTCGAACTAGTTCCACGAAAAGTGCTGAGTTGTTTAGAGATGAGCACCATAGTGCCAGTCGATAGGCGATACATATTTAGAGTTGCATGACTTTAGATGTTTTAGAGGTGGTCGTCCATATGAACAAAAAAATAACGTATATAAAATTGTTTTTTGTTTAATCTTTATTGCAGTTTCGCACGTCTAAAAATACATATACATTGAATACAAAATATCTTTGCCTCTTTGTTTTGTGCAAAAATTTGTGTTATTTGTTAGCCACAAAGATATAAATATATATTTATTTATATATATATATATATATAGAGGTCGTATGTAATTAAACAAAATAAAGTCAATTACATACATATAATATGTTATATGAAAACAAACAAATTTTATGTATAAATGCTGTTGATAATTCAATTGATTTGAAGTATTTGATCAGAATTGATTTTTTTTCGGTTTTGGTTTTTGGAGTAAAGATTTTTGTGTAATTTGGTTTTGATTTTGGATATTTAGCCAGCATGCACAGACTGAAATGAAGAGAATGAAGATATTGAAATCAAATTAAATCGAAATCATATGTATAAAAATTAAATCCGAAATTGAAATGTATTATGTTATTTCTATATTTTGTTGTCTACCAAGTCTTTTGATTGCCATTTGTTGTAAGTTTCTTTTTGGATTCAGTTTTGTAGGTTTTTCCAGGGAATATTTCGGATTTCCCATTACGCCTTGAACTCTCTCTAGATAAATTCAGAATTGGAACGTACCCTTGCAATGTCCACACCGGTTATGTTCTTAACCAATTCGGGCACTTTGTTGACAATCTGCAAGACCTCGCCAGTAAGTTTGGCTGCACCGATATCGCCTTGGCCACTGGACACCATGGTGATCTTCTTTGCCTGTGATAGTGGAGCAGCCACCTCGGCGGCCACCTGCACGATAAAAAATATTCGTATTAATTGGAGTATCAATGTGATCTATAAATTTTACCTTTGGCAGTGTATCCAAAAGCATTTCAACCATGGCCGCCTCACGATACTCCCGCCAGGCCTCGGCCTTTTGGGCCATTTGCTCTGCTTCGGCTTTAGCTTTGGCCGCAATAGCAAATGCTTCAGCTTCTCCACGTATTTTAATCTATAAGACAACGACAATGTCTCATTATATGTGAAAGATTCTAGTGGGAGATTTGAAAAGTTTTACCGATTCTGCTTCAGCTTCGGCCTCCATGACAACACGCTGCTTATTGGCCTCGGCCAGTTTCTCGAGACGATACTTTTCGGCCTCAGCCGGTCGTCGTACAGTGGCTTCCAATTCCTGTTCGCGACGCTTGATCTCCTGCTCTTGCACAGCAATTTCCTGTGTGCGCTCAATGACTTTCACCTGCATTTGTTCCTCCTTAATACGTTGTTTGGTCTTGGCTGCTTGCAGCTCGTAGGCCATCTCGGCTTCCGCCTTTTTGGTCTGTACCTCCACATCGTAAGCAGCCTTCTTCAATTCAAAATCACGCTGTGCCTTGGCTATATCAGTGTCGTTCAAGAAGCGAGCAGCCATTCGCTGCTCTTCGGCAATGGCCTCCTTAATGTGAGCCTCAGCCCGTGCTTCAGCTTCACCAATACGGGCATCGCGCTTAACTTCGGCAGTACGTGCCATACCCAGGGATTTAAGATAACCCTAAAACGAAATCAAAAACTTACATTTATAGATCAAATTGTGGGATTGTTTTATCGGACAGATCTACAAAATAAAACAGGCAACATATACGTACCTTGGAGTCGCCCTGGATGTGAGAATCCCAATATGTATGTACATGCAAAAAATACATATATATGTAGAATATGCATATTTATTACACAAAAAAAAATCCAAATTTAATAATCCAACAATTGTTTGATTGAAAATATTTTTATAAGAATCTACATACATTTGTATAAATTGATAAACATAATGTCATTAGCCAATACAAGAGAAGAAGTTCTGAGTTATGTTTATGGGAAGAAAATATTATAGATACTACAAACTTTATGAATATATCCGAATTTAAAGTTTGCTTTGTCTTATATGTAAGACAAACTTTTTTCAAAAAGTTGAATTTACAAATACATACATTAAACATTGTAGTTGAGCAGTAAACAAGCTATATTTTTTATAACTTTTAGTTCGTTATTTTCTAATTTCTAAAATATTCAACGATATTATCACACTGATTATTGGCATCACTGTGACTTTTTATCGATTGTTGTTGGCCTTCCATAACTAAATAAGTTTTAGCTTAAATTTCTTCATGCCAGTGCGTTTATTAAACTGAATCTACGGTATGTTTTACATATATTTGGACTTACCTCCTCGTCACGCAGATCCTTAATGGTGTAGGAGACAACAGTTATGCCCATGTTGGCCAAATCACTAGAGGCGACCTCGAAGACTTGTTTGCTAAACTTCTTGCGATCCTTGTAAATCTCTTCAACGGTCATGGAGCCCATTATAGCGCGCTGATGTCCCTCCAAAGTGACCAGGGCAATGTGGTTGATTTCTGCCTCTGATTTGCCCAAGAATTGCTCACAGGCTGTAAGCAACATATCCTCATTCTGTCCCTGTACTTTTACTTGGGCAATTCCGGTTACCGAGATTGGTACTCCCTGGCTTGTGTACACACAAGGACTTTCCACTTGCAGTGTCATGGTGTTTAAAGAGATTCTAAAAAGTTTGGGTGTAATTAAGGCAATTCATTTCAAGGTCAAATCAATTGACTTACCGTTGTACTTGTTGAATCGATGGCCAGACAAAGGCTCTGCCTCCGGGCACCAATAGAGGCTTCATATAACAGCATCCTGGATAGAAATATGAAATTTTTTTATTTGTTTTGTTTACAACGATGCATTTTTCGCCGCCCCCCTTTCGCTTTCGAAATATGCGCGCGCATAAAAAATTTCTTCTTCTGGCCACCAAGCTGTACACAAAAATCGATTAGAAATGACGTCATTCTAAGGGGTGGGTGGGGTATCCACTGTTCTACATATTTACTATTTATGTATTAACGTTCAGTCTGATTAAATTGCTAATTGCGATGTCTTCAAAGTGGTTTTAATTTTAACACTACCGATAATTGTGATTTACCCTTTCATTGTGATTTACCTGATACGACGAGAGCTTCATTGGGCCCACAGGTGACAAATCCCCAGGTCATTACGATTAGTTCTTTTCTTGCCTATTTCTGTTTAACTATGTATTTCAGTTTTCGATTTCGATTTCGATTGTTGAATTTCTGAGATCAAGCAGATATAATAATTGAAACGTTGTTTTTTTTTTTATTATTATAGTTATTAATAAAAATTCGAAGTTTCGTTTTTATTGAATCGACAGTACGACCGGTTTGCAAAACAATTCAGAATCAACTAAAGCAACTTGACCAACCCCGATTTAATATTTGTGAGTGTGCGCGTTTGATATTAACCCTTATACGGTGCAGTGTCATTGAAATTGATCAACAAACGAAGTATGTTTTCGGTGATATACAAATGAAATATCACAAGTTGTAAGATATAGATAAAAAAATACTCAATTTTGTAAAAATTAGTCGTATTAATATAGTGTACATATATATAATCGGAAATAATTTAATCTAATAATAGCCTTTAAAAAATTGTCGCAGTATTTTAAAATTCATTGGCATCAAATAAGATCGAAATTAAATGTATGGAACGAGTAAACTTATCGATAAATAGTAAGTTCAGATTACGACCATTTAATCATAAATCTGTTTGTTGGTAATATAAAATATGTATTGTTTATTCTACCATATAAAAATCGATTACGCAAATCTAATCATAAATTTATCAATCTGAAGTTTAAGAGGACTTAACTGCCACTTCAGAGATAAAAATATGATAGATTGGAATGCTGTGAAAAATGTATAATGATACAACACAATTATTTAAATATTGCGGAAGGTTTTTAATAATTAATTTCTGGCTGTTTCAAAATTTGTATTTTTATAAGAGTCTATATATGGAATTTACTTTTCTAAATTCCATCATCTACATACATAAAACTAACTTTACAATTTCGTTAATCGTCAATTTTAAATAAAGTAACTCAGTTTTTTCTTTCTTAACTAGTTTTAGTACAAGACAATTGGAATTTAACATTACAATTTTTGATTTATTTATTTTAGCTAACATCTAAATTTTAGGTATATTTGAAACTGATTGCATTTTCATTTGGTATTTGTAAATATATATATTATGAATATATATTTTGTATATATAAACAAACTTAAACAACTAAGGACAAAATATGCACATTTATAACTAGTACAAGAAAAGGATTTGCCTTAGATACTAATGAATATAAACAGTCGTAATAAGTAGGTAGATTTCCCTTTTTGGGGATTTTTCCTAATGGCCAGATGACGAACTGTCTGTGAAATAAGGATGCTGCATAGCAGCTTCGGCACTGATCCTTTGATTGGGACGACATACCAGCAGTTTTTGCAATAGATCTCGTCCTTTTGAGTTAAGTCTTGGTACCAGTTGACTCCATGAGGTAATGGCTGGAAAGGCTACAGGTGCACAAAGGAATAACAAATGTTATTCTTAAATATCTAATTATTTGTAAGGTTTCAAATTTCTCTTACATGGAAGCGCTACATAATCGGAAAGATGTGACACACCTGGCCATGAATCTTCAGTTGGTGTGCCCAGCACACGGAATATTTTCATCAATTGATCAAGCACATCGGAGCCGGGAAATAGAGGTCGGCCAGCATCGGCTAACTCGGCCAGAATGCAACCAGCCGACCACATATCAATGCTAGTCGTATAAAGTTTGGCTCCAAATAATACATCTGGTGGGCGGTACCATAACGTCACCACTTCGGCTGAATAGCATTTTACGGGTATGCCAAAGGCTCTGGCCAGACCAAAATCGGCTAATTTTAATTCGCCGTTTTTGTTAATTAATAAGTTCTGTGGCTTTAAATCACGATGCAGGACATTATGACTGCAAATAATTGAAGAAATTAAAAAATTAATTAATATATTAGATAATCCACCAACCTGTGACAAAAGGCCAAGCCACGCAACAGTTGCAACATAAAGCTGCGACAAACAGCCATATCGATTTCTCCATTCAGACTGTCGAAGTACTTTTTCAGATCTTGATCACAGTGCTCAAAGACCAATGTTAGCTTCTTGTCCGAGTGGAGTACATCTATTAGCCGTACAATATTCTTGTGCTTTAACTCCTACAAAATTTTTTAAGAAATAAGTAAAGGAACAAAAAAAGGCAATATGTCAAATGATGGTTGATTTGTATAGATCAATATAACGCTTATCTTGCTCTTTGAAGGGCTAACAGTGTTTACATTCTTTGCCGATGTAGTTTTCCCAGGATTCTTTATTACCTTTAGTAAACAGATTTCGCGCAGGGCAGAGGATGGCACGCCTTCGTCATCCTCGTCCAGGCGGACTCGCTTTAGGGCAACTATTTCCATCGTATCCCGATTGCGGCCTTTAAACACCGTGCCATAGGTGCCTTCACCGATTTTTTCCATTTTATCATATTTTTGCATTTTTGGTTTGTGCTAATTGTGTTTATTTTTAGGGGAATGAAACGTCCTAGAGTGACCAGATGAAGGTGGTCCAAATATCATTAAATTGGAATACTTGGTCACACAAATGTAGATAGCGCATGCATTGATAACCGATTATTATCATTGTCAAACGATAATCGATATATGTATGTTGATTAACTAATATTTGAAATTAACTTTCCTTCTTTTTTTTCTTAACTTTTCAGGTCAAACAATCATTCGCTTCAATGGAAAACCTCCCTGATGATTGTTTAATAATCATCCTAATGAATTTGGACTTAAAGTCTCAATTTGCATTATCGAACTTGCACTCAAGGTTCAGAAATATTCTGCCAATTATATGGCGATCTCAATATAAAACTATTGATATTTCGCTAGGTATGCTAGGTTTACCCGAAAACGATTGGCAATATTTCTTTCAAAACATTTGTAAAACTATTAAAAAGATGCGAATCAAATTTGTAGAAAGGGAACACATCAAAATTCTTACATCGTTCAAATTCCCCCAAGTGGATGATTTGCGATTTCAGTTGTTCAATAGAAGTTGTTTAAAAGACTGTGATATAGCCGAATTACAAAATTCATTTCCAAATTTGAAAACCCTGAGTCCAATGGGAAATTACACAGGTGACCAATTTGTGAATTATAAAAGTTTGGAAAGCCTGACATTATCATATTGTGGAGCTAAATTTCGACCTGAAAATTTGAAAAAAATTATGGTGGGAAATCGTCTTAAAGTAATCAAATTGGGATTATTTGACGAAGACCAAGTGGAGTCCATAAGTTTGCCTAAAGAGAGTTTAATGCACCTAGAAATAATTGAAATCGATTCAGATGAACTCCAATGGTTTATTAATTATTTTCCTGAAATGACAAATTTAAAACAACTTCAGATCACTGGATCGGGTATAAAAATTCCTGGGCAAAAGCTGATTAACAAATTTCGTGACCGACACTTTCACGTTTTGGAAACCTCTAATTTAATTGTTTTAAAATGTGTCTTTGATTTTAATCTTAATGTGGATCAATTTAAAATCGTGTCGTGTCCGTTTGATTCTCAACGCTTAAGTGTCAGTAGTTTTGAAAATATTAGTCAATTATATTTTGTTAGCTGCGGCATATATCTAGAAGAAGATTTAACTGATTTAATATGGAAAAGCAGACATTTGGATGTGATTAGCTTTGACTATTGCATATTTAAATTTAACAATTATGTATTCGATGGCCAAGAAATAGCAAGAGGACGTAATAAAGAGTTATCTCTATATCTTTTACGAGTATGTATTAATTTTACCCTTGTTTGTAAACGTCATAAACAAATTTTGTTTCTTTTTTCCAGTTATCTGGCTTTCATTGGAGGATACAGAATGAAAGTAATCTATTTAATGTCTATACGGATAAAACAGTCAGCTATACCTATTATCCAGTTTCCATGCAGATTAAAAATGAATAAACTAATAAATTGTTTTCATGAAAGTGGTTGTTTATTTAGGTATTATTTGCAGCCAATGGAAGTTTACAGCAATTATTTTGTAGTAAGTACTATTAGCAAGTTTATTGCAAGTTTTTTTTTTTTTTGTTTTGTTTAGTTTATATGAAATGTGTTCTAGATGTTTGTTCTATATCAGGCAATAATTCTTCTCATTTAACATTTCTCTGTTTCAAAATGCGCGCGCCAATTAGTTTCATTTTGAACTAGATTAAATTAAATGCAAAAATTCATTTTCGAAAATTAGGCTACAATTTCGATGGTGTGTGTGTGCGAGTGTGTGTCTGTTGTGTGGTGTGCCGATGTTTGTGTTGTGTGTGCTTCGAATTATTGCTTGATATGGTAACAAATAATTTTAGACATAGATCTGTAAACACTTAAATTTCTAAATTTGTTTTATTTTGATTTTCATTTTCAATTAGATTCAAAGTATTGTTTTTGTTTCCTTTTTTTTGAATTTCTTCTTTTTCTATGTACTTTAAGTTAAGTTATATTTTGTCTATGGTTTTTGTTTCACTTAATTTAATAAACATTTATGTATAATATACCTTATTTATATATATATTTATATATGCATATATCTGTATAGTTCTTGCCGATTTTTGCTAATTAAGTTTTACCCATTTTTCCCGAAAGTAGTTTTGCTTTTCAATATTACACTTAAACCTTTAGGCAATTTTTTGTTATATTTATATTTTTTTTTTGTTCTTACGTATGTACTTATTCAAAGAAATCCTTAACAGTGGTGGAGTGGGAAGGGGTCGAGGAAGGATGGAAGTGGGGGATAATTACCAACACTTTTACATATACAGTACAGGCCAAAAGATTCTTTTCTCTTCGGAACAAAACATTTTTGTTTTAGTTTTCAATTATGTTGATATTTAGCGTTTATTATTCAATCATTTTTAAACAAGAAAATGTTAGCTTTAGTGTTTAATACTAAAATAAACAACAATCAATGATTTAACTGTAGATTTTTGGTATTATTTGTAATAATCTTTTGGTTATTCTTCCTTATTACTGATCAATCAATGTAATCATTTTATTAGTTTTACGCCATTATACTACTTGTTAGACAATGGGTATATTTTTTTAAAGTCATTTCAGTAGACGTTATAACGTCGAAAAATGTAAAATTTTGATTTTCATACCCCAGAAAATTTATTTTTAACCTAAATGGTGGGGTTAATGTCTAATGGAAAATTTGGAAAATAATTGAAAATTCTAAGTGGGCGATAGAGAAGTCGCTTATAGTTGAAGAAAGTTTGAGCTAGGAAATAGGATTATGTAATCCAATTAATACTATTTTTTAAATTTCGTGAAAAATTTGATCTTTTTTTATCATAAGTTAAAGAATAGAACATTTTTAAATTAATTGATTAAAATTAGTCAACTGCAATAGGTTAGATTTAATTAGTTTTGAGCTAAAGTTTAGTCCATCACCTGATAATAGTTTTTGATTTATCATTTAACATTTTCTTGTTTGAAATTGATTGGTTTAATATACAAACAAAAAATATCGAAGCAATAAACTTAAGAGAACAAATTTAGTTTTAGTTAATTTCGCAAATTGTAACATGGAAATCAAAAAGAGATTTCATTTCGTTTTAAGGTGGCTACCCACTTTTGGCAAGTACTGTATATTTTTTTTCATGCTTAGCAGTAAATAATAGTACAACAATTACTTAGTTTAATTTCAATTGTTAAACCTTAATTTAAATTGTATTTAAACAGGTTTTAATGGTGATAATCATGCTTAATTTAAATTACCTAAATTTGAATACTCAACAGTTGTGGTTACACATTAAATGTTTTTTTTTCTTTCTATATATAAGATTAATATACTTAATGTATCGAGAACTGACGTCTAACAGATATATATATATGTATGTTTTTATTTATCTATATCTTATACATTTAAGTGGTATGCGTAATTGAAAGATACACACACTTTAAGTTGGAAGTAGGTTGCCCTATTTTTTAAGTTTAGGATAAATATGCTTAATTCTTATTATTTTTCATTTTGATTAGATTTTTCTTCTTTGTTGTTTTATTTCGCTTATTTGCCAAACAACATTTTTGAGTAGATAACAAGAAAAAAAAACACAGTCTCCACTTGTCATTTACAAAAATTTGTTTGCTAATACTTAACTAACGTTTTTTTTTTGTTTAACCACATTTAGCTGAACTTATTTACACTTAATCAATTATCATATGTTACTGGAATTGGAGTCATCTTTTATTGGTATACATCTAGAGGGGGTGTTGAGAGAGGAGAGGATTGTTTTCTCTTCCTTGTTGAATCCTGGTGGTGGTGTTGGAATTGGTTTCCTTTTATTTCGCCGAAGAGGCTACTGGCGTTGTCCGTCCTTAGCAGAAGCGTCTGAAATATTATATTTATAGAGAGTAACAAAAAGTTTTTATACAAATCCAAAGCAGAAGGCAAAATGTTAAAATTTCTTCTTTTTTTTTTATAAAATTAATGTTACTTAATTTAACTTTTATGTTGCCAAATGAATGAATGAGTGAATGAATGGCACACAGATTTACTTGCCTGCCACAAGCAGATGGTATGCCTGACCTTTCCCCGCCCCCCTTTTACTTATTCTCTGAAATGCAAATGGGAACTATTCAAAGCGCCTTTGTAGATAAGCCGGAGACGAAAGCCACCCAAAACCGGAGACGTAACCAGAAAGAGAGTGAAAGAGGGGAGGAGATGCTGTGAAGCAAGTGTCCGCATTGTGGGGCAACATAATTCTAATGGCCGTTGGCGTGTTGCATTGACCAAGTGAATTTTTAAATCGTTTCATGCCTGCAGATGACAGCCTCGATAAAGGGCTGATAAAACTTTCCATTTTAGAACCCAAAAAACTTTGTTTCAACTGGCAACACAAAGGCGTTGTGCCATCGTTTTAGTAATTTGAATGTTTGTCTACTTCGAAGGAGAGAGACTTGCGAAATTGAATGCCGAAAGCGACAGTCAACGAATACACACACACACACACACACACAGAAAAACACCCACACACACACCCACACAGATACACACTTTCAATTGCAACATCAGAAGTAGAAGCAACACAATTGAGGCAATATCAATTTCGTTTCTTGCATTGAAAATTGAAACTTGGCGAAATTGGAAAAATATAAAAGGAAAACAGAGCAATGCAATTGCGTTTGAGTTTCATTTACAAGGACATCAGCATCATTGCCATCATCATTATCCTTGCAGCATCATCACCATTGTCATAAAACTCATTTCGCATCGCCAAAGTTAATAATAATAATACCTGTACAACAACAATATAACCATGATGGTAAACACAATAAACATGGTCATGGAAACCCACCTTCGCCTCTTCGCATGCACTATCTAGAGTTTCCCACTCCGATAATGGACTGGTCGGTGGCCGCCAAAGAGTATACGCTTGAAGGCTTGACGAAATTCCGGACTGAATATTGTATAGATGACCTAAAATGAAAAAAAGAAAAAAAATCAAACAATATTACAATTAAATGGCTGCGCTTTGACTTAAATTTACATAATATTAAATAGTCTCTAATACTTTGATATATGTATTTATACTGACCACAATACGATGATAAATTGGCTTAGTTAAACTAAAATCATTTTAATAATTTATTATGTTAAATTGGGAAATAAATGATTAAGCAAAACAGTTTAATTATTCAAGTTAACCTTTTTTTTATAAGTTTGCTTGTTAAATTATTTAATATGTATTCCAAGATTGTAAGAGATTAAAGTTGAAGTTTTTTTATGGATTTTAATCATAACAGTTGAAGTTTTTATGCGGATTTTCATCTTTTATAACGATAATGTTATATTAAAAGAATTACTAAGAAGATTTTCCTTTTATATTTATAAAGATAAATTTAAAGTTTTTATGAGTTTTGTAATGCTTTTTCTTAATGTTTTAATTGTTTTAATTTAATGTAAGGTTGGTTAAGTTAATGTTTTTGATTTGTAGATTTTTTTTTTCAGTTTAAAAAGGTAAACTTTAAAAAGTTTTAAAAAGGATTTGCAAATTAGTATACTTTTTAATCGTATCTAATTAAATTTTATTGCTGTTTTGTGTATTTACTCAAATTATATCATGAGTATATTCCAAATTTGCTTTCAACAATGCAATAAAATTTTTAGTGATAAATAATAGTGATAATAATTTCAAGTTAATAAGGGTATGCCTCTCTCTGCGTTATAAAATTTTGATCGATTTTAGAATATTTTCACCATTTTTTTTACACTACAGCAGAATATTTGTAAAATTCGATCGGAACAATTTTTTACCTAGTTCCACTCATTAATTCGTTCTTGCTTATTTTGTTTTCCAACACAGAATTGCTTAAACTTTAATTGATCAACACTAAGCTTAATCGTTTTTTTCAAGTCACATGGTGAAAGCATTTTGATTTTTCAAGGTAATTGTATTAAAAGTTTTGTTAATTCTTTAATAATATTGAACAAGTTCTCAATTAGCTAGGTGCTTAAATGGAAAACGAAGAGATGAAAATGTCGCCACATAGTGGTAGCAAAATGAATTTAGGGAAGAAAAGATTCGAGCTAAAGAAATGGGAAGCCGTAGCGCTTTGGTCTTGGGATTTGGAAGTGGATCATTGTGCCATTTGCCGGAATCACATAATGGAGGTTTGCATTGAGTGTCAGGCGAATGAAACAGATGTCTCCATAGATCAGTGCACCGTTGCTTGGGGTGTTTGCAATCATGCATTCCACTTCCATTGCATCTCTCGTTGGCTGAGGACACGTCAAGTCTGTCCATTGGACAATCAAGACTGGGAGTATCAAAAATATGGACGCTAATTGCAATTCGTTGAAAATTGTAGCATAGTTTGATATTCGATTTTGTATTTAAACGAAATAAACACACACAATATACAGAGGACACTTACCGGATTTAATGTTGAGTTAAAGTAGCCCAACCAGAGAAAGAGTGAGGCGACAGTGTCGCTAATTGCCATTTCGCACTCCTTGCATAGGCTCATGGTCAGGGCCATTACAAAGAATGGTAGCCAACAGACGACAAAGGCTCCCGTAATGATGGCTAATGTTTTAGCTGCCTTCCGTTCCCGTTTCGCCTCGAGCGTCTCTTTCCGCTTGTTCACCTTCTGCATGGGATTGGCAATGCTGGACAACTGTTGCTGTTGATGATGCTGCTGGTGAGTTGTGGGCGCCGGCGAGGCAGCTGGCTGTTGCTTGGAGCGTGGCTCTGGCGTCACGGGCACAGAGCTAACTGAACTACATAACGGATGTGCCTGGTTGCAGCTTGTCAGCGTGCTGGTCTTGGCTGTCATCGGTCCAACGGAGGCCTGCGGCAATTGTTGGGGTGTTGGCGGTGGTGGCGTTGTGGGCGATAGTGCTGATATCGATGTAATTGTTGTGGCATTCGATGTACTGGCACCACCGCCCCCGCCACCAGATTTGGCAGTTTTTTGTAGTTGCTGCTGCACTTGTTCCAACTGCTGTTGCAAATGCGGATCCTCGAGCACCTCCACCGCAGATGAGGAGGCTGAAACAGCTGCTCCAGCCCCACCATTGGCATGACTCTGCTCGTTTTGCCCATCCGCCAATACCGCTGCTGATGTTGCGGTTGTGGTTGTCTCTATTTTTGGCTCTCCTTTCTCTGTATCCTTTTCTCCTGTTTGCCCACTCTGCTCAGTAGCAGCAGCAGCAGCAGCAGCTGGAGTCACGGCTGTTTTGGTTGTTGACTTGCCCTGCTGTTTGGCCAGGGCCACCAGGTGGGAAACTGTGGCAATTTGACTACCGCCCGATGTGCTAGGCGCCTGCAAAATAAAAAAAGAACCAGATAGGAAAGGTAAAAATAAATATAAAAAAAGGCTTATTTTCATTTCATCATCTCGTGTGGTAAATTAGCATTTAAAATCTGTGCCACAGACAACCACAGATCATTCCAATTGGATTCATAAATTTATTTATAGCTCTGGGCAAGTAACAAATTTTCCATTGCGCCTATATATATATATACATACATATATAATATGGGTACATAACAAAAATTGATGCTGGTTAAATAAATAAAAATAAAATTACTGTATAAATATTTATTCTAGCCACGCTCCTAACTCGGCTACACCTACTCTTTTGCTGCCACAATTTATCAGGCGTCACCAATTTGCTGGTTGCTGCATATTTAAGTAGCCTTCAAGGAAGGATGGCGGGCAAGGAGCTGATGTGAAACGGCTTGTCTAGCACTAAAATTCCTATAATCACCTGTAATTTGAGCCGGCTGTGTGCCTGCCTTCTTGTCTGCAAGGTGTGAGCCAAGCGGAAGTGGCCAAGTGGACGCACCTCACCTTTCCACACCACACCTTCCTCACCACACCTTTCCTCACCTCACCTTACACCACCCACCGCACCGCATTATGTGCCGGAGCGTAAAGTGCTAAAATCAACTTTATGTGTTATAAATTGTGTCTACGGGACGGCAGCTGGTCGGCCATTATGGAGGGGGAAGGGTGGTTTTAAGCCCCATTTTGTTTGAAAACAACAAAATTTAAGCACAAAAGTCTACTCACGATATATTAAGAAAGTACGTCCTATAAGAAAGATCGGTTAAGAACAGAGTCTTACATCAATAATTTAATTGTTTTTCAATTGTGACTAAAATTTGCTTAATCTCAGAATGGAATAATTTTTAAACAAAATCAATCAAAATAAATTTTTGATGGGTAAAATCTTTTGTTCTGCCCTAAACACAGTGTTGATTAGTTTTTTGGAACTGTTTATATTTATGTGAAATTATTTATTAATCGGTTGACTCTATTGTATGGTCATACCAACACTGGGTAATTTTATAGATTAAAAAAATAATAAATATTGGTACAAATTAATTACCAAATTATTCAGCATGATAAATATTTATACTAATTAATTCATAAATTATTGTACATGAGGGAAAGCAAATTAGATTTTCGAATTAAATAAAATGTTAATGAATAGTTTTATTTATTGAGATTTAGACTGCCCAAAAATTCATTAGATCCCCTTCCGTAGAGTCTCTTAAAATCGGAATGTTTTCGAAATTAGTAATGGAATCGGTTTGAAAATAATTTCAGAGAAAACATAATCTCACTTAAGCCTATTAGTTTATTCATTTGCAATAAAGAAATGCAAAAATTGACAGCAATAAACTGTTATCCGAACAGAAAAAAAATCAACTGAAGCCTATAGGAGTGACAAAGCTAAAAATAAAATGTCTCTTAAAATTAAAATTTTATTATTAATTCTATTAACTAATGAAACAAAACATAGTAACAAATATCCGAAAAATAAAACTAAATTAATTTTTATTTTTTATAAGCTTTGTTAGAAAGGTTTAAATTAAATACTGAACTTATTAAAAAATCAAAAATATTACTACAAATTTATCTCTATATTGTTGTAGATTAAGAAAAACAAAGTTATTTTTCAAATAAATTAAAAAAAGAAAGTAGTTGAGATTTCATTTTCGGAAGAAAGAAAATAAAATTAAACAAAATTTCAACTCTGTAAAAATTTCTTTTTGTAATTCTTTCAACTGTCAATTACAAGTTTTACATTTAATGTTCCCTTGACTGGATTTCAAGGACTTTGATAGTTCTTTCAACTATTTTCTATAAAGAGATTGTTATATTGTAAAAATGACAGGAAGACATTCAAATTTATTGAAATAAAAATGAGAGAAATGCATTTTCAATTTTCTGACCATTTCCTTTTGAATCAATGACATGACAAATATATGTATGTTCAGGAGGTGGGTCCGAGTGTAGTTGGGTTCAGGTTCAGATTCCAGGATACTATAGGTCATCAAATTCAATGGCCATTGGCAAATTGTCCATGACACAAAAGCATTGAGTGAAAAAAAAAAAACTAGAGAGAAATAAGAAACATATGTAACCTATTGTCATTGTCATTCGGTGTTTGGGTATCCGTGTGGCTACAGGATGAGGGGGTGAACGTTGTGTGTGTGTGTGTATGTGTATGTGTATGTGTATGTGCCACAAATACAAACAAATAGTTGTGGCCATATTCAATTTCGTTTTTGGTTCCCTTTTTCCTAGCATACTGAATTTTTAATATATGAAAAGGAATAGAGAGAGAGAGAGAGAGGAGGAGAAAATTGGCAAGGGGGGAATGAAAAGGAAACCGAAAATCAAAGCAACAAGCCAACAAAAGTTTCAAATTGCAAAAGTAGAAAAAACTTTAATTTACAGGACATGAGATGAACAATGGAAAGACAATGAACCAATAATAGAGAGAGAGAGAGAGAGAGAGATAGAGAGAGAGGGAGAGAAAGTAGAAATTGCAGTTGGAAAATGAAAACCAGAAATGAAAATGGATTTTGCATTAGGGAAATGAGTGTGTCAATATCTCTGTGTGTGCGAGTGTGAGGTGTCTACTATACCGGATAATTCTACTGGTTTTTCACCCATTCTAGTTTTGAATTGATAACTAATCTCCTTTGTTTATAATTACTACCTATACTGCTCTTATAAATGAAATATGGTAGAGTGAAAAGTCCAGCTTTTCCATTTTCCACTTCCTATACCCAATCTCTAACCTCTGCACTCAAGAGAAATGTTTATTTGTTTCGATTTATTTCTACTGCCTTCGGAATTGACTTATGTTGAATTGGTTGCCTTTTCCTCCTCTCTTTTATACCCTTTCAAAGAGTTTAATGGACGGAAGAGAACATTTTAGACTAATGAATTTATATATAGATTCAATGTAGGATATTGACGAGTTATATGTTCAGGGATCAAGCTAAAAAATACTTCAGATTGGAAAACAATTTAACTTTTAAGTGAAATTATAATAGGAACATAAATTATTTTATAGTTTTAATAATATAAAAATTTTCAAATATTTTAATAAATCAATCATAAAATTATTAGACAAATTAAAATGGAATAATAATTTTCAAATATTTTATAAATCGTTATAAAATATTATAAAGTAATATTTAAAAATTTGATTTTTTTTCTAATTTTAATAAAGAAATGATTTTAAATGATTTCTCATATACATATGTATGTATATTTTAAAAATAACAAATTTAGTATAATGAAAAATTTAATAAAAAGAATTTTGATTTTCCGCATCTTTTTTAAAGTACACTTTTAAACACTTTTTTAAAACTTATAAAATTGTTTGAATTTAAGCCCAATATTCCCTAAAATACTTTAGAAATAATAATTATGAAATATTTTCTTTAATTTATAGAAAAAGAAGTTGCATGATTTTCCCTATTGTTTTTCCTAAATTTATATAAAATTAGAAATCAAAATATTTAAATACAAGAAATATATTTAATTTCTAGATAAATCTTTAAATATATATTTAAATGTCTTTTTCAAAACTCTATTTAAGATCCAACGTGGTGAAAACTAACTCAGAGAAGGAAGGGATGACCTTTTGTATCTTAGAACTAATTCTCTTTTACATTTATTTAAATAAAAAAATGAATTATAGGTTTCGTTTTAGTATATATTCTACTTCGATGTATGATTAAAATAATAAAAGTTAAATTATCTACTTCAGATTTTTTGAGGTTTAAAAAGTTTAAAACTTTGTTCATCTTGATATCCTTTGTTTCATTATATAGATTTACAGAATTCTCTAAAAAGAAGACAAATTCTTTCTTCTTCAAAAATCTTACTTGTTATTCTGATAAGTTTTCTAACTTTTAAATATTGTTTTCTAGAAGAAATGGATAACTTTAAGAGTAAGTGTATAGATTTAGTATCAATTTAGGATTTATCAATATAAAACAAACATTATTGTCTGAATGAGTTTTCCCTCTATTTAATGTCACCTAATAATCAAAGATTATGGGAACAAATAAATATATCATTTAACTCCAATTTAGCGTTACAAGGGTATTGGATATTTGTTAGAATCAAAAGGTATTGGCTTCTATTTGACCAGGCTCATGGACATAGAGCACCTCCTCCTATTCCACCTTCTGCTCTTCCTCTCAGTTCCGCCTACTGCTTCTGGCCTTAGTTCTGCTTTATTCTTTTTCCCTTTTCTTTTTTTTGCTTTTGCTCATATTTAACACAGAACTACAATAATAAATTTATATATTTGCTTTTGGCTATACTGGGTGTGGGTGTGTTTATTTATTTGGCTCTCCACTTACACACGGACACACACACACACATACACATACACATATTGAAAGCATTTCCCAAGTAAATATTTAATTTAAGGTGGATACGGAAAGCAAAGCAAAGGCAAATAAAAAACACAACTTGGTCCGGTGCCTCTTCTTGGCCATCTTCATCTGTTGTTATAGTTGTTGTTATGGCCA
Organism: Drosophila emarginata; assembly: GCA_037075365.1. Lineage (NCBI taxonomy): Eukaryota > Metazoa > Arthropoda > Insecta > Diptera > Drosophilidae > Drosophila > Drosophila emarginata. The sequence goes on from JBAMCD010000121.1 coordinate 110,408, forward strand.
AGCGAATGGAAACGAAAGCTGTTAGCCATAAGCCATCAACATATTTTCTTCAATTACTCAAGCGTATTGAGTGCCTTGTTAGGCTGACTCCTTGACTAGAATCTTCACTCCTCTGGGTCACGGTTAGGCCAAAAGCCTACGTTTCCTCTTCTTAATCCTGTTCCCGTGTACAATGTTTTTGTATGCTTAAACCAATTTCAATTCCAATTCCTATACCAATTCCAATTTTGTGTTCCAATTCCTATTCGTATGCCAATTCCTGTTGCTGTTTTGTTTTCATTTGGTTTCACCTCTATCTTTACCACTCACTCTTCGTCTCTCTTTTTCTCTCTCTTTTTGCCATATCCTTGTCACAGCTTATATTTGACTTTGCTATTACTTAACCAGCACGAATCTGGCGATTTGTGTGTGTGTGTGTGTATGTTCCTGACCTTTGGCCACTCGATTTTACTTTATGCCACCTTCATCTCCTGGATTGCCCCTTACCCCTGGCAGAGGTGCTGAGCCCGTTGGCGGCGGCACAATGCAAACAAAACGTTCAAGCAATTTATTTTGGCTCTGCTCTTTTATGGTTTCGTTTTTGCCTTTACTTTAATGTGTGTTATTATTGAATGTATGTTGAGTGTGGGTGTGTGGTTGTGTGGTTGTATGTTGCTGCTGGCTTATTTTTTAGCCATAAAATCCCCCCCCCCCTCTCCTCCCACCACAAAATTGAAGTACATAAAATGCGGCTAAATACAAAAATTTTGCCTCTTCCTTCATTCCTCTTTTCCTCTTACTTATCGAATAAACCAAAAATAAGCTTTTTGCCTGCATTTTATCGCTGACATTTCTCTGTCGACTGGCTGATGTTTGACTTTGGTGGGTTTGGAGTGGAAAGGGTCTCTGGTAATTCACTTGGATTTGCGTCTCAAGTGGCCCCCAAGGTACCTAGGTTATACTTATTTATGCAATTTAAGGCAAATCCGCTTGATCGCATCAAAATGCAATAAACATTTTCGCATTTCTTCACTTTCTCATACCTTTTTTTCTTTTTGATTTTATTCCCTTTTTCGTTTTAATTTTCAATTGATGAGCATAATTTTTTTTAAGCCGTAAATGAATGACATTCTGGTCGAATATTAAAATTGTAGATTATAAAAATTAGATGATTTGAACACGGTAGAACTTTGCATACTCTTTGATTTTAAAAGAAAATATTATATAGAAGAATACGTGTTTAATTTAATTTGTCATCAGAAAGTCAAATATTAACTTCCTATTGAGGAAAGATTCTGTATTTTGGAATTCAATATTACTAAAGGAGAACCCGGCTAAAATTCTAGAAAATACTCTATTTGACCAATAAAATTTAATAAAAATTGTTCTTCAAATGATCCAAAATTCATTCATTTTTCCCTTCAATCATGATATCTTTTGCGTGTTAGTTTTTGTAGATTTATGGCCAAGTTAACAATTACGAACGCTTTTAAGCCACTTTTTTACTAACCATTTTAATTTTATCTTATATAAACGAAATATTGAGGTCTATATGGATATCAGCGGGGGATCAAAAATCATTTTTGGTGTTTCTGAATTATATTTTTGTAAAATTTCTATATTGTTGTAATACATAAGACCAAACGAGTTAAAATTATTGTAAAATTGGTCAAGTGGTTGGTTCTCATTGTAATTAGTTATGATTTGATTTTTGTTCTTAAAAAACAGATTGAAAATAAAAAAAGAAGAAAAACAAACTTATCTTCCTTGTTTCGATTAAATTATTAATTTTCGCTGTATTAATATTGAAATTATAACAAACATAATTCTATAAAAATCCCAAAACCAAGAAAACTATTCTTAAAAATGAAAAATCTTTTCAAATTCATTGGAATTATGTATATGACCTTTTTTTATGTCTAAAAAGAGTTTTGTAACTTCGGTGAGATAATTTTGACACAAATTTTTCAAGTCAACAAACAATTATGACATGTTTTTTGGAATTCCGTTTATGTGCATTGCCCACTAAGCGGGCTTTGGAAAAGAACATTTCTTCTAAAGTGCATAATTCAACAGAATCTTGGACAGTTAACAAGGATTTAGTAGCCGTTTTCCTAGCCATGGATATGAGTATAAACAATTTAAATATTATGACTTTAATGGTTCTATATGTGACTTTGCTAAATGATTGTGACAAAAGTTTAAGTTTTTAAAAAATAAAACCATTGAAATTTAAATATTAATTGATGATTGATAAAGATTCCTTTTCCATGTATGGAAAAATCACTTGAATAATTATATAGGACATTGTTATTGCTTTGATTTTTTAAAAGCTTTTGGTTTTGTATATTGCAAAAAAAATTAAAGATTTATTAAGCCAATAAAAAAATTCTGAATATATTTATTTAATTCTACAAATTATATGAAGCATAAAGAATTTTGTTAACAATTTACTAATTTCATTTTAATTGAAATGTTAGAGAGATTTAATTAATTCAGTTGATTTATCCATCTAATTTGCAATCTGCTTTATTGCAGGAGAAAAAAAACCCTCTAATGAGCAACAAAAAATAGAAAGAATTTTTACTAAAAAAGGTATCCGTGAGGAAAAATCACATCCCTTGCCCCTTTTGGAAAAAGATGGGTCTTCATATGCCACATAGTACACTGCCACATGGTAGTTGAATGAAAAATCGTGAGTTTATTTTTGGTCAGCCTACGTGCGTCGTGGCAATATGATGGGATAAAAAAAAAGAATGTAAAGGAGAGGAGGAGTAAACCGGGAAGCAGGAAGGAAACTGAATCCGTTGCCGAAGCCTCAGTTTACTGCTCAGATCGTTGGGCACATGTCAGGCGTTATGAGATGGTTGCTTTTGCTTTTTGCTTTAAAAAAAAAAAAAAAAAAACCAAAGAAGAAAGAGAACCCGAAAGTTGCCCATTGATGTAGAGTGTTAGTGTTGTTGTTGTTGTTATTACCTCAACGCCAGCACGACTTTTGCTATCCACATTTGAGCTACTGAACTCTGTATCCTCCACTGTGTTCACCGTATTCGTTGAGTTGCCTTCAACCAGTCCCAGAGCAGTGCCGCCACCAGCTGCTCCAGTAGCTCCACTTCCGCTTTTATTCTTGGCCGTTGAAAATCTGCCAAGGCGTAGCCTCAGTCGATTAAGTTTGGTATCTGTTGCCGTTGCCGCACTTGAATCAGGCTGTGAATAGATTAGAAAGAAATAGAAATAGTTAAAGATAGAGGGCAGAGAGGAAGGGAATTTTGTTATTTTAGTTTTTTGGCAATCGATTTCTTTGACCTGAAATTAAATTCATACTTTTTGGCACAGCATTAAAATGAATAACAAAAGCATACAATTTGCATTTTCAGCCTTACGCTTCAATAAACCGCAATTTGTACGCATATCAGAGAAGAGGAGAGAGAAATTTCGGTTTGGAAGTCAGTCTGCCCTTTACCCATATGCATATGTAAGTGGTGGAGGATACTCGACCGAATGGTCTGTCCGTAAAATAAATTGTGTGTATTTGTTACAGTCATGGTCTCTATGAGAAATTCCCCATGCTCATGTACATACTCCCATATCCATGCTCCTGTTCCTGTTGTTCCCAAAAGAGCCCCAAGATCCTGAATTCTGGAGTCTGGGTAAAAATAAATTTCACATTTGACTGCTTCCAGCGCTTGACCTCTTTGATTTTTTTTGCACAGCCGCGTATCCCTTTTTTCCCCGTTTTTTTTCTCTTTTTTACTTTTTTTTGTATTTCTTTTGGAAATACTCTTACAAAAGTTTCTTGGCAAATTGACTTTGCCAAAAGCATAAATAGTTTACTTTTCCATTATAATAAAATATAAATCAAGTAGAAAATAAATATGAAAATTCAACTTTCATTTTATGAAGTCGAAAACTAATCAATTTAATGTTGTAATTATTGATTTCGATTTCCAAAAATAATCTTTTGTAAATACAACATTTTGTATGGATAATGTCCTGGATTGAAATTAATATTGTTACTTTAATATTTGTTACTTTTCCCTATTGATATGACTGTCATTTGATATTTATCAATAAAATACTAGTCGAATGTACATACAAATCAGATTCAATAATAATACTTAGCGGAGAATTATGTTTATATAGATAGATTGTCCTGAAGATAAAACAAATAAATTATAGTTAAAGGAAGCTCATGGCATTGGCTTAATATATTTTTGGTGATATTTGAAGTGGTCGAAAGATATTTTTTTGTAGATATTAATTTAATATTAAAGTATTTTGGAAAAAATACATTTGAAATGTATATTTTACTGTTTTCAAAGTGGTTAATATATATTTCATTTAAGAAAAGAATATTTTTAAAGATGAAACGAAAGTTTCTTTTTCGTTTCCATTTTTCTTTTTTACTATGTTTTTCAGTCAGGGGATTTTTAATCAGACATAGATGAGGATTATTTTTTTATATATTAAAAAAATTGTAATAATGTTTAATGTAAAAATATATATTGAAGTAATAAATGAACAGATTTCCACCATTTTTTAGTGCACATATTTATCAATAAATTGCACAATATCACAATTTATATTTTCTTTATTAGGATCCGCCACAGTCTTAAATTATATTTTTCAAAAATCTGAAAGCAAATACTAGTTGAATTAAAATATAATTTTATTATTTTGTTCTTCGTAACTAGTAAATTATTTTAGTAAACTCATTCCTTTATTCTTCAGTTCAATTATTCTTTGTTAATTAAAAACTGTTTATACTTTTACTTTTAATAAAAAATATCATTGCTCAGTAGAAAAATAAGAATCAACAAATATTTTTTCAACCGCAATTTTGAAAATAAATATTATTTATATATCTTGTTCGTTTAACATCAAAGTAAATAGAAAAGCCATTTCTTTGTATATAAGAAGAGCATTTCCAATTCGCCTATCATTTTATAAATATTTTACCACACTGGTGCCTTTTTTTTGTCATCGCTCTTGTCGACGCCTTCAATCCCACCAAATTAAAGTAATTGAGTAGTCAAACCTTTTGCCCATCGTCATCTTTGGTCGTCATCTTGGTCGCCTTCGTCCTCGTCTTCGTCGTCGTTTTCGTTGTCTGTTGACCCTTTTGGAAAGTCGATATTGCTTTAAATAAATAAAATTATGCTGATTTTGCTTTCGTGTGCGGAAACTTCAACCAAAAAGGGTTTCAAGTGTGTGATGACCCCCCACCCCCCTATCATACACCATACTATCGAAATATGGTGTGAATATTTGCGCAAATAGTATTAAATGGATTTGGTAGACTTCTATGTGCATGTGACCTTCATTTTGTGGGCAAGACAAAAGTAAAATTGCTTTTGTGAAGAGTGTTTACTTCAAGTGGTTGACTGGACAAGAGGGTGGAAGAGCAATGGTGACCAGATAGCTTATTAAATATTAAAGAGTTTAGGCTTAATTAGGCAAATAAACCCACAAACACAGATACAAACGCATACGCATACGCATACATGGATATATGTGTAATCCCCTGGCATTATGCAATACAATGAAATCTTTTGTGTTGGATATTAATAAATAACTTAACATATTAAGGTCAAGAATGGAAGATTGAGCAATGTAACTTTAAGTATGAGATTTTAAGCAATATTTATGGATATGGGGTAATAATTCTTTTCAGCCTGGCTAATTAAATTCCCAGTCAGCATTTATTGCCTGTTACTTGTATTGTGTTGACAATTTCAATGCTTTCAATGCGGGCAATCAATGACTATGTCACACACACACACACACACACATATCCGATAACTTTTGTCCTGTACACACACATACGCATTTACCATGAAATGAGCGTTTGGCAAAACAATTGGCAAAAGTTTTGCCGCTTTTATTCAGCTTCGCATTGGGAATTGCTGTCACTTGCTTCGAAAACTAAACTACATGGCACTTGAATGTTATTTAAATACTAAAGCAAACATGGAATATCAAGCACATAGATACACGCACACATACATTCATACATACGTATACACGCACACACATAGTCACAAGTATGGAAATAGATAAGAGCGATAAGCTAAGTCTCTAAGTCTATAGAAAACAAAAAAAAAAAAAATGAATATCCAGGAAGCTAAATTTGGCCGCACCGAAGTTTGTATATCCTTAGAATTATTTACTATTTAACTACTTTTTCCATTACATCAGGAACAAAATTTTATAAAATGAATGCTGTATATGTAAAATTAGAAGCAAAAAATTGAAAAAAAAGTTTGAACACGCGTTTGTAAGGCTGATCTTTATATAGCGTATTTTTGGTTAAAGTAAATTGATTCTATTGAAAATTTATATTATTGATTTATACTCGAAATAATTATGCAGTCAGATTCAAACTTAAGGGATGTTGGAAATAGAAAAAGGAAAAAGAGGAACATATTTCTTTTTAGTCTACACCGATTTTTTTGATAGTAACTATACCATATAGTAATTCGATCCGATAAATTCTTAAACTTGAGACACGTACATATCAAAGATACGTTTCTACCAAGTTTTATATAGTTAGATAAAAAATTAAAGTCTTAAAGCTGCGAAGAAACAGACAGATCGACGGACAAACGGACATGACTAGATCGGAGAGACAGACATGGCTAAATCGATTTGGTCAATAATCAAGAGAATACATATTCTATAGGCTCAGTAACACTTATTTCTAATCATTACAAAAAACTGATCAAATTTATTATACCCTTTACAAGGGTATAAAAAGTGTAGCATAAACCTAGGCACAATGTGTATTTTATGTAGATATGCTGTCAGTTGAGTGTGTGTGTGTATGTGTGCGAGTGTATGGGTGTGCGTGTGTGTATATGCACATTTATTTAAGCGTTTGCATAAACGATACTTGGCCCTTGCCATTTTGGCACTTTGGCTAATTTATGTAAATTGTTTTCTTATTTAATTGTCGTTTTTTTTTTGTCTGTTTCTGTTTCCGTTTCCGTTTCTGGTTTTTGCTTCCAAGACATACATATGTTGCTCTTAGTGCTTTAGTACAATTTATTTCAACCCTCACTAAATGACAAAATATTTGATTTTTGGCTTAATAATAGAAAAATGTGTCTCTTGAATTTTTGTTGTCTAGTTGCGCTGTATTTTTTTGTGTTCTTGCTTTTTGGCCATATATTTTGTTTGCTCTTACAACGTGACAATGCCAAGCCACACGGCATGCTTTGTATGTGTGTGTTACGCGTGTGTGTGTGTGTGTCAGTTTATGTGTGCTTGTGTGTGCCACAGCTGGCCAAATATGTTTCAGTCCTTGTCTGTTGTTTGTCATCCAGGAGGAGAATAATGTCAATATCTAAGAGCAATCAATTCGAGCTGATGTCGCTTCTGTTGCAAATGTAATTGTGATGATGCTCAAGTGGTCAAGGCGTTGCCTAAAGATGGACATCATCGCCAACGCCATCGCCATCAGAATCACCAACTCACTCTCGATTTCCATCTCATTTTATCTTGATTTCGCTTTTTTGTTTTCGTGTTTTTCTTGCCAATCTTTTGGGCGTCCTTCATGCGAGTGTCTCTTTAATGTTACATTATTGTTATTAATGCCTTTTTTGTTAAACGATTGCTAATCTTGTTGTTGTAGTTAAATTAAAGCTAATAACCTGTACGCTCAATTTGTCTAATTACCACATGGTAAAGTTATACATACCTTTACTTATACATATATATAAATGTATATATATATCGTATACTTATATATACATACGTATGCGTATTATGTTAATTGCAAAATCAATGTCATAACGTGCTGTTGCCATAGTAAAACTGCATTCCAATTAAAATTACACAAACACTCACATACACACTCATAAACACACCCACACACATACACATATTTAATGTGTTGCCCCTGCCTTCCTTTGATATCCCTTTTGGCTTAGATTTCAAATTAAAATTTTACAATATGATTACATTGTGAATGCAAAATGGGAATGCAATTAACTGAAATTTATGTGCAAAAAGCTGGCAACAAATCTTTATAAAATAGTAGTAGAAAATTCTCAGCGGGTTGCCAAGTCAAATTTGTTTTGTTTAACCAAAAAAAAAAAAAAAAAAGAAAGAAAACAGAGAAAAGAGAAGAGAAATGAAGAAAAGAAATAACCATGGCAAACCCTCGTCAAGTTAGAAGGAAAAGCAATTTTCAATTTGAAAGCATTTAGTTAGTATAACAAAGAGCAGCAGTCAGTAAAAATACGAAACATAATCACATAAGCCACAACGAATATTTTATGCTCTGGCATTAAAACTGAGTAAATCCAAAGAAATCGAATTTGTTTGTTAAATTCTTTTGTATGATGCTTAACAGAGAATCGAAGAATAAATACAGAAAAACAGTTTGAAAATATATAAATTGGCACATTTTGAAAGTATCTCAAAGTGTGGCCCACAATGTTCAGATTTTATATTGATATTTAAAAATTTTTTCGTTGATACTTAATAAAAGCATTAATTAAAATTTACGGCAGAAGAGCAATCGATATTTACATAAATTTAAAGGATTACATTAAAGGATTATTTAATTCAACTGCGAATTAAAATGTTTGAAAATCTGCCTACATTGAAGCAAATATTTGGCAGATATACATACACGGTGAAAAATAAAAAGAAAGCCAAGTATAAATGTAGCTCAGAATTACTTACTTACTTAAATAATCTTACCAACAATGTTTCAAGTTAAATTTCTAAGAAAAGTTGGCAATTTTAACAATATTACAAATATTCACATATGTAAGTAGGAGTATTGTTTATGGATGTGTGTTCTTATGTGTTATACATAAATCTATTTATGTTTAGGTATATAGAAATTAATAGTAGGTATTAAAAAACAAGACCTTTATTCAGAAATTTGGCAAATAGTCATGTTATCTGATGTTCAATATGAATTCGTATTATAATCATAATAATTGTGTCATTTTTTCTTAAGTTATCCTTTTGAAAACTTTGCAATTCTGCAGTTTTTCTTAATATTTCTTAAGAAATACAATTTGATCATAGGAAGAATGACAATTTTTAGTTTATATAATCTGAGGTCTTACATTTATTAATGTATATATACAATAAGTAATACCATAATTCCATCTTTTAAAAAGATCTGCCGAATGATCAAAGGTTTACAAAGAACTGAGATGAAACTTCAGCAAAGAATGTTTTATTAACATAGTGCTGCCAGATATTTCATATTTAGCTAATATACATGTAGATGATGATAACAGAAGTGACATCAGTAGATGTTTTAACAGCAGAAAATGAGTGATCTGGCAACTCAGAAAAAAGAAGTTAAATATTTGTTAGAGCTTTTCTATATTAAATCTTAACAATTAAAATAAACTCAGTTAACTGACATACCTAGGAACGTTAGTTATCATAACAATATCCTCGAAAAATTGGAGATTGTTACATGTATTACTACCCATTTGAATGATAGGAATAATTTTAAAAATTTCAAATAAAATTCTTTATTTTGAGTCCCGAATTTCTAATTTCTAAAAGCTTTTTTAAAACTTGTTAAAATGCAAGAATTCCTAATAATATGCTAACTTCCTATCCAAAGGCACCCATAAATTGTAAGCGTTAAATCGTTCAATTATAATGTTAAAATAAAATATTATTCTTGAGGCTAGAAATGTTCAGAAGATAAGTAATAGAAACAAATACTATAAGTATTTAATTATAAACATAAGACAGAACAAAATATTAACCAAACTTCTTAATTAAAGATCTAAAAAGTAAAACATTTGAAAAACTATATACAACATAACAAAGTTCTGTCTTATGATTTGTATATTTAAATCTATCTAAACTTCTAGGCGATGTCAAAGTATGTAAAGTAGTAACTTTCAACTGATTTAATTGCTTTCGACTTTTAATGGACAATCTCCTTAATTTGTGCTGACGTTTAAAAATAAATTGTTTGAGAGTTTGATTTCCTTTAGTAAGAGGACTAATCGTTTCTCAGTGAATGATTATTTTGTGTGTGTGTGTGCATCTATTACCATAAGTGGACAAAGAAAACATTTGCTTAATTAAAAATCAATTTAAAAATCATAGTTGCTTTCTATTTCAATAATCTTTTGCTGCTCATCCACAGTAAAACTTGAAATGTATACCTAAATGTATATATATGTATATTGTAGGGTATATAGAACAATTTATATGTATATACATACAGATATATATAGTATATAATACGTATATATGTATATTTTAAAATCAACAAGCAGCAGGCTGTCATTTTGAATGAGTGGAGGGAGAACACTAAATGGATGCGTGCGTGCTATAAGTGTGTATGTGAGGGGATGTGTGTATGTGTAGAGATGTGTTTGTGCAAGTGTGCTGACATGTAACTAAAGCGCTCACACACACACACACACATACACACAGAAACGTACATACGCATTTAAGAGTCAACATGGGCCGGACATGAAGGCAGGACACAAGGCAAGGACATGTGTACAACTGGCAAATAGTGGACAACTTGTCTTGTTTGCGCATTGAATTTGTGATTCCAATGACTTTTTGCCAGCTTCAAGCTGAGTAAATGCGTCTCTACTTTCCTCCCTTTCTCTATCTCTCTCTCTCTTTTTCTATGTGTATGTGAGTTTGTGTGTGTGTGTGTGTAGATAGGTAAGTGGTTGCAAACATTTCTTCTACGTCAAATGGTCATTTTCAATTTAGTCAAAGCACTAAGCCAGAGCTAAGTAGCCGACCCCCTCTCCCTTTCTCGCGTAGATAGAAGATCAAAAAGTATAAGAAATACGAGAAGTATGATATTTTCCAATATAAAAACATCTGTATATTTGGTAACTAGAGATATATTTATAAGAACCAAGCTAAAAATACTACAGTTTATGATGATTTCACTCATCTCTCTCTCTATATTGTGTGTAGTAAAAACTTTGTTACCATATATTATATGTATATTATATATATGTATGTACATACATATGTATGTATGTATATTTCTATCTCATATTAGCCACATGTTGATGACCGACGAGCGACAGCTGCCGCATTAACTTAACCCAAATGCCAAATACTAAAAGACCAAGGACAAGCTGTCACTTTTTCGTTTTAACTTTTTCCTTTGACTTCTAAATGACTTTAATCTTTTGCACACTCTCTAACATTCGGTTCCTTTTACCTCTTCTTTTTTAGTTTTCTCTTTGGTCAATGCATTTTAAAGCAGTTTAGCATTAAACTTGAAAATGTTCTAATTACTTTTTTATTTTACTATTATGTTGTTGTCTTTGTTGCTTTTGTTGTTCCCAAAAGGTATATATGTATGTTTGTATGTAAGTATGTATAACCATATGCATGTATATGGATGTTGTAAATATTTAATGGCCAAATGTTACGGTAGTTCTACCAGGGACCTGCATTTGGGATTAAGACATAAAGTCAAGACCAAGACAAGAAATTGGAGTTTAGCCACATTTCCACCCATGGAAACCACCCACACATAATCTCCACCATCACCACCATTGAGTGACCTTTATCTATGGGTCGATTTTGCGGCTTGAGCTGCTATGTGGTAAACTTCGTTAAAGTGCATAATTGCAGCGATTCGGAGAGGGGATTGCATTGAAAATTGTGCGGTTAATAGAGAGAGAGAGAGAGAAATGGTGAGGAAGTGAATAAGAGATAGAGAGAGAGAGAGAGGTCATGGTTAGCATATGGGTATAGGGTGTCCTATGGAATTTTCCCCCTCTAGGCAACATGTATTCATTAAGGCAAATGCTTGGCAGATATATTAACTAACAGTTCAAGTGAGTTAATTAATTTATACCTCTAGTTTATAGTTATAATTAGTTCAATCTCATCAATTTTTACATAGGTCTAAAAATAAATCGATAGGGCAGTTAGCAAATATAAACTATTACATTAACAACAAATTCTATCTGTACCAAAAACTTACAGTAAGAGTTAGAGAGGGGGTTTGACTAAGTTCTCCATCTTAATAAGTGGATTAATCGTTTCTGTTGTACAAATATTTTCGTAAGCTTTGTACCCTTTCATTGCAAGATAAAGGACTTTAATGTCAAAAACTAAAACTTTTTTAAGGAGTTTCCTTTTAATAAATTGAAAAACTGCAATAAATCCAGAACCCAATGTTGGCCACGAATTGAGAATTCGACTTTTATATGCTTCTCTTGGTTTCCATTTACTTGCCATGTGCTGGTCATCAAAATTAGTTAACTTTCCTTTAGTTTCTTCAACAAAGCTCTCTTGCTTATTTTTTCAGTCAAAGTTTGGTACAAACAAATGTATAAGTTTTACCGAAATGTCTTTTGATATTTTGAAATATTACAATTAACATAAATGAAGATAATTTTTGTTATCAATTTCACTAATTAAGTTCCCCTTTATTTCGTTTATTTATTTATATATACTATGATTTTGAGATAATTATAGATTACCTATAATCAACTTATTTGATAAAACTTTTAAAATTCCTACATTTCTTCAACCATTTCATCCTGTTTCATCTTCCGTCCTTATCTGTTAACGTTAACTTTTTAGCTGTAACAGCAGTTTATAACATAATAATGTTAATATTAGTGTTAGTAAACACCTGATTTACCATGTTAAACTCGCATTAAAAACTTTATCACAACAGTGGTAGCAAAAATCCTGGTGTTAATCATTTTGCTACCCTTTTCACATAAAAAATTTATAAAACTGATAATGACACCCTGTATTTTGCCTGCTATATTGCTTAAGCAATTTGATATGAAATCGATTTACCATGCCTTGTGCCATAGTCAATTACCGTTTGGCAATTATGCTTGGATTTACCATACCATACCTGATTATTATTGACCGCCACATCGACGGGTCGCGGTCGTCGTCGATGAATGCGTTTGCGTGCTGTTTGATAGATTTTCCAATACAGTGCCAGAATGACAAGCAATGGCACATAGAAGGTGCAACAGGTGGCAAATACCTAGACAGACACAGATACAGTTAGTAAGTAAAGGAATGTGTGTAAGAGAAACACAGTGTGAAAAAAGAGAAAAAAACTCATTTGAAATGGTTATGCGGTTATTTCCTCTCATTTCTCATCTTTTCCCCATTTTTTTCCTGTTAGTTTTTGTCTTTACCTGATAGGCAACATCCTGTGAGACCATACATTTTTGCTGTTCAATACGTTGCAAATAGTCCGGATCTTTCCAGCCAAATTGCGGTGCCAGTGAGACAATCACTGCCGCTGTCCAAACACAAAAGATCATCATAAAGACACGATTGCTCGTCCTTGAGTGAATGTAATCAATATTGGTTACCGCCCAGTAGCTGCAACAATAATAAAAAAAGAAAACTTTTAGTTACAATTGCTTAACTTGAACATGATGGAATACATAGAGTTAAGGGTTAGAGTAGGGTTAGATATTGGCGGTGGGTACGTAAAACGCGTTCAAAATGTAAATAAAATGCTGTATAAATCTAGGCGTCCAACCTCCGTTTCGCCCCGTGCTTACTTATTCACTCACACTCACACATATGCCATATCGACAAAGTAAAGAAACGTGTTCGATATTCGGTTTCCGTCTAACAGTTTTCCACAGCATTTTGTTACCCATTTCTTGTTATATTTTCCTTTTCTTTTTTTTTTCTTTAGCTTTGTTGTTGAAATACATTCTGTATTTTTTTTTGTGCGCCAAAACATGTTTTATGTATGTGTGTGTCTGGGTGATTTACATGAGTGTGTGTACGTTTACGTATGTGTTTGATTGTGTGTGCAAACGGGCATATGTCTGTGCGGGGCATTTTTCAAATTTCCATTTTTATAGCTTGGCATTCACGTTCATATCTAGTTATAATGAGGTCCCTTGACTTTGGCAATGTCTTTGCCATTTGAAGTGGTTAATCCTGATATTCTTTCGCAAATCATTCCCTTCTTATGTTTTCTGCCTTTGATCTTCACTTCATTTCCTATCTTCTTATTCTCATGCTCTATTTAGTCTGCAAATTTTTCTTCATTTAGTTACTGTTAGTTTTTTCTTTTCCCATTTTAATATTAATTCTTTGCAAATTTCTGATTAATCCGATGGTAAGTTTTTCTTTTCAAAGTGGTCTCAAAAAGAATTTTATGGAATTGAAGCAACATTTTATTAATGTGAACAGAAATTGTGCGAACAATTTATATTTGAACAATCAGAAACCACAAAGATTATAAGTTTTATATCTTTTTGAAATTATCACAATTTTAACTATATAGCTAAATGGTAAACCAAGCACGTTTAATCAATTCTGAAATAGAATAGTGGGTTTATTGTGGTAAGCTTAATAGTTTATTTTGGGTTCTAAAAATCACTTAAACATTTATTGTTTCTATTAATAAAGATTTTTTTTTTGTTTCTGGCAAAGCTAACATTTCTCTCCGTGTTTACATTAGAGGTGTTCTGCTAACGCTAGTGTTAATAAATATCGACACTAGTGTTGGTTAAGATCTGAACTATTATTATTATTATATTAAAATTATACTCTAAATGTATCCTTAGAGCTCCTTTCACTCAGTCCGGAGCCACATTTAAACTAATCTTAATTTACAAACATAACTATTTTATTAAAATTTAAAATATAGGGAAGGGTCTCATGATGGACAGTTTTGTCAGACAGACAGCTTTTTCGGACAGATGATTGAGTTCTAAAGATAAACTTTAAGAAGAATTTACATCTAAAAAGAGGGCATTTTCCTTAGCAGGCTAAGGACAACGATGACCTTTTAGAGGAAATTTGTAAATTTGGTTTATTTCGATTATTATTTATTATAATTGAATAATAAGTAGACTCCACTTCCTCTTTCATCTATTATTTTTTCCGTACTTCCACATTACTACATTTTTGAAATATTTGTATATTTATGAAAGGGTATTTAAATATCGGTTTGTTAGAATGGAAAATATAGCTTTTCCTAGCTATTTTTGTTACATTTCTCTCTGTAGTTTCCGTCTGTTTTTTTTTTTTTTTGGTTTGATTTGGCTTAGGAAGCAACATGGCTAAGCGAGTTTTGAAAACCTACTATATACATAGATACATATATAGAGATGTTGTATGTATGTTTGTATGTATGTAGGTATGTATAGATGATATGCTTGTTGCTAAGCTGTTGGGCTTTAAGTTGTGTAGCCTTAAATAAGGAGCAAAATGATATAGTCATTAGCTAACTACTTTACTACAAAGAAACTCGCAACTAAGTTGAAAGGTTATTCGGAGTGTTGTTGTAATTGCGGTTTCTGTGCATGTGTGTGTATGAGTGTTTGTCTTTGTGGCTTTTAATTGTGTATGTTTGTGTGTGTAAATTAATACCAACATGACCGCATATTTCAAAAATTTCACAGACAATCTGCTCAAATTTCCTTTATACACATTTTTGTGTGTGCGCCTTAAAAGTGGAACAACAACAGCAACAAGAAGAGCAACATCAAGGATAACAGAACATCATTTGTTTATGTATTAATTAAATGCAATTTGCATAAATAAATATTGTTTGTTTGTGCCATGTTGATGCTGAAGAGCAAACAATTGCCTCTGTTTGTAAATGAGTGTGTTAGCCCATTTGTGTTCGTATATGTGTATATATATATGTATATGTGTGTGTGAGAAAGTTTAAATCAACAATTAATTGAGTTGACTTAGCACTTGACACGATCTGTAGTCTGGCATATAAACCATTAGGCAACGTTTCATTTGTTTAACAAGAATGACAGCTTAATAAATATGCACAAAAATGCAATTAAATGCCACTCAAACACAATTTTTCAATTTTGTTAACTAAAAGAAATTGTATAAATATTACGCATACGCTATGTATGCATGTATATATTAATATATGTATATATATGTATGTATTTGTGTAATAAATTATAATGAGTGATGATGACTTCTTCATCTAAGCAACTGTAAGATATATTGCCAACCATGTGCCATGGACCATTGCTTTGCCCATTTCTTTCTTTATGTATCATTCTAGCCTGGCCATATTCATTAGCATAATATAATCGATTTCAAGTTGGCAATTTTGATTGACTGCTTAAAATTAATGGAATTTTGTGATTTTGCTGTCACTCAGTTAGAGTTCCAAAAGTTCCAATTTCAGTTGGTTGTTCTTTATATTTTTTGGGTATGTCCTTGGAAAGGGTAGATTAGTTGTACCATTAACAAGAAGAATGACTTTTTATAAATAAAAGCAATATATGTATTTGTTTTCAAAGTTTCGTATTAGGTGAAGCACAGAAAACGTTATCTACATGGATGACTTCAAAATGAACACGATAAAAATATAATATAATATTATTATTTTAATACTATAATAATTTAAAAATGAGTTAACTTTGATTTTCGGTTAAAAATACCATTTATTTGGCAACGGCGCCTTTCACTTCCGTTTGATATTATGGCCGCCGTTTATCGACTATTGAATATCGAGTATTATTTGTCTCTATTCTTTCAATTAAACTTTGTTATTTCTTGTTTGAATTTAAAAAAAAAGATAATTAATTCGTTTCGCATGCGTTCCATAGAACTAATCGGCTTAAACACAAAAATTCAAGGGTATTGAAAACTTCGCCAATGTAGATATTTGGCCCGTCTCAATGGCTTTTTGTGCCTTTCTTTTGGTATGTTGTAATTTTTTATTCGGCCTGCTGTGTCGTGCTTCGCATACCCAATGAAAAGCCATGCAAATTAACAAAACCAAAAAAATACAACAAAAAATAGGAAAAGAAAAAGTAGAAAAATCTAAAAAAGAAAACCCTAATAAAATGTCTGTCATGCTTATTGTCAAAGTAAGCACTTTATATGTATGTATATGTACATAAATAAGACTCATACGATATAAAAGCATTATAATTTGTTATGCCTAGATTCAATTCAATTGAATTGAAGTCAATCAATTTATCAGCAGAAACAGCAGCAGCAGCAGCAGCAACCGACGACGTAGACGACGCGTTGCGAAAGTTAAGTTGAGTGATGAATTATAACAATTTATATTATTTGTATTAGACGGCAAGTTGGGAGGGGGAAAAGCAACAATAATTTAAATGTAATTTTTTTCCATTATGTGTGTATATGTGATAAATGTGCGTCACTCGAGTGTAACACTTTTTTAATGCATTTCAAAATTGCGCGCCTAGCACACAGAAAAACCATTACTCAACACTCTAAAAAACCTATATAAAAACGAATGGATTGATCAAAGTACCGAGAAAGTTGCTGGGAAGGATATGTTAGTTTATGTGTTTCTAGAGATGTATGATAGTGGTTCGAGGAATATTTTTTTAAGTTTTTTGCAATTTGTTAACTTTTAATTAGAAAAATAGCACAACTAATACTTTAAATAACTTTAATATAATACATCTTTATATTATATAATTGAATTTCCCATTATTATTAAATATAAGCTCATTTAATTAAGTTTTCCGTTAAATGATTTAGGTTCCATCTTTTTCAGTGTATGTATCATAATTTTTTTAGAATCAAGTTTCTATATAAATATGTTTTCTCTGTTACTGTGCGAATTCATTTACTATTAGATTTAGCTGTCAAAAAAAGAAAAAGTTTCTATGTACTAAACACAAAAATCCAAAGTCTGTATAAATAAAATTTGATTTATCAATAAAAGCTAAGTCTTGAAGACAAGTATATTACGAAAATATTAATAATAAAATTTTGATTTATTTGCAGGTTTATTTCCAATAGATTTGCCTTCAAAGTAGAAGAATTTTGTGCAAATATATACATATGTATTTGTTAGTTATTAGAATATTATAGTATTACTCAGATATGTAAATATGTATTTGCTCAAATATGCTGACCAAATTGCATCCTTTTCATATTACTGAATATGAAATGGGTTCTCCTTAAATTTATTTTGCTACATTTAGCTAAATTACTGACAGAAACTTTAATGGAAATTGCCAAATTACTTTAAAACAGATTGAGCAAATTCGATTACTTTTCATAGGCTTTAAATCTTTCACAGTCATTCACATGAAGAATTGTACGCCAATTTCCTGGCAAGTAATCATTTCCTTTAAATGCTCATTATTTTTCCATTTGGCCAGAGAGGTAAACTGATGCGGAACTTTAGGGTCAAATGCTTAACCTGAGAGAGTCGTTTATTTTTTTCTTTGGGTAAGATACATATCGGGTGTAGATAGTGGATAGCCCTGGTATCAATATTAAAGTCTAACAATGGAACAATAAATGTAAATATTGGCAGACAATAAAGACACATACCGAGTATTTTTTCATCACTTCGTGAAATAAAACAATTTAAATTGTATAAATTGAATTAAATGTTATTTGTACATATAATATTAAATGTTATTATTTGTCTCCTGCACTTAAGCAAATAAAATTAGTTAAAATTATTCAATTAAAAAAAGTTTTAATTTGCTTTCTCTCTCGGATTTTATATTCACACAAGATCATACATAATTATAGTCGCGATTTAATGTATTTATTTATGGATTTGTGGAGATTTTGGTTTCTAAAAGCACACTCACACATGCATATAAACATTTATAAATAAACATTTAAAGTAAAAAGTTCTACCCGAACAAAAAACATTGCCTTTTAAGCTCTCCATAATTAATTGAAATTTTATATTGTCGAGTGGCGTCAGTCAATATTTATCTATGCGTTTTCATTTCGTTGTTGAGTTTTTACATTGTTTATTCTTGATGTTTTTTTTTCGCATTGTCGTTATTCTTTTTTTTATGCTTGTTGGTATTTTCAATTCCCATTTGGCCATTATTCAATTCACATGCATATTTGATGCCTGTCAGCCAATTGTTTTTTTTTTTTTTTTGTTGGCCATGCTAATCGATGGCATTACATTTAAAATCGCCCGAGTGGTGAATGGAAAAAAAAAGAAAACTAAATTTATTTAACTCCTTCTCTTCGATACTCCTTCATGTTTTACAATTTAGAATATTATTTCAATAAGGCATAAATAAAGGGGACACACGGTTGGATTTGGTTAGCATATGCATGTTATAGTTTTGTTTTTGCCTTTTTGTTGCATGCCCTGCGGCAGCTGTGGCATGATTACATTTTTAGTCAAATTACTTTCGCATGCTCCCATTTACCTTTTTTTCAATAGTTGTGTGTATGTTGTTCTTTAACTATAGTAAATAATAGAAATAAATGCGAAATGAAAGAGTTCCTACAACAAAATAAAATTATTGCCTACTTTTAGGACAACAATTTTTTTAAGTATTGAAAAAATCATCAAAGAAAAATACATAACGAACAAATAATCATTTTATTGATCTGAATTTTATTTGATTGGTATGAATGTAATGCAACATACAATCAAATTTAATTAAATTTACTTAAAAATTTATTTTCTCCTAGAATTAAGTCTTTATTTCTTTTCTCATTTTTTGAATATTGAGTTGTTTTTTGTTCTGCAGTTTAAAATGTATTGAAAATGAAAAATCTTCCGAAACGCCAATTTTCCAAAGGGCAAATTATGTAATTTTGAAATATAAGTGTTTTTTTTTTAAGAATCAGGTACAGTTGTACTGTACTGCAGCTACATAGTATTTCTTTGCTTTTAATAAAAATTTAGTAATTACCAGTAAATCAATAATTAAGTCTCAAGAGAATTCTTATTGCATTTTTAATCATGTTAATTGGATTGCAATGTAGTTTATATCAGGGCATGTAAGCTTCGGTGCTGGTGCAATTATAATTAACATTAAAATGTTATTTAATAATGTTTCAATTCACTGATTTTAAATCGAATATGCTCTTTAACAATTACAAATTATTGGTTTGAAAGGTGTTGACGGGCTAGTGCTTCTGAAATCAATTAGCATATTTAATAAGTTTTCTTTTGCATGTATACTACTTTTTATATATACATACATAGATAGTCATTTGTATCTGTCGCATTTGCTTTATTATTGAAATTGCCATTTGTTGGGCTCACTGCGACAGCAACTGCAACAACATTTGCTGACAGCAACAAATGTAATTTGGAAACATGCTTACGTAACAATATACAAAAGATTTAGCATGTGAGTTCAGCAGTTTGTTCGACTCTTTTTTTTGTTTTTTCTTGTTTTGTTTCTCTTTTTATTTTACTTGTATATAGATATATGTACATATTGCGTTGCGTTTAGCTGATTTCTCTATAAAGTTCAGTTTACCGTTGTTCTTGCTGCTGCTGTTGTTGTTGTTGTTGTTTTGCCCGCCTTGTTTAGTACGTTGTTTAGTAAAGTTTTCTACTTGCCGCACAGCTGGCACAGGATGTGTCTTCTTCTGTTGATTACAGTAGACTCCCTTTGCATATGCGTCCTGTTCTTCTTTTTTCTTTTCCCCTATTTTTGTTTTTTGTTTTGTTTTGTTTTTGCGGTGCGTGTGGTGCGTATGTGGTTACTTGGTTGGTTGGTTAGATGGTTCCTCGTTTGGGTGGTTGTGGGAGCCAGCAATTGTAATTTATGGCCCACAAACAAGAAACTTATGTAGATTACAAGCAAAACAAAAGGCCCAAGTAGTAGTCATGGTCCATGCCCCTTGCTCAGTCTACGCCTCCACAGTCTCTTCATTTAATGCTGTCTATAGATACATCTATAAGGTACTCTTGGGAGGCTGCATCAGCCAACTACTACTGCTACTGATTGCGCTGTCTGGCATCCCTGCTGTGTTTTCTAGTCTGCAGTTTATGTGCTCATTTTGTCAACTGAATGGTCCATTCTACATTTACACATTCATTGGTCTGCATTTGAAACTAGTGCAGCAATTTTAATTGATTTCTTTTTCATTTTAGTATTCCATGAACCTAATTAAAGAGAGGTTAACTCGGAAATTCCAACTCAAAAGTTGTGTAGGTTACTAATTTGTTTATATCTTTATACATATATTTTTGATTGGGTTATTTTCTTATAATTCCCAGTAAATAATTTCTATCAGAGAGAGAGAGCAGCTGTATATTTATGTTCTTACGAAAAGTTATCTTCTTCCTCTCTCGTTTTTATTCTCTCTTATTTTGTTGTTGTCTGTCTCTATCACTCATCCTGTTGCATATAATTATTTTACAGTTGCCGGTGCCCACAGCTAAATCGCATATACATGAACCGAGTACTTGCGCAACTGATCACAAAATGTCCTTGTATGTGTAAAAGTTATATCCTGGACTGCATACTAAGAAAATTTATGTTTTGTTTGTTTTTACTAGTTTACATTTGCATGCGACTGTTAAATGCATGTTCTGTGTTAATTACGACAAAATTTATTCCCTTCCAATTTTGCGCAGTGTAAAGTGAGTTACATTTAATGTTATGTTAATAAGGTTGGGAAAGTCTATTGCAAAAGGAACACAGAGAGAGAGAGAGAGAGAGGGAGAGAGGACAGGAGACTGAGATAAAAAACTAGTCGGATTTGTCTAACCGCTTAAGGTTGTTTTATTTATGTTTTATTATCTTTGTTTGTTCTTCAAATATTATTTTAAAGTTATAAGAAATAAGTATAAGAGAAATCACATAAATTAAAGATAGGAATAGATACAATAGAGTATTCTAATTTTAAGTGTTCTTTTACCTTTTGGAAAATAAATCGATGAATTGAAAAGATCTTTCTAGAAAAATTCAAAACTTATATCTTTAAGAATATAAAATATAAAAGGAGATACGCAGTTCTCAGGCACAAAAAAGTAGTTATTTAATAGTTATTTTTATAGCTTTTAATCAATGAAAAATCTATTAATTAGACAGCTTTTAATTCTTTAATTAGAAGTAATGGTAATTCAAACAATTGTGCTCTACTTTTTACACAATCGTGTAAAAATATTAATAGTAAGCATCGTTCCTGTAGAAGATATCCCGAAGGAAATTTTAAAAAGGCATAATCAATAAAATATGATGGAATCCTTTAAAGAATAGATTAATGGAGGTATTCAACGGTGAATAATACTAATATTGCCAAAAAAAACATTTTTGAAGTAAGTCACATATAGTTTAAGTGGCCTTAAAAAAATTTATTTTTCTCTCCCAAAATATTCACCGGATTGGTTTAAATTTTACAGAGCATATACCTAAATACATGTACATTCCGAAAAAACCCCTAAATGAATATTATTTCTAGTGTACTTAACGTTGACTTACTTTTCATGCTACCCTCGACAATTTGCCTATCGTCTAAGTGAATTTCAGTTGGAAAATTGACATCATTAACTCGAATTCAAACATCAGTGGCAATAAGAAAAACTCTAGGTATGTGGGATAACTAGGGCAATTGTGAATAGATGGTCTTGGGTTATGTTAGGTTGGCCAAAATGAACGATGCTGTTGTTGTTGTTGTTAGTTGGTTAGCTTGTTGACTATTTTTGGTTGCCTGCTGTTTTTGGTTATTTGCTTTACGTTTCCTGGCTTTGACTCGCTTGCATTGTGGTTTCTGGCCAAAAAGTTTTCCTTTCGTTTCGATTCGTTTGCACGTTTTGTTCTGGCTTACTCTGCTCCATGCTGTTCTATTTGGTTGGTTCGAAGTTTTGTCCAAACCAGAAAACCAGCCATTAATCACATGGCTTTGCACGGGCAAAATACACTGGGGCTAAACTGAAAAATAAATACAAATAGACCTCAAACTCAGACACAGACATACACACACACACACACACACACTTATAGACACTTACTTATGGCTTAATATAACCGCAAACTTTTCAATGTTTGCGGCCAAATGCAAGTGGCAAAAGTAATTCTGATAAGTCAAAAGGCTTGAAGAGAGTTTTCTCTAGTTTTTAATGCATATTCACTCTTGCTCTCACTTTATCTTTCTCTCTTTCTCATGTTGGTTGCCATTGGTCAACAGCAGCCTTTTAATTTGACTGGAAAATTTCAATTTGTCTTTGGTCCCCCCTTCGAACCACACATACCCCTACCCCCCACCAACCACCTATCAAGTTGAAAAAGTTTTTTGCGGGCATTTCATTTGATTTATATGAATTTCAATTTTACTTCTCACACTGATTAATCATCCAAAAGAACAAACCAAATAACAACAACAGCAAAAAAAAAAGTAGCCATTATTTTGATTTATGCAAACAGAAAACAAAACCAAAAACAAACCAAAAGCATCAAGAAAAAGCAAACAAAAGAAAAAAAATACGGAATGAAACCGAAGAACAAATAAATTAAAGGAAAAATTCTAAATTTAAATTAAGGATTTTTGGGGTTAGCCGCACTGTGACATTTATAGAAATGTAATTCATCTTGCCTGTGGTTCTTATCCCTCTCTCTCTCTCTCTCTCTTTGTTTCTTTCTATCTTTAATTTACTATATCTATCTCGCTTACTGCCTTTATCTGCCGCTTGGCGGTTTGCCATTCAAATAAAAATGTTGCCTCCATGTGGCATACAATTGTGGCACACTTTGCCTAGTTGTCTCATAATAATTGCTTGGAAAGTTGTTCTGAAGAGAGACAGAGATAGTGCTTGAGGGAAAGAGAGAGAGATAGGGAAAGTTCAGAATTGCTGTCAGCATCAATATTTAATTAAGTTGCTGTAAAAAGTCTGAAAATATCTCTAGTTAACCCAGAGAGAGATCAAGTTCATTTTGAAAGTTTTCAAATTATCCTTTTCATACCCTTGCAGAGGATATAATTGTATCTGACCCCATAAGGTATAACATCAATAGTCTATTCGTTGTAGCTAAATCCATCTGTCTGTTTCTATGTTATTTAGATGAAATTGTGTAAGCTTTATATAGATATAGATTGTTTAACTTCTTACACCTGGCAGATCAAACCATGTTATCAAATTAAGTTATTGTTCTACATACTTTATATATGCATATCAATAAATTTACTATAGATCAGATCTTTATTTAAAATATTTTTCGAATCGGATGGCTTCATAAAATGCAAACATTTGAACTGAAAAAGTAAAGCCTTTAATGTTACGTAAAAATATCTTTTCTATATATTTAGAGTTAATAAAGAAATTGTTTTACACATTTCTTATATTATATATTTATATATAAATTTAAATCTTTCTAAAAGGTACGATTTACACTCTGTAATTTAGTTTCTTAGTTTTAGTTTTATTCAAAATCTACTTTAAGATAGTTTGAAAATCAAAGCAATTATTCAACAAAACTACTAAAAATCTGTATGATTTGTAGAAGCATTATAAATAAGACATACACACACACAACAGTTAACCAATATATATCTACAAACACACACAAAGAGAAAGCATTGACCATTTTGGTCGTAAATATTGATTGAGGCATTCATTTCAGTTATATTGTTGCTCAAATACATACATAAATCATTAGAATTATGTCAAGCTCATGCTAATCGAGATTGAAAATGCCCCAAAGAGCACGCACACACATACAATATATATATACTGCTATATATATGTATGTATGTATGTATATACATAGTATATGCAACATCACTTAAAGCCATTTTCATTTGGCCTGTTTGTTTGTTTTATGAACTTGACTGCAAATGGTTCAAGTTAGTTGTATTCTGCCTTTAAATGGCAACAAACACCTCATTGTAAATGTCATAGTAACTATTACTTTTTGGCTACAAATATACATAGACATACGAGTGTGTGTGATGTGCGTGTGTTTGTTGTAGTTGTTGGTGTTAGTGTTGGCAGAGCATTAGCAGATAACATAAATGTCTTAGTAACATATCCGGTTTTATTGCTTGGCTGGTTTTGTTTGCTTTTTGCCATCTCCTTCTGCCTGCCTGGTCGCTTCTTTGGTTTCTCTTCTGACTTTGCCAGTCGTCTCGTTTCGACTGTTTGCTACTTTGTCTCATTAAACATTTCAAAGGCACGCATACACACACACACATACATACACACAAAGCGATACAAAGAAAGAGAGTGACAGAGAGAGAGAGAAAGAGAGTACATATGAACATCCTCCTGGTAATGTGAAATCAAATGTGCAAAGCAAATGAAGCGTAATTCTCTTTCCTAACCTTCCCCGTCAGGCTGTCAGCCCTTCTCAGCCCAGAAGCTAAACAGCCAGCCGCCTGACTGCCACGAAAACTAATTATACTGTTAAATGCGTTTGTTTAACTGCCAATTTAATTAAGGTTATGCTTTTGTTTGGCCAAGCTTCTAATCTGCCGAGCTGAGCTTCGAAAATTGTGTTCTCCAACATGTGCAATTAAAAATTACACTCACTTTCCTCCCCCTCTACGTTCTCTACGACCAACACTCTAACCTCGACAACTCCCACAAGTTTTATCTTTCCTACATACTGCAAACTGCATATGAACATTGTGGCTTATGTGGCAAAGGTTAAAGTTGGAGTGATAAGGGGGTAATCGGGTAGCGGAAGGGATGTCAAAATGTCGCGCTATAACATGAAAATTATGTAAAATAAGTACAAAATGCATTTTCACTTATGTATTAGTATGCTAGGCAGAAGCGTACACTGGCTGCAAAAAGTTTTCCCATTGTGTTTGGTTAAATGAACAATTTGGTTGAAAAAAATTATACAAAATTTTTAAAGATAAAATCTCTGGTAGAAAACCTGCGAGTTAGAAACTTCTTAGGGAAACTTTAATTTATAGTTAAAAGTAATTGTAGTTAAAAAAGTTTTCCACTTTTAAGTTAACATCATTAAATTGTGTTTAAATTATCTTTTAATAAAGAAAAAGATTTCTCGTTGGAAAACTACTTGCCAGTAATTCATAAATAATCTTTGATATGACTATAAGTTTTAAAAAAGGTCTGTAATCTGCTTTTAAACAACAAAAAGTACACACATATAAAATAGAAATATGTATATTATCCGAATATTTACCTCTATTCCAAACAAATAACTATTTTTTTTTTTTTTGCGCTTTATTGAATTTGCAATCTCTCCCAGAAGGAAAATGAGCAAATGGTTTAAAATATTGACGGTGACTTGAACAAATAACTATTGGAATATAAATATGTACTAGTTGTTGAAAACTAAATAAACATATTTGCCAACCAAAGGTACTATCGATTGAACTACTAAGAATGGAATAAAAGATATTCGACACAATATGACTTACACATGATTAGATCTATGTTATTATTATTAATTTTTAATTTAGCAGATTAAATCTAGTATGCCATATTGAACTTAATGTATCATTAAGTAAGGACTAGCTGCTGGGATCTTCAACTCGAAAAAAATTATTGGCTATTTTATTAATTTCCAATTATTTGCTAAAATTAATGTGTTTAGATTATTGAATGAACCTTCAAACAATACAGGCTTATAAAATCCTTTTAATATAATAAGCAAGAAAAGCAATAATATAAGTAAATTGGATTTCAAATGGAGAGAGACAAATTTAATTTTAATTTACAAATTTTATTATATTTGAATTAAAATAAATATTACACACCAGTAAAATTTAGCCAATTTTAATCCTATTCTAAGTTATGAATTGCCTTAACTAGTATAAGGTAATAATCACCTTATCTTAATGAATAAACTGTAAAATTGAAAAAAATTTAAATCGCCATTTACGTATTTATAATATAATTTAATTTTGTAATTCCTAAAAATAAGGAAAGCATATTTAATAACAGAGCTGTTAACTCACTGTTAAGTATAGTAATTTTTACTGTACAAGAAGAAAGATTTTATTCGTAAATTTGAAGCATTTAATTTTCATATCTGCCAATTTATTGGAATATAAAACTGACTTAATTGTTATTGCATACTTTTCATGTTGCTAAAACAATTAATTAAAACATTCAAATATTATGGAATATGGAATATTAAATTCAATAGAAATCATATTATAAAATGCAATAGATAAATGCCGCATTTAACGCAGTAAACATTAAAATGGAATTCATAATGCTAACACCAATTTGCAAAAATAATCTCTAACAAATATTATTAAATTTGATTATAACAATATTTGGTCTCTCCAGTGTCTAATTTTAGCTGCCACTATGGGGCACTTAGAGCGAGTAAAAACCAATGGGGGAAAAAAACCAGCACTGACAACAGCAATTACAATTATACACACACACACACATAACATAGCAGAACGAAATACAATAAAGGAAGAGGTGTGTGGGGTGTGTGTGTGTTTTAGTAGTTGCAGTTGTTGTTAGTATGCAGTTATTATACTTGTGGTTAGACTACTGAACAAAAAAAGGAAAAGTCAACTACAATAATGGCCACATCGACGACTCAACTCTGTGGAGGAAACAGACTAGATGAACGAATATTAACATGTAATTATATTTTAAGTGCTAAATGGTAAAATATTTACGTAAACTATGTGAAATTTAATTGAAATTTAATTGAATATGTCAGACACAAACAGTAACAAGTGCAAAAACGGTAAACTGTAGTAAAGGACAATAGTTCAGAGGACATGAATAGAGGCCGACAACAATTTGCGGTTGGTCAGTGCCAAAGGACAGGACAGGACAGGCCAGGACAGGACACAACACACTGATATACATGCTTGGTTAGTATTTCCATTGCAGTTCACTCGTTGATGATTTGGGTCGAATTCGGTCTGTTGTATTTATGTACATATACATATACATTTATATATATGCATACATATGTCTCTATTTAACATAGACACGCAAGTCAACGAAACTTTTGCATTTAAACGTTCTGCACCCAAGGGGCATTTGTCATTTTGGGCTCAAACTAATAATGACGTCAGCAGCATCCACATACACATACTGATATATGTATACTATACAGATACATTTACCGATACATACGTACTGAGAGGGAGAAAGCATAAAATTTATGCACAACTGAATGGAGTGGGCATTTCTGGACGGGTTTGTGGACTGTGGGTTGATGTGCGTATTTTATATATGTGCATATATTTTCGCCAATATCGACAGCAGCAACAGCAGTATAGTGGGAGAGGTACCGAAATTCCTGCTAGCTGGAGCCGGATCAGCCGCAATAGGGGCAGTGGCATAAAGATTAATGTTCATGCGCCATTTGTCGACCGCCATAGGCTTTATATTGTTGACCAAAAAAAAAAACAAACCAGAAGAACGGAAATAAAGAGTTTGCCATCTACCCCTATACCCTGTAAACATAAGGAATAAACCAAAACCAGCATAAGTAGTGAAATTTTAAGGGACTTTACGCAATCTTCATCATCATATTGAGGTTAAGTTTAAATCATTTGGTTATAATGTTAAAAACCACTAAAAACGAAATCAGCTAAAAATAAGTAAAAATTTATTATTAATCGTCGTATATTATAAGAAGAAGATTCTATGTGTACTGTGGCAGGTTGATTGGTTAAGCGGTAACGATCCGTGGCCAGATCACTCGTTGAATAACACTACCATTTAACAGAGCATAAGCATTTAACATAACATTAGTTTAACATGACACCATAAAAATAGAAACATGGGCATTATAAAAGGAACCATTGAGGCGAATTATAATAAAATGGGGGCAAGACATTAACAAAAAATTAAAATAACAAAGCAAATTGTATATAGGCATATATACTCTATATATATATATACCAATTATAGTATATTAAAAATGTGTAACGGCAACGATCAACGTAAGAGTATGTGCATAAGTGTAGATTTTTAACACTACACAACAATAAACTTTTCTAACACTGAATAAATGTTTTTCTTTTAAAAAATTCAAAATAACACAGTTTAGGATAAGTATACCCAATCTATCTATAGGGTATTTCGCTGTTGTTGAACCAAACATAACGATTTCAGTCTCAGTTCACATTTCCCATTCTGCTACTACTTTTGTAATATTGTTGGCACTTTGTCTTAATTGCTTAAAAATTACTGACATGGAAAATGAACTTCAGTCGATGGAGCAAATGTTGGTCCATTCGCTAGCTTATTCACTCACTTGGCCCACACACACATTGCCACATTCCTACACTCTTTTAGCTTGACATTCGTAGCGTAACGACAAATACTTGCAAATATTATTGTAGTCGAATTTCAGTAACTATTTATCATTCCGTTGGCAGGCAGGCAGGCACAACATCTTCTAGGAATAATAAGACCCAACATCGTTTGATAAACTTAATTTATTAATGCACAGGCTCAACAACAGCAGCAACAACAACAACAATACCATGAACTACCCAAAATGTCCTGTTGCTTAAAAGCACATTAATTTTCATTTCATTTGGTGATAAAATGAGGCCTTTCTATTTTAAATATCAAGTGACAACTAACAAATAAAATTTTGTCTATGTCCTCGTAAATTCTTCAACCATTTCTCTCTCTCACTCTATTGTTACTTCGGAGTAATTGTTTCAGTCCCCCCAAAAAAAAAACCTGAAAAGAGCAGCCTCATCATTATCATCATCATCATTATTATCATAATCATGATGAGCATTATTGTCATGGCACTCTGACAAATCAACGTGACTGTCATGGTATGTCATTTGCATACTTTTGGTGCCTTCGCAGCACGCAATCATAATATGAAAGTAAGTCCTTGTCTTTTTATCTATCTCATTTTATTTTGGCGTCCAGCTGACAGGCAAATATGTAAGAAGCAATTGAGTAGATGCCATTTAAGTGGCCGAATGCTGATTGATATGCATGCGAAATCTAAGCATCACTTGGCTTTGTTTATTGACAGGCAATTTGCGGAGCCAGCATTTCAATTTACCAATTGACAGGCATAAAATCACATCGTTCCACCCAAAGTTCCATCGTATTCGTATCGCTCTGACCACATCTCACTATGTTGAGTGCTTTCAAGTAGGTGAATTTTATTATGTACAATTTGTTTCATTTAAATTCCAATTCAAATGTAAATATAAAAAACAAAAACAATAACAAACGTTTCACTTAATTAGCGACAATAAATGAAGAGTATAAAACTATGACAATTCTTTGTTTTAATGAACTCCAATCAAATTTAAAATTTATTACGCATACGCCATGTTGCACCATGCAACAGAATTTAAGTGTTTAAAGTGTATATATTAAGTACACGCTGTTAATTTTTTTTTCAATTTTTTATTACAGATTCAATGGATGGATTTATTAAAACATGTGACAAAATTCTACTTAATTGTTTATGAATTGTATGCATTCAATTTGCTTCTACTCCATTATAATACTTTATATTTGGTTTTGTCATGATATTTCTTTACATATTCTTCACAATTATGTATACATATAAACATATATATGTTTTTTAATATTTTTAATATATTAATAACCCACCAAGTATTTACAATGGTCTATAAGTTTTTTATTTTGTGAAACTGTTTTTCGCAAAAGTTTTATACCGTCATGTTTATTTGTTTTTATAGCTAACAAATTTAGAAATGGTTACACAGTTATTTTTAGAATGATTTGCTTCTTCTACTTTAGTTATTACTATTATAGAACTATAACCTGGTCTTATAGGTTGTGAAACCACAATATTATAAAAAAATTGTCTTTAATGGAATGAATGGAATGATTTAATACTAAATAATGCAATATATTCTTCAAATGACTTGTTCTTGTTAAAAGATATAGAAGAATAGGAAAAATTAAAAAATGATTTTATAACCACTGATGTTCTAAGTCAAAAACTTATTTGCGGCAATGTTGAAAAGTGCGGAGCAGATTATTCTAAAGGATTGTTAAATAGCTTTAGAAATAATTGATCTTCAAATGGGATTAATCGGTTGACATCTTTTCTACCAATATAATAGTAAGAGTAGCAAGAGATAAAGAATAAGATGGGGTTTAAAGATAAGAAAAATTTAATTGATTTCCATTAATTAAAAAACATAAAAGAATTGAAGAAAGTGCTAATTCAAAATCTTGCCTTTTGAAGCTTCTAACAATTTTTCGAACTTTTATATAATTTTTGACTCAAAATACTGTTTAATCGTTGAAAAAAGGTTTTTTCTTTGTGCTTCTGTAAGCACAGTAAATAGGAAATTCTGTTGCAAAATTATTCTACAATGTTTGTAGGAAAAAAAGATTCATTGTTTCTAAACTAACAAAAAATTGACTTACTGTTTCCATTTCTGTTTTGAGTTCGACTGTGTGGCAAAAGAATTGTAAACAATTTCTTAGAACATTATTTTCCTTTTGCAACGTTATTTACAAAGTCCATGAACAGTCTAATTAACAGCAAGTACCATTTGGTTTCGTCGACGGACTAATTTTGTAGCACAGTGTTAAGGTTAAAGTGGTGGCTGCTGTATACTGGTTAGTTGGTTAACTTGTTTGCGTGGTTATTATGCAATATTTGTGAACGGTTTTAGCCTTCTTGTTATGGTCGACAACTAATTGAAACCGTCATTTAATTGGCCCGCATTGACCTGTCTAAGCTTAGGTAATGCATAAAATGCAATTAGCTGAAAAACGATGCTGCATTGTTTTTGGCCAAAATGAATCTACATGGAAAATTGTTCTGACCCAATTGCAACCCCATTCTTCTTCACTGACTTTTATTTATTGTTTTCTTTGGTGGAGTTAAAACGTATTGTTTTTTTTTCTTTCATTTTTTTGAAAAATGAGCTGATATTGGCCAAACGAAATAAGCCAGAAAACAAAATGAAAGGAAATTATATGAAATTGATTCTTGCACTCTTTACTCTAGTGTTTGTTCGGTTTTTGGCCTATTTTTTGTTGTCTTTTGGTTTTTCTTTTTAATCGATTGATTGAAATGTTTGCTGGCAAATTGATTGATGACATGCAGTCGCTATGTTGCCATATGTTGGCTTAAAGCTTGAGGAGTCTTGGGGGCGGGGAGGGGGTAAGGGTAGCTTATACTTATATACAATTTCAAATTGATATAGCCATCCAATGACAAAGGATTTGTTATATGTCTATAACAGGTGGCTGGCAAACCCCTCACAATAAAAAAAAAATGAGACCAAGATGAAGGGGGACTATATTATATACATATATATATTTGTTTAGAGGGGATTTGTAAAGAGATTTGACATGTTCAAAATAAAAAAAAAAGATACAAACTTGATTGATTGATTCGTTTAACTCGCACACAAACACCACACCCAAATGCCTAGATAAGGAATCGGGAAAGGAAATCTGTCCTTGTATTACAAGTAATTTTACAAGTGTGTGGGGGGAGGGGGAAATATACATATTAATATACTCAATGTTTTTTTTTTCATTTTATAGTTGGCCACTTAAAATAATTAATAGACTCACCGATCAACAGCTATTGCCACTAAATGTAATATAGATGCAGTACAGCAGAGTACATCGCATGATGTCCAAATGTCACACAATTCCGGACCGAGTATCCAACCTTGGCTGATCTGGAATGGGTCACAGGAGATTTAATATTAGAGTCTCATTGTTTGTTTATTAAATATAAAACTTTTGAATAAAATCTAATGACAACTAATTGCAAAGTACACAACATTGGAAACTAGTATAAAAACCGGTCAACTTGTGGTCCGAAGCAAACAGTCAACTCGAGTCCTTTTCAGCCATGAGGTGTATGGCAGCTAACTGGTTCTACTGCAGTCTACTGCCCATATTGGCCCTGTGCCAATTAAAACCTTTAAAAACTAATAACCAAGACAATCAATATCTTTTACGTCTTATTAAAAATAGTGAAATGCATAACAAATTTCAAAGTGTCGTCACATTTATTGAAGATCAGGAATTAAACTATTCAAATAACTATATCAGCAACTCTACAACGCAAGCCATAATGGAGACCTTACAACATACAGTTATTGTGGCTGGGGAAGAAATCGGAGAATTGAATGATTTCATTACGGAACGAAATTTGGCCATTGTGATCTTCTCTAGCTTGAATGATGATCCCATGTTGAAAGCGGTAAATCGATCTCTATCCAAACTACACCAAATGACCATGATATTTATGTACAAGTCAAAGGAGAACCAATCACTCAGTTTGAATAACATACGAGATTTCTTCAAGTGGTGCTGGCATCTAAATATTTGGCATCCACTTTTGATAATGCCAGATGAAGGCAAAATATTTAGTCATAATGACAGATACAGCGCATGGGCCTACAAGTTTCGCTCCGAAATTATTCTTATGAAATTTGAGAACATTTCAAAACAGCCATTGAGAAAAGAAGTATTGATGCATGAACAATTTGAACACAATTTGAGTAATATAAATATTCTGGTACCAGTTTATGAAATATTGCCAGATGCATTTGTGGTGAGTTTTAACTATAAAAAGCAAATTTAGTTTTATGGCGATTATATTATGTTATTTAAATTGATATTGGCTGTTGCTAATCTACTTTTTCAAATTAGTAAAAACTATTACGTGTAAGTTTTCAAAATTAACAAATCTTTATCAGTTTTCTTTTTCATTGAATATCGATTTAAGAGATCTTAAAGTTCACAATCTTAAAATTATCGATCAAATTTTGAAGTGCAACTCTTAAAAGAAAAAAAAAACTGATTAAGTATTTCCAAAAAGAACGTGCAAAAAGGACAACATATTTAAAAGACGAAAAATTAGTGAGAAAAGCTGAGATTAATATTTTTCAGAGATCCTAAATAATTATTATTAATAAATAATTAATTATTATTATTTAAATTCGGCTGCGCAGAGACTTTTGTCTCTTTTACACATAGTTCCTTACTGTCTCCTTTCCTTTCGCTACGCAACTAGTTTTTAGTTCGTATTATGTGCCTAAATTTAGTTGTTTTTATTAAAGATTTTTTTTAATTTGAATTGTTATCAAGGAGGTGTACGAGAATAGTTACGAATCGTAAGAAAGAAAGTTAATTTTTCACCAATTGTTCCGACAGTACCTTACAGAAGTCCGATATGGCCAATTTTTAAAATTGATCAACTTACATATCGCAAAGGCTTATCTAGCGAGTTTCAAATACATGCTAAAAAATTAGGAACCCAAAGCTGCAAATAAATTGACAGACAGTGAAAAATATTGGGTATTGATGTGGGTTAAGAATATATACAAAAATAATATATATAGAAAAAACGCTTATTACAAACATTTGAACAATCAACAACTGAAAAGGCCGCAGAAAAGATCAATGAAACAACATTCTGTTAATCAGCTTAGTCACTTTTTATCTCACAGTTTTATTTACTTTATTCTCTATTTTCTTTCTAGTACAATTCAACGAAGCAAATGGATATCAATGGTGGAAGTCAGCAAAGTTTGGGTGGAATTATGGGAACATTTTTAGTTGAATTTATGCACTTTACAAATGCCACTATGGAGATTCTTTATTTGCCGAAAGCGGTTAACTTCATAGAGGGTTTTCGTCGTCTTTCTGAACTTCATAGGATTGCAATCTCTACTAATTTGGTGGAGAATCACCAATTGGAAGTGGCTAGTAGATGGCTAAGCATTTCGCGAATCTGTCTCCTGGTACCATACAGAAGACCAATGCCCTTCGGCATTTATATGGGATCATTATGTAAAGGATCTTTTCACTTATTCTGCATATTTTGTTTATTTATTTTCTTGATTATCAAACGTCTCGTCAATCCTCAACAGTCGCTTTACACATTATTGGAATCCACAGTGAAAGCGGCAATTCTTTTGCCACTTTCCGGACGTTATTTCGACAAACTAAAATTGCCTGAGAAGGTCTTGGAGATAAGCACTCGGTTATTTATTTTCTTATCCTTAAATATTATGTTTAGTCTTTTGACTATGCGTCTCATTTCTGGTTATCATAAGCCAGAAATTACAGATGTAGAATCGATGAAAGCAAGTGGTTTGCGCATCATGTACAGTGGTTCCGAAATATTGTCATTATTTGAACAGAATCGTTTGCCCAGCTCCTTGATTTCTCTCCTTTTGCCGGTAAATGTAAGCACTCTGCAACATCATCTTTATTCTCTGGATATGAACTATGTCTATGTAATCGATGAACATATTTATGCCAAAATGGAATATATACAACAGCGATTGGAATATCCAAAATTAAAAATCGCAAAAAAAGAATTGTGCACAGCCCAAAGATTTTTACGTTGTCCTGTGGCCATGGAGAGTCCCATACTGAATGTCCTTAATACATTTATAGCACGCGTTAAAGAGACCGGATTGATGCGTAAATTTGTATCAATTGGTATCGAAATGGGACATGCACTGGGTTACTATAAACAAATACCACATGAAATTATATCAAAGCGTCCTCTTAGTCTTGATTTTTTTCACAATGTGTTTTTAGCTTACTTACTATTGATGTTTCTTAGTATTATTGTTTTTATACTTGAATTGATAGTGCATCGTTTTAAATACTTATTTAATTAATTAATGTTACTTACCTCATATACGGCACCCAAAGGCATCACCAAACAGGCAACAAATAAATCAGCTACAGCCAATGAAGCTACCAAATAGTTGGCCACATTTTGTAGATTCCTTTCCAATATAATTGCTGCTATGACAAAAACATTGCCTGGAAAGGAAGAAGAAAACACAATGAAAATCAAATTAAAACAGTGGCTTCAGCCTAATTGCGAAAATTGACTTCAGTTCTTTTTAGCCCAGCAAAAACTTTACAATTCAATTACGTCAAAAAATTTCGAGAGCAGCTGCAAAACGGCAAGAAGAAACCGAATCGCAAAAACCGCAACTAAAACCGGATAAAGTTTTTCGTTCGTTCATTTTTGTTTTTTGAGTTGTTGTTGTTGTTCGTTTTTTCCAAAACTTCTTAGATGGGTCATGCATGCGCGCGCTTCTGTTGCCAAATGAAATGAGAATCTTATTCTGCAACTTGGCCGTGCAGTGCAGTGTAACCAAGTCAGTCAGTCAGCCAGTCACCCAGTCAGCTAGTCAGCCATTGTTGCACTTGAGACAAGGCAATGCCAGAGACAAAGTTCACAAAAGCCAAAATAAACGACATGAGCTAATCGCGCTGTCGTAAACTTTACCCTATCCTACCAAGAAATTGACAGTGTCAGCGGCTGCTCTTCTATTTGGGAATGTATCTGTTGGATGGTTGTGGGTGTAGTTGCAACCTTTGATGTCTCTTAGTTCTGCCACTTGCTCGCCTCCTCTCTCTCTCTCTCTCTCTTACAGTACTGGCTGTCAGGACTACTTGTGGGACACTTGAAGGTGTAAGAAGGTGCAAGACATGCAATTTGTGGCATTGAATTTGCCGACTGCTTTGGTGACAGCACACACACACACACACACATGCAATTAGACACTTCAGTGTCAAAGTGAAGGCAAGTAGACAAGGAAATCTACCAGGTTAAACATCTGCGAGGGAGGGTTTAAATATTAAATATATAATACTAAAGCACCTTTAAATTAAAAAAATATATAAAAACATTTTCAATCTTTCTTAAAAGTATTTTAAAATAAAATTATATACAAGCAATAATCTAAAAGTTCTAACATATGAAATGCACAATTTCCTTTACTATCATTGTGCTCCCCTTCTTTTATTTAATTTTTTTTTCCATTTGTGAGATAACTTTTACGGTCATCAGACAGTTTTCCAAGCAGCTGTTGTTGTATTTGTCAGTTGTATAAGGAAAACTCATTAGCATTTTCCTTTTCTAAACGAGCGCATTGAGGCAACAAAAAGAAAACTAAACTAAATAAACGCAAATTAAATGAGGGGAATCCAAATCTAACCAGAGGGTCAGGCAAACAATTTAAATCACAACGCACAGTTAATACCCTGTTTATATATATATGTATGTATAATGTATTTTATAGAATAATACTGTGCTATGTGTGAATATATTTTAATGATTAAAAGTTCTTAAGAGATCTCTTTAATCAATCATTTATATCTTTTATTTCAATGGAAAATAATATAAAATATCGAGTCGAAGGCTTTTTAGCTAGTACTCATACGTTTTGTTTATGTTTTGTATTAATACTTTATGTGACTTTGTAAATCTTTCTCTTACTTCAATTTAATTTAAGGCTCTGTTCACACAAAAATATAATAAATAATGAATATTAAATAAGGTATAAGTAAGTATATATAAAATTATCCTTAAAATACAGATTTCTAAAACCTGCATATATAAACATAAATTAAAATAAATAAAATATGAAGATGGATTTACGGATAACAATGAAAAAATGGACAACAAAAAATATTTTTAAATACAGATAAGGATATAAAGTTATAGAAAAAGATGAAGAAAAATAGTTATAAAAGAAGCATGGATGTAGAAACACAAATACAGATCTACAGATGTGACTAAATACATATACATGCATATGTATTAAATATTAATATATTTAATATATTAATTCGATATATCCAAATATATCGATACATAAGTAAAGATTTTATCAATTATATCTATATGGATACAATAAACATATTTAATTCTGATATATTCAATTAAACCTCCACTTTTTAAATTACAACAAATATACCCGTTTCAAAAAGTGCAGGGTATACAAAAAAAAAAGTAAAATTTAAATGCAAAAAAAGACATGCATATAAATGGTGATGATTTCCATTTGGCTTTTGATTTGTTGTTTTTCTGTGTTTCACTTTTTTGCTTTTGTTCTTTTGCTGGCTGTTAAATTAAATGAAATCTACTTAAATTAATGAAATCAATTTCCCATCTCTTACTTTCTATAACACGTATGTTTCATACATTTTAAAATGTTCACCATAAATATTTCGTAATGGTTATTCCTAGAGCTGGTGAGAACAATAAAAATGGCAACAACAACAACTGTGATTGATTGATTGATTGACTGTCAATTTTAATGCTTTGCTTTTTCTTTTTTGCGTTTTTTTTTTGCCTATGTTTGCCTTTGGATTTATGGCTAAATGCGTGTAATGAATGTGGCCCAAACAACCATGCTGAATATCCTTGTTCTCGTCCTTGTCATTGAGCCGCCTTATTAATAACGAGACTGAAACTGAGCTGACGTTGCTCCAGCTCTTGCTACAGTTCCAGCCAGAGCACATTGGGCCAAACGACCAATTTGGGATGCCAAAACTAAATGCCAATCATTGGGGGCATTTTGGTAATCAATAACTATGAAGATTACGATGGTTCAATTGGAGTTGGAGTTGGTCTTTTAAATTGAGAAACTTGAATATCGCTGGCTCTTTTGTCTTTAAAATATGAGAAGTTATTTCTTTTTGGTTTGGAAGAAAAGTGAAACTTTTTGTTGGAAACCATCAAATGATGCATTATTATAAAAGATTAAAAATAGTAATAATTGTTTATCAATATTTTTTACTTGTGACAAGCAGGATACAAATCTATAAAAAACTTAATGTCATAAGTTTTATGATATATTAAGATATATTCTTTGTTAAATAATGTTGTTATATAATTTCATGCACTATTGTAGAGGAAACAATAAAACCATATTATGGTTTATAACTAAAAGTACTGTATTCTTAGCACAATCGAACTCGATTTATATACCTTCCTCTAAAAACATTCGTATGTTTCCTAAAAAAGACCCATTGAATGTAAAATATATTGTCATAAATGAGAAATTTAATGGACAAAAGAATAATTACTTTACAATATCCAATAATTGTGATGGTATTTTAAATGCTTTTATCTAAAGTATGAAATATAATAAATTTGTATCAGTTTATACAAGCGCAAAAGTTAAGTTGATTCTCTACTCATCTGTTAACGATAACATTGCTGTTAGTTTTCTGCTACTGCTACTGTGAGTTAATATAACGATAGTTCTTTAAAATTCAAACTCTATAAACAAACTCTGTTTCACTGTTATTATATTAAGTTATTAAAGATCGAGTTCTTTAAAATTCAAAGTTTCCTCATTGGTTTCCTTTTATTTAAGACTTTCAAAAAATTAAGAACGCTTTAGAATAAGTTTATGTTATTTAAATTTCATTATCCGTGATCGAAAATGTTGTTAAATATTGACTATTAATCCAGTATTAATATATAAATCCATTTCTGCTTTTAAGGTTATACATATTTCGCTGATGTTTTTAATAAAGAAAAAGATATAAACTAAACATAAGGACTTCTCAAATGTTTTTATTAGATTTGGTGCATTTTGTATACTGGTACACAGTACGTCTGAGTGATGTTGGCAATGAAATTCAGTAAATAGATTTTAAGCCTAACAGTTAGACATACAAAGGAAAACTATAAAGATTTAAGTCATTTCTAGTGTTGTGTTTCAAACGATTAAATAGATTTAGGCGATTATAGATGTTAACTTCTTCTCATGATTTCTATCTATAATAACATTTATTTATAATATTTTAAATGAATTTAATAGCCTTTCAATACACATGCAATTATATAATGTACTTGATTATCCTATATACATATATAAAAATGATAATAAAAAAAAAACTTTTCAAATGTTTAGGTCAAATGATTATCTTCGTCTTGTGAAAATTTTTAAAATTACTTTGCACTCGATGTGGGTATATGGATTATATTGGGCCATTGAAATTGCAATTTTTTCAAGCAACATAAATCAGTGATCCGGCCCAGTGTGCCAAGCCATAATAAAACAACAGCAACAAAAACAATAATAAATAATATAAAATGGTCCCAGCATCATAAATATCAGTTACGCGTATTTTATTATCTACTTGCTGCTGTCTCCTTCTGCTGTGGCCTTCTTATTGAATTGTTTGCCATATTCCCCAGCGTATTGCTTTCCCTTTGCCCCCACAAATGTTCTGGCCCATCATGTTTTGACTCTGCAATTCCCCCTACATCGCCTCTTTTTTTTTTTTTTTTTGTTAGTCTTTCCCTGTCTCTTTGGCCACGGATTTGGGAACGAAGCGCGTGCCTGAGACCGGCATTCGTGGAATTTACTTTTGCTGATGGGGGGAAAAAGCAGGCTCGTCCAAACTGGCGGAAATAATTATGTCTATGTTTGGACTTTGGCTTTCGTTTCCTTTATACCCCATCCCTAAACCGGTATTGTTTTTTTGTTTTATTTT
Organism: Drosophila emarginata; assembly: GCA_037075365.1. NCBI lineage: Eukaryota > Metazoa > Arthropoda > Insecta > Diptera > Drosophilidae > Drosophila > Drosophila emarginata. The sequence continues at coordinate 150,282 of JBAMCD010000121.1, forward strand.
GCTGTTGGTTTTGTTTTGCTGTTGTTATTTCTTGCCATTTTCTAATGACGTTTCCATGTACTCACCAATTATGGTGACGAGTATCATCAGGCCCAGCAGCACCGATGTAACAGCCATGCGCAGCAATTGCGTGAAGTCATCCTCGGCATCGACATCCACTTTACTGGCGGTGACATTGATAGCTGTGCTATCATTTGCCAATTGCCCGCTACGATTTACAAATTCACCAAATATGCTCAAAGCCGTATCATTCACATTGCCTTCAAGTAGGAGTGTATCATTCAATAGCATGGCACCCAGTCCAACAGCCACATTTGTATAGTTATTGTCCACATCGATCAATTGTATTGTTGATGCCGCTGTTGCCCTATTATTGGCCAAACTTCGTTGCGCCGCCTTTGCTGTAATACGGGCAGCGGCAGCCGCAACTGAAGCACTTGCAGCAGCTGCCGCAAAAGCAGCTGTGGCCAAAGGCGAACTGGTAGACGTATCTGTATCTGTGATGCCATTCAAGGGTTTCCCAGTTGCCAAATCATTGTCATCGTTATAATAGTGATGATTGTTATTATTGCTATCCTCGTCCCCCATCTCAACCTCCTCCTCTTCCATATCCTCCTCCTCCACCACGGGCAGCAATTCATTGTTGTCATCATTATTCTCATCATCAGGATCTGGTTGAGGATCTGCTATTAGATAGGCTTTGTCATTCATACTATTTGCTATGTATATATAATCCAGAGCATCTAAAACAAAAACGAAATATTAAAGAAAAGATTGAATTATTTTTACATTATTTTACATTTTTTAATTTAAAATTAGATAAAGTTGAGGAATTAGAAACTAAAATATAACACTCTTTAATAACTTCAGTATCTTTCTTTTAGTTATCATAATTTCGCTTTTGGGAAACAAATGAGTCATTTTGATATGCAGGTTATCTAATCAGTTTTTAGTGGATAAATCCACATCGGAAAAGGGAAAAGTTCCGGGATAGATCCAATGAAAACCATTACGACAGAACGATTTAAATGTAAGGAAAGGTACAGTGCCTCAAATATTGTTTAGGCATAGAAATGGATAATTTGACAATAATCATGATAAGAAACATTTTGAGTCCAAAAAAGAGATTGAATAAAAAAAAAAAACTGTTTCTTTTTTGTTATAGAAGGCAATTGGAAGTTTCCGATATATTTACAACTTATAGTTTAAAAAAAATCGAAGAGCTTGTATATGATTTAAGGGCAATATATGATTTCCTCACTAATATGTAATTGCAGTTGTAGGATTAAACGGCTATATTCTTTTCCTACATCCCCACACTAATAGTTCAATCCTAGTCAACAATCAAATCATTGGATGAAAATCTAATATCATGGAAACTTTATTAATTTAAACTAAAAAATAAAAAATAATAAGATTGACCACACGATTTGAATACATAAATTCCATAAGAGAGGCCTTTCTCTCTCTCTCTTAATCATTCTTTTCCTTTAAAAAGAGAAAAATACACAGTGTCATTTAAGCCAGACCGAGACACGCATACTCTCTTGAGCCCTCCTAAGTGATCACTAAATTTGTTTTCATGTGTAAATTTGAAACAAGGACCAAAGAAACGATTGCCTTTGTTTATTTAATTCGCTTCCTGCACTCGTTGATTAACACTAGCACTTAACAGACACTAGTTTTTAACAGAAGAGAAATAAGAGTTAACATAACATGTATAAGAGAGAACGAATAAAAGCAACACTGTGTAAATGAAAATATAGAAATAAATTACTTTAATAGATAAAAGAAGCTTCGGCTAGAAAATTATGTATCTATGTATATTGTAGATTCTCTCTCTTTGCTGTTTCTCTATTTGTAAGCACAAAATCTATTAAAGTTCTGTTAAAGCATTCATTACAAATAAGAAAACACTTAATTTAATAGAGAAAGAAAAGTTCTAAAAATAACTATCGATTAAGCATTTAATCCAGTGTCGAAAACTCAATGAAGTAACTAAATCCATCGCTTAGCTCAAGTTATAATTCACACGAAGCAATTTAGTTTGATTTCTAGAAACCTACTACTACTGTAAATCTATTAGGAATTATATAGTAATATATATACAATTATAATTTGAAATCTTAATCTTTAAAATTTCTTCTTAAATCACTTTTACCAGCTGTAAACTCCAATTATTCATTTTTAAATTACTCAAAAGTGTATTAGATTAAGGTGAAATAAAAATTGAAACTGAAGAATAAACTTAAGTTTAAATTACCTACCATTAAAGTTAGTCTCGTGTGCCATTTTGTAGTTGTTGTTATAACGGTTGCTGTTGTTTTTTGGATTTTGAGTTCTTTTTTTTTGGGGTTAGTTCGCTTAATTGCAGCCGCAGCGGAAATGAGGCGAGTGAGCATAGACGGAAACGGAAGCGCGACTATGCAATGGCAATGGCCCAAAAGAAGAGCCGTAACGGTGACGGTGAGATGAAGGTGAGGGGTAACGGTGCCAGCGACTGCTACGGCTACTCAGACGATGTTGTCGCATGGTTTCACATATACACACACACACAAACACACACTCGTTCAAAAAGTGGCAGATGGGGTTGAATGTTGCTACAGCCAGGATGTATTATCCTAACGAGCTTTCAAGTGTTTACATGGAAGAACGTTTACAATTTCGGCTTTGGCTTTTACTTTCTTTTCCTTCTTGCACTCTTTCTTTTCTTCCCTGTTTCTCCTTTTTGCTTGCTTTTTTAAGTTGAATGGATTTTTTATTGCTGTTGCTGGCAATGTTGCTGTTTTTTTCTTTTTTTGGTGTTCTTTGTTGTTGCTGTTGCTGTTGATTGTTGCTCTTACTGCCTGTTGTTGTTGTTCTTGTTGTGGCTGTTTGGTTGGTGTCTTTTTTTATTTTCTGTTTTTTTTTTTTTTTATTTTTTGTACTTGTTTTTAAGCTCTTCCGTTTGTTCTCATATGCTATGGGCCATATTCATATCCTTAAAGTAAATTTCACATCCGCCACTCATCGTTAAGGGGCCCAATTGTCGCCGCCGCCCCCCACCCTCCATCCATCAAGCGACATTCATTTGCCCAGCTGCAATGAAAATTCAATTAGAACATAAATATAAATATTCAATAAATTTCAAATATTTGCAAAAAATTGTTTTTCTTTTCAATTATTTTCCAATACTAAAATAGATACACAGATTTTTTCTTCTATGATTTGGTTTGGCAAAAATAATTTCCTGGTCCTTGCCATAGAAATTGTCTGTCTATGTGTGTGTGTGCGACATTTTCAGCTGCAGAAATTTATTATATCAATTTCCTGCATATTGTGTGTGCGCAAAGTGTAAATGAATTTGAAATTCCCCAACCCCTTTCATCGCTATGCTGTTACTTGTACACCCTCCACTTGATTGTCCGTCCATCCCCGCTCGCTTGTTAAATAATTTAACGCAATTTCTGCAATTACACAGAATCACTTTGCACGATAAATAAAAATCAAGACTGCGCCAAGCCAAAGTTGTTTTCATTTCTTTTTTTTTTTTTTTGTTGGCCAGGCCCAACACCAACACAAAGAGCATGTGTGTGCGTGTGTGTGTGTATTCCGGAAGTTTGCGTGCGTGCGACAGGCGCCACAGCCAGCGGCTTCTGTGCTGCGACAACGCCAACGAAATAAATTTAAAACGCATAAAAAAAAGCAAAAGGAAAAGAGCACCAGAGGGGAGGAAGACAGAGGGGATTCCCAGTCTCATGGTAAAATGTCATGGCATGTAACTACACAATATATGTACTATACATACATAGATATAGTATGTATATATATATATATATATATGTACATATATAATATATATATTGTACATATATCTAGTATACATTGCGGCGCCATAAAACTCGGGCGAGAATGTTGCATGTGTAATATCTTTGTGGATAGACAAAGTTACTTGATATGCCCACCATCCTAAAGGACCACTTTCTGGGCAAATATTTTTGTTAACTTTGGGATTTGCTTGGTTTAGATTGAAGTTATTTTTGCAGTAGATGAAATATCTGCAACTATGTGAAGGTAGAGTCAGAAGAAATTGAATATGACAACACGAGAGCAATAAGAAAAAACCAAGTGCTCAGTTAACTAAGAACCTTTTAAAGCCATATACAGATAAATCTGTCTTGATCTATTACTAAAACTTTCAATTAGATGATTGCCTAAGTAAATTTTGGAATGTGGTTAGTTATTTTTAATTTAAAACAGATTTATGTAGAAAAGATGTATTGTGGCAATTGGCAGAAAGATGTTGGCCACTCTATGATTGAGTTTGTCTAAAAGAAACTAAAATATAGACATCAACAGTTTTAATAAACTTGTTAATAAATCGCAGAATGAACTACTCCCATAGATGAAAGGGAAAAAATTTAGAAACCAAATATTCATAATATTGAGAAGGGTTTCAAGTTATGTATATATATTTATTAATAGATTTGAAAGAAACAGACAGCCAACTCTTAAAAAGAGGAATTCTAATAGTTACTCACCCATTTTCCCCTTTTCCATATCAAATTAAGTAAATCAGCAAATTTTATTCCGTTTGGAAAATCTTTTGTAAAATCATTTAAAACTTAAATTTATGAGAAAAAAGCTACAGAATTGGTTAATTTTCAGAGAATGTTGAAACTTTTTAATAAAGAAATATATATATATATATATACATACATGTGTATGTATATGTATATTTTTTAATTGGAGTAATATTTATTCTTAATGATCTCCAACTTTTCTTTAATGTTTCTATCTATAATCTACTTTTTAATATTTGTTTAACAACCTAATAATACATATAAGTTATAGAGGCATAGTTTTTTATACACTTGCAAAAGTGTATATTAATTTTGGTCAGAAGTTTGCAACGCATAGAAGGAAGCATCTCCGACTATATAAAGTATATATATTCTTGATCAGCATGATGAGCTGAGGTGATATAGCCATGTGCGTCTGTCCGTCTGTCTGGATCAACGCAATCTCCTCCGAGACCCTTGGAGCTACAGAGTTGAAATTTTGCACCTAGGCTTCTTTTTGCTGCAGGCATTGTATATCTCGGAATCATCCCGATCGGATGACTATATCATATAGCTGCCATAGGAACGATAGGTCAGGAATAAGGTTTAACATCAATAATTCAGTTGTTTTTCAATCCAATGCCACCAAATTTGGTGTTTGTGAGTTTTATATAATCCTCAAGACATATACCAAGTTTCATCAGAATCGGTCGACTATATCATATAGCTCCCATAGGAACGATCGGCCAAGAATAGGGTTTAACATCAATATCTCTGCTGTTTTTCAATCGAATGTCACTAAATTTGTTGTTTGTGAGTTTTATATAATCCTCAACACATTCACCAAATTTTATCAGAATCGGTCGACTATATCATATAGCTCCCATAGGAACGATCAGTCAAAAATATAGTTTTTGATCAATAACTTGGGTGTTTTTGAAGCAAAAGTGACGAAATTTGTTATTTGACAATTTTTTACAAAAACAAATATATATATTAAGTTTCAGCAGAATCGGTCGACTATATGCTATAGCTGTCATAGGAACAATCGGGGAAAAAAAATTTGTTTTAATTTTTTTTTTTATGACACGGAGATTAAATTTATATTTGATGAGTTTTATATACTTCCTTATGATTCTGGCAAATTATATATAAATCAAAAAGACAGTTTGCAAGGGTATACGAACTTCGGCACGGCCGAAGTTAGCCCATCCTTCTAGTTTTTGTCTATCATACGAGCAAAATTGAAACCCTTCCTCTGTAAACAAAATCGATTACATTTTTTTTTAAATATCAATTTAATTTGTTACTTTGATAATCTTATCTAAATCTAATCAAATTAAAATATATTTCCAAATTTTTATTTTTTATAGGAATATAAATAATATTGATTTCCCTTTTTCAGTAATAAGTATATTAAAACAAATTTAAAACTTTAAATGGCATTTCAATTGATGTTACGCTGCTTTTTCACACCAATTGAATTGAATTTGTTTACTGCCAAAATGTTTGTTTTACTAATTACACCAAAAGCAAAATTGTCAAAGTGTCTTTTTATGTATTTGTTGTTGCATCGAGGTAAAAAAAGGGATCCAGCTGAGTGAGTGCACAGCTCATTAAAATGCAGCTGGGAGCAACCAGTCAAGCTGATAGACAATCCGACAACATAACAAGCAAATGCACCATAGTTCTTTGTGCGGTTTAACCTTCTTTGCCTTTGACTAATAATAACACACACACACACATACACACACATTCAACGACTTTCGTCTCATCAAAGGATCTCATCACATTTTGTACTTACTAAAAAAGGGTATATCGATTCTAACTATATAACTGGCAATACAATTGTCTCTTAGCTTAAACTACTAGTTATTCCTGTTAAGATAAGAAAATCCAGCTATTCCTATTAGAATATGTTTATATATTCCTGATCAATGTGATTGATTGATTTTGTTTTTGGAACTAGAACATTTTTGAGTTATCTTAATAGCCTTGGTAATTTCGATTGATATAGAAAGACCATCAACAATTTAGAAATAATTATGAAAATCGATAATACAAAACTAATATTAAAACCAAAATTAATGTGAAACTGTAAGTATAATATTTAAAACATGAAAAAATTAGAGGCCAATCTTTTAATGTTGAACAGTCAATCAAATTATTGTTACTTTGAACTATATTTATAACTTTAATGCTGTTTCATTTTATATTTTTTATATTGTTTGTCTTAAATATACTAATGGGGAAAGTGGTGATAGTAAGCGAATCAAAACGGATCCAAGTTTTTCTTTTAAAATTTAAATTTTAATTAAATTTAGTTTAATTTAATAGATTGTCACCAGTGTTTACTGGTAACAATGTTGTCGCTGTTAACTCTGCGAGCACTGTTAACTTTCTTAGCACTGTTAACACTGTTTTCGCTTATCTGTTAATTTAAGCTTATGTATATATTCTTAAATGGAGTATAATCCGTAAAGCGATTGGTTTATAAAGAGTATCTCGCCATCGAGGTTAGCCTTGCCTTTTTTGGGTGTTTTTTGTTTTTACCGCTTTTGGCTTAGTTGATTGGCAGCTAAGCATTTGAAATGCTTTTGAAATAGTTACATTTGCATACATTCATGCAAGTGTATATGAATGAACCTAATGAGTAAAAGGTTACATACAGAAAAAGAAAAAAAAGAACAAAAACAAAATAGCAAAGCTGAAAGGTTCGTTGCATGTTTCATAAAATGTGTAACCTTCAAATGCCAACATCAGCACGTAGGCAGGTGGAAGGACAGGGCAAGGCAGGCAGGAAGGTGGTGTAAAAAACATTTTCAAGTTCAAAGTCGATTTAATGCGGAAGTTTATGTCAGCCATGAGGTAAGCAATGTTCAAGGTAAGTAATCTGTGTGACAGGTAGACGGAAGGGAAGAGCAGGAGCATGAGGCACGGTGTGGTAGATGGATAAAAGGACAGCTACTACGTGAGCTCGATTGAAGTGCATTTGAGTGTAAAGACGACACATGTCGTTTACACACACACACATACATACACCTGCATCTTCTTTCGTCCTTGTGCACTTGTTGCGGTTGACCACCAGCAGCAGCAGCAGCAGGAGCAGAGGGATTCGCTTTTTATAGACGCAGCTTATCGCATATTTATGTTGATGCAGTTGCGGTTCATCTATAAATCAATAGCAATTATCAGAATTGAGCCTATCTCTGACCAGATGTATATATATATATGATCTATAGTTTGATATGCACTTGGATATTATTTCAATATAGCAGTGGTCATAAATCAAGCAAATATTACACTGTGTGGCCTATTGAATTGCATTTCTTTTTTTCTGTTTTTTTTTTGCCAAAAGCTTTTTGTTTGCCTCGTGGCACGGTGGCAGATGTTTGTGTCTGTGGCAAGAACTAAACTAAAATGGAATAAAATAAAATAAATGGCATGCATTTTTCATGTGACGCTCGATTTCATTCACACACACACACACACACACACACCCACACCGCACAGTCATTGATAGAGTGTAGAAACAACAACAACAACAACACACATGCATACACCACACACACACTTATTGAGGTAGACATGACCAGACATTTATCAGTTGTTCGCATGCATTCAAAGGATACTAATGTACATATTAGTTCAGCTCTGTAAGTGGCTGCCTCTAACCATCTAGTGTCTCCTTCTCTTGCTCTCTCTCTCTCTCTCACTCTGTGTTTGTGTGTATGCAGGAAGTCGGGGTAAGGGGATTGGGACTGGGTGCTATTTTGCACCATTTCCGCTTCATTTCATACGCCATTTTTCTCTATCTTTGCAGCTTGCCAGTGAGTGTTTGCCATGTCCTGTGTAAGGCCTATTTCATTGGCATGTCCTCGCCTGCCTCATCCTACATCCCCGCCCTATGCCCTTGCCATTCTATGTGTTATGCATGCACAGTTTCCCTTAAGGTCGGTTTGCAATTGTTTTGCCTTTGTTTTGTGCCAGCTTTGCCAATTGCGAATTGCCAGTTTTCTCTCTTTTTTATTCAGTTCTTTTTTTGTTTTTTTTTGTTCTCATCTCATACCCTGTAGTATAGCCCGTGGGTCTACTGTGTTCGTCCAGATGTGAGTAACAAAAAAATATATTTATATATAAGAAAAATTTGTGCTCTTTTATCTGTTCAACTTAATGTGTTTGATTGTTACTCCAGTTACAAAATTTTCTTCTTTAACTAGATAGATTTAGATTTCTGTAAGAATAAAGCGGAAATTACTATAAGGATTCTAGGTGTATTTTTTATAACCTTTACAATGTCCTAAAAATCTAAATATCTACATATAAAAAGTTTAAGTTCAAAAAGACTTTTAACTTTTCGAGTTATTAGACCACCTTATTAGATTTTTTTCTAGATTAGTTTTGCTTAGATCTATAGATTTTATTTCTTACAGTTCATAATGGATTCTTTATATAATATCTTTGTTTTTTATAGATCTAAGTTTATTTCTATTTCTTTCTGCGTTATTTTCCGCAAGCACCAACAAAAATTGCCGTCTCAAAAACTACCTGTTGATATCCTGAAGTCTAAGTTAAATTGAATTTAAACGTGAAGGCTCTGAGCGCTTCCTTTACATTTTTGGCAGTGTGGAATTGAGAGCGGTCCCAAATGGTGGTTTAAGCGAATTTGTAGTGTTTGATTTTATAAATTATTCATATATTCACACATACAACTTAATGTAAATTGCGAGTATCGAAGAATTCCAAGTGTAAGTTAAAATGGGATTTAAAATAGCTTTAGATGTCTAACTCTCATTATAATTATTATATAAATACTATAATGTTTATCTTGTTTTCTAATAGAGAGAAAAATATATAGAAAATTTATGCCAAATTTGAGTGATACGGATCTACTAACAAATAACACAATATTTATAAATAATTTATAAATAATTTATAAATAATTTAAAATATTTCAAATTCTATCTCTCAAACTTTGAAATTACTCGACAATTAAATATTTTTCACTCTGAAAGCTTTGTCAAGTGTCAAGTACAATAAATGTTTTTACGTTTTAAAGATCTTAAAAATATCTTAAATTTGTTTATATTTATAATATGCTTTTGGATGTTTGGGCATTGCTACCTTCGTGGTATGTTTCTTATTTTAGATAAGAACTTTTATTGACATTTAACATTAACTTTAAGTTAACATTTCTGTTCCTCTGTTCTGTTAACGCCTGTGTTCGTAAAAATTTTGAAAGAATGTTAAGCATGCTAATTTAGAATTTCAATTCGTATCAATTCAAACAATTATAGTCATTCTTCCGCTGGACTTGGAAGTTATGATAAACATAATTACAATCTGAGGGGCATTTGTTTGGTAGTCGGATTTCCATTGCATAATCAGTTATGAGTTTTGAGCTTAGCTTAGAGTTTCCACTTTTCCAGTAACTATATTTTATTGTATTCATATTTCGTTTTAGTTGCACTTATTATTAGTTTTGGTCTAAATTGCTTATTAATATTCAATTGGCATACAATTTTGTTTAATTATTTAGCAAACAAAAGTTTTTCGTTCTCTCCCGTTCCCTCTATGGTTATTTCCACCACAGCAACAAAGTGTAACAATTTTTCCAATAAAACAAGTCAAATAAAAAATGTTGCAAATATTTAAATGCCAGCTTATTTTATGTGTTCCGATGAGGGCGTGAAATAAATAAAATTTCAATGCATATTTCGCAGTCAACAAAATGAAAAAAAAAGAAAAAACAAATTAAATCGAAAACAAAAAGCGAACTGAGGGATTTGTTTCTGTTGCGGCTTGTGTTTCATCGGAATAGCCGGAATACTAAAATATGTATATGTATGTAGATTTATATAGTATTTTGGCAGGGCAAACAAATGTTAGCCGGTCAGGAATTAGTTGAAATTGTAATTCGATTAAATTCTTGGAATAAATTCATGCGAATTTCTATATTGTTGGTTTTTATTCTTCAAAATTGTTAAAGGCCACAAATGTGCACAAATTAAATATTGCTTACTTTGTGAGAGTATGTATGTAGATACTATGAATAATAATGGATTATAAAAGAATATTGTCAGAAATTTAAATATGTATCAATGGGAATTTAAATGTTATAAAAAGAGGATTTGATCTTTTAAATTCCTGTTTCATATTATAGGAAAGGTTAACGCAAAGCTGCATCGTCCGATTGTCAAAACCAAGAAACCCAAAGAATAATAAATGATAAAAAATCAATAGTTTTTTAAAGAAAAGTAAAAGGCACTATGAATAATGAATTTTAAAACAAAGTTTAAGGCAACAAAACAACATTTTCTTCATCGAAAAAAGTTTATCCTTTTTAAAGCAACATGATAAGCAGAACAGAACATCAATCAAGATGTTTACCTAACACTGGTGGGACAAGCTACGCTACATCTGCATGTACTTATATACAAGCGTTTGAGATATTTACTAACACTAAGTAGAGTTTACATAACAGTTAGCAAAAGGTTAACATTAACAGACAGAAAGGAAGTCGAACAATAGATGATTAAATTTAAAATATGTATATTATATTATTTCTTATATCATTGAGATTGAATAGTAATTAGGAAAACTTTTCTGCTGTAATGTAAGAAAATTTCATAAATTGTTAAATAGTTACAAATACTTAAAGTTTTATATAAAACCTGAACTTTTAAAGTTCTTACGTACGTTAATATATGTAATCGTCTTTCCAGTCACACGGAAAATGTTGTGAAAATTGTTCAACGCAATTTTTGGTGTGCTCTAATATAATATATGACTGAGAATTGTTGGCTTTTAATTACTTTCAAGTTGCCTGCTTCTGAGTTTGAGACGGGGCACGTGCCTGACTTATATATATGTCTGTATGTAGTATTACTTGGTACACAAATCGCCCAACCTTGCTATAGACGAACATATTTTCTTTAATGTCATGCCGCATGATAATAAATTTCCGTCTGCAATATCCTGCATTTAAATAACACTTCCTGTACAAGAAAGTCTAGGCCAAGGCAGGCATCCGTCCGTCCATCGTCCGTCGTCCATACGTCAGGGCGTTGAGACAGTGAAATGAATTTATTTTCCAACAGCAGCCAACTGCAATGGGGTCCTTGTTGGTGAGTATACCAGGTCCTTGGCTAGTTGATTTCGCGTTGAATGGCGTGCGAACGCACTTTCCTTCATTACATTTGTCCCACCCACTGCACCACCGCACCAACTCTCTATCTCTCTCATACACTTTCTTTTGGTCGTTTCAACTGTCCGTCTTTCCTTGTCATTTTATGGACTGGTTCTAGGGTTTCTGTTTCTGTGGTTGTTGATTTTGGCCACCGCACGCATAAACAAAAACCGGTACTGAGTGGTGAATGGTTAGAGGAGGAGCGGGGGAAGTGGTGGGCCTGGGATGAGACGTCGGCCATCTTTTACCACACAATAAAAATTTATGAGCCGTATGCGTGTGCAGCCAGCCAGCCCTTTTTGCCTCTCAAAGTTGTCGCACAACATTTTCCAAAGGCTCGCATAAATTTTATATGCCACACAACTTGACATGCTTTTTGCACACAGCTTTTTCATTTTACCCTCAACCAACTCTTTCACTCCCCTCTCTTTCAGATGGCGAAATCCCTTGTCTCTTCTTTCTACAGTTTGTTGTCATTTGCCGCCATGGCCCCGTGCGTTGGTTTTTGTTGCTGCAGGTAATGCAACTCTATAATATTCCTTTGGCCTTCTCTCGCTCCTTTTATGCATTATGCATCAGGCAGTTGCAACTTGTTCCGGTTGCAGCCACTTTAAGTAGCCAGCACCCTCAATCAATTAGTCACACACAAGAGAGAGAGAGAGAAGGCAAAAGACAGAGAAAGGAAAACGTGTGCCATCTTTTACAATTTCATGCACTTTAAGCAGTTATATTATATTTTTTTATTAAAGCCGCTTCTCTCGCATCTGTTGAGATGATTTTGATGATTTTATGCCTTGACGCACAAGTTACAGAAGTGAAAACGAAAAAGCACTGCAAATACCGACTTGAACATACCCTAAAACTCAGCCCTAACAATAAAAAAATAAAGTTCACACAAATAAAAATTTTATGATTCCTACTTTTTAAGACTCTTTTAGACTTTTATATTTCCACTTTGTGTTTCTTTCTTAAACCTCACGAAATTCTTTACTTTCATTTGTACATACTCTTTTAATTATAGGGTATAGAAAAAGAAAAAAAAAAAAACCGTAAACGAAATAAGAGGAGAAAAGATTTGTGTGTCGGCCACGTGTGCGACGTGATTTCTTTCTCATGCAAATAAACGTGTAACAAATGCGCTTGAAGCGCTTGAAGGAGTTGCAAAGGAGGTAACATCGACTCGTCAGACATTCCAGCCGTTCGATCGATGAATGTATGTGTATGTACTTACATACAGATATTCTATACATAGATGCATGAGTTAAAGTATATATACATATAATAAAATAGCTAAATAACCGATGCAGAAACCTAAGCTTATTTTGTTCAAATAGTTAATAAAATACAACTTAGTGACACTTCATAAAACATTTCTGCATTGAAAAGTGATTGAGTGTGCCACTTGGAATTGTTTGCTTTAAAAAACGTCGGGTTCACCATTTATATCATAGTCAAATTTATATATAGATATTAATTAAACATTCTTGTTATCTCAAATATTTTTTATAATTACATATTTAATGTGGATTTGTTTAGAGAAATTCGGGGTCTTCAATTGAATTAATTACTTAAACTTAATATTTATTTAAAGCATCAAATGAAATAAATTTGTTGTAACTGTTTTATATACTTTTGTAATGTAGTGTGACTGAATACTAACGTAAAGCTAAGGTTCTAATAACTAAATATTTAATATTTATATATAATAAAGTTAGAGATGATTAAAATTTAAAGTAATTTAAAGCTAAAATTAAAGCTAAAGCTGCTAAGACCTTTGGCTGATTTTGTGAACTGAATAACTAAATAAAATCGATAAAGAAAAAGGAAATTTGGTGGTATAATTATTTGGTAAAAGAAAAACAAATCTCGAGCAAGTCAGAGATATTATCTCTGAATTTAATAAATAATCTGTAAAAAAATTAATTTTTAATATATTTATTTCACACTAAAATTTAAAACTCTTATTTGTTTACTCATAATAAAATATAAAATCGTTTGCTTTTCTTTTTTTTAAATCCATAAACCTTTCATCAAGATAAGCTTAATAAAACATTTTAGTTTCCCAATTAACCTTGTGATGGGCCACCAACAAAAACTTTGTCCTTAAATTTTCAATTTAAATCTGGTAAAAGAGCCTCTTTAAAAACAGTTGCCAAATTTCAACAAATGCGCAAAAAATTTAATAGGTTAATTCCCCATTTATTTAGCTCATTCGACCTGAGAGACAAAGGACAGACAGATTGAGATGCAGACGTAAACAGAGATCTTCTGGCTGTTAAGCCACATGGACCGCAGGCAGTCAGAAATCACCCGCCATTACCATTGCCATCGTCAGTCATCGTCAACAGAGTCACCCACAGCACCACAGCAACCACTTCACACAACTTGACGCTCTTTCAAATGGCTTTCGCTCAGTGGGTGCCACTGTTCTGTTTTTGTGTTCTGGGTCTGGGTCTCGGTCCTCGACCTGGCCAGGGCTTTGATTAAAAATTTATTAATATTAAACTTTGTGCACGCAGAAGGAAAAAAAAAACAACCAATAACCAGCAAGAACAACAACAACATCAACCAACTAGCAGCAGCTACTTTGCATAATTGCAAAAATAATAATCGACACAAACCGTCAACCATCATCATCAAGAGCAAATCCTAGGACCAGGAGATGTAGAAGAAGGTTGATGGTGTTGAAGGGAGGTAGGTGTACGTGGCGGCTTAAATGAAGTTGTTAATATTAATGAGGAAATTTTTGCGTCAGAGTCATGTTTGATTTTCATTCTGTTATTAATCAGCTTTTAATGTATTTAATTAAGTTTTCCCAATGCCAAGCTAAATATGTTGAAAATTTAATAAACCTAACCTCCGGTTCCCCTGCCATATCACCGCTACCACTCTCACTCCCACTATGATTCCCAATCCCGTGACGGTACACCATGCTTGTGGGGGCTAATAATCATTATTATTGAAAATAGCAATCCAACAGATTAAGCAATAGCCATAGCTGAGGAGTTTATGCCCTCGGGGCTAGCGAATATTATTACCATAGCGTCCAGAGCAGAGGGAAAGAAAAAAAAATCACTACATAGCCTAAGAAAATTGCTCGACTTTAAGATATCCTCTAACAAAGGGAAGGTTTGGTGAGTAAACTATTTGAATTGAATTGAAATATTTTATCTAGCCTCTAAGTTTAGTAACTTTGTTGGTCACAGTTTACACTCAAAAATTAGTCCTTAAAAAAATGGTAAATTTTAATTAATAGGATATAACCGATTATAGATCAATGAGTTGTGTTCTCCTCCCTATGAATATTTATACTGAATGTAAAAGTAAACTTAATGACTTTAATCTAAATTCAATATGTAAATTCTGAAACCTTTATGAAATGATGGCAACTTTAGCTTAGAAGAGTGGCAACACCCACTCACAACGAGAAGATATCGATAACAATTAGTAGGATTAATTTGGATTATTAGGCAAGGGGTTACATGTTATTTATGAAATAGATATATTTTATCAAATTACTCATTTATTATTTTTTTAAATTACTCAATTAGGATCAATCTTGAGATTGAGAATAAATCGATGATACTCTTAGATAAAGTCTGTGGACTCAATATTGTAGTTTTTTTTTATCAGACGGACAGATTGTCGATATAAGATGAATAACATATACATATGTATATTAAACCATTTCGTTAACTTTTTCTCAATTGTTATTTTGATATGCCCATTTGCTCAATTGATATAGGGTATGGAAAACTTTTATCGACATTTAAAGCAGAGGCAAAACTTTGTCCAGTTGCCCTAAGAAACGAAAAACGAGAAGGGAAAACTTTCCTTATGTTTTATACTTTTTCTCTGCTTTTTTATTTATTTATTTATTTTTTTTTTGTGTTGTTTCATCGAAAAAATTTGTTTTTTCAATTTGTTATTGGGGAATTTTTATATTGCAAAGTTTTTTTTTTTTTACTTTTTTTTTGTTGACCCTCTCCTTGGTCAGTTTTCACAGCCACATGTAGCCCTTACTCCACGTCCCTTTATGTCTGACACTAACATATTGAGGGCTCCATTGCAGCAGCAGTAGCAGTAGGAGTAGGAGTGGGTGCAGGAGCAGCAGCACCAGCAGCAGCAGCAGCTGGCCGGTTTCGATCATGGACAGTCACTTGTCATCTTGAGTGGTCGCTCATTTGTCTGCACGGCTTGGAAATTTGCACTTTATTTACGCAACATGCTGCCATTCCCTCCCCAGCCCGGCTCCACTCTTTTGACCCAGCCCCCATGGGTTAAGCTTTTGCTTGGATGAGCTACGCATTCAATTTTTCATCATTTGAGGAAGCACGGGGGTTTGGGATACCCAGTTTATCTTTTGATTTGTGTTTGGCTTCACTGGCCCCTGCTTGTTTTTTTGTCTCGGTTTTTGCTTTTTTTTTATTTTTTTTTTTGTTGCTTCATTCTCTCTTTCAAGTGTTTACAAGTGATTTGCTGTCTTGCCTGTTATGCTTTTCCTGGATTCCTTTCATATTGTCTCTTTGTCCTTTTCTCTCTCTATCTCTCTTTGTGTGCGTACTCTTCTGTTTTTCTTTTTCATATCTTT
This sequence comes from Drosophila emarginata, assembly GCA_037075365.1. Lineage (NCBI taxonomy): Eukaryota > Metazoa > Arthropoda > Insecta > Diptera > Drosophilidae > Drosophila > Drosophila emarginata. The sequence continues at coordinate 166,603 of JBAMCD010000121.1, forward strand.
TCATTTCTTTTCTTTGTTTTTTGGTGTTTTGTCAGGAAAACCCCAAATGACTCGAACTGAGTTGAGCTTCCGGCTATTTTGCAGCTTGTTAGCTTTGAACGTTCCAAATTGAATCGGCGAGGTGTGAAAAACATGGCCAAGAGCCATAGGTATCATATATATATATATGTATATATACGGCTGCTTACTCATTTGCATTCGATTGAAATTGAAAACTTTGCCCATTTCAGCAGACAGTTTAAAGCATAGCTCAAGGGCAACTATCTTATTTATATTGCACAATTTGGGCGTTGAGCCAAGCTGTCGAAGCTGCCAAATCGAAAAAAGTAAAAGATAAAGAAAAAAAAACAAAATTAAAGACGAGATCCGTTTGCCGTTGCCATTGTCGTTTCTTTTTTTTTATTTCTTTACCCTTGCTAAAGGGTGTTGTAGATTTTTTAAATGCTTAGAAGCAAATTTCCTTTGTGAAGGAAATTAAAGATTTGTGTGGCATACTTTTAGGGGACTGCGTGTTGGAAAAGGTTTTTTTTTATGTAATGTAAAGTTTAGTTGGTGCAAAATTGATGCGTACTGTCTTTGTGATTACAGTTAGATTAGATTTAAGGTATTCCTTTATTTGCTTATTGCATAAGTATAAACTGAATCTATAATTTTTTACCAAAAATATTTAGCTTAAAAGTGTCAAAGTATTTCTAAATTAATTTTTAAGAAAGTTACATTATAATATCCTGGTTAGTTTTAATTTCATCGTAAATTCTATATATACATTTTACATTGTCATAGTAATTCAATTTACTTTTTACATTTCGATATATAATTGACAAAAGTTCATCGAATGAACATTTAATATAGTTTCCATGGGAGTAATTCTAAGAGTATAAAAACTACAGCATTGGGGCACATTTAGTTCTTTTGGTTTGGTTTTATTTTCACTCTTTTTTTTTTTACTTTATTTACTTATTTAATGTGTGCGCTCAAGTTGACACTGGCGATAGGAATACTAGGTTCTCTTCCTACCCCTGCTGCTGCTGCTTCTGCAATTGCTCTACCACTGCTGGCGCCGACCACTCGTAAAACCCAACGTTGCAGTCAAAGGAAATTGGTTAAAGCAATGGGTGGGCGATGCGAGAAGCAGGTGGGTTGATGTTGACAATTTGGCCTAGTTATCCAGCTTGATATTTCAAAATCGACTTGTACCCATGGCCTTGCCATTATTCTGTTGCTGTCAGGGACGGATTGAAATAAGCAAGGGCAAAGCAAGTAGTTTTCCACGAAAAGGCAAACCGCTCATGTATCAAAGGTATTTAGGGGAGCAACAGACAAATCAATTAAGGAATCACAACCGGAAAGTCACGAAATTCGATTTAATAAAAGTTTAGCGAAAGGCCAAAGAATGTAAATGCATAAATTAGCATTCTTTAGCTATGAATTTATATATTATAAACATATTTTATTGATGTGATTTGTATTTAATAGTTTTAATTTAAATTGGCATATTTCTGTAATGTTTGTTATTACATTTAAATGTTCGTGAATTGCTGAAAATAATTATCTGTGCTGAAACCTCGACAAGATAAGTTGCATGTATTATTTAATATGTACATACATATACTGTATAATAAAACTTCGCTTCTTAACAACTGAAAATTACAAATTATTAATTAAATGACAAAACTGACAATAACTGTAAAGGTATTTAAATACATATGTTATAAAATTGAGAAAATAAGAATTCTTTGCTAAGAGCAATTGAAAGACTTTATTATAAATGTTTAGATGTTTTGCTTTTAAAAATATTACCTAATAGCGTCTTATAAACTGCAAAAAACGGAACTATGTGCATCATTTGAAATTAAACATTTTTGAAATATTTCATGTCATGTTATTAAATGTCATGTTATTAAATATATTTGCTTAAAAAAATATTTATCTTAAAAAATAATTAATATGACAAAGTGTATACCAATTTAAAATACATTTATTAGTATATACCTTTTATTATAATTTATATTTCTATAAATCTTCCATTGACAAAGCAAGAAATGTTGCTGTACTTTTTGGGATTGTTCATGGTTCAAATGTATTGGAATTTTCACTCCGAATTTGTAGTCCGCTCCTGCTTTGCTTTAATAGTTGTTGATGCTGTGCTGCACTTAAAGTTTTATTGAACAGTTGCATTCGACTTCTATCTCTTTCTTTAACTACACCTCTCTATCTGTAGCCGCATGCAATTGTCGCTTTAGTGCATTCTACGAAGTTTTAATAGAGGGTAAAGGAGAATGCAAAATCTAAACCAAGGTACCACTTGGGACCAACAAATGGCAGCATGATGTGCAAATTGTAAGCCAAAGCAGCCAACAACAACCACAATAGCTCTGAATGTGTTGTCCTTAAACTATTGTGTATGTGTCTATGTATGTGTGTTAGTGTGCATTTGTAAACGAGGTGTGTTTGGCATGTATTAAATGTTTTCTACTTTTTGGGTCACAGCCAGAAAGATCTAATTTTATGGCCAGCTCTCGTAAAAAAAAAACAAACAAACAAACAAACAAAAAAATTACAATGCAGGCAGGCGCCTTGCTTGGCATTTTATGCGCTAAACAATGGACACCAGCCACATATATATACATAAATACACACATACACAGAGATATATAGACAGCAGCGAAGCCATAACAAATGAAAAGCAAACTTGTGGCTTGACATTGATGAATGCACGATGAGATTTATGCTCTCTGCTCTGCCTAGTAGGACTACGAGTATGTGCTGTCAGTCACTTACACACACACACACACACACACACACACACATACACACAAACACCCACTCATACCCACTTGCTGGCTGACTGTCTGTCTGTCTGTCTGCCTGACTGAAATAAATGTTAAGTATACGCATAATAAGAGCCCACAGTGGGCTAGTGTTGTAACTGTTTTCTCTCTCCCTCAATTTGGGTCCATGTGTCTCTGCGTATCTCTGTCTGTGTCTCTCTCTGTGTGTGTGTGTGTGTGCTTTGCTCATTTACGCACTTTAAGTCGCTGGCTCAACACATGTCCTCTGTATGTGTGTGTATATTTGTTGTTACTGTGTTTACCTGACCGACCTCGGTGCCTCGGCTGTGGGAATCAACTAAAGTAAACCAACTCTCAGACACTACACACTCTGAAACTACCCCAAGTTGACCTCCTAGACTCTTCCCTTCCCTTTCCCACCCCTTTACCATCGGCATTCCCCAAAGGGTGGTAACCAGTTTTATGCTTTTTTACTCTTTCATCAAAAAAAGGGTCTCATGTTTTCTTATTAAGAATGTCGCAAAAAAAAATTCAATTAATATGTGAACTTTGGTAAACAAACGAACTTTTTGGTTCACTTGGATTGGATTTATTTTAATATTTAATTTGGCAATTCCCACCAAAAATTATTCGAAGAACTACTTGAATAAATATATATGTATGTGTAAAGGTTACTTCATTGTTTTTGGTTTGAATTAAGAAGAAAATGTATTTTTGCAAAAAATTGCTTTCTGCAAAAGAAAGACCTCCATGGGATTTCCCTTTATTTGAATATATTCATCCTTAATTTGATTATATATTTAATTCTATATTTCATATAAGTTGTGATAAGTTGGCAAATTACTTTATTAAATAAAAAAATTGTTTTTTCTTAATTTATTGAATGGGACATATGTTTTTTCTTATTATGTTTTGTCAAGTAAAGTTAGAATATAAATACCTAAATATTATGCAGCAACTGCAACTAGCTTAAGACTCTGATCAAAGATCAACATCTTAATAATAAAATAATTTGAATTAATTTTTATTTGAATTAAAAGAAGCTGTTGAAGTCGTTTAAATTTCATTCAAAAACACTTTTTTAGTTTCAACTAAAGATTAAAGATCTTGGAAGCAAAGGATTAAACATTTTAAGAACCATTTTAAATTTGGAGTCTTATATATTGAAGAACACTAAAAATTTTGTTTAAGAGAGAAAAAACTGTGTGCTAATTGCGTATTTATTAAATAAACTTTTAAGTATCATATTTATTTTGCAAGATTATATTCAAAATGGAAAGAAGGCTCCTTGTGGTGATCTATATTTTTGTTACAAACCTTTATACTAAAGAAAGAATCTTAACTATAATTTTATAAAAAAATTAACTAAAAAAACTTTAATTGATGACTTTGAAATTGTACAAGGATTTTATTATTGGATAAATTGGCATAATATTTTGATTAAGTGAGAGCATTTTCAATAGCCTGTCTTTGGAGAATTGAAAAATCTAAATTTCCCCTCCACTTGTTGGCACATTTTGTCTGTTGTGCACATGGCAATGGCGCTTTTATTTTTAATTGTTTGTTTATTTGCTCGATGTGGCCACTGGCGATGACGACGACGACGAAGAGGACAACAGCAACAGAAAGGACGACGAAGACGAGGATGTGGATGAGGGAATAGTGTGTTGTTGTCTTCTTGGCTTTTGGACAAACATTTGCATAGCTTAGTGGCTATGCTTTTCGTTGGTCTTCCATCCTTATTATACTATCTTTCTCTCTTTCTCTATTTCTGTCTCTATCTGCATTTTAGTATTGTTTTTGCTGTCCAGGTGCAACTGTTGCTTAAGCACTTGACTCGACAGTTTTAATCACATTATTATGCCATGCACTCGAACTGCAAATTGTTTGTCTAGGGCAGCCTGAATGTCAAATGCCATGACCCTGACCCTGAACTACAATAACTTTGACTGTATTGTGGTCAGTTTCAATTTCAATATGATATTCTAGCATACATTTATAAGGGGAATGAAAAGTTAAAGTTGAGTTGTGTACATTTATATATGGTTATATGGGTATATATATACATAATTGATGTTCAGCATTTTACGTTTACCTGGCCAGAGCAATTAACGCAGCCAGAGTAATTATATGTAGTACAATTTTATACATACATATATGCAACTTGAGAAAAAAAAATTAATTAAAATGCAATTAAAGTGGCAGCTGCCTGCACACACTTAAACTTGTTTCTTTTTGATGGTTTATTTTATGAAATGGCAGACTTAAGTGCTAGTTGGTACCCGAGTAAAAACGGGCAAAAATTACGCTCCCAAGTGGTACGTACTACAACTGTTCCTCGACTATACGTTGCGTATACGCAGTGTATGCCAGTTGAAAGTTTTGCAACATTTATTTGCATTACACCCGCACTCACCACCCGCTCCTTCCGTTTCATTTACCCAACCCAACTGGGTTTTTGGTTTCTGAGTGAGCTGGGAGTGAGTGTGCACTTTGTCTAATTGATTATGCTTGAAAAGAAAGCTAAATCATAAAAAAAAGTCGAGTAATAAAAAGCAAACGAACGAGTTTACTTAGCTTTAATTGCACCTACAAAATTCAATATGCGGATTCTTTTTAGGCAAATAACTTGACTGACTTACACACACACACACACACAAACACACATCATACGCACAAAAAAGGGTTTTACGCTTTGGCTTCCATCATAAACAGACTGTCCTATTGAGTGGCAAAGAAAGAGAAAAATGGGCTAAAGAAAAAAAAAAAGGAACCAACTTGGTGGTACGGGCAAAGTCATCCTTTTATGAGGCATGCCAGTCACTTCAGTCAGAGTCAGCAGTTAGCAGTCAGTCGACTCCTTCTTCTCTTTTTTCTTTTGGTATTTTGCCTTTTGTGCTATTATTAAAACGTTGGCTTTTTTTCAACTGCTTGATCAGAGACGTCACATGGCACGGGGTACTACCAGCAGCTGTTGTCTTAGTCAAGGAGGCTGATTTGATCGTTTAAAGTGGATTGTGATTTCGTTTGCTGTATTTATGTCATTTATATTGTTTTTGTTGAATATGGAATATTAATTTTCGACATTTTTAAGTTAAATACCTATTTGGCAACAATCTGAACTTGTGTTTGGTTCTTTTGAAAGCGGTTAAACTCTCTCTTATATACATATATACTCACTGCAAATTCTTCATCTTGAAAATACCTAAGTATTTTATATATTTCTAATAGTTTTAATAGGTGAGTTAACATCTCTTCATTAAATAAAATGCACTTATGTGTATATGTATAGTTATAATATAATTTATTTTAGTTTCGCTTATTGGTTCTCCATTTCTCTCGTAATAACAGCTTTCAAAGAGCTCTGTTGCTGTTATGTTAAGTTTAATTTTAATGTTCTGTTACATGCTAGTGTTAGTCAACGTGTACATAATTATCAATAATAATCGATACATGTAAAAATATAAACGTTTCAATAACAAATTAAAAGTAATAAATAAGCTTATAAATCTGTGCCTTGATTAAAATGGAAATATATTTGTATTATTAAAAATTTTTAAAAAATGATTTAATTGTGCTTAGCGTTGATCTAATATTGAATATAAATTTTTAATATTCTAACATTGAAATTGAAAAATTTGAAATGCAAATTTTTAAAATTGTAAAGTGGTTGAACCAATGTTTCACTATGATTTTTCGTAGAAATTGCTTTCTTTAAATGTACTATTTATTCTTTATACTGAAACTGTGTTTAGAAAGTAGTTCTCCTAACCTTCTTAAATTTTATTTTTAAGATACAGATAGATCATAAGATTATGATCTTTCCTTCTAGATTCATTTTAAGATTATTAGCATTACAATAATAATTAATCGATTTTAAGAAGTTTTACCTTTTGTCAATTGATGCCTTTTACCCCTTCTAGATATTCTTTTGTCAACGTCCATGGTAACTGTTGGTGCTTCTTTTTTATATGCAAACATGCCTTATGTCTTCTTTTTCTTCTCATGTGTATTATATAGATAAATGTATATATATACATACATATATATGTATATATATATAAATGTATAAACATTATGAGTGCGCGTATTCTGTGCGTAAACAATTCGAGTTTTGAGTTTTCCTTTTCTTTTCTTTATTATTCTTCTTTCTTTTTTTATTTTTTGTTGGTTTGGCTCTAGGGAAATTTTTGTTGTTGTTGTTGTTGTTGGTTTTTTTTGTTGGTTGGTTGGTTAAGGCTTCGTTTGATTATGGCTTATGTGGCCATTGGGAGTGACTTCCTTTTCTTTTCTTTTTTTTCTGTCGTTTGAATGTGCACTTATTTTGGGCAAAGGCAATGGATCAACTTTGGCTTTAAACTTGCTCAAATACGAAGTGGAATGGGTTTCCCCTCCCTCCCTTTTTACCTCTGTCCTGAGTGCAAATGTATGCAATTAAAAACATTTTTGAAATTGCTGAAACTTTGGCAAATATTTAAACACTTGAACATTTTGACAGTCAGCAGAAAAAGGTAAAAAACAAAAAAAAGGGACCCAACGGCGACATCTTGGAATGTGTTTTGCACCTTATTATGCTTGAGTGTGTATGTGAAAGAGATAGAGAGAGAGAGAGAGTGGTGTGTGTGTGTGTGTGCAGGTCGCTTCCCACGGGCCATAAAACGCAATAATAACGCACATGAAGCATATTTTACACATGTCTTTGTCGCATTTATCACAATCAGCACATGGGGAAGGCTTTTTGGTCCTTGCTCCTTGCGTCACACCTAACAGAGAATCTACCTCACCTACCCTTCCATTCACCCCCTCTCATTGCCCTTATATACTCTTAGCCACTCCTTGTGCAATAGCAGTACACGCTTCTTCTCAAAAATACTTAAGCAAACACGTCGCATTTTGTGAACTTTTATTACATTTTTTCTTCATTCGACAAGAAATGTTTTTGCCAATTGTTTAGACTCTCCCTTTCCGTAACACACACACACACACACACACACACACACACACACATACACACATACGCATACTGTGTGTGCCTTCTTCTTTAATGTGGCAAAGTTTTTAATAACTTGGCCTGTTTCATGCACAGGTGAATAATAAACATGTTGACAGTCATAATGTGCTTACCGGGCCGTGGCAACATGTGTTGACAACCCAATGGTTGGTGGTGGAAGGTGGGAAAGGTTAAGAGGGATGAGCGCAGGTTAGAGCCCTGTGGATAAGGGGAGAGCGGTGGCATGTCAATAATCAAATGCACAGGTGACAGATAAAAAGCATATTACAATTTTCTCTCATAGATTGTGGCTTAACCAAAGATAACATTGTTAACATTATATGGCTTTAGAGATGGCTATAAAGTGGGTTTTATGTAGACTTATTTAAAAAATTATACTTAAACATATAATATTCCAATATTATATATCTATATTCTAGATAGTATAGATAGTCAAGTATCCAAATAAAAAGTTAGTGGTGGAAATAAAAAATTAACATTCAATATATAGTATATATCGGTTATATGCATTAACTAAAATACAATATATAAACATTATATATATATATATCATTATAGTTTATCACTTAGAGGAGAATATAAATGTAGCCAATTCACTTTATTTTGTTCAGTAAATACAATTTAAGTACTTTCTTACTTTCTTAGCATTGGAAATACTAAAAACATGATATGATTATTTTTCTTCTCTCTTTAAAAAAAAAATTTAAAAACTCTTCAATCCTTTCTGTTTGCAAATTGCAACAAAGCAATAAAATATTAGCATTATTCTGTAAAAGCTGTCGATCGATTAATTTATGACTTTTCTTATTAACAACTGACAACTTTTTTTCATAGAACTTATATTTTAACAGTTGCTTGAATTTATTATAGTTATTTTTTCAAATAAATCTTATTAATACAAAAAATTGTTAACAGTAATTTTGACTTACTTTTTAAACGTTTAAACCATGCAAATAATTTAAATAAAAAAGTTTTCCACGTTAAATAATAATTGAATCTTATATACCATATAAGTCAATGGTGGAATCGTCTATAATGCTATAAAAAAGATGATCCAAAAAATTTCAATTGGGAAACAGTTTACCTTACTTTGTAATTCTAGTCTAAATAAGCGTAAAACCCAATTTTTTAAAATATATTCTTTGTTTCTATTTAACAAACATATGGCAAAGTCTTTCTTGATATATATCACCCTAGAAAACTTCATTCGAAATATTAGTTCAAGTGATTAATTTAAACGTTTTAAAGGCAGACAGCGATAACTATGTCAATTTGGATCAGGCTGTTTGAGCAGATACATACATATGTATGATTCGATATCAGCTAGTGACAACAAATACATTGATAGATGATGGCATACTAAGTTGGTAACATCTGTTTCTATAAAAGGTCAAAGAGAGGCATATCCTTTCAGTTACGATATAATGGAGATGCATCAAAGAGAAGAAAATGCCAGTTTCCTTCTGCAAACATGCAATTGCCCTCAAAAACTGTCCGAATTGAATTGCATTCCATGCATAGGCACGTACTGACACACACACACACACACATACATAAACATACACACACAGATACATAGGGAAACATTGCTCATACGCAACGAGGTCGCTACGAATAAACGCAATTGCAATGGTCTCTTGTCAGCATTGGATTGAAATAGAATCACTGGAAATTGTGTATTGGTAGGGGTATAGAAAATCTGTGCTGTTACCCATTTCATAGAAGATTGGCAGCCAGAGATTGATTAGTTGTGTTGTTGGGTATGCCGCGCTTCCAGGACGAAAGGTTGGGCAAAAAAAAAAAAAAAGAATGAATCGGCGGTATATATGCGTATAGCAAAAGCACTTCGTACGCGTAAAGCAATTAACACGCAATTACCATTTCCACTTTGGCATGTCACCAGTGTTGACATTTCACACGATTCATTTTCCTTGTCCCGGTGCCCCACCTACACCCTCATCCCCCTTCTCACTCACTCTTCAATTCTTGCCATGTGCGTTAGTGTAATTGGCAATGTGGCTGCGTGTGAAAACGTTGCGGCCAACAAAACGAGTGAAAAAGACAAAAAAAAAGGAAGGAAGCAAAAAAAAAAAAAGAGAAATAAATGATAGAAGGAAAATGGGAAACGTTTTCGGGCTGTCTATACATATAAAGAACTGTTTGTGTGTATGTATGTATGGGTAAGTTGCTTTGGGTGTAAAGCTATATGTCAAACTGAACAGATAACAAATGACAGCACACACTTTATTCTATCCAAGTGAGAGAATGCCATTTTTTTTATTGCCACGTGGAGTTTGCAAAAGGGAAATGTGTGGGTGGAGGAGCGGGGCAAGGTAGGGGGCAGGGGTAGAGGGTGGCTGTTGTCTGAGTTTAGGTTGGACAAAGTGAAATCACTCAAATTGTCACTTGGTTAATAATTAACATTAATGAGCAAAACACACACAAAAAAGACGAAACGCATCTCTGACACTTGGCAGTTGTTCTTTCCTCCCCTCTCATCCCATTCCCCTTATCCCTCCTTGCTGGATAAGTTATTTGTATGTGTTTTCTTTTATGTTGTGCGTGTGTGGCATGACATTATCATGCCACATCATCATCATCTTCTTTATCATCAGAATGTTTGCATTTTAATTAATTTGTTTACTCGCAGCCAAAATCGTCGCATAATTAACATAAATGTCTTTTAGCTTGTCTTTAATACCCCACCCACCTTTCCCCTCCCCTTTTTGTCTAGCAATAAACAAAATCAAAGTTTTAGCATTGACATTGAAATCAAAAGTTCACCTGTTTCTGGCCCTGTCCCTGACCCTGGCCATAGACATTTTTTGCCTTGCCACTGTCTAGTATATATTTTTTTCGGGGTCATAAATTTGTTTTTTTTTTCTTATTCTACCCTTAACACATACATACACATATATACATATATATATATCGTACATACAAAGGTTGTTATAGTTGTGGGGTTTGGCGCTAAGGTAGATTTGTTGGCCATGCGTTTTATCAGCCATAGTTGTGGCAGGTCATAAAAACGCGTAAAGTTTGTTGAATCCATAAAACATGGTCGAAAGTTATAAAGTAAAATAGTTTCGACTCTACCAAAAGTGGGATAAAATTGTACTTTGAAGGTAAATGGTAACCAGTTTTTCTCCCTTTCTTGTAAATGTAATCCATGTCAAAAGTTTAAACAAGCTTAATGAAATTTATTGGAAATTATATTCAAGTCTTGATTTGTTTATGGAAGAAACAATGCGTTGGAATTTTCAACTGTAACTAAACAAACAGAAAAAAGATTGTTTGCCCTTTGAATCAGTTTTTTTATTGTTTCAAAGAAATAGAAAAAAAATTAAGGCTCGATTCTGTTCTTTTTTAATAATCATTTTAATAAGATTAAACTAGTTTATTCCAGTTATAAAATTGAAAATATTTTTCGAAAGTTTTTATGATTTAATATTAAAAATTTAAACTTTTAAAATTTAATAATTTAATTTTTTGGAAAACAATTTTAAAAATAACAATTATTTTTAGTCCCTCATTTGAAGTCGGTTTGCGGTCAAGGAAATTTCTCTTAATTTTTATTGTTATTTGATTAAAATTAAAATTTTTAAGTTAAAGTTTTTAAGTTAATTTAAAGTTTAGGTCTAATTGAATATTATTATATATACTTCTTTTCTTTAATTTATTAATTTTTCATTGATTTATTAAGCTGATAATGGTCATAAATTTTCTGTTTTTTATAATATACAATTTAATTTAAGTAAATCAGATAAGAACGGTTAGATAAATATATATTTAAAAAAAAAAACATTTAAAATGTTTTGACTTAAAATGTCCTTAAAAATGTGTTAGTGCATTTTAAAAATAAGGTTTAATTTTCGGTAATGTGTGTACCTTTAGATCAGAAAACGAAAGAAACGTATTAAGTCTTTGAAATTTATGAACAAATTATAAATAAAACATAATAATTCATAAATCAACGTATCGCAGTTTCGATTCAAAATAAATTGTTTTAAATTAATGGTTAAATAGAAAATTTATTTTTAAATAGAACTCCTTTTATAATCATTTATTTTATGCCGTTCTTTAATCCCAACTTCTGTTAGTATATATCTTAAATGTAAATCGTTAATCTGTTTGTTATCATATAAAAAAAATATAAAAATCCGATTGTTAAGTATCTAAGTACATAAAATGTAACCCCATAAAGGGTTTACACCTTTTGATAAGTCAGTTAAAATGCTTTTATTTTACTCAATAAAACTTGAAGTGAATTGCCGTAAAAGTTTAGTTTTGATAATTTCGAGCAATAGTTTTGTTAATCCCTTTTGTCCTGAATGTGCGAGTGTTTGGGCCATTAAATTTTGATATATGCTGCAGACAGATAGAAAGAGCAGAGGCAGTGAAATCTTTTGGTTTTTTTCTGTAAGTCTGAGGTGGGGCTGCAATTTACGAGCTTTGCTTTTTGGCTATTTTTACATTTTGTAAAACAAACACGTTTCCATTAAAAAGTCTGCGTTTGATGGCAAGACAAATGTGGGTGATGATGAAAGGCAGCAACAGCAGCAGCAGAAGCAGCAGCAGTGGCAGTAGCAACATCAGGCTATATTGTCAATAGGCGTGGCACATGCGGCCTCTACAAGGTCATTTGGCTTGAGAGTTTTGCCAAATTAAAGAAGCCTGAACAGGGGAAGGAGAGGGGGGATTAGAAAAGTGAGAGAGAGAGAGAGAGAGAGAGCTAAAAACACTTTTTGCATTTTTGATATGCTGTCAACGTGTGCATTGCCTTCTGTTACCCTTCATACCCCTCCCAACCTTGTTTTTTTTTTTATTTTTTATGTGTTTGACAGCCGCTCAAAAATTGATGATGAAAAATGCAGTGCACATACACAAACAGAAATAGGGTAGAATACGGCTTACGCCCATCGCCCAACGCCAACATTCGACAAGCGACGAATGACGACGACAACATCAACAACAACGATGATGATGACGGCAACGACAACGACAACAACAAGTTACGCTAGCCAGAATTTTCATTTTATGTAAGACATAAGGAGGGATAAAAGAGGGAAAAAGGAGGAATTGATACAAGCAATTACCTTTGGCTACAATTAGACAATTTGTAATGGGCCAACGGACATGTTGCTACAACCTGATGTCTTGGTCTATCCTGTGTGCAATTAAGTAAAATCAATTAGATTGAAATGGTATATGTGATGTAATTGGCCAGCTAGTATACTATATACATATATATGTATATATATATAACATATATATTGAAATGGATGACAAAACTTAAAGTTAAAATTCCATTTTCTTGGCCCTGGAAAAGTAGGCAAAAGCAGTTTTAAATTATGCATGAAGAATACGAAAAATACAAAATGCAAATGCCAAAGCAAACCGAATGAAAGCAAAGGAAACCAAAATGACAGACGGTAGTCTGAGGGGGGGGGGATAAGAATGAAGATGAAGAGGATGGGACAACAAGTCGTTGGGAAACCAAGTTCAAATCGCAGCAGATTCGTTTTGGTATCTCGATTTGCAGAGCTTCATTTGGCCATGCTTTATGTGTGTGTGTGAATGTATGTGTGTGTCTTAGTGCGAGTGTTTGTGTACGTGTGTGAGTGTTTGGAGGGCTAAAATTTGGGCACGAAGCAAGCGAATTTATTTTGTCATTTTGTGTGTAACTTCCTCTTTTTCTCTCTCTCTTTCTTTCTATCTATATGTGTGTGTGTGTGTGCGTGTATGTTTGTATTAGACGATTTTCTTACTTGAAAATCGCATGGTGTAAAACATACGAAAACTAAATCTGACTAGAACACTTTGAAATACTTTAGCTTTAACCACTGAAATGGAATTTCAGAGTTGCTGAAATATATTACTCATACGGCATGTGGTCCAAGGGAATACATTTTACTATAATATATTATGAGTTATATGGTAGAACTGCTTTTATATATCACAGTCATACTATAAATTTTCAAAAATGAGATATATGCAGTTTCAACGCTGAAAAGGGGATCATGGAAGATATAGTATGTGTATATATGTATGTATATCTGATTATAACTGAGATGACTTATGCTTCAAATTATTTTTATTGCAATGTCTGTGATAAATAAATGAAATTGATTGCATTAATTCTTTCATAGTTGAACATTATAGCTCGCAAGTAACAGTTGAGTGAAAAATCTTAAAAAATCGTCTCTCAAAAGACTATTTTACTATTTTGCTTCGGCTTTTGGTTGAGCGTTCTGGTAGGGTTTTTTTTGTGTTGATCTCTTTTAACGATTTTCATTTTGGAGACTCTTTAGGTAAGTGAATGGCAAAAGTCTTCCAAACACTATTTACATGAAATATAAAAATTTATTTTCGGATTTTATTTATATGTATTTATATATATTTATTTTTATTTATTGTAAGGCTTAATGTGCATCACTCGCCTTAAAACGTTTTGCTTCATTTCACCCAAGAAATTACTCGCGGTCTAACTGAAACGAAAAGAAAAATCAAAAGAAAGAGAAAAGCCTATGATTTTCTTTTTAAATACTCCGTAAAGAGTCTTATTTGAAGACGATGCCAAATACTCAACTGTTATTTACGAGCCATGTAAAACCTTAAAAAAAAAATACTCATACGACATGTTGCCCAAACATATATATTTATATATTTATTTAGTTAATTAATTTAAGTCAACTAAACTTGGAGGAATGATGTACGAATAAATTATAATTTATGAAGCTTTACAAAGAAACAACAGATAACTCATGAAAAATAAACGAAAGAGAAGATGAGCTAAGATCGAAGAAAGATTTAGAAAGCTAAGCGTTGGAAAAGATCGAAGGTGATCGAAGAGAGAAAGGTTAGGTGAGTGAGATCGTTATAATTACTGTATGTAGTTATATGAATATAAGAATCTACATTTACATTTATCTTTATATACTACAAACTAGAGTATTGACCTGTTAATCTATAACTAATTAGTTGGATTTAAGTACATTTCTGATATATAATAACGCAAACTGAAAAAGACGAATTCTTCAGGCAGTTGTTGTAAATTTCTTCGTATAAATAATAAATTTAATTAGAACTTATTTCCTATAAGTGTCCTATAAATTAATAAAAGAAATTTATGTACTAAGGAGTAAATTAATTTTTTGTTGATGTATATAAATTTTTGAAAATATTGAATTCTGGGAGGAACTTGATTTTTATTTACCTTTATTATTTTTTGAAATTATTACTAAATTGTTTATTTGTTTGCTTATTTAATGTTTATTGAAGCATACATTCTGACTTGTTTTAATAAAATTGATTAAAATAATCCTTGATTATTTTATCGTTTATAACTAATATTACTAGTACGACTGGTGGAACATAACTTAATAGTTCGGAATATACAAAATGTGTTTATTAATTAATATATTTTATAATTAAAAAACAGATCAGTTAGTCACAGAGTAGGATAAAATTTGATACTTTGGGAGAACTTTTTAACTGCTTGGAATGCAGTTTAGTTAGTCGAAATAGTTCTTTACCCATATAAACTCTCATTTATCTTATAAATAAAAGGTATGTTTTATGAATTTTCTGTCATTTCAAATATAAAAGGTATTGTATGTGGGAAAAATAAACTTAAACTTGTAGTATTAGTTGCAGGAAAAAAATCTAAAAAATTACTCATACGACATGTAGTTCAATATTTCTATTTTGTTTTATATATAAAATGGTTTCACAGATTAAAGAAACTCATTAATCAACAATCAAATTAGATTATTATAAAAATAAGGGGAAAACTTGTTTCAAAGAAGTTATAAAAGAGTTTCAATTTACCGCATTTAAAGCATAATTTTAGTTTGTCAACGCTTTAAAGAAATTATCGTTTAATTTATATGTTCCTTTTAATTCAAGTTTATTACCATAGTTGTGCATTTATAAAGACCTTCGAAGACCTTTTCTTTTCTCTTGAGGAATGTCTATTAAATATTATCTAACAACCATCTAAAGCTGAAAATATTTGCAGTAATTTTTGCCCAATTCTAAAATGCAAATTCTGGCTTTTGGTGGTGGATGAAGAAATAAATGAATGAATGACCTGACACTGATGATGAGTTGAGGATTGTCTGTAACAAATTTATTATTGCTGTCATTTTGTTGTTGTTGTTATTGTTTTTGGCCTTCAGTATCTTAGAGACTTGGCTTGGACCGGCGGCCGAATTTATTATTTAATTTTAAATTCAGTTATTTTCTGGAATTGTTGTTGCTTCAATTTCGGCTGCCTCCACAATTTTCCACAAGTGAAATTAGAAAATTGAATATGTCAGGCAAAACTGAAAGCTAAGAAGTAAAGAATGGGCATTGCGAATTGAAAAATTTAATTTGCCATGGCCCAAGAAGTTTTCAAACCGCAGTACAGAAAGAAGAAAAAAATTAAACAGAGAGAGAGAGAGAAAAAGCCGAGAATAAAAAACAAAATCAACTGACAAATCTGCACACAATACGGACACGGCGACATTGTCGTCTCGTCTCCTCTCTTGGCTGGCCTGGTCTGGTCTGGCTTATTTCTTAAGGATTTTCTTCGTCAGTTTGGTTTGATTCTGGTTGGTGGGTTTTTTTTTTGTTTGCTGCCTGTTTTCCTTGCTTTTGGTTTAAAGGCTCTTGCTCTGGTCTTGGCCATCTTTTATTTTTTTTCTGCTTTTGTTCTGGCATTCGCTTCATTTTCGTTCTCATTTGGCCAATTTCTTGCTCTCCCTTTTTTTTTGTGTTCTTTTCTTTTTCGCTTGGCCCGATTTTTGTTGTTGTTGTTGTTGCTGCTAAAACCAAATTTCAATTATTTTGTTTGTTGCCATTTTCATTACGTTTCGCTTTCATAGTCGCCTGTCAGCGTGTAACAAAGCGCAAAGCGCAAACTTGAAAAAAAAAAATAAAGGAAAAGAAAAATGGAAAATTGCTTATAATACAAACACACACACACCCAAAACCCATACACAGAAAGAATAAGAGAAGAGAGAGAGAAAGGGTGGATTGGAGGGGAGAGGAAAAACCCCTAGCATAGACCCAGCTAAAAATGTAGAGCAAGCGGCCATTGTCCGCAGACCGAACCCTTGCGGGGGTTCCGTCCTTTACTGCCTCCTGCCACCATCGTATCCACACATTTTGTGGCTTTGTTTCGCGCTGTTTTGTGGCTGTGACTCTTTAAACGACATTAAACAGTTCTAGTGGCATAATGAACTAACAGTACCAGTAGAAGCAGCAGCAGCAGCACATGTCGAGCCATGCAGCAGCACCCAGTTGCCAGCCATCGATGCGTGCAGCCTGTGCTTTGATGTGTGTGCGGCTTGTTTCCACTCACCCTCACCCTATACTCCTCCCTTGTACTTATTCTTTTCTCCTTTCTTTTTCTCTCTGTCCTGTCAAATGCAGCCGTTTGTGTGTGTGAGTTTCTGTGTGTACATTTCTCTGGCTTTGTTGCCTCGTCTTTAATTTTTTTTTTCCTTTCGCCTCACATGTGATGACATCCCTTCCAACACCAACTCTAACCCTAACCCAATTTTTGCTGTGTTACGCTTAAAATTCCAGGCACAGGCCACAAAAAATAAAAAATAGGAAAGGAAAAAAAAGAGCATAAAAAATGGAAACAATACCAACACAAAACTGAGGCAAACTGAGGCTATACTTCAGCTTTTAGCCGAATTGTTTGGAAATTGAAACTTGATTATGTACTTGCCAGCTCTGTTAACTGTGTTAGCTAGCTAGGATCGGCAATGGCATAGGGATAGGCACAAGGACAACAGCAATGCCAACTAGCTAACTGAATATTGGTCAAGCGGCGTGTCCATTTCATTTTATCGCTTCGCTGCATTGTAAATATTTTGCTTAGACGCGCTTTTGCTGACACAAAATGTAAATTGTCAGGGGAAAAATCGTTAGCTCTCTCACTATATACGTAGATGTATATACATAGAAAGAAGATATATGTACAATGTACATAGATGCGAAATACACAAAATCAACCCATGTATTTCTAGGACTTACAACAAAACTCCGATAAGCCAAGTTACACAACAAAAAAAAAGTACATCAGGAAAAATTATCTCGTTTATTTGCCATACGAATTCAGATAAAAGTGGAAAGCATTTAAAAATTATAAATGAGATTGATAGAAAGTCAAAGCTTTCAGCTCATTAAGTCCATTTTATTTGAAAGATTACTAAAGGAAAACTGTAATGTTCAGAACCATTTTGAATAGAAATATATTTGAAATTAGTTGAGCAATCGGTTTAAAATTCAATGTAGAAGGAAGTGTTTTCTTTCTAATGGAAAACTACAATAAATAAAAAATTGTTCTTAAATTGGCAAAATAAATATTTTTGTGCAATAGACTACTATAACATATAGATAGTTTAAGCAGATTCAATATTTTACGAATCATCGTAGTAAAAAGATGTCCACGAGCTATTTTTAAAAAAGATGACAAAACGAAATGTTATTTTTTCATTACAGATTGCTTCCTTTATGGAAAAACCTATATAATAGACCCATTTAACAAATAGAATAGATCTTCTAAAGAAAAGATCTCATGTAGGAAATACCAATGGGAGGACTTCTGATGAAGCAATACTTAAAGGTAGTTCTGCCAGAATAAGAAATAAGAGAAATAATGAAGTATTTTGTTCCCTGTTTTTCCAAGTTGTACCTTATTCAAAAATACGTTTATAAAAATTTGGAAATTTTTCTTAAGATTCAATAAGAAGCACATTTTTAGGGATTTGTGTATTAATCCAAAAAATGCTTATAATACGAATAATATTAAAAGTTTTTTTTCTTAAATAATAAAGGTTTTGTTATAGATGCAGATTTATTTCTGAATCACAAATATACATGAAGTTGATCAAATTTGGGAAAACTAAATAAAACGTAAAAGAAAAATTAAAGAAAATCATTGAAACATCTTGCACACAAAGAATGATTGAAATTTTGAGATTGAATAATATAAAAAATAGTTTATTTTATAAGTGAGTTTCTTGACTATGTAGATTTTACAAATATTTGCTTATATGTCATTTTTAGAATCTAAGAAAACTGTTTTTAAATAAATAAATTAAATTAAATATTAAATATATGTAAAATATTTTGGGTTTATATTATTTTTCACTAAACAAAGAACACAACAAAAGAAGAATTTTTAATATATAACTCAATTAAATATGATGTGTATATATACATATATACATATACATGTACTTTATACTTAATACAACCAATATATATTTAAAAATTATTTTCTTCAATGTTATTTAAAGCCAAGTCAAAACTTTTTAAGCACAGAAAAGTTAAGAAATGTAATCTTCATTTAAACATCGTTCAAAATATTTATAATGAGTTTTGTTTTATTTCATTCCATTGTTAAGCAATAGAACTTTAAGTATTTTTTTGTACTTTCTCTTTATTTTTTGTGTTATATTTAATTTTATTTATATCAAGAAAAAAGTTAGCTAATAGACTATTGATTAGTCTTACTGCATATTTTATACATCAAAAAGAATTGAAGATTAAATACAACTTTTTTATTGATAATAAGCGAGAAGAGCAGGAAAAGTAGAAAGAAAAAGTGGCAGCTGAAGAAAGTTGAATACTTAGAGAAAATCGTTAATAGATATTAGATAAAAATAGAAGCAGAAAGTTAGCTTGATAAGGAAGTATAAAACAAAGTTACAAATTCAATTTAAGTTGAGAGTATCTAGAAATCTAATATTTTCGTATACACTGATATTTATATAATCACTTGATTGTCATTTATCGTCGAGTTGTACATAAAATTTAAATATAGTAAAATGACTCATGTAAAATAAAAAATGTAGTATTAAATTATACAATAACAGCTTTTTAGGTCTTTTTTTTGCAACTAATGAATATCTTATCTAAACCATAATAAAAATCTCTTTTGGTTGCAAAACTTGTTAATAAATTGGATGCAATAAATATCAGTTGATTATTTATCAAAATTTGGTTAAATCGATACGAATCGATTATCTCTTTCGATGTACAATAATAAATTTGGGTTAAACATGAATCGCAGTCCCAAGCTGCCATGTGATTTGTTAAAGTGTCTTATCGCCGTGACAGTTGAGAATATAAATATATGAAAAAAAAATATACATATATATATTTAGTGTTATTTAGCCATAGTTTAGGTGTGTGTGTGTATGTGTAAGTTGTTTTTGCCACCTAACTGAATGTTTTTTTTTTTTCATTTGACAGCTGCTTTGGAAATGCAAATAATATGCCAGTTTGTTAGTTTTCTTTTTATTTCATTTCAGTTTGTCTTTTTCTTAGGTTTCTTTATTTCTTTTTTGCTGTTGCCTTTTACTGCATTGCGAATGAAGTCGACGACGTTTATGCACGAAATGGGTTTTTAATGAAGCCTTTAACCAGGCCCTGACGGGCAGGCCGCCTGCCTAATAAAGACTCGTCACTCGTTGACTTGGTTCTTTTTTTCTTTTTTCTCATCTTCCAATGCTGTTTTTCTTTTTTTCCTCTTCTTTTTTTGTGTGTTCGGTTTATTTTTTTTTTATGGGTTTTTGCCGTTTGCTGTTGCTGCTGCTGCTTTTGGCTTTTCCCTTTTCAATAAATCGCAAATGGAAATGTGTCCTTTTGCGTTTTCATGGGAGGTTAACAGGAGATTGGTATGAAAACCTTGACGGCCAAAGTTTATGCAAAGTAGCTTTTAATATGTTTACGACTAAACATTTTTTGGCTGCTTCTCTGATGATGCTCCTTCTCAGGTTAATGGCTGCTGTCTGCTGTCTTTCTCCCTCTGCCTATCTATCTCTTTCTTACATTGCTTTTATTACACAATTTTTAATAATTTCTTTAAAGGAAATATTAAACTTTACTGCTCCCTAAGAAATTCCGCGGCAATTTTATTGTAATTTATTTCGCTCTCCATCCCAATACAAAAAAAAGTTCAAGTTGAAGTGCTACAAAATTTAAATGGCCAGCAAAAGACGGAGAAAGAGATGGAGTTAAAGTACGAGAGAGACAGAGTGAAGACAGAGAGTGGGTGGAACAAATCCAATACAAAATTAAATGTTAATTTACTTTTACTTTCCGTTTGAACAAAATGTTTTCTGTATGAAATATGCAAAATGAAAAGTGAACCTTATCATAGAAGTGTCAACGTACTTTTTGTTTGTTGCTTTTCTTGTTATTTTTTCATTTGTTGTTGTTGTCTGCTGAATTCCTTAACAATTTCGTGAAAATTTTAAATGTTTTTCACTGTAAGGTTTTTCATTTTGGTTATTCCTCCCTGGCTCGCAAATTAATTAACATTAAGCTGCTTAAAAGTTGGCCCCACGGCCCTCCGGGTTAATATTTAAGCTTAAATATATCAGTAAATTATATTTTTTTCAACGGAAAACTCCTTGTGCTGGAAAATTTTCCCTTTTCTTATTTTTTTTTTCAGTCGGTCTTATCAACCTGCTTAAAATTCTTCAAAATAATTGAAGCATTGAGATTAAATTTCAAACATTGTAACTGAATGGAAAAAGCAAAGAATGCAATCAAAATATTTTAAGCACAGTTTAGTTTCTTATTTCAGTATTTTTTTACAGAATTTCGATTCTATAGATTGTGTTTTTATGTTCTCCTTTTGTTGTCTAAGATATTTAATCAATTTTTTTTGCCTCTCCGAATTTTTTTAAAGTTTTCGGTTTTAAGTTTAAGTTTCTTTGATATTGGTTTTTCTGTATTTTTTTTTATTGTTTAATATAAATTTCAATTCAAGTTACAGTTTCCTGGCTTTTTAAGCACTTTTAGAGGAAAATATTTAAATAATTAAAATAATTATTTAAAAGTAAAGAAAATAAGAAAAATGTTTTGTAATCTCCCAAGACTATAATAAAATTTTATTAAATATATAATAGAATTAATTGGGAGATAAAAAAATTATTTGTACATAATGAAGCAAACACTTTTCGCTAATTTTCATTCATTTGTTTAGTTATTCTATATTATTGAAAATTTTCGGTTGTTAATTTTTTTTTTGCTTTTTTGATTTTTTTTCTCTTGTGAAATGATTTAAAATTCTAAATTAATAGTTTATCTTTTAATATTAGTTATAATTTATTTTAATTACTTACAGCTTCTGTCTCCATTTCAAAAATTCGTATAACTTAGTTCTAATAATTTTAAAATGTTGGATCTATGAAATATCTTTTTAATTAAATGTTTTTTTTCTTCTTTCTTTTTAAATTTACAGTTTTCAAAATATCTAGTACAAATTATTAACTGAATTTATTATTTAATATCTCAACAATATCTTTAACAAATTTATTTAAACAGTTTCGGCTAACCAAATTCGTAAATGGAATTTCAGTTCATTGAATTTTTTTTTTTTTTTTTTGATATAAAATGATTGAGAACATTTTTTTTGTATTTATGGAATTGAGATTTGGTTGTAATTTATATGAATTATTTGTTATTATTAATTATTTTCCTCTAATTCCCACTCTGAAATCTCATTTATATTAAATAAAACTCGCAAATTCTAAATTTATGTAATTTGTGCAATATAAATATCATTTCCAGTTCAAATTATTATATTATTTTTTTTATATTTTAATAAAGTGAAATTCAACAAATCAAATATGATTTGTATGTAATAAATTTTAATTTATTTCTTCTAATTTCTCATTTGCAAATGAAGTAAATCAATTTTCGTGTCCAAAATGCAGTTTAAAATTCCATGGGAAAATTAATCTTTTTCGCGCGTTTCAGAAATGTCAAATTTAACCCATTTAATTTAAACAGGCATATTTATGCTAAATTTTAATTAGAGCCAAAAAAAAAAAGAAGAAAATGTACAATTTTGTGTGGCAGCTGTTGCTGGTGTTGCGGTTCCTTGTTGTTGTTGATGTGTATGTTACTTTTATTTGTTGTTGTTTTGTTAATTAGAGTGCGTTGGCAATACAAACATGCGGGCAATTGTTTAATTTATGCCACATCACGTTAGCCTGCAAGGGTATTAATGAGCCGCTGTACTCATAAAGCGCAGCTGACTAACTAGAAAGGGAGAGATATAGAAAGAGTTGATCGTAAACCGCAGCCTAGACAACGCCCCAAATGAAGGCAATAAAAATATTTAAAACCCCAAAAATTATATGGCATGAACCCCAAAGGGGCAAAAATGGTAAGAGAGTGGGCGGTATGAAACCAACCAAATGACACGGCAAGCGAAACTTTTTTAACATTGTTCACATAATATGCGAAAAGTTGCACGTTTTCTCAAAAATCTGCCCAAAGAAGGGTAAGGCTAGGAGACAGGGCAAAGGAACGAGGATGTGGCTAAGAGTAAAAGGCGGGCAACGGGCAGCAATAGATGATGATGAATGAAAAAGCACCTACGGCTGGTGTATGTGTGTGCGTGTGTGCCTCAAGTTGACTTTATTTCAGTTTTTGGTTAGTCTCCCTTTCTCTCTCTATTCTTTGGCATAAGTTTTATATGGCTTTCTCTCTCTTACTCTCACTCACTACTTACAGAGACGTTAATCTTATTTGGTTAGAGTGGGAGAGCATTTGCTGCTGTTGCGTGCGTAAATAAAAGTAACAAATGTCGCCCAACAGCTACACACATACATACACACACTCCATCACACACACACATACTTTCACATTCGTGTAGAACTTAACGCCAGGGGCGCATATTTTGTCTACTAAAAGCATGCCAGGGATTTTCCTACGTCTTACAATAAAAACATAGCACTTTGTCCAAAAAGAAACTCATGCCCAAGTGTCTATGTATGTGTGTGTGTGTGTGTGTGTGGGCCAAGTTTTGGTGCGTGAATTGAATGCAAAAACTTGAAAGTTAAATATTGCACGCTTGGCAGGCCACTTGGTATTCTTTTTTTTCATCTTTGTCTCCCCTTTTTTTTTGGTTTCTTAAATTTAATTAAAGGGCTTGCTAAGAGGGCTGGCCGGAAATGCTATTACATCGGAGCAAAGTAGTTGTAGAATTATAAAGTAAAACTTTGACTTTGCCTTTGAGTTTGTCAACTGTCAAAACTGATTTGAAGGAGGTAATCCATTTAGCTTTAACTTCCTCCACGCATTTGCTTACCAAAAAAAAAATCTAAACATTTTTTTTTTTGCAAGGATTTCACGGCATGTAACAGCCGCCAGGTGACTTTCAGAGCTCTTACCCTTCCCCTCCCTCTCTCTCTTGTACTCTTTCCATTGCTGACTAGATTCTCCTTCTTGTCTTAGTCAACATATCTTTGCATACTTGATGGCGCATAATGGCGCAAAAAATTGTTTACATGCATAAAGCAAAAAAAAAAAAAACAAGCAAAAAATAAAAAAAAAAAAGACTGACAGAAATGAACGAAAAATGTTTTGCATTTACATAATTTTTGACTTTTCAAGTCGGATCGCATTACCATCGCATGGTTGTTGTTGTTCTTGTTGTTCTTGTTGCTGCTGTAGTTGTTGTTTAGCTACCTTTGCACTTTTGAACCCCAAAGAATTTTACTTATTTCATCTAGCATACTTTTCTGGGCTAAACATTTTGCTCGCTTCTTCTCATCAAAATTTCGTTTTATTTTTCGGTTTTTTTGTTTGTGTTTAGGTCAGTAGAGAGTTTTGGCCAGTTTAGCCTTGTGGCTAATTGCAAATGCATAGAAAAAAAATGTATATGTGAAATAAAAGTTTTAATTAATTTTCTTACTTACCCATAAACATTTACTTTTGAAATTTATTAATTTGTTTAATGAAAGTTCAGTTCAAATGCCATAAACAAAACTAAATAAATATATATCTATATATAAATTTTAAATTTATTTTTATATTTCTTTAAGAGATGGATTTCTTGTATCTTTTTATTTTTTTTTTTTTATTTTTTGCAAACTTATTAAGGCCGCCAAAAAACTGGCTCATTCATCACTCGAGAAACGTTTAAAGTAATGCTTACTCACACACACACACACACACCCACAGTAACAGACGCACGAACACTGACACACTCAAGCAGATACTTTCAGTTGAGCTGATTGAGTTCTGTTTTTTATTGAAAGAAAGCGACGCGTTTAATAGAGCTAAGAGAATGCGTAAAGGAACGTCCAGTTGCCCGCTGTGCCATCGACAAACTGATGATAAACGAAAAGTGTTTATCAGCAGCAACCGTCGAAAGCAAACCAAACGAAAAAAAACACACTCTGCCACTGTCGCTGCCACAGTAAACGTCGACTGCGCAAATGGTTGTAGCCCAACCAAACATCGAGTAGCCGAGTCCAAACGCCATAAAACACGAAGTCACTGAGGACGATGTTTAAAGGCAGCGCCGCCGCCGACAATTCTGCTGCTACTTCTGTTGCGGCTTACTTGCTCTTTTGTTGTCTTTTTCGAACTTGGCCAACAAGAGTGTAGAGTTCTCTCTTAAACCACTGCAAAGAGAACGGTTTTGGTTTCTCTTTTAATTTTCTTATCAGTGTGATAAGCCAACAGCCAATAAATTGTGTTGGGATAGGACAAGACTAACTAAATAGTTGTTGCATACCGTTATATCTATGTATCTAATAATATGCAAGATAACATTTACGATCCTAGTGGCATTAAATTGTCTTATATACTCTATTGCCGTATGTTATATAGCATTTTCATCTATATTTACCCGTTATCCATAAAAAAATGAGTCAATCTTGATCTATCCCATTGTCATTCCATATGTTTTTGCATATGAACACCTGGAATTAAATCGATAAAGATCTAAATGAAACATAGACAGAAAAATATTTCGTTTTTAAGGACTAGATAAAGTAGAAACTATAATTTCTCGGGCTATAATCCCTGAACCACAGTTATGATAGGGTTTTATATTAATTTATATCTGTTTTTCTAAAATTGTGAAAAGATCAATTATGTTTAATCTAAAACATAAACGATACATACTTTATTAATTGAAAAGATACTACATTAATATTTAAATTTTCATATTTATTATTCCATTACAAAAATCAGATACAGAAGTCTTTATTTGTCGAACTCTTTTTGTTTTGGAATAAAATTCTTTTTTTGTGTGCAAAGTGTACAAACAACATTTACACAACGATTTTTTCTAATTTTTCACCATAAAAACTCGTTGCTAAGATAAATGTAAGATTTGTGTCAATATTTTTTAATAAGATTTTAAATCAGTTTATATCAGTATATATATGGCCACGGGTAAGCCCCATATAAGTTAACTTAACTTTTTTTTCCTAAATTTGATTAAATAGAAATTTTTTTTTTCAAAAATATCTATGCGATAAAAATTATAAAACTAAAAGGCTTAGGTGGCCAATTAGTAATATCATTTCTATTATATATGTCTAATTATTCAAAATCTTTTTAACGATATGATATCTTTATAAATCAACATATATCGAAATGACAAGTAAAAGAAATAATTTTTCTTTGTCTATCGACTTTGATCGCTCTTATTAAGACTAACTGACTATAAACCTATTTAAATATAGGAAAAGGAGTTACAAAACAAAATTTTGTTACAATTTAAATTAAAAAAAGAAAAAAAAAACATTTTTGCATACAAAGCTGCGTTAACTGTTATTCAAGTTGCTTTAACGAAGTCTAAGATGTCAATGCTGAAACAAAAAATGCGAAATTTAATATTTTCTTTTACTTATTTTCGTCTATTCTTTGTGAGATATTTTACAAATTCTTTTGATGATTACATAGTTGTATATAAACTATAATTCAATCGATGATGTAATAGCTTTAAGGCCTGTTGTAAAATTTGAAAAAAAAAAACAATTGCCTTTCTTTATTTCTATAACATTTTTTATTAGTATTTTGTTATTTAGGCAGTCATAAATGAAACATTCACTACCAGATAATGCCAAAACATTGCTGTGATAAGAATAGTGTTTAAAATCGTAGTCAACTAAAGCTAGTGTGTGATAAAAATTGAGATATAAAATGAAATTTGAGATTACATTTAGTAAGCAACAATCTCATAAGGCTGTAATTTATGAACAATATTTAGTAATAAATTTACTCTTTGCTACACATATTGTGTTTTCTCTTGTTTTCATATACATTTACGATTTATCTAGCCAACATTTTGAAAATATATTTTTAACGAAATCTCCTTGTACCGTCGTTCAGACTAAAATTGTTGACAATTCGCTCTAGCTATCTAGATCCTGGCAAATGCAGGACAAAAGCACACAGAAAAAAAACCCCTTGAAGCAAAATGCCACCACAATATATGCAAATGTCCATTTCCGGCCACAAGGAATAAAAAAGGGAACAAAAGCTCCAACATCCTTTTCTTCCTGCTGCCTTTGCCATGTTGTATTAACAATAAAACTTTAAGCAAACGTATAACGCAATAACAAGAACGATGCCACAAATGACAAAACAAAAGCAGACCAAATTTTGTTACTAACGTCTCTAAAGCATAAAACAAAATAAATTTGTTCATCCAGAGCTTCCCTTTAAAAATGTAAAAGGGAATTTATTAAAAAATTTTCCAGCATTGTTTACTATTTGAATTTATGAAATTTTAGGTTTTTAAAAGGTTTTTTATATTTTATCTTTTATAGCAAAAGAGATTATCGAATTACAGCATAGAAATGTGCAAATCTTTATAGATTTTTTCTACATCACTAATATAGAAATCAGAACATAGAACCGTATAAAATTTATATTTTGGCTTATCTTTTCGTTCTTTTTATTTTTAAGTTTTTTAGATTATATAACCTTGACAAATTTTTTAATTTAAGGAGACTTTAAATTTCAGTTTTAAGCTAACTTTTTAATCCTTTAGATTCTTTTTACACTAGTAAGTTATAAAATACAGAATATTCACAACGTGTAAAATAAAAAGAAATTTGTTGGTAATATAAAAAATATACAAAATAAACCCAAAAATGGACTTTGCAACCTACATTTGCAATAACAAAAAATACCAGAAAAAGCCAAAATTAAGGAAATTTTTTCCATCAGTACCACATGTTGTTAAATGAATTTTTTTCAATTAAAAAAAAAGATGTTAACGCAGATATAAAGAAATAAAAAGAAAAACAACCCTAGAGTTGTTGTTTCGCTGACTTTTGCAAAAAGTGATTTTGTATAAAAAGTGCTGATAAAAAGATTTAACACCATACCATAATTGAGTTTTAATAAGTTCCTTACCAACACTAACTTGAACAAAAAATATTTTAAATGTAAATGCTATTAACAGTCATAAGCGTTAATAACAGTGAAACGCTATTACCAAAAAAGCACAATTAACAACAAAATTGTTGAAATATTGTATTTCAGAATATATTCTAGAGTAATGCAGGTATTATTTTCACATCTTTATGTATGTACATATATGAGCATATACTTAAATATTTTCCATCAATTATGTTGCACTGAAATATTTTCCATTAATTTTGTTTTGCATGTATTCTGCGTTTGCCTAAATGAATTACTTGCACACGATCCTTTAGTCTCTAATAAACTTCTCATTTGATCGGAGGATTTTAACTGAACCCAGGTAATAATAATTTAAAAAGTGAGTATAAGATAAATAAAAATCTAAAGATTAAGTCTTAACATATATAAAAATATAAAATTTATATAACAAATAAGTTGTACAAAATTATATGGAAGGTATTACTGAACACTTACATACATAAATGTATATTTTCAAAAGTATCAGATAGTCTTCTTGATTGGAGCATTTTCTTTTTGTTGGGATTGGTTATGAATTTATGTGACATGCTCGAAGTTTATATTAACATATAAAATTTTACTTCAATCAAGGATCTTACACACCAGTAAATTTAATTTTAATAAAATAGTTCTATGTATAGTTAATTAAAGATATTTTAAAACGGATTAAATTAAATAAGTAATAAATTTTCAATTAAAGAGTGAATAAATCATTCTTTTACATTGACATTACATTACATATTGACACATAAATCAGTGATTTATGGCAGAATATAAGTTGCATTTCAATAGAGAAAATAATCAGACCTAAAAAGAAAATGTGGTTTAGTGACTTAAATTAAGTCCTTGATTTAGTCAATTCATAGCACAAAGTGTGCTCTTACCTACCGTTTTGTATATTCATATAAATTTCAATTAAACAAAGAAAATATAACAAAAATAAATGTTGAATTAAGAGCTAATTAAAGTCATAAAGAAAATTTAAGTTTAGTCTTTTTGATTTAGTTAGCTCTGTTGACTGGAAGTGTAAAATCATTTAGTTTCTTTTCTCTCATTCAGTTGGCATGGCCACCTCTGGGTTACTCTATTATTTTTGGCGCTCACTGTATAATTAAGTTCATTTGGTAGATAGACAGACAGACAGCATATCGCTTTCTCTCATTCTCATTTTCTCTCCTTCTCTGTTTTTTTCTCTATCTTTGTGAGCTAATGAGCAATAACTAATTCATAATTATGCATATCCACTTGCTGTTCCTCGTTGCTCTTCATCAAATTGAAGTAGTTTTATTTTAGCTTTTCTCTGCACGTTGTTTTCATCTTTTTTCCCCTCTCCCTCTTTCTCTGTCCCTTTCCATTCTTGGCTTCTTTGCCCTCGTCATTGCTTGGTAATTGGCACGTTCACAGAAACGAGAAAAAAAATATATAAAAAACATTGCAATACAAAACGAAAAATTAAATTGTCGAAATATGTTGCAAAAGGAATTATAAAATGGTTCAATGTGAAAAATTCTGACAGTTTTCAATTAAGCTTGATGATTAATCAATTTAAAATTGAAAATTGGGCCATGTCAAAAATAACGAAAATAATGCAATATTTCTTATAATGCAATAGTTTTTATACCCTGTACCCATAGGGTAAAAGGGTATATTAAAGTCGCTAAAATGTATGTAACAGGCAGAAGGAGAATTTTCCGACCCCATAAAGTATATATATTCTTGATCAGTATCAATAGCCGAGTCGATTGAGCCATGTCCGTCTGTCCGTCTGTCCGTCTGTCCGTCCGTCTGTCCGTCCGTCTGTCCGTCCGTCTGTCCGTCCGTCCGTATGAACACCTAGATCTCAGAGACTATAAGAGCTAGAGCAACCAAATTTGGTGTCAACATCCGTCTGTTGTGTAGACAGGTTAAGTTTGTTTAAAATTTTTGCCACGCCCACTTCCGCCCCCGTAATTTGGGAAAAACCTATAACTACGGCAATATTAAACATATCGTATTCTTATTTGGCATGCACATTAATATAGCCAAAATGCACCAGCTGACCTAATTTGACCGAAATCGGACAATAAATATCGGAGATATACGTATTTCCGTTTTGTACTGAAACGCCCCATGCAAAATGGGCTGTTAAGTGTGAGCGAGATAGCATGCGTTCGCTGTTGCTGCATGGCAAGCAGAGCAGTGTTGCTGTATGGCAAGCAGTGCTGCTAAGAGAATTTTTTTTGTAAATTGATAGCGATTTTGATTATTTTTGACTTTATGGAGTACTTTTACTTGGTACAGGGTATACTCAATGTCGGCAGGGACGACTTGCTTGCTTCATTTTAACCTTGTTAATTCACACTTAAATAATATTTGTACATACATACATATAAATAGGGAAGAATAACATTTGCCAACATTTATATAAAAAGATGGTTTGAAAAATTGTTTTTGAATTTCCCAGCAAATGCATACTTTAGGAAGTAGCAAACTAAAAAATTAGATAGCATTTAATTAGAAGAAATTAAATTAAAATTAGGTTATTGGTAATCCTTTTTTATCAACCCATTAGACCAATTGCAAATTTTTTCTACCAATATCGGATTTAAGGAAAAGTGTATTATAATAATTTACGTATTCGTTTTTGGATTTTTTATGAATTAAATCAATTAAACTCCATAGATTTCATTGTTTGTGTTACTATTAAGAGTCCGAAAACATTTCTTTCTTTCAGAATAGAAGTGATAAATTAGAGAAAGCATACTAGAGGTAATTAATGTTAATGTTTATCTATCTGTAAACAATTCACAATTTTTATATATGGCCGAGCAGTTGGTGCGGGTGACAAATATCGGTGGAAGGGATCAAACCGTAGCAGTGGCACGAAATCTTGACTCTTTTATTTTCTCATAATTTTAGTCAAATGTCCAAATATTTTCATAAGCTAGAGAAAAATCAGAGTGGCAGCAAACAAATAGCGAGGGCGCCAGTCTGAGGTTTTTGCGCTTAGCGTTGCCAGTCTCAAGGTAGGGACAAGGTGGTAGGTCTACGTTGTGTTCGGCGCTGAAACCCGGGCCGTCACCGTTTGTTGATATCGGTTGATAATGTAAATATTTTTGTTAATCTCAGGAAGATAATTAACAACAGATCTGAGAAATTAAAGAAAGAACTGTAATTAGTTAGAGAAATCATATTGTAAGAGTTCATTTACAAATTTTCCGTTCTTTTTATATGATGAAAATATAATCAAAATATAATTATGTAAGCTTTTTAAAATATATCCTTTTCTTTATGTTTATATTTTTGTAGGATAAACTATTTTGTTTTGTCGTACAAAACAAGTAATTAATTTTTTAAATTGAGGATTGTTGAAAAAGTCAATTCAATTAACGCATGATCATACACACACCTACATACATATGTCGCAATATCGTTCGACGAATTCGTGATTAAATAACCAAACAGACCACACACATTCTGTTCTTATTTTGGGTGTCTGCGTTTATCAGACAGAATAAAAACAACAATAAAGACAAAAAAAAATCGAAAATCCTAAAAGCTTTTAAAACTGAATAATTTTTCCAGATTCTTTATGCCTATTACAAGATGCAATTCTGGGACTAAAATATAAAGATAGATTTCTTTTGAGTTGAGATTCCTCCGAAGAATTTATAGGCTCTAAGTTTGCCATATTTTGGTATATTTCAAAAATATTTAAACCAATTTCAACGCTAGTTTAAAAAAATTTATTTGTTCAGTCAATGAATGATAACTTATTTGTCCTCACAAATTAAGGACATTGGAAGTCCTGATAAATGAAGTGCAAACTGTTCATTCAAAATATGCATAATCACCTGTCGTCTTCGTGGCCATGACAATAACAAGAAAAACAAAAAAAAAAAAAGGTAGAAAACGGCAACTAACTTTTTGCCCGCGAAGCTTAAAAATTAAAATTGTTGTAATTTGTTGCAGTGACAGTGACAACCAGAACGAAGACGTTATAGAAGATGGCCATAGCATTTTTATGAAAGACAAATTAAAATGCACTTAGCGTGCCAAGTTCTAAAGATGCTGGACATGGCTCCAACTAACCACCAGGCAACGTCCAGTCAACCGTTCAACCGTCCAAATGCCACCCATTCAACTCCAATCCCAATACCAAATTGATGTGCGGTTGCAAGAAAAATGGTCCTGAAGCTCTTTCACCATTGCGTCGTTGTCTTGGCAACAGCTTGACATATTTTTTTATTGAGTTTTTCAACATTAACTATGTGGTCGGGTAGCTGGTTGCCTGGGCAAAAGGTTTTTAACTACTTGCGACTTTCACTTTACTTTCTTCTATTTTTTTTCTTTTTATTTTTTTTTTTACTCCTTGTCATTTTTCAATGGTGGTTGAAGTGTCTTGTGTAAGAAGAGTGTAGAAAGAGTAGAAAACAGGGGTTTCTCTCAATTTAAGAACAAGTGCATTTACTGTTAATCGGACTATAAAATCGGTCAAAAGTTAGGTCATCTGGCATAAATAAAGGGTAATTAACAATTTAACTTAACTGAAGCTTAACATTGTCCACAATGGAACTAGAAGGCTTATCTGCATTGGACATAATCGGCAATAATTAAAAATGGAAATCCGTCAATTAAATACTAAATGTTATTTTTAAATAATAAACTGTTGCTTTTATGTATGTATATATTGGTAAATCGAAGTATTAATGAGCAAACTGATAAAAAAAATATTTGATATTGAAATTTATACTGGTATTATTATTGTTATTTTAAGTAAAGAATTTGGTCTTAGGAAATATCAAGAAAATAGGAGGGGTGCCTTTTCTATCCCCCGATTTGGCAACCCTGGTGTTGCAATCTGGCAACTGATAGTTGTAAAGTTTTTCATAAATTAAAAAAATGTAAAGTTTTTGCATTTTGGAGATTTTTATTTTACTGTTACTACTACTGTTACTTTTCTACTACTATTATATCGTATTTACTATTAATAGTAGTACAATTTTTACTATTATTTTTACTTTTGACTATTACTTTTTCTACTTTTGCTAATACTTTAAATAATACTTTTTCTTATAAACATATTTCTAAGATCCTCACAAACAATTATAAACCAAATCTTTCGAGTAGTGCTCGTTACGATTCTGGAGGGAATTGTAACTATTTCTGATTTGAATATAGTAACGGTAATGTGGTAAAATCAATATAAACTGGATATATATCAAAGCGTAGTTTGTCGTGATTTTAAATTGTCCATTGAGGCAGCTAAATGGATGAATGGTTCCCTTTCCCCGCAAACCAGTATGCAGGCAGTTCACTATTTGTATATCTGTGTGTGTGTGTGTGCCATTTAATTGAGTCATGGCAGTTTTGCCAATTGCTGCTGTTGCTGTTGTTGTTGCTGTTGCTGTTGTTGTTGCTGTTGCTGTTGTTATTTGCTTGTTGGCTAAGTCAAATTTATTTTGCAATGCACTTGGAAACCAAAACCGCAACTGGCAACAAGAGATATAGAGAGAAACGACACATAGAAAGCGAAATGGAGTGAGTGAAGAAAGAGAGATAGATAGAGAGAGAGGGAGGGAGCTGTGACTGATAAAAAGAGATAGCAAATGTGTGGGTAAGAGAGAAAGACAGAGAATGCATCATCATGTTGCGTGCAAGTTTTACAAGTGAAAACTTTGCTGTCAGAGATACTTTATGTGCAAATTTTTGGTTAAGGCAAGATACACATACGCAGACACACACGCACACCAATACAGGCATATATGTAACACACACGCACACCAATACAGGCATATATGTAACATACACGCACACACACACGCACACATAGACATGGTCAGCATTTTGGTTTTTCTTGTGCTGCTGCTGCTGCTGCTGCTGTCAGTTGGCAAGTCATTTGCATGCACACATAGCAAACAAATACCAACGGGCCATGTATGACAAACAACAACAACAACTGCAATAACAATAACAACAACTGCAACAATAATAACAACAACTGCAACAAAATGCACCAACAAAAATGCCTTCAACTTGAGGCAACAGCAAACTGCCCGCCTGTTAGCATATAAATCACATTGTAAAAGACAAATTGAAAGCTGTTGTTGCTGCATACCAACACACGCACAAGCAAACACACACACATATACATTTACATATACACATAGTATATATACTTGTACGTGTCTGTATTGGAGTATTGGTCAACTTGCTGCGGGCTTCATTTGAGCCCCAAAGCCTTCAATCCAATTGCAATTAACACATGCATGAACGTTACGACGATAGCAAAAGACCAAGTGACAGTCCCCTCCCACCCATTCCCTTCTCTATTTCATCCACACTGACCAAAAAAAAAAAATGAAAAGAAATGCCAACAGAGGCACAGTTTGTCCTTTACCCTCAACCCAAAAAAAAAGAAAGAAAAAGAAACACATAAAACTTATCTCTGCATGACCAGAAATTGCCAAAAACTGACATCTTTGTTCAAAAGTTGATTAAAATTTAGTAGTACTCTGTAGAACCAACACAATTGAATATAAAATCTACTTGATTAACTAACACATTACATGAGGAAGACTTCCAAACAGTCGTTTCATGAGTGCATTTCGAGACAAGAGAATGTCAGAATATTTCAACAGTTTGTCCTAGAGTAACTCTACATCTTCTCTAAATGAACGATGACAGTGAGTGATTAATGCATTTAAGAAAGCTTTCACTACTAAAGTTCTTTAATTTTCAATATTTTATATATTTTTATCTTTCTTAGTCGCAGAATTTCTGCAATTTATGGTCGAAATTGGATTTAAATGCAAATAAAATATATAAGACCGTAAATATATTCTAATTTATTTTATTTATGATTTTTATTTTGTCACAGTTAAATTAAGAAAAAACAGACTTATATCTAATTTGCCAGAATAATTAGGAATATATATAATATAGTAGGAGTAAAACAAAAAATAGTTGCAATAATGAAAATTAAAAGTAAAATACTTAGAAAATATTTGATTAACAATTGGGAGTAAGTTTCTTTTTCATAGTTCACTGTAAGGATTTATATATTTTTTTAAATATTGTTAATACAAAATTTAAATCATAATTAATTTCAGCTCTCTTTCTCTCTCTTTAAGCTCTTTATGGCTCTCTCTTCCTACGATTCCAATTTATCATCCTTATAAAATGTATAAATATTTAAATAATTTAATATTCTTAATACTATTCTTTATAATCCTTTCAAATCAAATGGTTTCCGATGTATGTGATTATATGATTAAAAATCTATGAAACCTTATTTTTTATAAATTTAAGAATTGTTTTATATAACATACAAAAAGTTCTTCAAATATAAAAAAAATTCCAGTTTTTCACCTAAATGTTTATATATTGGAAATTTACAATATTTTTGTTGTTGGCTTTATTAGTTAACGGTGGTAATTCCTCTCAGAATATCATCCTCTGATCCCAAATAGATTTATCATTATTTCGGATACATAAGACCTTGAACACTTATCCCCTTCTAGCGTTATACAAAAAAAATGAGAAAAAATGCAAAAGTAAGCTAATAAGTCATCCATTCCTAATTCTTTCAATTTCATTGACGAATACATCTGAATAAATATAAATTTGTTATATTTTCCAATTCATGGGCGTAGCGAAGGGAACACCAAGATAGGCAGCTGCCGCCCAAAATTTTGAACTAAATATACTACATGTATGTAGATATGCTTCAACAATTTTATATATACACAGATTCCCCCTCTAAATAAAGATCATAGCAACGTCCTTTTGCCAGTTTATCATAAATTGTTATCTTTTTAATGGTATTAGTTTGAGAAAATTGTTGTTAAATAAAACAAAAAAACAGATGTTTAACAAAAGTCAGTTGTTTAGAAATTTAATCTGCTTAAATGTGTCCCCTCCCTCCTACTCCACATCATCCCCAACCATCAATCAGTCAACCATCTGTGAGTGAACAAATGAGTCAATTCGTAAGTACTTTAGTTATTCTTTAGAAATCTATTTATCTATCAATTTATCTATCTATTACAA
Source organism: Drosophila emarginata (assembly GCA_037075365.1). Lineage (NCBI taxonomy): Eukaryota > Metazoa > Arthropoda > Insecta > Diptera > Drosophilidae > Drosophila > Drosophila emarginata. Next base: position 202,651 of record JBAMCD010000121.1, read on the forward strand.
TTTAAATGACTAGCAATGGCTGTTTAAAGGCAACAGGACGAAGGATATGGAGGAGGACCATTCTCTATCATAATAATTTTACCCATTCCATTTAGCTGACTCAACAGTTCAATTGAATTTGATGGGAGAGTTGTTGCCGTTGTTGCCAATTTTTGTTTCTTTTGGCCGTCATGGTTTTTGACTATGAAATCTAGATTAGAACTTTTTCGGTGGCAGCAACAACTTGTGGCAAACATAATTACAAGCTGCCAAATGACAACCATAACAGTTACAACAATAACAACAACAAATTGATGTCCTAGATATCCTGGCAACGGGCTCTATTTTATACTGACTCTCTGCTCATAATGAAGCCATAAATTTAAAAGCAGCCAGCCAAAAAAGAGATTAACAAAAGCTGTCTGACTGCCTGAATGTCTTTACTAAGTGTGTACAAAAATATATATATATCTACAAAGATATAGTTGTATATATATATAGACATATATATATATATATATATATATATGTCTGTTGTCAGTGAAATTTAATCAAATTGTGATGGAAACTTTTGTGAAATTAATAGAAATTCACAGGCAACAAACAAAAAAAAAGAAAAGTTGATGCAACAGGATGACAGGCAAAGGGAGTTAGAGCTTTGGGGATTTCCATAAGTTTAAGGCATAAGAAGTGAGGCAGAGGATGGGGATGCATGACAGTGAAAGATCCTTGAAAAGAAAATGCTTTCTACCCATTGCCAATAGCTGTCAACTGCATTTATTATTTACACTTGTAAATAAATATATATGGAAGAATTGGGATGAAGCTGGCGGAGTTAAGAATGAATGTGGAGTGATAGAGGGGCATATGGTTGGGGAGAGATGACCGTCACTTGCCAAGAGTAGCACATACATTCACATTTACACTCCAGTTAACACCCCAGGGACAGTGGCAGAAGCAGCTACGCAATTTACGAATGCTGCGTTGCACTTTTCTGCTTTTGAGGCAACACCCAAGCACACACACACAGTTATACATATATATATATATATTGTATATAATGGTCTTAGCCAAGTATATACTTGAATGTACATTCTCAGTTTGTATATAGTTAGTTATACTAACTTACACACATGCATTTGTAAAGCAAATTTGTATTTATGCTCCTTGCCAAAGCATCCATGACACACGCTTGGCATTTGGGTTTGGGGTTTGGGATCTCGGGTTTGTCTTTCAATGCTCTTTCTGACTTTCAGCACATTATGTGCTCCGTTTAATGTCTATGTATATACCAATACAACCACCACCACCATACCACACCATACAACACCACACTCACACATTTACACTGAACGAACGTCAAGTGGCAATTTACATTAGTTTTATTGTATAAGAAATTAGCAGCATTTAGCATTTAGCAGCAGCCGGCAAAACTTTTGCCTTTGGCTTTACTTTCTCCATCCAGCAGGAAGCGGAATATATATATATAAATATATATATACATACATGTGTGTGTGTGTGCATTTCCCTCTGTGCGTGTGTTAGATTTGTTTGCTCATATGGCAACTTGGTTGCCCTCAGCATATCAATTTGATCCTTATGTCGTCCTGCCGCAGGAGATATCCAAGGTGCGCCACACAAAAAGCACAAATCGATTTTGTTAATGAAAGCAAAAAAGAAAGAAAAATATAAGCAAACTCTTTCAACTTTCATCTTCAATTCGTATCCCACAAAGTAAAAGGGAAAAGTGTGCTAAAGGGAAAAGGAAACCGGTTGGTAATCTATAACATTTTCTTACACTTCTATTTATAGATTTTTCTATCGTTATACCCTTGCAGAGGGTATAATAAAATTAGTAAAATGCTTAATAAAGAAACCAGATAAGGAAGATATATATATACATATATATATATAACTGATCTAGCTTTTAGACATTAATTTTTAAACTATATTAACAAAAACTTGGTGGATAAGATTTTATCGTATAAACGTTTTTCATGTTTAAGAATTGGTCCGATCGCACTACAAGAAGGTAACGGAATAATCAGTGTAGAATAAAAAGTTGACTTATTAGCTCAGTTTTTTGTACCTTTCACATCTACGAATAATCGAAAAATTATTCCTCTCCATTAAATTCAGTCAAAAACTTCGTTTTGTGACTTTTGCTGCTTTTTTTTTTATTTATTTATGTACATTATTCATTTTTAAATTCAACACTTAAACCTTTGTGTGATGAAGAAAAAGTTCTTTAATATTTTGCAATTTTAAAAACACTTACATTTCGGTATCTTACTATTTATTTTTATTAATCACAATCTATTTTCACTCAAACAAAATATAAACTAAACGAATTCTCGATGAGAAATATGGCACTGATTTAAATCTATTCCACCTATAACATACAAAATATAAAAAAAAAACCTATAATTTTGTAAACTAAAGCACCTACACTCGAAAGTTAACCCCCATTTAAATATCTAGATAATTGGTCTAAACTATCTCATGGCTGAAACTAAACAAAGTGACATTCGTTGACCAGGACAACATCATCGTCGACCAATTCCCCATTTTTGTTGGCATGATGCTCATGATGAATGGGACAACTGACAATCAGTTCATCTTCTTTATGTGGTGGGAATACTTCCATCATCGCCTTGATCTTGTCATTATGCAAATCCTTTTTCCCCTTCTCCGTTTCGAAATCTTTTTCTTTATCAATGTTCTTAGCCTTCTCCTTTTCCAGTTCATTCTCGTGATCGAGTTCCAGATGATCGCCCAGCAAATGCTCAACAACTTCATGATTATTGCGTAATGCCAAATCCACAGCATTGTCCAGGAATTGATAGAGTTGTCCATCGATGGCATTACGATGTGACTGACGCACTGGCTCGACTATGGAGTTATCCATGTTACTGGCAGATTGCATTAGATGTTGCAACATATAGAGCATCGGTGGCACAACTGATGATGTCTTGTGTTTGCGATGTCGTTTCGGAGGTGCATCCACATGACCATTCTTGGCTTCGGCTGCATTTAAGAGCAGCAAACCACCCAAATCCTGATCTGGTCCATAGTTTAGCTCCTGCTGTACACTTTCAACCATCATATTTGGTGCCAATATTTCAAATTCCTTTACCTCTTGTTTGCCATCGGGAGATACCATTTTATTATAGTAAACATACGGTGGAGATGGACCCGATGATGCCCCTTGACCAACATCCAGTGATCCACCATGATGACGTCTATGACGTGCCTGATGTGATGGCATCAAGACTTCATCGATGCGTCCCAAATGACGTTTGCCATAATGTGATCTGGTAATCTCCAAAGGTAGTCTTTCATCCAAAATCAATTCCACCTTGCCAACATGAGATGATCCATTAACCAAAGGCAGAGAATTGGTGATCGGTGTAATGAGAATTTGCTTATCAGTGGGCGAAACTGTGGTTCCACTGGTAGTCATGGTAGTATCATTTACCATGGTAACATTTAATGGTAGATTGGTAGTAGTTCTCATATTGGTAATAGATCCATTAACTGTTGTCATATCCGGTTCCAGGGATTTCTTCATACTATCAGATGTTTGATTTTCAGAGCGTTTAATACGCAGTCCATGACTAATCATTAGAAATGCTGAAACAAAAGAAATTAGAATAAATTTCCATTTTACCCTTCGTATACTCACAACAAGCGAAAATAAAGATGAACAATCGATTAGCCATGGCTAAAATGATATTATCGATACTTCAATTAAAGGCAGCACCTAAAAATCAGGGAGAAAATATAATTTGTAAATTATTTCAGTTTTAATTTTAGCTTAATTTAATTTAATTTTAACTTACTATTTTTTCACTTTTCCGATTGAGGTTAAGATGTGCTCGATGCAAAGTTTTAACTAGGAATGAGTTTATACACTGCCAGCCTCATGGCAATGCTTTGACAGTTGTTTGAATATCAGGCAAGGGCCACTATGATTCCATGTAACTGACTCTTAACAAAAGAAAAAAGAAAACGAAACAAAGATGAAAAAATTGCCATTTTCCAATCAAAATTCATCACACACACACATATACACACTCATGCATGTTTGTGTGTGTGTGTGTGGCGACCTTTTCAAGTGCTGCAAATGGCAGCAACCAAACCAGGAAAACAGAAAACAAAAATACTTTTTACTATGGGCAACGATTTTATGTTACCCTTTTTGTTCTAGAAACTAGCTTAATATAAAACAAGAAATTAATTATAGTCAGATCGAAATTATTAAGAATATTTTATAATATTTTTTTATGATTTTAAAAAATTATATGTATGTATATTTATATCATTAAATTGTTCTTTTGAAAAGCTTTTAATGAATATGGATCAATATGGAGACACAAATAGTAAAACCATCAAAAAAGAAGAAATAGATGAATAAAAATCATATTGGTATGTATTTGTTTTTTTCTGATTGTATGGGAATTAAGAAAAAATAGTTTAAAAGTTAACAAATAGTCTAACAAAATAGGTTATTTTAAAATTTCTCTAATTTCATTAGTTTCTTTATATTGTTAAACTCCTACAAGTTGTCCTAAATACAGTCAATATAAAATAACAAATGGATAATATTCCAATAAATAAAGATTTTTATTGACTAATTTGAATTGACTTGTATTTTCGTTCAATCATAAAGTTAAAAAACGATCAGTAACTGGAACTATTCGACAAAAGAAGACAAAATTAGTAAGAAAATCAGATTTTCGGACTGATAATTATACACATTGCATCTATTTAGGACTAGAAATATGACTATTCTAACACCAGAGAACCTTTTAAAATACATTTATCAAAAACATAAAAGAAATACCTTAAGATGCCATTTTTCCAATTTTCTTTTTTTTTAAGAACTGATTAAGCATATTATTTATTTATTTAAATTTAAATTTGGGTGATTTTACTATTTTACAATTTTTTAATTGTTTAGTGCCAAATCTAAAATCCCGATAAAGAAAATACTTAAGAGACCCCCTTCGTTACTTGTCTTATTAAATTTAAAAAAAATATAAACAAGCCTTTAAACTGTATTTAACCTTGCAAAAAAATAAATAATTTTTATTAAGTAAAAAACTACACCATTTCAAACATTTTCACTAGCCTAATAAACTTCTTTATTTTATGTATAAAGGGTATGTAAAACAAAACAAAAACAAACTTTGATTTTTATTTTGTTTCGTGAGCCGCAAAACAAAACGCAAATACAGTGGCAAAACTTTTGGCTTATAAATTTCCAATCAAATTTTCTGCAAAAATCAAACACTTTGTGTGTGTGTGTGGGTGTGGGTGTGTATGTGGTTATGTGTGTAGCTATTACTTGATTAATAAATATTAGCAGCAAAAATTGGAAAATTCTCAGTGAAGCGTAAAAATGCAAACATACGAACGAAATACGATACATTTGCCAAATGACTGAAGCATGGCCAAATATACATTCACGCACACCAACATACAAATATACACACACACACCCACACACTAATACCCATTTTACCCCTCTCCTCAATCTCCTTGTTGAGGAGGCATTAATAATGTAAAGTGCGTGCGTCAAATGTAAATTTTTTTTTTCTTCGCCTCAACTCATGCGATTTCATAAACCTGCGACATTTTCAACAAACAATTTTTTCCGAGCTCAACATTTATTTCTTCTTATATTTTTCTTTTTTTTTTTTCTTTTTTTGTTCCTGCCTGCAGGTGAGCGTCTTAACACCCAGGTGAAAGGTAGAACGAGAGAGGCAGATAGATAAAATCGAACGGGAAGGCACTTTTCTTATCAGCTTAAATGTAAATGCCAAGCGATTGGGATTGGAGAGTGAAGACCAGACCAAAGCAGGATAGAGCAGACAATGCGGCAGGGGGATTGTGCTTGATGAAACGTTGGAATGGGTCTGGCCAATAGTGTGTGGAACAGCAGCAGCTGCTGCATTTGGGATTTGCACATTCAACTTGTCGGTGCTTCTATAATACGAAAGAGATTGCCCTCTGGCTCTACAATTCCAACATTCCTGGACGGTCTTCCTGGCTAAGTTGATATCTCGCTCTACCTCGGCCGCTCTCTCCCACTCTCTCTCTCTCTCTATCTCTGTCTCTGAATTGTTCTGTCATTGTCTTTCTGTTGTTTTGCTTATCTGGCAGGGTGAAAGCTGCCGGGGGATGTGCGGGGAAATGGTTGTCTGTCCATAACGATTGCAAGTTGAATTTGAGAGCATATTGAATATAAGTCGATTGGGCAACTCCATTTTGCTTCAATTGCTGGATTTATTTACGACAAGCGGTTTAAATATTTAATATGCTTCTGCCTCCCTTCCCCCCTTTCCCCTCGCAACGTGTCAACGTGGCAAAGGGCCAACATATTGACGTTTTTATGCGTAGAAAATGGAAAATTGACTTTGAAGTAAAGCGACCCATGTCCAAAACTGCAACAACTTGAAGGGATTTATCAGCCCAGACACACTCACACTCACACACACACATACACATACAAGGAAAGTAAGTCCTAAAAGTTGGATTTGTGCAAATAAAGTAAGGATTTTCTACGCTCCTTTGATCCTTCATATTGAACTTGAAGCCAAAGAGACGATTGAAAACATTTAATAAGTGTTTCGATTTGTTGTTTTCTTGGCAAGAAAAGACGGAGGGGGAAAAGGGAAAGCTGGAGTCAAGTGTCTCATTAGTTGGCTCGTTAATATTCCAATTGTTGACACAAATACCAGTAAATACAGAGAGCCTTTAACCTGTGTGTGTATGTGTGTGTGTGCGTGTAAAGGAATTTAATTAATAACGTCCTTGGGTCCTTTTCGTGTGCAACGCGGCGTAAACTTAATTAAATGCGCAAGTGGCAAATGAAAAGTGAGCAAAAGATGGCAGGTGGCAAAACTGATGCTGAGCGGGGCACTGTGAGAAAGAGTGGGGGGGAGGGATGGTGAGTATTAAGCAGGGTAAACACATAGAACCCCAATAGTTCTTAAAGTAAACTTGTTTTTGTCACATGTCAAACATTTTATTGGCCAACTCATTTTAATAGTTGAAAAATACAAGGGGAAAAATTATTACCAGCGCTTAGTCAAAATGGCGAATGGGTGGATGGGCGTGACGTTAGTAATGGCGAGTCATAAAAAATAGCAAAAGAACTTACGTTGAGGTTCAGAAACTTTAAAGCTCCTCCATACCCTATAACTATAATATAAATTGGGTATACTCCAATCATAAATCAACATTTCAAAAATGAGCTGCCTCTCTATGATTAAATCTGTGTTTTATTGAGTTTCTGATATTTTAGGGGGTGAATTTAATTAACCATATTTTCTATAATATATTATATATACATATGTATTATTATATAGTATATATAACATATTTTAGTAATACTTTAACATTTAGCAATTTGGTTTTTTATGGCAAATTCTTTATTTTTCTTGACCAAACAGTTTTTAAGGATTGGACATTGGCCAAGGTGGGTTAAGTGGCTTAAAGTCAATGAAGTCAGTATCAAAGAAAGCTCCTTCACACAAAGTTGATTTGAGATTCAAAGGTAACAAAATTAAGCATGGCATCTGATAGAACATTTTTTAATAAATAACTTAAAAGTTAAACTTTTAAAAATTAGAAATTATGCTATTATGGTATAGCCAGATGTACCTGAATGATATGACATTATAGGTATATGAGTATGCAAGTATCTGCAGAATTATTCACAATTATTATAGTGTGCATTGCATTCATCTAATCAAGAATTTAACAATCTAACTAATTTAACAATTAGAAAACCTATTTTACATTCGAAATTCAGTTATTGTTATTGTTATTCTTATACAGATTTTATTTGTCCATCATAGTTAACGTTCACTGGTACCATTTGATCTTGAAACGGGCTTAGAGAAGCTTGGAAGCTTATAAAACTGGAACTTTGCTATAAAATAATTAATTTTTTAATGTAGTAAACTAAGCTCAAAAAGTTTCTAACCACAAGAGGGGCGAAATCATAAAAAGATAAAGGGAAACTAGTGTCCCATACTTAATCATAATCCTCCGACTGAGTTAATCTGACTATTTCCTTTCTTAGTTGCTGGTGTTAGTATTGTCCAGGGTATTTACAGAGCATATCAAAGTTAAATGTTAAATATATAGCATACTTTTATGGTTAGTTTACGATTTTAGTTTTTGAATGGAAGTAAAATTTTGCCTGGTTCTGGCTCCATCTTTTACAACCTGTAACTAAGAGCAATAGCAGTGAAATATGCAAAGGAGCATAACTAGTCCAGACACTGACACATGGATCTGAAGTGGGGGGAAGGAGAGGGGGAACTTTAATATGCTTAACTATTAGTTTGACTTGTTCTACATAGTTGCAGTTATTGGGCAAAGAAAAATTTTGAAATCGGAATCAATTTCGGTATAACGCCTGCCTCTCATTGATTTATGGCCATGTTTCGTTAAACTACACACATACACACACACAGGCATATACATAAGTGTTTGAGCCAAGTTTACCGAATTATATTTCAATTTTGCACCGAAACAGAAACAGAACGGGAGTGAGAGAGAGACAGAAGGATGTAGAGTAAGAGGAAAAGATGTTAAAAACTTTTTGACAATTGACTTAAAAAAGTTTTCAAGCTGCCAGAAATTGACTGCCTTTTGTATACAAATAGGGCAAAATCAGGCCTGTAAAACTGGTAGCCCGCCTTTGGGCCACCAAGCAGGGCTCATTTATAAGCAAGAGGGAGAAAGACAGCCAGAGAGCGAATGAGAGGGAGTAAAAGGGAGCTATAGCCAACGGAAGTAAACACATAGAACGGAAATGAAAATTCAATTATTTCGTTACGATTGTTCAAGTTTTCTTATTTTTTTTTTGTGTTGTTGTGTGTGCTCTCTCTTTTCTACTTCCCTCCCCCTCTCTTCATCTCTCTCTCTTACTGCTTTTTGGCGTGTGTGAATTGTTGCAGCAACAACAAAAATGCGCAAAAAAAAAACAGAAAATAAATAAAAGTTTTTTGTAAAATTAAGTTAACGTGCAGCCCGTTCATGCCACATGCAACTTTTGCTGCTGCTGCGTTTCGGACAAATTCAATTTTGAAATGCAATTTTTTTTTTTGCCTCTGAATACCCTGTAGCCATGGTGAATAAGGGAGTTAATTAGTGCTTAAGGCAGCATCACTAATCAAGTACGTTGAATGATCTTTCAGATGCGTTTCAATTTGTTAAAGCCACAAAGTTGATATACTAACAAGATCTCATTTATTTTTCAATAAACCAAGACCTAAATAACTTTTCGTTATTATGACTATTACTTTTACTAGCTTAATTTCATTACTATAACTAATTTCACTATGACTAATTAAAAATGTGAGACTAGTCTGAAGTATTACTCTATTCAAAATGTTTCTTTTAGGAAAAACTAAATTAACAAAACGTTTGAAATAAACTAAATAAACCAAATAATTTAAAATTCTTACTGTGCATTATTACCTAGCTGATTTGTCTTTACTTTAATTGGAGTTTATGCTAATAAAATTCTATAATAGCCCAAAATAAAATAAATATGGAAGATATTTTGAATATATGACAAGAAAATCACATTATTTTTGTTGGTTTAATTTAAATTCATTTATTTAATTTACTTGAAGATAATTTTCAATTCTATTAGAAACTTTTCCTTTGCAAAATGTTTTTTGTACTTAAGATAACGCATACGCCGTGTGTGTCAGCTAAATTAATGATGTAGAAAAATAGTATGATTAAATTAAACGGCCATAAATAATAATTATTTTTAAAATATTCTCCAGTTTTTATCGTTATGTTGTATTCTATTTTATTATTAACTATATTCTATTCATTCAGCTAAAAATAACTATTTTAATACTCATAATATGTTTTGAAGGTTCAAATATGTAAATAAAGCTTTATATAAATATTTATATTAATTAATTAAATTTTTTTTCTATATTTTCTCTCCGTTGTTCACCAACTAGCGGAAGGCCTTGGCCTGTGGCTTAAATGAGATTTGGCTTTGCATTCTATATTCCATCCAAACGAATTTTAAACATATAAAATAAAACAAAATAATTAAAAGACTTTTAAGTTAAAGAAAAGTTCGAAACACAGAATAACAATGAAAAAAAAAAACAAATAAGTCAGAAAAATTACAAATAAATACCAAAAAAATAAAACCAAACAAGTAAAGAATTTTGATAAACTAATTTATTTAATAACAATAAAAAACAATAGGTGAATACAAAAATAAAAATTTATAAAAAAAATGAAACAAATAAAGGATTTTATATAAAAGTTTTCAAAGATTTAGCTGAAAAGATAATTTTCTATAACCAATATCAATCCGTTATATATGTATATAAATATAACCTTTTAGTGTAATCGGTCAAGGATAATGTCATCCTTCACAGTTTTAATTCTTAATTCTATTAGTTGCCATAATTTTTTATCAAGAGAAATAAATATGCTTCGTAGATCTATTTATGAATATATATGTATGTATATAATTCTAGTGACTAGTTATTAATTTATACATATATCTTTCTAGTTATCTTTTTTTGATACTTCTTTATTTCACAAATTATCTAAAATTCGAAATTCTTTTTGGAAACAAAATTATTTTTGATCCGTCCAGATGCAGTTTTTAAGATGACTCCAACTAATTGTCTTTTACTTTTAAATTCTTCCATATAACTTATCCGTTCTTGTCATAGGGTAACATTAGGTCTTCCCCCAAAAATTTAGCATACAAATTTAATGTATTTCCTTCTCTTTCTTTTTTTAGTTTTGTTTTTGTCGTACATATAACTTAATGCCAGTTTTCACAGTCGCTTCACGGACAATTAGTCCCAGTCAGCAAAACGATAGCAATAATTTGAATTTCACTCGTTGTCAGACAGTTTATGACTATGGACCAACTATACAAATTGTACGGCCTTCTCTTGACCGTGACCATAACTGTCGCCTATGTGACTCATTGCAATTTCGAAAGGAAACTGGCTGAGAGGCGTTCGAGTCAATCGGTGTTTGCGTTGACAGTATTGGATACCTTTGGCCAACCAGTGGAGATGAAACGATATATGGGCCATGTGTTGCTCATTGTCAATATTGCCTCACATTGTGGCCACACTGTGGCGAACTATGAAGGCCTGACCAGTCTAAAGAAGACGTATGCATCTAAAGGACTGCGTATACTCAATTTTCCCTGCAATCAATTTGGTCAACAAATGCCCATAGAAAATGGCAAACCGATGTTGCAGCATTTGAAAGATGCAAATGCCGAAATTGGTGATATTTTTGCCAAGATCCAAGTAAATGGCAAATTGGCTCACCCTCTTTATAAGCTTCTTGCCCGAAATAAACCCATCGAATGGAATTTTGTTAAAATTCTTATAAATCGTAATGGTCTGGTTTACAGACGATATGCATCAGATGTGGATCCCAAATACTTAAAGTATGATATTGAATTGTTGCTAAGTGAACAAGAAAAATAAAAAAGAAAGTGTAAGTAAAAAAGAAAGTGGAATAGAAAGCCAAACATGTGATGCGTTATCATTTGTATAGGAAAAAACTTCCACTGACTGACGTTTCACATGTCAGGTATTTTTTTTTCTTTTTGAGGTTTATTCTTGTTGTTTGTTTATCAATATTTTTATTCTTTTCGTTTGCACCTTCCTTTTGACATCTGTCATTTACAAATGCCAACTGAGAGAAGTTGAAGAGAAAAAATAGAGAAAGACAGGCCATGTGGCCTTATGTCTCTGCTGTTTTACCAGAAAAAAAATCAACTGAAATATGAATTTTTGAAACTGCAACTGTTAAAAGCTATATTCTTTGTCCTCGAGGGTAATATGGGGTGGGTAGGGGGTAGGTAAACCGCAACCAAGCCACAAAACTTGGCAACCAAAAACCAACCTCTTGTTTGCCCATTTTGGTATGCTATTATAGAAAAACGTGCCTTTGCTTCTTCTTTTCTCTGTAGTGTGTGTGTCTGAGTGTGTGTGTGTGTGTGTGGGTGTATGTTGACAGTAACCAAAATTGCCACAATTTGCGGCTGTGTACAATTTGGCCACGCATCAATCTGTGTGAGCATGTTAACCAACAAAACAAAAAAAGAAAAAAAAAAGGAGAAAAAAAATGTGAAAGAACCATTACAAACAAGCCAGACAATGTCGTCAAAAGGATGGCGATGGCGCGTGCTGCAGAGCATTTCCGTTTCCGGTTACGCTTTTTACACTTAAAATGTTTTTTGTGTATTGTAGTTTTATTTTTCGTTTACGTTTTTTGTTAGCCTTTTTCTGGCGCAGTTTCCATTACATGTAATAACCTGGGCAATGGGCCGCTGCTTTTTTTCTTAACAGACCAATTTAATTTTTCAACAGTAGCGACCCTTGATTAGGGGTGGCAGTGGGCGTGCTTAAGTATGCAGTGTTAAGAAGAGAGTTTTAAATGAGCGGTGGTTGGGGTGGCTGATGAGGACTGGGGGGCGGGGGGGTAGTTTGTTAGTTGGCTTGGCATTTGTTTGGTTGCCTGAGTTGAAACTTAATTAACATTTGATTGATAAAGGTTATACACTCACATTCACACACACTCACACACAGTCTGCATGCAAAATGAAAATTTTCAATGCCAACGGCGCATTCTCCAGTGATTATTTATGCGTGTATTTGTATCTCTCTATGTGTGTGTGTGTGTGTCTGTGTAGGCTTAGATGTGTGCGTGTTCGAAATTTTAATTAGTATTATAAATTATTGCCAACGGTGTAGTAATTAAATGTGTTTTGTATAGAGAAAGAGAGCTAGAAAGAGATAACCATAGAGAGAAAGAGTGAGATATTTCTCAATTAAACTTGTGTGTGACAGACAACCACATCTTTTCTTCATCCTCTTCCTTCTCCTCTTGGTCGAAATATCTTTACAAATATTTCATTTAAATTTGCATAAAAAAATCGGAAAAATTTTTAGGTATTGCTTGGTAATTTGATTTGATTTTCAGTCAATTGGCAATTGAATTTTTATTTTTCTTTTCTGTTTTCTTTTTTTGTGGATTGAAGCCTTTTTGCTTAGCACTAAACTAAGCTACTTAGTGTCCTTTCACTTCTCATTCTTATTCCTTTTTCATTCACTAGCTGTCCTTTGTCACATGTGTCTGTGTGTGTGTGTGTTGCTGCAGTGAAAATTGCATTTTCCTTATCACTTTTCCAACGCCACGCAAATGGCAAATGGCAGATGGCAAAGAGCGTGTAAAAGATACGACAAACTCAAAGAACTTGAGTGCTTGAAGGATAGACAGAGAGAGAAAGCTACTTGAATGTTCTTTACAAAGACCAGGAATGAAAGAGTAGAAAAGAGAGAGAGAGAGAGAGAGACAAAGAGGAGAGACGAAGGAAATGGGAATTCAATTTGTCGCCTCGTCCATTCGTCCGTTTTTCTGTCTTCGTCGTCAGTTGGCAGTGCATTATTCAATGGATGGGTCCAGGCAATGGATGCGGCACAAAAGATACACCGAATGTAACCAACTTCGAATTCGATTTCAATCATCATTTGACTCGCTTTATCATATTAAAAATTTATTGATATTCACCCAAAAGACCCATAAAATGCTTCAACACAAAATAAAAGTAAAAGCAAGCGAAAGCAAAAAGAAGAGAAAAAAAACATGAAGCAAAATCCAAAATATACGTTTAAGCCAGGCCAAAAGCGAGCTACCACCACCACTGCCACCACCACAATCAAAATAAAGAAGAAGAAAGGAAAATTCAATAAATTGCTTGGCTCGACATAAAATAATGCTGCATTATAGACTTTTGCCGCCTCAGGCAAAAAACCGCCAAATGTCGCCCTGGAGAGGCCGAACAACTACAGCAACAACAACAACAATAATAGCAAGAACAACAACCATAAACCTAAAACATACGGCAACCTTGGCAGTCAATGTAATCCTAGAACTTCTTAAAACAGAATTCATATTAGTTATGTTATGTCTTTTGATTTGGCAAGATGAACAATTGAAAATTGTTTCACCAAAAATTTTGTTGTTTATAATGATTCTAATCAGCATTCAAATCAAGTTCGATTCAATAAAGACGAAATAATAACAAATTTGAAGATAATCGATGTGTCTATCGGTTTTTCTAACTATTTAATAATATTTTAACAATTCAGCATTATTTTGTCTTTCGACTTTTGTAACTATAAAATGATTTTTCTTTTTACTTTAATATTAATTATCATATGTATATTTCATTCAATTTTTGTATTAATCTTTATAAGTAATATTTAAAGATTATTTATCGAATGTTCTTTATTTAATATTAATCTTCATAAATAATATTTTACGATTATTTTTGTATTTTCTTTATATTTTTATATTAATATTTATAAGTAATATTTTAGTTCTCTATCTATTATCGTTTAGTTTTATCTATATACTTTATTCTGACCTTATTATTAATTATCTGCCATTTAAAAATCTATGTATATAGTCCAAGTCCAAATCCATGTACATAGCTAATTTTTATTATATTCGCTTCCATGTTTTTATTTTTTCAATTTCTTTGGTTTACATCTTCTAATTTTTCTTCTTGGATCTTTTTATCTTCTTATTTTTGGAACTTCATATTTTCTTTCTATCTACGTTTTTATCTTTCTATCTTTTTGATTTTTTTTTGTTTCAATCTTTCTATCTTTCATTCTTTCGATAGAATTTTTGTTACTTTGGCAAGAGTATACCGGCTTCGCATTGCAATAAATCTAAAACTAAATCGCACTTATACATATATATATATATCTATACATATTCCTTGTCTGTCTTTTTTTTGGCATTTTTGCTGGTAATTCAAATTGTCGCCGACGAAACAATGACAATGACACCGCCGCTGTGCGCTGCCCTTCACGAATCGATTTCTATTTATGTTTTATGAGACGTAAAATGATTGAGCCAAACGGAAGGCGGCAATCGAAACGTACAAAAACAAAAAACCAGAAAAAAAAATAAGAAAGAAAGAAGAGGAACCAAAAGCAAAAATTGGAAAAGATGAAGATGAGAAAGAGAGAATGAAGTATGAGAAGAAAGACAACGGCACATTTATCGCCAAGGCAGACCGCATAAAATGCGGGACACACGCACATTTATGCCCACCATTATCCCCCGATCCATCCCCTCCCTGGTGCCACAGTTTTGACAACGACGTCAGATAAAGGCGTATGCCATGAGATGAACGGAAAAATGAGATGGGGAGGGTGGCGGGAGGAGTGGAGTGGCAAGTCGGCCGATATCAGGAAAATGTTTGTGACGTAGAAGTACTTTTTTTCCCCTTACTCTTACATTTGAGGCATTTTATTTATCCGCTAGGTTTTCTTCGTTTCTTCAGTGTTTCTTATACCCTTTCAAAAGAGGATATATTCACTTTGGTCAGCATCTCCGATTATATCATATATAATCCAGATCTGCATGAAGAGCAGACGTTTTCATCCTAAACTTAATATTACAGAGCTGAAATTTTGCACACAGGATTATTTTCAATGCATGCAATTTATATTTCGGAATTATGCCGATCTGATGACTATATCTTATACTTTCCATAGGAACGATCTGCTGAAAATAAGGTTTGATCATCAATAACTTTCTTGCCTTTCAATCGAATAACACGAAATTATCTGCTTGATAGTTTAATGCACATCATAACATATTTACCAAGTATTACCAGAATCGGTTGGCTATATCGTATAGCTTAAATACAAACGATTTGTCCAAAAAAGGTTCCGATATGGAAAACTTTTTGTTTCTTAGGCTAAAATTAAATTTTCATCAGTTTAATATACTTCTCAATAATTCTCTTCAATTTGTTTAAAATCGGTTGACTATACTATGTATAGTTCCCATAAAAAAAATCGATCAAAAATAAAGTTTTCAAGCAATAACTTGGTGTTAAGTTTCAGTAGAATTGGTCGTCTATATGTTATAGCTGCTATGGAAACTATCCTAACAGAAAAAAAATGTTTAGTATAAAAAAAACAGACAATAAATTTAGATTAAACTTGTTTTCCTAAAGAATCTTCTAAGTTATTTATAATTGTCCAAAGAGATAGGGCATACAAACTTCGACGAGTTCGAAGTAAATTTGTTCTTCTAGTTTTTCTTCAATTTTTTTTTTTTTTTTGGCTTTTCTTTTTTTTTTTTTTTTAGGCTTCTCTTTGTTTGTGGCTATCATCTTAAGTTGATATGGTGTTAAGCATTCTTTTTGTTGTTGTTGTTGCTGCACTTGAAATGATGGACTGACAGCATGTGCGAGAATGAGAGATTGAGAAATTGATAGAATGCGCTGTAATGTATGCTACAAAAAATTCGAAAAGGGTTTAAAATATCGAAATTTATTTTCGATTTTTGTATCTTTAATTTGGCTTAATTCATCATAATTAATTCGTATATCGATCCAACAATTAAATACACACAAACACATTGTAATGCTAATGACAAAATAATTGATCGAAAGGCAATCTCTCCCTTTTAGGCTTTTTGATTCGAATTGTTGGCCAAATATATAATATGCCAAGCATTTCAATTTGCTAGACCAAAATGCCGCTAAGCGGCTTATGTCTCTTCCATTGTGTGTAGTTCTATGCATATGTATTTGTATGATGTTTATGTGTGTGTGTGTGTGTGTGGCTAAGTGAATAAAAATCTTTGTGCACAATTCATTAAACGCAAATTATGCCCCAGAGATGGCCCAGAAGGGAGATGAAGCCGGTGGTTGTTGCCTTTGTTATTATTTGTTTGCCAAGCACACGCAAGGCATACAAATTAAATATGAACTCACACACACACGCACACACACACACACATACACACAGAGAGAGATAGTAGGCAAGCGAAAGGATTCATCTACACACTCACACACTGATACATAGAGCAGACAATGAACTCGAAAAGGTAATAAAGCGCACTTGCATCTAGACAAAAACGAAGGGTGAGAGAACGGTTAAGTGAATGGGCCAGACCAGCTGCCTTTGAGCCACTTTTCTGGCAGGAAATGGCCGGGTCATAGATAAATAAAAAGTTGACAGCACAATTTATTGTCACACTTAGCGAATGAGCTGTAGCTGTAGGCATTGTTATGCAAAAACCACCAAATAAAAACAAAAAGAAAGTAAAAGAAAATGTCACAAAAAGGTATAACAACAGGGCATGAAAATACTTTTTGGCATTGCGTATACGCAATGTGGGACCAACAATTTGCATTGACGTCACGTGGCACAATTGCAATTCTGTGTATATGTGTGTGTATGTGTGCGTTGATTTGAGCATCAACTGTTGCAGCTGCACCAGTGGCAACACTCATGCCACATTATTCCTGCTACACGTGACCCAAAACGAGAAAATATCTATGTATATAAATATATATATTGACTGCTGCTGTTGCATTGGCTTTATTGGCACCATCGTTAGCTATTGTGTATTTTATTTATTTTTATTTTAAAATTCCTCAATTTCGCCACTTGGTCAGAATCTTAAAGTTGAAATTGAAATTCCAATGCTTTATAAAACGGACATGTTGAAAAGTATTGGAATCCTTTTTCTTTTTTTTTTGCTTTTTATTGAAACAACCAAGGAACAATAAATTTTGTAGCGCATACTTCAAACGTCAAATGCGGCAGCGATAAAAATTTCTTTATTGTGCCACACACACACACACACACACAAAGAGAGTTAGAGTGAAAAAGGTATATGGCTTTAACATCATTGCATTCCCTCTTACTCTTTTGGCTTTGACAGTTTTTGCAATTTATATTTATTTCAAGGGCTACGCATAAGCAACTTTGGCCCGTGCATAAATTAAGATAATCGCGTTTTAGTTTTGGCCTGTTTAACTGTCAGTTGCTGTGCTGCATAATTTATGGGCTAACAACAGACAGAGAGAGAGAGAGAGAGAGAGAGTGTGTGACCCTTAACCAATTGGCCAATATGGCTTTAATTGAAACTCATTTTACTTACGACCGTATAAGCAACTACGAATGATTAGCTAAACAGCAATATACAGGCATTAGAGCAATAGTCCAACAAACATGACTAAAATGGCCAACAACATGTTGTTGTTCTTGTTGCTGCTGTTGTTGGTGTTGTTGCTGCTGCTGATGCTGTTTGCCAGCCGTAGCTCATCAATGTCACAACAATGAGCCATTTTGACAGGTTGCCATATTTTGGAGTGGCGCCATTCGATGGCTATGGCAATGTCTCTCTCGATGGCGATATGCTTGAAATTGTCCCAAAATATAGGCGACAGGATAATAATATTGTAGCATCTGCGCTAAAAAGGGGGATGCGGAAGGGGGGTATGTCATGTCCATGCCTAGGCCAGTTGCCTGCTAATGAATTAATGGCAATTGCTGCGTGTTGATTGAGTGCTCCTCCTACTTCTCCCTCTCCTCCCACACACAACTAACTAATCACCGGCAACGGGAGGTCATTGGAGTAGACTGAAGTGGCATGAAGTGAAGTGAAAGTGTTAACAGCGAATCAAATTTATATCAACTTTAATGATGATGATGAAACTTAAAGCTCATACAAGGACATAATTTTTCTGTGGTCCATTTAAAGGATTTTCAGCCAAAGACTATTAACTTTCTCAGTTAAATGAAACCAAAATTGATGCCAAGCAGATTATTTGCATAAGTATGTATGTATATTTGTATATATGTATGTATATAGCTATATAGGTATGTGTATGGGTGTGCTTGTGTATGCATGTGACTGGCAGTAGAGAGTTAAGTCCATTGTGTTTAGGACTGGCACGTGCTATTCACATTTAAACACACATTGTGCCCTAGCCTTTGACCTTTCCCTTAAATATGAGAGATAGACTGAGACAGTGTTTGACCGTGTTTGAGAGAAAGAGAAAACAACTATGGGCCGTCTGGTTATTATTTTAATGGCCATTTTTACTGTGCCGATTTGCAGTTGCTGCTGCTGTTATGACTGGCAATGACCAGGCCATGATTTTAATGCCACTTTAATATAATTTTTATGCTTAGCCATCTAAATACGTGCCCTATATAACCATTCGAATACAAAATGCGACTTGGCTTTTATTTCGAATCAATGATTTGACATATTTACTCTGATAAGCAATAACCAAAAATCAAATCGAATATCACGCATTAACAAAATATCACAAAATGCATATAAATTGAGGAATGATTAAGCAAATAGATATATCTAAAGGTTATTATCCCCAAATCGAATATCTAATTGACAAAGTTTCACTTAAATTGTAACTTGATGATTAAGTGTCAAATTTTGTTTTTTTTTTTATCAGAGTTATATGTGTTTTAGGAGCAACGAATCGGAAATTTGTTGCCAATATTAATCGTATAATCAAAAAAAAAAAGACAGACATTGTCTGGCCAAGTTATTTGAGCACTTTTCATTATTTTTCTGACTGAGGTCATAAACTTTCGAATTTATAGGCAGAGCAACGCAGTTTCTTAGGGCTGTGGCTTTATGTTATAGTAGTCCAGACCGATCAATTAAATAACTTAGCCTATCTAGATACATCCTTATGTATCAAGTTTCAATCACATTGCTCAAAAACAAATAATATATATGTATGTATACAACTCGAAATAGAACTGGAATGCTAAATAAAGATAATTTGTCCTTTTCAAGTTCATAAAAATACACAAATTGGATCATATCAAAATGAAATAGTAACATAATTTAAGTTTGGTTTTGTATATCATTTGTAAATAATACGGAAACCTTAATAAATATAAAAGAAGAAATATTGGAATATCATAAAGATAAAGCTGTGTTAATTAAAGTTTCAACTTTTGTATTTGTTTTTCTAATTTTTTGAATTTTGCTTAGAGAAAATTTTTGTTTCTATTTGTGTTATTGCCACTCGAGTGACCAACAGTCGCCATTTAAATCTCAATCCGCTATCCTCCCGGAATCCTCTCCTCCATTACCACCATTCTGATCATAATTTATGCAATTCGTTTGTCGCATTTCTTTGCATAATTTAAATTAAAGTCAAACATAAATTGGCCTTTTGTGCGTTTTTAGTGTGTGTTTTTTATTTTATTTTTTTTTTCACTGGTTTTGCTAATTAAATGCAGCGGCCTCTTCAAATGCAAATTGAAGAAACTTTTTCGTAACTTTTCGAGTGCCAAATGTGAAAAAATAAATTTTTTAATTAAAATCATACGACATGGAGGACATTGAGTTGGGGGGCAAAAGAGCGGTGATGTGGATCCTGTTTGTCCCTTGTTAGTTAGAGTTGATTTTATGTCAGTAATTAGCCAAGTGGAAAAGGTTACATCAAATCAATTTACACATTTCTACAAATTGTAGTACATATTTTTTAGCACTTGCTCAAAGTCTCATTACCATTAGAAGACGGTTTATGCTGCTCAACTAATCGCACATAGCCAATATATATAATGTACATCATAATTAACATTAGAACTGTACAAATAATTTAATATTGTTTCTTTTCTATATATGTATGAAAGAATTTAATAACTTACCACTGATTCCCACCAGTACTGCATAAACAAATACCAAAGAAGTACTCAACCAGATGAGTAGAAATTCTGCTTTATGTATAACTTGGGTCTTGAGAATGGCAAAAATTAGTAGAGCCGATGCCATCATCTCCAGCAAACGTACATGGGTTAGCAAAGTTGTCTGCACTAAATAGATATATAAGAATTAAAATTATAATAAAAAGCTTATGATTCTTTAAAAGAAAGGGAACTACATACAGACAGAGGGTAAATGCATAGTGGCCCAGGATAGTGTTATGGCCAAAAGGCCAATTACTATATGAAATATTCGCGTAACTTCAAACATTCAAACACTCTTCATAAAACTTAATATTTGACTAAATTTGTATTTCCAACTGAATGATTGTGTTAATCTTATCTATTTACTTTGACAAGCCATATCTCTGTTGTTGGTTCTTTGTTGAGCAAAAGATTTGATTTTTAAATGCATTTTAGACACATTCGTATTTCCGATTTCGAGTCAAAATATTTGGTTTGAAATTGAATATCTTTTAATATGAATGTGAAGTAATTGCTTATTACATTTACATTTCAGATTATCAATGTATATTTTGATTAATATTTTAAAATATTAAACATTCATCATCATCAATAAAATCGTAATAAAACCGATTTAAAATTCTAATTTGTTCATGGTAAATTATGAGTAAATTATACGCAGTCTAAATTATTTGTTTTTAATAATATTGAATTCATATATAAAACTTGATTTGCATTATTTTCAATTAAACTTGCATATATTAAATAATTTCGATAACTATCTAACTGAACCTTGGCAACCCTTAAATGACTGATACTAGTGCAATACGTTGCCATTTCGATAACTTCGAAAAGAATGTGGAGTATTCATTATTCTGAACGAGTCGGATATAGAAAAAGCCCTGCACAATTCGTTATATTAGTTTATATTAATTAAAATATTCTTTTGATTAGGTTATTCGGTGACTCCATAAATTGAATTGGGCGACTGACATTGTCCACTCCGGTTTCATCTAAATTATCTAACTGTTTATCTTGAGTATTGGAGTATTCTTGATGTTGCTCCTTTTCGATTTGAATATACGATTTATATTCAATTTACATCACGACGGCTATTAAAACTGAAAAGCGGAATTTCAAATGAGAATTAGAATTAACTCATAGTATCTAAGTATATCTTACTATTAGCTGTAATAGCGAATAATATCCGTCCCACGGATCCATTTACATATGTATATCAAAAGTAAGTACATTGAAAAATCCAAATATGGTAGCTAACCAAATAAATAAAAGCTAAATAAAAAAACAATGCAAAGTTCTATCTTTTTATGTGTATTTTTTAGAAAATTAACATGCGTTCTCCGTGTTTCGTGGAATACAACTAATTATCTGTTCCATGCTGAATGCAACTTTATGGTCCAGTTTGTACTTGTGAGTGTTGTCTTTAGCCACAAATTTTTAATCGAAATGAAAATTACTGTGACACAAATCTTCTTTCACATGCTGCAGCACTCTCTGCAAAGAAAGAATGCAAGACGGCCGTGGCTTTTGTTCTTAAAAAATCAGTAACAACACCCGAATTCTCAACTGATATGAGAAAGCAATTTAATATTCAAGAACCCATTCCACTTACACCCGATGAGGCTTTGGCTTACCTCCTGGATAATTTACTTACAAAACAGCAATACATTAACAATAGGCTAATGAATAAAAGTCACCACAATAACATTTATTCAATCTATATTCTAGATGAAGAAGATAATAGCATTTAAAAAATAAGAAAGTTATTAAATAGAACAGGAAATAATATAGTATTTTTTCCAATTCTATTAATCAGTTTGCAGGGGCGGCAAGAGTGGGCGTATAACAATAAAATTATATTAATATCGATCAGTCGGACAGTGATTCTGATGCCGCATCCGAAACAATAAATCTATATTCGTTTGTATTAGAAAAAAAAAATTATAATGTAAATTGTTGACTTTTAATTGCCATAACTATTTTATTCTCAAATTAATTTGAATCTCGCAAGTAACATTACGTATACGCTATGTGGGCTAGTATGTGGGCTTTTTTTATTATGTACCCTAACATGATTATTTGTGGAAAGTATTAACTCTATAACTGCATTTCTTCTAATTTATGCCAATGTCAAAGCAGTTTACCCATTCCTCTTGAGACACCTCCAAAGTATTGCTTTTGAACACTTCAAATGCTTCTTCAAGTAGTTTTTTGTTTAATATGGGGGAATAAAAATGAGTCATTGGATGCCAAGTCAGGACTGTAGGGCGAATGAGTCATCATTTCTATGTTTTGACTGTTTAAAAATTCATGATGGAGAATGATTCGTCTTTGTATATTTTCTAATTGATTCTCCCAAAATATGTATAATTTCTGCAAAGACAGTTTGCATGGTTATGCGATTAAAGTTTAAATTTAAATACAACAAATTTTTTTCCTTGTGCGTGTGTTTTTGTATTGGATCCCATCTATTGTTGAATCACTATTGTTCTCTCCTTCTTTCTTTGTCTCTCTCTTTTTCTGAGAATATCTTTTATCAGTTGATTTTGTAAACAAAGCGCTCAATATCGATTTGAGTTTACTACACACATTTATTGATAATGATATAGACACAATATTGCCGAATATATATATGTATGATCACATATGTATACATATATATGTGTATGTATGTATGCATGTGTGTTTGTGATTACGTGTTCTAATCAATTTGGTTTACTAGTAAACTGCAACATTTGGCACGTTTTGCTCCTCATATGGTGGCGGCTTAGCCATATCGCTTTGATTTGCCTCTTTGGGCTTGAAGTCCACCGATTTGTGTGACAATTGAAGACCAGTATTAGCTGGATATGTAGTATGAGTCCAGCCGAAATTCTCATTTACGCCATCCACCTCACAGTATGCCCTGTATACAATGTACATCATACCGACTAGCAGAACTGGAAGAAGAATCTATAAATGAATATATAAATTAATCATTTCGAATTAACTTACTCTCTGTTATAATAACGTAAAACACTTCGCCAACATATGCACGATCAAGAACAAAAAGTAATGTATTACAAAAGACAATTGTGGTAATTATCCATGCAAGTAGAATTGGTCCCTTATGGCGAACTTCAGCCCCAAAAACGCCAAATAATAGCAATACAGACATGGTCACCTCCAAGACCCGAACTATTATAAGTGCGTCTGGCAGATCTACATGTATTAATAGGAGAATCAAAAACATATATATGTATACATATATATAAATGTATTAAGATTTATAGTTGCTTACACCATTGAAGAATGGCAAATGATAGTAGGGCCAGGGTAGACGCCCCCGCGGCGACTCCTGCCAAAGTAAATTTTGCTTTTTGCTCGTTGGTATACATTTGCCTTCGATCGATGTTGGTTAATAACTGAATTGACCAACAAACAGCAAGAGTCGGCCGATTCGATTAATCTTATCTAATGTTTCGTACGCAGCTTCGATAAGATACATACAAAAACCGAAAACGAAAGAGAACAGAGAATTTCGCACTCTTACGAAAATAGTTTGTTTATAAATTTTGTGTGAAATAAATATTTACAATTGAAAAACAGATGGAAATTGTCTCAGCAGGGAGCTTAAGTGTCTTTGTAAGCAATGCAAATATAGGTTTAATAACCTTATTATACTTCTGTGGTTTGAGTTTGGGAATTAAAACCTTTGTTTACACAAAACTTAAAAAAGGTTAAACATAGAGTCCAACTTCCTTTCACAATGCAATGAATTAATTTCTAAATAAAGCTTGATCATTATATTTTTAGTATTTAAGTAAATTATAATTTCAAAATAAATATTTTTTTCTTTACTTAATAATTTCAATGTAAAGAGGTTTCTCTTCAATTAAAAATTCACTGCAAAATTGTTATACTGAGGCACCTGCAAAATTTATTGGAACAATGAAACTGATTATTGGTGTAAGAGAAAGTGATTTACATGTGTACTTACATATGAATATAGTAATTCCTGTAAATAAATTGATAACATTTATAACTCAGCTGTTATAAGATTACTTTAATTATTGATTTATTTTTTATAAGTTTAGCAATTAGTATTAGTAAAGTATGGAAATAATATTTTGGCTCTTTACTCATAAACAAATTTGTTTACTCTCTTCCTCTCTCTCTTGTACAATATATAGTATTAAATTATTATTCACAATTTCATCATAAAAAAGCTCTATATAGTTAAGCTTTTCAATCGCAAAGACATATTTATTTTGGTGTAGTTACAGTTCTTTTCATAATCAGTCATTATTCATAATACTTTTGGGTTTTCTTTTATTGTAAAGTTTTTTTTACTGATTATAGTTGAATTTTCACTTTAATGGAATGTTTCTCATTCCATATTCTAATTTTCAGGAAATCAGAATTCTACCATCATACATAGTTGTCATTTTGACATAGAATTTATAATTAATAAACATCATGGCAACTGGCACAGCTGAAGAAAAATATTTTGTCATTTAATCAATAGGGAAAATTTATGTACCTGGAATTTATGTACTTGCGTCCAAAATCAATGTCCTGTTTGGATTGAAATATAAAACGGACAATTGTGGTAAAGAAAAATAATGTGACACATAGGCAGACGAACAAATTTGGATCCTTGTGATCCAGCTTTGAGCACAAAATTACAAAAATATGCAAAAAAGATGCTGTGATTTCAAGAGTCTGTTTTGGTGTAATCTTAAAAAATATTAGATGTATAAGTATTGTTGTAGGTGATTTATGTATGTGAACTTATATGTAGATATGTATATAGCTGGAATATTCTTTATATTAGATATTATACATATTTATTTCTTTTTTGCATTCCATTTCTCTCTAAAGCCGATTATGTTAATTGCTTATATTCTGTTAAATGCTAGTGTTGGTCAACGTGAACATATGTTGTCATCTACGATGGTTACATTTTAAATTTATTTGATTTAATAATTTAATTCTCAACTTACTATCATAAAATGATTAAGGGTAAAGTTAAGTCCAAGAAGCCAATTCAAATGTACAGATACCGGAAAAGACACATTTTGAATAAACGGATGAATAAAGACTGAATAATGAAATGCAATTTTCATACCGTTGCAGTTAGGGTATTGTTCACGTAAATTTATTTTTGAGTTGTTCATCTGAAGTCAACTTAGTCAGTTTAACCCAATGTTAAAACAATGAATCCCGTATAAAGTCTATGGAAAGTTCATAAAACAAACACTTCCATACTTTGTGTATGTGTGTGTGTGTGTGTGTGTGCATTCATGTTTATTTAATAGCTTAACTTTTGCCATTTGTGCATTAAAAACTTTACTTTACTTCCTCTGTTTTTTTTTAAGTTTAGTGGCAATTATTTTGGACATTAAATTGGCTTTGCCTTTCTATGTAAAAAATAAAAAAAAATCAGGTGGAGATAGATCTAGAAGCTGGACAAATCCTTAGGCTGAAAGTTTTCAGGCACACACACACACAAGTTTGCCACACAACTTTTCAACGAATTTGAAATTTTAATTAAAATTTGTTTGGGCAACAACAACAGGAAAACCGAGAAGAAAAAGAGAAATAAAATGCATTTGTCTGCTTGCTCGCTCACTCGCTTATATACATACATACATAAGTCATAATCAAGAAAATTTTGGTGAAATTTAGAAGGCCTCATGACGTCAGCATAATTTATGAATATTTGTAATTAACAGCTGAGAAATTCATAATAAATTTTCCCCCTAATTGCATTTTTATGGCGGCAACTTTCTTTCAAAGAGTCAAAAAGGTATCACAGAAAGAAGGCGTGGCATTTGCCCATAAATAAAACTGGTCGAGAGGTGGAGAACTAACTTTCTTGTATAGTACTTTATGATGAGGCTGTTGTTGTACCTTAAATCTAGATAACTCTTGCCAATATATAGAGAGCATTTCCGTTTCGTTGCCAAAACTTTTCAATAAAGTTTTTCCTTTTTGCGTACGAAGAAAAACAAACAAAAAAAAACTAAATAAAAGATTTTCACTAAGCCAAAGAGCCTGCATTAACGTACCCTGTAATTTTATTTATTTAATGGACATTAGAAAATTGCGAAAATTAGAATAAACCAAAGCTTTTAAGATCATTATTTGAAACACTTGTAATTGAGTTTCTCGAAGTTAAAAATTTTATGATATATAAATTGACCTGTTCAAGTTGTAAGGAAAAAGTTTTTAAATTAAATTTTTTTACACATTTTCACAATTAAATGTTGTTGAACAATTTGATGTAGTTTTAGAAGCAAAAAATAATACATTTTTGAAATTATAGATAAACTGTTAATCATTAAACATAACAAAACTTATAGTTATATTATATTTATTTGAATTTTAATATTAATACAATAATAAAAATTTCGGAATTTATTTGAGTTTCAATATTAATAAAATAATTCAAATCTTTCATAACTATTAAAAATAAATTTCAAATCCAATTGGAATCATTCTTTAAAAATTGTAAGTTATTTTAAAAGGATGAAAAAAGATAAAGGTACAAAAATTAATAATTTTAGAATTGCTTGAATTAGCTAATTTATAACTTCAAAGAATTTTATTTTTTTTGTTTTTTCTATAGTTAAAGTGTAGAATGTTAGGATTTCTTCCTTGATTGTTAAAAATAATGAAATTGATCTATTGGACTAGATACTGTGTTCTATGTTAATATAACTGTTAATGAGCATATATAAAGCGATAGATATAAATTATAAAAAACTATATACTATAATGAATTAATTTATCATTTTTTGGAAATAGAAACAGAAACCAACAAATATCTGGAAGATTAATATTGATTATGATAAGTCTAAAACATTTTTTCAATTTTGTATATACAAATAATCACAACAATATTTTTGCACATTACATTAATAATTTCTTTTAGTGCTTCTGTTCAGTTATGAATAAATATCGTATTTGGAATCATATTTTTTATTAATTCTTTTTTTATAAGCAATAAAAAATTAATGAATTTTCCTAAAAATTTTCTTCGCAAAATACTTTTTAAAAGTGTTTTATTTGTTTAAAATAAAAACTTCTTAGTACGTCGACTTTTGTCCATCTGGCAACGCTATCTAGTCAGATTTCTGTTGATCCGTTTATGAAATTGGATTTATATACATACATACATACATCCATATGTATATAAAATTCTTTTCTTATTCAATTGTGTAACAATAAAATTTTGTAAAATCAACTTGTTGCTGCTTTTTGGCAGTCCTAATATACTAATTAATATTTGATGTTTACAGGGTATAAAAATTGGCAAACTTTTGTTTACAGAGGGCATCTCTCAGCTTCTCCCTTCTTTGTATTTTTTGCGTTTCTGTTAATTCTTTTTATTTTTATTTATTTTTTTGTTTGCGCCTTTGCTTTCGCCTTAAGTTGATTGTGTATTAATTTGGTAGTTTATTAGGCGTGAATATGAAAATTGCTTTCACGAAAACTTTAGCCATTAGATGGAGCAAAGGTAAATACACAATTGCAGAATCATAAATCAAATAAAAAAAAAAAAAGAAAAAAATTAGATATAAAACAAATAGAAATAAAAAAAAGCAAAAGTGGCGAACTATGATTGAAGGCTGCAGAGATGGAAGGACTCATTACTAATCGCTTGGGTAAGACAGATTTATGAGTATATAGAAAAATGTTTCTATGTATGTGTGATATCATTTATGTAAGCAATCGGAAACGGAATCGACGGTATAAAGTACTTGGCAAAGTAAAAAGAGAAAATGAGTCAAAGTCAATGACAGAGAGTCAGAGCCATGAAATGTGCTGCTCATTTATTTCATTTAAATGCGCATTTAAATCTATTTAAAACTCCACATGAGCCATTCACAAAGCCGCACACCCATCCACACACACACACACACACACACACATAGACATATCCATATGGGAGACAAGATACAAGCGACAAAAGAAAGAGACTGTTGAAAAATAAAGGGCAAATAAAAGGCAAGGCAAGTCAAAGGAAAGCAAATCTCCTTCCAATGTTTCTTCAGTACAGTTCTCAGTTCAGTTTAGCTCTCAGCATGATTTAACGATAATGAAGGTATTTACGAGTTTAGCCTTAGCCTGGTCTTGGTCTTGGCCCTGGCATTGGTCTTGGTCCTGATGTTGCTGATGGTCTTGGTTGTGATGCTGTTGTTCCTGGTGTTGCTGCTGCTGTTGTATGTATATATTGGGCAAAAGCAAAACTCATCATAAAGGTTACCCAAAACACATACGCACACCCACACAGCAACACACACACACACATATTTATACGTATATAGCCGACTTCTATCTTACGTTTGTCCTGGCATTTGTAAAATGTTTTGCAAAACTTTTCTTCTTTATTTTTTGTTCTTGCTGTTGTGTTTGACACCGTTGATAAGGACAACGACACGACAACGACAACTAGTCAACAGCAACAGCAGCAGCTGAGGCCAACAAAATTTAATACCTTCCTTACCTTACCTTACGATAGCTTACCTTTACTTTCCTTTCGTTTCGTTTTGGGTATTTTGGCCTGGCATTTTACCTAATTTCCACGCAACGCACACATTGCATGCTAATAAAATTCAATTTGCCATAAAATGTTTCCCATTTGAACAATCTGCATAAGTAGATGAAACGCGGCAGCCATGTGTCATAAATCCAACATCCATCAGAATCAACATAATTAACTGCCAACAAATTTTTTGATTTGATTTGGCCAACAGAAGAGGAAAAATTCTTACCCAATATTTCTGAGCCACTTTTTACTGTCCTTTAATATTTCAGCAGATGCATTAAATTTGAATGGCCAAACAAAAAATATTATGGTGATAAAAATGTTTTATGAAACCAACACCAACAAAAAAAAAAAAAGAAATGAAAAATAAAAATAAAAAACAATTAAATGTTAAAAATACAATAAGAAAAAATAGTAATTCTCTAGGGCCAATTATTTGTACATTAACAAGGCAAACAAACAAAAGAAAAAAAATCATAATGAAAAGTTTATATATGTATATACATATACATCAAATATACTTTTATGCGATTATTCACCTTATGATTTTTTAGCGACGGTTCTTAATATTTGTATACCCTTTTCGAAGTATTTGGATTTCTTGCAAGGGCATTATTATTGTAGGTTAATCTACTTATATTTATTTAACTATATATTGTAGTATGTGAATTCAGTGATATTTATTTAAGCATGTATTTATTTATTGTATATATAACGTATTTGTGTTTGTTTTTCTTGTTATCTTATTGATGGTTGCTTACTGAATGACTATGTTTCTCTGTTATTGTTCTCTGTTATTATGTAGTATTAGTAATTAACATTCCTTATGTTCTGTTAAAAGCTATTGTATGTTAAATGCTAGTGTTAGTTAAGGACCATTGATCGCCTCTGTTAAACCTAACCACATTGTCAGATTAAAAACTGAGTTCTTATTAAATTTTTAATATACATATATTAATTATCTTTTTAATTTATTGGAATTTAAAATTAGTTCGGTTAAAATTTTTTAGTGGAGATTTCGGAAAAAAAATGCCTAAAAGTATGCCAAAACTTTGGTTCTTATTAAATACATAAATTATATGTATGTATGTATATGCAGAGATAAATGTAAATAAATAAAATCTAAGGATTAAAAAATAAATAAAATGAAAATAAAAAGTTTCTCTGGTAGTGGTCAAAATTGAGTGATACGAGTGGCAAGTCATAAGGAAGGGTAGGTGCAATATTCCGAGACCAAGATTTACGCTTTGGCAAGCGACACGCTAAGGAAAACACCAGCGGCGACTCACTTATTATCTTATGCAATGCTATGAGTCATTGTAATTGTATTAAGAAGATCAAATAGATTCGCATAGAAGTTTTGAGAAACAATTAATTCTGGATTTTCCTAAAATAGCTTAAGTTTTTTAATGCTTTTAACTGCCTGTCAAAATCAAACATTGTAATAACAATTACCTAATTTAGCGTTTATTAATATTCTTAGTTCAAGTAATATTTTTTTTTTCTAAAGAGTATAAAAATTGAGCATCTGAAATGTATATATATTTTATAGTGGCTCTTTGGTTTTATTTGCCTCGATTTCCATTCAAAGATTCCCCCGGATTCTGGTCTCTCACACTTACTTACATATTTTATGAGCCAGCCTTGACGTCTGCTTTCACGGTGGCCAGCGAACCACTTGCCTCCACGCGGGTTTTTATTATACTTCACATAGAATCCAAGGTTGCTAAATGCGGTAGAATGGTGGGTGGATTCCGGAGTGGAGCCGAGTGATGGAGTGGTGTGGGTAGCAGTTGATGTTGGTGTTGGGTTAGCAAGAACAAAGGCAACTTAACCTGCTCGTCAACTGGCCAAAATCGCATTACACGGTGGTCGACTTCAACTCTTGGGGTTCTTTTGGTCCTCGTTTCTCCCTCTCCCTCTCTCTTTTCCCCTTGATGCCGTCAACTTTCAGTTGCTTGGTCGATTCTTGGTCGAAACAAAAGCAGAGTTCCGTATTCCGTCAACAATTTGTCGTCGTTGCTGGCAGGAAATGGCAAAACTTTTAAATTATGTAGAGAAAGAAGTGTTCTCAGTTAATTGCAAAGCCGTGCGTTGCATTTGGGATCGAACTTTAAATTTAAACAGAAAACAAAGAAGGACATAGAGGGATAGAGGAAAGTTGTTAAACAATAGTGCACTTAGTAAGTGTAATATTTTTACCTGGCCAACATCCAAAAAGGCTTTTTTACAAGGGGTTCCCTCTAGGCCTCGTTCCCACAATGAAACAATAAAGATAAGAAAATGAATTCTCTAGTTGATTGCCGCTTTGTGGCATCTCCATGTTGCATTATCCAAATAATTGCAGTGACAATGAGAGAGAGAGTGAGAGAGAGACGGAGGAAACGGAAATGTGAAAAAAGGAAGAATTCATGTTGCCTTGAGATAAAACATTGCACATTTTCAATTATAATTATTAACAGATTTTTGTTGCTGCTAACGTTCTGTAGGGAATATTCACTCTTTTTTTTTTTTTGTTAAAGTCACCTGAGCAATCCACTTGATGCTTGAGCAATTTCCTTGCTGCATTGTCCTTGCGCGCGTGTTCTGTCTCCCTCTTTCTCCTCCTTCTGTTTCTCCCTGTTTTACGCTATGTTGTTGCAACTAGCAACTTTTGCTGCTGCTGCTGCTGATGTTGCTGCCGGCTCTGCTGTTGTTGTTTTAAGTGGTTTTTTGTGCCCCGTTCTGCTAGAAACTTGTAGTTGGTGGAATTTTTTATTTTATATATATATTTATATATGTATATTCTTTTTTGTTTTTGTTGCTTTTCCATTTTACCACTCGCCCAAAGGCAACTTTTAACATTTAATGATGCTGCTTTGTATTTTAATACGCTTTGCTTGCTTGGTATATGTATGTCTCACCCCTTGCCCAAGCAACCGACCGCCCGAATTGCCAGATACCTGGAACTGATGCACACTGCCCGCCAACGTCAACGCCACCGTTACCGTTACCGCCTGCAGGGCCCTCTCCGTCCAGCACGTGCCATAAGCAACGCTTTGAAAACTTTTAAGTAGACAAGCAATGTCCCCATTCCAGAAGAGAGAGGGACAGCGGGAGAGACAAAGAATGGGAGAGAGAAAGAGGAGCAACATCTTCTTTTGCTCTCTCTCTCTCTCCTGTTCTCTGTTTGTTTTTGTTTTTTTCTTTTTTGCCTTTCTACGCTTTAAGTTGTCGACTCAGTTCCAATTTTTCTTGATTTCTTTCTTCACACAGCCTGCCAAGGTGTTTGAAGCAATTTGTGTCGCCTCGGCTCGGGTTGCGTCCTTGACAACTTGACTGCGCCTTCTAACTGTTCTTTCTCTCTCTCTCTCTTGCCTTTTTCTTTATCTCTGCCTCTGCTCATTCTTTAACTCATATTATTTTCGTTGTTGTTGTTGTCAGCGTGCGGTGTGCAGATTGTGCCAATTTAACCTGTTGCTTTTCTCTCTCTCTCTCTCTTTTTCTTTCGTCTATCAATCTTTCTTTTCTTTCTTCTTTCAAGGGAAAAAGCCAAAAAGTTTACGAATGCGAATTGCCAACTGAAAAGTTAAAGGCAAAGCCATAGACGGAAATGAGAGAATTTCATGACAAGTAAGCAAATACGGAAAGGAGGTAGGGGAAAAGCGTAGGGTAAGATAGGTAGGGTAGCTACCCTGGTGTCGGGTACGGCACAGTTTTAATGCAATTCCAATTTAACTTAGTTACAGTTTCTATGCATTTCAAATCGCAATTCGCACCAAAAAAAGAAAAACTTTTACCAACGCTCTCGCTATTCACAAAATCACAAAGTAATTGCAATTCGAAGAATTTGTGAACAATTTACGAAATTAAGTTCAGCAAAGTTTTACACGCGGATAGGTTTAACAGGGGGTGGTAAGGGGGTAGAAGTAAGGTAACATGTGAGCCATTTCATTCTCGAAATTTGAGAGTGCATTTTTGGGCACTTGGCTTAAACTGATTGCCACTTGGGCCACATACATATGTATGTATGTATGTACATATGTATGTATGTAAGTGTAAGTGTGTGTAGTGGGGTCAATCTGCTGTTGGCAGAAATTGGGCTTAGAATCGGTTTTTGGGCTTCTTCATTGTCGTCTGATGCTTCTCTTTCAGAAATGCAAATGGCACTGCTTGGGACACAAAGTCATTACAAATTAATTTCACACGTGAGTAAGTCGATGCAACAGCAAAAGTCAAGTCTCTTGGCATCTTCTCAGCCAACCGAACATCATGTTAAGGATGAAAAAGGCAAACGGGACAAACAGGAGCAAGAGCAAACTGACATTATGTCAGTCATATGACATTCAATTAGGGGAAAGTTGTTGCATCTTGATGAGCAAATGTGCCATATAATGTATGCTCCTTTCCTTTAACATTCCATCCCTGCAACCATTTGCTGCCTTTTCTCATTCGTGATGTTGATCCAGAATGATGGGTAGCTCAATTGATGATTTTGTTGATTGACATTGATAAAAATAAACATTGACATGTTAATGAAAACGGAGTTTCTTTTGAAGTAAAGTCTCAATACGTTTTGTTAAACTAAAATTGAACTAGTTCCAGATGAATTTCAGCATCCCTGGATGGCATAAAGCTTAAAAGAGAGATAACAAAAACCCCAATGCATTTCCGTTTTGCTTTCACAGCACTTAGGACACACACACACACACACATGTGCACATTGCAGGTGTGTTTGTAAAGGACTGCGGCACAAAGCTGATGGCAAATCTCCACATAAATTGCAACTGCAACAACGCATCATGTCCTGGTCCTGAACACAGAGCAGCCATTACAATGGTTCTGTCTCTCTCTCTCTCTCTCTCTTTCTCGTCCTTGCTGAAATTTAATTGTTGCATTCGGTCAGGTAGAGGATGTGCGTGTTAGTTGATGGCTGGACACCTGCTTAGCTGGCACTTCATCTATCCTGTCCTGTCCAGTCCTATCCTGTCCTCTTCTATCCTTGAGCTAACGAAATATGAAACTGCATTTGGCTTTCGACCAATCACGTGGCAATTTTTTTTCTTCTTTTTTTTTCTTCTTTTTTTTTCTAAGGGATTGTCCGACGAAATGAAAGTACCAAGTCTATATCCCCTTGTTAAATATTACACATCAGCAGAAGGAGTAACATCAGATGGTTAGAGAAAGGCGAAAAGTAGTAGCAGCAAAAATAACGCGAATCGTTTTTATTAAAAATTTCATTTTCATTTGCAAAAGGCGAAAATGGAAAAAATGGCGAAAATGTGGCAAAACATGAAATATGAGCAATAAATGGACGAACGTCCGTCAAAGTCCTTGAGTCTTTACCACTCCCACTCCCAATCTCATCCCTATCCATATCCGTATCCCTATCGTTATCCATGGCTCCACTCACTCAATAGAGAGAGAGAGACACCACTTGCAATAATGCTCTTCATGGTGCTGAGCTCAGCCTGCGGCTAAAATACGTAAAAACATTCGACAAAGTTGACGTTCGAAAATTAAAATTACACACAGTCCATAGCTTGGTCCAGTCGAAGGAAAATATGTAAGAGGAAAAGAAAAATAAAGAGAGGAATAAAAATAAAAAAAAAAAAACATTCTGTAGCAGGAAGCAGTTCCCAATGCCCAGTGTCCGCCCGAGCCAGAGGCGATGATTATTATTTTTATCTCAAGCTGAAATTTCGTACAAAATTAAATACACAAACCGAAAAAAAAATAAAATAAAATCCCCTCTTTATCCCCTTTCTCTTCCCCCTTTAACCACTGAGTCTCGGTATTTCTTGGAAATAATTCCATTTTGATTTACCCGCCGAATTTGTGCGAGTATGATGAGGTACAGCCAGCCTAAATGTTGGCTATGAAAATAATATGGCAGAACAATTTTTTGATTTATATATACTCGGATTTCAGTGCCGCAGGCTACCCAGCTTCCGTAGCACCACTCCACGCAACTCGAGTGAGCTCGAATATCCAAGCACCGCGAAGCCGTGCGCATTCTGTGCGCAATTAGCCCACAATGGACGGGCGCGTCAAGTGAGTGGCGGGCCCAGAACCGAGACCGAGGCCCAGAACCCAGGCCCAGCCAAGCAGCATCGTCGCCAACAGGTTGGCAGGAGTAAGTGCAGCAGTTACTGCTGCCGCACATACTCGGCCAGCACTTAAAATTTAAAGCGTTTCGAGTGTAATTGCGCGGTTGCCGTTAACGAGCCGCTTGTTAAAGTCCAGCGATGCCAAAAAAGAGTACACCAAACAAAAGAAGTCCCTTCAACTAACTTTGCATTCAACGAAGCTGTTATACCCTTGGCGTTTACGTGTGTCCTTGTTACCATTTTTTAATACCAAAAACAAAAATGTATTAAATGCAGATTATTAACTAAAACTCTTCTTTTTTTAGTTTGAGAAAGTGTTAGAAAGTGTCTTTTAGATATGTTTAGAAGTTTTGCAGAGATCATTAATTATGCTCTTAATATTTTCTCCCGCTTGACTATCTTTATTTTCATTACCTAACTTTAATTATGTATACTGTAATATAGATTTGATATTTAGTGTTTATTTAAAAGAATTAAAAAATTAAGAGGCAATTTTTTAAGCCTTTTAAAAATAAAGATGAAATATCTTTAATCTTAGTAAATTGAGTTTACTCAAATAAGAAAAAATTAAAAAAAAACTCCATTTCTATTTTACTAGTTTTGCAATCTTTTTAAGAATTGTCAAACTTTCGCTTTTCCGAGAAGAACATAAGCTCTCATATAACTTTAATGCTAAAACTACTTGAGAATTACATTACATAATATATTGAAGTGTACTTTCATCTAAATATTGGTTCTATACTTCAATTTAATAAATTAATTAATAATTAAACAATTTATTAAGGTTAATTTCTTGTTTTGTAAAACATTAGAGTGTGAATTTAATTTATTTGAAGTTTACTTCTAAGTTTGTCTACTAAACTGCATATTAATCCAAGAGAAATGAAGTGCTTGTAGAAGTTTTGGAAACAATTCTTCTATTTTTGGCAGCTGGGCAAAATAGAGAAAAGACTTCCAGTGATTATCTCAAAAAGCGGTCCAATGAACTGGCTTTCTAATCTCTGTAACCAATAAAAGATTTAAAATATTTTTTCTCAAATTATGTTTGAAATTAAAGAAATTCAATAAAAGTGAAATGAAAGTCAAATGTTTGTTTTTTTAGCTACTTTTTTGGTTATTTTTTCTCGAATCGACTAAATGTTATTTTTAGCAATAAATGAGAGTTTGATTTAAATTATTTGGTTATATTTAACAAAATCTGTTACACATTCACAAATGTATTAAGATTGGACAAATTTTGTTCCTATATATTGAAGATTAACTTTATATATATCCATAATATACCTATAATATACGTAATTCATACAATATATGGTATAAATACTTAAACCTTCTCTACTTATTAAGTAAAAGACTTGTTTGTGGAGTTTTATACTTTCCTTTCCATTTTTTTAAAATAAATTAAATTTCTATGTCTCTTAGGATCTTTTTTATCTAATCTTCTTTCTTCATTTTCTCAATTGTTCTTTAATTAAACAGAATCGCTGCCTTATTCCAAGTCTTTTAAATGCTTCTTCTACTTCTATTGACTTAATTTTCCGTTTACATTATTTTAAATCTACTTTACAATACAAAAACTCATAAAAAATGTAAGTTAAAACCTGCCACCTAGAATCTAATGTTTGATTTTTTCCTTTATACTAATATAGAATTCGCTTTGCAAGAATAAATAAAAAATTTATTTTAAACTGTTTCTTTTTTTTTTGAAAATCGAAGATTATCAATAATTATTGTTTAGAACATTTATCCGGATAAATTTCATAATTATATTTCTTCTCTTGACTCGTAACCTAAAACATCATTTATTTCTGCGATAGATGAAAGTTATACAGAATTTATAAGGAATTTGTTTAAAATATTTAAAGAAATTATTTATTTCCACGATACCGGATAACTAAAAGAATTTATAACCAGTTTGTGTAAAATATTTAAATACAAATTCAACTCTAATCCTATTATCAATCTTACTTTGCAGATTTTGACACAAATGGTAATATATTAGTTGTTTTTATTTTATACAAGAAAGAAAACCCTCAACATTTAGTTGTTCTTTGATCATTTCAAAAATATTTTATTGAATTTCTTCTTATTTTTTTTTTTTTAAATCCTATTTTAAAATCACAAAAACCTACTTTTTCAATTAAGAAACAATAACCAAAAATTCTCATTTTCTTCTTTAAAGATTGCTTTTTAATATATCTAGACTGAAAATCGTATTATTCCTAGAAATTATTTACAAGTATTGATAGGATCACAAACTTAACGAGAAAACTTATGTTTCCTATTTTTGAAAACCAAGAGTATTAAAATATTTAAACAAATAAAAAATGGGAAAGAGCCAAGGCAGTAAGACCAAAAGTTTAACAAAAAAATTTTATATATTGAGGAGTAGATCCCAGTGGGGTGAACCAGCAGGCAGGTCTTAAATGTGGCCAGAATTGTGTGTGGTCATTGTTGTTGTTGCCTGCCTATCCACCTGGCAACGTGGCTGTCTGAGCCAACATTAATTAACATTTCAATGGTTGCCGCAGTATAAAATAATTTCATTGCATTTAACTTGAAATGACCTTAAAGAGTTTGACCATTTAAAGGCACACTATACCCATCTGTAATAAGGTTGTGTGTGTGTGTGTGTGTGTGTGCCACTGGCGGCACATAATTCAACTTGGGAGCGAGAATTCCCCGAGGCATAAAATTTGGCGCATGCAACCAGAAATGTGCAAGTTCAACGGAAATTAAAGCAGCAGCGACTCCCAAAGTATCTGTGTGTCTGTGTGTGTGTGTGTGAGAGAGTGTGTGTGAGTTTGCGAGTAATTCACAGTTATTTCATGTATGAAATATGTGCTGGGAAAATGTTGAGGCTGCTGTTTGAATTTGGATTGGATGGAAAAAAAACAAGAAAGAAAGCAAAAGAAAACTAATTGACACCTGCTACTACAGTTGGCCGTTTCTGGCATTGGCCAAAAACCGCAGCCTAAACAAACAAACAAACAAACATAACAAAAAATACCCAGCAAACAGAACAAATAAAAAAATAACAAAAAAAAAAAAAAAGAAAAGGATAGGAGAGGAGTTATGCTAAGCTAAGAAAAATGTACAATGGCCAGTTCAAAGGGCCGTGTCAAAAAAAGGAAATGAAAAATAAACAAATTTTTTTCTTTTTTTTGTGCAGAATCAACAAAAGAAAAAGCAAAGCAGAAAAATGTTGATAACCAAGTGAAGGAAGCAAAGAAAGACTGCTCATTTAAAAAGGAAAAGCAACATATATATAAATATTTATATATGCAAAGGCAAAAAGGATTCCTTCTGGGGATTAGTCGACAATTATCTTCATAAGGATGATTGATTATTTGCCAATGGCAAAGTGGCTTCGATTTTCAATTGGCAAACTTGTGTAATTAATATTTACCACCTCTAATTTGGTTTATTGCGAGAATTGTATGTATTTTCTTAAGGTTTCCTCACAGTTTTCACTTTACTGACTTTTCTTTGCTTTTCCTTTTTCTTTTTGGCCTGCACTCAGACTTACAAATTACGCACTAATTAAGCAGCTTTTTTTTTGTTTTTTGGTGCGTTGTCGCTGTTACCATAATTCAAAGTTGGCTCACAGTGTTGAACTGGACTTGGGTCAGGATCTTGGCTTACACCTCAGGTCCTGCCAGCAGCAGCAACACCAACAGCACACTAAGCGGCAAAAGTTAATGTACATAATTAATTTCCTTTTGCACTTTGCTTAGCCTTAATTTTGTTTAGCGGTTCTTTTGTTTCTCATTTCGGTCCGGGCATACCTAAATCAAATTGAAATGAAAGTCATCCCACAGGAGGGTAAGATGAGTGGGCAGGTGAGTGGGTTGGTGGGTAGGGGATTGGGAATCTACCTACGCACTCAAACTGTCGACAATATTCAAATTGAAGCAAAAGAATGCGGGCCAATTAAATTGCTACCGTGTTTTTTGTTTTCAGCTTTTTATACCCTGTACCCATAGGGTAAAAGGGTATATTAAAGTCGCTAAAATGTATGTAACAGACAGAAGGAAAATTTTCCGACCCCATAAAGTATATATATTCTTGATCAGTATCAATAGCGAAGTCGATTGAGACATGTCCGTCTGTCCGTCCGTCCGTCTGTCCGTCTGTCCGTCTGTCCGTCTGTCCGTCTGTCCGTCCGTCCGTCCGTATGAACACCGAGATCTCAGAGACTATAAGAGCTAGAGCAACCAAATTTGGTGTCAACATCCGTCTATTGTATAAGCAACTCAAGTTTATTTTAAAATTTTGCCACGCCCACTTCCGCCCCCGTAATTTAGAAAAAACTATAACTTGAGCTGTATTAAAGATATCGCATTCTTATTTGGCACACTTAATAATATAGCCAATATGCACCAGCTGACCAAATTTTGTGGAAATCGGACAATAATTATCGGAGATATACGCATTTCCGTTTTGTACTAAAACGCCCCATGCAAAATGGGCTGTTAAGTGTGAGCGAGATAGCATGCGTTCGCTGTTGCTGCATGCTAAGAGAATTTTTATTGTAAATGATGGCGATTTTGATCGTTTTTGACTTTATGGATTACTTTTACTTGGTACAGGGTATAATCAATGTCGGCAGGGACGACTTGCTTGCTTCATTTCTTCTGCCAACTTGGACAAATTCATCATACGCCCTGTGTGCCTGCGTTAGAATTCTTTTTTTTTTTTTTGTTTTTAATTGGCTGCGAAATTAAATTTCAAATATATAAATTTACGCACACCTGCCACGCTTAACACCAGAGAGAATGCTGGGTGGAGGGGGCAGAGAGGGGGGTAAAGGTCGATGGCATGGGAAAGTGGCATTTGAGTTAAGCCAAAAGAAGCTGCAAATTCAATTGGCATAACATCATGCGCAATAAACAACTTCATTTGCAAAATTTACTACCAGATAATTGAATAGCTTTCAGCAGCGACACAGACAAAAAAAAAAGAAAAATAAAATAAATAAATAAAAAAAAAGAGAGAAAAAACACAAGAGGCTTATCGCCAAAGAAAAGGGATGGGTAAGAAGAGGCGGAGCTGATGAAGAAGGTAGTGTTGCTATCGACTCCATTCCGACTCTTCCATTTTGTAGATCTCGTATAACATGCAAATGCCAAATTCAATAAACTCAATGGCAAGGCAACAAATAGACCAAATTATTACATAGTCGCACGCACAAACACACGTGGCAAATGTACGTTGGCCCTCGACCCTCGACCTCCAGCATGAACCCAGTTCACATCTCCTTCATCTCTTTGGATTGCTGAGCTACTTATGTTGTCGCGGAGTGCTTGGGCATGGGTATGAGAGAATGGATGCCAAATGCCGACTGTGGCAAGTGAAATTGAACGACAAAAGTGCGTGCAATTGGCAGCCATATTGCCAGTGGGATATAGGTATATACATATGTACGTATATGTATATATATATACTCATATGTATTTACTTACATACTTACTGGTATATATTGTGGCCATAAGTCGAGTGGGGGGTCGTCTCATATGCGTAATACATATAAGTGTAAGTTAAACAGAACTTCCATAGAATATTGAACCTTTGAAGGCTGTTAAATAAGTAGGTAGCTGGCATATACATATATGTATATATATATTGTACATCTTTATATATACGTGGCATACCTATGCCTGACACATTATCGTAGCGGGAGACAGAAATAATGAATCATTTTTGCACTGAAATTTTATTTCCAGTTTATTTAAAGTCGCATCATCATAATAAATAAAACAAAAGTTTTGACTGAATTCTTTCTGTTACACGCAGTTGAATTTCTTTTTTAATAGCCAATTTCTGCAATATTGTTCTAGTCTCTGCCGACCTACAACCTGTACAAAGTGGTGAACTACTAAACTTTCGAGGAATTGAAATTGCAATTAATTTTAAAAATAAATTATTTCAGACAGAGTGTTGAATGATAATGTCAATTAAAATACGCTTTTAATAGAAGAATTTAGAGCTTTGGCCTATTTAAATATCCCTTTCATTGCCTAAGTTAGAGTATAACAAAGCTTGTGTACATTGCTAATATTTAACCATTAATATTAAATTCTTTTTTTTTTTAAACTGTTGCCTATTTTTTTTTTACTAAAAGTATTTTGATAGCATGCTTTTCTTTTATTTTG
Organism: Drosophila emarginata; assembly: GCA_037075365.1. Classification (NCBI taxonomy): domain Eukaryota; kingdom Metazoa; phylum Arthropoda; class Insecta; order Diptera; family Drosophilidae; genus Drosophila; species Drosophila emarginata. The sequence goes on from JBAMCD010000121.1 coordinate 244,001, forward strand.
ATAAAATATATTTAAAATTTATTTCTTCTCTCAATTTTTGATAATTCCAGTTAAAATTAAATATTGACGTATAAACGTAGCGATAAAATCGTGAAATCAACATGAACTTGAATTTTCTAAAAATATTTTTTTATGCTTTAAGTTCATTGAAAATTGCAAAAATTTGATAAGAAAGTTGCGATTACTCAAAGCATTTTAAAATACTATTAGAAAACTGACGTCGATATATATACATACATAAATGTTGCCAATATTAATCAAGCATTTATTAACAATAAATAATTTATAGTATCTTTCACTTGATCTTTTGGTTTCCAAAATTTAATAATAGTTCATTCTTAAAGATTTCTTGATATATTAAATTTTGTTAACATTGGTTTAAAATCAAAAATATTTTCGCTCTTATAAGTCATATCTGAACGTTGCTAGAAGTCGCTCATAAATTATGCGCGACGCTAGGAGATGGAGGGAGGGTCCGAGGAAGTGTCACAAAAAATCGCATGGGGAACAAATATTTTCTTAAATTTCGCGTCGCAGTCCAAAATGGCAAAATGCAAATCCATCAAATGTTTATATAGAATTTTTCCTATGTACAAAATTATGTATGTATGTATATTATGTACATAGCATAAAAATCCAAAGATAACTTTGCATAAAAAAAGCAACAAAAACTTGTTAGTTCGACTCAGCTCTAAATGTTGATTAAGAATCTATGTACATAAATGTATGTATATATATGTATAAACATATATATTTGTATATATATATTTATTTTTTTATGAGTTCCGAAGTCAATCCTTCTTTGCTCTATAAACGTCTTAGCAATTTTAATATACTCTCTACAAGAGTATTATAGTTTCAGTAGAAATTGTTTCTCTTATTAGATTTAGTTACATTTTGACAATTTAATTCTCTCATTCTATTTATTTAAAAGAAAATTAAAAACTTTAAATTACAAGTTAATTTAGTTTTTTTTCTTTTCGAAAATCTCTCTTCCTCTTTTGAAAATTTTTAAATTGTGACGCAACATTTCAAAATATTTAGCTATAATGCAAACAAACTGTACTATAATAAATAATTTTCACATTTTCAAATGATATTTAATAAATTTGATCTAAATCGAATAATATTTTTTCAATAATAGCAAAACTAAAGATTGTTCCAATATAAATTCCAGACTTTTTATAAAAATCTTGTCCTTTTTAAATCTTTTGCAAAGAGTATTACATTTTTCATAAATATATATTCTCAGTTATTTCACTGTGATTTGAGTGTTTACATTTCTGGATATAAATTTGTATATATATATATATGGATATACATATATATATATATATAAATCTAAAGCTTTTGTTGGCTTTTATGTTGTTCTTTGTTTCGCCAGTTCCTCAGGCCTATTAATAAATTTCTCAACTGGGAATTACCATTTACAGTTAGCTGACCGAAAAACTTTTGCTCTTTAAGTTGAATTGCGTCGCATTTATCACAAGGAACGACAGAATGGACGGAACGTCCATTAGAAGGTGACGAGGCTAGCGGCAAGCGCTGAGGCCTGTTTAAGCAGCATCAGGGGAATTGATACAGTTCCAATTTCCCATTCTACAGTTGTTTTTTTTCTCTCTCTCTCTCTCGTTTCTAATGCTTGTGCCAGTGATTTTGGATTCTCTACCAATAAGTACAGTATGTAGTTGTTTTGCTTTCTTTATTGTTGTTGCTGTTGGATTTTGTTGTTGTAAGCATGTGCAGCCACATAGCTTTAAGCTCTTTGCATGATTTTTTGTTTTTTTTTTTTTGGCTGTGGTCGGTTGTCGTTTTTGTTGTTATTATTGCAGCAGCAACGGCAATGGCAACAGCAGCAGCAGCAGCAGCTCATAAATAATTCAAATAATTTACACGCTTACTTAAACGTTTGCCAGCAAAAGCTATGCATGTGTGTGGTGATAGTCTGTGTGTGTGCGTGTGTGTGTCTATGAGTGGGTGTGCCGCATTATGTGGTTCATTGGTTTGGGCCAAAAATTGCAACCAGCAACAGAGCAATCAACTATGCCCGTTGCTGCTGTTGCTGCTGTTGGTGCAGTTAACTAAACTGAGCTCAACTAAACTTTTCACTGCACACACTCACTCATCCCAGGGTAGGGAAGGATACTTCTATCCAGTTACTGTGGTTTTGCATTTTCATATTGCACTCTCTCTCTTTCTCTCTCTATATAATATTTTATAACAAATTTTAGTTTCTTTGTTTTGGTCTCTTTTGTTGCCATAAAAAGGCAAAGCTGGTGCATTTTATGTTGTCACGTTGACGCTTTAAGTGTGTCCCATGAGGGCGAACGGCGGCAAACATTCAGTTTAAACAAGCATTTTGGTTCAATAGAACAAGTGCGATTAAGAGACCAGACAAACGGAGAGAAAGAGAGGCAATCAGAAAGGAAAAATATCAAAAAAGCCAACAAGTTTGTATACTCTTTCAGTTTAAGACTATTTTATAAGCAGTACAAAATTAAAAAATTAATGAATTCTGTAAATGCAGTAATAAACTAAATTTAATAAAAAAAACAATATACATATTATATCTTACTATATCTTATAGTTGTTCGATCTGACTCATTTTTAAACTTGTGAAATCTACACATCTGTAAAGCTTATCTAGCAAGTTTCAACCATCTAACTTAAAATTAAAGGTCTAAATCGTGCGAAGAAACAGACAGACGGCCTGACGCACAGACGGACATGTCTCAATCGACTCAGCTGTTGATGCTGATCAAGAATATATAAGGAAATACTATTTTCTATGTGTTACAAACAACTGACGAATTTTATTATACCCTCTGCAAGGCTATAAAAAGAGAGAGAGGGAGACTGATTTTTGTGATATCAAAACCAATTTCATAAATATTTTTTTTTTTGCTTTATTTTTATTTATATGTATGTTGTTGGGTATTTCCACTTATTCGCCGATAGCAAGAAAAGAAATATTAAATTATGGATTATGCTTTCCCTTCGAGTTATTCATTGAACATTTGCCTTCGACTTGGTGTGGAACACAATTTTGGAGCTTTGAATCTTAAAAATGAAGTGCACCAGAGAGAAATTTCGTTTATATATGATTTGTTTGACCTGCCGTTGTATCGGCAATCGTGCCGATTTGGGTTTAGTTTTGGCTCTACTACATATTGCATATTCTCTCTATTTTTTGGAGTATTGGCTTTTAGAGTTGTCCAACAATCTGGAGGGTAAGTTATTAAAGATAAATTAAAAAAATAAAATTATGTAAATTTTAATTTTATGTATAGATTATCCCGTAAAATGGTTTCTTCTATATAGTTGGAATATTATGGCAAATATGTATGTAATGATGCGGATTGTAAAGAGAGAAACTTTGGCTGTATTCCTGTGGATGATTTGGACATTTTTTGTACTTCTATTTCGCTTCTATTTTATTTTTATTGATCCCAAGGAAAATAAAAAGGATGATACATATATTATTGTAAATTTAATACTGAATGGTAAGAACAAAGACTTAATTTTTTTATAGTTTTCCTACAAATAGAGAAATAGAAAACGAAATTCTGAAACTATAGAAATTCATCTCTATAGCGAAAAAGTTAACTATCGCAAATTTAAAAATGCTTAAATATTTATTGAACACTTGAATTTATATTCTTTATTTATTATGTAGTTAATATTTTGAATATATTTATTTCTGAGATTTCATATTCCCAAAAAATATTTATCCCGGATATAATTATCACAAATAACCAAATGTGTTAAAAATACATTTTTCCCCAATGAAGAGTTTGCTCCCAAGCTTGTTTAGGCAAACATTTTATTATGTTTCAATAAATTACAGTTATATTCAAATATAAAATTACAGATTTTTTAAGTACGTACGTGATAATGGCATTAATATCGACAAAACCTCTCAATATCATTCCCTGTTGTTTCACATGCTGCCGACTTTGCAATTGAATTGGGAGAAAAATATTTTGTGAAATAAATGTTTTGGGAAAAAACAAAAATGGTTGAAAATGTCATTGGGAGAGAAATTTTTTTGTTTATGACTTTGATTTCCAACAATTTTTTATATAAATTTTTGGTAATTATATTAAAAATAATGAAACATTTTTCCATCTTGAACAAAAGCAAATTATATTATCTATTTCTGTCTGCTGCCATTTTCAGCTGCCGGACTTTTTTTTTTAAATAGATTTAAAATTTATACTCTTCTTCCCTCCAAAACTTATACTCTTCTTACCAACTTCTTGTTCGTTTTACTGAAACAGTCGGTGTCTGCTTTGTAGAGCTTTCACTGTATATAATTTTCCCTTTCAAAAGAAATGATTTTCTTTAATTACAAAAACAAGTTTTGGAATATACATATGTATATTCACATATTAGAAACACTACGTAACTTTACGAACTTCATTGTTGTTTTAAACTTAATTAATACTAGGCTAAAAAATTAATAATTAAACCCATTTCTTTATTTTTTTTCAGTTTTTATATTTGGCACAATAGTTTGCATGATTTACATAATTAATGGAATTCATATGGAAAAAGCTCTAGAATCTTCTAGACAGAATTTTAATAACGCTTTTGCCTTCCATTCTGAATCAGAAACATCCAACGAAGAGCTAGAAGGAATAGGAGAAATGGAAATGGCAACAATGGAACAGGTTAATATAACCCCGCCACCTTCATATGATGAGATAGAAGGACAAAATCACATTATTGAAATAACTTTTTAAGATTAAATCTTAACCAACTTGAAGTTGAATGAAAATCATCAATATTTTCTTCATTTTTGTTTTCCTTGTTGTTGATAGTTGTTGTGTTGTGGTGTTGTTGTTGTTGTTGTTTATTGAGCTGAGAGTTAGGAGAACAACAAAAAAAAGAAAAAAAAGGGATTACGATCAAAGCGCTCGATTGAGTGTGTCAATAAATTCCTGCCAGTTGGCCGAGTGTACAACATTTGTCCAGCATCAGCGATAAATAGTTGCCACTGGAACTTGCCACTTTTTACCCCTCTGCCAATCCACTGGAGATGCCATTCCATGTGCCATGTGCCTTGTGATTCCTTTTTTGGCCAGAAAGTTTCGTGTGAATTTAGTGCGGCTCATTAAGCTGCTCATGTGAGTGTGTTTCTGTGTGTGTGTGTGTGTGTGTGAAAGTGTTTCAATGGCTTTTTGTTCAAACTTCATTATGTTGAAATGATGAAAAGAGACAGAGCAATAGAGTGAGTGGGATAGGAGGGTGAGTTGTAGGTGGGTAAAGGAAACTGTTTTAGGGCCATTGTCATAGTCATTGTCATCGCTGGCAAACATTTCAATGTTTGTCTCTGACAGACATTTGTCAAAGTTGTTGTATTTTTTTTTGTTTTGTTCTTCCGTTTTTTTTTTTTTTTTTGTTTTTTGTTGTTGTCTTTCTAGGACTAGGCTTTAAATGAGGGCGCTCATTAAGAAAATTAATGTTTGGGATTCATTAAAAGTGTCAAAGTGCGCACATTAAAAATATATAAAAATTCCAAGGACTCCCCGCCAATTTGATGAAAGAGCCAACTTTTGTTAGGGGGAGGGTGATAGGTTGGAGTGAGTATTCGCATCTTTGTGTCTCGATTTTATTAACAAACAAACATTAAAGGCGCATAAAATGTTAACACAGCAACAACAACAAAAGCAACAACAACAGCAACTTCAATTTCAGTTTTGTTTCTTTGCTGCTCATAAAAAGTATTTCCCAAACGCACTATATACATAAGTATATACATATGTATATATATTTATATATATAGTATATACATATATTGACACTGATATCGAGTCTTTGGCATCGCCTATATAAAACTAAACCGCAATTCATCAGTAAATTCCCAATTCCCGAAAATATGCTACAATTTTATGAGCACATAAAATGCATAAAAATTGTTTTTATTATAATTATTATGTTACATATACATATGTATGTATGCATGTATGTATATACATATGTATGTATGGTGACATGGCCCAAACTTTATGGCCAATGCACACATAAAAGTACCTCCCCCCCCCTCTCTCACTCACTGTCTTTTTTTGTCCGATGAGATGAAGTGATGATGGCGCTGTCGAAGTTTTCATTTTTCTTTATTTTTCTTTTTGTTTTTTTTTATATTTTTGTTGGTAGTTTTCGGATATAGATATGGATATGAATATGGTTGTTGCAGCGCTTATCTTTGCCACATTTATAATGGCAAATTATTGAGAGTTTCTTTTTGCTTTAGTTAACTTTTCGACCATTTGAAACAATGGCAAAAAGTCAACAAACTTCTAGTGCATTTGTCCTTGCAGTCCTTGCCAAAAAGGGTAACTCACACACATTGAAGGATAAAGATGGAGATGAATAGTGATAGGGGAATACTGAGGAGTTGAGGAGAAAGTTCACGTCACGCACTGGCAAATGCTTAACGCTTCCCATCACGCACACATATACACCCGAACACATACACGCACACACAGACAGAAAGAGAAAGGAAACTGAATACAATGACACTTTTGGTCCCTCTGTAGTTGTTGTTGTACGTGCTAAAAGTACGAAGGGTTAGTTAAAGTTTCTGGCTCATTAGCACAATAGTTGAAAATATTAAATGTGTGCTGAATCTTAAAAGTGTTACGAATAATCCAACAGTTTGTTCAAAACTCTTTTAAGCTAAGGTAAATGAGCCATGAAACTAGCCATAAGTATAACAAAAAAATTATAAATGGAAAATGTTTCAAAAAAAATTATAAATATTCTTTGTCCTAAATGTTGTTTTCTAGAAAACAAAAAAAATAATCTAGAATTTCAATCTAGAATAAATTAGTTTACTATTTTAAGGAAAAAAACTAAAATTATTTCTCATTTAATATAATGCAAATGAATATATTTAATTTATAAACCAATTTATCATATCATATTCCAATCTAAATTAATTCAAATGAATATACTAAAGCGAAAATGAAATAACTAAAACTATTTTAATGCCAAAATAATGATAAATTGTTAAATTGAATTAGTTGAACAAAGTTAAAAAAAAAGTTAAAATGATTGCATTCGTCTAATAACTATGTTGAGAAATGAAATAAAATAAATGTATTAAATATAATATATATAATATTATTCTGCAGGTATTCAAATATTCTGGACTCACACTAAATCAACGACCTAAGTTCAAAAAATCACAGCCAAATCTAACTATACAAAATGAACTAGCTAATTGGCATTAGATCGCAATTTGACCAACAAGCTACTGATATACAAAATGACCTTGAAGCCAATTTGAACAAATAGAATTCCCCGTCTCCAACAGTGGGATCCTGCAAATATATCAAAAGAACGTATTCCTTGGATTTGTTCGTTCCTTCTTTTGTAAGAAAGAAAACACAGAGATGACCTTTTGAAAGTTCAAAGTAGCTTTAAACGTGAGCATCATGAAAAAATCTCTCTTCTAAACTTTCGGATAATAGTCAACAGGTCCCATGACTCTAGAGGAACCATCCACCTGATCTTTCTTTTAGAACACAATTATCTTTAATTTTCGAAAATTAAGAACCATCTAAAATTGGCGTATATAATAAATTGCTCTTACAGTCCCCGGTCTTAAACAAAACTAAGATTCGCTAAAGGATATCAATTAACAATGGTTTAGTTTGTATTTAAGTTTAACTTTATTTTATTGTGTATCTCTTTCGATTAAAAAGTTACTAGTTACATTGTAAGCCTTACATTAAAACTTTATGGAACATCATTATTTTTAATGTATGATTTTATGTATCCTTTTACTACACTCCTTATCTTTTCCAGATCAGGCTAAACTCTAAAATCATTTCAAGCTTTCCATATCATCCTGTTCTCAAGGACAACGAGATGTTAATACTAGACAGACAGATTACGCGTACTTTATACAATTGCAACAATCAAATATTTTATGGCTCTCCAAATATCGAATGAAATGGAATCGGGGGGGCAATCTAAGGAACTCGTCCTTGTCCTGTCATGCCCACTCATAAGTACACCAAAAAGGCAACTTAAAAGACAATCCTCGGAAATTCCTGAGTGTGTCTCTGTTGACCATTGGCCAGCGGCAAATCGACGGGTCCAACGAATGAACAAACGAATGAATGAATGTCGTAATAATTGCTGAAGCCGGAATGGGCCAAAATGTCACGTACTGGCAATAAACCGCTGCTAATTTACGATGCCCAGTACCAGTGAAAGAACAAAAGCCAGCAACCAAAAGCAGCAACGGAAATCAAACGGCAAACAGCATAAGCAGTTGGCCAAGTTTGGAGAAAAAAAAACTTGGCTTCATAATATATACGGCAGCTGCATAGAAATGGCCAACAAAACGAAATGGTCAAACGGAAAAAAGAACAAAAAAATAAAAAAAATCAAATGAACTTAATGCTTATGAGATTGAAGTAACTAAAGAAAAAGATTTCCTTTTTTTTATTTTCCCCATTTGCATTAGGCATATTAAAATCTGTGACAGAACAAGTCAAGAATTTTCAATGGCATTGTGCAAAATGCATCATTTGTTTACATCCATTAGCGGAAAAAATTAGCTAAAAGAAATTAAAGGAAAGTGAACACATTGAGAATTATAAATTTCACAAACAACGCTGATAGGTAGGCAATTCTATTTTTCTTTCCCCCTCAACCATTTCTGGCTAATATTTAATTGCAACTCAACAGGCAGGTAAAGAGCATTTTATATATTTTTTCGATATCGAAACTCTCTTAAAAACATTTTGTAGACTTGCCACACCATTTATGACGTATAAGAGAATAATAATAATGCGCCTGCGCCCATTTAAAAATCTCTACAGAAAATCAGCTGGTTCCAACCAACAAAAATTTCGCCATCTACTTGAGACGGCCACATTGAAGCAGTTTGTCAATAGTTACGCTTGGGAGTAGGTTAAAGACGCGTGGTGCCGCCCCAAAAAAGCAAAAAAAAAAAAGACAACAGACATATTAAAGGGATCCATTAACAATACCACCACCAAACCAACAACAGCAACAACAACAACACCAACAATAGCAATTAAAAATCAAACAAATTAAATAAACATCAAAAATAAATTGAAATGATTAGCAGGCAATAAGACTGAAAGAACAACAAAACTATATCAAAATTCAACAGTTAAGTGTAGAAAATACCTCAAAATAATTATTAAACCAAATACCAATCGTTGAACATTTAAAATTCAAGTGTTTTATATAATTAAATAAACCTCCAACAAACCAAAAAAAAAAAAAAAAGAAGCCCGCATAATTAGGGCGCAAACAAAAAAAAACCGTAGACACAACAACGAAGCAAACAAACAAAAAAAAAAAATTGAGTGAGGCTGCCTCTTTTTCTGTGTGTGTGTGTGTGCGCGAGTATGTGTATGTGTGTTGAATAAGGGCCAGAAACGGAGGTCCTCTCACAACGCCATCGCCATCGTCATCCGCATCCTTACCGTCGGTATAAATATTTATGTTGACGAATTTACCTGCGGCGGAGCGTCGCTAATGAAGCGAAGAAAATGAAAATGAAAGGACATAATTATGCTTATGTGTGAGTATAATGAATATGAATTTTCATTTTTTATTTAATTCTTGTGTTTTTTTTTGTTTCTTCTGCATTTTATTTAACATTTGCCCAAGGTTAACATCTTTTAAACTCTCTTTTTAACCTAGGCAAAATCGACTGCACTTGAGTAAACATTTAATGTTGATTTTTCATTGGTAAACTCTTAGTCACAGTATAAACCATTTCTCAGAGTCCCAAAGCATACGATTTAATATTGCATTTTCTAGTTTTGTTTATTGTTATTGAATGTGCACTCAACTAATGGAAAATTGTATTGACATGGCCGAGAAACTTTCGATTTCTAGCCACTACATAAGAGATGTCATTATGATCCAACTTGACTTGATTAGTTCAATAACTGTCAGTACAATAAACAAGCAATGAAGGTTATCCATTGCCATTGCTGCAACTGCCAACACCAATTAGCCTTCTTTGGTAAGATTAAGTTAACTTAACTGCAGCAAAAAAAGTTGGCCAACTGAATGCGGATGCCGTTTGAAGGCACATTCACCCTTTATGAATAACCTCTTAATAAAAGTGGAAAATAAAGCTTAAAATTCATTTCTATAAGCTGGGCAATTTCACATACTATTACTAACCATTTCTAATTGATTTGAACCTCTTTACACTCTTTTTGCCTTCAAATGAAAATCCAACCATTTTTTATTGACGATTTCTTTCATGTGCAACATTTTTGCTATATGTAATCCGATTATCTATGAATATATGGTAAAGTAAGAGAAAAACGAGAGTATTATTTGTTAAAGGTTAAATTGCAGAGAAAAATCATTTATAGATAAGCTTAAAATCAAAAAGTTTTCGTTTTTGTTTTAAACTCGGCATTTTAGATAAAGTGTAGAAGTAACAAGATTAATTCCATAGACTAAGCTGAACTGCTTTTTAGTTTGATAAAATATAATTATACTTACAAAAAGATTAAATATTGAATAGATAGTTAAAGCAACCAAAGTTTCTCTTGGTCATAGCTAACAGTGGCCAAAGCCAATAAACATAAAACGAAACATAAAACTGTTCTGCTTAAATATGCTTATTAAGAATTTATATGATATGATGAGTAATGAAAGATGCCTTCTGTCATTTTAATATACCATCTTTATACAGGACATATGCTTGACATAAGTTCGTTATAGTTCAGATTTACTGTGCCTCTCTTATTAGCTTTTCATTCAATTTTTAGTCATTTAGTCTCTAGTTTGATTAAAGCCTTTGCTAATTGGCCTCAGCCTAGAATTGCCAGAGACAAGACAGAAATCTAAAGGATATGATTAAAATACATACATAATATATGTATGTATGTACATATGTACATACATATATGTATATACATAAATGAATATTTATACAGATAGATAATGCTGACAGAAACAAAAAAGGCAATGCCAGTTGCAGACATTCAACCGAACCTTTTTGTATATTTATTAGAGTATGAAATAATTCAAGTTCTACGAAGCTACGATATATGTATGTATGTATATACATATATATATACATAAATACATATGCATATGTGTGCTATCTATATCTATGTACATAAGTATCTACAACAGCCATATATAAGAGAAATTCTATGTTTTTCAACTGGTAAGCAACCGCAACTCAACGCGAGTTTCCTTTCTTTTTTTCCGTTCTTTTTTTTTATATTTTTTTTTCCTCTGACTAGTGATGGCCCCAAGCAACATTTTGTTGCAAACGTTTGCAATTCTATTCACCCTTTTCACTTGGATATTCATCACACACAGTTCTACCGAGTAAAAACACAAAAAATGGCAAACTAACTCGCTTTCATAATTAAAAACTAGTCGTCATAAAGTGGCTAGAGAAGCACAAGGAAACCGAAATAGAAACATTCAGTTGGGTTGTAAACTTTCTGTTACAACGACATCTCGCATGCCCTTTATAATGGTTTTCCTTTTCCAGTTCTCTAAAGACTATGAAACTGATTACAAACATTCATCAAATAATTTTAGAATGCTATTATTCCAACATTCATTAATATTAATGTTACAAATGATTTATATTTTATATTAGCATAAAAATTCTAAGTAATTACTTTGGGGTCCTTTTATTTAAATTAAAATATGACTTATTTTTTGAGACGCTATGCGGAATCCCTTCTTTAGCCCGTTTAATAACCCAACATAGTTTAGCGACTCTGTTTAATAACTTTGGTATAATGGAACACTCCCCTTTCTTATTTTAACCTTTTTAATAGATGTAATTTGATATACTAACCCACCTTTAGCTGCAGGTTGGTTTTCCCTGACCTTAACCTTAGTTTTGCAACGCTGGCATTTCCCCTTCTCCATTTTTGAACTTTTCGTTATATTAAACTTAGTGCATTAATTTGCATAATTATTACTTTTATTTGTAGTATAAGAACAATAACTAAACTATTTATAAATTCTTGTACATTCTTCTTTACTTGTTTAAGGTAACAAATTTGTACTGATGCCCATTAACAGAAGTCTGTTAAGATACATAATAGACGTTTAATAAATAAACAGTCGCCCTATTATGTTAACACCTTGAATCGAAACATAACAGTTATGTAAAAAAAAGTAATGCAATGGATTCAGAGCGAGAGAGAGACAGAGAAAGATAGATTCAATAATAATATTGTAGCAAGCAGTTATCTACATGCACATGCAAGCGGTCTGGAAACTATAAATATAAATAAACGGGAAGCCAATTGAGAATTGAAAGTCCTAACAAAAGATGAAACGTTTTTGCAGTCGCATTTTGCCAAATAAATCTTTATTACACTAATTAAACATACATATGCAATGCTTTGCATATCATTAAAAATGTTTTTATTTACATTTCTTGCGTTTATATACCTACACAGCTTACGTATGTATCTTCACAATTGACGATTCTCTAGATATTACCTCTCTCTTAGACTACCAATATGCCTCTCAATCTCTTGTATGAACGTGTTCCAAAGATATATACATAGAAAAAATATATTAAAAGAGAATATGCCAAAAGACAAATATGCATTAAAATAGTTCTCGGGCGACCATTGACCCGATCGGTTCGGAATACATAAAAATAACAAATACATCAAAATTAATCTAAACAAATCATTACTAAAGGCACAACGATGTCTGTTGTTTTGAGTTATCTAATATATACTATATTTAAATATAAGATTTGGATATTTATGTAGATCTGTAAATCATTGGAGTCTAATCGTTTCGCATCGATTACTTGTTTATTGAGAGACCTTTTGTCATTTCCTGTGGAAAACTAATATACATTTTGTTAAAACAAAAAACAAAAGCAAATGGCAAACACATTTAGTGCATTTATTAATAGCAGCTGTTTTAATTCAGAGAGAAGATGCTGGGCACCAGGGTCTGAGGATTACCTTGACTATGAAAACTTTTTCTCACACATGAGCTGCTGCATCGCTTACTTTAAACATTAACATTTTAGCCATATATATGTATACATACATACATATATACTTACATATATAAATTTAACGAGGGTCAATTTAAAAGTTGACGGATTTCATATAAACCTTGTATATACCAAGTTAAAACTTTTAACTGTCAGTAACAATTAAGTTTAGTTCAACTTTAGTTTTCAATTTCAGAAACTAAGAAAAAAGAACACTTCTTGTTGCATTTACTGTAAATGTATGAAGCGACCTTCGTCAGGTGAGGACCTTCAACGTTCACCTGTTGTGGGTGGGCAGATACACAGACGCACACCTTGACATAGACAAAGGTCAACTAATGTGTTGCATTCTATGTTGGGCTAACACAAAAGGGCCAAGTGATAACTTAGCAACGCTTTTTGTATATTAAATGTTTACATTAAGGTTGGAAATGCTTTCAAGTTTAAATTGTTGCCAGGGAAAACTAAGAAAACTTGGGGGAAATTATTTATTAATTGGTTCAAAAAAAAGACATATTTTTTTAATTTTCTTTTTTTTTTCTTTTGTGGGAAAGAATTTAAAGCTATATTTTGAATTCAATATATAAGGAGATTGGTGTTTTAATTTTTGTCTATACTGGGATTTGGGGAGAATCAAAATAAGGTGTTTTTTTTTTCTCTTTCTGTTATCTGTTTTTTGTTCTCTTTTGTTGTTGTTGTATGTTCTCTCTTGTGCCTGCCCATCATTTCTAACTCCCTTTTTGACTCATTCTCCCTCTGTGTTTTGCAGTTTACGTGTTAAGTGCTTGGCAAGCACGATTAAGGCGCTTTATCACCCGCAACAACGGCGGCAACACGAACGACAAGTACAACACCAACAGCAGCAACAGCGACACCAGCAACAGCAACTGAAACAGAATCAACAGCAACAGAAACAGCTGCGACGCCAGCAGCAGGAAGGACAACAGCAAGTGTTGTAGACGACATACACACATACAAACACACAACCACACATATACATATACACTTATATACCGACACGCCCCAAAAACCAATTCATATATACATATATATATATATGTATACATACATTTATACATAATGTTGAAAGCAATGACAACACCAGCAACATTGTCATCCCAGTTTGTTGGCGATGATTTTCCAAGCATTTTGGAAATAGAACTGCCTGCCATTCTACTCAACGAGAGTCTCTTTATTGAGCTAAATGGCAATGTAACACAGTTTCAACAACAACAACAGCAACAACAATTTGAAGATTCATTCATGGTTAATCTTGGCAACATCACTAGCAATAGAAGCATCAATAGCAGCAGCAACAACAACTACATAAACATCAGTATACCCATTTTCAATGGGAGCACTCATCTCATCCAGCTGGATGATGAGGAACAACGTCTGCTGGCGGCAAATGAGCGTGAAATGGCCGAATTTTGGTTACTGGTCAAAATGATCGTCATGGCTGTTGTTCTTGGCCTAATGATACTTGTCACCATTATAGGCAAGTACTCACTTAATCAATATTACAACAAGAACAAGAACAACAAGAAAAAAATATAGAAAACAGGTGGTGGGAGGATGATTTAGGGTTTACTGAGATAAATTATACGTAAATTTATGCTTATAAATTTTGGAGTAAACTGTAAATGAAGTGAAATTTATGATGTAGAAGATTTTTATTGGGCCTCCTTGCGTAGAAGATTCTTTATTGATTTTCGGCTTACAAAGATGATTTGCTTGCTTTTTGGTCTGCCGCTGGCTCTTCCTTGTTGTTACTGTAACAGTAGTTGGGGGAAGTGCTTTGACGTTAAACGTTGCAAAGATGATGCTGATGATGATGATGATGATGATGATGTTGATGATAATGATGAAAATGTAGAAGAAGATGAAAAAGCAGTGAGGCATCACAAAGTTTCCCCAAAAATGTTTGCCGTTGTTTTTGCCCCGGCACGTGAAAAGCTATTAAAAGCGCGCCAAGGCGTCAAATGGAAATTATGGCACAGGCCCTCAGTCTTCCCCATTCTTATTTTCATTTTCGTTTGTGTACTCATTCTAGGCAGGAGCAACACCTACACACGCACAATCAGTCTTTTGCTATTGCAACATGCGGCGTATGCGCAATATCCATGACAAGGCGTATATGCAAATGCATTTTGTCCTGGCACGAGCCAGGCCAAGACAAAACGTTTTGACAACCTGCAGACAAGACACAGAACAGAACAGCAAGAGAACAGACTGACAAACAGACGGATAGACAGACAAACAGGCAACGACTAAGAGACAAATGCCGTCGCGACGTTTTGGCTAGGAGGTGTCACTAAAGTGGGGGGGTGGGGTGGTCTGGTTAAAAAGGAAGGGGCCGCCGCAGTGGCAATTACAATTTGCCAAGTTGCTGGCGCTTAATCAAAGCAAGCAACGACTATGATGACGACGAGTCTACAAGGCAGCAGCCCATCATCATCATCATCTACCTTGCCAGTTCTCATTTGCATCCCACTGAGACAGGATAACAGACAGAGGGTATTGTAGGGGGAAGAGAGGAGACTGCAGGGATGTGTGTATATGTGTGTCCCATATGCACGATTGCCTGCAATTAGTAAAGAAAATGAAAATTGAAAATTTCACGAGATATACATATATACACTTGTGTGATTTGTGATGCAAACACAGCGTTAATAGTTTTATTTTATGAATTTAAAGAAAATTTAATATAATCAAATATATAAAAACAGATTTAGTATAACAAACAACTTTTTATTTAAATTCAAAATTAAATTTATCACATGGCAAGGCACAATAATAAAAATTTCATTGCATGTGTGCGCTTTAAATATTCTTTGATTTGCTTTACACTGCGCAAAATTAAAGGCTATTAAATTAAAGAGCAATTGATAAATTTACGCAAGCAAACACGTATGAAAGCTCAAATAAAACTCACTGAGCATAAATTTCTCTATGTGTAATCAAAAAGCGAAGCACCGTTACACCGCCGTCATAGACATATTGCCAATTGGATTCGGTTTTGTATACGCATTCCTCCCCTCTCATCGCATCACCTTGTCCATTTTGTTTCCATCTGTTTCGCTATCTATCTTTCATTGCACAGCTGAGATCAGGCTGAGCAAGAGTTGCCACATGTACAAAAAAATTTTCTTTACTACAAAATGAGGTTAATGTACCTTTAATTAATAATTTTTGGCGGATTTAATGAGAGATTTAATGTTTTGAATTTTCCACAGGGAATGTTTTTGTAATTGCAGCCATTATATTGGAGAGAAACTTGCAAAATGTTGCTAATTATTTGGTTGCATCGCTGGCTGTTGCTGATTTATTTGTTGCTTGTCTTGTCATGCCGCTTGGCGCCGTCTACGAGGTAAGTTGTTGTTGTCGTTGCACAAACTTCATTATCCTAATGGAATTTTGCAAGAGAAAAAGACTCAGACATGGTAAGAAGTGTAAAAGAGGAGAAGAGTTGAACTAAAGTGGATGAAATGAAATTAAGCAACAAAGAGTTGATGTTGATGTTCTTTTGTCCACTTTGGTTTTTTTTTTTGTGTCTGCTCTACACTCTTGCTCTCTCTCTCATTCCCTCTCCTTGAATATGTTTGAATAATGAGTCATTGCATTACGGGTTAATTGTTGCAATTGCATCATCATCAACATAGATAAGTAATGGCTGGATATTGGGACCGGAACTGTGTGACATTTGGACATCTTGCGACGTGCTTTGTTGCACAGCATCTATATTACATTTGGTGGCCATTGCGGCCGATAGGTAAGTGTAGTTGTGTAGCAAGTCAGATGGACACGTTATCCATGTTTCTGCTATTTGTGGTCGTTTGTTTTGGTTTTTGTATTTCTTTCAATAGATATTGGACGGTTACCAACATTGATTACAACAATTTGCGGACACCACGTCGTGTTTTTCTCATGATATTCTGTGTCTGGTTTGCCGCATTGATTGTATCCTTGGCCCCGCAATTCGGTTGGAAGGATCCAGATTATATGAAGCGCATTGAAGAGCAACATTGCATGGTCTCACAGGATGTGGCCTATCAGGTTGTGCCAATCAAAATCCTGACACGCGACTAGCATTTACTTGTGTGTATTTTACTTTGCAGATATTTGCCACCTGTTGCACATTCTATGTGCCACTATTGGTAATACTATTTTTATATTGGAAGATCTATATAATTGCCAGGAAGCGTATACAGAGACGTACACAAAAATCATTCAATGTGACATTGACAGAAACCGATGTAAGTACAACAACCCATAAGTTCTAGTTCGAGTGTCATTCACTTAAGAGAACTGAACTGGTATAAGGATGGAAATAAAGATGGGGGTGGGCCGTGTCAAGTGCCAATAAATTCGTAGAGAAAAAATAAAGAGAAATTCCAAAAATATTACTCATACGCCTAGTACAACAGGCCATTTGTGGTTAGATAGAGGGCGTGTCTTGCTTTGCCATAAGTGTATTTGCTTGTTGGCCATAATGAGTGTGTCATTAACAGAAACAATAATGCCAATGTCAATGCAAATCCTTTGCTGCTCATTAGCATGCCCAAGTGAGCACTTGAAAAACACACACACACACACACACACACAAGAACCAAAACAAATGTCAAGAGAGATTTATGAGACTCTTTGCTATATTGTTTGCTTTTGCCAGCCATATGTGAATTTTATCTAAGAATTGATTTAACTCAATTATTTTGTTTTTGTTTTTTCTTCTTTTTGCACATAAATTAACTTGAAATGAAACCCATTTGGGCTTTCTTTCAATTTATATTCCACAGTGCGATTCCACAGTTCGAGAGGCGAAAAAAGAACGTGGCAAACGACGCACAGCCACAGAGAGGAAACGGAAAAATGATGATGCTGGCGGTGGTGGAGGTGGTGGTGGTGAGATAGATGAAATAACAGCAACTGATACCCAGGTGCAACGACGGCAACGCAAACGTATGAAAATCTGTTTTGGCCGCAATACAAATACGGCCAGCATATGTGCTGGCACTGAGGGTGCTGTGGCCAGATCTGTGGCAGCCATTGCCGTGGACTTTGCCAGTTTGGCAATTACGCGAGAGGAGACAGAATTCAGTACAAGTAACTATGACAACAAGAGCCATGCGGGCACCGAACTAACCACCATTTCCAGTGATGCAGATGATGTAAGTAGTCCGACAATATGTACCAGAAGATAATCACCAAGTGGCACTAATTATATTATTTATATTTGCTTTGTTTGGGTGAACTCTCTGCCTCTTTTGGCTTTTATTTCTTTTTTTTTTGGTTTACTTTATATACTCTCTTCTACACTTTCTCTCTCTTATCTTTTTTTTTCTCATAGTATCGCACGAGCAATGCTAACGAAATTATTACACTCTCACAGCAGGTGGCAAATGCCACGCAACATCATTTAATAGCTTCTCATTTGAATGCCATAACACCGTTGGCTCAATCTATAGCAATGGGTGGTGCAGTTGCATCAACAGAAGGCCAAAGTCCTGTTAACAAAGGCTTGGGTGTGGGTGTTGGGGTTGGTGTACTGGCCAGTATTGCCAATCCACATCAGAAGCTGGCCAAACGACGGCAATTACTTGAGGCAAAACGGGAGCGTAAAGCAGCCCAGACATTGGCCATCATCACCGGCGCCTTTGTCATCTGTTGGCTTCCCTTCTTTGTAATGGCCCTAACAATGAGCCTGTGCAAGGAGTGCGAAATTCATCCAGCCATTGCATCGTTATTCCTATGGTTGGGCTACTTCAACTCAACCCTGAATCCGGTATGTATAAAAAGTGGTTTAATACATAAAATTCACTCCAGCTGAGAAATTTCTCATTCCATTGTCATAAATTTCGTTCCTGCATATACTTCAAAGTTATTTCTTGTTACACAAAATGATGAAATTGTTGCAATCTTGAAAATATTTATTTATCAGGTTTTATATACAACATTTTTGGCATATTAGAAGATGTGGTAAAAATAAATAATTGGCTCATTTTTAGGTTTCAAAATTAAATTAAATAAATTCAATATTAATTAGAAAAAAAATTTAATAATTAGAAATTACCAAAAAAATTCTTAAAAGCAAAAAAAAGAATAGAATTAATAGAATTGAAATCATAAAACTAAGTATAGCGGATTCCATTTCAAAAACAAAATGATTTATTTTTTCAATCGACAAAAGAATAATAAACAATATGTTTAGAACTAGAACCAGAAGTTTATCATTCAAATTTGTTTGTTGCGGCTAATTGATTGACTTTTATATTTTTCTAGAAATTATTAATTAACCCATAAAGATTATCAGCACGTAATAAATCAGTTTAAATAAATAATTCTTTGAACAACATTGCGTATGAGTGATATAACTCATACGGACAGTTTTGTTACTTTTCCCTTTCTTAAATATTATTTTTAAATATTGCAAACAAATCAGGGTAAATCTATTGGCTTGGGTTTTAATTTGTCATATAATTCATTTAAATTTTTTTTTTCATTTAAAATGGTATACACATACATATCAGAATATTGTAGTTAGAATGTATAAGAATAAGATAAAACGAGTTGGTGATACTGATGAATTAAGCAATGCGTTAGATTTCAAAGGCAATTCATGAATCTTTGGTTATAAGTACCTATTTTCTTTTTTTTATATATTATTTCAATGACGTTATCACTTCCACAATTAAAAAGTTAAAGTGAAAAAAGTTGAAAGTGAAATTTCCAGCTCTTTCCCTTTAACAAATTACTTCAATTCTGTTTGGAAAAATGTTACACTATTTAGTATCCTGAATAAATATAAACTATTAAAATTTTTAATTATTATTATTATTTATTTATAAATCATTTTAATTGTTAAAAACAATAAAAAGAGCAGTTGTGAATTAATCCGGTGAAGTAATTCGTTAAAATCATTTTTTCCAAAAACGCCTGTCCAATTGAATTTGAAACAAATGAAACAAATGCATATTGGGGAATTTTGTTTCCCAAAATTTATTGTTTGCCAAAAAATAATTATATGTAAACATTGTGTTTGTTAGAGTCTTATTATTATTGTTATCAAGTGAATTTATTAATTAGTCGAATTATTTTAAATAGAGTCAAAAATAATTGATTCACATTTTTTTTTTATTTAAGTGCATATAGAAAATGGATTAAATTTATTAGATTGTCATAGATTGATATTCGATGCTTAATGAGCCAAAAAAAATAAGCAATAACTATTTCGAAACCTTAGCGACTGTACAACATTACGTATGAGTGATATCATTTCAGTTGTATCATGTGTTTTGTATGATTTAAAAAAGTAAAAAAAGAAAATTCAATTGGTTTCTAATCGTGTTACTTATGTTTATATAGCTAATTTAGATTTTAAAACAACTCGTTTACAGGTCATCTATACGATTTTCAATCCCGAGTTTCGACGCGCTTTCAAACGCATTCTTTTTGGCCGAAAACATGCGGCACGAGCTCGGAGTGCGAAAATTTGATTTCAACTAAAGGCAAACGAGGACCAGTACCTGTAAGGTGACACAAAATAAAACCGTAAGAGTTACTAATCAGCACAGAGAGATTAGATTGATTGGTCGGTACATAAGCAGTATATATGTATGTATATGTAGATATATATAAAGTCTATGAGTCTATATATGCTATGGGAATTGGCATTGCCTTAGATTTATGTCTTTAGTGTTTAGCAGTGACAATCCTAACTAGTAAATGATTAAGTAAAAATCCCCCAACACAAACGTGCCCCAAAAAAAACAAATACAAACAATTTGTGACACCAGCAAACAAAATGAAACCGAAAGTTGAATAATGAGAAAATCAGGCAATGTTTATTTTTGTATACTTATCTATATTATATCTTACATTGTATTAAGATTTTAAGTATCTCAAGTATTCTATATAGTTAATTATGTGTGTATGGATAAATGTAAACAAGAAAATTATATAATATTAACAAAGTCTTCCCTGTGTCTTAAAGATGTCCCTTAAGATTAATTGGCATTGCAGGGCGAGATAAGGTGATCATGATCATAAAGATAATGCTTCTGGGTGGGAATTTGTGTAGAATTGGGTCTACTCAAATACAAAGGCTGGGTCCAAATAAACTTCTTACGCTTTCATAATTCTGTGTTAGTACCCCTCGCTGTGTCTCTCCAACTCCCCCCCGCGCCCTTAAACCTCATTGTAGTTTTAAGTAAATAGAGAATTATTATGTTAAATGCTCAATTATTTAATATAATTTAAACGGTCAAGTCAATACATACATATATATATATATATATAGAAGTATATAAATTGTAACGAATTTACACACACACATACACACATACATATATGAGAACACACACACACAAAATTTAGAAGATCAAAATTTAGCCAGCAAAAATATTCAAAAACAAAAAAAAATAATCGAAATTAAATGTCAGTGTTTAGTTTTATTATTGCCTCTTTTTCTATTCGTTGTCTAATTAATAATGGAACATATTGCTTAGCATTTGATAATTTGCATTTAGAGAGAAACAGAAAACCAAAAACGTAGCACTGAAAGTCAAAAACTTTGTTTCAAACTCAAAACAAAAATATGCGAAAAAAAAATACCAAATAAAAAGAAAAAAGGAAAAACAAAAAATGTTGTTGCAGCTTTCAATTGTAAACCGAAAACCCGCAAAATTTTAAAGCAGATAAAACTTGCCCCTTTATCCCCTGCCTACAGTCAGAAATATGATATACGAGATATACACATACATATATAGTTCATATACAGTATATGTAGATATATATAAATATATGGTAATATTTTTGAAAAGTTTTCTTGTAAATAAATAAATGGACTTGCAGTTTTATTCCAAAAACTAAACTATAAACTAATAAATACACAGACATGAAATTACACACACAACTATAGATATATATGTATGTATACATATATACATAAATTGTATATAGATACACTTATTAAGAGTTATCAGAGCTGCAATTTAAGTTTGGACTTGAAGAGAACAGAACCTAATACGCTTCAATGTGCATATAGTATATATGTATGTTATATATATAGATATATATAAATATATACATATATATAATGGTGTTATATGTATCTGGAGTTTCATTTGTATGTGTGTTTTTGTGCAACTTCTCGATGTGTACTTGATGTCAAAAGTTATTAAAATTGTGTTTTATCAAATGCGCCAATGATGTTTTATTCATGTCTGGGACAGTTGTTTCGACTGTTTGCACTCGAAATCGTTCAAATTGACGAAACTTTCATCGCACACGCACACGTAACTCTAAGCAAAATGCCAGCGCATTTCAACAAATGTCAAAGTTCAAGTGCACATGCCCAAAAACAAGGTTAAGCCGGGCCAATAGCTGGGTGGTTGAATGTTTGGAGTGTGTGCGTGTATGCGGTATCCTCTAGAGTGGCTGTCGTGGTGGTGGTGGTGATGGTGATGATGATGATGGTGGTGGAGGTGGTGGCATGGAGACGGATTACGCATTGGCATTATCAACACCGGAACAGGGCAGAAGCCGACAAATGGCCCAGAAATGTTTGCAAACCTTACATTGTCATAAATAACCACAACAAAACAAAAAAAAAAAAAAGAAAACAACCATCAGCAGCAAATCGATACATCATTCAAATAAGAAAAATATACCGGTATTTGGCATTATTGTACCCTAGTATAAAGAAGTAAGTATACGCACTGTTGTATAACTTTTAAAAAAACCTGTCTAAACTAGTTTATCGGCTAAATGTCATGACTTTGGCACAAACAGGATTCAAGAACAGCACAAATTCAAAAATTTCCCAGTCTTTAATAAATTTTCAAGGGATTAACTAGTGGAGATTATCACATTAAATTTATATTTTATTTGATTTCTTTATAATCCGTTCATCTGCGATGTAAAATATACAGCTCTTTCTACGAGGTCTTAAACTAGTTGGTAAAAAATGGAGAGGAGATCTATTAAAAAAAATTATATAAAATTATATTCTTATTTATTATTATTATTATTTATTTATATTATTTATATAAATTATAAATTATTATAAATAAATAAAATCTGAGATTTTGATTAAGTATTCAACAGAGAGAGATAAAATTAATTTTATCCCTAAATCACTAATCATATATTATTTATTTGTTGATATAAAAAAGATAATTTATTTATTGATATAATAGTTTTAGTATATAAGGTAATAATCACGAGATTGAAAAAATAATAGTATACGGAAACAGATGACAAAAAAAATATGAAAGTTTGACCAAATAATAAATAAAGAATTTAGTTTTAAATGTTTTTTCTTCTTTTTTTTATTTAAACAATAGAAAAGTATGAAAATTTGCAGTATCAGTTTAATTTATTTATTATTATTTTTATTTTATTATAATTTTTTAAAAAAAGAAAGCTTATTCAGTTTTCGAAAATTTAACCAATCAAATCAACCGTGAAAACTGGAAAACAATTTTTATTCAGAATTTCATACTAAAATATCGTGAATATAATCATTTTTACGAATTGTTTCGAGAATAAATTTGATATCGATCCCATAAAGAATACGGTAGGAAACGTAAAAACAAAGTAAGAAAAAAAAAAATAACAAGAAACAAAAAAAATGAATAAGTCTGGATAAAAAGAATATTAAAGAAAGAATTATTCACACTTAAATATATCTTTGACATTACGGGTCAGTTATGAGGTTTAAAGTTCAACTTCGTTTTAAAATTTTCTTCCGTTTGCGACTGTACTTTGTGAAATATATCTTAGATTGGATTTTAGATTAAATAATTATAAAATGTATTATTACATAGCCTTAGATCATAGCTGGTCAACATTAATAGCAAATGTCAATTAAAGCTAAAAACTTGTTCGAACTTAAGGATAAAAACGAAGCAAAAATGTGACAATGCATAAAATAGCATCACTTAATTAAAACGATTTTATATGAAAAGTTCTATATTTTTGTACAATATTTTTCAGTTGACATTAAAATTTATAAATATATAGTGAGATGAGTCAAAAGTTTCTTGATGGCTCTATCCAACTTTCTTGGTGAATTTTTCAAAGTTTCTTTCACATTGAATTCGAAATATTTCAACAAGAAGAGAATAAATGATTGTCTCCCTTTTATTTTTTGTGGCACCGACATTCATTTGGAGAGAGAATAAGATAAGTGCTTTTGATTAATGGTTCAATCACAACAGACTTGAACAGTATATGCATAATATCCTTTTCGTTGTCTGTCAAGGGAAATGGCTTAAAGTTGTTTGCCAATTTTGTTGTTGCATTGTGGCATGGCAATATTATTTCATATGCATTCTCTGTTATCGAATGAAACGAAAATATTTATCAACACTTTTCAATTTCCTTTCTTTTTTTTGGCCGCCTTTAGGCTTATTGATGTCCTTTTTTCATGTGTCATAATCTGAATTGATAATTTTTCGATTTATTAATTTTAATCGCAATTTTGGCAATTAAAATAATTGTGAAACTTATCAAAAGGCCTAAAGAGTTTAAACTTTCAAAAGTGTTCATTCGTTTGGATATACATTTATGTATTATATGTATATAAATATATATATATATATGCATGTGTTAAGACTTATCTAGAAGAAGCATATTAATTTTATTTCTCGTTTATTGTGGCAACAATAATAATAGCCTCAGGATAATGCCAATAAAATTCATTTTATTATTAGAATAAAATTTCTTTTCTACCCCAAATGGAATAAATATCGTTTTCCTCATTTTTTAAGTGGCCCTTTTTTTGTTAAAAATGAGCGAGGGTAGGTAGAGTTTGTTGCAAAGTCAATATGCCACATATGAGTACACGAATATCTCGAATCCTGGCTCCTGCTCTGCCTTCTGCCTGGCTGCCTCTGTTTGCTTGGGCATCAAATTTTTGAAGCCTTCTTGAGCCGCAAAAATAACTTTTGCAAGCAATTCAAAATGTATTAAAAGTATTAAACAGAGAAGGCAAAAAATAAAAAAGAAAAGAACGAAAATGTGAGTGATTATAAACACGAGTCGTAAGCAGAGAAAACTTGGCTGCTGTCAAGTATCTATAAGATACTTTTTCAGTGTTGTGTAGTGGTGGTAGTCATATATGTAAGTGTATTTGTGTATAAATGTGTCTGTGTGTGTAATGAAAACTTGTAATTGAATTGCAGCGAATGTGTGCAAATTGCTTGAACTGATTAAGGGCTTAAGTAACAACTGAAGCGTCTTAAGCCTGCCAATTAAATGAAACGAAGACGACAACTAAATGTATATACATATATATACATAGATACAACATTTATATACATACATACATATACACATATAACGACAACGATGCCTGTATTGGATGAGGCGGGAGAGACAATCAAGGAGCCAACTAGGACACCAAACATGTCCAGGCAGCTGCCACTTTCAAGGTGTTTACAACAACTTTGACAATATCTACAACAACGGTAACAGCAACAACAACAACATTAACATTATTAACAAGAACAAGAACAAGAACATTTCAAGTCATGTTCATTAAAGCGCTGCAGGTAAAACAGCTCGTAAAATGCGTTTACAGAGCAAGAAAAAAAGCCCCTCCCCCCCCCAAGAAAAGTAAAAATATTTATGGTTGTCCCTGATTATTATTATTACGATGATGATCATGATGAAGTTGACTCATTTTGAAATTGTTGACACCGCTAAAAGAGGTTTCACCCAATGGGCGTGGCTACCCCCACAAAAAGCATCATCGACTGGCACTAGCAAAAAGTCTTTTTTGCAAATTGCGGCCAAGTGCTTTTTGGCCCGGGTCGTGGCCAAGCAGATAGTTAAAAAGTACACTGGGATAGTTAAATTATCAAACTGCACATAAATCATTAAATTTGAATACTAAATAAACTTTTGTTTTTTTCTTTTTTTTTTATACACAATGCATATAACTTAAATTGGCAATAAAGTCTGAGATCTTAAAAGAGAAAAAACAAATTTAAATAAAAAACTTTTTAGAATATGGTAAACAAACTACAATGACCTTGACCTTGTGACATTTGGACGCTTGGCTCCAAATTGAAATTGAAATTGTCTCCAGAAATTATGATTTATAAGCTAAGAAGATTTAAATTAAATTTTAAAAAGGTTGGAGACAGAAATTGAGCGGTATATTTAACATTTAAGAAAGAAAGAAAGTAGGTACCATCACTATTTATTTATTTATACTAATCTAATTGTAGACGACCATTATAATACAAGAATTAACTATATATTTTAAGTATTTATATATTTACATGTAGTATATTGTATAATAAATAAACAGCAATAATTGTTGGTAATAGATCGCTTCTTATGTCAAATAGTTGCAAATTTAATACTATTTTCTACTTACATACTTTCAAAACATCCAATAAAATTTACCTCTAGAGTTGCCACAATACCGAAAAAAAATGTCAATATCCACGCAAACAATCGATGAAACATAAAAATCGTTTAACTGACCTTACTTTTTTCAGCTTTAATTTTTGACAACAGTTGAATTAAATTTTTCATTTGTAGTTTCAAATTATATTTACTTATTGTAAAGTTGAATTAAATTTTTCATTTATAGTTTCAAATTATATTTACTTATTGTAAAGTTCGAGTGCATATTTCCTTATCCATCCCATTGTAACAGATAAAAAGGAGGACCAAAAAGTCTTACAACCAGTTGCAGGTGCGGGTTTTAGCCAGGCAAATGACAGATTGACAGGTAAGCAGCAGGAACAGCAAGCTGGCTGGTAAATTGCATTTTTCTGTCACGATAATTGCAAAATAATTAAAATTTATTTTGAAAATCAGCTAAAGCAAATTAAACACTTTAATAACATAAAATGTATTTAATATTGTATGTGGGTGATGGAGATATATAAAATCGATTCGATCGGTTCTATGGTTAAATTTTCTTCAAATGTGAACAATTTATAGTTTGTATAAATGTAGTTGGGAAAACTGTAAAGTCAAGTTAGTTTCAAGTTTCTGTTTTTTTTTTTCTTTATTTTGTTGTTGTTACTTTTATCATGTCTGTGTGGAGCTTATTCTTTGGCCATCGCCAGCAGCTTTTGGCGCTGACAACTTGCGGAAAATGCCAAAAAGGACACGTACGTAATGAACACAAACACGTACCAAAATGACGACGACAACGACGATGACGAAGGAAACAGCGACAACGTTTCGAAGGGAAAGGCTTAAAGTTTCAGCTGGCAAGTTGCAACAAGGATGCTAGAGCCACAGCCGCAGCCCAGTTGGAGCTAGAGCCGTTGCAGCCCTTGGGCAGATTGGCAAAAAGAGAGAGAGGGAAAAAAAACTTAAACTGAAACTTGCTGGTAAAGTTTTGCAGCAATGGTTTTTTTTTTTTTTGTTGTTGGCATTGGCATTGGAAGGGTGTCCAGGCATGGGTGATGACGATGGCCATAGAATGAGTAAGAGGCTGAGGCTGAGGCTGAGGCTGAGGATGAGCATGAGATTGGGAATGGGGATGAGAATGTGCAGCCGGTGTGACAGCGGAAGTTCCTTGTCGACTGTTGCATTCCTTCTATCCAATCCTTTCTTTTTTTTATTTTTTATTTGGAGTGGAGGAAAACACTTGCCATGTATGCACAGTTGCTGCTGTTGCTGGTGTTGCTAGTTACAAGTACCGTTTGCTTAATTTTTATGCACATGCATATAAATGGGTATGTGTGTGTGTGTGCGTCTGGTGTGTATGTGTATGTGTGTGTGTGTAGTTATTGCTCTTGTTGGATTTTTACATATTTACTTGGCAAACACTTCTCTGGGTTGAGCGAAAGTTTTGCACTTGACTGCGGCCTTGGCTAAGTTCAGCCACTGACATTGTTACTTCCGTGCCAAGACGAGCCATGCCAAGCCACACAATAAATGAACATGAAATTGAAATTTAATGTGCAACTATATATATATACATATATGCAACTGCAACAGCATCGAGCAATGCAATTTACCACAATGCACTTCAGAGCCTTTGGTGCACATTGTGAACATCAAACATCAAAGCCAAAATCCCAATCCTTAACATCCTGTTCGCCTTTAGTTCTGAGATTCATCAGCTGAGGCCTGTGCATTGTGTCATTTGACTTGTGAATTTCGATGGATGACTACAAAAGAAAAAAGTTTAAGTAAAAAATGTGGTATTACCATGTCTCTCTTTCCCTCTGGGGTATACACATTGACAAACAATGTGGAAACTAAAAGTATTAATAGGAAATACCAAGCAATAGCCAAGGGATCAGAGGTCAAACAAATTTTACACAAAGTGAAATGTTAGAAAATATTACCAAGAAAATATTACAAAAAGGAATTTTCTATAATGAAATTGCTTTTACACTATGCAAATTATTGATCTTTGGCAAACGATTTATAAGATTTTCAGCTCCAATCATTAAAATATGTATTTTTTTTTTTTATTTCGGTAATATTTTTCATGTTTCGCTTGTTGTATGATAATATTTAACTAATATTGCTTTTATTAAGTATAGTTACAGTTACAAATTATAGAAACCTTTTGTTTTAGCGCTTTGTCCTCTTTTTTTTCTTCTTTTAGTTATAATTCTCAACTAGTTCTATCGCGGAAAGATATGATATTACAAATCAAAAGTTTAAAATTGGAAAATATATTTAAGAAATGGACAACCTCTTAAATTTTGTGATTATTTAAAAATGTTATAATAATATTTGATTTTTGGAAAAATAATCATCAATAATTTTTATTTTCTTTTTAGTTTAAGTGGTTTTTTTAGCTATTATTTATTGATTTGAAAAAAATTATAGATATGGCATTAGTGGTAAAAATAATATCAAAAATAAAAATAATTCAAGAGAAATATTTTGAAAACCATAAAAAGCTATAAAAACGAAGTTTTTTATTTAAATTTATTATATAGATCTATTTTACGAAGGAAACTGTAAAAAAAAAACTATTTTTTGGTCGTGTTTATAAAAAGAAATATGTTTTTTGTAGCATTTTGGAATTTCATTATTCTGGAAAATTATAGATATACTAAATATACTATATACTAAGTATACCAAACCACTATATTAACTCTAATATATATATATCTAAAATCATTGGTTTTAGCAAGATATTTCACACATTTATATTTACTGATTAAATTAGTTAATTTAATTTGCAACAAAATGACTTAGCTTTTGCCATTATTATTAAGTAGCTCTCTTGTATGATAATCGTGACCAAGCCCTAATCTCAGTATGACTTCATGACTATACAAAAGGGTGGAAGAGGGACGAACGGATGGAGGGAGCAAGAGGATTAACCATTTAGTTCGCATTCAACTTTTGCTTTAGCTATTGTGTGTGTATTGGTGTGTATTGGTGTGTGTGTGTGTGTGTGTGTGTGTTATCCTATCTGATATTGTGTATTGTTTTTGGTTTCTTTTTTGGCTTGCATGTTACTTGAACTCGTGGTCCCAGGCCCATATTCACGCCTTTTTCGCACCTTTTGGCTTTACCTTTTGCCTTTTCGCGTTGAACATTTTGCCAGTTGTTTGCGTGTTTGTTACAGTTTTTGCTTCGCTTCATTTTAACTGCCTCAAAGTCTACACGCAGCATTATTTTGTTGTTGTTGTTGTGTGTGTGTTGCTGTTGTTGCTGTTTGGGCCATGCCCTGTTGTTTTCTTGTCTGATTTTCAGTGTTCTTTTGGAATGGGGAAAAATGTTCTTTTGCCATTTTTTTATCTACAGACGCACATTTAAAATTTCTTTTCAGTTTGTTACTCTTATATGGCAACTCTTATACTTATTAAGTATACGCCGCGTGTCAGCTTGGTGGTTATTTTGTAGAGTTTTTCGTGTCTTATCAAGGAATGCAGTTACCGGCTAACACACACACATACACACATACACACCTGTATAGAGTACAGAAAGTGGTTTATTTCTCAAGTTTCAGTTGCACATCGTTTCCTTGATTATTATTAACTTTCTCCATTAGCTTCCTTTGCTCGTTTATCTTTTTATCGTTTTTTTCTTTTGCTTCTTTAAAAAAAAGAAATGTATTTGGCACATTCTCTAATTTGCAGTGAAATGAAAACTCAACTGACCTGTTTGCCTAGTGCCAAGGCATTAATTAGCACCTATCATATTTCCAGGTGCAAACGTAAACCTGTTGAGGCAAAGGGCAAACGCTGGGTGAATTGTGTATGTGTGTGTGTGTGTGTGTGTATGTGACTTGACTGAGGTAAAGTGAGAAGGACTCTCAGGCCAAGGCTGCACTCGTTTATTAGAATTTATGGCATGCCATTGGCTACAGTCTGGTCTGCAGTGCAATCGAAATGAAGGCACGCCAACTTTACTGGCATTTCCGGCCAATACCAGCAGAAAATTTTTACTCTAACTCCAACTGGACGACCAGCTTTAAGTTTGTGTTTTTATTTTGGCATGTTGTTGCGTGCCATTTAGCCAAAAGCTGTCATTTTATTGTTAGCCAAATACAAATCAAAGTGTGCTAATTACAGTCAACGGCAGCTTATGGGCGTGGTCATTTTGGTCATGCCATGGCAAACGTTCCATTTACTAACCACCCAACCTAGCCCCCTTCCCCTCTTTAACTTCACTCATTGTAGAGTGGGCGTGGCCACGTTCTGTTGTTGGATAATTCCCTTTGATTGCAGTGCAAAAGTGTGAAATTAAAATTCAGCGCATGCTAAACGCTCTGACACTTGGCCCAAAGCAACAGTCATCCAAAACAAGCCCCCCACCCCCCTGTCTACCACATACATTTGTATATATGTATATATATAAGAGTATTTCCCACTCTTTTTCTCTCTTTGTCTCTCCCTGTGTGTGGCCTCTTTGTATATTCTCACAAACATAGAGATGCCTTCCGTTTTACGCTAATTTTTGGCACGCTTCAAGTTTTAGCCTAGCTGCATTTATCTCTTCATTTTGGCCAACAACAGCAACAAGAACTTTTCATGGTAATGGAGTGACTAATGGCCAGGCAACCAGCAACAAAAGCAGTACAAATAAATTTTTGGCACGACAGCCAAAAAGTTGAAAACAACTAAACAAACACAAATGGCACATTAAATGAATTTGTTTAGCTCTAGTCAAGCTGACAACTAAATGAGACAAAACTGTTTCAAAAGAACAATTTAATTAAGATTTTATAGAAAAAAAAAAAAATAAAAGAAAACATTAAAACAAAAAAAAGGAAATCTAGAAATTTCCTTCTATTCCTACACAACTATTAACGAAATTTAATTTGAGCGGAAATTAAAATCCTTTCTGTAATAATTAGTCCTTTGCAGTACACGCTTTTCCCAGTGATAAAATTAGAGGTTGAATACTTTGTTTAAAAATATTTTCATTCCTTTTTTATTAATCTTTAAGTTGGTACTTTATGTATAATTATTACAGAAATTATCGAAAATAACCTGCTTATTTCCACAAAAAAAAAAAAAATAGAAAACAGAAAACTTTGTCTCAGCTTTGCCATAAAAAAGGGATTCCTAGTGACTACTAAAAAATAATAATTTAAAAAAATTACCACACATGTGAATAATGTGCAATCTTAGTTGGAAATTGTTTAGTGAATTAAATTGCATAAAAGTTGTTGAATTTTTTAGTTCCTTGGATTAATACACTTTTACACTATGGAGACCCCTAATAAAATAATTACAAATATACATAAATATGTACATACATACATATCTGTATGTAAAAGACAACAGCAGAAAGCAGTGATCTGGCAACTCGGAAAAAAACAGAAACGAGGCAAAGTAAAAAGCGATTTATTAAGCAGCAAAAACGACGCCGATTAAAGCATTTTTTTTTAACTTTTTATATCAAATTTAATCAACTGAATAAAACCCGAGTACAACTCACATGTATTGTTAAGTTTTATTATTATATGTAATTATAATTGAATTCCTAATTGAAAATCAACGTTTACTGCTAATTTCAGAGGTTTCTTTTATTATTTTGCATTGTAATAAATTATTATATTATTGTCATTTTTTTGCATTTTAATGGAATATATTTTCAATTTTTCATATTTCTTTTAGTTTCCACGAAATGTGCTTTTACTAGCATTGTTTTTTTTTTTAATTTAAATTGAATATAATTTTATTAGGGGAATATTTCTTATGTTAAGTTTTACTTCTTACTTTTTGTCTGATGTACTTTATTATCAATTAATTTATCTTTAATATGGAAAAACCCTTTCATTTTTGTTATAGCAATTTGATATATTTAAATTAATATTTTATTTTCAAGTATTTCAATGTTTTTATTTTACACTAACTCGAAACATTTCAATTTAAATTATAAATTTGAACTTCAATTATTTTAATTTCTAATTATTCAGATGATCTATTCTAGAATATAAACTCCAGCTTTATTTGAATGCTAATTTTTGATTAAAACAATATCGGAATCTTTGGCATAAACATATTAGTAGAGTGTTGTAAATGTGTTAGTTAAACGCATAACTGGCACACTTTGCTCCATTCAAGCATTTAATCGCCTTAGTGTGCAACGTTTACTAATTTTACCAACTGAAACCTGATCAGCTTATTAAGGCCCCAATTCAGGCAATGGCCGCGTCACGGCCACCTAAATAGTCGGACACCTGCTCTGGTACTGACCTGGTTAAGGGAAATATGGGTCACTTGATTTATATTTATGTTCTGCCTACATACTCACAGAATTCGATGTAATCAATTAATTCTTCATACAGAAACGGCCTCGTTTGGTCAATTAAATCAATATTGTTACAAACCTTTTTAAATTTCAGTCTGTTATAAAGTTGGCAGGATCTCCTAAAAAAATAAACAATTTGGATCAGTAAACTAGGGTTGATATTGTACATTTGTGATCCAGTTATTCTATGTTGTACAGATATATACAGATATATACATAACTACATGTGTAATTGTTAATGATAATATAATAGGGAGTTGCAAATTTCAGACATTTTTAGATAACTAGCACTTGTTAAAAATAGACAAAATATTACTAACAAATTAACAAATAAATTTTAAACCATTAAATCTTTTTTGGTTAGGTTTCTGTTATTAAAGACGCGAACCATGAATAACATTAATCTGCAAATTATTAAAACTTTTGTAGTTTCATTATGATTTGTAGTTTTTATTGGAAATGCATCTGGCAACGCACTTTTGGTATCAATTATCTGGCCACCACTACATATTATAGAGACAGTTCAGTTGTTATTTTTCCAAAGTTGAAGCTGGTCACATCTGACTGACTTCACTTTCACTTGAAACTAAACTTTTATTCAACTCTGCAAACAAATATTAAAATAAAAAAGTTTTCTTATTAAGAACAAATAAACAGATAAAATAAACTAGCAAACTAGCTAAGTTTCCTATCGCATTAAATGGAAACGTTTCACAACACTGTTTAATGACAATTAAGGGAGTTCAAATTTGAGTTAATATTTTATAAGAACTTTAATGAAGGCATTCGACATTATTTGTCATTTATTTTTTTATAACTTTTATTTTTTTATAACTTGGTTTGTGTTTATTCTCTGCGCTCTTAACACTAACAAAAATCGAATAAATCTAATGGTAATGATGATTCCAGAGATCAAATGAAATATATTTGAATGTTAATTCTATCGAAAAGGTTAAGCTAAAAAGTATTTAGATTAATCCTTAAGTTAGTGACATGAACATTTTAATAAAGTATAGTAGAGACTATATTAAAAATATATAAAAAGTTCGATTTATAAAATAATTTAAAAGTTGTATTCAAGGCCAATTAAGAAATAAAATTATATACTGTTATAGAACTGTAAACAAGAATCAAGTTCTTTATTTCAGTTTTAATGTACATTTAAATTTTTTATTTAAGTATATTTAACTAGCAACTTAAAAACGTTAATAACATATTTTACGTTCAACTTTTCACTTACTAAAAAGAGGATAAAGGAAATCGGATTAGAAATCCGCTTCAGTTTTCACCTGTGAAAAGGGATTGGCATTTATGGGGTTTATGTTGAACAATGTTTTGCAACCTTTGTAATTATACAATTGAAGTGATGCTTCAGATATACATGCATATATACATACATACATATGTATGTATGTATGGCATTTAAGGTACTCAATTTTAACAAAAACCACTGAACGAGAGACTCTTCAAACACAGCAATTACACATGCAACAATGGCAACAAAATATCTACAGACACACAACAAAGAAAGAGAGAGAGAGAGAGAGAGCGAAAACCAGAGAAAAAGAGATAGAGAGAGCGAGTGAAAAAAAAGGGAATACGCATGTTGCAGCTGTCCAGGGGCCTCCCTTGACCAATATATCAAATGTCAGTTTGAGCTTTGGCAGCATTTGGATATGTCCACGTGTTCAAACATATCTCAACGAATGCATGCTCCTGGTATACCCATACAGTGGCCGCCAGAGAACATAAATTTTATCAGCAAGCAATCCCTCCCCTCCTTTCCCCTTTCAACACCACCCCCAATGACCGTGTGATTGTGATGAATGCGAACAGCAGTGGCAGCAGAGAAAGTATCATGTGGCCAGGCCAAAACAAATAGACGCAAAATCCCAAATTAATTTGCGCCGAGTGACCAATGCCTGGAAGTCGTAGTGTTAAAACAAACAGAAACAGAAACCCGGTAAACTGGCAAGAAGGGGTGATCGGTAGGAGGGGGTTGGGGTGAATGGGAGAAGCATTGGATTTCTTGAATCTCTAGCACAATCAGCAGGCATAACTAATGGCAGTGCATATATCAGAGTCACACATGAGCCGGCCTAATAAAATACCTTCATTATGCACATGAATGTATGTACCTTCTATAAAATATATGGAAGGAGTGGTTGAGACGGGGTTGGTTTAGAAATTGTAACGAAATCATTTTGATGGTTTTTTATGCAAAAGCATTTAATATCAATTTTCAGCTTAAACATGCAACAGGGCTAACATGAACCGGAATGGCCAACAAGCAAAAATTGCGGACTCTTACTCTAGCTTCAAAATGGTCTAGAACTCAAGTGACCCGGCCTAATCGCAGAGCCTTTATGCAAATTGTAGTTCAACTGCCTTTCGTGTGGCTAATCGAGAGTAACACCAAAAAAATAGAAACGAGAACAAAAAAAAAAAAATTGAAGAATTAAAAACAATGTCTGCTCCAATTGTTGCACGCCATTTAATTCCTCTCTCTGGTTTTTTCTTTTTTTTTTTGTTTTTGGTTATTTTTGTTTGTGTCCTGCCACAAATTGCATGCTCTTGCGATAATAGCTCACTTTGCATACAAATTGCAAATGAAGTGGGGGTTATTTTGGACCTGGTTAAAATGGAGCCTCATGTAGGGAATTGTGAAAGAAATGAGCAAAAATATAGCTCAAAATGGCAACGCCTTGGTATCAAAGTTGGCAATAAATTTGTAATACATGCCAAAGCCAGACGCCCCATAACACAACAACTTCTATTCCATAGACCAATTCCAATCTTCATCATTTGCTCCACCTCCAATCAGAAAACGACAACTATGAGCCACGTGTATGGCAAAATATATAAAGCTAAAGCTGAAAACAAAAGAGGCAACAACATTGGAAACTTTTTGGCCATGGCTACCTTAAAGGATAAATTCATTTTACAAGGCAATAAATTATGCCTGCCCACGCCAAAGGACCAGAACCAGAACCAGAACCATGATTAACATGCGGCCGTCGACGGCACACCAAAAGGATTGTCTACGGTTAAAGAGCTTTTAACTCATCGTTCCATGATCACAAAAACAGAATCAGAGAATGAGAATGTAAAAGAGACCATCTACTCATTCCCATTTCCCATATACATTGATTTTATTAACCCAGGCGCCAGGACGATACACAAAGGGGAATTTCAATTTAACACCAGAGACAAGGACCTCGGAGCCAGAACGGTGACGACCAAGATGGTGGCTCTATGATAAATTGTTAAAGTAGATGGTGTTGTCGATACAAAGAGTTATGAACACGACTTGACCTCAATAGGCATTTAAATATAAATCAAATGCTTGAAATAAACCCAAGAAATGTGAAATGTTATTGCTTGATGTTG
Organism: Drosophila emarginata; assembly: GCA_037075365.1. Lineage (NCBI taxonomy): Eukaryota > Metazoa > Arthropoda > Insecta > Diptera > Drosophilidae > Drosophila > Drosophila emarginata. The sequence continues at coordinate 280,113 of JBAMCD010000121.1, forward strand.
TTGTAGTTGTGTTATGTTGATGTAACCCGGACTCAAACCCACTATGCCTGTATGGCCAAGGTCAACTGGCAGAGATTTGGTTAGTCAATATCCTTGTTGTTGTTGTTGCTGTTGTCTTTCCTGTTGCTGTTTCATGTCTGTCCGCTTTTATTAACATAACCAAAGGACTGCGGCTCCCGGGGCTTTGATGAATCGAGACAAAAGCACACACACACACTCGTACACACTCGCACACACTTACAATAACAACATATAAATAAATATAAATAAATATCAATGCGAATTCATGCTGTTGATTTGCCTTGGCTCTGGCATTGTTTTTGTTCTGGCCAAGTCGTGTGATAAATGGATTTCACGTGGCACAAGATAAATGTTAATTCGTCAACAAAGCCAGCCCAAGGCTCAATTCATCCACCATACCACTACCAATGCCAATACCAAGCCAAGCTGATGCTGATAATGCCAAATTCATGATGCTTGACCAACAGATACATATGGTCAGATATTGATAAGCAACTACAACTATATACATATATACTATATATATATATATATATATTTACCAGTATTCGGGTCCAGCTCATCGGAAACAATCAATGTAATTGCTTAATGCCACCCAACCAGTCAACGTTATTGGCCTTGGACATTAATGATGGAGATTGCGTAAGAAGTGCAGCCACTTCAATTGCAGCCAAACGAATTTCTGGATATATTTTATATAAATTAGAGATGGCAACGTGCAACGCAAATTATTTCAAAATATTTATACATTTTCATCAATTTTTTTACACCCTTTAAATAATAAAATCTAGTTTATTACACATTTTAATCCGTAACTTCTTTTTAGAAATAAAATTATCGCAATTGCAATTATCTTATAGCCAAATAAAAGGTGATTGGTCAAAATTGTTATTAGGTCTCATTTTTATATATACCAATGTACTATTAAATGATTGACAACATATATTAAGGCAAATTTTTATAGAGAAAGTAATTTTAATGTCTTAATGCTGGTTAATAAATTGCCAACTTTTACCAGTAGTTAATAAAAAATCACTCAAAATATTATAGTAAATACCAAAACCAAAAATAATTCATTCAAAATTTTATATGAAACAAATATTTCTTTATTATTATTATTACTGTAAAAGCTCTCTTGGGCGGAGAGCGACTTTTCTTAAGCTACAAGGCATTTTCTTAGCTGGTTCTTAGTTTAATTTCTAAATTAAGTTTTCTAATACTTTATGCTTTATTAAATTTAAATTTGTGTCAAAGCTGTAATGTAGTTAACTAACTTTTTTTAAGCTCAATATCATATTAAAATATGTTGGAAAGCCAATTGTTTTTGTTCATCTATCATTCATTTTAAAAAGTAATAAATTTTCAGGATCAATAAATTTGATAAGAGTTTTTGTTAACGCAACGTTAATTTACAGTCATTGTACATATATAAAGTCAAAACTGATTTTTAAAAACCAATAAATTTAAAAACAGGAATTGGTGTAGCAGTAATGTAAATATTTAAAGGCAAATTAAACCGTAAAAAAAACCTGAAATCTCTAAAATTAATATAATTTGATCAATTGTAATGATAATTTGAAAACTGATTAAAATTTCTGCAACAATTGTGCTTACGTAAATATTATATCTTTAAGATTTTTATATGTTCTAAAACATTTTTTAGACAAAATTTTACAAATTTTAACAATTTTTAACACGTTTTTAATATGGATATATAACTATCTCAGATTCTTTTTTAAAATGTCTACCTATTGGATATGACATTTGTAATAAAAAGACAGTTATACAATATATAAGACAAGAAATCTTTATCGGTTCAAGATACATTATATATAGTTCTCCGAAAACCGAATCGAGAACCGTTACTGAAACTTGGTTTCCAAAAAAGTAACCGATTAAAACATTATTCTGAAGTGCAATAATATTTTAACATACCGGAAAGACCGTATTTAAACACCATAAATAGTAGATTTAATCTGCACAACCTTTAACTGTTTTTCGAATTCAATGGTCTTATATATTAAGAATAATTTAAGTTTATTTAGGAAAAAACTTTTAACAATCAGACTTCTCGTTTTATTTTACTTTGTTCTCTCTGATTTAAGAAATGTAATATTATCTGATTTGCCTTAACCGTCATCAACTGTGTATAGACCAAAAGGGGACCACTTAATGAAATTCTAGGTTAAACATTTTCCATTAAATATATTTTTATCGTTGAAGAAATTAGAGTATATAAGCAATTTCCATACATGTCACGGATACCTCATTCGCTACTCAGGCGAATGAACATTTAATACACCAGTCACGATCAAGTAATGCAACCATCGCTCACACATACCCACACACACACACACATATATACACACACAGAAACACACACATGGATACACATTGAATGTGAAAATCCATTTAATGCTCGAAACTGTAAGCAGCTTTTAGTTTGAAGTTTAATTTTCTCTTAGTTTGATTTAAGCAAACTAAAAAGCACTTCAAAATGTTCCTCCTCTAACATTTATTTTCTCCAATTTCTACCACTCTCCTGTAGTGTCCCCTCTCCATTCCTCTCTCATTGTCTCTCTAGAGAAGAGATGTATGTATGTGTGTGTGTGTATATAAATGCTTTTTATCTGTTTCAATGCTATTTACACAGGTTTCAGTAAGTTATATTACCTTGCCCAGTTCCGCTTTTGTTCAATTTAATTCGGATTTCGTCCAGCTGATGCCTTAGTACTTAAGATTTTCGCATCAAAATCAATATAAATTCAATTTACGAGAAACTTTTAACCTTTATACAAATACAATTTAGCATTTCAACATTGGCATATATCTATGTATATAGTTTAGACTGCTAAAATACCTAAAACTGATAACAAGAACTCAGCTTGAAACTATTTATTTTAAAACATAATTTTATTCTTTATTTTTAATTAATTTAAATTATTATACTTTGTAATATGTATATACTTTAAATAAATGAAAATATTAATAAATAAAATCAAATGAAAATACAATGAAATGTATATAGCAATTTTTACCAAATCTCTCTTTTGGCACTCGAAATGGCTTAACTTCATTTAGCTCAAAATATTCGTTTAGTGCAAATTTCTTATTTTTTTATAGAGCTATTTGGCATGCCAATGTAAAATTCTTAGCTCTAAAAAAAAATTATTTTTTTGGTGCCAAGTTTTCATTGGTTTAGAGCTATTGCAAAAAAATTCCCTCATATATCGATTTTATAATATGTATTAAAGTTCGCTAAGGAGTAGAAACATTTAACAGAAAAATAACATTAAATGGAAAAAAATTAAAGGAACGTTTTTTATATTGTTGGGATATAAAAAACTTTAAATAATGACATTACAAAGTTTCTATAAAGCGAGGAGAATTTTAAAATATTTATATGCTAAAAAGTATTGTAGATTTTTTATTTTAGATAAATTTAATATCTAAAATTAGTTTATATCATTTCAATAATCATAGTTCTCCACTGAGAAAATGTGGTAGAAAAAGTTTAAAACTGGAACAAAGAAAGTTGGAATTAATTAATATTTACCTTGAGTTTGCAGATATTATAATAATACATAATTAAATATATAAATACAAAAGTTTAACGAAATTTAATTCAAAATTATGCTCGTCTTAGTTGTAAAATAATATTAAATAATTCAAAGCACTACAAAATGGCATTTGAAACCTTCACCAAATGTGAGTAACGATTCAATTTCCTTCTCCAAAATATTGAAAGCTCTACCTGAAAAAGAATATTTCCAATTGCCATTTAGATGCAAAATCAGTTGCGAATGATGTCACCCAGTTATGCCAATTGTGCGACAGTTTGGCAGACAGTAGACAACCATCAAAATTGAATACCAAAATCTAAATAATGAAAGCTACATAGATATGTATGTGAAATGTATATCTACCTTTAGTGTATGAATAAATGGATTATAGTTTTCACATTTTCATTGGATTTGTATAAACAGTTGAATAAAGGTGCATTCCTTTCGGAAATGGAAATCTCAACACAGTTGTCCTGGGAAAAACCATTGAAAATGTCACTCAGTTTGCGGTGAGTGACTTTTTGGAAACCAACCTACGATTCCCCCTGGACAACATCAGAGACGAGGAAAAGACAGACAGATGTGGCCAAGACTTGAGCTGACCATTTTATTTATTAAAATATTTATTTAAATGTATGCAGATGCTGTTGAAATGTTTTTCATGATGCAGCACCAGCAGCAATGAAAGAAGCAAACAAAAGGCCAACCCCGAAATGGAAATAATAAAAATGAAAAGTTCTTCGTATTTTTTTTTCTGTTGTTCCTGCTGCCGTTGCATATAAAAATGTCTGACACGTTGCAAGTTGAAACGGGATTGCATGCAGCGGGTGTAAAAAACAGCATCAGACAAATGGCAAGGCTAAGTCCTGATGAACACAGCAACAACAAAAATAAATACAACAAAACAAAAAAACAACGAAACGAGAACAGAGAAAGTAAAGTGGCGCACTCACACACCCAAACTAAGATTCAGATACAGACAGAGACTCATACCCTACCACACCCAAGTGGAGACCCAGCAGCACACATGACTGCCTGGTTGGCCATGGTGCCCATAAAAAGTCACTCAAGTGGTATTAAACGTACCGCCAAGTGCAGCCGGGGTTTAGCCAGAAAATGGTTAGTAGAGAGGGAAAAGGTTAAGACCAGTTCCAGCTTCAGTTTTACCTCCATCTTTTGCCTTTGGCAAATGTTGCCACACTTGTGGCTCCGGGTCACCGGAAATAGAAATGGAGAAATCTACGTGGCCTGGGCTTGAAATTGAAATTGACTTTCTCACAACGTTCTGGCCCTCTAATTTTTGATTGAAACTGAGTGGCCTCACCTTTTTTTCTCTCTCTCTCTTATACCCATTGCCAAATGGGGTATATTCAGATTATTAAAGAACTAAAGAATATTAACTATATGAAACGGTGTATTAATTGTGTAAATAAAAGACTCAATAATATAATTGCAATTGTATTTAAACTGACCATTTATTTTCCCACTGCTTTTATATTTTGATGGCGTGATGGACAATAAAGTTAATTTTAAGGGACTAAACAAGAGGCAGCTATATATATTGTATATAAAAAATGGATAGAGAAATTAAGGATGTACAATATTGAACTTTTCCGTTTGAGACAACTGTGGAGAAGTTAATCAATGTCAAAGTGTAATCGCATCAAAAAATTTTGATTACAGTGAAATATATCCTACTTTATAAGTAAAATATAAACCTTTATTTTAACAGTATTCTAAATTCTAAATAAAATTTTATTGTTGCAATTGATAAACTTTTGTTTGGAACTAAAATTAGTCCGTAAAATTAGTAAATTAATGATTAGCGCATCCAACTGAAAATCCATTATTTTATTATCTATATATGTTAAAAATTAATACAAAAAATATTTCTACAAAAATTGTCAAACATTTTTACAAGAAACAAAAAATGTCTAACCTTGAGCTTAACACATTAGTTTTAATCTATTACAGCTAATTTTTAAAAATAAAAATAATAATTTTAAACCGAAAAATTTAACTCAGATCCCAACAACGCCAACAGGTTTTCATACGATTTCAAACAAACGGTTCCGGAAACGGTTACGCACCCAATAATCTATGTTTAAAGAAAACATCGCTTGTTTATTTGGGGTTTTTGTATTTTAATGAATCTTCTTATTTTCACAGAATTGTTCGCCGATTTCTGGCTAAGTTAAATCAAGTAAACTTACAGGTTGACTGATTTTAAATGTTCCATGCAGGACCTCACAGTATTTTAATATCTTTATAGCTCCCTAAAGTCACTTCAGATTTCCATGAACCCTTCCAGATTCTATGCTTGATATACAAGGCAAGGTTTTTTTTTTAAATAAGCTGAAATACTGCGTTTTGGAGAACCTTAAATGCCACAATCGATTGATACATTAAATATAAATATTCATAATTTTAATTAATGATTAATTCGTAATGATTTTAATTTTGAGATGTAATGCTTGTTTAATTGGTCTTATCAAAAAATTATTCTCTCATATTAAGAAAAAAATTGGAATCGACTTAATAATATTGAGCCTAGTTCGTAATAAATCGTGCAGTCCTTCGATGAGGGTTTTTTAATGAAATTCTGATGAAACAATGACAAAATTTTCCAAGCAACTGTGTAAAATCTTAAGCTCTTACGAAGAGATTCCACCAGATTTTGAAGTTCTACAAAAGGAGATTTCCTGGGATATCTGATAAATACTGAGAGAGTTTCAAGGAACATCTGACAAATTATTCTATATTAAGCTATTCGCAACGATAAAAAGGTTTTGAAAAAATGTTATTTTTTGTGATTTTTTCTTAGTCTGTTTAAACGGTTTTATTTAAAATGTTAAAGTGACTTTATCTAACAGATTAAGTCTATCCAGAGTTGTACCTGATGGTACCTAGTTACATTTCGTCTCCTTCAGTTACAAATGATTATAAAAATATCTATAAAATCAGCTGGTAAGTTGGTTAAGTAATATATTTAAAAACAACAATATTGACTTTTGAAAAAAGATACACCAAAATAATTCCATTTCAATCTATGTATTTAGTTCCTAACTTAATTTAAAGCCAAATAGAAGCTTAAAGAATTCAATTGAAAGACATACCATAACATATCAAATCATTCTTGATATGATATAGGATATCGAAATGTCGGTTACCCAGCCTGGCGTATACGTGATTTTTTTTATTTATTGTTTTCTTTATATTTTCTTGTTGGCGAAATATCGCCCTGGCAGTTATTTATTTGTAGTGTATGTGTATGGGTGTATAAGGTGTGTGTGTGTTTGCGTGTGGCATTAAGCATTTTTTACACTTAACTGCCAAAAAGGTGACCAGCTGTTGCTCCAGGGCAGGCGTTGGATTTTCTTTTCCCTCCCCTTCCCTATTGTGCACTGACATGAAAAACTTGAAGGAAGGAAGGGAAAGGAAAAACTCAGTAGCCACTGCAGCCAGTCAGAAAAATAAAAAAAAAAATTAAAAGTAATAAGCAAAAAGGGTTTCCATTTTTGGTGGCCAGAAACCAGCTGTGACACAAAAGATATAGAAAATGAGAATGAGGGATAAAAACACCACGAATTATCCAATATTTGGGGTAAAAATAAAATCTTTATAATGATCCGCAAATTGAAGCAAAAAAAACGAATATAAAAAACTGAATCATAAATTTACAACTATTTTGGCTGGCAAATCTAAAATGGCTGCCAACTAAAAGAAAAACTTTCACAAAAAGCAAAAAAACAAAAAAACACAAAAATATTAAAAATACCGAATCCATACCAAACGCACTCAAACAATTTTTACTTTTATGCAACTTTCGTTTAAAGCGCATTGGGGAAAACATACAGAAACTGAAACAGAGAGGTAAGAGTACATTGGATTGTAAGAGGGGAGGTGTTGGTCGGTGGAGAGAGGTAAAACGAACATAAACTTTTACCAGCTCATAAAACGCTCAGAAACAAGCGTGCAAAATCGAACGCACATAAAAATTGCACTACGGGTCAGACCCATTCTACTCAATTCAGGTTCCAGCTCCGATTTCATTTATATACCCTGTAGCCAAGAGATGGATATAGGATATATACAAATTTATGTAAATGTCTAACCAGTATTATAATTTTCTTTTTAAATTATTCATCAATAGCTGTCCTTTAAGTTTAGTTCAATTCTTTTGGGTCTGTTGATATGAAAGGTTAACAGAGGACTAAATATCTTAACAGAGAATACACCAAGATAACATAGGGTTGCCAGATAGATTATTTATCGCTTACATATGTACAAGTAGCGCTAGTTTATAAATGATTATTACATATTCTACAAAGTTTATCAATCAAATTCATCAAATTCCAATACTTTGGCATGTTTTTTGAGAGTTATTTTAATGCCTAAAGTTAGAGCCATTCAATTGACAGTTAACATGTGTCAATAACATAGAAGTGAGAAACCTCCATCTCTTTTTTTCCTTATAAAAATAAAAAAATAAATAAAATATTCGTTAGGAGTGGTTTTGTATAATCAAAGTTTACCAATAGTTATTGATAATTACATTTGTATATATATAAACCACTTCAATATATATTTATATTATTTATCTTATTTAACAATATCTCCACATTCCACTGGTTAGTTAAAAAGCAGAAATTATACAGACATCTAAATTTACTTGAAAAATATTAATATGCAAAGCTTGGAAGAAACTTCCAAAATATCTTTTAAGATTCATTATAGTACTATAATTAAAACCTGTCTGAATTGTTCAAGTTTTCCAACTCTAAAATTAATGAGAGATTAATTTTCTTGTGTTTTTATGTAAGGTAAAGAATATTTATTCAATAAACAATTATACAAAAAAAACTATAAGGGAATGGTTTTATTAGTAAAATTAATTACGTTATTATAGTGTTTTAAGAAATGATTCAAAATCATTGATTACACGAGTTTCTCAGAAATAAGAAAACGGTAATAAAAAACCTTCAAAAATTAACATGTAAAAATAAATTTAATTCTGTTATTCACGCTGTACAGTGGTCATAAATATAAATTGTAGAATATTTGATAAAAAGTTTTTTTCTGTCAAGGAAGGTCTTAAGTAATTCAATTATGGAGTGTTTTTTAGAATTTATGTCGTTAAAAATTTTATTTATAAGTAAAAAAAAGTATTCGACTTTCAGATGGTAAATTGCTTGTTTCACCTAAATAAAAGCAGACGAAACAACAAATGAAATGATATCCAATTTGTGTTTTCATTTTTGTGAAATTCTTCGAGTTTCACTTTTCACTGTGAACAATAGCAAAACTAAGCATAACTTGAGAATTAAATTACAAATAGAATTTAATAATAAACCATTGTTAAAACAAAAACAAACGATTTGATACATTGTCAGCTATCTATGAATTTAATACAGAGTAACTTAAAGTCTGCCCTCGAATTTGTAGGAAAATTGTTTGGTAGTTGTGGAACTTGGTTGTTGGCGGCTTCTTCAGATTGATTTCCCTGCCAAATCGGGGCAGAAATATGGCAGGGTCTGACAAGGGCAAGGCGGTGTGCCAAAGGGCCAGAGTGGAGTGGGGGGGATTGTGTGAGAGCAAGTGCAAGTGGTGCAAACAAATGAAAATCAAACGTAAAGCGATGAAAATCAAAAGTAACTGCTTTTTGACTGCCGCCGGGCTGGCTATGTGAACGTTCGAATATGTCGAAAACTTGTCGAACTTCTTCTTTTTTGCAGGAGCAGTAAAAAGCTGCAACTTGTGCCAGTTGCTTTGATTTTATTTTTTTTTTTTTGCCAAAAACTTTGCCACACTCTTTCTCTATATGCGTATGTATGTGTGTGTGTGTTTTAACCACTTTAGAATTCTTTATCACTTGGCTATTTGGTCGGGCATAAAACAACAGCCAGTAAATGTTTTTTGGCGAACGTGTTCCAATTAAATGACAACACTCCCCTCCCCCAAACCATATTTTCTTCCTTTCAAATATATTTAATTTAAATGAAATTTGTAATTTGGTTTTTTTTTCTTTTAGGTTTCTGTACAATGTGGCACGTGCCACATGCAAATATGACAAATAAAAATTACAAGTCATAAAAATTGACTCGTGCGCTTCGACTTTGTTTGGTGTTGCTTCATGTAAAAACTGTAATTTATGTGCAAAGTAGAAGAAAGTGCCACGCCCATATGGGCTATAAAAATTTTGTTCTTATTTTTTTTTTTGCAAAATTGTTGGCACTTTGGCAAATTGTTTCGCTTTATTTTGCACACACACACACACACATACGCATCCACACATACAAAGAGAGTTAAATACACATAAAATGTTGCATTTAATTTTCATTCTTATGTCCCTGCCTTCTGTTGACTGGCTCTTAATGCGCTAATTGAAAGGCAAAATAGTCACATTTAATTCAATTACAAGATACGTAATTGCAACATGCGCGGAGGGGTGGAATCTTTTTCTCTGTAATTTTATAGGCTTCAAAAGAGGAAGCAGGCGTTCTTGCCACAGTCAATCAAAAGGTTAATTGCAAATGTTGCAAATCAAAGAATTTTATTATGTAATCAGGCAGAGATAAAGATAGACGCTCAAAAGAGATGAAGATGGTAAATACGTGCAGGAGGGGTGTATAACCATAAAGTTTGATAGCAATACACCCCCACAAATACACACGCACCAACTTCTCACACACAGTCAGAGTCAAACTGAAACTCACATGCATTTTAATCACATAAAACTTACTTACACTGGCAACGTTTTGCGTCATTTGTATGAGAGAAGTGTGAATGTGCGAGACAAACGAACACAAATAAAAGGGAGATGGAAAGACAAAGGAAAGTAGAAAGAGATGATCAAAAGAACTAACATGAGGTACATGGACTGGAACTTCAAACTAGACTGCCAAATGAGCTAATGAAAGGAAGCCAAAAAGGGTTTTCTATGCGTATTCTTGATTCCTGATAAAACTTTCGATTCATTGTTCAACCAAAACAATGAAAAAGTATTGATTCATATGTATATTGTAGGCTAGCCTAGTTTATTTTTGAATAAAAGTTGATTCGTTTCTGATTTCAATGAGTGTACCTGAAATCTTTGATTCGTTTACCATAGTTGTTTCTATTGTTCTGTAGACGATTGATTGTTCATTATATTTCCCTTTACTTTGGCTTTATTTTATTTATGGTTATTGACTGGTTGATTATAGAATAGTAGCCATGAAATTATTATTCTACTCTTGTTTTCAATTTCTAATTGCCATATTATATTAATTTATATAATTCATTATTTAATTAATAATTTATACACAAATCAAAAGGGACTTTAATATAATATAGTCATTAGTTTAATTTTAACTAAAAATAATAATAATTTTAGAATAATTTAGTGACAGATGGATTTCGTATTTTATATGTGAAGAACCGAGTAATTTTACCTAAAAATTTCCAAAAAAAAGGATTTTAGTTACTATCCCCTCTTTAGCCGGAACTCTTGACTGATTAAATATTTATTTTTCGATTTGACCCTTTTTTATGTTCAGAGTTTAGAAATTTTTGGGTCAATTCACAGTTTTATACCATTTATTGTATTTTATATTTGTTTTATTTGGAAAATTGGTAATAATATAAAATATTTATAAGGTGACTGAAAGCAAGTACTCGTCTCTTAAATCGCTTTCAATTAAATATTGAAGGAAAAAACTTTACCCGCCTAAAGAAGTGGACTTAAATTTAATTTATAAAAAAAAAACGATATTTTAGGATAGTTAGTAAATATGTACTAACATAACTAATTATCATTTATAAAATTTTACAAATCATAAATTGTACGGTATTAGCATTTGAGAACTTTGCATTTATCGAGAAGATTCTTAAATCATAGTCTTCTTTTAATGGTTCACCGTTTCCATACATTCCATTAAATATAGTTCGAAAAAAACCATAAAAAATCAATGAAGTGCTCGCTCTACCACTATTAAATATGATTAAAAATGTCAATCCAAAATGCGAGCTTAAATATTATTATTCCTTTGAATTATTGAAATTATCCACTTATAATGTAGCGTTTCATTTGTAATTTGAAATTTTCAAAAGATTTATTTATATGGATAATTTAATATAAATTTTCTTAAAGCGAATAGATATTTAAAAAAATAAATTAAGAAATAAATGTTAAGTCCTGAGAAAAATATTTTCCCTTACACTTTAAACCAAGCATAAAAGGGTTTCAAATAAAAAACCATATCATTGTTTTTCCTTTTTAAATTGTTCTTAGAGAGTATGCTAAATTCGTTAAATTTTTTATTGCGTTAAGTAGATATATATTTTCCGCTTACATTTTTTTCCACTAGCTTTTGTTTCCCAACAGTTGTGTTTCCCAAAAATACATATACACACCTACATAGGTGTGTAGGTACACACATATTTCAATGCGAAGGTTATTCTATGGGTAACTGAATTCTGTATATCACAAATACTTTTTCCACAACTTAAGTTATATGCAATATTATACATTTTAATTTATAAATAATTTTAACTAATTAATAACAAACTGTTAACACTATTAGTTGTTATGTAAGTTATTTTATTAAATTATTGTGATGGAACTCAAATTTCAGCTATTTTTCAAATTAAAGAAGAGCCCTTAAAAGTAGGCAATGGTTCTTTCCAATTTTCTTTTATCTCAAAGGATCTCCAAAAATAAAGTCGTAATCTCGATTTTGGGCGTTGGGTCATAAGAAATCCAAAAATATGGAAGATTACTTGAAAAGATAGATTAATCCAGGATTTGAACGAAGATTAAGAAAAATGTTTAATTTTTGTCTTTTATTTGAAATGAAATGTTCGATTTGATTGAGTTTTGCTTCAAATTATTAAAAAAAATATGTAATAATATTCTTAAACTTTAGTTTTTCGTTTAATACCTAAAAAATACATCTGAGAAATTCTGTGAAAATTTGAGTTCAATCAGTTTAGTCAGTTCAGTTTGAAGAAAAGCGCATCTAAAGTTTCAGAAGTAGAAAAATTGAGTTAAAAATATATTCAAAAATTATCGAGTTGGTTCCAAATTTAAAGAGTTTATTTGGGAATGTGTTAAATATATATATATACATATCCATAGATACATATTCTACAGTTCGAAAATGCAATATTAAAATGGAGTTTCAAAAAATTCCAATTGCATATAGCTTTCGCATTAATAAAAATTATTTATAATTTTTTATAAATAAATATTATTGTTTTATTTTACTATTATTAATGATTCACTTTATGAATGGTTTTATATGCAAACTTGATTAACATTTCAAATGGCCCTCGTATGAATGCCGTATGAACAACATTTGCTGGCAAACAAATTTATGCGGCTACACATAAATCTGTTGCTACTAAAGCTCTTGTTCTACACTGTTTTTCCCTTTGTCCCCCCTCTCTTACCCCCTTCTTACCATAATATGTGTGTCCCTGTACGCAGATGTGTGCTAAACCAAATAGTTTATGCCAAGTGCTCCAAAAAGTTTCATTTTGCAGCCGAATATCTTAATTTAATAAAGTGTGTATGCCTCCATTCCCAGCAGAATGAGGCATGGAGCACGCGGCACGAGGCACTATCAAATTGTGTGGGAAATTGTTGGGCTGCACGCAGATAAATCTCAATTAAAGGCCCTTGAATGCTGTAATAAAGCCAGTTGGGTCAGGCAAAACTAAATAAATGAATTGACCAAACTATGGTTGCTGTTTTTTTTTTTTTCACTCAAACTCTGACGAGTTTTCGCTTTGGTTTTTTTTTTTTATTTTATTCGTTCTAGTTTAACAATTTTTTTTCCTTTTTTTTTTTTTGTTTCATCGATTTTGCTTTTAAGATAATTGACCAAATTTCTAGACATTACATTATTTTTGTTTTATACAAATGTCGGTAAGTAAAGTAAAATAAATGAAATTATTTTTCATTAGATAATGCAATGGGTTTTTGGCATCAGAAGACTTGGACACGATGATTCTCGCGATCGCATACCAAAATGTTACCATTGGACATGATGGCCACACCTTCGAGTCCTTTGAACTCCGAATCACCGGAGCCCCAAGAGCCAAAGGTCTTGAGGAAACTGCCATCTGGATTGAAGATCTGTATGCGATTATTGCCCGAATCGGCCACAAATATATAACCCTGATCGTCCACTGCAACGCCCCTGTAACCGCAAACAATTTGACAATTTAGCAATTTAAAAAAAAACACGTAAAGAAAGAAAGAAAAAAAAACTTAATTCAATTTACTTACCGTGGGAACTTGAATTGGCCATCATCAGAACCCTCGCCGCCCACCGTGGAAAGGACCTTGCCGTTCACATCGAATATCTGTGGATGGGTGACAAGCAAATGAAACAAATGGATATAAAAAAAAAAAAAACAGAAAAAAAATATGGTCAAATAAACGAATCTCGAAACTTGAATGTCTGGTTCTGGCCTCGTTTGTGTTTGAGCATATTTTAATTAAAATTGCTCACATGGCCAGACAGGCATGAAGTGAAAGTGGATAACCAAGATGGAGGTGGAGATGTAGAGGTCAGTTGTTATTGGCTTACCTGAATCCTGTGGTTATTCGAATCGGAAACAATCACACGATTCGTATTCGATACGGCTATATAATGCGGATGCTCAAGCTGGCCCTCGCTACGGCCGCAGGAACCGAATTTACCAACGAAGGAACCATCGGATTGGAAAACCTGCCGAATACAAAATGGCAAATTGTAATGGGAAAAAATGTAAAAATACCATCCCAGTCAGCTCTCAACGGACAAAAAATGTACAGAAAAATAAAATATATTGCAGTTAAAGCGAATGAAAATTGCTGATGTCGATGTCGATGCCGATGCCAATGGCTTGGACTTGGACTGTAGCTTGGCCGTAGCTCAAGTGTGACAAATTGGGCAAGGTCCTTGCCCAGATGATTATAAATATTTGCATGGAAATCGACTCAATGCTGACATGAATCGGCAAATGGAAAGAGATAGTGGGAGAAGGATGAAGTATGATGGTTACCTGCACTCTGTGGTTCTCCTTATCGCAAACGTAAATGAAGCCGAGTGCATCGGTTGTTACGCCCCAAGGATAATTGAATTTGCCATCTGCGGTGCCCTGCGAACCGAAGGCGCGCAGGAAGCGTCCTTGTGGATCAAGCACTTGTATGCGATGATTATATCTGAAAAAGAACAGAAACCAAATAAGAGAACAAAACGCAAAAGAGAGTGAAATGAAAGTCCAACTAAATTATTACAAATGAAATTGTTATATAAAAAGTATCTCACTGCATGGAAATTTAAACTTTTTAAATAACAAACTTGTATGGCAATGTGAACCACTTTATAAAGTCTGAAAGGTTTTTTAAAGTAACAAATTCTTTTGGCTATTAAAAGATGCAATGCTAGGAAGTAAAGAGAAATATTATTTCTGACTAAATTAGAGCCTTGTGAAGGATTTGCCAGATGACTTTTAGGCCATAAGTTGGCCATCCTTTAGTCGATTCTACAATGTTCCACTCAAATGTCATTGCTACTTTTCGTAATAAAAATCTATATTAAAAATTGCATTAGTGGAAAAAATAAAATTTCTACCAAATTTTTGAAAATATTGACAAATTTCGATAAAAGTTTGCAAAGACTGATAAAAACTTGAATTAAATTAATTTTTAGGCATTAATTTAGAGTCAAAAAATAATCTAATGTAGCATCTTTGTAATAATTAGTTTATATTTTAGAAAATATTTGCAAAACGTTTAAAAACGGAAAATGGCGTAAGCTAGTAAAATCGCCGACTCTGCTATACCCTTTATTAAGTAGAAGTGCCACTCTTCTTTTATAATTTGGAACATGTTTAAAAGATTCATCAATTTAAAAGAAATCTCTCGGTATATAGAGCTGCAATTAATGCACGTCGTTTCCCTTCTTCCTTCGACATTAACACAACAGCGCACCTATCGGATCTTTTAGAACTTTTGCACCTTTTAGTAATAATCTTTTCCAGATATAACGTTACTTTTTAAACGAATGAAACTTGAAGAACTGATTGAAAGTTTGAGTTGTTCGATAATAAAACTTTGTTGTATTCATTTTTAAAATATTTTAGGTTGAACCCCGTTAACATGCCAATAATTGAATCTATGTAATCTACTTGATTAATACATAAATGGAATATTAAAGTCCCTAAGAGTAGATATTGTGACTATTACTTTACAAAGATTAGACATTGGATTATATCGAATTTACACAAAGAAAATGAAACAAATTAACTAACATAAGCAATATTTACATTAATATTCTCTTTACCAACGTATAATGTCTGATTACTGGCCAAAATTTGATGTCTCATAGTTATTATTCTTATTATAAAGCTCTTTAAGACGAAAAACAAATGTCTAAATGCCTAAAAGAAACTATGTTTCTTATTTAAAATTAAGGGGAAAAGTTTAAAGTAATGAAATTTGCACTAAGACCGAGATCTTTTCAAAAGATTACATTTTCTATTTCATGACTTTGAATTTGATGACTGTGGAGTTGCTTAAAATAACTTTGTACCAGCCATTCATCTAAACATGTACGTCTATAGCCCTTCATTTTCTCTCACTTTCATTAATTACAAGAAATGGCCTGCGAACTCATTACCCAGGAGGAAACCAACAGAGGTGGGGAGTGGGGAGAGAAGAAAGGGGACGGGGGGATGGTTATAGGGGCACCATGACGCGCTTTGGCATTTGTTCGGCTTAACCTAAGCCGCTTAACGTGCAAAATCAAAGTTGAGTCACACAATGAGGCTGGACAAGAACGCTCTGCTCTACTCTGTTCTGCTCTTCGCTTAACGAGATTTTCCGTCAAACAATGACAGGACCCAGAGCCTGCCGATACACGAGACAGCAGAATAAAAAAAAGAAAAAAAAGAAGAAAAAAAAATAAAGGTTTGAGATAACATGTGCAGCCCCAAAAACGACTGGATGGCTGGTCGGGTGGATGGCTTTGGCACATGTTTCTCATTAACGTGACTATTATGCGCTTAGCCGTGCCAATTAGATGGTAGTCCCAGCCATTCGCTAAGTCCGAGAATTAATCATGCGCCATTGTTTTGGGACTTAATTAAAATGCAGCTCCATACATGGTTAGTATATGGAAACACTTATATGCTTACCTATCGGCTATTATGTACTGGCCAATGCGATTGACCGCCACGCCTGCAAGACAATCGAACTCGCCCTCGCCATTGCCATACTCGCCAAACTCCTTGACAAAGATACCATTCGAATCAAAGACCTGAACTCGATGATTGCTAGAATCTGCCACGACAATGCTATTGTCCGGACCGACGGCTAAACCGCGCGGCCATGTAAAGGATCCGGGCTCGCTCCCCCGGCCCCCCAATTGGAATAGCTGCTGACGCTTGCGTAGGTACACCTGTTTAGGGATAGTACCTGCCACTCCGGTTATACCGGCTGCTGCTGCTGCTACCGTAGGGGACGTAGGGGAGCCTAGCCCGTTTTTTGACCCATCATCATCGGAAGAGGCCAGCTCGTTGGCCTGGCGCAAAGGCAAGCCCAAACTGAGGCGTCGCGATACATCGCTGGCAGTACTCCGTCCACTGCTAGAACCAACACCATGATGGCTACCAGACGATGCTGCTGATGAACTAGTGGCATGTGTATCCCTTGAACTGCTACTGCCACTGGGTGTATCCTTGCTGCTCTTATTACCATATTTATTTTTCAAATAACGTGCCCAAGAGCTCAATGCCTCTCCATCTTTATTATCCGCAGAACTGCTGGCCAAACCGGCTCGTGATGATCCGGCACTTCGATCGGTTATCGGTGAATTGTCACGTGACTTCAATGCATGAGAAGAGCGACTTCTCGACAGATCACTACTGCCATAACCGCTGTATCTGTAAAGTAGAATTAAAATCAAAAATAAAAAAAAAAACACAATTAACACAATTCAAGCTTAAATGAATCTGTTTATGAATTGTGATTAATGTTGAGGAGGAGAAGGGTAAGAAAACTCCTAACAAAATAATGAAAATGTTTTGATTTTAATTGATTTCTTTTTTTTAAAGTTGCTTTTGAAATGAAAATGAGATGATAATTCAACAAACTACATTAATGAAATCTGTACAGACTAAGAGATAAAAATATGTAGAGAGAATGAGAAAAGAAACAGAGATAAAAAGAGAACTGTACAAAATGGTTTACCAGTTAATTTCGGTTAATTTTTTAAACGCGTAAATTTTTGTATATCAAAAACAAAATAAAATGAAAATAATAAAAATAATCAAAAAAGAAAAAAAAATATATTGAAAAAGTTGAATTAGTGTAGAGAGTGCAACAAAAAAAAAAAAAACCAGAACGAAAACGTGAAAAACGTGGGACTCGTAAAAATTAAGTAAACTCATAAAAATATAAAAAAAAAAAATAAAAACGATTTTTCAATATGTTTTTGAGGTGGCAGGAGCAAGGTACACCTGTGGGGGTGGGCGGGGGACAGGTGACAGCACACGCACAATGAAAGCGCCCAGACACGATAAACGAGTACAAGTATAGGTATATATATATATATATAGAGATATTTACAATATCGTAAACCGTTAAAATTTTATCCTATATACAAACGAAATTAAATTTAAAATTTGTTTTTTTTTTTGGATTTGTTTGTTTTAATTTTTTTATATATCTTTTTTTTTTTGGTTGTTTTTTTGTATTTGTTTTAGTAACTCTGCGCACCTTGAAGCCAAGTAAGCGGATGGTGAGACTGTGGTCGGTGATACCGGCTCATCCAGATCGTCCTCATCGTTGCCAAATTGATGGGAGGAGCGGCTGCGCGCCAGGCGTGTACGCCGCTCCTTCATGGCCAGATAACGTGAACGTCCGGTGCCATAGCGACTATCCGAATCATCGCCAGTTCCATTGGCGTCCTCATCAAAGGAGGCAGTGGGCGTGGATAGCGAGGGTTGCGTTACAATGGCGCTGCTCTTGCTTTTGTTTAGAAAGCGGCTTGTGTAGCTGCAAGAATGTTTTTTGTTTTGTTTTTTGATTTTCATTTGGTTTTTGTTTTCGTTTCTGTTTTTTGCCTTTTTTTCTTGTGGCTGTTTTTTTTTTTATTTCTTTTATTTTGCTTGCTTGTTATTGCCCTGCAGTTGCCGCAAATTCTCCCATTCAGTTAATAAAACATATATGTATATATTCCCAGTATTTTCTTAGTTAACTAACTTTTGATCGATCTGTGAGTGTGTGTGTGTATATATATGTATGTTCCCTGCGTTCCACGTGACTTAAGCAAAAAACAAAAACCAACAACAAATAATTTCTTGTTGCATAAGAAAAAAAAATTCTCTAATTAATTTCACATTATCGAAAGTTAGGCAACAAAAAAAGTAAAAGTAGTTGGCAAAAGTTTCAAAAAAAGTTAAGTTAAGTACGAGAAATTATGTTGCCAATCCGGCTGGAATATGCAGAGTGAGAGAGTTGCGAAAGAAATGGAGGAACACGGCAACATAGAAGGCCACACAGCTAAGTAAATAGTATAAAAAGAGTGGGTGGGGGGGGGACAAAGCAGTTACAACAACAGCAACAACATCTACAGCAACAACAAATAGACACTACAAGAAACTACTTACAAGAAACATAAATAAAAAAGTTAAATACATATACAGATATACTTATATACATTACATACAATATACTGAAATTAACATAGAAAGCACATTACAATATTTAATTATTTTGTTAAAATTTTTGGTTAATGGGTTAGTAAAACTGTTTTTGTTTCATGTTTTTGGTGTTCATTTCAATATGTCGTTGCCAAAGTAACTTTCAACCCACAAAAATTCCCACTAAATTATCATGGGCGTAGGCAAGATTTGAAGGCGGGGCCGCTTTATTTATTTATAATAATATATGATTATATGCTATAGCAGTATTTTCATCAATAAGTTTACATTTTAGACTTTTATAGGTTGAAAATATTTACAAATTATTTTAAATTGTTCTCAAAACATTTTTTTACAATTCTTTTAGTTTATATTTAAATTGTGTTTATTTCCCTAAGCTTTAAATTTCACTTACTTCTTTTTCTTCTTCTACTGTATTATAAAAATATTTATATCTGATTGAAACAATACTATTCAATGTTCAAAACAAACAACTTGAAAAAAGTAAGACCGAATTGATTTCTAACTCTTTTTAGTTCATATTTAAACAAATCCAATTTAAAGTTTTTTCAAATAAATTACTATAAAATTTGAGAATGAAAGGAGTGAAAACTTAAATCATTTTACAATCTTTGGGGCAAAAACCTAGATTTTACATTAATCATTGTTTAGGCTATTGCAATATGCGTGACTGCTAAATACTAAAAGCTGTTTTCTGATCTTTATCTTTTCTTCGTTTTTTTGCATTTTTTACTTTTCTGCTGTGTTAACATTTTCATTACTCTTCTGTTAATATAAAAGTGAGTTTGCTTGCTGTAAACGTAACTGCAAAGTTAACATTAACATTTTAACTTCTGTTCTGTTAATGTAAGAGTGAGTTATCAGCTTAAAAGATCGTTTTATTCAAATGCTCTCTATCCTATTCTGGTACAAATGATAATTAAACAATAGATGGGGGAATCATTTTCTATTTACACCTAGATTTATTTCAATTGGTTCATTTACAGTCAATGCTGATTTCAACAGAAATAAAAGCAAATATATTTGCTTTCTATATATTTTGCATATTCTAATTTCTTAATAATTCAATATTCCTCGTTTGGCATTCTTATCCGATAAAAACAAACAGATGAAATTAAATAATAATATTGTTGACCTAATGCTTACTAACAACTCTTGATATTGAGTTTGAATATTGAATTTTCAAAAAGCAATCAAAAGTTTTCTCATAAAGTTCTTGAATGAAACTTCTTTGATGAAAACAAGATACTTAAAATGTTTCATTTTACTTTTTTGATTATTGTTTATTGCTTGTAGTGGAATGGATTTGGCCTTTACTTTTTCTTTGCCACGCCCATGTGATAACTGTATGGGAATTTGCTTTCAACATGTCAGCTGCTGTTAATACACATAACTGTGAAAACTGAAGAGACAATAAAGAAACGAGAAAAGAAAAGGAGAAAGAGCTCACAAAAGCGAAATCGAACTTGCATGGTATAAAATTGCAATTATATATCAACAATAGAGATAACAGATAGCAATTAGTCATGTTCAACAAGCTGCTCAGATGAGTTAAAATCCTCTTCAACCCCCCCTCGCAGACTAAGGGAGGGGGCAGAAGCTAAAGCAGTAGCCAAAACAGAAGCTAAAGAACGTTGGCCAAAGGGTTTTTTTTATTTTGCTTGTAATTACATTACATCAGATTTGGTTCCACAAAAAAAAAATAAACCCAGAGAATAAAAAAAGGCGAAAGGGTTGGCAAAGTGAAATTAAACAAGTTTGTCGCCATAGCACAAAGGAGGCATTGGCAGTAGCAGCACAAGGAGTAGAAGCAAGAGCAGCAGGAGAGCAGCAGCAGCGGCAGCACATTGATCCCTTTGCCAAATAGACCATTGAAAAGGGTATTGACAGATGGACGGACAAAGGGACAGACACACAGAATGAACGGTGAAAGTAAAGTTAATTTCAGTCTTTGAGTGCCTCTTTCAACAGGAGTAAAAGAAGGACTTGTTCTATTTATTTGCGTTGGCCCTGTTAGAGCAGATGTAAAAGTAAAAAAAAAAATAATAATAAAGATAGGGGGTTGAGGTAATAGAGGCAAGGGCGGGTAAATATAGGTATATACATACCTACTTATCATTGAACTTCTTTTCTTTAAAGAGAGAAAGAGAAAAAGGGAAAAAAGAGAGAGAGAGAGAAAGGGGGGAATAGTGGACAAGTGGGAGTACACTTTCATAACTTATTATTTAACTTTTCATTTTCACTTTTATTATTCAAGTAGTTTTGAGTGTGTGATACGGATGTGTGCTTTTGTATTTGTGTTTATTTGTGTTTGTTAGCAGTAACCATTCCAACAACTAAATTATATATACTAAATGTATATGTATATGTGGGGGTAAAAGAACTAATTGTAAATTGTTTTTAGCGTCTCTAGACATCCGCAAGTCGTTTTCGATAGTGTGCCCGTGCCGTGGGTCTGCTTAGATACCGTATGCTAAATGGCATTGCACTGCAAAGATTAACACAGAGATATACAAAAGATGACTACAGTGTGTAAGTGTGTGTGTGTGTGTGTGGTGTATGTACTTTTATGTGTGTAGGGGGAAAAAAGGATATTTTACCTAGCTGTTGTTCAGGCCAAAGCTGACACGATACATTCACATTTTTAGGGTGCAAAGGTTATAATTTTGACAATTAGACGCCACACAAAACGTATAAACAATAAAATTGCCACTACGATGTTAATGCCTACATCGAGCATTTGTACAAAGCTGCAGCGGAGAGAAAGTTGAAAGTTGGTTTTTTAATTGAAATTTATAAAAAAAATTTTAAAATGAAAATGAAAGTTTAAACAGAAATTTAAAACACACACGCACACAATTGGAGCAGATGCAAAATGAATTTATCCCCAAAATTATGCAATGAAAATGTTATACGTATTATTATACTTATACCCTATTGGGAAATAAATAAAATTAAAATGTTCACCAAGTTTAATAAAAATTTCCATTATAGAATAGATGACTATTTTTTAATCTAAATAAGTGAATTATTTTTTTCTTTTGTTATCTGCCGAAAGTGAAAAATTTTCTAATATTTTATTTTCATATTATTTACTTTTTCCGAATACAATTCTAATTTTATATTATTTTTGGAATTTTAAATATACTTATATATATAAGTATATATATATATGTATATATATATTATCATATACATATATTTCATTAATATGAGCTATAATATACAAGTTTAATTGCAGACAATTAGTCAGATTGGATTATTCCATTAAAAAGAATGATGTTAAAATAATCAGTTGATTATCCGCCTTCATATTGTATTATAGAAAAAGATATGATAAACTGCTTTCTTCTTTTAAATTCTATAAAATTTAATATTTTTTAAATAAACTAAACAGATTTGATCTAAGTCGTTAAACTATATTTTCAGGAAGATTAATAATTGGTAATTCGGTGCACTCTATTTTAATTGCTCATAAATGTCATAAAATAAATGTCATTTATTTATTTTTGAAGTAATTAAAATTAAAAGAAATGTTAGATATGGCAATCTAGCGGTTTATAGTCTGACGCTTATCGATTGTAGATAAACCTGTTTGAAAATGTGGCAACGCATTATTGTTGGAAAGTCAGTTGGCAAGTGAGAAAAGTTAAGTTGTGGATCAAAATAATTCGCACCACTGAATTAAATATAATTATTTTTATTATAGTCAGACTACTTATAATTTAAGTCACAAACATTGTCGCTAAACAATAATCCCGAAATGCGTAATTTTCCAATGCATTTCCTACATAAATCAATTCCATTAATATTAAACGACATAATCTTATTCGTAACCTATATCATATTATCAGCAATGAAATTGAAGATTTCTGTAGAAAAAAACTTCTATTTAAAGCTACAATGGTAAATAGTAAAATATTTCTTTGAAATATAATCTAATATCAAAAATCTTAGGACGATATCTTTTGAACTCGTTATATTTTTCCTAAAGCAGTGAACTAAGTTACCCCGTCTACCCTTTTGTTTTGCTTATGGACAGATTTAAGGACATTAATTTGCTATATGTATATTAGTTTATGTGTTTTCTTTTTCCTAAATTTGTTTAAGCAAATATTTTACTTTCGCTTTTATGTGTAATGACAAACCAAATTGTAAATAAATAGTTGCTTTGGATCAGGGTTTTAAAACCCTTTTTTTTTGTTGTCAAACCCCCCTCAATATCTAGCTAATGGTGTCAATCATGATGATGATTAAGAGTTTACACTTTTCTTCATGGACTTTTATATATATATACATATGTACATACATATATATGTATGTATGTATATACGTAGAAAACCAACCCAATTAAATATTAAATATTTAACACATGATGCATATCAATTAAAGCAAGCTAATTAAAATTTAAATTAATTGTTATTGTTGTTTGCCGTTTGCTGCTGCTGCTATTGTGTAATTTGATTAATAATGCAACATAAAAAATAAAATAAAAAAAAAACCAACAACAAATAAAACAAAGAGAAGAAGAAACATTCACATACCCGACAGATACATAATTCAATTGCCATGCTCATATGTCAACGGATATGTATGTATATGTGTCTGTCTGTGTGTGTGTGTATGTGTGTGTGGGGTGTGTGTGAGTTTACATATTCGCGTAATCAATATCAAATGCTGGATTCATTTTTTCCAGTTCATTAGCCATGCAAATTAGTTGACAAACATTGACCATTATCAAATACCTGCTAGTGCCGCTACTTCCATAACGATCCCTTTCCCGATCCTCAGTATCGGTGACATGATGAGGTGCGGGCACAGCACGTGTTCGTGTTGAGCTGCTGCCATAACCGCTGCTCGATGATGTGGGCGTGGCATAGCTATTACGTGTCGCCGCTGCCGACGAAGTGCCACTATCATCCCTCGAAGCTCGTCTGGCCTCCAGACGATCGCGATAGGAGCTAGTTGAACCTGTGGCTGCCGTTGTGGAGCTGGAGGCACTGCTGGGTGTTGATTTACTTGTTGCAGCACTACTACTGCTGGCTGCAGCACTAGTTTTTGGTTTCGTTTCTGGCTCTGATTCCGATTCGGATTCAGAGCTTGTCTCCTCTTCGCTGCTGGAACTCGATTCGGCCTTCTTTTTGCTATCCGCTGAACCATTGGACGATGCATTTGCCTGTTGGCTATGCTGGGGCAGGAAACGGCTTACAAATGGCTTCTTTTCGGGTGTGGCACCTGCTGCTGTTGTTGTGGACTCCCGAGTTGTGGAATAACGATTCGTACTGGATGCCTTCTGCTGATTGCTGCCACTTGGCGTTGATGCAGCAGCTGCTGCTGCTGCTGCTGCTGTTGTTGCTGAACTGGCTGAACTTTCCGTGGAGGCACTGCTATCGCTGCTGCCGGAACGTTGCGTTTTCTTGACGGCTGCCACGGGGGCCGCAACGGGCGGTTTGGACTGTTGGGTAGGAGTGGGAGTTGCATCAGAGTCTGTGGCGCTGGCTGTCTGTTAGTTTGATTGGTTTGTTTTTTGTTTTTGGTTTTTTGCAAGCATCAAAAAAAAGAGAAAGAAAGAAATATATGGGCAAAAAAAGATGATGCTGATGAAGAATGTACAAAAATATGCATGGCATGGACATACAGTGAGATGAGAGAGTGGGGGGGGAGGTGGAATAGTGGAAATCTGGACTATGCAAATGTCATATGCAGATGGACATATGCAACATGACGCACGATATCATGGCACTTGGCATAGTTTAAGTGCTGCGAGAATATCTCGAATAAAAAATATTCAACTCGAAAGTCCTTCAATGAAAAAAGATTAAGCTCCTTCTTCTTGCTGAGTGTCCTTCTTTCTCTGCTTTCTCTATACACAATGCTACTAATTAATTGTGTTTTCATTTTCTACACTTTAAACGAAAGAAAAAAAAACACAAGAAATATGCAGCAAGAAGTGTGCACATGTCATACACACACCGAGGAGAGAGGTAAAGAATGAGGGGACACACATACCCACTCATGGAAACATTGTTAAAATGACGGAAACAACATCGTTGTTGACAGTCTCATGATTGAAATGTTCGCCATTGAACCCCAAAAAAAAGTAAAAGGAAGAGAATAGCAGGAGACAGTCAAGTCGAGGATGAGGCAGGAACAGGACAACAGGCAACAATGTAGTTAATGCTGGTACGATGGGGCTGGTACTTGAGCTGGAGCTGGTTATGGGGTAAGCTCCAAAAAAATAGATTTATATACATATATATGTACAATACAACAACAGAAAATATTTACAACGGACATCAGAAATTTGCGAAACAAGAAAAGCAACAAAAGAGAAAGTGATAGCAAGAGCAATGTCACTTGATTTTCATTTTCATTTTTTCTTCTTTTCTTTTCGTTCTTTTTTTTTATTTTTTGTTTTTTGTATCTTTTTTCTTAATATTTCTGGTTTATTCGGTTGTCGGCTGATGTCGAGAACCAGAGCCAAATAAATATTTAGTTAGTTTTAAGCAAATTAACATCAATACCACATCGTTTGTCCACTTGCAAATGAAATAAAAAAGAGAAAACATTGATAGATATATGTTTAAAGAAAGAGAAAGATACTACAGATACATAGGTATATATATATATATATTTCAAAAATATAAATTTCGATTTATTTGTTTCATACACATAACTAAACACAGACAAAAATTTGTATCTTTTTTTTCAGTCTCTAACTAACGATAAGGTAATGGATGTTAAATTACTAATCAAAAAGAATTCAAAAAAATCTCTACAAAATATTTTACATACAAAAGAAAAAAAAAACATACACAAATTTAAGACAATTTTCTGATGTCCATGTTTTGGGTCAAAACGATTTACACGATTGAAAATTAATATATATTTTTGATTAAAAAATAAAGGTGCGTATATACCCTTGCAGGAAGATAAATATAAGGATAAACATAAGAATTTGTATCTATTCAAAGAACTTTAAATTATATAGTTTACATTAAATTCGATTTTCGTTACTTCTTGCTTTTCATTTCTTTTAGAGACTAGAACCAAGCAATCTTAGTCTCCATAGGATTTATAATGATATGGAAATCTATATAATTATAAAAAGTCATTATAATATAGTTATATGATACAGAAGTCGGATCTGATTAAATTGATGGAACTTGAAGTTCGATAGATCAAAGATTATATTAGTGAAATCGAAAATTATGGAAGGAAAAATGGCAACATTCTCTAAACAAACAAACTATCGGTTGAATTGAATGCTCCAGTAGAACTTTATCTGATATTTTTACTTTTAAAAGTATCCTTAAAAAGGATTATTAAAACGCTCAAATTTAGTGTAATATAGTTTAGTAACAGAAGTTTATATTTGGGTAGAAAATACTTGTGTATTTTGAAATTTTATTAAATATAAAAATTTTTAAAAATTGCTAGACCTGTTCGTTATGTTAAATTTACTTAATGGTGTAGTAGTTCTAGTTGTGTAATGATTGAATTTTGAAAATATCTCAACCGAATTCAGTTTCCATGGCTTGTAAAGAGTTTCTATATTACTATAATTTTTAGAGTGATATGCATAGAAGATCGACTAGAAGAAAAATAGCAACTATTAAAGTAAATACAATTACAGGTACAGTATTCTGATCTAAGCTAAGATAGAAGATTTAACATATCTTCTTAAGATTATAGTAAAATACAGTCGAAGAGATAAGTATATTGTTGATCTATCGAAATAAAGATAGTCTGACTTTCCTAATGAAAAAAAAAACTATCGGTGAGTTGGAAAATTTTTAAGTTGCTTTTGATGGAATAATTCAACTATATTTAGTATGAATATTTTGTTCAAAATTTTTCGAATTGAAACTGAAATCTTTCTGAATATAATCTTCTATCATCATCTATTTATATCATTGCGTTTAATATATTTATTTTACCTAAATTTTATATATGTATATAAATCTCATAAAATCTAAAACACTTTTAAGGATTACACACTGCAAGGGTATTTAAACTTCGATGTGCCGAAGTTAGTAATTTTGTTTTTTGTATATTTTGGCACGCATTAGTCGATTAGGTTTGGTTTTTTGTTTACTTATTTTTTTTTTCTTTTTGCCGTGTTCTGTATTTTTTTGTTTTTTATTTGTTCTATTTGGTGAAAAAGGTTTGGACCCAAAACAGCATTAAGTGAAAGGCGCTCACAAGACATTTAAAATAAAAATCAAATAATGAAAATGAAAACAAAGGAGAGTAAAACATAAATAAAATGGAGACAAAAAACTTAACGGTACACATAAAACAAAAAAGAAGAAAGTAAAATTTCAGTTTTTTTTTTGTGGGCGGGGAAGGATGGGAAAATATGGCATTTCCAAGGAAATGTGTTTGTTAGGGCAGAAAATGATAAGATTAAGTTAAGTTAAGTAAAGGTAACGGTAACGATAACGGTAACAGTTAACGGTTAACAGTAAGTAAATTTTTTTTTGCATTTTTCTTAGGTTTCTCTTCATATAAGTACAAATAAATATTGCGGTAAGACTTACGGAGCGGAGGGGAAGTGTGAACGATGGAACACAAATAAAGAAGTTTTTTTTATAGGACAAAATTATGTTTTTCTTTTTTTCTTTATAGACTACAACAAGAAAATACTGCAACAGTAACAGTGACAGCGCTATAACTTAATTCTGATCATCCTTATTCTCATCACCATCATCCTCATCTTCATCTTCATCATCTTCATCTTCATCCTCATCCTCTTCATCATCTGTTTCCTCAATCTCTGTATATTCACTACCACTAGCATCTTCTTCCACTATAATATGACTGGGACTTATAAGCTCAGACTCCACAGGAGATTCTTCTGCCTTGACCACCAGCTCATGCTCAGGTGGATAGACATTAATCACTGGCATTGAAGATGGAGAAACTTCCTCCACTTGCTGCTCTTCCTGATCATCTGATTCGGTCTCACTGGCAGTGACCTCTTCGTATTCATACTCCGATGAGGATGATCCCTCCTCTTCCACAACTGGCACTTCGGTTTGCTCTTGCCCATCAGCTGCATCTGCTTGCTCATTCTCCTCCTCTTCCTCCTCTTCGCTGCCACTGTCACTGGAGAGATCTTCTTCTTCATTTGCCTCATTCACACTTACCTCGGCCCGCGCACTTGTCGTTGCTGTACGCACTGGAGATGCTGCCTGATTTGAGCTGCTGTCACTATCGTCTCCACCACGACCAGTAGCTGCTCCACTCTTAAGGGCTGCCACACGCTGATCACTGGCTGTTTCACTGCCACCAGCTCCTGAAGATGTCGCTGCTCCAGCATTTTTACGCTTCTGATGGGCTAACTCATCCTCATCTTTGGCTGCGGCTGCTGCCTGTTGATTCTTTTGCTGTTGTCGTTGCATCGCTGCCTTTTGGTTTTGTATGGCTTGCTGGACAGCCGCTTTGGCTGCTTCGGCGGCATCCGATTTCGTCTCCTTCTTCTCTTTGCCAATATCGGCCAGACGCTGAACCACACGGGCACAGTCACTGAGTCGAATGATGCCACTCAATTGACCACGTGACACATCTTCGCTATCTAGGACACGATCCTTGCGCTCCTTCATCTCCTGTTGGCGCTGCTGTTGCTGTTGCTCGCTATCCGAATCCTCATTCTGATGCGAACGTACAAATCGGGAACGGAATCGTGACGATTTACCAGCACGTCCAGCCGGTTCGTTTTCATATTCATTCTCATAATCATACTCAGAGCGACCATAGCGACTACTCTCACCATAGCGATCATTGTTTGCAGTGCGCTGAGGACGTTCACCGAACTTCCGGCCACCGAGAACGGGCTCATCATTGTAGCCACTGCGTTCCTCCTGCTGTCTGAATTGTGTTGCCAAACGATGATCGCTCTTGGAACGCATCAATCCCGGTTGCAGAGCTGTGGGCGGAGCCAAATGGGAACTGCTAACTGAGCCGCCAGGCGTTGAATGTGGCGCTATGTTAAGATCCCCAAATGTAGCCAAATTCATGACCAATTGATTGGGATCGATGGAAACCAAAAACCGTACACGACGACTGTAATCATTATTCTCATATTCAAAGTGACGCAGAAATTCCACCGTCTTTAGGAAGATCTCTTTGGTATCCATTAGTTCACAATCATCCCATTCGACAGTCTCATTCATATATTTATCCACAATGTCACAATTACTGGTGATATTGGTAATCTCCAGATCGAGATTCTCTTTCAGTGTGGTCAGATTACGCAATTCAACGGCCAAATAGCGATCAATTTCACCTTTCAGTTGATCTGAACGATCCTTGATCGCCTTGGTAATGCGACGATAGATCTCATCGATCTCTTCGGTCACACTAATGGCATTCGTTTGTAGACTCAGTGTGTTCTTCTCAATGATGGCCAGCGAGTCCTGCAAACGATGTAAACTGCGGCGAATCTGTAAATAGTAAAAGTTAAATAAAAAAAAGAAAAAATTATAATTTTCTCTTGACTTACCTGTGAATTGAAGCGGGTTATCTCGCGACGAAGTATATCCATGTGGGCACTCTTGCAATCCTCACAGATCTTCTTCTCACAGTGGGCACAATGGGAGAGATATGCCTTCTCCGAACACACACCACAACGTTCCATAATTTGCCCTAAGAAAAGAGGAAAACAAGGAATTGAAAAAGAAAGTTAGATATATATAACCAAGACTCTTAGCTATTCACACAATTCACAGTGGAAAATTGAGACCTTCTCTAGGTAATAAATATTCCCTCTCTCACTCTACTATCATTTTGATTGTTTTTGGCACCATGAACTCGGCAATGGAATGTCAAACGGGAGAAGATTGACAAGCCGCTAGCTCATCAACTGGCACTCTTGGGTAACAATGCAGCCAAGGACTACCGCACTTAAAAACGCATAACATGTTGCTGATGTTACTGATGCTGATACTGCTGCTATTGCTCCTGTTGCAGGCGACTAATGCGATTTCGAGAGCAACGCCAAATGCAAGAAATCAACTCCCATCCAAGTGTAACACTGTATGTGTGTGTGTGTGTGTGTGTCAGTCGATATTTCTGTTTATGTGTCGATGGCAGGCACACATCCTGCTGGCATTCTGGCATCCTGACATGCTGGCATCCTGGCAATGCAAATAACGAGCCTTAGTTGCCATTGCCATTGCCGTTGCCGTTGCCAGCCAACAATGCAAACATTTCGAAGATGTCGCAGTTACAGCAGTCACAGCTTGAAAAGTAAACTTTTCTGCATCAATTGCTGATGAACCCGCCCTTCAACCCTATTCCTTCATTTTTCTTTTACCCCACATGACAACAAAACCTGGTCTCTGTTCTTTACCCTATCCACAGAGATGAGAACTGCCAATAGTTGGCTGTTTTGTATGTACTTTGTGTATTTTCTTGTGTAATCATATGGAAAAGTGAATTTGCAAATACTTATATATACATGAGAGTCGCTCTAGCACATAGTCCTTTTTAGTCCTTAATGCAAGCCGAAGCTGTGGCGTGTTTTTTTTTTTTTTTGTTCTAGAAGCATATCCATAACACAAGTGGGGATCGTTTATGATTATTTTAAATACCCTTACTAGTGGAGTACACTAGTATCTGAATGTAGGCTATCTAGTTTGTTGTGAAATTGAAACTATAGATTAAATTGTAAAGCTGTAAGAAAATATACTTTTAGAAAAAAAAAACTTTCTTAAAATACGATTTTATTTAATTTTTTGATACTTTTATTATATCTCTTCTTAGAGTTTTATATGATATATACACAACTGATTCGAAAGGATTTGCTTTCATCCAAAAGACTTTCATAATCTTTAATGGGTATTAAGTGTCTAATTATATATATTAAATGGTGCATTATTTCAAAAATTCTTTAGTTCTCTTAACAGATGATTTAGGACTACCCCTGCAAAACTTTCACTAGTTGAGACTCACGAAACGAAAAGAGGATTCGTTATTATTTTATAATAACAGAAATTCTACCAATTACCAATGATTTTAGATAATTTTATAAGAATACACAAAATTTTAAATATACTGGAAATACTGAATCAATTTAGTAATACTAAAAGTTAACTAGAAGTTTTTAAAACCGAATAAAAGTTATGTTACACCAAAGTAGAATTACTTTTTCTACGACTAAAATTCACTAAAGTCCTTTAAATCTTACTGATTTTAATTGCCAACTAAGCCCAACAACTGAGCTTACCAAACTATAGAAAGGATATAAAGTGTATCTATCAGGCTAACAAATCTGAAGCCATCTTTAATTGTGACTTTTATTTTATCACAGAATTTATAATAGCCGATTTTATGGTTAAAGATTTAAAATTTAAGTTCCATTCTTATCACAGCAAGAGTATAAGAATTTCTACGTAGTCCAATTTAAAAGTGAATAGAAAAGTAAGTTTCTCTGCATTTGATTCAGAAAATTTACATAGCCGATTGTCAAAAAACAGGAAAAAGTGACTTAAACCTTTGTCTGCTTATTAACTCTGATTGCGAAATGAAAAGAATTTTGAACAAGTTTTCGCTTTAGGTTTTTCAGTTACTCCTTCCAACTCGTGTTCGTTTCAGTTATTTGCATTCACTGATGAGTCTTAGTTTATATAGTACATATATTTGCAATTTACTCTCTGACTATCAACTTTGGCAAGTTATTTGCATAGTCATGCTTACAACCTGGTGAATATTTCAAATTATTCAAATTACAAATGAAAGAAAAATAATAATGAAAAACCCTGTAAATCGGGCAAATATTTTTCGTCTGAAATCAATTTTGCTTTTGCTTAGTTTT
This sequence comes from Drosophila emarginata, assembly GCA_037075365.1. NCBI lineage: Eukaryota > Metazoa > Arthropoda > Insecta > Diptera > Drosophilidae > Drosophila > Drosophila emarginata. The sequence continues at coordinate 312,216 of JBAMCD010000121.1, forward strand.
AATTGCTGCTGTTCAATGAAAGTTTTTTTTTTTCTTTTTTTTCATTTTGTCTATCGTAATTGGACAACAAATATTTTCGCTTTTGTAACCAAATATTTGTTTTTCTTTTTGTGTGTATTTTCGAGAGGAATTTAATTACAATGTATAAATTTTATTAATATCATTATGGTCAAAGAATTTTTTTTATTCATTCGAAAAATGCATTACAAAATATTTGTTCAGTCGTAAAATATGGAAAAAATAGGATGGGGGAAGGATACAGAAAGGATGAAGGATAAAGAATGAAATGGGCTGAATGGGATAGAGAATGCTTTGTTTGTGTGCAAATTGCAATTTTATATTCATGGCCATTGCACAGAATATTTAATAGACAGAAAGAGAGATTCAGTGAATCAAAATTCATTCGGCCCTCAGTTCTCAGATTTCAATTCACAGTTGCCTTTGGACCAAACCCCACCATTACCACCCACCCGAAAAGCTAACAAATATAATATTGAAATTGTAATCAAGTGTCTCAATCTTACCTGATGTTGGATCTGGCAATTCGCCGGTGATTTCGATATGCAATTCGAGAAAACGCTGCAGGGTTACATTGGTGGGAAAGGCTTGGACTCCATTGTAGGGTATACGATGTTCGGCACGGCATTCGGGACATTTTACCTGCAATAGTTAAATAATGTAATGAAATATAATATACTGATGCAATTTTTATTAAAAACATTTTTCCCTGTCCAAAAAATTGCAAAAAAAGTGAAATGTTAAATTTAATATTTCTGAGACTTGCACAGATGCAAATTAAATTTTTTTATAAGAAGAAATATTAATTATGAACACATTACGCATTACACAAATGTTCAAATATACATCATTTATAAATATTTACAATTTTTCAACTCAATTTAACTGACTTAAATTTTATTGCATGATTTAAAGCTGACAAAAAAAAGAAATATCTCCTAGCTCTAAATTATTCTAGTAAAAGGTTTTGAAACTAAAATACCAAAAATATATGTTATTTTGTTTCATCATTTATTTTAAAATATATAGTTTCAAGGATCTGATCATTTATTTTGCGAATCTGTGTAGCAAACACTCATCATATCATAACAGCGCCCTGCTAAGACTTTTGCAACACTGCTTTCAACTCTGTTAACATACCCGCGGAGGTTATGACTAGAGCTAGGGTAAGACAACTTATTGACTTCCGCTTCAAGATTGAAACAGGCAGGCTTAAGTATAATAATTAATCATAGTTTAAAACAAGTATTAGGATTTGAGTCTCACTTGATAATTAACAAACTACTAAGTTCCTTTAAATACATTAAAAAAACAAATTAAATATAAATTTTGGCATTTGTTGTAGACTAAAAAGTTTGGTAGATCAACTAAATTAGTAAACACTGAAAGTATATTCCTTTAAAAAAAAACAAGTTAAGCCGACAAAAGGTACAGCGTTATATTTATGCTTAATTGTAACTCAAACGAAAATTTTATTTAAAATCACAATGAATTAAGGCAGTTCTTTTAATCTCTACAGATTTCGTTTTTTATCATAATTCCAATTTAATTTAATAATAAAAAGAAAGCGATACAAATAAATATCCATAATATGTTGAGTTGCATTTGTAACTGCCTTTGGTAATCTTTTAATTTTTAAAAACTATAACTAAGAGAGTAACAATATAAATATATATGTAATCATTTTAAATATCTGTTCCCTATAAAAATCGATAGCATAACAGTATACGATCTTTGAATTATATCTTTTAATGTCCCACTTTTAACAAAATATTAAAATCTTTAATGTCTTACACTTTTCACGGTATTATTTTTCTAACAAAATTTATTATTGTCAAGAAGAATTTTACTTATTAGTTAAACTTAAAAATCGGTTAATTAACTACTGCCAAAAATGTTCTCAATATTTTCGGTTGGATTTAAGGGCATAATTTACATACATGAGTAATTACCAACAAATAAACAAAGTTTCATTTAAGCTACGTTTATGATGCATTTTCAAAATTCGAATCGGAAATGTACGCAACTTTAAAAACCAATTCACATTTGGGACTTCATGTGAAGGCATCTTAAGCGCGGCTTAGTTTGATCTCTGTCATGGATTTCTATGTCCAAAACCAAAATGTAATTGCTTTGGCGTTATTTTTTCTTTTCGATATTGGCACAACAGTTATTTGGAGGGACTCTATTCGATCATTGTGTGTATTTCTTTTTCTGGCCCCACGCCTATTTATACTCAATTTAAGATGGGAGATGGCATGGGCATGGGTATACAATGAAAATGCTTACCAATTATTTGCGTGGCGTTGGCTTTTGGCCAAAAGAAATCTTTATAAATACACACAGACACAGAGTCATTACATATATGTATACATATGTGCATATACATGTACATATATACATATATATCTCGTGTATATGTATATTCTATATCTATATAATTTCTTCTACGCAAATGCGCCTCAAGCAACAACAAAAATCATTTTCAACTCAATGTTTTCGACAATTTATATATATATATATATATGTACATATAAATATATATAGTTGAGTATATATATATGTAAGAATATATATATATATATATACATACATATATATTTTTTGGAGGCGCCTTTTGTTTTCATTTCCCTCAAGCGATTATTTTTCTTCACTTCTTTTTTTCTCTTGTGTCGATGTGTGACGTAGACTTAAGTAAAAGATTTTGGATCATGCATTATGATTTATGGCTTACCTGACGTCTCACATAGTCGACCAAACCCTCCATGCAGGGTTCCATACAGAAGGAGTGCTGGCATGGTAGCAATTTGGGTATGCGATACCTATCCAGGCATACGCAGCATGTCAACAACTGTTCAAATTGTTCCATGGCTTACTGGAAAGAGAGAAAAGCAATCATTAGACTTGATTTGATTAGACCCCCCATCCAAGTGGCTGCATCACCAGGAGCCGCCGTCGCCGCATCTTCTGTCAATTTGATATTCATATCATTATAAATTCGCGTAGCCATCTTCCATTGCTTCAGTACCCAGTGCCATCTCGAGCATCTAAGCTCATCATAAGTCGCCAACCAACCCACCAGCTGGCTCGTTCAGTCTCCGAGTATAATCCCACCCAAAAAGCAAAGAGACAGAAAAAAAAAAATAAAAACGACGAAAAAAAAAATCGGATTGCCGCATAACAAGCTACGTAGGAGTTTTCTTGCATTTGAATGAACACGGCCCGAAAAGTCAGGCAATAAATTGACCATTTCGTTTTTGGGTAAGTCGCGATACGCCCCCGTACTACTACTACTACCTTCTTCTTCTTTTTCTTGACTTCTTATCGCCCAAACCCCCCCGTGCTCTACTTTACTCTACTCCATTCCATATCCTCTCCTGGTCATGCGCTTCATTTGTCCTGGGCAAATATACTAAGCCACAAATCTGCTTATGGCTGCTGCTTCATTAAAAGCGGCTCGGAAGCTCAGTTTATTTAAAGGAAGAGCTCGAAATGTTACTGAAAATGAGCCATGCACATGTACAGATAGAAAAATAATTCTCAACTTATCCGTATCATATCAATTTTAAGGCTAAATAATGGATATATGTATCAGGTGGCCTCTGTCTGTTGATAATCTTTACTGAAATTATCTTAAGTGACTTTCCTTTTCGATATAAAATCAAACTCTTAACAACGTTTTAAAAATATTTAGAAAATTTGCATATTTGCTTTGAAAATGTTGAACTTTGAATATAAGAAATGATTTGAAATTTGAATAGGTTAATAGATGAAAAGCGAAAACTATTCATGGAATCAAATATATTTCAATAAACAATTTTTGTTGTATATAAAAATGCCGAAAATTGGCAATAGAAATAGTTTGTTTTATTAGTTTAAATTAATATTTATACTTTGTAAAATGAGTGTTTCAAATTGGCTATAAAATGAGAAATTATATATATTTATTATATTTCGCTAACGTTTAGAAAATTGGCTATGAAATCACAGTTTAAATATATATTTATATACAATAAACATATTTTTATTTACTCTTCAACTGCATATTTAGATATTTAAAAGTGAATGATTTAGAAATTAAATAAGGAATTCAAAAATTTATGTAGATTGACTATGAAACCACATATATTATATGTATAACTGTGTATAAATTCATAAATTATATGTATTCTATATTTTATTATTATAATAAACATTTATATTGTTTAAAATGAAAGAATTAAATTAAAATTTAAATTGAAAATATATATGTATTTTATTTTAAAGGAATTGGCCTTAAAAACGAACTTGTTTATCTCCTATTCAAAATGAAATGTTTTTAAAAGATTTCCGTAAGATCGAAAAAACTGTATTTGAGTTAAATCTTATGGAAAAAAGTTCAAATCGAAAGAATTATTTGGAAGAAATGCTAAGCAAAAATACACCAAAAATTGCTTATGAAATGTTAAAAGAATTAAAGGAAATAAAATAATGTTTTGACGTAGTTTTTAGTTTTTTAGTTTTATTCTTTACAAATAATTTCAACGTAATCAAAAATTTTTTAATAAAAACTTTAAAACAATAATAGTAATGGGGGTATAATTTGGTCAACTAATAATTTTAGTTTAAGTTTGAAAGAAAATCTCAATTAGTTTCAATTGATTATTAATACTGTGCACTCAGTTAGAGACATTGAGTAAAAATCTGAATCCAAAAGGTTTATTTGTTTTCCAAAAATATATACTATATAAATATATTGTCGTATATTGAACTTTTAAATTTGCTCTTTTAACTATCAATTAATCCATATATAAATCCATTCTGAACTCTTAAGAATTCTGTGTGAATTAAATAATATATATTATAAAGAAATAATAATCCATTTAAATTTTGACCAAAGGAATTTTCACACGAATTAAAATGACACAGATTTCCTACAAAAAAAGAAATAATGAAAAGTAAAATTTCTCTCGTGAATGTATAAATATAGATACATTCAATTTTTGCACTGCGATGTGCAATGTTCCCTCTCCTGCATTATCACCCTGTGAATGAGATACAAAAAAGAGGGGTGCCCCCTGTTGTTGTGCGGTAGTGCGCACTTCCTGCTCGTAAATAAACAGTCCAACCAACAGCGAAGAGAAGCAGAATATATGTACATATAAATATATATATGCTTATATATATGTGTATATATCTTTCTGTATCGGTGGCTATGGCGTACCGCTAATTGTCGCTTCCCTGTTTGTCTTTATTGCTTTTAGTATATGTAAATATATTTAAAGCGTTGCTTTAATGCGGCCAAAAGTTCACACAATACGACACGCCCACATAAAAATATATATATGTATATATATATAGGAACGTGTGTGTGAGTGATGCGAATGGCGGGCAATTAACTGGAAAATGCGCTTAAAAACAAATTGAATAGAAATTTTGTCGCACGCTCAAATTGTGCGTACTGGAAAATGTACAAAGAAGTTAAGGCTAAATTGGGGAAGGGAGGTGTAATTGTATGAGGGGTGTATAAGCGAGTGTGTGTATGTGTGGGTAACTAATTTCCCCAATTGCATTGCTGAATTGCCAGTGAAAAGGATTAAAATTGAAAAGCTTTGGTTGAATTACCAACCAAACTACCTTTCCTTTCACTCAGTCACTCCACCAGTCGCACTCGTCCCTCTTCTCCTGCTGGTCCATTCACTTGGTTAAATTTGTGCAAAAATATCTCTATATACATATACATATGTATGTACTTTACAATATGTGCATATATAGATAGCCATTGAAAAACCAGACCTTTCCATTTCAATGCCATTTTGCTTAAATTTTAATGGTATAAAATTCAATTTTATTTACTAACTAATATAACAAATTAAGTGGAAAATTTTATGAATGATTGAAAAATTTATATCAATTATCATCTATTATTCTTTTATATACTTATATATACATTCATATATATTTGTATATATTGTATATATTATTTCGTCAGAGACAAATCAAGATTGATGCCGACAGTTGTTCAATGTTTTGTTTATATAAAAACGAAAAATAAAACAACATTTATACAGAAAAACCGAAACGAAACCAATACAAAACGAAACGAAACGAAATCATTAACCTTGAATCTTAATTTTAGCCAATTATGTGACAGGCAAGAGCATGGCTACTTAACAGGAAACAGTAAAGGAAATGCGTATGCAAAACACTGGCCAAGTGCAAATGCATCAACATCATCATTATCATCATCAAGATCATGATGATGTTGCTCATCCATCAATTTGCTTAAAAAGAGAAAAATAAAAATATCTAGGTCACACTTTTCACCAGTAAAAAAAAACTGACAAAGTGACGAAAATTGCCGGATAAAAGCATTTGCCAAAAAAAAAAAAATAAAAGAAAAAACTAACCGCAAAAGATTGAAAAATAAATATAAATAGTAAAGAAAATCGATCAAATTTGGGTCACACACAACTCACCAATATAGAAATCGGAAACTATAGTATTTGCCAATGTTGCTGCTGTTGTTGTTGCTGTTGCAATCATAAAAATGCAATTGGTTTGAAACTTGACTAGACTAGAATTGCAAAATCTATGACAATTTTTCACACACACTCACTCACACACACACATACATATGAACACAAAGAAAGAAAGTCTTTTCCGATCGGCCACTATAATGGTTTAAATTAATAAACGATTTTTGATTATTTTTCTCTATTTTTTTCTTTTATATTTAATTAACAAAATTTTTCGTTGCCGTCGCGTAGAATTCGATTGGAAATGTAAAAACCGACTGAAGACAAGTGAAAATTGCCAAGCACGAAAAAAGAAAAGTCAGAAAAATACACACACACACACACATAGACGGACAAGAAGCAGTGTATAATATTTTAAATATATACAAAGAAAAAAAATCTGTGCTGTGTGTATCCAAAGATACATATATGTATATAGAGAGAGATATATAAGCGTGAGTGAGAGAGCAGCTAGATACAAACAAACAAATGTGCGATCGAAATACAAACGCAAAGATATATTCTTGGCATCAAGCAACACACAGACACACACACACATATACATATGTATATAAATACATATGTAGATACATTTATATGCAGGCCATTAATGAGTAACCAAATATTTGTATGTAGTTGTGTGTGTTTTTGAAATGAAGTTTTCACATTGTTTGCTGTAACTTCAGGCCACAAGCAAAGCATTTCGAATTGCCGTTAGCAGCCGCAAAGTAATTTGCTTATCTGACAGATACATTTAACTCACAGACACACACACACACACACAGAGATATACAACTCTTTGACGTCATCAAATGACTTGGTATTAATATAGACACACGCCGGCATTTTCCATCTAAATCTAAGCATCTTGTGTAGGGCCTAAAAATAAATTTCATTGAAAATTGGAGCGAATCGTTTTTTTTTATTATGTTTTTTTTTTCTTCTTGTTTTTGTATCATTTATTTTTTGGGTTATTGGTGGCTGAAATTACATTACATTTACAATTCCAATTGGCCTAAAAAGGCCTTGTTAAGTGCCGGTCAGCGACTCCAATTGCAAGGAAATTGAAAACGGAGTACTTCAGTTGGCCTTCCCTATATCTTCTCAAGTACTGAATATCTCAAGGTCGTATTCTCTCTTTACTACTCGATCTCACTTTTCTTGTTCTTCCCTCTTGGGAGTTGAAATGTAAGCTAAAAATAATATTCTAGCCCGGAATTTACTCTCAGACTGCAATGATCTAAAGATAGAATTGCGAATGCTTTAACCAGAAATAAATATACAAAAATGCAAATTGAAACTTCGCCAGGGAAAGCAGAAAAAGATTTTGTGTATACTTTAAGTTGAGATATTTTACATTGAAGTAGAACGAAACTAAAATTGATATGTCTAATGTAGGCTAAATTCAGCTACATATATGATATATATGTATAAAAATATTGCATTTCAAATCGGAAGATAAAAATTATTAAACATTTTTAGAAGCCAATATAAAATCTTTGTAGTGGAATTGCTTTCGAGCCAACAAAGTATTTCTGTATAAAATTTCATTATCACATAAAGTTTAGACAAATATGCAAATTTAAAGTGGTTTTGCAAATGTTTTTTGCAAATACAAAAACCCATAAAACTTTTTGGGATGTACGTTTAAAATATCTAAAAATTGTCTATTGTCAGTTTTCGATTGTAAAACCATTTCTCATTTATTAGCTTATGCATAAAAAAATGAATGTGAAACCAAAATGTTATAATAAATCTTTAACTATTTTAGATTAAGTTTCTTTTAAACCATATCTAATACGATTTGTTTAAATATTACATTAACGATTTTATAAAAATTTTTTTTTCATTAATAAAAATTATGCCCGTATATCTCAATTGAAATAATTAAATATTAAATTAAATAAAATGAATATATAAATTAAAGTTTACCATGTTTCTAGAGTTTGAACGATATATTTAAAAATTGTAGTTCTAACTAAACTAAATATTTAATTGAATAATTAGTCAGCCAAATTATCTGAAAAAGTACCAAAAGTATAATCAGAAATTTATTTTAAAAACTTCACACAAGATATGCCAAAATAAATCAGCGACATTAATCTTATTTTTGCTATCTATTCGCTAATCTGTATTTTAAATTTTTCCTAAGCCAATTATGAAATTTAACATTTTGCTGGAATGAAAAAGATTTTACTTTTCTGTCGTTCTTGAAAGGGTAAATTTTTATTTGCTTTCTGGAAAAGCATATTTTATTCTGAAAAACTAAACTTCGACGTCACCATAACTTCACAAAACTCCTAACTTGTTAATACAAACATCGAACATCGTTAACACATTTACATATATGTAAATAAAGAAATTCAATAACAAAGCAACAAAACAGAAAAAAGTTTTATTAAATCCACAGAGTCGAAATATATAGCTTTTTTACATTACTAGTAATACTTATTTAATAGACTTTTCTTTGAGTTTGCGTATTAAAAACTATTATAAGGCTATCAACAAAAAAATTCAATTTATAAAATTTGATTTATCTCTAATTATTATTCTTTCTTTCATGCTGATTTCAAAAACTAAAATAGTTCTTGAAATAAATTAAACTAAATGTCTACTAAAACTCACCTTGTACATCAAAGTCGTAAAATTCATGTTTTGGATTTGTATGAAGTAAGTTAAGTCTGCTTAAATTTTATTGATTTAGATCAAATCTTTTTACTTATTTGCTCAACTTTTGAAGAACTTTATAAATAGCCACAGACAGTCCCAGAATAAAATTTATTTCGAAGTATAAGTAAAATTAAACCTGAATAAAAGTCTGAAACAATTTTGAACAATTTTGAATTATACTCTATTTACTTTTAGTTATGCAATTTATAAATTTGTTTGTAGATAATATGGCAGAATAAAATAATTTCGAATCTGGAATCCAATTTGCATTAATTGCAATAAATTAAACGATAATTTGTCAAACAAAATGAATATAGAGTATGTTTATTTATTCTCAATTAATAAATCAGTTAAAACAAATAAAGGTTTATTCCAGATATTGATTACGTAAAGGTTAGTTAATTCCCACTGATTCATTAACATTTCCGATACAGAATAATCTCTTTATAATTTGATAAACTGCCTGATTTTGTTTCGAATATATTTAAAAAAAATTTAGTTACTTTCTCAAATATATTTTGAATATATTTCAGTAAAATTTAGTTATCTTGAAGCATATCTAAATTACAAGAATTTAATATTAAGTTAAATGAATACTTACATATTATATTTAATGGGTTCTCTTGGGTCCGGTGTCTGGTTCTGTTTCTTTGTTGAATAAGGTATCCGAGGCACCCTTTACGGGGCCTTTTCCTGACTTGCTGTTAACTGCGTTGCCTGAAAATAAATATAAAAACAAATACGCGAGTTGATTACATTGACAATGCCAAATTGAATGATTAATCAAATGAATTGGTGTGGCTTTTATTTTTTGGCTAACGCCCACATGATGAAATGTTGCAGTAAGGGGAAACAGACAACAAGGCTCCACAATGATCCAAGGCAATTGGCCAAGTGAATTAAAGTCGTGAATATATTGCCATGTATGATACAGTATAAAGGGTAATACAGCAGAGGATGAGAGGGCGGGGAGGAATATCTTTGACTGTCCAGGCATTAACTCATTGTTCATCACCTGGCATGTGCTTGTCCATTACCATTATGAGATTAAGCCACAAGATGCCAACTTAATTACATTGCAATAAAGGAAACCGCATTGGCTAACAAAGAGGCCAATATGCAGTAATTGCGAATGGTTATGGTAGGTGGTAAGAGAGAGAGAGAGGAGGGGAGTGAGTGGATGTGGCTGTCATAAGTGTTATATGCTTCAATATGTTTGCTGGCAGATAAATGTTAAGCCTTAATTAATATTCACTGCAATTCCATTAAACTTTTTTCCTCCTTCCTATTTACACAAAGAACTACTTGAGTAATTTATAATTAACTTGGAAAAATATGGGGGGGGGGGTTAAAGAAGAATTAAAGTTTGTTGTTTTCTTTTTATTTTTTCCCTTAGTAAATTAACTGAGAAATTGTTGCCTCAACACCTGGCGGCGACCTTGAACTTTTTAGCCAAACACGCACACACACACACACTCCGTCTCCCCCTTTGCTATAATCGCCTCATCATCCGAAACACACACAACATATCTTTGAAGTGAAAATCCATTGCCTACTTTCAGGCGGAACACAAAATAAAAAAAATAATTCTCATAAATTTTCATACCAAAAAGCCAACAAACAAAAAACCAAAAAGCAAAATGAAGGGAAAGGAATATTAAAATGGCATTTTAATCTTTTGCATTTAATTTTGCATAAACAACACCAAAAACAACAACAAAAACAACGACAGCAAAATGAAATGAGAAATGAAAATGAATTGAAAATTAAATGAATGTATTCAGTATAAACATTCAGGTGTGAATATAAAAATAAATGGCCAAATAGAAAAGAATTTTAATGGCCAAGCAGAATAACAAAAAAAAAAAAAAGAAAGAAAAAGAGAAAGAGAAACTAAATAAACGCACAAAAAACAAAGCAACAACACAAGCCAAAAGCAAACATACAAGAAAATGAGAAAAATTAATGAAAAGAAAGAAAAGCTTTGCCAGCCACAACAACGAAGAGCAAAAACAAAGAATAACAAGAAAATGTCGCTGATTGAATAGAACTAAAAATAAGGCAACAACGCGGCGTATGAGCAATGCCAATGTGCCATATGTCTGGATGTGTGTGTGTGTGTGTGGTTGTGGTTGTTTTTGTGTGTGTGTGTGAAATTATTGCCATGCTTTTTGATGACTACATATAAAAAATAGAAAATAATCATATAGAAACTGAAAATGAGCGACAACTTCTATGTGTTAATAAAATGTTGTGTAGTATGCATAAATTTCAACAACAACAACAACAACAATAGCAACAAAATTTGCCACCAAGATGAAAATAATTTTGACAGCTCTTGGCAAATAGGTGGGCGTTAAAAATGGAGGCGGAGGAGGGTTTCTTAGTTGTTTTTTTTTTTTTTTTGTATTAAGTATGAGAGAGAGTAAGATTCTCAACCAGGTGACATTTTCAGATTTTTTGACAGATTTTACATAATCAAGCAACCCATTGAGCCCCATCTCTGCAACAGAGAATAAAGAAAACTCACTCGAGGATTTCACTGCAATTCGAGGATAATTGTTGTAGCCGTGGCAAATTTATTCGCATGCCTCGGCGGCAACACCTTTTGCTGCCTTAAAAAAACACTTTCTCTATCTCTCTCTTTTTTTTTTGAACTATGCAAATTTTTTGCCTTTTATTATTATAATTTATTACTCTTTTTTTGCTTGTTATTTGATTTTGTTTAAGTACACACACACGGAGCAATGGCTCGTTGCTTTTACCTAACGCACAGGTGAAAAGACTCGTTACCGATTTGAATTCAAAACTTGCTCGCTCTTCTGATTGATCTATATCTATATGTGGTTTTTCTTTTAGTTTTCTTTATCGAACTGGGAATCTATTTTACATATATATATATAGGTAGATATATACATATGTATATATGTATAAATTAAACGATTGCGTATACGTCCACTCGCGAGAATGCCAGAAATGAAAATGAATGTGTGGCACTCCGATGGACCGACCATCGACGACAATGATCAGCCGTTCCTTTGAGGTGAATTTTATAAAAATAATCTTTTGCCAAGCAACAAAATAAATATTTCTGTTGTCTGTGTTCGCATTCCCCCCACTTCTCACCGACACCCCCAAAAATATATCCTCTACACATTCCCATTTCCCATTCCCCTAACCCCTTGCTAGCATTCTTTTCACTTTCTTCTTTCGCCCGACCCCAATGAACCTGAAATCTCTGGCTATATATCTCCCTCTCTCTCACATTTTTCATATAGGTAAGAGTATTTATTGTATAGGTGTAAAGATTTTCCATTTAACAAGAAATTACTTTTTTTTTATTATTTAAATTGTCGCGTAGAAAAGTGAAAAGGAAATTATGCGTATTACCTGCAAGGTTTTTCCTTATTCCGCAGTTGCTTTTCATTTACTGGAAGACTTTTTAACACTTTCAAGTCCAAAGATATGATAAAGAAACCCACGCAAATATTTTTTTCTCTTGGCATGAATCATTTTCGTGCATAACTATTTATAAAATTTTTAGGTATTTATTGATCTAGTATATGGCTAAAGATATTTTTTTGGGAAAATGTGTTAATTTCTTTAATTATCTTTCATGTCTATTGCAAAATGCAAATGGATTTCCTATATGGCAATGGCCTCATGTTTGCAATTTGTGGACTGACTACTGTTTGTCTTTTGTCTAGCCACATGATAGACAGACAGACATACTGACTGACAGTCAGCTAGTCTATTGTCAATCTGAAGATGATGAATTTATGGCCTGTATTGTGACATTGTTCCACACATTCATCCAAAACAAACAAAAGCCACTGCAATTTCTAACAATGGCATAAAGTTTTCATCAACTGAAATGTCAACGCCTGCTAAAAACAGTTGATGGACTAGGTCATACTTATTAAACAGCCTTCGAGTTAACCACTTCCCAATTGCTTTATTTTTTCTTTTTTTTTGCAACATGTGACAATTATCTCACATAGTCGATTTATTGCATATTTGAAGTGGAATCATTAGGCAAGTAGCATGATTAATTACAATTGATGGATATGGATGGTTTTGGCCAATTGGCAGAAGGCACAAATAGGCATTATTGATGGGCTCCACTCATACTGTATACCCATCCAATCATCCTTTTTGTATATGTTGGAGCTAATTGTTCAAGGAGAAACAGTAGAAATGAACTATATCCTGGACAAGGCAATATGCTTAAAGTGCCTATAATAATGAATTAGTAAACAATTTCAAGTATTTGGCAAGCACAACGGGCCAAGTAATAAGCAAACACGAGGGTTGATACCAAAATTATTAGTAATATATTTTATTTAACTATCGCAGAGATTAAATTATCTATAATTATTATTATAGCTATATATATAACTATTTTTTAATTAAGACTATATCTGAAATTTTTTACAATAATAAAGGGGTTCCTTTCGAAAACTTTTGCAATTATAAAGGGTTTCCCTATGATCCTTTTCCGGTTCCACTCTGATCTTTTAGACTTACAACAATATTAAATATGCTTACTTTAATCTCAAATTTTATATTGTAAACAACGAAAATTTTAACATAATTCTTAGTTAAAATTTTATATAGATCATTAAATCACTCCACAGACAAATGTTTCTTAGTTTTACAAACGTTTACTGATGGCTATACAATTAATTTAAAAGGAAATGTAAGATTTTTATAAAGGCATAAAGTATGAGCGTAATTAGTATAAATAAAACTTGTATATTTTGTATGTATTTGTATTATTTTCGGTTTAATATTCAGTTAAAAGAAAATCATCTAATGTTGCTTCATTTCTTTAATATTTCAATTTTCTTTCATAAGTTTCTCGACAACACGATAAATATGAACGTTGTCTTGTTCTGTTATCTCAGTAAATATATAATTTTCAATAATATTTAGTAACGTATTGGAAGCATTTATGGTTTCTTGAAAGATATATTTTAAGCGGTTTCTTTATCATCAGATGACCGCTTGTGTCTGGGTCCGCATCAAAAGATTAAGTTGTCTTGCGGACAGATTCTGATGATGCGTTTTCGCCTCCACTCTGCTTTTTAAATCTATTTAGTCAGCCACTAGTATACATACTTACAGCTACATACATGCACTTGGAGCTGATATTTCTGTTTAATCGATAAGAATTTTTACTGATAAACTTGACATACGTAAATTTAAAATATGAAATAAACTCGTGTTTCTTATTCATTACTGACTAAAACGGGGAAAACCCGAATACGTTATGTTTTTTTAGAAAAAAATGTTGATTGCTATCTCGTATAATAGAGCTAATCACGGTTAACAGAAAAACAAGGGAACATACTTATTTTCATCGCGGATAATTGGGTTATCCGGTTAATGGGAGTCTGGATAATCGGGGTCTAAATGTAAAAAAGATTTAAAATTTACGGCATATTTTATTAACATTTTAATTTAATATACATATGTATGACTCTTTTTCTGTTTCTGGTTTTGTTCCATTTCTCATCATTTATTTAAAGAAATAAACGTTTAAACTCCAATTTAACATAATTTTAAATTCATATTCGTTGTGAATAGACTCCAAATTTTAACGATTTGGGGTTTGTTCTCTTTTAGATAAAAATAAATATTTCCGTTTTGGAAAATCAATCAATAGGGCGAAACGTGACTTGCCTATAGATTAATATTACTGATCATATAACCGATTTGTACATTTTTACAAAATAAAAGGGGAACCCGTTTGATACGCAACACTTTTGTTGCGCTTTTGTCGCAGGAGATTTTAAAGTTTAACAACACTGGAGTTGTAGCATTACTTTTAAGTTAACAGTTATGGTGAAAACTATTAGATAAACGCAAATGAATTATTAATCCGATTTAGTAGAATAAAATCAATACCATTTTTTTATATATTTAAAAATTGAGTGTTAACCAAATTCCGTAAATAAATATTATATTTTAAATTTAATTTGATATAATTTAAGGTTTCAAGGAAACAAGCAAAACATAAAATAAAAGGATTTTGTTAAAAATATTGATAAATTTAATTTTAACCAAATACAAATAAATAAATATTTACTTAATCAATTGTATAAAAAAATGTTATATGTTATATAAATATTAGATTTTCAAAATTTATCTTCGTTATCAGAAATGCTCTCCAAGTTGACCAGATAATTCTATTAAATTGTCTTGATCGTAATATTCTAAAAAAAATGGTTACTTGATATATACAAGAATAAAACTTTATTTCGATAACTTTATGTGTAAGCCCTCGTTAGTCTTAAGGCAAAGACAAACTATTTCCAGTCAGACAAATGGCGTTAAGCACATAATAACCAATTTCTCTAAACACGGCCATAATTATGAACGCCTACACACTCTCACACACACACACCCATATGTATATACTATTCTATTTGTGTTGTTGTTTTTGTTGTGCTTCATTTGGACGCGTTTGTTCTCGCGGACTTTTAGTGTGAGTGAGTAGAAGGCTTTGTGGTGGTTATGGGATGGTAGGGGGAAGGAGGTTTTTGGGCAAGGATTTGTCGTAATTAGCCATGCATAAGCATATGCTGTCGTCTGAGCTCAAGGCTGACTGTTTTCTCTCATCCTTAGGCTCAGCCACACACAAACACACACTCATCCTCTTTGCATCCTTTTGTACTTCTTTTTGGGCAAACATAGACAGAGGCAAAACACTAAGCAAAATGTACATAATTAATTGTTCTGTTTCCTTTCAATGTGAGTGTGGTGTGTGTGTGTGTGTGTGTGTGTATGTACACGTTTTTAGGATGTAGGGAATCGTCTAATGGCAACCAAAGGAGCTGCCATAATTGATTGCCCCTTGCACGTCACAGGCTGAAGCCAAAATGTTTATTTCGGTACAAGTATTTTTAAATGAATATTTCTTTAATTAGTTTGTCTACCCATTCCATAGCTTTATACACTCTTTGTCTTGGAGTCAGGTTCGGAATCGGCCTCAAGGGATTGGCTGAAAACTAAATGGCCTAAAGCTTTGACCGCAAATAATATTTACCCAAATGTTGCCCGACCGCAAGTGTTTTTGGCAAATACACACACACACACACATATACACACACATGTCTGGTCCTAGAAATATTTTCTTAAATTAACATTAGCAGCATTTGCAGTTGCCATTAGGCCGAAGCCAAAGCTGAAGCCGATGCCACAAAATCACCTTGGTTAGTTGTTGTTGTTGTTTGTTCTTTTATGCGCCTTCGCCTAATGGCCAACAACTGCCACAAAATAATATCCTGCGTCCTATGTCCTGTGTTTGCTTTAGCTGGTCTTCTCCCTTTTTTAAATTATGAGCCAGAGAACCTAAGCAAACTAACTATAACAGTTAGTTCTTGTTTCAGCTTTGTATTGTTGCGTTTTTTCGGTCACCTTAGCGCCGCCGCCAGTCAAATTAGTAAGACCGTAAAAATTACGTATACGCACCATTTGGTCCGTACGGCCAACAACCTTGTCGTGTTGCACGTGTTCATAACCCGTTTTTATTTTTTTTTTTTTTCTTCCCCCCACCCAACTGTTTTTTTTTTTCTTCTTTTCTGAGGTTCCATGGCAAATGTTTTGTAATGTCGGACATTAACATTTAACCTTGAAGGCACAAATTACCAGATTTTTGTTGTTGCTACCCCGAAAGTGACAGGCATGCACGCAGCAAATATAACACCATCAAAAGAGTAAGCAAGATAGCTATAGACAGAGACAGAAAATGAGAGAGGAAAGAGTGAAAGTGTGAGAAATGAAAGTGACAGAATGGCAGCGTAAAGTTTGTTTTGCCACAAACTTTACCTCCATAAAAAATCCTGTGGCGAAAACATATGAGACCATCCCGCCGAAGGCGTAACCAACTTCGAATGATGATAAGACCCACGCAGTAGACTGAGACACCACATGACGTCGTCGTCGTCGACGCGTTTTGATAAATAGCTTGATTCTTAACAGTAAAAGCAACAGCGGAAGCCAAGGCGCGAGAGCAGATTTATGACACATGCCAAAGGAAGGCGAAAAGTCGCATGAAAAACGAGCATAGCAGAAGAAAAAAAACAACAAATAAAACAACAAAACAGAACAGCTCAGACTTGTTAATACCCTTTACTGTAAGCCCTATATATAAGTTACCAACTTTTATACAACAGTTCTATTTTTTAGTTTTAATTTTCTATATTGTATTTACAATAATTCCCCTATTTTTTAGTTGTAATCTTCATCTTCACAAAAGTTATTACATTATTTTCTCTTTGATTGCAATTAAGTTTTTATTATATATATACTGCAAATATATTTAAATTTATTTAAACAATAATTCGATTCTTTTATTTGTTGCTTTTAAAACTCAGTCGATAACTCATTCAAGCTCTTCTTTTAATCGCTGATCACCTGATCAATGGCAGAGTTGCCAGATATTATTTAACATTCATACGTCACATGTGATACATAAGAAATATCTTGCTATTTTTAGTCTGTTGCATGTTTGTTAGCTGCTTCAATATAACCTTTCAATTTAAGAAATATATAAAGGGTATAAAAAGAAAAACTCAACAGGCAAAACAAAGAACCATTAAAATGCAAGATCGAGAGAGATATTTCTAATCTTAACTAATTAAAAATGACTAAATGTTTCCATAATTTCAATTTAAGTAATGAACTATAAATGAATAATTATGAAACTATTAATTAATCATTTTTAAAAGTATGTATGTATGTATCCTATTTATTTATGTAATAATTTTAAAACTTATCGAAAGCATTTCATTGATTTTCTTAATTTAACGTGTAGCAATAAACTTTTACCAGATTTGATTAATTTTTATTACCTATTAATTAAGATTATAGTGAATTAAAGTAATTGGTAAAAATTACGAAGTCACACAATAAAGAATACAGAAAAGATAAAAACAAAAACCAATCATAAAAATAAATGAACAGAAAAATATTGAAGAAAATAATAATTTCTTACAACTTGGTCACATGTAAACCAAATCTTGTTTGAGAATTTCTTTATATGTAATTATTTTTTAATAAAATATACATACATATAACCGAAACAAAATCTTGGCAATTGGATAAACCAAATGCTACTCCATTAAAACAATTTTTTAATGCTCAAAGAGTATTACCCAGTATTACCTAAAATACATTGGAAATATTATTCGTTTTGTAATTTTGGTAAATACTATTTCAAATACATATATAAAGATTGCTTTTAGCTTTTAATTAAAATTCGACTTTCAACTCCGTCCGTGACTTAATAAATCAATAATTTACAATATAAATGGTCATAATTTATAATTCACCAAAAGGCTTTCATGCGAAATTTGAAGCTCGTAAGTAAATGACAAGAAGGATCAAGTAACAACTTGACAGTCACTTACAGTGTCTCACAGCATATTTAAGCCACTTGAAATGATTATAGTTATTAATTATTTAAAGATTTTAAGAAAACATAAATCCGAAATGACTGACAGATATAAAAATAAGTATGACGTCAATTGATAACCCAAAGTTTACTTGATTTTGTATGCACATGCGTTTGCTCGATATTTTTGGGTATTGTACCAACCTTTTATTGCGAATTTGTCTTTAAACAAATGTTATAAAGTACACCTAGACCTCGCTTTGCGTCGTTTCGGTTTGCGTTTTTTTCGAAGTTGCGTCGCTGATCAATTAACACTAATTTTCATTGTGCGTCGTTGGATTTCGATGTTGCGTTGCGGAAGAGTCGTTAATCTTTTTTGGAATACTTATTTTTTTCAAAAGGTGGCAGCACTTTTCGTTCTAATTGCGCTATACTATCAAAACTGGGGAATTCCCATTTTGTTGTTTCGTCTCATTTTGCCATTTGCTTGCCCACCTTTTATGTAGTGTATCGCATTTCAATTAGTGAGTTGTGCTTTTTAAAAGAGATCAATAAATTTTTTCGTGTAGTTTCTGATTATAAAAAAGGTAAATAGTTTTCTTTTTTAAAGAAAGCCGACGTACGTCAACAGATACTCAAGCCTCATCCGATTGTGATTAATTCTAATTTGTTTGTCATTATTAGTTAGTTGAATGTATTATTTTGTTTTAACTGAATTAGTTTCTTTTTGTTTTTTATATCTATAACATGAAATAAAATGATATATGATTTTGTTTTCTTTTTTTAAATTATTGCTTTGTTAAACTCAAATACTTAAAAAATGTAAGATATTCGCAACCTTAGAACCTATCCTCGATCTTTATATGGTTTGCTATAGAAAAACTTAATTCAGTTTGCGTCGTTTCGATTTGCGTCGTATTTTTTTGGAACGTATCCCCGACGCAAAGCGAGGTCTAGGTGTATTTTGTAGTGATTTCTAAACTAAGTGAAATTTTGAGTGGACTATATTGAAGCAGAAATGTTTCTTAGCATTAATTATGCTTTTTTTTTTTAATTTTCACCGCCATTTTCGATAACAAAGAAATTGACTTTGCATTAACAAAGTATAAACTCCATCGATAAAAATATACACTGAAAAACAGAAAGTGTTTAAGTTTTAATAATGCCGCTAAGAAATCGAGGCAAATATTTAAATTTTTTTAAAATAAGCAACCAGGTAAAAGATCCGCAGGAGTTAAAATTTCATCAATTTTAATGAGTTATGAATTTAGTTTTTAAACTTCTTTAAAAATGTTACCTTTTTTAATCGTTTTTTAACTTATTTCAAGTGTGACTTTTTAGAATTTGTTATTTAGAATATTGATGAACGGACAATGCCTTTTAATTTGTATTTAATATGTAATTTTAAATCCCAAATACAGGTGGTGAAAATACAAATATATAAAATGAATTGTTCAAAACAATTTAACACGAACATAAAGTAAAATATTGATACTACAATATTTTATAAAAGAAAGTTGTATTTTTTGCTTTATTTTAAGCTGGATCAAATAAGTTACAAACCACTGTATAGTATATATGTAGAAAAAGTTTGAAATATTTTTAAGCCTCTTCACGTCAAATTGTGCTTACATTTTTGCCAATACTTTGTATGGGTTTAAAAACGAAGTTAAATGGCTTTCTCGATCACAATTCGTTAAGAGTTACGACCCTAAAATGATGCTAACAACACAGAGTTTATGGGTATTTGTCAGAAGGAGGGGAAAGTTGTACCCTGGGCTACAGAGTAATGTCCACTGATTTTATTTCTCAACTTAATTTATTTTCCTGATTATCAATTGGCCAACACTTGAGTCATTCGTTTGTCTTTATCGCTCCGTCCAAACGGCAGCAACTATTTTGAGAGCTTTAAGCCAATTTAAAGCCAAATGCAATATACACACACACGTTTTACGACACCCCGCAATCATTCTTTATACACACAAATACACACACACATATGTACATACAAATATACTATATAAATGTACATAGTATTATTCTTTAAACTTATCCCTTGTGTGTGTAAATTGAGTCATTGCTTGCTTATTTTCCAGTTAAGTTTTGATTGAACATTTATAGCAATGCCACCTCAATGAGGGGGGGGGGGGGGATTCGGGTTTTCTTTGGCAAACAACCAAACATGTCAAGGGTACTCCTGTTACTCTAAAGAATATTGCAATTTTGCATTAAAATACAAGGTTACCAGGACGAACAAGGATACACATATTATTTGATTACTTTTCATACGGTTTTTTGTTTCTTTTCGCTTCTGGGTGACAGGTGGCCAAACATTTTGGCATACATAAATCAGCGGGTTTTTTGCCTTCATTAGGGTTAAATGATATCACTCTCTCGCTTACTCATAATTCCATCGGACCGCAATATCATTTGGTTTGGATTTGATTAATTACTTGACAGCAGCAAATGTGGCAATTATTTTAATTTATTTATTTTTCTTCTTTTTTTCCGCATAATTTTTGAGATAAGCCAGAAAGCTGAGAAATAAACATTTATGCGCAAGCTGAGAGATCAAAATCATTCTCATGGGTAGCACTCATTTTCATAAAATTCTCATAAAATGCTCAGATTTCGGTCGCCATTTGAAGCGGTGGTTTTATGGTGGGGAGGTGGAGTGGTGCGGCGAATGGTGCGTATACTTGATATCTGACGGCTTTAATTTCTTGGCTGGATAATTTACAACTCAAACTGAAAATCTACAGCGGCCAAGGCTTGCCAACTATCAGATTGTCAAACTAACCCACAATTCCAACACTTCCCTTCCCCTCCTCCTCTGCCAACTACAAACATATATGTAAAATCTGAATGCATTGAAAAATGCAAGGAAAAACTAAAGTTTGGAGCGCTTCATTTTTATATCTTTTTTTTTTGCCTTGCAACTAACGAACACTTTGAGAGTGTTTGCCAGCCTCTGAATGGTGGCTGGGGGGAATGGGTGGGTGGCGGCAGAGTGGTAAGCTTGGTGAGTGTGCGATGAGGGGCAAACTCAACTCAAGTCAGCCAAGTTAAATAAAAAGTTTTTCGTCAACATTACGCAAATTAGTTTGTCAGCCCAAGCAAATGCAGCCAACATAGCCCTAATGACATCTAGACTCTTGGCCAAAGTTACAAAAGAGGTTTAAGCCAAAGCTACACTTGGCTCCCATTCCCATTTGATGGGCATTAGGTTGAAATCTGTAGTAATGGTTTCTCTTTATTATAAACCTGTTTAAACTGAAACAAATCACAGATCTCAAATGTTCAAATTTCTATAGAAAATCCAATTTTGAGTCATAATAATATAAATCAGGATTTAAAGTAATCAACTGTTAATGCAAATGGTTATCGGCAACAATTTCTGATCCAGATTAAAGATAACAAAATAATAACAATCAATCGGTATTAATTATGATTAACAGGAAGGCATCAGTTATTTTTAATATATTTATTTATGTAATATTGATGGTTAAAGATGACAGTAAAGCAATTTAAAGATACTTTTACTTCAAAAATAATCCATTATTTTAAAATATTTTAACATTAAAGCTTCTCGAGAAAAAGAAATATAAAATGTATCGATTTAAATTCACATATGGAAAACAGAAACATTTAAAATTTCAAAAAATTTGGATATTTATAATCTTGCAGCTAAACACAAAGTTCGTAATTGTGATTTCTTATTAAAATTTCAAAAATTTAAGATTTAAATTGTATTTTTTCTTGTAATCTAATAAACAGAAAAAATTTTACAATATTTAATTAATTGAAATTACTTTTCGTGATAAAATTAAGAAATTTTTAACCAATTAAAAAAAATAATAATATCAAAAGTTAATCAAATGGATATAAATTTAAAAAAAAAAAGCAAATAATTTAAAACTGGTAAATAAAATATAAATAACAAATTCAATAAAATCAATAAAACAAAATCAATATTTTTAAAATAATAATAGAAATTCATGAAATTGATTAAAATTGAAAAATAGAATATAAATTAAAATATGTATACAAAAATGTAGCAAAAAAAAAAACATAAACAAAACTAAAAAAAGAAATTTTAAAAATTTGAAAAGCGGAATAAAAAAAATAAATAAAAAAAAACAAATAATAAAGAATGATAAAAATATTATAGAAATTCATAAATTTTCCCCTCTTCCAGGGTATAATAAAAAAAAATATTTCTTCTACTAGTTTATATTTATATATATGTACACTTACGTTAAATATTCTACAAATGCCTAGTCCAACTTACTAAAAGTCTGCAACATAAAAGGAAAATTGAAGGACTCTAGACTCATTACTTAAACTTAACTGAAGGACATGTAGTGAAACGTAGGGAATATCAACGTCTAAAAATATGTTTAATAACCCTCTTTTATAGAGTTATATGTACATACTTATGTATGTACATATGTACATATATATCACAGAAGAAAAAAACCCTACTTAAGTCTGATTCAATTGAAAACCACAATTTCAATTTACTTTGTATTCGTCGAACCCAAGAGTTTCTCCTTCATTTATGCCATTCATTTGATATGCATTAATGCCTTCTTTTGTTTCCTTCGCAAAATCATAAAATCAAATATGCATTGAATTACCGTGTACAGCAGGACAATTATATTATATATACCTTTTGGCAAAAACAAAAAAAAAGGAAAAAACGAGCAAAAGGGAACTTAACTCAATTTGCTGGCCATAAATTTAGCTACCACAAGCAGCTGGCCCCCAGCCCCCTTCATCCCTACCCCTCCACCACTTCACTGGCTATCAAACACTAAATCGGCCGCATTTTTCACTCGACATTTTTTCTCTTCTTCTTAACCGTATTCTTGCTGTTGTTGTTGCTGTTGTTAAATTTTATTTTGCTCTCGTTTATGCGCAAAAGTGCGTGTAATTCAATTTTTCATGCGCTGGCAGCCAACCAGCATCAGCCCCACCCCACCCCCGTTCCTATCATCAGTGGGCCCATGTGACAGTGGAGAGGTACGAAGGGATATACATAAGTGCGATGACGGCCTCTGTGCTTGGTTACCTTTCTCGCAAAATTAAGACAAAAAAAAACAAAAATCCAAAAAAAAAAAGGACTGCACACAGGACAAGGAAAATATGCGTCAAAGGCATATTTGGCACGCAATTTCAACGTCATGTCCTTATTGATGAGCAATCCCTTTTCACTTATTTGCCAGCCCCACCAAAAAAAAAAAGAAGAAAATAAAACAAAAACAAAACTGTTCTACGTCAAAAAGTACCACCTACCGTTATCAATATTTGATGACTTCTCCTGGAACCAAGAAACGAACCTTTTATTATCTTATATTTTTCTCATTTTTTTTGTTTTTTTTTTTTCTTTCTTATTTTTCGGGTTTTTACCGATTTTTGTTGTTACTTTTGTTGAGCGCATTAAAAAGTTAGTTTTAAATTCGTTTTCGTAAAGCTTGTCATAGAAATATTTTATACATGCACATGAAATAAAATTATTATTTAATTTCCTAAAGATGGATTGAACCCTTATGACAATTGGGGTCGGAGGGATTTATTGCATGGGAAAGTGCCCCCATCCAACTTTACGCTGACGTCGAATGCGACGTGTACCGCCGCCACCGCGGTTATTGTGTACACCCGGATGATGCATCATGGGAATGGGCGGTGGTGGCGGAGCTGACATACTATTTAACGGCCCTGGCGGTTCACGTCCAAATTGTGCCATGAAGATATTATAGGAATTGGGTATATAAAATCCATTGTCATCTCCTTGTCCATTTACCATGCCACGTTCCATGGCCACTTCCAAGTCATGAGAACCTAATGCAGGTATATAGCGCCTTAGCTGTTGTTGTTGTTGTTGTTGTTGTTGCTGTTGTGGCTGTGGTTGTTGTTGCTGTTGTTGTTGTTGTTGTTGTTGTGGCTGTGCCTGTGGTATGTTTTGCCTTTGGGGGGACAAAACTGGTATCGGTTGTGGCCCTTCCCATTGTGGTGAATGCAATTGAGATGCCTGAATATTATTATTTGCCGGGCGACGTAATAATATAACTGGACGGTCTGACCCATCATTGCCCGCATTCTCATCCTCCCAGTCTTCATTATCCTGATCCAGATTGGCCTCAAAACCGCTACAAACGTCGTCATTGATGCGACGTGAGAATTCAACAAAGCTATGCAAATCGAGATCTGTAGTCGTTTTGGTCCGGCTACCTGTTTCCACCTTTTGGCCAAGCTTATCTATGGTACAATATTGAACATTACACTCGTAAGAAATCAGATCATCATACGGGGAGCGTGCAAAGTTGATCAGTTCGTGGACAAAGTGACGAGCCTTGTCGCCCAAATAAAGTTGCACCGTCTCGGTGAATTCCCGACTCTTCATGTTGACCAATGGCAAGAGATTTAATATGGCGTCATATGCCACCAGCATTTCCCATTTACCTTTGCGTAAAAGCACAGAAAGATCACGATTCACCCAAATCATAATGCGTTGTAGCTCAAAGGATTTGCGTCTAAAAAGGGGAAAAAAAGAGACAAAAATGAGCAAAATTCTTTGCCATTTAAATGCCAACCGGAAAGGTCAAAACTTACCGAAATACCATAGGATTCCATGGGCGAAAGCTAGACGTGCTTCGAGCTGGTAGCGAATACAAGGAGTTCGCATAGATATAGACACGCCAATAGATCTTGTGACGCGAACTCATTATTAGGAACAATTTTATGTGCTTACCGAACTGATAGAAATTGTAAACCAAACTGACGCTTTTATGACAAATTGTTTTGATAGTTATTTAAATTGTGGCAACCCTGCTCCTAGTTCCACTTTCAAAAATATTTGTTCACACATACATACGTATATCTACATGTGTGTGTGTGTGTGTGTGTTTCTATGTATATATTTATAAAGCCGCAACACCTACTCCAATTTATATAAACAATTTTATCATAAATAAATTTAAACAGAGTTCTTATGAAATTGCAATTTACACAGACAAAAGGCTTAAATGAAGATTCAAGGTCAAAATAAAGGGCGATCAAAGGTTCGTGACGTGAGTCACTGCAATAGCAGTTTAAGGCCCCCCCTCCCCTCTAAACGATGCGTTAGCAAACACTTGACGAAATCCACAACTTTTGACTTAAATACACGAATAATAAACAAAGACTATAATGTATGTATAATTAAATTACTATAAATTTTCACATTTATTTTTATTTATGTTTCTTTTTTTCTTTAGTTTTTATATTGTATGGTTTTCCTTTAGATGCTGAGTGCTAAAAAAAAAATCCAATCCTTTTTCGATCGGTCCCAACAACTTTTGCATGTGAAAAAAATGTATTTGCCTGAGCAATTTTTAATTCTATTTTCTTGTTTAAACTATAAACTTTTGGTTTTTTTTTGTTTTAATATATTTCATGTATATATTTGTATGTATGTATATATATATTATTCAATATATTTATATAAACTTAATTTTAAATAAATTTACAATGATTATGATGTTAAGTGTCTTGTTCTTCAGGGAGAGGGGCTCGCATTCATTTTGCTTATGTAAACGCCATGCGATTGGATGAATATGGTATGTATTACATGCGGGAACATTAATGCTTAAATATAGGTATGTATGTAAGTATATATATATATATGTATATATATATTTATATATAATTAGGATAGTTGGTATAATTTAGTTAATTTATATACAACTTAAAATGACAATTCTAAAGCTAATTACAATCGATTTGATTTCATTTTATTTTTCTTATTTTTTGGCAAAGTCAATTTTTGTGTGGATCGAATCGTATAAAATGGAACTTATTGACAAAATAAAATAATATATATAAAAAAACGTAACTTATATTAAAAAAAAAAATTCATTTTCAGATTTAAAAACATGCCAACAAATTAAAAGAACACACAAGAAATTTGTTTTTAACTAATCGTCACAATAATCGGCGCATTTGTCCAAGTAAATTTGAGATTCCTCATTATAATATCTAATTTCGGTCCTGGCAAGACCTTACAATAAGATAATTTTGAAATAATCCCGGAAGTTAAATACTAAGACGCACCGACGCTTGTATACCCTTGCAATTGAGTCTATGTTTTCTTATCTCCATCTCACTTCAAACATCGTTTAAATGTTTCACGATCTGGCAGATAACCTAAACGAACTTAATTTTATATATAGTTCTAAATCTCGCTAAGTCGACTCGATGTGTAGAAGTCTGGGAAGCTCTGACTTTTTGTAACAAACATCGAATTAATTAATACCATCTGTAAGGGTATACACATTACAACTACTGTGACAATATTCGTTTAAGTGGGTTCTCTCATAGTTTTGTCAACATTTAGGTAAAAAAAGAAATCTGACAAAAACTTTTGATATAAACTTGGCAGCTTAGGTTAGAAATGCCAAGGATAAGGCAGCCTCATCATCTGCCTCATTATTATCTCGTTCTAACTCCTGCTCTTCATCTTCGTCGTCATCATCATCATCATTATCATCTGATTCAGCTTCCTCGGCGGCATTTGTCTCACCCACCACATCAATTGTAACATCAAGTGGAAATTGCTGGCTAGTCTCTGCATCTGAATATATTCCCATATTTGCTTCATCTTCTAAGGTATTTGAATTGCTAGGCAATGGATTGCCCAGAAAACTAATTGCATCCTCCACACCATCGGATCGATCATTGAAGAGGCTCGGCTCACTTCTCTGTTGCGTGGATAATTCAATCAAGGAATTGGCTATATCCTGCTCATCCAAAACTGAGGCCATACTGCCACGCATTAGAGGATCATCTACCTGCCACTTAAATGGACTTAAAGTCGAACTAGTGGCCGATGAAGTGGTGGTTGTTGTAGTTGTATTGCTGGCCAAGCTGGCGCTATGATTGGACAGATTACTGCTACTGCAGCTCCGTCGACGTTTAGCTGGTAAACTACTTTCCAGGGTCGCTAAATCCGGTTGGGTATTTTCTTCTTCCGTCTCCAGTACTGGATTCTCTTCTACTGACTGTGGATACTGCATTGGCAGCTCCAGTTTGGGTGGTTTGCGATCTTCTAAAGCGGCTTCCGCTTTAAGCGTAGCCCGCAAAGCACTAAGTTGTAGATTCTCACTGCTATCGTCATCGTCATCATCACTGTCACTGCTGGAGTTGTCTTTCTTTTTGTCCTTAGAGCCTGGATTAAATTGAACCAAAGAGATTGGGTATTATTAAGATTTATCTCATTTAATATCAAGAACTTACCGCTCTCTTCACTACTATCACTATTATCACTACTGGAACTGCTACTAGAACTACTGTTCTCCTTTTGTTCTTCCTGCTGTACATGATCTTGCTCCTGCTCTTCGACTTGTGGCTCCTCTTCGTTGGGTTGTGCTGCCGGCAACTCTCGTCTGCTCCGTTTCCTTGGCGCTTTGTTCAACTTCTCTTTGGCTGCCCGCTTGCGTGCCTTCAGTTTACGGACTTCGCGTTGCTTTCTACGGACAGCCTCTGCATCTGAGCCACTGTCATCTTCACTGGTACTGGAGGTGAATACGCTCGTTGAGCTACTGCTGATACTATCACTGCTACTGCTACTGCTAATGGGTGGTGCGGATACCAAGTTTCTTTGGGATCTGGTTGAACGCTTCTGACGAGCGCTACTACGCATCTCATCCTGCCGACGTGTCATCTCTAGAACCTTTTTCCAATTTTTACCAGTCCCGGAACATAAGCCCGAACTGGTGCTGGGTCCCAAAAAGAGTTCACTGGCTGCATGGGCTGCAGCTTCCTCTATAGCATCGACATCATCCAAGATTTCAGTATTCGGAACAGTCGGCACACTATCCCCCTTTTGCTCATCTACGAAAACTACATCCGAATCCGAATTTGAATCCAAACTGACCAATTCTGGGGTCCGCAAATGCGGAGGTTTACGCTCCAAAACGAAGACGCATTCATCATCGTCTGTGGATGAGGAGCTGCCACTGCAATCGCTGCTATTCAATTCAATGTGGGCACTAACTGGCAGACTGGCACCGGCATGTCGACGACTGCTACTGCCATCATTGATGGCAGCCACTTCGGCATTGGCCGCCGCATCGCCATCATCAATCTCTATGACCTCCTCATCGTCATTGTTGGACGTTGGAGCTGCTGTTGTCGGACGACGCATGCTTAAATTGATTGCAACCGTTTGGGAACCAACATTAGAAGTGGTTGTTCTTCGTATGGAGATGCCTGGCAGTTCACTGCCATCACTGGCCATTGTGACGCTAAAGGAATGTGTCGCACTGGGATTGGTAACAATCACACTGGTTGATGGTCGGGCGGGAGCAGTCCTATTATGTGGATTGTTTGTCCCATAATCACTGGTATCGGTTTCGGAAGCATTTGGTAATCCGCCAGCATCTCCGTCATTTAACAAATCCAAATGGACATCACTATCATTTGAGGATTCGGGCGAACCCATGTCCAGCAGATCAACTTCCACTTCTTCGGCCGCCCGAGCCGAATATTGAACGACTCGATCATAGCCGATCATATCGAATGGAGATCGAGCAAAATTAAATAGCTCATGGATAAAATGATTGGTGCGTTCCCCCAAATATGGGGTTAGGCGGCGACGGAATGTGGGTCCCAGAATATTAGTCATGGTCAGAATGTCATGCATTAAATGCATCACATTGGTAACATTATGTGCCATATTTCTCAGCAGGCAGACAAGGTCACGATGGATCCAGGGCATTAAACGATGCATTTGGGCGGGATTGTTTCTGCACCAAAATGAAAGATTAGCAATGGTAACTTAAGGTCAATCCGGACCACATCTAACTCACCTATAGAATCGTGCACTCCACTCGCGAAACTGTCCTGTGAGATTATCTCGAACAGGCAAGGCATATAATTTTCGATCATAGACATAACGACGCCAAAGTTGACTTAATGAACTGCTGGAGACTACTGCCTCCTGATCGTTGCGATAGAAATTCATAAGTTCCATAAATCGATTTAAGGATGGATTAACTCTTAGTCCTTCTGCATCCTCTATATCGGCCCCCAATATGGCTCCATCTACACCATCCAAATCGTTTGTCATTACGCCCTGATTCTGGACCAGAGGCAAATATCTGGGCCGAATTTGTCCAATGTTGACAACATGAAAACGAAGCGACGAATGATCCGGTACAGGAGGTGAGGAACTCTGCACCGGATATCTGTCATAGTCATCAAGGGTGCGGACATTGTGAATGATAGTTTTAAATGGTTGCTTGCATAGCGGACACTCCGGCTTAACCTGACGGGAGGCGAATATTGATAAATGATTCTTTTACATACATATGACCATTAAAGAGGACTCACCTTGCTCCACTCGCTGAGACATTTGAAACAAAACTGATGCATACAGGAGTCTGTAAAGCATTTACGCCGGCATCTGGATAAACAAATTGCGCAATTTGGTGGGGGTGAGGAACGGGCATTTGCCGATGAGCTTGTACCTGGCTCCCCATCACCATCGCCACTTTCGCTGCCGCTTTCAGTGAGATCGGCGAATTTCATTGCTGCCGCTGGCAGGGTCAAAGCTCCAACACCTGGTCCACCGCCAGAACCATCTGTGGCATTACCTTCAGTACCGGCAGATGATCCAGATCGTGTTCCCTCACCAGATGATGCCTCTATTATAACTGAGGCAGACATATCGGCGAATGACACCGCAACGGCACCGTCCGCCGCTGCTTCCTCAATCATATACGGCTCAGCCATTTGAACAACAAAAATGTTTTTGTTGTATTTGTCGTTTGAAAAAGTTCTCCTGGAACTGGAAATTTAATTCGGAACGGGGCTCGTGCAAATTGAGTTTTTGCTTCGTGAGTTTCTCTGCTCTCGTCGCCGCTCCACCACTGCCTCGTCTTTTCTGCTTCTACCTCTCGTTCACCATCACCTTCACACACACACGCACTCACCCTCTCCCTCTCCCACACACACGCGCTAGTCTATCATCTGGTCCAAAGAGGTATAATGAATTTTTGGTGGAAGTCGGGTGAAAAAATGCTGTTTTCTTGCCTTTTGGATCAACTTGTTCAATCTATCGACTTGCTTTATTGCTTCCCAATGCAACTAACTATTATTTATCACTTTCCTTTGTTGTTGAATTTCACAATAAAGTTGATATATAATCACTTGAAAATTAACTATAATTCTATCGGGAAAAGCAGGAGAAACAATTTTCAGTGTGAACGCATGGCGCAACGCGAAAAAAGTTCAATACCTAGGTGGCGCGAATAGAATTATTTAAAATAAATGTTGGCAGATGTCGCCACTGCGAATGGACAATGAATATGTATCAAACCGTTTAACAGAATTGATGAGTTTGGTAATCGGGTAATGCGCTAACTTTTAGCCGACAAGTTTTAGATAAATTTGATGATAAATCAGAAAAATATATTTTTGAAGATGTGTTACTTATGAGATGCGTAAACAAAGTGAAATAAAACTGTATTTAACTAAGTAACTATGATCTGACATAATATTCTATTGTGACTATATTTGGGATATAACGATATTTTGAAATAAACATCTTCATACCTATACTCCGTAAAACAACTATTTGGTTTTTATGGATGGTAATTTTTAAATTTCGACATGCAAAATTCTTATTGTCACTGTGTTTCGCTACTTTAACCAATGAAGAATGTGATGAATTTGTTACTATTCCAATTTAAATAATAAAAATGGAAATAATATCTTCTTTTATTTAATTAATCTTTTTGAGATAATTATAATTGTTTCTTTTGCTCATTGTTCATTGAACGATATATTTACACGCGCTCATCTCTAATTTAGTCTAGCAAAGTCAGCCCTGGTTGCCACCTGAAATTGGTGGCGTCTTTTTTAATTTTCATTGTTTTTATGGTTTTCAAACCTATGCCATTATGAATCGACGCAATAAACGAACTTCTTGGCTGCAATATGAAGTATATTTGGATGCAATGGAGAACAATCCTGCGTTGTCATCCGGGCGACTGTCGCGCCATGAAGATCTGCTGAGGTGGAAGTCATTGGCTGGCGATTTAAACAAATGCAAAACTGGACCGCACCTATCGGCGGAGGAATGGCGGAAGGTAAGAATGTAATAGTAAAGATGGCAAGCAATAAACTAGTTTTTATTTCTCTTATTATGCAGCGGTTAAATGATTGGAAAAGTACCACACGCTGCAAATACAGGAAGAGCCTTCTTTCCAATGATATTTCAATGACAGAGATCGAGACAAGAGCCCTAAAAGTTTTTGGTGCTGTGCCTGTAGAGCGTGATGCTTCTGGTTGGGAGGATGAGTTTGAAGAAGTGATCGACGAGAATGAGGAGGAGGTAGACGATGAGGATGTGGAAGTGGTGCATGATGAATTAGTAGAAGAAGAACCGACTGATGTCGAAAACGACATATACACAGAAGATAATAACTCACATCGTCAAATTGTAATAGATCATGGCTATCGCACGGTTATATTGGATGATATAGAAGATGATATCATTGCCCATACAGAAGTGTATCATACTCCAGCGAATGACACAAATGGAGATCAACAGCCAGTCAAAAGAATGAGGCTCCAGAATCCAAATCCATCAGGCTTCTACGAGGGTAAACCAATTAATATTTCTTAAAAACAAACAAGCAATAAAATATACTTTTTTTTTACTTCCTTATTAGTCAAACGGACATCGTGCAATGCCACACAATTGGATGATTTCACGCCCAATTTTGGCCAACAGATTGAATATCAACTTAAGCGGCTTACCGATATCCAGTATGAGACTCTGCAATTTAAGATAGCCCGCTTTAAATTTAATAATCCCGGCTTTGAGTATGAACCAGCAGAGGAATAGATGCGGAATATATGAAATAATTAGACCTGACCAGATCGATTGTATATTTTTCGAAATCAATTTTAATGTTAAGTTTAACTAGACTTTAATTAAATAAATTATAGAAAGCAGTTAGAGAAAATCCACTTGCAAATGGGCTAAACCCAGGGTGTCCAACAGCATCAAAGGACCTTAAATGGGCAGGACAAGAAAGAAAGTTGCTTTTCTTTCCTTATTCCCATGTCTACTTGGGCAATAAATTGGAACTGCATCATATCGGATTTGGTAACTAGACATATGAAACAAATAGAGATTCATCCTATAAAGGGATCTAATATAGGTATAATGACTCGTTCAGGGTCGTCCTTGTTTGCTGATATCGTGTCCAATGACAGCATTTCTCCCTGGAGTTCTGATCAGAGACTCGGCGTCCAAGATTAAATTCCTATAAAGCCTTTTGGATAAACGATTAGAGATTGCCTTCGGAACCACGTTTTCCTCTGCCAGAGATTCAAAACTCTGTCCTTTCTCTGTTTCTAGCTAATAAGCCTTTAATATAAGTGGCAATCATGTTTCGTGAAAGGAAATTGTTATTATTTCATAATATTAACCCTTTTTAACTTGTAGACAAAGATAATCAAAAATTAATATATACAACAATAATTTACCTAATTCATTGAGTTTTGAAAATGAGTAATAAGACTCAAAGAAACCACCAATTGGTAGTTTTTTAACTGTTTTGATCAAAATAACAAACCTTCCATTTAGAGTCAAATATTCGAAAGTTGTACAGAAATTAGCATGCGAATCGTTTTTATTTTCATTATATAAATTAAGATTTTTTTATAAGAGTTATGTCGTGTGTCAAAATTGGCGTATCCAACAAAATATTAAGTTGGCCTAATTGAACGAAATATACTGCACAACCAAAAATTCCACTCTTCATCAATTCTAAGCCGATCCTCACATGTGCAATGACTGCTGGTACCCATTTGAAATATTAAACCAACGCCAAGAATTTATGATTTTTGAAGAAATGTCCAACATGTTTATTATTTTGTTAAGCATGGGACACACTGTACCTTTTTGAAGTTCCAGTGCTGCCAGATGTTACAAAAAGAAATTCGAATTTAGTAAAACAATCGATATCTTTCAGTGAAAACGATTTAATTTACGTACGAATTATATGTTAGCCCTGGTTACATGCAGAGTTGCTGGTTATTGCAATTTGATCTTGTGGCAACGCCAACACTGTTTTGTGTTTGTGTTTTTTTTACTGCAGGCGTCGGCGTCAATTTTACCTTAAATTCAAGTGCAAATTTAGCAAAATTACACGTTTCTGTAACACGAGATGGACTGCAAGATGGACAGACGAAAGAAGCGCACCTCTTCGGAGCAATATCAAATGTACATAGACATGATGGAAGCTGACTCAATTTTCGCCACTGGAAGAGTACCGCGCGATTACGATCTAAATTATTTGACAAAAAAGTGGAAAGAACTATCGGATCGTCTAAATAAATGCAGTTCAGGACCCACACTAACGCCAGAAGAATGGCGAAAGGTAAGATTCCATGGCAGAAAAGTTTTGGGGAGGAGGGGAAAGAGACTAAATTCCCGCCACTTCTGTTTGTATGGCAGCGCCTTAATGACTGGAAGAACACGACTCGCTGCAAATACAGACGCAGTCTGATGTCGACTGAGAAAGACATTTCAATGACCACACTGGAGACAAGGGCTCTGGATCTCTTTGGCAAAGTTCCCACCGTCACCGGGGACACGATTTTGAATCTAAAGTCAGAGAAAGAGGATTTAGACGATGATATGGACGAAATGGGACAGCGAACATGTACATCGGCATCGTTTCAAAAAGAATTGCAAGCAGCTGTTGAGGAGGCCATTAACGATGAAGGCGATGACGATGAAATGGTCGAGGAGCATGTAGAGCAAGAAGATTTGCTTGAAGAGAACTTGGGCGACAATGGTGATGGATTGGACGCTGCGGATGAAGCCACTACTGCTGTAAATACGGGCGGAGGCACCTATCGCACAATTGTGGTTGACAATACGGCTTATGGAGAGGTGGACGACGACCAACAACAGCAGACAGTTCTGCAACCACATCCTGTGGAATTTGTGACCACTAGGCGACCAGTGACGCAGGTCATTAGCACCTCAACTGGCGGTACGGGCCAGAAACTAATCAATGGTGAGCTGCCGGTTAAACGTATGCGTACCCAGGCTAGAGATCAGATCATCTACGAGGGTGAGTCCCACTCCGTTTTAAATACCCCCAGCGGTTTACCATTAAATATTTCTTGGCTTGCAGTAAAAAATGCACCGCGCTGTATTACCAATATACAATCAGCTCCATTGCACAACACCAAACTGGAAAGGGATACAACAGCTACCAGTAACACCATCACCCCATCTCTAGGCTCCATGATCAGTAGTCATGATGCCCAGGAAATAGCCCAGCAGCTAAAGCGCTTGGCCGATATTAATTATGAGACACTGCAATTCGAGATTGCGCGCTTCAAGTTTAACAATCCAGGATTCCAGTATAATCCCCCATCCTTATAGTTAATCAGGCAACAGCAGGAGCAGCAGCAGCAGCAGCAGGACCACCCACACCACCACAAGCAGCGCCACCAGCAACAACAGCAGCAGCAGCGGCACCAACCGCAGCGGCAATCGCATCACCATCAGCAGCAATCGAAGCCGCATTAGTAGCAATATGTCTGATTTCTCGGAGCAATTGGTTAACTTTGAATTGTACATTTTCAGCTCCCACAACAAAAACCATCATAACTTATAGTAGCCAGTTTAGTGTAAAGTTTAAATAGATTTTATTAAATCAACACAAAAATTAAAAAAAAGAAAAAAAAGTCAAATCAAAACAAAAATGATCAGAAAAAACTAAAAAAAAAAAAACAATAATAACAACAAAAAAAGAAAAACAATATTTCAATTATAAATTAACCCTATTTGTATTTGTCTTAATAATACATTCTTAGTTTTAAATAAGTGACAAACAAATCCACACACACACACAGACACAGCAGAATTGTAAAAGTAATTTTTAAATCAAGTTGTATGTAAAATGTAAAGAGAATAAAATTTACCAAATGATAAATACGCGAAAATCGTGTTCCACCTTTCGCCCGTTAGACATACTATAAATATACATACATACATATATATGTATATCTCACTATATATGGCGTGGAGTCTCGACTTCGATTTCTGCAATACCAACACGAAAAATCCATTAATCATTTTTGTGCGAAAAAAAATCCTTCCACAACGGGTACTTTAGTTTTCTTCACAACTTTGGAATACACAATAAATTTAAGCATATAAAAAAAAACATTTTCAATGTATTGCAGTCAAAATTAATTTCAATGTTGTATTTGTTTATATAAAAGTTGGTTAGATTAATATATAAATCTTTCAAACGGATAATTTGCCCAATGTCATTATTTTATAACTTTTGTTTTGTTGTAGTCTAAATAGTTAACGATATGTTTTATAAAATCGATTTCAATGTCAGTTTACCAATTTGTATATACATCTATATGTTTGTAATTTCTGCCGCACCTGCAAGTCTAGTAAAAATTGATCAAACTTTTGAAAATAAGTCTTAAGCAAACCATTTCCGATCATATTCTATATATATAAATAAGTGTTTAACAACCGAAAAGCCTAATTGCAAAACATTATTTCTGTAGAAACAGATAAATTTGTCATACAAATAAATTTTTAGACCTCAAATCTGTAGTTATTTTTAAGATCGTGTTAACGCAGAAAGTTTTATTACTTTTTATGACGCATTGAACACAAAAAAATACTATCAAAAATTGATTTCTTAAAAAAGGATCCTTTGAATCAGGAAGTTTTATATTGTCGTATATATTGATACATACATATATTTCAATTATAACGTATAATCGATATTTTTATGATCTCGTAAAAGTTAAATTGCTTTTTGTGACTTGTTTTTAAGTTTTATAATCTTGATTTTTGCAGGAAAGTTCCTTTGATTTTTTAAGTTTGATAGGTTCCAAGGAACATAGGTTTATAAATAGATCTCGTTAAATACATTTGAATCTTTAAATTTGATAGCTGTTAGGTAATATTGCTCCCTATAAGTATTAATATATTTTGATCTTTTAAACATCTTCGTAATGTGCAAGAACTTTAAATACTTTTTATGATAGTAAAAACTAGAAACAAAGTTTTTAAAATTCAAAGAAAATAGATCCCTAGAACAAAGATGCATTAATATTTTCAAAATATTTAAATTTTAATACTTCTATTCTAAAATTTAGAATTTTAAATGTTTTTCTTTCTGTATTAAAAAATTCAAGTTGGAAAGCTTTGAAATGATATTAGAACGATTGGTCCAATAGGAATATTTTTAATAAGAAAATATTTTCTTCTATTAACACGGTTAGTGTATAGAAATATCGGCTTATTCTCAGTTTAAAAGTCGCTCTAAATTTTTTTCGAGTGTGTGGCAAGATGGAAACTCGTAGCCAACGCATTGCTTTCGTTGGGAAGGATGATGCATTTATTTTGTGTGTGTGTGTGTGTGTGTGTGTTATGGGTCACTGTGGACTGGCTGCGAACTTGTGGGCGCACTTTATAACTGTCAGCTAGAGAGACCGGACTGAGGCGATGATGCGACCCCTTCGGCTAGAGATGTATGGAAAAGAATGAAAGAAAAAAAATCACTTTTAACTGTTAGCTGGTTTGGTTGATGCAACAAGTGTTGGCCTAAGTCTAAGAATATAACTGCAATGGGCAATAGATCATTTGTTCGCCGTGCGCTTCGAATTATAAATTACTTTAGACTCTGACTCCGACTCCAACTCCAACTCTGAGAGACTTTGGCATCTTGGGCGACGCAATGGTGTTCCGTTAGGAATCATTGCCATCATTTCGGGTCGATGTCGATGATAACTGCACAACACGTCGTATACTTAATCTGTTTCGTTTACACTCCCCGTTTTCTTTTTTTTTTTGTTGCCTCTCGTTTCAGTCTGGTTTCGTGTGGGTGCCGCTTGGTCTTTGATGAAAAGCCTGCTGGCAAAGCTGATTAACGTACACACACACACACATACACACACACTGAGATGGGATGGCCAGATGTCTTCTTCTCACATGGCCCAGAGAAGAGTGCATGCCAAGTCCATTTAATAGTTCGTGTTGCACTCGTTTCGCGAATCTCAGACATTGGATACGGTTTCTGAGTCTGGGTCTGGGTCTGGGCCAGGGCACACACATGACAGCGTATGGAATTGACCCTTAGGCGGGTGCCATAAGAAAAAAAAAATAGAAAAAGAAGTAAAAAAACGAATAAAAAAAGAAAAGATACCATTTTATGTGATGCACTCAAAAGAAGCAATCGATATATTGCTAACCGATTTAACATGTACACATAATAAATATATAATTTATTTGTACTTGTTTCATTGTTTTCCTCGATTTATTTCATATAATAAATGAATAGAAAACCAATCTTAAATAAAATTAGACTTTCTAATTTTATTGGTCTAAAACCCAATTAAAATTTATTTCTATGACTCGTACCAGATTTTAAAATATACATAACTCAATTTTTCGAATAAAAGAAATGCAATTGCAATTTTCAAATTGGCTGAAAAGTAGCAATAAAATTGGTTTTTGAAGCGATTTTTATATTTTTCCAAGAAAAAATAAAGGTTACAGACTTGACAGAACCTTTTTTTGCCATAAGGCTGAAAAGCGTTTATTTATTGTGATTTTGATATATATACTTCAAGTATTCCCAAGTTTCCAAGTTTTCACTGTATAATATAGCTACTAAAGGAACGATTGGTCGAATACTTTCAGTTTTTCTAGCACCAAAATTGGTTTTATTTATTTTTATATACTTTTTTAAATATATACATAATTTGCCTATTAGAATTTCAAATTTTAATTTTTATATTTTGTAATTTCAACCCACCATTTAAATTTTCGAAAATTTGATCGAATACCTTATTTTCAAAAGTTTAAATACGAGTTTTTACTACGATACTAGCGATGGACATCAAAGAAATCTTTCAATGGAATCTTAACTAAATTGGGTTCCAATTCATTAATATTAACATTAAAATTGGAAAACTAATTTTCAAACCGATTTTAGCAATTTTCAATTATGATTATTATTATGGTTAATTTTATTTCAATTTTCGAAAGTTTTTTGTTGTAGGCAATTCATTCAAATTTTTTGCCTCTTTTGGTGTTAATGCTAAGAAGTTGTTCGTTAGGATTTTTTTTTTTTACCTATATTGTTGATTCAAGAAAAGTTTTAACGGACGTTACCATAATACTTCGAATGTCGATCTAAAGTTTGCACAATATATTCTTTATATATAATATTATTATATTTTTCAACCTAAGTTTCAACTAACTACGATCTTAATGTTAATTGATTGGCCTACCTTCTTGTTTAATTTTCTCTTAAGATTCAGAATTCTTAATACTTTGAACCAAAATATGAAATTCTTTCTCTTTTTAAATCCAACTTCAACAATATAGCTAATACATCGATTTTTAAATCCTCAAAATGTCGTTTTGTGGTTTATAGAAACTTATTTTTGTGAAATGATCTCAAATATATTTTGAAAGTATTATTTCTTGCTTTTTAAAAAATTATTTTATTCCATAAATAAAATGGTGAAACGATACAAATATACATTAAAAAAGTATTAATTAATAGTCTATAAATAAAATCTAGTCTGAAAAATAATTTCATGTAAAAGTTGATAAATTTTTATTCAAAATTAAAGTTAATAACAAGTTAATAACGTTAGTAAATTTTTATACATTTCGAAAAATAATATCGAAATCCTTGAAGAAAATATATCCAAATGAAGCCAGTCCAATCTCCTATGAGTTAAAACTGTGGAAACGTATTTCAAAGAAAATATTCGAGCTTTGCCTTAGGACTTTAGTATTTTTTGTTTTGGATTTTTAATAATTCAGTTCACATTGCTTTTATAGTATTAGCAACTTATATTGTATTTAAAAATCAGTTATTGCTTAGAAGTCTGTCAAGATTTTTAGTTAAGACAATTTTAATTATGAGAAAAGTCAGTGTAATGGTAAAATGTCCTGAGGAAAGAGATGTTGAATTTGTTATTCCATTAACTTTGAAGATGGAGAAGGTAATAAATGCTTATGCCGATATTATGCGCTTTGGCCCCAAAGATTTTAAACTTCGTATCAATGGAATGAGTATCAATAGTATGGACACAGGGCATGGACTATCCTTATCCAATGGCGATATAATAACAGTCCACAAAGCCCGTCGCAATCCAAGATTAAGAATCATCACGAAATAAAAATCCACAATATATATTTGAATACATTTTAAATACGTATGTATGTGTATATATAATGTTGTTGGTGTACTTATTTTTAGTGGCATGGGGGAGAGGTTAAGAGAGGTAAGAAAATTGCATGTGGTATAGTTAAGTTTCTTATAAATCTTCTTTCCCCCCCACCCCCAATCTCCTGTGAGGAAAAAGTGCAAAGCGTTTTTATGCTGGCGATTATTACGCTTGATCCTAAAGCACTAAAGGGTCAATTGATGTTTGTGATGACGCTGAATGTTGTGGCCGACGACCACAGCAAAGTAACAACACCAGCAACATCGGCAACATCAGCAACATCAGCAACAACATTGCTGCCCGCAATTTGCTTTGGCTTTGGAATTTTAAGCAGCGTTGCCATCGCCATCGTCATCACCATCGTCATCGTCGTCGTCGTCGTCATAGACGAATGTTGCCTTTTGCCGAAAATTGCATTTCTTTTGCCTGCAGCCATAAAGCATCAACATCAGCAATGTTTTGTGGTCATCTACCCACCACCCTGACCCCCTCCCCTCCTTTGCTTGATATATCACTGTTGATATTCTTTTTGTATACCAACTTGCATCCAGTTTGCAGTCACCAGGAATCAACCCTAGCACCATCTCCAGTACTCTAGCTCTTTATTCAATTGGCTTTAGGGCTTTTTTTTTGGTGGCCACAAAAATTGCTGTCAAATTTTCTCCCCCAAAAAAAAAGTTGTTCTCATGGCTCGTTTAATATAGAAATTATTCAAAGTAATTTTTTTTTTTTGTTTTTAGTTTTTGTTTTCTTTTTAGTCTGGGAAAACATTCAAGTTGGAGGGGATTTTTAACCCAAATTTTTGTTTTGTAAAGTTAGACAAAAACAAAAGGACATTGTTGTTATATAAAAAATTTTTTTTTGTATCCGAATAGGCAATAAGGAAATTTTCGTATAGGCCATAACTATAAAATGTTTTTAGCTTAAAAGCTTCATTTTGAGCAATTATTATCTCTTCCTTATTTCATATTTGATGGCTTAAGCTTGATATAAACTGGCATATATAATTATATTAGCATGATCTATGTCATTATGTACATACATACACATCGATATAGTGCAATTAGTGCAGCAGCAGCAAAAGCAACAGCAACAGCAATAGCGATAGCAACAACATCAGCGGCAACATCAGCAACCAAAATGCCAGCAACAAGAACAAGAACTATCGACAATATGACCGGCGGGCGTTTATGGTCAACGACAGGCCATTATTGACGCCACTGCCACTCAGCTGAACCAAATGGATGGATGCAGTTGGTTGTTATTGTTGTTGTTATTATTGTTGTTGTTGGCTGGACATTGGCCATCATCAGACTTTTGCATGCAAATTGTCGGTGTGCTAAACATGCTGAAATTGCCTAACAGATCGAGTAAACTAAAATACAAAATATTGAGCGTTGAAATGGCGCCCCCTTTGCAGTCATAAACACGCACTAATTGCACCCATGATTTGTTGTTGTACACTACATTAATGGCTCTCACAGGACCAACATCAGCAACATCATCCACTCAAATCGTAGCCTAATTGCCTATAAATGGCAGCCTACAACAAAATGTGGCGACATCAAACGTAAAGCTACTGCTGCATCATAAACAAAAAAAAAAAAAGAAAAAAAATCAAAAAATAAGAGAAAAAAATGAGAAGTGAATTTTAAATGCATTGGCAATATGCTGGCGACATGCAGAGAGAGAGAGAGAGAGAGAGAGAGAGAGAGAGAGAGAGAGAGAGACATTGACCAACAACAGGGCGAATTACCTGGCATTAGGCCTTTTGATTTATAAACAAAATTTAACCACAATGCAAAAAAAAAAAAGAAAAAGAAAAGAAACTAGACAAAAAACCATTAAGAATGCGATTGTTGCTGCTGGCCATGCAATTAGGTTAGCTACCATTGAGATGGATGGGTGTCGGTGTCTACAGGCTGCTGGGGTTGTTCTATATGGGGTGGTCCACTGTGTCGCCGTTCAATCGTCGATCGATCGATCGATCGTTCCGATCAATATACAAATCGTTTGCTTGATCTCTCACTTGCAGCAACATAGAAATGGGAGGGGAAAAACAAAAATAAATGTTGCTCGCGTGGTCAGCGCCAATTACTTAGAGCATATCAATTATATTGCCAATGGGATGGAGTTCATTCTCTTGTCGAGGAGTTTTGTCTGCGATTCAAAGTTGTAATTGAACTGCGCGTATTGCAAAATTATTATTTTGTGCATTTGCAATTGCCATTGCCTGTTTTCCCTCCACCACTCCACCACTCCATCCTCTCTTCACTTCTTTCAGTTTCCATCTGCAACTCCTCTCTGCCCTGAGGTTTCATCGATGATATTGTTCCATTGGTTGGCCCTGCGTGCCTGTTCATATGTTTTCATTACATTTGCCCATTATGCGTGTACGTGACGCACAATTTGAAATTGCCAGCTCCAGCTTATAAGCCGGATACCAGGCGCACAATTGCAACATTGAATGTTGTTGCTGTTGGCTGCTCCTGCTACCTTTTCTGTGGCTTGCGGCAA
Organism: Drosophila emarginata; assembly: GCA_037075365.1. Taxonomy (NCBI): domain Eukaryota; kingdom Metazoa; phylum Arthropoda; class Insecta; order Diptera; family Drosophilidae; genus Drosophila; species Drosophila emarginata. The sequence goes on from JBAMCD010000121.1 coordinate 354,612, forward strand.
TGGCCAATCGAGTCCCCCATATACAGGGTACTCATGACCAACTGAGTTAGTGTGAGTGTAGCGTCTGTTTGTGGCTTTTGTTTGTTGTTCAAGTTTACAATTTTAATGCACTGCCACTTGACTGTTGACAGTGCAACACGCCAAGTCCCCCTCCCTGCCAGTGTGTGTTTGTGTGTGCCGCATTATTGATTTTATGCTGTGTGTGTGTGTGCGTGGGTACACAACCTTCCCAGTAGTCGTTGCACTAAATGAAACAAAATGTAATTTTTACTTCCACAAAAATTGATATGAACAGTTAAGAGAGTAAATCATCAATAATTGAACCAGAGCTGAATAATGAATACCGATTTAAGCTGAATCATTGTGTCAAAATAAAATTTATTAAGTATTTTTTAAAGAGAACAAGCCATTGGATGAATACTCAAAAAGGTTTCACTTAAGTCCAAGGCTAGACTAAGTAAAAAAAAAGAAATACAAAAATATTCCCCTGAAGTTTTTAAGTGATTTGGTCATCTGATCAGACAAGGCAGAACAAAAAATTCCTTTAATGGTAAATAATTTTATGATGAAGATAAAATAATAAATTCGTTTAATGTTATCGATCAATCGATCTATGTAATATAATATATAATACAAAAATATAAAATAGTTTAAATTGAAAATAGCTAAATCTTTATTAACAAATAAAAATAACTAAATATAAAATAAATAAATATAATACTATAAAAATAATATAAAAATATAAAATTGTTTTAATTAAAAAGATATAAATTTATATTAATAAGAAATCATTTAAATTTGAGATAAAGATAGACTGAAATTTGAATTATTTCTAATTCTTCCAAATATGTATTCGTATTAATGGACAAACTATATCTTTATTTGGACAATTTTAAAAATTGCAAAATTCGATAAGAAAATTTAAAACAAAAGTCTCCAATTATTTTTTTATTTTTTTTATTTTTGAAAGGAATAAATTCAGTTTCAAATGCTGCAAACATTTCTAAATTAAACAATATTAACATTTTTGTAAAACGGAAAAGAGAACTTTTACTAAGCCATTCAGGTGTTGAATTACTAATTAAATTTAAGTTTACATAAATAAAATTAGATATCACCAAACTATTTACTTTAGAATTGGTAAATATATTAGTACTTTAGCTCTTTAACTAGTCGAGGAAAAGGTTGAATTTATTAGTAATTTTTTACACGAACTTATCTAAAGTAATTACAGTCTAACTCCCCTATAGTGAAATTCATTATTCCTCTATAATAAATTAATTTTTAAAACACTGTTTCTTAATTTTATTTTCATATTTCTAAATAATGTAGTTATTTTCTGACCTCGTGCAAATTCATTGTAGCAAAGATCTACTGCATATATAAAATTATTATTAGTTTTAGTAGGCAGGCAAATTCCTTAATTTTTTTTTAAAGTAAAAATGTTGTTTTTTGAAAATGCGATTCGTTAAATCTAATTCTTTAACTGTACAACTATTTTTTATATTTATGAAGGATAAAATTAAGCATATTTTTAAAAATATAATTGGTTTTTGTTTTTTCAAATAAAATCATAAAATTTTATATATTTTTTTTCGATTTGTGTATTAAAACTTAATAAAAATTAAAAATTAATGATGACTTCTTTTTACATATGTAATATTGTTGAATTTTTATTAGTTATAACTTGAAATATCTTTAATTTATGCATTTTCTTGGATATTTTAATTTTAATTTTTAGTATTCAATAATTACAGATACTACTGTAAAAAAGAGTCGATTAAATATAAAATAACAAATATGTATATTAATATATGTACATATGTATATATATGTAGTATATACATAAGTATTATGTATCATACAAATAATTTTGTTGTAATTTTTTCTTTGAAAATTGTTTACATTATGTATTTTTTCTTGTAATCAACTCACAAGAGAATTGTGGGCGACATGGGGCTAATTTCCCTTATGTGCCATACTAATGGGTTACAGCATTGAAATTCCTTGCCCATTGCGGCAATCGATAATGAGGAGGGACCCAAATTCGCATCTGGCTATAGCCTGATTGTCTCCCAGGCCCTGTCGCTGAATATGATTGAAGTACTCGTAACGAGCAAACATCTATCATGGCCTCCATATCAAACTGGCATCAAACAATTTCAAATGGATCGAATGAAAAATCAACTGGCGTTGAAAATGGCTCAGGCCAATTGCGGCTGGGTTTCCTTTAGTTTATACACCATCGATTGGATGACTGGATGACTCTCTGCCTGCTTTGTATGCAATGCCATGAACGTGATCGGGCTGCAATCGCTCTAGAACAAAGTGGCCACTAGCGCTTAGGCCAGACGCACAGAAGCCATCGACCATGATTGAAATTCTAACTCCAAAGTCAGAATCGGAGTTAGAGTTTGCCTCAATATTGAAGTGCTTCTCGGTTGACCTTTTCGCATGAGAATCTGAAATCGAATGCCCGGATGGTGGATACACTACTTGTTGAATTGGACATGCGGGGTGGGTATCCGAGAGAGGGGAGGACATGTCAGCTTCATCTACAGCTGTCAGTAAGTGCATCTCGTCATGGGCAATTTAAGTGGAAGGTAACTTTTTCTTCTTTTTTTTCTGTTTTTTTATTTTTTTGGCACATACAGTAAACAATGGCTAACAAAACTTAAATAAAATTATTCCTGGTTTTGCAAATTGATGAATTTTCACTGTACTCACATGACAACTGGCTGATAATCATGCAGAGAAACCAAATGTAAATAGAAGAAGAAAAGACACAATCCACCAGGAAGATTCCAAGTTCTTCCTCTTTGACTTGTCGTCGTCGTTGACGTCGACGTCGACGTCGTCACATTGCGGAATTTCACAGCCGCATGGAAATTTGTTCAATGCCTTGTCGCTAACTCTCTCTCTCTCTCTCTCTCCGCTTGCTCTTCCTTTCTTTCCCCTTCCTTTCACGATATTTGTTTGTTTGTTTGATTTGGATTTGATTTGATTTCGCCAACCAACAGCAGCACCAACAACAACAGCAACAACATTAGTTCTTGCTGGTCTTACAGCAGTTTTTTGACCTCTCTCATTTTTTTTTCTCTCTTTCGTCTTTTCCTGTGACGCAGTAACTGCACATGCGCGCCCGCCTGCTAACTTTTCAACCTGCCTCTGCCTTTTCGCCCTGCTACCTCTCTCCCCCGCCCTAAACCAAGCGTTTGGCAATTTTGCAGCTTTTTTTCTCCCCCTCCTTCGTCGTACAGCTCCGTTGCGAGAAATGCGATTGACGGTAATTGGTTGACGTTTGTCTTATTTAAATTTGTTTTCTTTGGGATTCTTTCTATGCCGCTGTTATGTGTTTTTTGTTCCTTTTTTATTTTTGTTGTATTTTGTTGCTACTCCCGCCTGATTCTTGCACGCTCTCATGCCCATCTTACCCTGCATTTTTCAATTACAGCAAAGGGTATATTAATGTCTTAAAGAAAAACTTTCTTTAGTCAGTTCTAAATAAGATATTTAAAGAACGCCAGAGTGTGTCTTATACTAACTAAAATGTAAAAGTAAAAGCGGTTAAATTAAATATAAGATCTACTTTCAGAAACTTTACGGTCAAGTCACAATAATTATGCATTATCTCATTTCTAGCTTCTATACTAAATTTAATGTTATAAGTATTATATTTATATCAATCCGTTTAATTTTATAGCTTTTTCTTTAAAATATTATATTATATTATATTATCCCCGGATGGACAGTTTGTTTTTTCTTTGGATACAAAATATAAATACATTTGCTCTAAAAAGATTAAAAAACATGCATATTTATGTATGTATGTTTAAATTATGATAAATTTATTTGTATTAATATATGTATATAACAATATATTAACAATTTATTACTATTAAACTTTATATATATAAATAAAAAAATAGAATTTTTATGTATGAATAGAAGTTTTTAAATTATGTACATATACTCAAAGACACTTTAGTGAAGATTGACATAAAACTTAATGTAAAATGTGAGAATTAAATTAAAATAATAATAAAAATTTTATAACTTTTTGCCTCTCATATTTATGTAAATCACTAACTTATTTATAACTTTTTCTAAAAGAAAACTTCTTATATATATAATGTGGCATTATAAAATTGAATTTTATAAGTATGGCATCCCGTGATGAAAGCTTGAAAAGGTTGTTTATTAGAGTTGTAAAACTTTATTTTCACTTAAATATATTTTCAAGATTATTATAAAATTTATAATAACCAATTATCCCAAAATTTAGGCCTTTAAACTAAAATATACTTTTTTTTTAATAAATAATATCTTTATACTCGTATATAGGGTATATTTTTAGTCGCTTTTACTCATATTTCTTATTAAATTGGCATTTCTTTTCTCAAGCTTAAGATGAAACTCAAACTGAAGTTCTTCTTCTTTCTGTACTAAGCCATCCTGTTCGAGATTTATTGAAGACGGCGTGCAACTTTAATTGAAATGAAATGAGTTTCGTCGATTTGTGTTCTAGGAATTTGTTTTTGATTGTTTTCTTGTAAATTTGAATGATTATCGAGGCAGTTGTTTGCTGTTGCAACAGTTCCATAGCAGCTTGCAACAGTTGCGCAATTGCCATAGAACAAAATAAACAAGTCGTCGACCCATGTAATTGCAGATCAAAGACCCTATACATACCCATACCTGTCTGGGGATCAGATCAGCTTGTTTAAAGGTAATTGAGCTGCGAGCACTTTTAATTGTATTTAGTATATATGTATGTATGTATGTATGTCTATATTAATGTTTGTTATTTTGCGGAAGCAAACTAAGAACTGGGCCAGGATTTACCAAGAGGTAGCCCAATACCAATGAAGGCAATTTGTTACCGCTATATCAACATATCTCGCGTATATCGCGATAAACTTGCACGCTAAACGAACGCCACTTCCTCAAAATAAACATTCAGAGGATGCGAAAATGATGTTGCTGCTGGATAGCCAGCAATGAGTGGCCAAGAAGGAGACAGAGACAGAGAGGGAGAGAGATAGAGAGAGAGAGAGAGGATAGGGGGAGAGAATGGCTTATAGTTGCAGCAAGTTCAAGATTGAAACCGAAACTGATGCGTAGTTTAGGGCGATTTACACAGTTTAAACAGACAGGGCGATACAAATCGCTGGCACATGAGTTGCCGCTGTCTCAGTCTCAGGCTCCATCTTAGTCAGAGTCTTCCTGGTGCCATAACTGTAGCAAATGGCTGGACAACATGCAGGCCTCCAAAGCTGAAGATCTATAACCCCCCCCTCACTATCCCTCTCTCTCTCTCTGTAGATGTTGCCTGGAATTGGCGTAGGCGGTGGGTTTTTTTTTTTTTTGGTTCCGCCGTTCTTTTTCCTGCATAGGGTAAAATGTTATAAATTGCACATTTGATGAGCAGAGAAACGTTTATGATTCTACTATCCAGTAGAGAACCAAAGGCAATTGTTGCTGTTGCAGTTGCTGTTGCTGTTGTGGCATCGGCACAGCTGTGCGTCTTGGCCAGAAATGCCTTTTAGCGCTTGCATGTCGGCTGATTAATTGTGCCAGCGTCATAAACGTGATGATATCGCAATGGAAGCGCATTTTTCATGTTATTCAATTCGTTGCCGCCAGCTTCAGGTCCAACAACAACAATCTATATACATACATACTGATATATATATATATTTGCATAGTTGCAACCGATACAAAAGAGTTGAGCAACAAACTTGCCGTTTTTGGCCTAACTTAAATTAAATCTTTCGATATTGGCCAACTAATTACAAACATTAACGCAATTTAGCCTTATTTTCCGCATTTCGCTCCCAAATGGAACAAATGCAATTTAAGATTTAATTCTTCTTGCCCAAATGGGCAAGCAACTCCAGGTAAAACAGGTAAAAAGTTTGTTATTGTTGCAGGTGTTTTTTTTTTAATGTTGCTCCCAGGAAGTATTTGCCATGCGTTCATTATAAACTATTAAATATCAAATATATAGTATACACTTGCCCCATTCAATATGGTAAGGGAGAGGGGGGTGTCAAATCGTGATATAATGCGCATTTTCTTTACTTTTTTGGTCAAAGCCAGTTGTAAGGTGTTGCCAATGGCAACTGATCTATCAAATGATATATGGTAGAAGTTCCTAGATCATGTTTAGAATTTTTAATTCATTTTGTCTTTTATGCCTACTACAACTATCAATTCTGTGTTTTCAACATTCTTTGAATATTTGTACCTTCTTTTTTTGGGTACATATTAGAAATTTTATTGCCATGATAAGAATTTCAATATTTGGCCAACTTTTGTTAATGTTTCATTGTTAAGTTTTAGATACGATTTGTAAACAGGAAATTCCATTTAGATCTCAAGATTAGAAAACAGTTTTATAGTTTCGACATAAACCTAAATTCTATTCTTTCAAAAATGGTTAAGAATACAAAGATATGGAGAGGCTAAGTGATAGAGCGGATAATTTGGAATAAAAATTTATTTTATTCATATAAAATATAAAAAAATTAAAAATAAATGTATATTATAAAGTAAGAAAGTAATTTTCATCTTACTCTAATTAAACTTTTCATAATCTTAATCCAGACTTCTCTTCTACCGTTTTTTTCTATGATTCTGTATAGTATTAGTGTATTTTAATTAATAATTTAGTTCCTTAAATGGCAGAATGAGCCCATTTTAATTCTATTCTAGTTTTGTTTTAAGCTTCATTTTATGAATTTTTGCAGGGACTGCAAATATTCATCATTTTTTTTAACTTTAAGTCGATATATACATATATATACTTAGCATGGTTTACAAGTTTATAAATTTCATCAACTTGCTCACAAATTAATGTTTAAAATACATTGAACGGCATGAAAAATTATAATTCTTTTGAGCAAACTTAAAAAAAAAATAAAAAATTATAAATTCTATTTTTAGGAATTTTTGCCGTATCTGTTTACATTCCTAGCCTAATAAAGTAATGTAAAAAATTTGATATATAGATTTTTTTAACTATTACTACTGATGATAATAATTTAAAAATTAATTTTTGTGATCTTCTTTAGCTACTTTTCCGATTTAATGTTTATCTTTTTAATCGTTGCTTTTTGATCACAGGATGTAAAATCTGGGTGGTGGCTGCTCTATTATTAAAATATTAATCTGGTTTTAAAATGTAAATGAGTTATAATTTGCAAAAGTCATAATTCTGGAGGATAGCTTCATAACAAACTTTATATTCTGTAATAAAAATTATATTGTATCTCAAAGGATGCAGATCCCTTTTTTATATTTTAGAATATTTTCCATGGTATCTTTGGAAACAACCTTAAAATAAGAACACATCATACCGAGAATACAGATTTAAACCAAATATTTATAATATTTATTTATTGTAAAATCATGAAACTTTTGTTTGATTCATAATAAATAAAATTTGAAATAGAATTTCATTCATTATCTATTTAAAAATTTATCCTGAATATTAAATTAAATCTGCAAAGTTTGTTAACAATCCTCTTTTTTTCTTCGTGATTTGTTGGGTATCAACCAAGTCGGTTATGGTAATAAAGAGTTTTTTGTATTCTCTTTAGAAAATCAATTTTATAATAAATGCCTGTCAGTCAGTTGCACCTGAATGTTTTCCTCTTTTATACAGTTTTTCTTTATGCGCAGTTTTCACTAATTTGCTCTAATACTATTTATGGTCCGATCAAGTAATTGTAATTGTTCAACGTTCAGGTGTCTAAAGGTGACTCAAGTACATACTTACATGTAACTACATATAAATATATATAAAAATATATCTATGTAGGTGCTATTCCCGTTTAGCTTTCATTTAAGTTTTAGTTAGTTGTTACTTTTAACACCCACACACAGAGATAATAAGAGCAGGTCAACTGGTTAGTTTGTATTTATATTTTGCATATATGCATTTATATATTTTTCTGAGACATTTATTTAGACACAAATACAGTAATATATATGTATTACATTTATATATATATATATAGTTGAATACTCTCTAAATTGTATGCCATAATTAAGCAATAATATTAACTAAAATGTACAGACTAAACGACTAAGACAATGTGAGGAGTGACGGAGATAGAGATAGGATGGGGGGGTTGAAAAAAAATTTTAATTTCTGGCTCTGAGCAAATTAAATACTAACAAGATTTTAATAATAATATTACAATAGTTCAATTTGCATTTTCATTAGAACATTTTACACATTTAGACACAAATGACGAAACAACATTTAAAAATATGAGGAGAAATTAATAAATTCATTTTAGCTATTTAATATGCATAGTTTTCTTGTTGTTGTTGTTTCTGTTATTCTTGTTTTTCGTTTGTTGTTTTATATAGGTTGCTGTAATTGCATAACATTCTATATATGTATATATATATATATATATATATTGTTATTGGTAATATATTGCTTACTCTTTAGATAGGCTTAGGTTTTTAATATAGGTATGCATATACATATATATATATATAATTGATATATATATATACGATAGTATGATATAATTTGTTTTCTTTTGATTTTGGATTTTCGTTTCTTTCATTTGAAATTTTTATATATTTTTTTTGACTGCAACAAAAATGGCTTTTCGTCTATTTATTTATTTAGTTCGAAATGATTTTCGATAAAATTAAATTAAAACATAAAATTAAAATCACAATTTTATAGACTTGATGTGTATATATATGTGTTGGTGTATGTGTGTGTGTTTTCTTTTTATGTGAATATATATGTGAATGTATTGTGTGCAGGCCCGGCAGTTGCGAGAGTTCCCCCAATGTGTCAGAAGAGATGTAAATTGTAAGCAAATGTTGACTCATTGTGGTTAATGGAGAAATTTTTTTAATTAAAGAATTTCTCATCATTTAGCTTGAATTTAAATGGAAATGCCATGGATTTCAACATCTGTATTTCTTTTTTAATTAATTTCCGTTAGCTAAATTTTTCTATTGACATATCAGTTATATTAACAGCTAAAAATCACTCAAAAAGGACTTAATTCTGCTTAAATTGTGTTTTAAAACTTTTCTTTTCTTTTCAATTCAATGCAAAACGAATGAGAATGGAACTAGAAATTTTAAATATCCTTTACCAACACTATTAAAGTTTTTGTTTATATTAAACAAAATATTAATGACCCTTTTAATTTAGTTTTCTTCTGCCGGGCCCGATTTTATGTAATTGCTGCTGTTGTTACTGGTTGCTGCTGTTGATTGCTGTTGCTGGTTGCTGCTGCTGCTGCTGCTGTGTGTTCATTATTCCTTGTCATAATCATTCCGTATTATAATCATCATTAATCCAGGAAAAATATTCTTGAAAAATATTTCATTGGAATTTGTTTAAAGCAATATTTTTTGGGAGGAGGGGTAAAAGCGCGCAGGGGAAGGCACAATTCAATGTTAATTAAAAATTGTTGCTGCAAGCTAAACGGTGAAAGCTGCAAGAGAAAAAGATAGAGAAAGAGTGGGAGGGAGAGAGGAAATAAATGAATAAAATTAGCTAAATCATGACTTTTTTCTTTTTCCTATTTTTTGCATTGCTTATTTATTTAAAAAAGTTTTTATTGTGTGTTGAGTGCACGAATTTAATAAGGAAAACAATCAAAACGCAGCACGATTTGCATGGCCACGCCCCCCTACTCCCGGACTCCCACTTTCCAACTCACCTGCAGGAACACACACAGCGTGCAAAATGTTTTGTTGTTATTGTTGTTGTAGTTGTTTGTGTTATTATTGGTTGGTTTATGTTGCTGTTGTTGCTGTTGCTGTAGATGCGGGGTCGATGGCAACTAGAAACGAGTTGGAGTTGGAATCGGCTTTAGCTTCTTCCACTCTTCATCATCATCTTTATCATCATCATCATCTTCATCATCATAATCATCTTCTTCTTCATCTTCATCATTATCATCTTCATCATTATCATTAACTTTATCCATCTTCTATGGTATCCTATAGATACAACGTCGCCTGTTGCCGCTGATCGAAATGGTGTATATAGAGCTTCTTCTTTGACTTCTCTTTGGATGGCCGCAAATCCCAGACAAGATTGGATAGACTACGCGGACGCGACAAGCGTCGTGTCTTCTTTTCCGGCAACTTATTGGAATCGCCTGAAGTGCGTCCACCACTGCGTGATGAGTCCAATGTACCCTCACGCGGATTATGATTACTGTGGCAATTGCTATTGTTGTTGTTTGTATTATTGTTGTTGCTGCTGGAACTACGACTGTGACTATGACTGTGAGGATGGGAATGGGAATGTGGAGCAGCTGCCAAATAACCATGAGAATTAAGTATGCTACCGCACTTGAGCACCACATCTGGCGGTGTGCCCGGTGAGGCAGCAATCGCCGCTGTTCCTGTTGCTGCCGCCTTATTGTGGCCTGAGATCGCTGGCGGCGTTATGGCTACTCCTCCACCAACTGCAATTCCGGCATTATTATTATCCGGTGTTAATTGCAAACTGCTAAGACTTTTGTATCTATAAACATAGTAAATATATTTATTTATTAACTTTACTTAATCCATCATCTGGTATACAATTGCTCCGGTAATCTCTGCTTACCTAATGTGAAAGAGTGGTGATTGCGGTTCCAGTGATTCCTTTGTTGGTAAATGATTATTGGGCGTCAGCACCTTACCATGATGGGTATGAGGATGGGAATGGGAATTGTTGTGACCATGGTTATGGGTGTGGGTGGCATGATGAGCGGCAATAGCAGCAGCTGCTGCATTTGCAACAGCAACAGCTGTGTTGTTGTTGTTATTGTTGCAGTTACTATTGCCAGGAATTATTGCTGACGATTGACCATGTCCATGACTGTGACTGAGACTGTGAATGTGACTGTGACTATGGCTGTGACTGGTGCCAGTGGAATTGCCATTACTGCTACTGCCAGCACTATGGGCATTGGCATTCTTGATATAAAGCTTTGGTAGAGTGGGTCGCTGACGTTTCTCGGCCGGCTTTTTGCCCGGAATTGTTTCAATTGGCGGCGGCACTGGCTTAATATCCTCCTGTATATGGCTGTGGTGATAATGATTGACCAGGTGATGAGAATGATGCTGTTGTCCACCATTGCTGCTGCTGTGCTTATTCGATTCGAGGCTACTATAATTGTTCATCAGTTGTTGTTGTTGATGTTGGTGTTGATGTTGCTGCTGCTGTTGCTGATGTATTGGTGCCCTAATCAAACTGCAATAATTGCCACTGCCGCTGTCCGTATGATGTGACTTTAGTGTTGGTGACTCACAGATCGGTTCGAAACGTGCCAAACCCTTGGACAATGGTGTCAAACCGCGCACATAATCATAAATATGATCGATTTCATTATACTCCTCGGCAATTTCAGTACTATTCATAACCTGTTGCTGCTGTTTGGACCACGAATCGCAGCTGGCGCTTTTGCGCAACACATAGCCACTCTCGGCCAGACCACTGGCCACTCCGGCAGCCGATGGCAACATCACAATTGGCAATCTCTGGCCATTGCGACTGCTGAACTTGGAATCCTTTTTCTCCTTCTCGCTCAGCTTGAGATCAACAATCTGCAGGCGATCCCGTGCATCGGACAACAGACGTTGTGCCTTGTCCAGGAAGCGCGTATACTCAATAAAATGCTCCAGTTGCTCCATATTTTTGGCCCGCTGTAGCTTTATCTTGGCATTGAGGGGTACTGGCACCAGATCTGTATCCTTTTGTAGGGGTAGAGCAAAAATGCGATCAATTTCCACACAGCCCAAAAGACGAAGTTCCGGAACAAAGGGTTGCTTCAAACCCTTCGGTGCAGTGCCATGGACCAATCTATAAAGCAAAAGAAAAGAGAAATCGATATGTCCAGGAAGTTTTCACAAATGGAATGGAATTGTTAATGATATATAAATAAATTTAGAACCAAACTCACCTCACAATTACTGGCATTCGCTTGAGCAATAGATTCTTGACGGTATGGACACCGCTAATGCTATCTTCTCGGGCAATGGCCGAGAATTTTGCTTTGGTATCGAGTGGCAGATTGATAATCTCATCCTTGATGTTACGGCACTGCAGGTATTTGCCATTATCGTTCATGGTCGTTAGCAATTCACCGGCGTGAATGGTTCGATTCATTTGTTGGCAACGAAACGTCTCTCGGACCAACACACGGGCATTGCGTCGTCGTGCCAATTCCAACACTGAATCAATGCAACGTGTCGAACGACCATCTTCGCTAAGTAACTCAAAATAACCGCCATAGGTCTCGGGTATGAGCACCTTGGCACCCACATTTGTGGGTTTACGACCCTCTTTGATCTTGATGGGTTGAGCCAGTATCTGATATTTTTTACCGGCACTTAGAAATAGGGCTGTACTTTGAAGCGATGGTGCCGATAGGGTTGGGACACCGAGAGCCTGATGTTGGCCCTTAAGGATCTTGGCCACCGCCGGCAATGGCTGTTTGGAAAAGTCGCGCAAATAGACGGGCGAGCCATCGCCAAAGCGAGAGGCGGCCAATATAATTTGGCCATCGGTGGCGGCCATGTCGCGATTGAAGAAAGAGAGCAGTTTGCTACGCGCCAATTGCACATTAAATGAGAGTAAATTTCATTGGACTGGCTGTGGCAAGTGCTCTCCACCTACGGCTCCCTCCTGACTCTGGCTATCACTTTCTTCGGTATCCTCTGCCTGAGCCTGCTCAACAAATTCCTTATTGGCGTTCAGCTGATCTTCGAGAGCTCGTCGCTTGGCCAACTCCTGTTGCCGCTGTCTCAACAGTTGGGCACCGCGTCTACAGCAGGCGTGTGCTAATTCCTCCTCCTCACTGGGCGTGGCTACGGCCGCCGACGCCGCTGCTGCCTCCTGGCAGTACTGGCTGGTCGTCTGGTTAGTGTGCTGGGTCAGCAGTCGCGTGGATGTCTGCAGTGCGTAGTTGAGATACTGCATTCGGTTTGATTTAATCTTCTCCTCCTTGCCACAGTGTGCGAAATTGATGTAGAGTTATCTCTGTTATGATCTCTTCTTTCAATCACTCAAAAAACGGGCCTCCTGCAAGATAATAAGAAAAATAAATTAATTAATAATTAGACAAATGCACAAATAATCATTTTAATTTAAAGTTTTGTGAGGAATCGTCAACTTACAAGTAGTGGCAAAAATAAAGCATACCTTAGGGGTCCCTAGAGTATATGTAACTTTTACTAAATCTTGAGTACGTCTTATCCTATCGGTTTTACTATTTTTAATAACCCAATTTATAAATCTATTTAAATTTGATGATAATTTATCATCCTACACAACTAGTTGTAAAAATTGAAGCATAAGTCAGGGGGCTTCTTAATTTTACAACGGATTTAAAAACACTCTTATAAACAATTTTTGCAATATATTTAAATAGTCAACTTGCAACAATTTAGTAGTTAGGGAGTTATACTGTTTATATTATTATGTCAAAAACATCTTCTGACAGTTTTAAAATGTTGAACGATATTTTCTAATAATATAAACATTTTCTAATAATATATTTAGAAAATAAACTTTGATTATTTGTGGCATATAACGAACCACTGAAAACATAGATTTTATTGTTATATTTTTTAAAATTACGAAAAACAACAAAGCCACAAAAAAGAACCATAACCAGGCTTGCCACCTAACTGAAATTTGAATGATAACATTGTCGGAATTCAAATTTACGTTCGTAATAAAAAGTTTTTGTATGCTTTTTCAAGTTCTACAAAACTTGAAACGAATTAAACTATAATTATAAAAAATAGAAAAGGTAAATGAATAAGTTCTTAACATCTTAAGGTAAATTTTGTTAAAATCGTAAAAAATTATTTAAAAAATAGATGAGCATATCTCTCTTTTTTTCGGCGAAAAAAATACACCATAACAATTTAATTCAAACTGTCATACAACTGTTATACTGTTGATTTGACAATTTACTGACACTTAAATAAAATGTCCGGAGACTTCTAGCTTACCAATATTTTATTTGCTAAATTTTGGTAACAATTGTCAATCAAATTTTTTACTGTTTAACGACGAATTGATTGAAATATTGAGATACAATGATAAAGTAAGAAGCTAGTGTTGTAAATCGTTGCCAGACTTTAAAACAATATTCCATGTGGAGTCATAACAAATTCAATAAATTCTTTCATTAAAATTAAATTAAACATTTTTTTATTGCCATGAAAATGCTTCGAAATGTTTTTCCTGTAGCCTTTCAATATAAATCAAATTATTCCTTATAAGGCATAAAAGAAAAAATGATAAGAAATGCATCTTTTATAAGATGTATTCCAGGGAAGTACTTAATTTTATGAGTTCAAATTCCTATCTAACTACTGCAGCACTAAATTGTTAAGTATTCTCATTCCACAACGTGTCTATCTGCTTATGAATATAATTTCATATTTTTCTTTTATAGAGAAACTTAAGTATGGGAGAGTGCTTAACTTGACCTGCTCTAAAGGCATATGGCTAGGGTCGGTTATGCAATCTATCATGATTTTGTGGCCTTGTGTAAATTGTATGAAAGGGCCATCTCACTTGCTATCTCTCTCTTACAGCAAACACACACACACATATACAAGGTGTTATTTATGAGGACAATAAACTGGAAAAAAGAAATGCTAAAGTGCAGAAAATGAAAATGCAGACCACAAACATGCATATAAATAGACAAGATGACTCCAAGACCAGAGACCAGAGACAACGTCGACGACGACGACGACGACGATGACTAGAGACGATGGCGACAATGCCAAACATGCCATTAAGAGGACTCGAAGTATGGTCTTTGGATTCGGACTGAGGCCAACAAATGGCAAGACATTAAAAGTACTTAAAGGATATTTGCATATTTTATGACCAAACATAAATGTGGCTGATTACAACAAGAAGAGCCCAAAATGGTTGATGAAGAAGACTATGTATTAGCCTTTTGCCTTGGCCAAAATGCATTTGCATTGATTTGGAGAACGATAGAGGGGGGCGAGGATCAGGGCATTTGCATATAATACATTTGACCAGTTGAGAGATTCCATTGCCTGTTTGGTCTGCTTAGTAAATTAGTTGGCAATTAGTAAAGTGGCTACAGCTGCTGACCAATTGACTTTAACTTAGCCTCACCACCTTCCCCCCTGTCTATATAACGCACTGTTAAATGTAAATTTTGTAATTGCTTTTCTATTTAAATGGAACAACTGTTGCAGCTGCATTTAAGCCAAAAGATCTCGGAGCTATGTCTTATTTACAAAAATTTTACTATAATTTCATTTATATCTGTATATATGTAAGTATATACATATACTTATGTATATATATGTAGGTTTAAGTGAATATATATTGAAGAGTGAATCTACCTTGGCCAATTAACTCTCAGACTCTTTTGGCAATTAATTTTCACCAATGGAAAGTACCTTTTCTTTTGCAATTGCAGACAGGAAAGAAATAAAAAAGAGAAAAAAAAAAAACAAAAACAAATACAGGAGTAAGAGGAGCAGAGTGGAAGTCAAGCAAGGAGAAGGAACAAGTTGAAGATGAAGGGGATTGTTGGGGGAATTCTCACGCTCACGGTTTTGCTGTTGTTGTTTTTGTTGCTGTTGCTTTTTGTAACTTATGTGGAAACGTGACATTTTCTTGGCTACTGGACAAAAATTGATGCCACCAGAAAAAAGAAAAAAAAAAAACTCTTTTTTCTCTCTCTCTCTCTGTCTCTGCCTCTGGAGGAGTAGTAGGATTGGTCCAGTCAACGACAACGACATCGACTTGTTTCCTGGCTCGTACGTGTCTAAAGTTTTTTTTTTCTTTTACTCTCTTGTAGTTGTTGTTGTTGTTGCTTTTGATGTCACACAATGACACAGTTTCATGTGCTGAGCCATCGTAATTTGTATTTGGCCTCGTCTCGCCTCATTTTAGTCGCTCTCATCGAAAATGTCTTAATTAATTTGCCATGAAGCGCCCCTCTAGCTTATTCCCGGTTACCTCAATTTTTTCCTCTCCCTCTCTCTCTCTCTCTCTCTCTCTCTGATTAAAAAGTGGCCCTAACTAGTCCAAGCAAAAGCAACCACTTCCTTTAGGCATCAGAATTCATTTAATTTATGACTGACATGAAATGAGATGAGATGACTTGGCGTGAAGCCATACAAAGGGTTTCTTTCTTTCGTTTTTTTTTTTAATAAGCATGGAAGGGAAAAAAAATAAAAGAAGAGATATAAATATGTAAGATATATGAATCCTTTTCAACATCCTGTTGCCGGTTTGCCTGTTGCCTGTTGGTAGGAAACAAAGACGACAAGCCAGGGGGTTAAAACACTTGAGCAAATGAAGCCCCCAAAGAGTCAATATGAGAAGCAGGTTGAGATCCACCAACTACTCATACACATACATACATACACATACAAACATACTTACATATATACAGGAAAAGTGACAAGGAGTTATGTTTATGAAAAATATGTAACCCAAGATGCAGGCCAAGCACATAATAAGAATACGACATCAAAAAAAGGTAAAAAAAAAGAGAATTTTTTAAGAAAAGGGGACAAACCAAGAGAAAAAAGAATGAAACAGAAAGCTATGAAAAAAAAAATTATATAAATATGCGACCAACAAAATACCCTTCAAAGGGAAAAATATTTTAAGATTGGCAATGCCAAAAATTTTTAATATATTAAATAATATTAACTGAAATTTTAAAGTTTTCTTATTTAACTTGATTTGTATTATTTATTGAAATTGGTTTTCTTAATTTGGACCTGTATATAAATAAGTATATTTGCTTATCTTTAAAGGAATATATATGTATATATAGGTACATATTTATCTAGGCGGTCGAATTATGATAAATTAGCGCTTTACCTCCCTTACCACTTTAATAATTCGTAAAAAATTTGAAATAAAAACTTTGTAAATGTTATTATACATATTTATAGATATATTCAATTGTTTTTGTTTGGCTTTCTAAAAATTGAATTAAAATAATACACTTGGCAAAGTAAAAGTTATATAATATTTCTTTTTGTTTTAAATTGAAATATTACTTCTATGGTTACTTTCTTTTTATTAAGGAAAGCTAGTAAAATTGTCAAATGTTTTTAGTGACTTTTTTGTTGATATATCGGCATAAAAATAATTTTTAAACGAAGATTTTATTATCGAAGAAAAAGCGTTATCAGCTGAAATATCAAATCATTTTGTCTGATTTGAAATAATAATATGAAAATAATATTTCATACAATACAGATGAGTATCCCTATGGCATTATTATGGGGTCAAAGTAAAGTAAAGTATTTTTTTTAAAATCCTGATTTAAAAGGTTTATTTGATTATTCTTTAATATGCTTATGAATGGAAAATATTCCATTATTTCAGTACGGTTCTATTTTTGTGCATTTTGGTAATTCAACCGCTTTTTAACTTAAAAACGTTAACAGAGTTGCCAAACAGCTTGAAACTATTATGTAGTGTTGAAAGTATTCTGTAACTATTAAAAATCGAATAGTCGATAAAATAACTGTCAAAAAATAAATTAGAACTTTGATTAGAGATGAAAAACATAAAATTTGATTTATCTTCCTTTTTTATATGGAATAAACATCAAAAACAATTAGGCAAAGGAACTCTCTAACACAAAACTCAAATGATTTATTATAGCCTTTAGGAATTAGGGAAAATCAATTAGAAAATCATTTTGAGATTGCAATAAAATGTAATTTTTATAGGTGCAACATGCTAAAAAGATTCTAAAGGTTTACAACATTTTCTTACAGGGTATTAAAGTAAAGGCAAAGTGCGATAAATGTAATGCCAAAAGGATTAGGGCAGCTATATACAACACTGAACCTATACATATATATATATATATATTTACATGTGTGTGTGTGTTAGCTGAATGTCTGTGCATAGGTGGGTGGCCTTTGTTTGAGCCAACAAAAGCGGCAACAGCAGCAGGGCTAAAGCAAAAAGGAAAAGTGTAAGGAGCATATCCCGGTTGCAGACCAGAAACAGCTCATAAAAGGAAATACACCCACACACACGCACACATTCATTCAGTGTGTCTGTGTGTGTGTGTGTTGGACTGGCACATTAATCACACTAAAGAGTTTTACAAAATGCAACTCAACTCCAGGCCAACAACATTGGTCTAAAGCTAAAGCCAAATCCAGTACCAAGTTGTTGTAGTTGTTGTCACCACTTTAAGCTGCGGCTTAAAAAATTGCAGCAAAAGAGAAAAAAGAAAGAAAAATAAAAACTGCAGCAAGCAGCTTAGAATTCGCGTCCGCCAACGCAGCACTTGACTCTCGCTTTACTCCCCTCCATTCCCCTCTCTCTCTCTCTCTTTCTCTGCCTTTTTCTCTGTCTCTGCATTTTGCAGTAACTTGATTATATATATATATATATGTATATATAAATGCAATATTCCTATTTTTGCCATGGATACGAAGTTAAGAGAGTGACACAGAGAGACGGGATGGAGAGGGGGGAGAGGAGTGAAAGAGAAGACGAGACGAGACTCCTTTTATACACTTTTTCATTATTTGATTTCATTTCCTTTGCTGTTTTGTCAAGCACGCCAGAAGGAACACCTTCAACTTCAGCTGTGAGCAGCAGCAGCAGCAGCCTTCATTCCGCCCCCTCCTTCTTACCCTTCCTACCCTTCTTAGTCCTCGACTCTCGGCTCAGAGTTGCCTTATTATGTCGTTCTTAGCGCTTTTGATTACTTTTTATCCGCTTTTGGTCGCGGGTTTTCATAGCATATAGCTTTTTGTTGTGATGTTGTTATTGTGGTTGTTGGTCTCATATCTGTCGGCACCCCCCCCCCCCCCATTCCCCCTCCAACACCCTCACCCAAGTACCAGCAGTTACCCATGCCTCAGTTCTTTTATTTTCAGTTGTTCGCCACCCTCCTCCCCCTTTTCCACTCCTCACTTGTGGTGTGACTAATGACGTGCCGGCCAATGGACAGCATTGCGTTTGTTTAGTCTCTATCCCCTCTTTGCCCCTATCCACCATTTTTACCCCTCCATCATCATGATGATGTAAATAAATGAAATAATATGGTTTTTCTGTTGTCTGGCATGAAAAATTAACACTGACCATTCTTGACTTATTTTTGTACATATATATATACCACCCCACACCCTTGAGGTTGAAGGGTATATTAAGCTTGGGGAAAATGTATGTGACATGAAATGGAAAATCCATATATATTCCTAGACAGCTACAACAAATGTGATGATTCAGAAATTGATATATTCTTAAAGAATTAAAGTAGATATAAATATGAATATATATTATAAATTAATAACAAATTAATCTATATCTTAGATTATGAGCAAAAAATACGAAATTATTGATCCATTATTATCTATCCAAATCTTAAAGCGTTGAAAAGGTGAATCCCTGAAACTTTAGCAAGTTTTTTCTTTTTTTTTTAGATATATCTTTTGAAGATGGAGCTTTTGAATAAAATTTTAATTGAATGATTTGAAAAGGTTTAAAAACGTGAACCATAAACTATTTTATATAAATTATATAAATTTAATTTAAATTATACTTAAATCTTGAAAAGTTTTCCAAAATATAGATTTGCTTGTTTTAGGTGTTTTAAAGGTAGAAACAACAAAATTATGAAATGTGGTTAGCTTTTGGAATGTATCTAATACGTATAAGTATGTCCTATATCCATGTAGATAGTTTTTTTTTCTTAATTTTCAGAAATATTGTGTCCATCATTAGAATTTTAGTGCAATTGGAAAAATGGAAAAACACATAATTCAAATATATTCCACTTTTTGGATTTAGAAAACAATTAAGAAGAAAGTGTTATAGAAAAGAAAAACTAAAATATTTCTGTCGTAAATTATAAATAAAATTCTAATTATTTAAATTAAAAATGAAATATTTGTATATGTATAATTTTTTATAATTTATAAAGCAAATATTAAGAACTTGTGAAATATTTTCAAAAATGGAAACTGAAATATTCCAATTAGCATTGAAAAAGTTAAGTTATAATTTGTAAAATATTCCTCAAATATATGTCTAGAATCTGGGGTTTAAATAAAATTATTAAACATAAAAATATATAGCCATTAGTAAAACACCTAATAGACTTAAGAAATATATGTTGAAATCTTCAAATATTATTGTAATAAAAAATTATATTTTTAGTTGATAAGGATTGAAAAGTAAACGTAAAATCTACATACATATATCTTAAGAGTTTATCATTTTGAAAGCTATTCTTTTATTTCCTTTCGAAACCTTTAATCAGCTAAAAGCTCTATTTTTATAGGGTAACTGCAGGTCTGCGCGTCAATTGGAGTATCTCCGACACGTATTAGGTTGAAGTTTTCCTTTTTTTTTTGTTTTTCTTTTTTTTTTTGCACGCTTTTGGTTTTTATTGTGGACAGTTCGGGTTTTTGCTTTCATTTGTCAAGTTGCTGAATGTTTTGTGAACCGAAGGGGGAGAATCTCTGTTGAATTTGTTATTGTTAAGCCTCCCCTCAACCTCCACTTTTCCTCTAACTATAGGAAGTGAAAAAGATTTTTTTCCAAAATTAATCATTGAAAGAAGAAAAGTCAGGAAAAAAAATGTTAATATATAACACAATCATTAACTAAATTAATTAAATTTTAGTTAAGTTATAATTGTAATATCTATATAAGATATATAATTAAATTTTGCTTTCTGAAGTAATGATAATGATATTATGTTATATAATATTGCTTTTCACTTTGTGATAAATATTCAAAATATTATTATTTCTGAAAGATAATTTTTTATACTTTTTTGCGTCTATTCTTTAAGGTTTTTTTCGAAGACTATTAGGAATAATTTTTATTAATTTTCTGTTATTTATATATTTTTATTTTACCTCTGATATTAAAACATTTTAAACTGTAAAAACTATTAATTAATTGTTTTGTCCTCAAATATTTTTGTAGAAAGAATAATTTCTTGTTCCTATATGGTCAATTAAGACAAAAAGGCCCTGACTTTGTTATTTTATAAACCACAATGATGTCAAGTGAATTCACTAATTAAATATTATAAATTTATCCATATGTAAAGAAATATTGTAAATTTTTTAAAGAGATCAAATTTGTGTTCTAAGACATTTTTCTATGAGCAATCAAAATATATTGTCTAATAACAATAAGTGCAAAAAACATTTACGATCAAGTCTACTAAAAATTATACCAAGCAGATGGCATTTAAGAGGGTCCAAAGGGTCAAATTAAGTTAAGTAATATTTTAGCCGAATATGCCATTTATGGTTATAATATTTTCTTTAAAGATTCATTATTTCGCGAGTTGCTAAATATAACACAAAATTTTATTATTATTTTGAGCACAATATTAAAAATGTAAAATAATTATTATTAAATTATTTTTAAATGAAAAAAATAATGACGAAAGACCCTTAAATAATGTTAAATTTCATCTAAATCAATATCATAATGTAGAATCATTGTGATTAAATAAATTTAATTGAATGAAATTTAAAACATTTTTAATACCAAATAGTTTATATTTTAAATCAATATACACAAACAAGTCAATTACGATCATATTTTTTTATAACACAAGAAACTTTTAAAAAACGGCTCAACAATTTCAAAAGTAAATTTTTTAGTCGATAAAATGTTTCTTGTGAAACAATTTTGATAAAATTTAAAATCTATAAAGATAGTCTATGAAAATCAAATTTCCAGAGTCTTTTCTAATGTTAACTTATATCAAGGGATTTTTCAATCTTTTTTATCTGTTTGTATTTAATAATAATTTCGAGTGTAATTATTAATAGAAATCATGTGCCAGGGTCATAATACATACAAATGTGGCCATTAAAATGTCTATACAATATCTCAAAATAAGTCAACTTGCTTTATTTTATTCGGTTGTTATTGTTTTTTTTTTGTTATAATTTATTTCATGCTAAATTTAACAATTGGAACGCGCCCCATAACCGCCAATTTTGAATCATAAATGGCGGGGGCAGGCAACAAAATCAAAAGCAATTAAAATGCAAAGCCGCAAAACGACAAAGGGTAAAGTTATTTGTATATACATATGTATCTATATCTGTATATATATATACATATGTATTTCTTTTGATTGTTGTTGTTTTATAGAAATGTTGATGTGCTTACTAATCAGCCAGTGGTCCGCTCTGTCAAGTCTTTATGTCTGGCCAGAGAGTGGGAAATAACGAAAGAATATTTTCATTTTGGTTCTTTTTTTTTATATTAATCATGCGATGAATGCACAAACAGGCTAATCAATGAAGTCAATCAAGTTGATGAAGAGAAGAGTAAGTGAGATAGAGAGGGGGGTAGAGGTAGCGGTGGTTAGATTTTTTACTGCCTGCCACCAAATGTAGAAATGTCACAGGAAATCGAAACCGAAATGCAACGACAGTTGCTCAAGCATTATAATTCTTTATATATATGTATGTATGTGTATTAATATATATATATTTTTTATTTGGGTTCAGTTTTGCCTTTCCTTTGCTTCCTCACCTTCTTGTTCTTCTTGTTGGTGCCACAAAGAACCGTTGCCTTTTGAAGTTGGCCAGTGGAGCGTTTTGTGTCTAAAAAGTTCATTGAGCATTCAATATTTGACTTTAATTTATGCTTTACGAGTGTTTATTGTTTAGGTCTTTCCATTTCCACTTGAAACTTCCATCTTTTACCTTTGCTCTGACACTTTTCTAGCTCTTCTTCTTTTTCTATTTCATATCGAAACCGTTCTTCATGCCGTTTGCCTTTTCAACGAAAGTTGTCTCTTTTTTTTTTTTTTGGTTTTTCTTTATATTTTTTATGTCACTTTGATTGAGTTCTTTGAGAAAAGGGAAATCCCTTTTTTTTTTTGGGGCATCACCTCCTCCCTCTGTCTTATTGTTGCAGCTTTAGAGAGGGGGGAAAGAGGTGAAGGTAGACTTAACCCAGGGCTGGGCTTATTTGCCTATTTTGGGCTTGGCCTATCTTTTCTATCCTCATTGAGGATGGGCCATACTTTTGACCCAGAAAATGAGAAAAACACAATAAGAAAATGTGTTGCCGATGCCCGCCTTAGTTTTTTTTTTTTTCTCTTTGTAAGTGAAATTTTCAACGCTATCAGAAAGAGGCAAAATGTCTTTTAAAGTCAATATTATTATGTTGTATGCATTTGAAGCATAAGAAGTATATTTTTTTTTTGTTTAATGTTTTGTTTCTTGCGTTGGTGTTGAAGCATATATAGTAAGAGACAAAGACAGAGAGAGAGTGTAGAAAGAGAGAGAAGTAGAAGTGAGAGGTCCATTAAGTTGTCAATCTTAACTGAGTGGGTTGGTTAATGATGCCCTGATAATGAATAGTTTGAAATATTTCCATACTTTCTTTAACACAATGGCATTAGGTAAGTCCATAATATTACAAATAACAAGTATTTTCAATTAAAGATCGTTTAAATTATATATATCTTTATAGAAACATAAAAGAGAGGCGTATTCATATTCAATCTTATATCTATATTTAACCTACTATTTGAATATATATGATTGACATTTGTATGAACTATAGAATACTTGTTTGTTTTTTTAGAGAAAGAAATTCAATACTTTATTTTTATTCAAACTATATAGATTCAGATGAAATCTCTGTAATAAGTGTAGAAAAAATATTGAATTGAGAAAAAAAATATCTTTAAAATTAGCTTTACTAGGGAGAGGATTGAAAATGATTTTATTAACCATATATTGGAATTAAAGGTTATGTCTAAGACTAACAAAAGGTCACTTTTGTATCTAAGTTCGTCAACTAATCTATTTTGCAGCCCTGATCCAAGTGCACTATTTCTGTTAGTTATATAATTAAGTTAATTTACAATTGCAATGCAACTTGTTTAACATTTAATTATATACAACATTTGTTTCAATAACAATTTGTTACAATTACATTACATTACGCAAATCGTCATTCCTGAGGCGATGTATCTGATTTGTATGAATATGCATTACTTCAGTTTTAAATCTATTAAATGCATTCAACTGGTGTAAATTCCGTTAGTAAACAAATTAATAAAACTAATTTGAGTATTATAAAAAGAAATAAAAGTTGAAAAATATTCGAGGGCAATCGCAGCTTGAAATGCATTTTGCAGCTCTGATTCAGATAATTAATGAGCGGTCTCTCATTTATTTATCATTAATGATTTTGATTAATATATGTATCTCCCTACTTTCATTTAAAGATACAAAAAGCGTGATATTCCCCTTGAAGTCAGTTTGGGATGAAGATTTTAACATATGAAAGGTATATACCTAAAAGAACTTAATCATTAGGCATTATTTTTTCTTAATAATAACTTTTTATTATCGTTTTGAGGGGATTTAACTTTTTTATGTATTAACAGTAGTAATTTTTAAAAATATTTAATATTTTCTTTTATGCTGAAGTGCACTACCAAAAAATTTTAATATTTATTAAAATTAAAATTTAAACAAACTTTTCGCCTTTTTTTGCTGTCTGCCAAAAATTTAAATATTTCTGTTAACGTTGCTAAAGAAAATAATCGCAATATTTGCATTAGTTTTTCTTGAATTTTTTAATAATTAATTTTAATTTTGTAATAATTCAATTAATATTAGATATTGCAGCTCTAAATAAGTTCCTTGAGAATAATTCCCTTTTAATATAATAAAGTTTGTTTTCTTTAAATTTCTATGCGAGTTAGACATAAGTTTCAAGTGGAAAGCAAATTTAATTACATTTAAATATTATAAATATTTAAAAATTGCTGCAAGTGGTTTGATTTTTTGGATATTTCTTATTATTTTATAATCAAAGCCAACATTTTTGAATATATAGCAAATAAATAATACCGAAATATTTTCTTTTAAGTTCAGCCAAAAGACAATATTAATATATAATACTTATCTCTTAAATTATTTTCTATTCGTTCAAATGTTAAATCACATAAAGGTTCAAAACAAAGAAACTGCAATTAATGATGATAATTAATTTGACAAAATATTTTTAATATATGTATATAAATATTTTGTTAGCTTATACGCTTTTAAATATTGTATATTTATATTATTTATTTAACTGTATTCTGAGTGAATTGTGAATTCAAAACTAGCCAATTAGTATCTATTTTTAAAAATATATTATCTAATGATGTGCAGGTTCAATAAACTTCACTCACAGAAAAACATTGAGAAGATTAAATTTATTTTTAAATAATGAAATCCAATTCGGTATGGGGCTGGCATTTCATTTGTTTAAATATTGATTCCATAAGCCACAGTAAAATCTATATACTATAAATGTTGTGAACTTTCTTTTCACACTAAATCGCACACATTAATAATATTCATATTTAACCTAATTTTTAGAGCATGACGCTAATTACAAATGGAAATGAAAATATTTCAATTTCAATGATATTCTCACCTATGAATATCCACAAAATGTGTGACTGATTTTCAAATCTATGTACATATATCTCCTGCTCCACATAAATTGCCGTTCAAATATTTTTTAACACTTTTTGGTTGTTATTGTTGGCAATCAATTAACACCACAAGTTACACACACACACACACACAGCATATACACATTACTCATTAAACATTTGTTGGTTTCTATGTGACTTTTTCTTTATTTAATTTCTTTTTTTCTTTTGCTTACAACTTATTTCGTAATATTTCATTTATTTGGTGATCAAGATGAATTTCTTTTGTGTGGTTAACTGTAAATTTTTTTTGCACAAAGAATTACTTTTTTTGTGTTGTTTTACTTTCACACTATGACGAAATCGTTAGCTGTTTTTTTTCTATTTTATTTTTTTTGTTTTTATTTCTTGTAGTAATTTGCATTACAAAAAAATCTCGCGTGGGTTTGCCGCGCACGCGCAATGACAAGAAGAAGTTAAGCTATAGAAAACGAACACCGATCGATCGATCAATAAAGAGTATAACAAACCGATATGACCGGTCGGAGCAACGGGCTCCAAGCTAATGAATTGTTGAAGTTTAAGTTCTGAGTCTCAGTCAGAGGTTGAGTGCTCAGAACGCTGTTAGTTAACAGAGAGTTAACAGGCCGCCAGGTAAAACCAGTCTCAAGTCGATCTCTCTGTCTCTCTCTCTCTCTCTTTGTCTGTTCCTACCTGGTTCTCTCTATTTTTTGACTCTCAGAGTTTTGCGGCATTTGTTTTGGGCTCTAATTTCTAAGCAAATGTTCCCTTTTTTTGATTTTGTGAGAGTTCTTTCTTTATTTTTTTTTTTTTTTTAGTTTTCAAATTCTTTGAGATATTTTTTTTTTATTTTTTTTTGAGGATAAACGTGGCCTAGCATTTGAGTTTAATAGTTTTCCATTGAATTTTGACCACTTCTTATGTGTTTGATGAGAAAACACAGATGCTACTTACTCTCAGGGTTTTTAGCTACTTTTATTTTTATTTGTTGTTGTTGATTTTGTTTGTTAGCGCGTATTTAAATTTCATTAAAGAAAGGTCTCCGTCAAATGGGAATGAGTCTGTGTCACCTTTATGTGGTAGAAGTCGTAATATTTTCTTTTTTTGCCTTTTGTCGTGCGTGTGAATTTTTATGGTTCATTAAAATTAAAAGCAACTTTGCCTTTTTTTTTCTTCTTTTCTTCTTCTTATTTTGTTTTTTTCTTTTTAGTTTATTTATAGCTGGTCAGATTGGCATTTAGAATGTGGTATGGTTTGGGAGTTGAGTGAACTGAATTGAACTGATCTGAACTAAACTTCTGACTAAGAAACTAAAGAATTGTGGGACTGTTTGCTTTAATGGGATGCGATAAGTTTTCAAAAAAAAAGAGAGAAAAAAAAACGTATCTGGCAATACAAAGTTGATGTAATAATATCATGGAGTGCATAAACTGTCACCAAAATGATTTACGATACCGACAACAACAAGTGGACTCGCTCTCTCTAGCTCATATTCAATACCAAAAAATACATCAAGAGAACCTTTCAAAAGTGCCGCAAGGCCAAAGCCATCAAAAACAAAAGAAAAAAAAAATAAATAAAGAAAAAAGACAACAACAACAACATGAAAAAAAGGCCAAGCATATGAAATATGAGCGCAAATTATGAGCAGACATCACGTCAAAGGATTAACAAGTCGAAAAGAATCAAACCAACTTTGATTTCAAGGAAGTTCAAATCAAAGTCGTTGGCTTTGGCTTTAGGTAGTGGCTTTAACCCATCAACATTGGCCACTTGCCAAGTTCTCTTTTATTTTCGTATGAAAAACGCAGTTGAGTAAATGCCGATAAAAATCTAACAACATTTTTGTATATACATATATTTTGTTTCTTTCTTTCTCTTGTTCCCAGCGCGTTAAATGGTCAACACCCATTCACAGTGATTCCCAACCCTTTATACAATGTATATACATAAATATATATATAAATCAGGGTGGAGTGTAGAATCGGTTGGGGGAAAAAGTCAATTTTAAAATGCAGATTATGTGCGTAGATTAAATATTGTTTTTTAATTTCTTTTGCTTTGCGTCTTTTCTAAATTAAAAATGCATAGCAAATGCATGGCAAATGCAAGCCCAGATACATGGCTTATGCCAGGCACGTCTCGCTTAATAATAAAAAACATTTATAAAATTGAAAAGGTATAACTAAACATGGGATCGAAAACTAGTTACCCTTTACGATTCAAAATGCTTTAAAAAACCCTTTACAATTACCTGAAGCACAAATTTGTATATTTAAAATGTTTGTTAAAATGTTTAAATCTGTGTAATTACTTTTAAATGATTTGATTGCATTAAAAATGTCTTAAACTTTTGTCTTTAATTCAAAATCATTGAAATTTAATAGCTTTTTTTTTGCTGTTCTTAAAAATTCCTTAAACAGTTAATTAATATTCAAAATATGTATTTAAATAATAATCTACACTTATTATTAAATAATATTTTTATGTATTATTAGAAAGTCAATAAAGGCTTTTTCGTTTTCATTGTCGTTTGTTTAAAAATGTAAAAAGGTGAATGTATGTATGAATGTATTAAAAAAATAGAATTCAAATTTGTGAATTTTACAGTCTTTATTTATATCTGTAACAAAGTTTTACATTTTTCCATACTCATTGAAATTTGCAATTATTTAAATAGTCAAATTCACTTGAAGAATAGTAAAAGAGACTTAAACAATTTTTTAAAGCTATTTTTATGTCATTATCAATGATTATGTTTTGAAAGGTTTTATAAATATTGTTGAAAATCAAACAAAAGTGAATATAAAAGAGAGATTTATTTTATGTAAAAATCTGAATAGTCGCAATTCCGAATATAAGATTGTTTTTATGAGAAAAGTCTAGAACTGTTCAATAGAAATATCTTAAAAAAATATTTGAAAGTTATATTGGAGACCCAAACAAAGTTCAATCTTTTCTTTCATGGACTTATGCCATTTCAACCATTTTTTTTCTATTGACTTAATTCCGACTTTTGATATATCTAAGAAAAATAATAATAGAACAAGGTATAAGCATTAAGTCACTTTTTTTGTTCCGGCATAAGGATTAATTAAATCTATAAAAAACCCGTTAATGTTCTATTTTAGTAATCCAGGTGACCTATAAAAATCGAAATGTTCTAACAATCGGCAAAAGGTCGTAAAACTCATCCAAATTAAATGGAAGTTATAGGGTACTTCAATCGATTTATTGTATTTTTATAATGGTATTATATAACATTTCTAATGGAATTTGAGGAACGGCTCGTAATACCCTTTGTAAAGGGTATCAAAATGGTATGGGATATGCATGAGAGGTAAAATGCCAGGGAACGTTTTAGCTGCGGGTCAAAGGCGTAGCCAAAACAGCGACGCCTATCATTCTCCTTATTGCTCTTGTTCTTCCTCTCTCTCTCTATCTGCCTCTCTCTTTCTTTAACTCAAACAGTTTTGTTATCACAAACGCAGCGAAGTTTGTGGCTTAAGTCTTTTGTTTTTTTTGTTTTCTTATTTTTTTCTTTCTTTCATGTAGTTTTATCAAATTTGTGGAAATCGCTAAGGTAACGGGAGTGTCTCTTGCCGGCAAAAGGGATTTATCAAGAAGATATATATAAGATATATGCAGGCATAACAACGAATGCGTTTGTCGGCAAATTTGCATATGTAATACTAAACCAAGAGGGAAATGAATGCAGACATGTTTTTTTTTGTTTTATTTTGTGCGTGTGCCAATTGTGCCAGCCCACACTGAATCTTCACATTAAGTTCATAACTCTCCTTCTCACTATATAGTATATAGTCAAATGACTCAGGAGATTTCGGACTAAAATTAGCTGCAACATTTATTATAATTTTTTTTTGTCGTTAGACTTGAGTGACATGGCTTGCACTTTTTTTTTTTTGTTATTTTCTTGCCTTTCTTTGGAAAGCGCGTTCGTCCGTTGATTGATTGCCTTTTATGGTGTGTTTGTATGTGTGTGTGTGTGTATGTAGATGCGGGCTGTATGGGGATTTTTGCCCCTACTGAAGACTTCCAGTGCGGGTTAAAACCTTTTTGTCTTTTCTTTTGGACGTTTTGCGTTTCCTGTTTCTGTTATTTTTACGCTTAATTTGGCTTTGATTGATGTTTTAGACTGGTTTAGTAAGGGCATAGTTGGTGGAAGTGGTAAGGTTCAGTGAACTTCCAATTGAATTTACTTGTAATTTTCATATCAAACGCATACAAAAATAAAATTTTTTTTTTTTGACAAGTTTACTTGCATTCATTTTCAATCTGACCCACATAATAGTTTGAACACACAGGTTGATGGAATGGTCGACCAGTTGTTTGGTTGGTTGGCTAGATGCCTGCAGAGCAATTAATTACATTATACCATTTTCTTGACTTGTTTGTACATTGTGTACGTGGCCAACAATAAGATTGTTAACAGCTCAAAGTAAGCGTCAATCAATCAGCCGACATTTTACCAGACAATGGCCTTTTACAATTAGACGTCTTGCGACCGGGACTCAGGCCTATTCTATTCTTTTCTATTTCATCTATCTATTCTTGGTATGATTCTATATGTATATATATATTTGTGTGGATATGTGGTAGTCTTTGGTGAGTTCACGCTCCAGGTGCCATTATCATTATTTATTTGGCGCGACAAACGCGACTCCGTCCATTCGCCACCAATTAGGGCACAAAACACGAACATTTTTCATTCGCTACAGTCTTGGCCGGGGCAAGGAAAAACGTAAGAAGAAATACTAAAAAAAAAAATGGAAAAAAAACATTGCCAATTTGGCTTTCGTTTTCGCTTCACTTATGGCCCATGGGTGGAAAAGTGGAAAAGTTCTCATGTGACTTTCGGTTGGGATTCTGCCAGTTTGTCGTTAGATATTTCCCCTTAATAGGGCTTCAAGTTCAATTCGACAACAGCAACAGCAGCAGCAACAACAAAAACGGCAGCAACAATGGCTGTTATGGGTTTCCTTTTTCATTTTTTTCCCTTTTTTTTTTTTTTTTTCTTTTTTAGAGCCAGTAACAAGCCTGATAGCTGAAAGGTGGATTTGGATTCGAATTCGCAGTCGCATATTCAAATGCGAGCAACATGCTACATGCAACAACAGCAACAGCAACGGCAGCAGCATCCTCATCCCCATACAAAAAGCAAGGGCAGCTGAAATCGAGAAACGAAACGAGAAACAAACAAACGACTTTTGGCATCACGTTTCACGAATTCGCAGCACAACACGTTGCAACTGACTTATTTCTCTTCTACTTCTACTTCTTTTACTTCATCCGCTTGCCTCTTCATTTTGTTTTCTTCATGTGGCACATTAAAAGAAATCAAAAGCAGAAAACACCCAAAATCGAAGCAAGCAATAAGTAAAAGTTCCAAAAGATGCCAGGAGCTGTCGCTGCTGTTGTTGTTGCTGCTGTTGCTGTTGTTGCTGATGTTGCTGCTGTCGCTATTGCTGTGGGAGTTTAATCTTGTAGCAATATATATATATTGCTCTCTCTGTATATGTGTGTGTGTATTTTTACTTGAAACCATTGTTCGTCTTTATGTCTGCATCCTCATTTTGCACGCGCTCACGTTCCACTGCCAGTAAGCAAAAAAAAGGAATATATTGAAAGAAAATTGCATCAAGTAAACGCGCACACCATATTGCACTTGGATTTATTTGGGATGGGCTTATGGGAATCGAGAGGATTCTTGGATTCAAACAAATGCATTTTCTAATTGATGGATATTATGGGATTCTTTGAATGGTTTATGTTGCATTTTTTTTGAAAGAAATTGAAAAGGGGAAAAGAAAAAGAATTCTCTTTTTATATTTTTTCTCA
The DNA here is from genome assembly GCA_037075365.1 of Drosophila emarginata. Lineage (NCBI taxonomy): Eukaryota > Metazoa > Arthropoda > Insecta > Diptera > Drosophilidae > Drosophila > Drosophila emarginata. The sequence goes on from JBAMCD010000121.1 coordinate 385,970, forward strand.
AAGTGGAAATATTTTAATGAATTTTCTCTCTTTTCAGAAAGTTGTTAATTTATCTGTTTTAAACAATTTTCATTTAAAATTTTGTAAATTAATGCAGGAATAATGCTATTATAATTGATTAATTTAATTTTTGAATTCAATAATTTTTGAGAATTCAGGAATAAATTTTTTATTCAACTTTTTAGTAATTTTTTAATATTCTATTAATAAATTTGTTTAATACATATTTTTGTTATTTGTAACACAAAGGATTTTTGAATTATTAATAAAAATAAAATATTGTATATTTAAAAATTAATTGATATGATTGATTTAATATTTATAGAAAATATATTGAGAAATGTTATTCCATATTTTCAAAGAAAAGAAAAAAAATAAATAAGCATTTGAATTCCACGTATTCATTTTTTATGAAGTAAAATTATTTATCTATTTAATTTGGATTTAAATTGTGATAATAAATTGCAGTTATTTTTAATGTAACTACAAAATAAATAGTTTTTTTTTTTTGCAGTTGAAAAGTTTAAGCGAAATGCTTTCATTTGAAGAGGATCTTGCCCTAAATCCCCCATATATAATTGCATTAAGTGAAAAATCTCGAGTTTTCTTTGTTCTTTGTGGTGTCTCTTTCTAATCCTTTCCCTCCTTCTCTTTCTCTCTCTTTCTATTTTTTACTATGGAAAGCTATTCACTTTTCGTCGCCTTTCAATTGACATTTTGGCATGACTTCCATTTCCTAACGCTAATTTATCACTTGCCACTTGGCTGTACTTCATGCGGTTGCTGCCGTTGTTCCTGCAGTTGCTGCTGCTGCTGCTGTTGCATGTGGGTTGTGTGTAAGTTTCTCTGCTCCCACTGCCACTGCAGCATACTTATCTAAACCGCACAATCAGCACGAAAGGCAAAAAAAGAAGCAAAAGCCAATCATGGATACAAAAGGCACATCGACATCGACATCGGCATCAGTATCGCCATCGATGAGTGCAAAAGTTACAATTTCAAAACAAATAAATTCATGCTGCAGGCTAAAAAGGGCAACCCATGGAAATCGGATGGGGATTGGGAATGGCAATGGCAATGGCAACGGGATGGACTGAAGACACACACCGAAAGCAAACAAATCAAGAAGCAACCATAGGAATAGGACTCTGTTTATTTCTGTTGGTTTTTTTTTTTTTTTGCTCCCTGCTTGATGTTGTTTTGTGTACTACTTAGTTTGCCTGCCGGGGAAATTCATTGGGGCTTAACTTCAATTGTTCCTCAGTTGGTTGCTGCTGCTATTGCAGTTGCTGCTCCTGTTGCCGCAGCAATTATTGCCACTCTGTAGGGAGCGAGGCGAGGAACGGAGAGAGAGAGAGGGAGTATCTGTGCTCATTTCAACGGCAGCTACAATAATAATCCACAACGCCCACCTTCTGGATATTTTTTCTTCATTTCTCCTCTTTTTTTTTTCTTTTTTGTCTGTTTGTCTTGGCTGGTTCTCCTCATTTGCATGTCGTGTTCTCCATCCATTCCATTTCGTGGGGTTGTCCATGGACCTATGTATGTATGTGTATGTATATGTGTGTGTCTTCTATTCTAGCTCTTAATTTCATTACAAAAAAAGAAAAAGAATAGCAGGCAACTGGCAGACAACAGCTTCGATTTCCATTGCATATGCATGTTTTGATTTCATTTTCAATTTCCATTTCATTTCTAGGACTTTGTTGCTGCTTTCATAAAAGTTTTGGAACATCATCACCAGCAGCTGCAGCAGCACCAGCAGCTGTATTGGGCGTGGGTGAAATATGATCCAAAGGGGTTCATCATGGAATAGTATTTTATTTTTATTTAATTAAAAATAAATTATTTTACGAATGAAGCCTCTCATCGCTGCATTTAATAACAGTGACTGTTAAATTAAATATAATGTTCAGTGTTGGACAACAAATTGAATTAATGTTAAACTTAAACACCCTGTTAAGAGTTATCGATAGCCGTTACGTTTAGGAAAGTGATAAAGCAAAAAAATACATTTTCTATATTTCTTTAATGAAAAACGGCAAGATATTTATTAGCAGTGAATTTGTAAAATTTAGTGAAATATAATTAAATTAAAGGAATAATTAAATTGTTTCGTTAGCATTGAGTAAAAGGAAAACTTTCTCTTAAATATAAAATACTTATATACGATCCTCTGCTTTATTTCAGTCACTTTGAAAATCGTTTTAAATGCAGCACTGAAGAAAATTTGAGACTTGAAAGATAGCAAAAGACTCACTGAAAATCAAATATTTCCATTTGAATATTTTTACTAAGTACTCGCTGTTTATTAATAAATTTATAGTCAGAATTTTTAAACACTTCGTACAGTAGATATTGCACTTTTGGATCTTAAGGGGGCTAATAGAGTTATCCCCTTTTGGCTACACCTTGTAATATTTTGCTGATGAAAAAATAAGCTAAATGTTGGCTACCACTCGCAGTTTTTGGCTTAGTTTGCCCAGGGAGATGTTTCAGTTGTTTGCCTTTGTTTGCATTGTTGTTTTGTTGGTTTTTCTTAGACAACAACAGCAACAAGAACGCCCATTGTCAACATTTGTATAGATGCCTAGTTCTAAGGCTCGGTTGCCCTCTTCCCCTCTCTATGCAGTGCAGACGGCTCTTACCTTTTTGTTTAACTTGGACAAACTTTCGTCCCTTCAACATGTCAACCTGTTTAACTTGGCCAAGAATGCTGACTTTTTCACCCCATGCTCTCTCTCTTTCACTCACTCTATACATTTTTCTATCTCCTTCCCTGTGCTCTTTTCTATTTTAAAGTACATTTTTACCTTTAATAATATTTTGTCGATAATTTCTAATTTAATCTAATAACTTCACCTTGAACTTGGCAATAATGGGCAAGGTCAAACAAACAAATTTAGCAAGTAAAACTAAACCAGTTTGCCAGTTTTCCTTCTACTCTTAAGACGGCGGTTGCGCTGGCCTGGAACAAAGCTTCGGCTAACGTAATTTAATAAAACGTTTAGGCGATTAGATACGTTTGTCTATGCACTAAAATGTATCCATTAGATACGCTATCATACTCTAGCAAACACTCAAATACACACACACAAACACACACACACACACACTCGTAGAACTTATACATTGATGCAGATACACGAGTCGAGACAGAAAGCAAGTGCAACGAACGGCATCCCAGCAGCCAGCAGCTAACAGCCAATGCGGCTCCATTCACCACCTCCCCTTCATCTCTTCTCCTTACCAGCAGCAGCTGGAGCAGCTGCACTTGTCGGAGCCAGAGCCCAAAAACGCTAACGAGGCTTTGGCCACGAGGCTCTCTCTGACTATGACTTTGGCCCCAGCCCGGATCGGACCGGCCCGGCCCGAATCGACCCAGCCTTAGCCCTCTCGTCTGCTGCGGACGCTCCCTTTTACTTGTTCCGCTTTGCTTAGTTTTTACTTTTATTTTTTTTATTTATTTTTTTTTTTTTTTTTGTTTTTGCCCATGTTAAATCGGCGCTGCCAATCGCTAAAATTATTACGCTCAATCTTTGTTATTAGATTAACTTCTATTTTGTTTTCCTATTTGACTTGGCCATAAAAACGAATCGAGCTTGGCCAGCAGTTACTGACAAATGGTAACAAGAAGTTGCAACGAATTGGCCAAAATGTTGTCTTACCCAATGCAAGTAACTCTTTGGCAGAGCATAAAATATTCTGTATTACATTTGTGACTTGAGCTTTCTTGTTATCTTCACTTTGCTTGTTTGAAAACTGAAAGTGCGCGCACTTTGGTCAGTTAGAGGGGGGTGGGAAGAGAAAGGGAGATGTATCTGGATGCTGAGCGCTTAGGCTTGGATTTTTATATACCCTATAAAACAAAGGTTAAAAGATTATATTTTTGTTATGCCTTCATTTTATGATGCATTTCTGCAAAAAAATATTAATTTCTGTCTACAGTTCTTTTTTAGTTTTGAGCCTGAATGTGTAAAATAAAGTTTTCAATTTCACATTAAAAAACGTTCGAAAAGTTGGATACTATAATAGATAGTTTTCAACTAATTTATAAAAATATGGAAATCCTTCAAATGTTTTTCCTTTTTCTATTGATCGAACTGCTAGTAATAATTATTTGCGTATCAATTATCGTTGTATATCATTGTTGTCTGACTATAATATTAATCGGTTTATCTAAATAAAATATAAATTCTTGATGAATATTCTTACCTTACGTTAAGAAATTTTAATTTACAGATATGAAAATCGGTTTAGACCAAGTAAAAGTCAGAGAGATAAAGTTATATTCCATTAACGATCGGCGTTTAATCGTTATTAAAAACAGGTTAATATATTAAGATTAATTTATTGTTTTTTCGATTAGGTTAAATTCAATAGATTTTATTGCCATTTTTTATTTCAATTTGTCTTTCAACCGATTTAGCCCGTCAAAACTTGTAAAATAATTAACCTACTTTTTGTTGATTGAAAAATTTTCAATCCTTTGCGAATCAAGTATTGTTATTGCATTTTTGAGTGAAGGGTATTTTGTAGTCGACCTTGACACTTGACATATGAAATTCGTTTTTGGTTTCTTTTTTTTCTTTTTTTTTGTGTTAGTAGCCATTGCCATTGCATTAGCTTCGGGTTGGATTCATTTGTTTTTACTGCCTGGGCATTTTGTAGTCATGTCCATTACTGATGCGGCTGCTGCACTGCATCTGCTGCTGCTGGTGTCTGCCGTCTACTGGCAGCGGTTTTTTATCAGGCCTTTTGCCTGTTTTGGGGCTTTTAAATTGGTTTTGTGTTTCAGCTTATGGCGCATCAATTGCAATGGAATGGCATGCCGTAACTCGGACCATTGTCTGGAGTCTCGCTTCTTCTCTCTATTCTACATATATAACAAAGTTTGCTTCTTTTTTATTTTTTTTCTATGTCTGTTTTTTTTTTTTTTAGAAAGGCAACTTTCCTTTGGGGCTGCTGTGGCAGATCCAGTTGAAGCGGTCTATGACCGCTCTACTGGCTGGGAACTTTCGTTGATGACGTTGCCAATTGGTGTTAGTTACATAATTAGCTTGCGAAAATATGATACCAACTAATTAAGAATCCTTTGAACCTTTGAGCAAAGTTAATTGAAAAGCGCGAGAAAAGTTCATCCATGTGTCTTCCCCCTCACAAACAAAATTAAAAAATTTTCCATGAATGCAGGTGATATTCGTTGGATAAATATGAATATTAAATTAACTAAAATGTATGGTAAAAGTAGGAAAATATCTTTTCATACATATATGTTTAATATGTTAGATATTTAAAGTTTCAACTGCTAGTCAGTATATCTATTAAAAATATTATTATATTATGCTTAATAATTTCTTTTCTATTATTTTATGCTTGTTATGAATCGGTTAAAGAAAATGAAACATTTTCTTAGGAGATAAAATATCGATCTGTAGTGATCAGCTGATATCGATAGGTTGATCGCTATCATTGTGAGCTTTAACAGCTTAACTTAACCTAAATAATATTATAGACTTTAATAACATTCTAATTTTTTCCAAGTAAGGAACAAGTTGTATGTTTTTGGAGATTATTTAGTAATAATTAACAAGGTGGTTAATATTCCATTAAATTTTAAATTGTTTACCGTTTCAACATTTAGCTTTCTCATAATTTAAGTTCATGTTTAGTTTAATTTAATATAATTTTTATTAAATAATTAATAAGCCACAGTTAATAAAACTTATTAAGTATGCTTTTTATGAATGTAATTCTAGTTTTAGTTTCACTGCTAAATTTGTGGAATCTGCTGCACGTTGAATCAGAGTTAGTCAGTAGATTTAAGTGGCAATATGTTGAAACATTGAATAATCAGTCACAATCTTTAACCCTAACTACTTTCAGATTCTATAAATTTATTTGAGTGAATACCTGAAAAATGATGGCTTAATAAAAAAGTTGTTCAGTTTTAATGGAACACTTTTGCTACTTATCAACTTTACATTCATACATATATGTATGGAGCAATTTGGAAGTTTTTTGTTTACACCAAAATATTTTAATTATGGCTTTTCTTTTTTTGGTTTAGTGAAGGCTTTTCTTAATGCTAAGTTTCATTGTTCCTTCTTTTGGCTCATTTTCCATATAATCTATTATGTTATTATGTTGAACTATCAGTTTGAGGTTGTAGAAGCAGTTGGATGACAATGTGAAAAAAGAGTTTAAAAACAAAGAATTTATATTGAGAGACTGTTAAGCTTTTAGAACTAATAGAAGCTCTCTTGTTTGAGGAAAGGATAATAACCATCAACAATTCCGCCAATCTTTTGGTTGGGAACAAGCCCCACTTTTGCTATTCATTGGGTCATTTGCAACCCGTTAATGAAACGCAATTGCATGTCGACTGAAAACTCCATCTGCAATGGTGGATGCCTCCACCACAGCTCCATGGGGGGCATTTTTAAGAAGACTGAATGACCACCCAACGTACAGAAGAATACAGTTGGAGCTACTGAAACAGAAAATTAGCACCATGCGAGGCATTATCCACAGGATACCCATAAAAAGCTACCCTTACACTTAAGAGATTCGAAAGTATAAATACAATTCAAAAACAATGGTTAAATTGAAAAGATTTCTAGAAATTTTGGCATTCAAATTAATTTAGTGCCCAACAGAACCAAAGTCGTAAAAAAGGGCAAATTTAATAATTATTAAAAAAAAAATAGAGTTTTTAAAATTAAAATTGAAACCCAAAACACTATTTAAAAAGATTTGCAAATGTATAAATTATAATTACATTATAAAAATATATTTCGATTTTATAAACAATTTTTGCTTTTTACGTTCAAAACTAACAAATATGTAGAAGTTAAAAAAACGAATTATTTCAAGACAGAATTATCTACCATTTATCAGATAGTAAAATAAAAAATTAAATAAAATCAACTTTTTAAAAGCGTTTCTCCATTTTGACACATTTTTCTAAAATTAAGTTGAAAAATTTTACGGGTTCGTTTTTTTTTTGTTTTTTGGATGAGACTTCAAATGCAACTAAAATTTCATACAATGGGATTGGGAGAAAGGAATTTAATGGCATTTAATGCAACGACTTGACAAACATTTTAGTTTTAATTACAAGTTGAAGCTATTTAAATGATGATGGGATGCTTAGTTTGAAACGATTCTTTAAAATGAACCCAAAGTTGCTTTTGGTTGTGTGACAAGTGCGGCGTAATTGAAAGAAATTAAAAACAAAAACACAAAAAGTAACATAAGCAACAACACCAAGAAAAACAATAACAACAGCAGCAGCAGCAATAATAACAAAAACAACAACAACAACTGCAATGATGATAATGATAATGTGCCACGGAAGTGGGTTAAGCTGCTTAAATGTTCTTTTTGCTCTCAACTCAACTTAACTTGGCTCGGGCCTGGGTCTGGGTCTGGGTCTGGGCACGGCTCTTTACAAAATCATTTTCGTACGTGAGTCTGATGATGGTCTGCAACTGGCAGTGCCTCATTCAGTGGCACTCTCTGAGTGTGACTCAATACTCTGATGTGCCTCTGCTCTCCTTTTTTTTTTCATCATTTTTATCTTTTGGCAAGACAAGGAGTAAGCAAGGGAAGAGGAGGGCATTTTCTTCTTGCATTTAAAATGCTCACGCATCAAATTTAAGCTGGCCGCAATTAAAACAGAGAAAGTGAATTTTAAACCCTCCCCTCTTTCTCTCTCTCTCTCTCTATCCCAGTCAGTTTTTCTGGCCAAAATGATTTATATATCACTTCAACATACACAACTAAGTGACAGCCATTTGGAGCTTTTACTCACGTGCTGGCCATGTTATGGATTCTATGTGGCTATTGAGGTTTATGGGGTCACTTTGTCTCTTACCTGCAAAAAAAGAAATAAGAAACGAAAAGATTAAATAAAGATAGGAATTAAAACATTTATGTGTAATTTGTTTTTTTTTTTTTTTTTTTTGTTAACAGGTCAAAAAATAAATATTACCTCTATAATGGCAGGGGGTTACAATTTGTTATTTTTTTCTTTTATGATTTTATTAGGTTCAAATTTTACAACTTGTTTTCTGTGGCATAGTTAATTTATGGCACGCTAACTGGAGCTCATCTACTACATGATTCCAGCGAAAGAGAACAGCAGCAATTTCCATTTATAGACATAATATTAGATATATGACTTTAGTTTAGCCACTCAAAGAACCAGGCTAAGCATTTGAACATATATACGGGTTCGAGAAAGTTGATATTAAGGGTTTTAGAGTGAAAGGGAAGCGGGTCAACGAAAGAGTGGGAATACCCTTATATGATATTTAAATTAGTTTTAATTCTATGGTCATTTGACTTATTGGAAAAGATTTATGTTTTTGTCCATCTTGTTAGTTTCATTTTATTAACTCTATGAATTTCCAAGATCAATTGAAGTGTAGTAATTTTATTTTAAAGTTTGTTTGCTTGGTGGTTGCAGAATCAGCTAAAACATGCTTTAATGTTTTATATTAATGAAATAATTTTTGAATTATTAAAAATTAAATTCATTTGTTTTGAGACTCTAGCCATACTTTTTAAGGATAGCGTTTTCCTTTGACCCCAAAAAATATCAAATAACTATTTCCTAAGTTTAGGTCCTAAAATTTTAAACCTAACAACACTTTATAAATTAGTTTATCTAAAAATTTGAAATATTAAATATCTTAATATAGGTATAAAAGTTAGAAAGTCTTTTTTATCAACAAGTTAATTTACAAATTAAAAAGTTTGTCAACTTCATCAATATTGAAAATAATCAATCATTTTCAATCGAAAATAATCTAAATTTCAATTTATAAACAGATTTATAAAACATAGGTATTTAAAATAAACTTTCAAATATTTATTTAAATATTTTGTATTTTAAGAATATGAAATTCAAAACTTTAGAAGCGACAGGACCTCACTCTTGTTGTAACACACAGAACTTCCTTTTACTTAAAAAGAACTCTGTTTTAATCAAGTTGTAGGCATAATTAAACTAAAACAAGGCAAAAGTATGTGAACCTCTAAAATTTTTATATTTATATTTTTTTCCAAGCATTAATTATCGATATAAAAATAGATATATACATATATACATACATATATATGTATATTCTAGGCCTACACGACGCCAGTGCCGTCTGGAAAAAGGAAGCTTAATGAAAATGTGGCGCCAGATGTTGCAGCTTCATCTAAGCCTCTTTTTTCTCCTTTTACTTCACCTAATACTTCTTTGGCCATGTTGTCGGAAGGCGTCAAGTGTTTTTAAATTGAAAATTTAATTAAAGAACTTGCCCCTTTTGCTATTGCTGGCCATTTTCCATGGCTGTTGCATAAATTAGCCAAGCAAAAGCTTATGGCTAAAGAAACCAATTTTACTCTTAACTTCATGGTCAAAATCACTGCAAATCGCTGTCAATATGTACATACCTACATATTAAATAACCAAGCCGGACCGTCACAAAGGCTTAACTAATTTGTAGTCTCTGTACTCTGTCCGTTGTCTATCTATGTATATATGTATGTATGTATATATATGTATGTACTATGGCATAAGCATTTTGATTTGATTCACACGCTTTTGATTTTCAACAATAACCATCGCACCCTTCGTCAAAGTCACGCTTATGGTCAGACAAAAATGGACAATCCACTAGCAAAATAGTGTAAATTTGTCATAAAACATAAAGCAACAGAAATGTACAAAACTCTATAAGACTGGCTAATGCTTTTCATACCCTATAACTATTGGTTAAAGGGGTATATACCTATGTATATTAATTTTATTTAAATGTAGATAATACCATATTATATTTGATATGTTATTTTATATATTATAAGTTTAGAAATCCAAAGAATGTTTAAATTTATTTATATTCGGGCTTAAATTGTTTTACGTTACTAAAAAATTGGATTAATTTGTTTTAAATAGATTTTATATGTAATCAAATACATATTAAAGTATACTTCTAATATTTCTTTTATTGAATTGTATTTAAATGTATTTCAATGTGCAGATTTTTTATGTTTTATAAAGAGAGCAAAATGATAGAAAAAGATTTTAACAAAGACAAGCAAGTTAACAGAGAATTATCGATATATTTTACATTACTGTGCTGCCAGATCAATTTTGCTACAACTGTTGGATTAATACGTTACACTTTACCTAAAACTGCAATTAAATCAAAATGCCTTTATTAGAGTAAGTTACATTTTTGTTTTTTAGTTTTTCACAATTTTGCAACAACTTGAAAACATAGATTTCAAATGCAGAGTATTACGATGTCGTAACTGTTGTAGAATTTTATTTGTTCTTTGTGTAAGTAGAAATAGTCGAAGTACTTAAATTAAGAAGCGGGTGGCTTAGGTCGTCGCCCTTGTCATGAGAAAATCCAAATACCAAAAGATGGAAAAACTTAAAAATGTTCGTTGAGAGGTTAATGAATGCCAACTTCAAATTCTGACTCATCTTTTTAACGCGTGCAACTTATCTACGTACATTTAAATTTTTAAGTCACAGCCAAAGCTAGTATAGATACAAGTTGGCTTTTTTTTTTTTGATTTATTTAAACTTCATTAAACTAAATGACATAAGCATAAAGATTTACGTAGCAGCGCATGGCTGTCAGGCAAAGTGTCAAATTTGTAATGAGCCAAAACGGCAGACACACAATACACGATAAACGAGTATGTTTATGCGAGTATGTTTATACGAGTTTTGTCTGTGCAGATACATATATGGTAAAGCAGGAGGAGATCGAGGTTTTTTGAGGGCCACGCCCCAGACATTTGATTAAAGAAGTTGTCACAGCTCGAATACCTTATAATTGAGCGTGGGCGTCCCCTTTGTTGTTGCTATTGCTTTTGGTTATTGTATTCGATCGCATTTATTGGTTTTAAAGGTTTGCCAGCAATTTGCATAGAAGAGCTGGAAAGCCTTGAAGTGGTCGCTTTGCGTATATTACTATTACTATTATTATTATTATTGTAAAGTCTTATAAAGTCAAAGACGCATATAGTTAATATCAGTTTAACAATAAAGAAGCGTAGCGACCTTGCCTTCAACTCACAATGGAAAACGTAACAAATTATAATTAATAATTTTCTCTTTGAATTCGCCGGAATACATACAACAGACAACAGAGCGATGGGTTGAAGGCGGAGAAGGATGATGATGCGGAGCAACCCACGTGCAGAAATCATCGTTCCATGCTTGTTATGAACCGGGAAGCAATTACCGTTATGTCGTCAAAAGCCATCAAGATATCAAGCATATGATATATACAAATATATACATACAAATATATGTATATATATAAGAATTGTATGCATGCACTTCCACTTAATGAGAGAGAGACACAGAGTGAGAGATACAAAAGGAGACGATAAAACTTTCATTTGTTTCGTTCACTCAAAATAATGAAAAATACCGCAAAAAATATAAATGATAGATACGTGGGACGTGAGAGAGTTAACTGAAATGTAAATGATCAACTAGTTAATACCTTTCATTAAAAATATCATCTACTCTCGGATGCATCTTAACAACATTTGAAGTAAGAAACTAATGTTTTAGGCAAAATGAAAGAGAAATATACAAAAGGGAGTTTACCAACACTGCGATAGAAGTTCGGTTTAAAATTTGAAGCACAAACATTGTTTTTATATATTTTGTAAATTAAAAATATTTAATGGATTTGGAACATAGCCGAGAAGACAAAATTGTTTTTCATACACATTTATCAACATATTAATGCCTAACGATTGACAATATTTAAATATATTATTAAAAAAAAACTAAATATAAAAGTGGAGGAAAACTTTTCAAGGAATATTCAACAACCTTTCAAACTTAATGTTAAGGGAGATTTAAACAAATTTAATTATTTGCTAATTTGTTAGAAATATTGTTTGTTTAAATAATGTTAATTAGTAGAACAAAGCTAATTTCATCAGAAACCGACTACCCATATGCAATTTATATCCAGAGTATGAGTATATCAAAATGCTTAATATGCATATCAGTTGCGCTGATTTGCGCGATTGTTGTCATCGTCGTCGACGATGTTGTAGCTAAAGCGTGGGCTAAACATCGGCAACGTTTGATACCGCAGCAATCGTTGTAAGCCCTATTTAAAATGTGGGCGTTAGAAAAACAAAAGAAAAACAAAAGAAAAACAAAAGTATTAAATGCATTTGTAATAACCCACTTTCGATAGGAAACGTCATTAGTATCGAAGGTTGTTGCTATTACTGTGGCTGTTGCTGCCGTGCCCAGGCTTAATTATTTTTCTTAGATTTCCGCTCTTTCTTTTCCGTCACTTTTCGATTAAGTGCTGAAAATCTGATTTGCCAAATGGTTGAAGACAAATGTTAAGTGCGAGACATTTTGGTCGGGCAATTAGCCAAGTTGTGGTTGTTGCTGCTGATGTTGCTCTTGCTGTTGCTCTTGCTGTTGCTGACAGTTAAATAACACAAACGTGCCGAGGATGCAACTGCTGGTTGTGCCGCCAAGCACGTAACTCAATAATGCGCACATTCTAACAGCAGCAACAGCAGCAGCAGCAACAAGAACAACTGCAACAACAATTAAGCTAACAATGTACCACACGCTACTAGCGGCAGCAACATACAAGTAAAAGTTGTTGTTAGTGCCGACTCGACATAATGAAAATCCGCTGTCTCACCCTTACCCCTTCATCTATCTTTTTCCCTCTTGTAGTAGCATCAACATTGTGCCAAAGACCCCCCCGTCCATCTCCTCGAACTCTTCTATCTTTCTCTCTCTCGGGGGAAATTGTCTAATGAAAAGCTGCTGTCGACACAAACGAAGCGTAGAAAAGAAGTGCAAAAAAAAAAAGAAATAGAAAAAAAGAGCATTGAGAATTGTAGGGATTGATGGGTGTGTTACTTTTATAGGGGGGGAGAGGGTATCCTATAGGAGGGGTGATACAACAAAGTGCTATCGATTAAGCCTTAATTTCGCCTCTCCATGTTGTCAACGTTTAGTGACCATCACGATAGGGATTTGATAGAAGAACAAAAACAAAAACTAAAAAGAATGAAAAGAAAAGTATTCTTTTTTTTTGTTTTTTTTTTTCGAGATGGAGGCAACTCTGGTTTGTTGATATGGGGTATTTCCCTGTATCACTAATCACTTTATTATGCCACTGTAACTGATGGGTTGATGTTGCATGTTGCATGTTGGTACTGGGCCACCGTTTAAATATAAACAGAGAAACTTTTATTTCGTTTATAAAAATTAAATAAGCGGAATATAATAAAGTTCTATATATTTTATGGAGTAAGCGTGTTTTTTTTTTATTTTTTTTTGATGATGAATTGTCTTAAAATCAAGTAAATTAGTTGTGGTTATGTTAACTGAAGTTACTTTAAGATTCTCGTTAAGAGTTGCATTCAATAATGTTACAAGGCCTTTTTTTTGGCCAAAGCTGTTTGGTAGAAGGCCAAGAGCCGCAAATTGTTTAACTGCCAGTAGTGGCAGCAGCTGCCAAGTGTTAATTACATGGCTATGGTCATGCTGCTATTGCTGTTGCTGTTGCTGTTGCACTCCAATTGCATCCCAATTGCAATTGCCATTAGACACTCCCCAAAAACTTGAAAATTTGCATGAAACTATTGCTCCCCAGTTTACGCCCCAAATAAATTAAAGGCAATGCCTTGCCTTGGCAATCATGACAAATTCTAATATCACAAATTCCTAGCGTGAAATTGTTTTTGTTTTCTTTTTGGCAAAACTTTTGTATCTCATGGCCAAAAATGAAATTATTTTCATAACTATTTAAAAGGGGGCCGAGGCAAGCGATTTTATTGCTTATATATATATACGATATACTATGTATATATATACATTTACATAGTATGTCTGGACAAATGAATTATAGAACATTATGGGGCAAGTTCCAGTTAACTGCAGAGCCAGCACAAATTACTAGCAAAAGGCTTAAGTTCTCTTGTTATTTGTGTGCCCAATGCAAAAGCAAAGTTGCAATTTTCTAAGGAACTCAGACGACGTCTTTGCCAGTATGCAAACAAGCCACGAAATAGACTCTAACTTGGCTAAAGTCAGATGAGTTGGTAAAATGTTGAGGTAGGTGAAGTTGTAAGGGAGTCGGAAATGCAACTTAATGCAAGAACTAGCTCAGATTGCGAAGGTGAGTTCGTTGCACCCGCTGGCAGATTGCAACTGCCACTCTCTATCTCTCTCTCTCGCTCACTCAGTCATTCTTTGTCTGTTTTCTCTTTCTGTACCTTTTGGCTTTTGTGGAGTTAAAGAAATCTTCGGTGCTCTTCCATCGAGCAGACGAACAAATAAATTGATTGATTTATGCCATGGAAGCCCTGCAGACAGGCGAGATCTTGAGTTGGTCATGGTTTTTTTTTCTTGCTGTTTTGTATCTGTTTTTTCTTCGTTTTTTCTCCCCCTTTTTTATCTTCATTTTTTTTTTTTTTGTTGTTGTAGTATTTTTGTGTTGCTGGTGTTCCTCTTGTTGCTTTTAATTATGGGCGTGCAAGAGTTCTGCCCAACCATTAGCAATTTTAATTTATTTATGTATGCGACCAACTAACTTCGACTCCAACTCCAGTTCAGAGTCGAACTCCGCCAGAGAGTCGGTGGAGTCGAAGTTAGTTGCTCGTCATGTCTTGGAACGAATGTTTGCATAAATTAATTTCAAATGCACAACATGGTCTAGAACACAAGTTGGGATGATAACAGCACAAATCCATAGACAGTCAGCAAATACTACAACTACACCAAATGAGGAAGAGAGAGTGAATGAGAGTGTAAGCAAGATGGAGACTTCAATTTGCTTGTTTCCTACTATATATATTTTTTTCTCTTTGCTTTTTGACTGACCATGACTTGAGCGAAAATTACATGCACTTGACCCTCAATATACAAAAAAATTTTAACAACGCAATCGAAAGCAATTTGTGAAAATCATCGAACAGAAACACACACACGCACACACAGATTGATTGACGAAAAAATTACGCATACGCCAAGTTGCTTAATTATATTATTTAAACATCATCAAAAATTATATAAGAATTTAAAGGCATCGACTCTTTAAATACCCTGTAACACCTTTTATTAAGAGCTATTTTGCTTATTTGAATTGTGAATTTACATTCAAAGAACTGCGCCATAATTGTGAATATAATTTATCGAATGAAAGCTTATTAATTGCAGTATTATCGTCTTTTCTTATTATATTTAAATAAATCAAATACTTATATTTAAATAATAAAGATATTTAAATAAATCTTTGGAGGTTTTAAGTGGAATAAATTATATATTGTTGCTATCTATTAAATAATATATATTTATTTACATATTGTTATATACATATGTATTTCATTGCATATTAAATAAACTTTAGTAGAGTTTTCATTTATACTAGAATATTACATAATTTTGAAGACTTAATTACTTATATTAATTAAATGAAATGCAGAACAATACCATATCATAATTAATTCAATTTCTTTCGATTTATATATAACTTCTTCACATAATAAATTTTATGTAATAAAGTTTTTTTATGGTCCCATGCGATTAAATTATAACGAGGTACGACTCTTTATATCTCCTTTTTATTAAATATATATTTAAAATTATAATCTATGCTTTTACTCTTTGATTCTCCAAGGTATTAATATTTAAAAACCCGAAATTTTTGAAAGTGAAACTTTGACTAATTTCTTGCCGGAGCTTATTCACTTTTAACACATTTTCTCCTATAAACCAAAATAGAAGACAATGCCTGGGTATTGTCCGATGTCGAACCAAGACCTTGAAAAGAGATTATACAAAACGTTTTAAGTAAAGATTTTTGGAATTTATTTTCTTTTGTTTTATTTTTGTTTTGCTTAATTTTATTTTATTTGGTTTTTATGTTCTCGCTAAATGAGCGATAAGCAAAGCATCATTATTTTTTATGCCAATTCTGGTATTTGGCCATGGTCAACAGTTTTAATGGTTTATTAGCTAATTTACATGTTGATTGCATATACAAAACTATTTTTAATTACTTTATGGCTTTATGGATGCAATTGCAGTTGAATCGTGACGATGCTGCCATACACACACACACATACACACACACACCCTCAAAATGTATTCAATTAATTTGTAATTTATATATTTTTGTCGGCCGATGCAATCTATTGGATGCGAACAACGGGGGGAACACGTGTCCATTTACAGATACCTTTTTTTTTTTTTTAATCCATGTAAAACATACAATGGAAATACAGTCATCATTCATTTTGAAATTGCTCAATTTTCGAAATGACTTTCCATTCAATTGAAGTTTTTTTTTAGTTGCATAGATATTGTCTTTTGTTTTCACTTGCGCCATCCAATTGGGTTAATCAATTATATAGACATTATGCATATATATATATGTATATATACACATACTTGAACATGTTTTCTATGGAGTATGGAGAGTGCTCAATCTTTGTTGCATTTGCCACACCTCCGACATCAGCTGCAATTGAAATGTCCATTAAGTGGCTAGACTTGTCAGCTGTCTGCATAGAATGTAAATGCGATAAAAATCTACCAAATTGTAGGGAAAACAACTATGCGAATTCATTATTAACTAGAATCATGAATGTATATATAAATACGAACCGACTTTAGACCATTAACAACCAATGATGACTTCACACTGACCTTGCCCATACACAGCATAATGATCATGCCTTGACATTGGCCTTTGCCAATAGTCAGGAATTTAAAAAAAAAAAAAAAAAAAGAACATTAAATATAGAAGTAAAGATTTGAGAATTTATTTTTTTTATGGTTTTATTCATTTTCTTGTTAGGAGTTGGGGTTTTTTTTTTAATAGCTTTACACGACGACTTCACCAATTAAACTGTAGTTACATAGATCCCCTCTCCACACCCCTCCAACGTGATTCCAAGTGCAAAGTGCTCGATTACGATTACCTCAAGTACCACAAGCAAAAGTGGCAAACATGTTTTCCTCTATTTGTGTGCTGGTTCAACTTTATTTTTAGATAACAACTCATCTTGGCGGCTGCCTGCATGATTAACTCGACTCAAACTCTATCTAACTATTATATTAGACAATAACAAAATGAAGAAAACGGCCAGAGGGCCAGCTAAATTAAAGACAAGTAGAAGTTTTAATACCCTTGCTTGAACTGAAATTTATTTAAGTTCGGAATAAGTGCTAATCATTTTGATGATTTAAGTTTTACATAAATTATAAAATATAGACCTTCATTTCGAACAATCTGCTATAAAGCTGATCGATTTTAGTTAATTAACTAAAAGAGTTATAGATTGAACTTTTTTAGATTCAATTAGTTATTTAAGAACTAATTTTTCAATTTTTCTTCAATTTCTTTCAATTTTAGGGTTATTTAGGGTTTTGATTAACTTTAACAACAAGTCCGATTTATTCAATACTACGATTTTATGTTGTCTTGTGTTAGTTTATTCAAAGTTACCAATCAGAGAACTATTTTATATAGAATCAGGATATATAACTTTAGAATCAATCAATTCAATTTCCTTGTATATAGAAATATGTCGATTTCTATATTCCCTATTCTATAGAGGAAAGTTTTCCTTTAACTATTCTAAAATTCATGCAAGCTAAAATCTATCTATCTTGAAATATTTATTTTAATTTTTTAATTTGTTTTAATAATTTTAAATAATATTTTAATTATATCTGTAAGCAATCTTTATTTAAAAAATACAACTTAAAAGTTATTTAAGGAAATTTTATTATTTACTTAGTTAACGCAATTAAAAATGTAATTAAAATCTTTTCTAACTTAACTGATATCTATATTATTTGAATGCCATAGTTTAGGTAACAGAAACCTTTTAATATTAGAATAATGTATGTATTTTAAAATAATGTTAACAATGAAAGTCTAATAATGCGGACGAATGATTCTTGTAATTAAAAATGATATATAATAAAAGATAATGCAAATGAAAAATATTGCAGCTATTGTTCGAAAGGTCGAGATGTATATAATTAGAAAAACTTAATAACTTGTTATCCGACTTATAATTTCTTACTAGAACTGATTGTTTCAGGAAGGAAGCTGTATTACAGATAACTTAAAAAAAAAGGTTGTAAGATATTAGTAATGAAAAATTTCATTTAAATTATTAATCTTCTTTTTTCTGTTGTTTAAGATAAATTGTTTATGCGTAACTACGATATTATATATGTAGTATATACATACATACATACATATAGATAAAATATTTTCTATAAGAACTAAAGTAAATTTAAAATTAATTTTAAAAAGTATCTTGTTATTTATTTAGATCTAGTAAAAAATGTTTAGATATAAAGTTGCAAAAGTTATTTTTTATATCGTTTATATGTTTATTTCACATAGAAATACTTTTTAAATTGATATGTATATGATGATTTTTAAATATAATTTATGTTTATTTTATTTATTTTTTAGTTTTTAAAGTTGAATCAACTTCTAACTTTACCGCGATACCCGGAAGATTGTAATAAATGTACCATAAATTTAGGAAAGGGTATAAATATTGTTGTTAAATTTTCTTATATGTTCATTTGCAGGTAGTGCTTAAAAGGCAATTAATGGGTCTTAAAATTGTTTTTTCTTTTTTTCCGGTTAGTCAGCAAACAAGGTTATAGCACAATTATTGACAATTAATTGGAAACGAAATAGTGATAAAAATGAAGAGAAGAAGATACGAAAAAAATAAATATAAAAAGATGTTTAGTATTTAGTTATATCTTTTTTAGTTTTTGGGTCAGCAATTTCTTTGACCGTTAGCCCATGTTCAACTGTATATACTCTCTGACATTAACCCTCTAATGCCCGGCATACATACCTGTAGCACTCGGCACGTAAAGTGCCGCAAATAAAACGTACGAAAAATTTAATTCTATTTAATAAGCGAATATGTTGCGTGCCATAGGCCCTGGATTGCTGCCGGTTCCATGTCTTCCTATCTATCTGTCCCTGAATCACCTATATTCACATATATGTATATATATATAAATATATATGTATGTATATGTCTCCATCTCTATCTTTTTGTATAATATGGCTCACTCGTGCATGCATGCCCAACATTGCCTCCACCCAACTCCTTCGAATGTGTGTGCGAGTGTAGTCATGCGTGCCACTTGGTACTCCAATCTCCAGGCAACGCACAAAGCATGCTCAGGGAAATGGTGCTAGAACTGTATAGAACTGGAGATGGGGATGCCAAGACGCTGTTTGGGTTGGCCAAATGTGAAAATAATCGTAAAAGGCAATTAGCGCCAAATAGCTTTGACACTCATTCAACTTAGCTGGCCATGTAGGTTACTTGCTATATACATTACACTACATTGCCAGCGCCTTGCTCCACTAATTTTACGTTTGACATTTGCTTTTTCGGTATTTTGTTTTACATTAGCCAAATTAATTTCATGTATGTATGTTGTATGTAGGTCAGGTGAGAATCTACATAATTGTAACTAAATTGGCCAAAACAAACACACATATTAGATATTTATCAAGACGGTTGAGAGTTGAAATGAGGTAAAGGAAAGAGCTAATAAAAAGGTTACTCCCGAGAGGCTAGCGACCCTTGAGTAATTGGCCAAATATTGAAGACATTTATATACATATATTATTACTATAGTATATCTAAGTGTTTTTTGTAATATTTGTTGACTTGTTTCTCTCTCTTTCTCTGTCAATTGTATTATTGAAGATGTATTTTAATTTATTTTTTCTAGTCATGTTAATGTTAATCTTTAATTTGTTTTGCTTAAATGGTTTTTAAAGGCAAAGATTTCTTTAAGACATTTAGTTCTTCGTTGTATTTGGGTTTTCTAATTAAATTAAGTTAATTTTATTTAATGCATTTTTTAAAAATTTAGCCGATACATTTCTACAACATCTACACAGATTTGTTTTTCAATGTCCTCCAATGTGTTTCTGCTATTTTATTTCTATTCTCTGTTCTTTCTTCCTTTTTTTAATTTGTTGAATTATTTTTAACCTATTTAAATATTATAACAATTTTATTTCCTAAATTAAGAAATTTTTTTTATCGATTATAAGACTTAAAATCAATAAATTTTCAATTGAAATCGCAAATAAAATGTAATTTAATGCAAGTTTTCTATTTCATAACAATAGTAAAAAAATGTATTAAAAAATATATTTCGATTTTATATATTTTTTAGAGAACGTTTTAATTAAATTTGTGAAACTTTAACTCATTAAAAAGATAATATATTTTAAAAAGATTTTATTGGATTGGTACTTTTTTCAAGCTCTTTGATATTATTAAGATCTTTTAAGATTTGTTTGGATTTCAGTTGTACATATATTTCCATATAAATTCTATCTGAAATTGTTTTATTATAATATCCAAATTATAAACAGGAAAGTAAAATTTTTAAATTAACTTGATCTGGAAGAATACAAGACATTTTCATTAACGCTCTTAAGCTTTCAAATAATTATAACTGAATTTAAAAACCGAGCAGAAACTAAGTAGTATCCTTTTTTTCTTTAATTTCCGATTTCTTTAGTATCAGCTTTTGCAACAAATTAATATAAGTATATTTATATATATTTATAAGATATAATTTATAAATACATATATATATATATTATCATTCGGATAAGTCGAGTTTTAAAGTTTCACTTATGTATTTAACGTTTCAAACTCTTTTCTATGCCGGAAATGGGAACAATTTAAATGGAAGCAAATTTATTGAATAAACCCTTTGTTCTATTTTCCTCCATCTGTCGCCAATTTTGAATAATGAAACGATATACCGCATATTACAGACATACAATATATATATATATATGTATCTACATATGTATATTGATCGGCATTTGATTTCATTTTTTCGATGTCAGTACTTGAACCTGAGTCATGCGGGTCTGCCTCTGGGGGCACCTTCAACAGTGTCATAGTCATGCAACAAAATTGGGTCTGCTGCATATATGAAACACCTGGGCACAATGGCCATGGAGATGGAGGAGGAGCGCCACTGAGCTGCCTGTATAGCCGATTACTCAACCCCCCGTTGGCTATATATATGTACATACATATATACCTATGTGTATTTTTGGAGAGTGGAAGCCAAAAAATGTTGAGCGTGCCAATTTGTAGGCAATTGACAAAAAGTCCCTCGAGTCTACTTCGTAACCCTCCATCCCCACCTCTCCACTCCTCATGCAGTTGAAAAACAAACTCAATGAAACAAAGACTCATAAAAATTGATAGCGTCCGGCGTAAAGTTTTATACAATTTTTTTTGGTTTTATACACTTTTGCTAACGGGCATGGACATTTTTTAGTTGAAAATTGACAATGCAAAATACAATTTAGAGCATCTTCTACTATATATATTTTTTTTGCTAGGATTGAGTTCTTTGATCGATGTAAATTGTATCCTTTATATAGTAGTCCTTTTGTATTGCAAAATTAAAATTGAAATTCTTAAACATTTGGATTGTTTTTAGAAAAAGAATAAAAGACATTTTAAGCTGGAAGTCTATTAATAAATTTGTTACTAAAATAATAATAATTAAAGTCAAATTTAATTATTCACAATTTTTATAAATCAGACTTATTAAATCAAGATCTATATTTTTTCGAGATATCTAATGGAAATTGGCTTATAAAAAATCCATAAAAATAAATACATCTACAAAAAAAACTATTTTATTACAAAGTTTATGACATAATCCAGATAATTATAAAAGTTTCAATAAAATGTTGTATTTTCAACATTTATAACTTTCAAAATATTATGACAAAACTAAAATAGAAATGTAGAAAGGGTATACAAACTTTAGAGTATGCAAAATTAGTTCATCATTTAACGTTTTTGAGTCTCTTTTTTTTGAGTTTTGCTATTGATTTTGATTTTTTATTGAAATGTTTTGCGTTGTTTTCATTGTGTTGCTGTTGTCTGACTGTTTATATTGACATATTTATGGCCTCAACCATGTGGACTACCCCAAAAAAAATAAAAAAACCGAAAAGTTGCATTTGAATGCAAAAACAAAAAGGCAAAAGAAAAATTTTTATACAAAAATCAACATAAAACATAAATCACAGGGTGCGCCAGCAACAAATAAACGAAAAAAGCCACAAAAAACACACCTTTCGGCACATTTTTTTTTGGTAGGTCGAAAGAAACTTATCATAATCTTTAACATCTTGACTCTAGAATCGTTTTTTTGGTCAATGGCCAAGTGAAGCCAGTTTAATTACAAGAATGTTTCTTGTTTATTGGGCAATATTGGCCGTCTTCTAGTTGGCCAATTTGATATAAATCAATGGCAATGTCAACGGCTGCCAGGAAAAAAAAATTGCCTCTTGGTTGACAATTCACGCGAAGCAAACGAAATATGTTTCAGCAAGCAAATTTATGTTTTAAGCCATAAATTTGCAACACACACACTCACACACATTGGTTACACACATACACACACACCCACCTGGGCCAACATGTTTATGGCCATCTAGGCAGCAAATAATGAAAATGTTTTCCATTTCGATTGGCAATTTCCGCAATTTCTAGTTATGTGTGCCCGGTACTGACTTGTGCCTGGTTGTGAAATACCCATGTACATATACCCATATATATATATATACATATATATATGTATGTACAGTGTACACTATCCTACTGACTACTCAAATATGTCGCCATTCAACTGCCAGATGACGCCCCTTTATCCATTTTTGCGGTCTCTCCACAGGACTATTTCATTAAGTTAAGGTCGGTTGAGTCACATGGAAAACAGAAAGACATTTTCCAGAGGACAGATGCCAAAGATTTCAATTATGAGAAGCTAAAACCATGTAAATTGTATATGCATATATTCCCATAAATATGTAAATATGAAGTTTAATTTAAACTTAATTATTTTACTTTGTTTTAGAAATATATTAAATTTCGATTAAGATATGTTTTACTTAAATGGGTGGACAATTATGTAACAATTTGTTATCTTATTATTAAATTATTGCAAATATGAAGAAAAATATGACAAAATAGCAAACATGTAGAAAATACTTTTTTCTTGGCTTTTAGTTTCAAAATTGAAAATATAAATTTACATATTTTAAATATAAAAGTATAAAAAAATTATAGAATATATTAAAAACTATCATATATAGTTTAAAGACTATTGCTTTAATATTAATTCCATTTTTCGAAACTATGGGATCTGTTTACAGGTAAATATATGTATAAACAAATATATAATAACAAATATATATTACAATACAGAGTGCTTTTGTTATTATTTTATTATTCACCAATAATTGTTATTATTTTAATTTTACCATTGTAGGTTAACCCTTCATAGAAAAAATCAATTTTCAAAATTTACTTAAAAAACAGCAATAATTTAAATTTTAAAACAAAAGCACGTCTGTTATAATTATTTCTGATTTCTTAAACATTTAGTATCAATAATAGCTCATAAATAATATAAAACTAATATAAAAGTTAATTTTTAAAAATAACTTTTTACAGTTACAAATACAAAAATCAAATATGATTTTTGTACTTTTGGAAGAATCAAATTAATATCCTAAGTTATTTGAAGATCTTACAACAATTTCAAATATGGAAATATCGATTTAAATTACATATCGATTTTATTATCATCTAAAAGAGGTCGTTATCCTTTAAGTTTTACAAAAGTAATTATGGCTTAATGGAAAAGTAATAGACCAACTTGATTAGGCTAAGGTATAGAGTAACTGCCATTTAAAATTAAGTTTTTATTACACTTGAAGTTCTTTAATCTTTTTCTCAGTTATTCTGATACCCATAAAAAATCTAATTAGAAGTAAGTTGAGAATTTTAAAAGCATTTTTTTATACCTATTGAATCAAAGCTCCGGTTATGTGAATGTGATAACTTTTGTGCGGCTCTTTGGTTACATTGGACCATTTGTACTATTTAACAATGATTTAGTGCCTCGTATAAGAAATTAAATGATATTACTTTTCAACTTATCCTCTAGCAATTCTAATGAATTCTAATAAATTTAATTTAATGTGATGCTTTGATGACGACTAAAAGAAGAGTAAATCCTTATAATTCTTTGCTTTTGGCCAAAGGTTCATTTCGGCCATTACTCCCTACTCAGTATCTGCACTTCTCATCACTCTCTCATCATATACTCGAACCATGAAATATTTGCATAATCTTAATAGTAATCTTCTCACTTATTGCGGTCCCTTTGCATATAGTTGGATAAGTTAATAATAATAATAGGTGCAACATACGTATCAAGGGAGAAACCAAAATGGAATAAAGCCAGAGATCAACAACCAGAGGCAAGCCATCGATATACATATACTATATACATATGTATATATAAATATATATATATGGAATCTATATGTAATATTCATGGCTAGAGCCTAAAACTAAAACCGCAGTATGGTCAATGCTATCTACGTTGAGAAGGCTCATTGTAAGGAAAATGGCCGACAGGCTTGTGAAATTTCATAGCCCGACTGTTTCTCTTAGTCTCAGTCTATCTATCTGTCTGTCTATCTGTCTGTCTGTCTGTTGCTTCATTTCGTTGTTGGCTGTCTACAGCAAAATTGAACAATGCCACTCAAAAAGTTAAAGTTCTGTGGGTCAGTAGAATTTTCTCAGGCCACCGCAATCAGTGGCCAGGCCGGCATAGAGAGAATGGCTACGCATGCGCTAACCAACGATGGAATCCCAGTTTGATGTTCGACTTGAAGTTGGAGTCATGTACTGAAGATATAACCCAACATGCATGTGTGGTACTAATGAAACCATAAAAATCAACCGCAGACACAAAACTCAAGGCGGTGGCAGTGAGAAGTCTTAGGGAGTGAGGGAAAAGAGGTTGAGAGGGCAGCAGACTGAATGAGATGAAATCTTCTTTTTGCTTTTGGCTTATAACCTGTACAGACTTGAACGGCTGGAAATTTTGTGTTGTTATTAACGTGTGTCTTCTTTTGCTCCGTTTTTTTTTTCTCCTCATTTTTGGTCAGAATGTATATGGGTAATTTGAGTTTTGAGAGCCAGGGCTGGGCTGACCACAAAATGACTTACACACAGAAAGAGACAGAGAGAGAGAGAGAGCGGAGATCTAGAGTCAAGTTAAGTTGCATGCAAATAATTACCAGAGGAAGGGCAAAAGTTGCCGGTTGTAGTATGTCACTCAGTCAGTTGGACAAAACAATGGGAATGGGCCATGCGTTGAGATTAAACATTTCCTGCCTACACACTCTCACACACACACATACCACACACACAGCACATAAGTGAAATCTGTCAAAATAATCTTACAGTGGCTGCTGTTGACACAGGTAATTAAGCTTAATTACGCCATGAGAACTCTCAGTATATGCTTCAGTGGTAGTTACTAAAAAACTGTGAAACATTAGTGTGTGTGTGTGTGTGTGTGTGTGTGTGAGTGTGATCGTGTGTGTGCATGTGTGGCAGTGCTGTAATCTATTTGAGGCCTAAAGAAAGCTAAAACAAATTAAGAAAAAAGCTTAACAAATTTTTCAAAAGCCTAAAAACAGCTATACAAAATTTTAGTTTAAGTTCAACCATAGAAAAAATATATTGTGGTTAATAATAATAAACACAACGTAAATGCTTCTTCTCCTTTTACAAATAAACTATTTATAATTTGTACCCTTTTTTGTAAAAAAGTTATTTGTTCAGCCAAGACAGCAAAAATATGAGATTACTTTATTTATGCTACTAAATTCTATAATATTAATATATGTACATACAATACAAAATTTAGGAATTCAAAATTATTCACTTAAACAAAAATTTTAATTTTTGAAAGATTTTTTTTATATTTTTCTCAAATATTTAACTACCAGAAAAATATGAAACTGTAATCAGAAATTTGAAAATTAATCTTCCACAAATTAAAGAAATGTTAACTACTTATACAAAGTTTAAGGAATAGAAGCTCTAAATAGTTTATAAAATTGGCCACAATTTATTAATATCTGAATATAATATAAATGTTCAAATAAATAAACGGTTTACAGGAATGTAATGCATATGTTAAATGTAAACTAATAATATGTTAAAAGAACATATTCAATGTAAGCTTGCCATATGTTAAATGAATATGTTAAGTTAGCTTACACTATGTTAAATGAAATGCTGTTAACAGAAAAAGTCTGAGAGTTCTTTAAAGTTTTTCGAAACTAAAGTTAAAGTCTAAAAATAAAGCCAAATTACTGTAACTAATATTCTCGCAAGATTTCAATTTTTTCTGCTTTCGCTATTTACAAAATTCCAGAACTAACAACAAAATGGCTAAAGTGTCTGCACTCGCTAAGTGACCTCCATGGAAGCGGGTAGAGTACAGGTAAAGCGGGGAATAGTGAGCGGGCGAGGCAAGGTCCATATATACAATATAAAATAAAATGAGGCTAATATGCGTATTTATGATACAAATGCCTCTCTACATGTACAACTCCACTTTCACAAACAAAACAGCAAAAAAAAAAAATAAAATAAGAGCTGCAAAAACGTGTCATAATTTTCACTTTTTTTTATAATTTTTTTTTTTGTTCCACTGTTGTCACAAATTCTCGTATAACTTTTGCTTTCTGGCCGGGATTTGTGTGTTCAGCATGGTGATTTTATTTTTTTTTTTTTGGGTCGTTCATGACATAACAACAGAAATTTATCACTTTGGCGAAAATAAACAGAAAATAAAAATTTACATAAGAAATTGCAATGTGCCTTGTGACAGTATCGGGGGGCATATCTGGATGACTGTGGCTGCTGCTGGGGCGTGTCTCTATATATGTGTGTGTGTGTTTGTGTGTATTTGTGTCTGGCTGTGGCAATTATCATTTTGAAGGAGATCAGAGAAGAAGGCTAGGTATCCTGTGGCATAGTTGTATGTATCCTGCCTATGTCATTTTGTTGGTTTTTGTGTATTTGTTCTTCTTTTTGCCTTGCCACATCAATGGATAATTTACAAGTCACGTGTGTATGAAATTGAAACAAAATGCGCATAAATTTTGTAAAGACGGCAAGAAGAAGGTAAGGCAAGGAGAAGGCAGGGTAAAGCTGGGTAGGGTAAATGCATGGCCTGGCCCAGACCCAGGCCAAGTCTTTGGCCAGGTCTCTAGTCTTTGCGTCTGTTTCTGTCTCCATCTCTGGATATGTTGCTGAGGGGCTTGTCTTGGCACAACATTTAATATTAATGAGTTATAGCACATAGCCTATATGTTTGACGATGCGTTTCTTTGCTTTTGGGGGCTGTCGTGTCTTGTGTCTGGCCAGGCCTGTCTAGGTCCTTCACTATACATATATTCCACTTGTATGTGTATATGTTGTTGTTGTTGTTGTTATCGTTGTTGCTGTTGTTAAGAGTTGCATTTTAGTTGGAGGTTCTTAAAATGCGCGACGATGACTGCACTACATGTTCAAGTGGGCAACAATAACAACAACTGACTGACTGACTGACTGAATGTCTGACTAACTGAGTGCCTGCCAGCCTGACAAAGGCATCCATTAAAGGATGTTTCTTGCTCTTGGCCATGGCCAAGCAGTGCTACACTCTCTTCCATTCCATTTCGTTTTCTATTAATGCAGATTTATACACTGTATCACACCCTACAGGCATTTGGCCCAAACCCGCCGTTAACGCATTTAAACCAAGTCATTTCCGTGACATACTTTGCTCTTGGACTTGGTGTAACTTTTACTTGTATATCATGTTGCTATTGTTATGGCCTGCAGCCACGGATGACATTAACCCAAGACGCTTGGCCATTAAGAAAACATTAAACTCGATATCAAACAGATCACAGATACCCAGCCAGCTGGCAAATCTCAATAAACTCAATTAGATTACTAACCAACATTCTGTTTTAGCCTCCAGGCTCCAGGGTTGTGGCATTAAAATGAAACCTGCACCAAAACGCACGCCAAATAAAATATATAGGTACACATATTGAACATATGTATATATGTAAACATATAAATGAGAGGTGTGCTTCAAAAGTATGCAAGATTTATAAGAAACACAAGAAAATAAGAGGAAAAGCAAATTTAAACGTTTGAAAAATAAAGAGTAGCGATGGTAAAAGAAAATATATAAAAAGCCAAAATTTAAACTAACAAAAACTAATTTTTTGGTTTTGAAAATTTATTTCAAAAAATAGCTTTTTAAAATGTTCTACTTTGATTCGATTTATTGATATTAAAAGACTTTTAAATTAAAGTAAATATTCTTGCAGACTTCATTTGTAAAATTTTATATTAAGTCCATCAAAAAATAAAAGTTTCCATAAAAACTTTTATTTTTTGATTTTGATACTGATTTCTGCTGCAAATTCTTATTTTGATTTTAAGACATTATGTCTTTGATATTAGTTTCTAATAGGAATCGTAAAGCTTACTAAAAGACTTTTTACTAGTTTAAACTTTTTATATAATTATAACATTGATTTTAAATTCGAATGCTGTTTTCCTCTTCTACAATTTACCTATTATTATTATCAAAAGTTGAAAATTAATTTTTAAACTTTAAAGAAAAGCTTCAATTTACATACATGCCAGTACTAACAGCTTTTTAAAACTAGAATAAACATAAATATAATATATGTATAAATACAATATATATATATATGGTGGTATTCTGATACTACATTATATTTTTCGAAGAAATAAATATTTATATATCCAAGAAGATTAAGTTATTACGATATTAATTCTATAATAATTTTGTATTTTATTATATTTATATTTATTTCAAAATAAATTTCAGTAGCTTGGATTTTTAAAATATTCTTTACTTAGTTTGATTGAAAATCTTGAAATAACTCACAAAGAATAAAAATCTTAGATACTAATCATAAGTCTGATATAAATCATTTTAATTTTAAGCTTTTTGAGATTATTCTATTTAAAAGTATTCAAAAATGTATTTTATTATTTCATATTTATACATTAAAATGAGTTTTTTTGTCTTTTATAAAATGTAATGATATTTATAAGTGTTCTAGTCTCATATTAAATATATAACTAACTCTTGATAACTACTAAAGATAAGATTAATTTGTTGATTTTAGATGCTACATTTTGATTCATTTGAGTACGCTAAAATAATAATAAAAATTGTTATTATTAACTAGAATATTTTTAACTAATATGTGTCTTACTGTTTGTTAGTTTGAAATACAATAGTATAACTAAATCTAAGTATTTATTTCCAAACTTTTAGATTGATTAGAGGAAGATCAACATTTTGTCATTGGTCTTTGAATTTGAATAAGAATAAAGATCTCAATTTATGTTTCCTAAACTCAAGATTGATTTGACGATTTTTGTTGATTTAGCAGGCACATTTTTAGTTTTTTTTTTTTTTTTGGTGATATTTATCGCACAACTCTCTTTATTTTTTTTTTCGTTATTTTTTTTAGCTTGCAGCTGACAGCGCCTGACTCGGTGGAGGCCAAAACTGGAAATCAGAAAAAAAATCAGTTTCCCCCTCGACTGACACGACGACAACTAGCAGACATGTCAGCACAGGCTCTGGCCTCCAGGCTCTTGGACAACGACAACAACAGCAACAACGACGACTTGGCGCAGGTTTGTCCAAGTCCAACTGCAGAGTTGAGTTTGTCAGATAAGCGACCGCAGCGTCAGGCAATGTAATTGACACAATTTGAATTTATATACTTAGATACTATACCATATAGATATATATATATATATATATGAATAGTATATGTATGTATTTTTTTTCAATGCGACAAAATGCCGGCAAGGTGACTAAGCCCCCATTGAGAGAGCTTACGATCCTGTCTGTTGCCGCATTGGCTTGTCCTTGGATGTCGCCGAACATTAATCATCCAATGGCTAAAAGGGTGTGGCAATGGCAAACAGTAACAAAGCTTTTCGGCTCAGTTTGTTTTAGGCCAATTGCTGAATACATTTGCATACTCACATGATGGAACAATCCCAACCAAACAATCCGCCAAATGAACCAAAACAATGCCACATGCCATGCGGCACTCTTTTGGCTGATTAACTTTTTGTAATTTGTATATTAATTAGCCATGTGGGAGTTGTTTAAAAACTTTAATTGAAATCGACCCTCCAGCTCCTCAAACCCATCTCCTATCAGACAATGCGGATGTAAATGAACCGCAACTGAATCTGAACTTACGGAAGATCCCCATTCAACCGATTCAACTACAATAAAAAAAAAAACCAAGATTCCAATGCCAATGGCAAAGGGCAGTGTGTCAGTTGACTTGGCTTATATATACTGTTTTTTTAGGTTTTTGTTATTTTTGTGGCTGCGTCATTGGCACCCACGAATTTCTAGAATTTAAAAAAGATGCCATGAAACCGATATGGTACAAGCAGATGAAGCAACATGCGGCATGTGGCATGAAACATTAGTGCGGTTGGTTAATTTGTAACAATTGAATTGCCCAAGACTCGACCATCTCACACAAGTTGAGTAAAAGTTCAGACGCAGAATAGAAAGGTGTTAAAAATTGGCAATTGGTGAACTGAAGTGGGCGTATGCCAGAGGGAAACAGAGCAAAAGACCGAAAGTGAGAAAGAGAGAGGGATATTGAGAGGCGTGCCACTCGAAACTAAAACCAAAAGGTCATTACACTTACATTACGGTTCTCTACAAATTGAAGAAAAAAGAAACGATTGCCCCCTTATGATGGATAGATAGATTTTGCCTGCCCCTTGTCAATTGGCAGCAGTGAAAGTGTCAAACAAATGACAGACAACTGTCACATGGATGTGGGCAACAATGGGTTAAGTGCCCATTCAGAAGAATTACAAACATAACAAACTATACAGAAATCGAACATTTGAAATCATTTTATATCTCTGAATAGTTGCAACATATTGAAATATATTATTGAACATTTTATTGAAAAAAGTTATGTGGAAATTTTATATAATAATTTATCCAAGCCAAATACATGATTTACAAAATTTTCCCAAAAGAAATTAAGTGAACTGATTCGAAATGCGACTTGAAACCTGTTTTGTAATTGTTGTAGAATTTATTTTGAAATACCAAATATTTCATATTTTTATTTCTGACTGTAAACTTTATAGCTTATCATTATATGAATTATTTATATTTTTATGTTTATTATATATATATACATATATACATACGTCGGGCACTATTAAACTTATTTTGCAAACTATAAAATAATAAATATTATTTATATATTTTTATATTATTTTTGAAATATATTTTACATTTTTATCGGGTACTGTAATTATGTAACTTCTTTCAGTTAAATTTTATGACTCCAAAAATAATGATAAATTTTAAGTTTTATTTATAACTTGAAAAATATTGATTGAGTGACCACAAGAATAATTATTACTTAAGTTTTTTGTTTATTTATTTTATTTATTTTTTCAACAATAAAACCTAAATTTATTGTAATATGACTAGCATTATTAATACACTTCATAAATTAAAAACAACCAAAATCCACTAAATATCTTGGGGAAAATTAAAATTCCACTTTTACACATATTATTGGTTACATTTTTGTATCCAAATTTTTATTTATAAACGTTGCAGTTGAGGTCAAATGTGGAATTTGAACAACTATTATGAATATAAGGTCATTTCTGAACATATTTTCTATATGCATGTTGCCACTTTTCAAATTAGTTAAAGACTGTTTCAATTTGGTTAATACATATGCTTTTTTTTTTTCTATTTCTTTTTTTGGTGTTTTTGTTTGGCAATTTGTATTTAATTTTAATTCCATCAATATTATTTCCCAATTACTTTGATCTAAATCCATCAAACGGTAACGGCTTTTGTTTATTTGCCACGCCTTTTTCATGCATATATATGTACATATGTTTGATTATATGTACGAGCAGATATAACATACGAGTATATATATACATATATATATATTTATATATATATTTGGATTTTTCAATTTACCTTTTGTTTTGTGGCGTTATTTATGCGCATTTTAAGCTTGTTATTTTTTAATCACACGCCCTTTTTCGCCTTCTTTTTGTATGTACAAACCTCTCGCCATACCCTCCCACCAATAAACCCGCCCCCTTGCTGTCTACAATCATCCTGCAACAAGCAATCAATGGATTGGATGGAGGGTTGGATGGATGGTTGGATGGATGGATGTGTGGAGTGAGATACATTTTCCAATTGGCGTTCCCTGTTGTTATGTATTTTTAATGAATATCTTTTCAACACGTTGCAGTTTTTTTTTCTTCTGTTTTTTGTGTTCGTATTCGAGAAATCACATATTAATCAAGCAATGTTCGTTTCGATCTGTTCGACCCAGTTTACAATTAAAATTATGACAGGCCGATTTTTTTTTTATTTCTGTTTGTTACCTTTTGTTTCCGCTTGAAGTTGGTAGTAGCTTTTATTACTATTATTATTGTTGTTGGGTTTTTCTATATTCTTTTTTTTTTTGTTTTTTGGAGTTATTTTGTTTTTTGTAGGGGTTTTTGTTTTGTAGGGGAACCCGCAGTTAATAAAACGTAATTAAAAATTAATATTTAATGCGTGGCCCGTTGCTGCTGCGTGAGGCGTTGGCCAATCTATTAGTTAATCTGGCCTAATAATAGCCTCTAGACAAGACCTTTTTTTTTTTATTGATTAATGACCATGCATGGTCATATATATATGTATGTATATATAGATTAGTTATAGGTTAAAATCAGATTAAATCAAAACTTACAATTTGGGTCAGCTTTGCGGTTAAATCAAATCGATATCTATTCTGACTTGTCTGATGGGACTTATATGCTCCTCTTGCTCCTGCTGCTCCTCTTTAGCATATAAATCAAGTCAAAAACTCATGCTCATAGTCAATTGTAATAAAGACATGCCAATCGAGCAACGCCCGCGCCATGTCAGCGATGTCAAACGTTGACGACTCGCAAAAACCAATCAACTCAAAGTAAATCAAAAATCATAAAATATTCCAGCCTCAATGCACACACCACACACACACACAACAGAGCGTAGGTAGGATTTGCTAACTGCAGCTGACAACGAGCCAAGTCAACTCAAGTCAAGCCAAGCTAAGGCAAAACCAATGCCAATCCAAGCCACAGGCTCTCTGAGATGGAGCATGGATCCCAGCACTATATTCAGTCTCTATTCACCATTTTGGCTCCCAGGCCTTCTCTGACTGACTGTATCGTATCGATGACGTTGGAGTTCTTCCTGTTAGCTGCTGCTGCTGCCTTTTATAAATAAAATTTGCATAAATTTAATAAACCCTCTCGTTCTAGCAAAGAGGCCACAAAAGGCAGTGATTTTTCGGGCCATATGTGTGTTAGTGTGTGTGTGTGTGTGTGTGTGTGCATCGCACTTGTTAGTTTTGTCTGCCTTTTGGCCATGTCGGTGTACCGAAACGGTATGGAGGATTTGTGATTTACCGATTTACCGGTGAGGAGCGGTTTGTCACAAATGCTCCGTTGTCTCACCCAAAGACCCATAAATAAAAAACGAAAAAAAAAAAAAGAAAACTACAAAACACACACAAAAGCCAGTGGCACAAATAATGATGACATTGCCTAGGGAGAGAAGGGGTTACGATATAGAGTTCCCTCCTATATATGTATGTATGTATGTATGTATATATTCCGCCCATTTTGTTGGGCTATACGCAGCACGTTCTCATCATTTTGCACGCATAAATCGTTGAATTTTTGCATTTTTGTCAGTTACCAGCTTGTTAGTCGCTCCAATGACAATGAAGCCCCATTGGACATAAACCAAAAACTACAGAAACCATATTGTCATAGCTACACTTTCCAACTACAATTCCTGTTTCTAGTTTTTGCATATTGCCCCCCTCTCTTTCTCCAGTATATTGCTTTTCCTCTCTGGATGATGATTTCTGCCAGAGATGGTTGGCATTTTAATTTGAGTCGTTACCTGGATCTGGAGGGCTCTGCTTTGTATATATGTATGTATACTATATAAATATTTAACTTCCTGGTTTTAGTCAAAGTGCGGCCACAAATTAATGTCAAAGCCAAAATGTGAAAATGGCATTTGGCTAGCCGCAAACAGCGTCAGACTTGACCATAAATTTTCCAAATAGCGAAAAAAAAATGACAGAAATGCGTTTATTGACCAAATGTGCAGCAGCTCATCGATTACGAGGCCAAGGCACTGCATTGCTGTTGTTGTAGATGTTGTTGCTGTTGTTGTTGCTGTTGCTATTGCTGCTGCTGCTGCCTTGACCATTGCGCATGCGTCGCGTTGCATTGCGTTGCATCGCATTGCTAGTTGCCTTTTGGGACAAACAAGACGCAGGTTTAGCTCACACACATGTCGTATACGTAATATGTTGTCTATGTTATGTTCGCCATTTGTTTTGTCAGTTTATTTTTTTTTCTTTCTTTCTTTCTTTCTCTTTCTCACTCTCTATTTGTTGCATGGCAGTTGCATTGCACATTCATAAATAAATAGAAATACAGAAATATATTGCTAGCAATTTATTTATAAACATTTCGCATTGTAAAATGTCGCCCAACAGGCAACATGAAGATGAAGCAATTTTCTACAAGTCGTTTGGCTTGAATAAATGGCTAAACGAATGAGCCAGAAAATAGCTAAAAAAAAACAAATAAAAAGTTTACTTTATTTTTAATTTCATATACGAACATTTTAATTTAATAGAGATCATTTTTTCTATTTGAGTTGCTTGGATTGCAATTTGACTTCAATTTAAATGTAGTGAAATAAAAACTAAAAGTGTAATGAAAATTGCCTCTGTATCGCTTGAACCAGGGCTACCAAATAAACCACTTGTTAGCTTAAAAATGTTTTTTTTTTTATTGAAGTCTGCATATTTGTGTTAGGTATTTTCTTTTAAAAGAATCCTAGCTTTTATATATGTACATCTAACTATTTCGAAAAAAACTGAACTATAGTATTTAAGGCCGATTTCCATTAACAATGCATTTTAATTTTAGTTTGTAATTGCAAATAAACTGTAAAACTGATTTATTGTTGCTGTAAATATATGAAATGGCTTTTTCATCTTGTGTATCTTAAAGATCTTAACCGATTAAGATAGACGGCTCTAAGAATAACTTGCGAATTTGATAATGCTATATATATTTTATATGAGACTTCTGTTTTCTTGATTGACTTGCGTACTAAAATTTTTACCTTCGTCTTGAAATGACTATACACAAATTCCATAATTGATGTATGTCTGATTTTATGGGGTTTACGTAACGTTCGCAATTGGATTTATTATGACTTTCAAGCCAAAGAATTTGAATTATCAGCAATAACAATTGAATAAAACTCCAGCATATAATTTTACACATTGAAATTATGAATATTTATGTTAATTATTTTAATAGTAGCTAATATGTTGATTAGCATAGAAATTTATGGCAACTCCTTTACCGGTATGTAAGTGTAAAAAAACGCCTAAAGAAAGAATTCGATAAAAAAAAAGAAAATGTGCGCAACTAAAAATTTATAATTTAAGTAATATATTTTCAGAAATTTAATTGATTGCTAAGATTCAAAAAATAAAAGAATTATTTAAAAAGAAAAAGAAATATTATTTATCTTTTGAGAAAATTTAGTTTTCAGCTATAATATTTAAATCAGATAACAATGTATTTACATTGTATTCAATATTAATAATGTATCTATACTCTGCATTTAAAATGTTGAAATTTAACAATGGTTCAATTAAAACTTTATGATAGTAAAATCTAGACAAAAAACGTTTTCCATTGATTCGCAGATGCCATATTTAGTTTTAGCCATTAAGTGCTTCTAATATATTTTTAGCCACATATATTTCCTTTTTTCTTGGTCACCACTGACTGTCGTTTTAGTGGCATTTTTGTTTGCCAAAAACGGGTATCTTTTGCCTTGCCAATCCTGCTGCTGCCTGTCTAACTGGCTGGCTCTGTTACGAGCATTAGTTTTTTTTTTTCTTTTTAACAATTTTTTATTTATTTTGCTATTTTTTATTTTATTTCTTTTTTTTTGGCTGCTAAGCGCGCTAAATGTGTGTTACTTCCGAACGTTTGTTGGCAATGTCGTGAGCCTGGTTGATGGCCTGGCAACATGTAAGACAGGGAACAAGGCAGTCAGCCAAAGCCAGCCAGCAAGTCTAATGCATGATTTATAGTAAAATATTTATTTTACTGTTAAGTATGTAAAAGAGTATATATGTATGTATGTATGTATGTATGTATGTATGTATGTATGTATGTATATGCCGCATCTTTGGAGTCTGCCACGGATGGGGGTGCACACCACTGAGACGGCAACCAAGTAGAAGACTTTTTTTTTGGATGGGGACAGGTTGCTGCTGGTGCTACGGCTGTCATTGTCTATGTTCTTATCAGTGTGCATGCAAAATAAAATAAAAGAAACAAAAAAAGAAAAAAGTGTCTAACTGTTTCTTTAAGTTTAACTGTAGCTTGTTAGTTGGTTGCTAATGTCACTCATACGACACGTTGCCAACAGACAAAAGAACAGAAGGAACAGAAGCAGCAACAGTAGAAAAAGATAAAATATTAATGTCAAATGCTAGTTACTTATAAATCAAATGTTATCACCAGATGACCCAATTTTCTTCTTAGCCAGAATATAGCTGTAGTTGTTGTTGTTGCTGTTGCTGTTGCTGTTGCGATTGTGGCTGGGGTATTTTTTTTTTTATGTCTTTTCAATAGTTAAAGCGTGTCAAGCATAAATCATCTAAACACACAGCAACTTATCTCAATCGATTTTGCAGAGGGCCATGGATGGAGGGACAGTGTCACATTACTTGGCAAGAGGTTGAAATCTTTCACTTTTGCACATAAAATTAAGCCAAGCGCTCTTGAAAAATTATGACAAGCCAAGCCAAAGCCAGGCACAGAGACAAACTACTTGTGGCAAGAGATTGAGGAGGGAGAGAGAGAGAGAGAGAGAGAGAGAGAGAACCCCACACAATTCTTGATAAGCATCATCATCGATTTTGCATGAGTGAGCGACGAGCTCACGTTTAAAAGCATTTTTCCTTGGCTTAAACAAAAGTGTCATAAATCTTGCAAAAGAGAGTGAGAGAGAGAGAGAGACAGAGAGAGACACAAAAGAACTTGACACAGTGAAATAAATACGCAAGGGGAATTGCAGCAGCCACTGCAAAGAACACAAAATACAAAAGCCAAAAGAGTCTGGGCCCAGAGCTCTAGTACATAGCCAGTGCCAGTGCCCGTGGTAAAGCCATGGCCAGAGCCTGGCTAGAAGGATACTAATGCACGTAATACGTTCCACTTGAATTGATAACAATGGGACTGGGGGCCTGGGGGCCCAATACCCAGGCCCCTATGTCTCTGACGGACAGCTGCTGTTTCTGTTCCCGGCTAACTCATGTGGGCGACCAGCTTGGAGTGCGCGAACGTGAGCCTGCAACAATGGACACACACACACACACACACACCAAGTAGATGAAAGGAGACCTAGAGCAATCTTTGGCATTGCATTGTGTGATGTGATACGATGTGAGATCCTTGTGAGCAAGTGCGTTGCTCAGTCTATTAGACCAGTCTTTTGTCATCTCCAGTTCTATCTTGGTTTAAGTTAATTCTTGATAAATTTGTGATATGTGACTTCCTGTGCATGTTATATTGTTCCCTTCACCTTTGTCAGCATCCCAAAATTGTTAAGGCCTAACAAACAATTTGTAGCGTAGCCAACACACAAAAGAAAAAGAAAGAAAACAAAGATACAAAAAAAAAAAAGCTTAAGAAGATTAATGACAAACAACAAATTGCGCCCAATGTCGCATTAATTGAGGCAATGAGGCGCTTGAATAAATGCATGAGTTTACAAAAACAAACATAAATAAAAATAAATTAACAATATTTAAGAGAGACACAAAAAAAGGCGAAAAACTAAAACCTAAAAAGACTTCTAAGAAAACATTTTAGCCAAGGTTGCTTACAAGATTTCGGCTAAGATGATCTATGCATAATAACAAAAGATTTGTGGTAAAACTTTAAAAAAAATTTTAATTGCCGATTGGTAAACGCATTCATTAAAATTTTAAATTGGAAAACTTGATGAGTTCAATAGTTTTATATATTTTTTTTAATGAGTTTGTCAAATTCTTTTGAGAATATTATGTAATTATTACATTAAATTGCAAAAAAAAAACATTAACTGAGATTTATTACTCGTGTGCTATCTTCGCTTTCAAGTTTATTGTATTATCTAGTGAAGATAACTGATTATATATACATATGTATATAAATATATAAATATAATAAAAAAATGGCAATAAAATGAAAAGTTTACATCGAAATTTATGAATTTGGTAACCGATAATTTCCATCCCAATTACGTTTTCCTTTGTCTTATATAAAATTGTATATCTGATTTTAAATTAATGGTTAAATGGAGATCGTTCACAAATTTTTAATATGCATTCTCAATTAGTTAAACTTTAATAATAAAATTGCTTCTCGGAGGCAATCGTGTTGACATGGCTATATTAACTCAGTTTATGGTGCAGATCGGGAAAATTTATACCTGATATAATCGAAGAAGCTTTTTTTTATAAGAATTAATATACTCTTTTATTGATGTTGTAAAAATTGGCAGTTATCATTTAGTTAGAGAGCTACTCAATTGTCGATAATTGGCTTACCTGCAAATTTATTTTAATAATTTTTGATTTAATGGTAAAAGGCATTGATATAAATTCTTGATCAGCCTTTGAGTCTAGCATATTTATTGTGAGCTTTTATTAATTAACTTTCTCATTTCTTTTTGTTATTGCAAAAGATAATTTCACTTCGATCATTTTCAACAATTACAAAAGCAGAACTAATGGTCTTTTCTATATTTTATAACTAAGATATTATATCAAATTATAGATCGAATGCTATATATAACTATTTGTATGTCCTACGATATATATTCTTTTTTTATCAATAACCTATAAACAATTTAATATATTGGCCAATAAGAAACATTTTTAATTTTATCAAAAGTCTTTCTTCAGGAAATGATATATTTCAGCTGTTTGTTGATCAATTTGTTCAGATACACATATATGTATATATAAATTATTTTAATATATATTGCAAAAGTTTAATTAATATAGAATATTATACAATAATTGATAGCATTGCCTAAGAATTCTTTTTTTATTACTGTCTCCTTAAAGCAGCTAAAATTCTCTTCAGCTATGATTAAAATTAAAGTATTTTCAAACATTTTAATTCAAAATTCCATTGCAACACTTTTGCTAAACAAAATAGTTTTTTCAATAATTTAAAAACATTCTGTTTAATTTTGGTATTTAATTTTTAAGATTTTCAACTCATTCGTTGTATTACTAAAGACGTATATAATACAATATGTATATATATATCTGTATGTATGTATGACGCGTGTGGCAAGTTTCGGTTAGCGGTTAAGAGACAGCAACCACCACCAACGCTCTGTAACCCAACCCAAAAACCAGAGCCAACTTAACTTAACTTGGCTTATATGCTGTCTATTAGCGAAACATTTATGAGCAAATTACGGGAGCGCCAATGCTTGGCCATTCAACAAAATATGACGGAACAGAGTTTGGGAGTTTGGGGGGGGTATTAAGATGATGCGGGGTGTCCAACTAATTGCACCACCACACAAATTTGGGTGGTGTGTGGTGTGGTGCAGTGTGGTTTGGCCTACGCAGCCTGCGGCTTTTGCGGTTTATGTTTCGGTTTCTCTCTTTTTTTTATTTTTTTATTTTATACATTTCGATATGCAGCAAATCAGTGTGCAAATTGTAACATAAAATATTTACATAGGATCTACACCCCTAACACACCCCTCTCTCGGCAGTTTGCATTTTGTTTATTGCGTTTAATTTGCGCATTGTTTGTGTGGCTTTAGATAATTGCGGGCATCAATTGCAGGCTGCCACTGCCACCCACACGCCCACAAACAAATTGCCAGGAAAAACCAAAAAACTAACCGAAAAAAAAGTAGGAAAAAAAATGAGGCAGCCAGAGAAACATTCGTTTGCTTTCATTAAGTTTTCAGCGAGCGTCGACCAAAATGTATAATCAACGTCCAGCAAACTGTCCATCTGTCTAACAAAATGTCTGTCTATCTGCCTATCCGTCTGCCTGTCTGTTTGTTTGCATTTCACGCTTTGGCCTATGAGGCACCGTGTGATTAATCTCCCACACGGTATGGCTCCAATCACACAGATGTGTACATACTTCTATATATATGTATATTCATGCTATATCTGTAGAACAAATGATTTCCCACTGTTATTGATGATGTGTTGATTAGGTTCTGAAATCTAAAACCCAACACACACACACACACACACATACGGATAGACACTTTGAATAGATGAAAACTAATCGCGGTCATGTGAATATCAAAAGGTTTTTCTGTTTAAAGAATTTCACTTTGAACTCGTGCCGCAAATCAAATCCCGGCGCCCTGCTGACTTCTTGTTCAGCTGCACGGACAAGCAAATTGGGTCATGTTTGCTAACAAAATATTTTGCTGCAAATTGCAGAAAAACACCTAAAAACGAAAAAAAAAAAAATTAAGCAAACAGCATGTGTCTAATGAATTGCCATCGATAGTTATTTTTTTTTTTTTGGTCTTTTGTATTGAATTACCAGCCACGCAGTTACGCAACATGTGAGAGGATTTATTAGACGGCTCTTGTCTTTATTTTTTATTTGTTTCAGCTGCATTTAAGTTTGTCCATTTTCAAAAATATTATGAGAAATAAATTTTACATTTTGAAGGATAGTTAACTTGGTAAAAGAAAAGAGCGCCAAAGCTAAAAGAAAGAAAACTGAAACTAAATGTGTAGGAGTAGAAAAAAGAAACACTAAAATCGTTTAAAGTTTTTTTTATGATATAAGTATATACGACATACTATATAATAACTATATAATTTAAACGATTACAAACAGTATTTAGTTTTACTATCACTACATAAATCATTGTTAAAAACTTTAACAGAATTACAACCAATAAAAATTTATTTATTTAACAGATAGTAATTCTTGTAAACTATCGGTAAATTAGCAAAAAATTAATTTAAAAAAAGTAAACAATTTTCAGTATTGAACTAGTATCAACAACTAAAAATAATATTAATATTAACTATTGAGGAATAATAAATGCTATAATTTGGCACCATAGAAACCAAATTTAAAATTAAAAGAAAAATAAAAATATAAGTCATTAACTTAAAAATTATAATTATTTTGTATTTCTAATAATAAAGAAATATGAATTTTAATTGAAAAATTATAATTGTTTTTGATTTCTTAAATTCTGATGGATTACTTTTAGTTTTGACATTTATTTTTAAGTTAAAAATTAACTATGACAATTTAACATAGAGATTCTCAATAAATTTTGAAAGAAATTTCGAAAAGAACCCAATCTTGAAAACTCAAAGGTTTAATGATCTATAAACATAAAATTATCTTAGCCAATTGCTTTTGGGCAAAGAAAAACCAAACATTAAAAAACCATTGAATTCTTCTTTTCAGATTAATTTCAAATTCAAAAATAAACCAAAGACTTGAGTCTTCAATTCTAAGTGCCATCAATTGATCATATGAATAATATATAATCTAGTTACTGAGATGTTTTTAATTAATAAGTACCACAAATTTAAAAAAAGAAACAAACATTAATCAAGAAAAACAATTTCAATTCAGTCCAAGTCAAGTCAATTCAGTGGGATCAGGTAAATAATAACTTGGCATGGTCAAAAGTACTTTTCTCAATTTCCAATTGCTCTTCAGGGTTTTTTTTTTCATATTTTTGTTAAAGGGGAATGTAATGTAAAGATGTATGTATGCATGTATGTATGTATGTATATATTTGTAATTTCATGGCAGAATTGCTTGTTAAATTGATATGCTCTACTCTGTGGTTGTGACTTTATTGTGGCCTTTGATGGTGGGCTTTGGTCGGCACGCCTCCAACTTGCTGGTCAGTCAGACTGGTTAATGGACTGGCCAATTGTCGCAAATTAGTGGAGGCCAACCCACACACTCACACACACACACACACACACACACATATATTTATATAGAAACGCATACAACAAAAAGATTTTACAATTGTTTGGCGAGCAGGTGAAGTCAAGTGGCCAGCAAACAACACCTCAAGCCAATCACATGAGCACCAACTAACGGTAAATGGAATACAGTGGGCAAAACAGAGCAAGAGCAAGAGTAAGAGAGAGAGAGAGAGAGAGAGACACAAGATGGGATGAAACAAAGAACCCAAACAACAGCTATAAACTTTACTGCTACAATTGGCAAATTGAAAATTGCTCGCTGGCAGCGTTGGAGTTGGAAGTTAAAGTTAGAGTTAAAGTCAAGGCGGAAGCTTCAGTCCATTCTATAGCCCAAAGGCAAAGTCATGATGCGTTTCGTCTGCCCAGATAAGCCGACATCCATGCACCATCCAGACGAAGATGCATTTGCCTAGGCAATATACCGCCAAAACCGCCTCTCGACATAGACGTTTCAATTTCAACAAAGCAGCCAAGACAGAGAGAATTCAGCGAACGGTTTTGGCCAATCTTCAAGGCAGACATTTTAATGAAGCCCCCAACCTCGGCCTCGGCTTTGGCTATGGCTATGGCTATGGTTATGGCTGTGGCATCGACCACAGTTGTAACGGTGCCAAAGTCATTCCGCAGACAAGTCCACGCACTGACGCACTGTCGCACTGTCTGGCTCAGTCTCCGTCTCCGTGTTCGTCTCAGTCTCTTTTTCTATATAGAATGATGATAAGGTTCATAGTTGTCAGCGGTGTATGCAAAACGAATGACTTAAGCAACAAACTTGATTGTAACTTGTAAGCCATGTCCATGTCTATGTCTATTTCAATGGCCAGATCAAGAAATAGCTAACATAACTTAATCCAAAATTAAGCATATTGTAAAGTTTATGCAATTTAATTGGCATGAAAGAAAAGATCTCTCTCTCTCTTTCGTACAAATTCTGGGTTTAACGAAAGATCTTTGTAGTATAATTCACAATTCCATAATAAAAAGTACTTAAAAAAATAAATAAATTAAAAAAAAACAATATTTTTATATATTGTATATTTTAATTATATGTATATAGTTCTTTTAATTATACCCAAAATCCATAAAAGAATTCTTACAACATTTTCCAAGAATTTAAATTTAAATTTTAATAATCCCAGTATTAACTGTAAATGACTATCATTTTTTAAAAAAAATATTTGGACCACAAAATTAAAGATTTTTTCTTACTAAAAAGTAATATTCAAATAGTGATGAGATTCAACTTTTGTCAATTTTAATAGTCTAACAAAATTAAAATAATCTATTCAAAATTTTATGATGAAAAGTGACCAAAAGGGCTTGAATGAGAACTCTTTAAAACATACTTAGATGCTTTTTCTAAAGTTTTTTTCTCATCTATGCAATAAAATATTTATTATAAAATAATAAAATAATTTAAATATATTTTGACAACTAAAAATTTCAAATGTCTATTCAAAAATTTACTCTAAGAACGATAAAGAATAGAACTACATCGTTTTATTTAAACTTTTCAACAAATGCTATGAACTTTAGCAACAATATGATCAATTTTTTGGAGCATTCTTAATTTTTGTAATATATATATTTAAAATTTAAAATGCAGTTATTATTCTTAAATTTCACAAGAATATCAGGTACTGTATTTTTATATTGAATATATGCAATAAATAAATATT
This sequence comes from Drosophila emarginata, assembly GCA_037075365.1. NCBI lineage: Eukaryota > Metazoa > Arthropoda > Insecta > Diptera > Drosophilidae > Drosophila > Drosophila emarginata. Next base: position 429,843 of record JBAMCD010000121.1, read on the forward strand.
TTAATTAAAATTTAAGTTCAAAACTGATTTAACAGACTTTTTAATCTATCTTTTAATCTTTGTTCACTTTGATTCGTAAAACCATAAAATAAATAAATTAAAATAAACCCACAATTTGATAAACAAATGTGTCAATATTTTTCTTAGTTTTGAAGCAAATAAAACTTTTAATTGTAAATAAAAATTTTTGATGGTTTTCCTATAAATATGAAGAAATTGACTTAACCCAAATACAGATTTTACTTTTTCAAAAACAAAAGAAAACTTTCTGAATTTTATTTTAGAAATATTGACAGACGATCTTCATAACATTTGGCAACATTTTAGAAATGAAAACTGCAAAAGTAAATTGTATTTTGATTAACTGAAATCGATCATTGTGACTTCTTAATTTACTATATTACTAACATTTGCCGAATGCCCTCTTTCTCTTTGTTTTTTTTTTTTTTTATTATTATGGTTTGAAATTCTTTTTTGTCTTGTATAATTTTCCATAGACATTCTATGACTAAACAATGGAGATTGTCACTTTCAACTTTCGCTTGATACTGGGTCCACTGTGTCAGCCACCTACAACAATATGCTATCCATGTAATTAAAATGAAAATGCTAGGCTGAGTCCACTTGATTTTTGGATTACTCTTTGGGGGCCACCACGCACTTGATTGCCATAATAAAACGAGAGTCTTGTCTCGTTTGGTCAAGAGTCGGCTTAGGCGTTAATTGTGGGTTCTGGCAAATTATAGACCATGCCAAGTACTTTTTGCCGGCTGCACTTTCTCTCTTTCCGTTTCATTTCTTGGGGCGACCATTTGAATGGGTGTCTAACTGAATGAATGACTGACTGACTGAGTGAGTGAGTGACTGTTGCCATTGTCTCATTTTAGGTGGGCGTGCACTTAATTGCTGTTTAATGCCAAAATCGATTGCTTCTTACCTTATTTTTTTTTTTATTTTCCTTCTTCTCTTCACTTCTTTTGTTATTTACTATTTCAGTTGGTTATTGGACTCAAGTGTTCACCACACACAAACACACACACACTCTGGAATAAAAAGAAAAGAGAGAAGAGCAGATAGAGAAATGCAAATTAGTATACAACAAAACAGATACGACTTGTCTACTTCAACATACAATGAACTCCCGGTCCACTTTAGGCCAAGTAGCGCCTTTGGCCACAAATTGACATTGTTTCTAAATGCTTTGTGGCTTGGACTCACGCCCAAATGTCCAAGAAACGAAACCACAATGGCAACAACAACAAAAAACAACATCAAGTCCAATAAAAATCAGCCTGCACGTGCCTTTTAGCCAATTCCCAAGCCAAAATACTACTAACAAATCGAAACTCTCTCGCAGCTGCTGCAGTTCTGAGCCAACACTTTGACTTTGATTTATTGCCTGCAATTGTCGCAAAGTACAAAATTGAAACAACAACAACAACAACACCAACAAAAAAAAAAGTGAAAACATTGTCCACTCTTGCTTTTCTTTAACCAAAAACTTCATTTATAAAAGCATTTAAATACAAAACATACATACACAAACACAACTTTCAATTGGTGACTTAATTTCGTTTTACAAAAGAAAAATTCAGAGAGAGAAAAAAATACACAGAGTGCTGCAATAAAGGCTAATGAAATCGAACGAAATCAACTATGGCTACAACTATAACAAATGCCTATTGTTAACTCAACAGTTTCGGTTCCAGAGCCACAAAGAAAACATAAAAAATAACTCCACCTCCAGGTATAAGTAAGACAGTGAAGTTTGCCAAAGAAATTATCAAGTGCAGTTTAGGATAAAGGGGAAGGAGAGGGGTGAGAAAACGGGGGGTCTTTGGCACTTTTACTTTCTTTTGTTGACCAACTAAGCGAGCAATACTTACATTTTATGGGCCCGAAAGACCGAAAGATTTTCATTCAGTTAACATTTCTTATATACTTTTTTCTTTTTTTTTTGGGCTATTTTCTTTTTAGCAGCAACTAATGAGTTGAACTGCTTTTGGCACAAAACGTTCAACAACAAATACAACAACAAATAATTATTTACAATGGCCCAACACTGTCAGTTGAAATTACAAAACAATTTGTCTTCAACTCTCGTCTTCGATTTGTATGGGAAAATTTTTGTTCGATGCCGCATCTTTTCTTTCATTTGATGGGAAAATAACACTTACAATTTACCATTTGTAACGAAAGCAACTACAATAACCGAATATAAGTTGGCCTAAACAGAGTGTTATATTTATAAAAGACATTTAACATTAATAATTAAAGAAGTAAATACTCTTCAAGTTAAAAATGATAATTTATATTTAAGTTAAGTTAGTAAAAATTGAACAAAAACTTAATCTTGTTTGAGCTTTGGAAAAATTTATATTTTGACTTACAACTAACGATTGACGAATGAACTTTATGTATTTGATATTTGATAGTATTCAATCATTTAGAGAAAATAACAGCTGGAAAAACTAGATTTCAGGTCAGTGTGGAAAAAAATATTAGGCATCAGAACAGATTAAGCAAAATTATAAATTTTGAATTCAAAAACATGTCCAAAAAAGAATTACACTAACATTCAATTTTTAACAAAATCATATAAACAAAAAATGAAGAAGTTTACAAATGATTTTTACCAAAATCATATTACCATAAAATTAACTAGGCCTGATTTCCCCCATTAAAATATTTTTAAATTTGATTCATTTCTTCTGGCAATTCTTGTTGGAAAGATCCGAATTTTCTGGCAATATTTAAGTGTGATTTCTAACATAGTTTTTATTTTTTTATGAAAGGTTTATGTCGATTTTCCGACGTTTAGCCGTTCTCAAAAGTATCAAAAATATTTCTTCGTATAAGTGGGAAAAATGTTATTGGAAAGAAAATTTTTTTGCGAATTTGATTTTGAGAAAAATCCCTCCAAATTAACATTATTAGATCAGCTGTTTTACATTTTCTTACACAGACCAGGTCAACTGTTTTATTGCTCAATGAATAATACAATAAGGGGCACTTTTATTAACATAAGACAAATAGCTCATAAATTGTAGCCATAAAGTAAATTAGTTTACTCCTATAAATTATATTACTCCAATTGAATAAATTAAAGTACCTTTTAGATATATTGGCAAAGAGTTTTTTCAAATAAAGATAATATAACAATTAAGAAAATGAATCAATTTGTTCTGCTACTTTATTATAATATTGAGTGCTATTAACTAAACTTATAAAAGTGCAAGAATATGTAAATTTTTATGAGTTAATATTAATAGTTATATTAATATATAATTTATAAAACACTAAAGAATGTTTGTTTAGATGCGGTTTGAAAACTTGTTTAAAACTTATTTAATTCTCTAGTTTTTGCTAGTTTATATTAAGTTAAGGAATTAATGAAATGGCATTCCCAAAAATCGGTTAAGAATCATTGAAAATATTTATAATTAGATTTCTTATTCATGCTTTTTTAATCTTGATATGTATATGCATTTTTTATGTCACAAACTTTGTAAGAGAAATTTCTGCATAGATAAAGAAAGATTCAACTTAAAGATAAAGTTCACAATTATTCTAATAACTATCTAAAATTCAAGAAATATCTGAAAGAATTTAAATAAATGATGAAAACATAATTTTCATATGATTATAACATTTAACAGAAATCCCATTTAATTTTAACTGAAGTTTAGTTGGGTATTCTGGGAAATATTTGATCGTTGTAACATTATTCAATTTATTATTATTTAATACATTCTCTATATTACCCGAATGGGAGTTAGTTTCTATCTTAAGTCAAAGTTCTTCTAAAGTCATTATACATACTTCTTTGATAATAGTTGATTCATCTAAATCTTCATTATCTAGAAATATATGTTTAGTTAAACATAGTCGGTTATATATAGTTATATATAGTTAATAATGGTTACTTCACTACCTTCTGATTTACCCAGGGCAAGAACAAAGACATAAATTGTCTGTGAAATATTTTGTTAGAGTTACGGAATGGAGATTGTGGGTTTCGGGGGAGGGTCGCTTTAACTCAGTGTTGCATGACATGGGCGTGGCCGCTGCTGCCGGTTTTTTCCTTTTTTTTTCTTTTTGAGTTGACTGCAACTTGGCTTTTTTCTTTTTCGGACTTGGCATGCAAAACATTACAATTATCATCGTTGATCTGCAATTGCTCTGACATGTTTCTACTGGCTACTAACTTGGCTAAAAATAATCTATATGTAGTGGGAGCAGCAGCAAGCATTGGCTTAAACGTATCAATTAGAATTGAAAAAGCAAACAAAACAAAAACAAACCCAAACAAAGTCACAAAAAAACAAGATACAAAATTTTAAAATACTTTAATACAAATGCAACAATATGGCAAAAGCTTTTTTTCGAAGCGAGAAAATGGAATTGTGTCACCTATTGCTCCATGTGGAGAATGCCTTCAATGTAATGGTAGAGGTGGGTCACCATGGAGGCATACAATTTAATAATGTCTACGATGAGGATCGGATATTGAATGGCATATATACAAAAAGGGTAACCCTTTGTCAGGAACTAATGCGTATTGCTGACTATCTGGATGATCAATTAAAACAATTGGAAATTACACGTGTTTTCTATCCCGAAGTGGACAGAGATTATCGACCATGTCAAAAGGATCTAAAGGATTATGAAGAACGTCTACGTAGTATGAATATTCAGGCAGTGGCTGTAATGGAGAACTATCAGGCACTCGATCGTCGTCTAAATAGTGTAATTGAGCACAGTTATGTAATAGAAAAGGCGGATAAGTTCCTTTCCTCGGATTGGGGACAAACCACAGGTCCCTTGTTAACGGAGAGTGTGATTATGACTGTACTGAAGGATACCTCCGAAGTGGAGGCTTCTGGCGATCAATTAAACTATGTAATCGGTAGCATTCGAGCTGATTCATGTTACAATTTCGAATTATTGCTTTATCGTCTGTTTGGCTTTAATCTGATGGTACGTCATTCCGAGTTACCCGTTCCCATGAAGCAGTACTATGGCAATAAGTGTCAGGAAGTTCGTAAATTCGCTTTGATAATGATAACCATATCGCCCCATATACGTAACAGATTATTAAAGATATGCCAAACATTTCATGTCACTGTATACGATTGTCCCGAAACCTCGTCCCAAAGACAAATCTTAATTTTAAACTTGAAAGATGATATGAAAGATTTGAATTTGATATTACTAAAGAGCCAAGAGACACGTAAAAATGTATTAAATTTAACTGCCGTCGATTTATATGTAATGAGAATCAATTTGAGAAAGTCTCGTAAAATTTATGATCTATTAAATCGTCTGAGATTAATTGGTGGTCAGGAAAATCGTCATTATTTGCAATGCGAATGCTTTGTGGCAGCCTCCGAAATTGATGGCATACGTGCAGCATTGAAACGAGGTTCCCGTTTATCTGGCGGAGCTGATGTGCCTCCAAGTACCAATTCAATTTTTTCCATTAAACGTGAAAATGAACCCATCAATTATCCACCAATACTTTTAAAAAGAACTCGCAAATTTAAACATATGCCACCCACATATTTTCGTTTAAATAAGTTTACCAAAGGATTTCAACATTTAATTAATGCATATGGTGTACCCGATTACGGTGAAATTAATCCGGCACCATATACCATTATAACATTTCCATTTCTATTTGCTGTAATGTTCGGAGATGTTGGTCATGGCATTATAATGACAATATTTGCTGCTACGATGATATGGAAGGAGAATACCATTGAGAAGAAGAGCCGTGCCGTTCCATCGGAAGATGAAATAATGACTATTCTATTTGCCGGACGTTATATTATATTATTAATGGGCATATTTTCCATTTATGTTGGTTTCATCTATAATGATATTCTTTCGAAATCGATCAATCTATTCGGTTCGAGTTGGAGTTGTCGTTATAATGCCACGACTCTAAAGGATATGAATATAGAATTAATGTTTAATGGAAATGATAAAAGATTCTTTTCGGGTGATCCGTATCCCATTGGCGTTGATCCAATATGGGATGTATGTGGTGAAGATTCAATTACCACATTCAATTCCCTTAAAATGAAAATGGCCATTATATTGGGCATTAGCCAAATGATGTTTGGTCTTAGTTTGGCGGCCGTAAATTGTTTGATATTGAAACGTAAACCAGATCTTATATTGGTAGTCATACCTCAATTTGTTTTTATGATCTGTTTATTTTGCTATCTGGTTTTTCTCATTTTCTTTAAATGGCTAACATATGGTGGCTTAAAGGATCATCCAAAAAATTCCGGTTGTGCTCCATCTGTGTTGATTACCTTTATTGATATGATGCTAATGAAGAATTCAGATCCACCAAATTCTAGCTGTGATGGTGGCATGTTTCCAGGTGAAAGGATTTTAGAATATATCCTTGTTGGCATTGCCTTTCTGGCCGTACCCATTCTTTTGGCTGGTAAACCAATCTATCTCACCTGTCGCCAAAAGCAACTTAACAAGGAGCAAAAGGATCGTGATATGAGTGAATTAAAGCAAAAAGGTCGTGAAACAATATTGGATATGCGTTCATCATTGCGTTACTCCATTGAGTATCAGGAGGATAGTACATCCGGTGGCAAAAGTGTTAAATTGGAAACAGTTGACGATGCTGTTGAATTCGATATGTCTGAAATTTGGATACATTCGGGAATACATACAATTGAAAGTGTTTTGGGTTCAGTATCGCATACAGCATCATATCTACGACTTTGGGCATTATCATTGGCTCATGATCAACTATCGGATGTGCTCTGGCATATGATACTCAGTAAAGGATTACATAATACTTTACCCATTTATTTGGGTGTACCGGTATTGGCAGTTGTATTCTTCATTTGGGCCATACTCACAGTGGCCATATTGGTTATGATGGAGGGATTATCAGCATTTTTGCATACATTACGTTTGCATTGGGTGGAATTTCAATCAAAATTCTTTAATGGATCCGGTGAACCATTTGTACCCTTCCATTTTCAACGCTCTACTATAAGGGATTAAATATTTCTAATAATAAACCAATTGTAATAGACTATTTTCTTATCTCTTGTAACATCTTTTAGAATTAATTGAAATCCTTTTCAATTAACAGCAAACAACAACCCACGCAATCATTTGACCATTTCCCCCATTAGCATGTGGACATTCCTTTGCAATTAGCATGAACGACTAAGGCCATAAACCAAAGCTAACTTTAAACAATTTCCATTTATTTGCTTTATGCCATTGACCAGCTGCAATTCTCATCCTCAACATCGTTGTCGTTCCTTGTCCCTCTGCCTTCAATGCGGGCGCAAGAGTCGTCGACCCTTTTGAAGTTGAAATGTTGTTACTGTTGCTGTTGCTGCTGCTGCTGTTGTTGTTGTAGTTCCTGATGTTGCTGCTGTTGCTGTTGCTGCTATTGTTGGTGTTCTTGTCGTAGTTGTTTAGCTTGTTTTCCATACACACAGCTGAGTATTTGCCTAGCTTGGACGTGGATTGGAGTGTAGTTGTTGCCATTAACACCCACGCCATCTTTTCTGTGTACCAAGTACTGTTGCTGTGGTTGCTGTTGCTCCCGCTGCTGCTGCTGCTGCTGCTGCTGGGGGCGAGTCTTGGCATAAATTATGAACAACAACCGATGACGCATGCAAACCTAAGTAGACTTGTTCATGCATAAATAACTTTCGTTAGCCACATGGCTGACTTTATTAGATCTCAGTCAATTCAGCAAGACAAAAGACAGCAATACAAAAGCTCAGGCTAAAAGAGTAGAAAGGAGAGGAGTAGAGTAGGAGGGGGGAGGGCAATGGCAATGCAGTTTCATGACCAGTGCAGAAACGAGCAGGTTTATGACTTGGCTACGCAATGGCTGGCCCCAAAACAGGCTTTTGGCCTTAGCACGCGCCATTGTGTTTAAAAATTGTTGCTGGGGTGGTGGTGCTGTTGGTTTGTTGCCTAAGTCTTTTGTTTATATTTGGTAGTGGTGCGTTCTAATGTGCAATGGACGCTTTTCTAGACAAACACACACACACACACACACATAGATAGATGGGCCAACAATGGGCAGCTGCTTAGCGCTTTTATGGCCAACAATTGTCAAGTCTCCTGGGGTATAGAGAACCATTCCAAATAGCAAAGAAGAAAACACTGCAAGAAAAGCAAGGTCAACTTTATGGTTTCGGTCGCTTGGGGAAAATCAATTTCAAACTAAAACCGTCACATTGCCCACGGCTATCTACATCCACACAAGTCACTCAGCTTGGATTTTCTTAGCCAGAGTTGTCAGTCGCATCACGCGTCACGTTCTTTGCTTGGGTCATCAATTTTTTGAGTGCATTGCTCAGTCCTTTAAAGGGCTAGCTGCTGCTGCTGTTGCCTGTTGTCATTGTGGCCAGTTGCCAGTTGTTGTATTTTTTTTCCCCCCCTCCCTTTTTTTTTGCTGTTGCAGAAGCAACTTTGTTGGCCATTGTTGTATGTTTGTGGCCTGAGTTCTGGGCACTGCCTAGTTCTGCTTTTGGGTCTTTACATGCCGGCCATAACAAAAAAGGTGTTAAATTCAACTCAGTGTGGCACTGCAGCCAGCAACCAGCACCAAAAGCCAAACCAATGTCAATGTACGCTAAAGAATTTCTGCCACAGCAGAAGGACATTTCCCCATTGGCCAACAACCAAACAAACTGAATTGACTGAAGCACCTCAAGTGTTTGCCTCACTTCAAAAGCAAATATATATATTCATACATATACATATATATATAAACAAAAGGCTTGAAATTAAGTCAAGAGCTGTGGGGCAAAATGAATGAAAACAAAGCATAACTGTAAATGGTCATTTTTGGCTAATTAATTAACTTGCTTCACATTTTGTTTTGGCCATTTTCGCTTGCCAAGTGGAAAAATGGCATTTAATTTGTTCCCGCAAATTTTGCATTGTTTAATCTTCAATCTGTTTCGTCTCGTTTTTGTTAATTTAATTAAATTGAAATGATTCTTTTTTGTACTGGTTTTTCTTTTCTGTTTGTTTTGTTTGCCGGAAGCTGACAATTGGCCATAAAATAAAACTAATTTGTTAAGGAAAAACTTTCACTTAAAACAGCATCAAAACTACAAAGACAAAACAAAAACAACCAAATAAAATGCTTTAATTAAAATTGCTAAAAAGAAATTAATTTCAACTAAATGTTTATTCTTGTGTTTGTGTGTGTGTGTCTTAACCGGTTAGATTTCTGATTTTGTTAAAAAGAGGAAGAAAAAAAGTGAAATTTCTCAACTGAGAATCCATTTTTGGCATTTAGCAGCTTATTAGCAAAACAGCAACCGAAATAAAATTAAAAAGGGAAGGAATTTTTAAGTATAAATATACATAAATTTTATAAACCAAAACCCAAATATGGTTAATGACAGAAAGTGAAAGAAAAAGCAGCTAACTAATATGCCCATAAATATGGAAAAAAAATCCATTTAGATATTTGGCTTATAAGGTAACATTTTAATGCACTTTTTCTCCATCAAAAATAATTGAAATTGAAAATTCCATATTCCATTTATTGCCCATTAACTAAATGAACCAAATCAAATGTGTTTATTAATATTAGCCAAGTCGTTAAACGTTGTAAAAGTATTAGCCTTTTAACTCTAGGACATTTAAGGCATTTCTAAAAATATTAAGCTTACCCACATTTATAAACTACAATATTATTCAAGACTGTAAAACCTAAAATATTAACTTTATCCATTTAATTAAATTACAATATGAACCAACTTGGTTCCTCATTTAAAAATGAAAAAAAGATTGGTCTACAAAATTTATCCTAGTATATATAATACTATATTTTGTTATATAATTTAGCTAAAAGAAACAATAAGAAATGTTTGTTTTTAGTTTAAAGTTCTGGAAAACAAACACAAGTGCTAAACGAATTTTAAACTATAATTCAAAGTAATATTTGCAGTGATTGGAACTTTCTTAAATTATTAAATTTCATGATTTAACTAATTATCTAACTTCTAACAAATTCTGTTTATACAAACAATTAATTATTTGCCCCATAAGAACAAATTATTCCTATAGTATTCAATTTATATTATTTAAGAATAAACATTTTAATTTTAATTATTTTCGATTTACCTCTGACAAAAGCTAGGGCGATCTTATCATGACCACAAAAAATATGTAGAGTATGGAAAAAAACCTTTCTTTGATCTCTGACTATTCCGACGACCACACACACACATATGGAATATATATGTATATTTGTGTATATATAACACAGAAAACGTTTTGATAATTTTCACATGATATTTATATTGTTGGCTATCGCATTCTGCGTCAGAGTTCGTTGCTTGAGTCTTTTGTTTGGTCCCACCGTCATGCATAATGAGAACTTGATAAATTGTGTATATATTATACGCCCGTATATATGTCAATTACAGCACGATTTTTGGCAAATTTCTTACTTCTGTCTGACACATTTCCAGTGGGTCAATTCTCCTGCCAGTTATTCGGATACAACTGATACCGATATTTATGTCAACGGCGACAATAAATTTGTCAGCTTTGCCGTTTTTGAAGACCGTTAAGTAAACGCAATGCATGATTTGTGTTTTGTAATGAGGGCACAACCAACAAAACAAAACAAAAATAAAAATAAAATATACAGAAACGAGAAGGGGAAAAAAACAAAAAATAAAAAATAAAACTCGAAGAAGAAAATAAAGACAAAAGCAGAAAATGCGAGAGAGCAGTTCATAAAATATTCATGATTTGCCAAATGTATTACTTTTTTTTTTATTTTTCTATACCCTATACCCCTAGGCTAAAGAGAGTACATGCACAAGGTAATGACAGGTGGAAAGCGACTCAATATAAAGCAAAAATATAATTTTATATATAAGTCATATTATTTCGATAAGTTTTTTCAGATTATTCATGAAGTTATTCTTCGGTAAATAAAAAATATATTTAAAGGTAAAAAAAAAAAATAAGAAGCAGTTTGTATAAAATTAATTTAGGAATATAATTTGGTAAAGGAAATGTACAAAACACTAATTTTGAAGCTGATATATTCTTGATCATTATCAACTAATTAGGGCCAGCTCTCCATATTTCTACTTCTTTCTGTTGATATCTAATAACTTTATTTTTCGTAGAATAAATATTTATTTATAACTCTTAGTATCGAGTCAGATATTTTTCTTTTAACGCCCATTTTCAGCCATATCTATAACACTAAGATATTTATTTATATATATAAAAAGACCATATGCCTTAGTATATAAAAATAGAAGGATTCAAATTGACTTAATGCTTAAAAATGTTCATCACAATTTTAACTGCTTTGGTTAAAATAAAAATAAAAGTTAAAATGCTTATTATTTGGGCGCTAAGGGCCTCAACTCAAAGTAAAAAGAAACGAAAAGTTTTATCGGAATTATATATAATATGTATATTAAATATTCTTTAAGAACATTTACAAACTTTATTTTCTCTTTTTATCTATATTCAATTTTCATGCATATTTTTTATTTATGGTAGGGTAACTAAAAATCGTCTTACTGCCTGCAAATAATCTTTATTTACTAGAAATTGAGTCATCAGTTGAAAAAACTTATATTTTTAACAAATTATATATAATAAATTCCCTCTCCGCTTCACATATTTATTTGATTTAATTGCCAGGTTGCAAATCAAAATAAAAAACACGAAATCTTGTTAATCAAATCGCCAAAACACAATAACTACTGAAACTAAAATCCAGAGTATTCATATATGTATGAAATTGATATGTGTATGTACATATGTTTACCGTTAGCATTTGTTTTAACAACTACAAAGTTATAGAAAATAAATACAAAATGTATAAACAAAAGACAAAGTTAGACACAAAAGCGTTCATTGACCAGTGAAGTTAACTCACTGAAACACATTCCAATTTGGTGAATGTTTCAGGTAGGGATTAGGAGTAGAATAAATAAAATCGCAAAAACAAAATACAAAAAGTTATTATTTCTATTGCTTACGGTGAACGTAATATTTAGTAAAATTGCCATTTGATTACTATCTATTTAAATCGTGGGCTATTATTTTTTCTTTAAATTCTCTAATTGTAAAAAGTAATAAACATTTCTTCACTAAAATCCATTAAACTAATCCTTATAAAATGTAAAATTTAAATATTTTAACTACGTAATAAATAAAGCGCCTAAAACCAGTTCGAACATCGATAAAGAAATATCTTCCTGTAGTCAAATAATAGTTAAAATATACGTAACAATTATTTACAAAAAGAAAAGAAATGGACAATTTAAATTTAATGCTAAAATTTATTTATGAAAGTTTTTTGCAAAGTAGTTAAAAAATCATTCAGACAAATTACCAAAATTTAAGTTCAAATCAAATTTAAAAAACTTTAACAGAAATGTTCAAAATACAGGAAGTGATTGGAGAGCAACCCTTAGATAATTGAAGCCGCTCCTGTCACAATTGAAGGTTTGTTCACTGCTTAAAGAGGAAAGAGGTGGTGGTACCATTTTTGACCTTCACTAACGGGCAACCTATCAGAGTGTATAACTTTGTGTGTGTCGGTGTGTGTGTGTGCACTTGAAGAGTTTAACTTTACACAGCTTCAGCTTCAACTTGAGCACGAAACGAACTTTGTTGGCTGTCAGGCATTTGAGTGACGTGCAACAACGACAGCAACAGCAGCAGCACCAACAACAATTGCCCTAAAACAATGGCGTGCAACAATTGGTGTCAAAGCGCCAAAATGCTACCGTCTTAACAAAAAACGGAAAAACTAAACAATAAATGTTCAGTAAATTGTATTACACAAAATGGCAGACAGCAGCGCCATTGGCAAGTAATAAATAATTTGATTATCAGTTTAAAAAAGAAAAAAAAAAGTAGCAACTAATTTCACTAACCTAACTGACCGCCCACGCAGTTTAAAAACTTTCCATAAACTAAAGTGAAAGAGTCGAATGATACGCAGGGAATGAGATAAAGATACACAGTAAAAAAGAGGGTAAGATAGAGGGAGGGATTTTGGCCACGATTTGCAACCGTTTGCTGCCGAAAAAGAAAAGTAACAAAACGAAAAGCAACTCTGCCCTGACTGCTGCCCACGCATGCCAACCAACAATCCGGCAGTCACATAAATAAGTCACCATCAGAATCGCACCATCAGCCCGTAACATGGCCAGAACAGAGCAGAGCAGAGCAATAAATCTCAAAAGCGTGGGTCGTTGTCGTCATGGCACAAACATCACCAGCAGCAGCAGCAGCAGCAGCAGCAGGCACGGCAGCAACACTAAATGAGGCCACGCCTCACTAAGTCAATCGTCAAAGTGGCAGTATCAAGTGCGTATTAAGCACAGCATTTCGATTGCCCATCTCTGTGATTGCTATTAAAAAGAAAAGTGAACACTCAAAATATGTTGATAATCTGTTTATGGTCCAAAAGAACTAGGCCTCATTACCATATGGCTCAAACCAAAAATATAAATACGTTGAAATATGCCAATGGCATGTGCCGTTAAGCCAACGCATTTAGCACCACAATTTAAATTGGCTTTAACCAAATTAAAGTTTTGCCCAAGTTTAACAAATTCTATGTGTTAAGTTTGAATGTAAATCTAAAATGCAAAATGAACCTTAAGCACAATTAGTCATCGAAACCTTACTCTTGGCATTTACCAGCTTTTAATCGGCTTGCGGTATATAAACTTAATTGACAAATTGGCCAAAAGACCATAATAAGAGGGGAATAATGTTTGCCTGACAAAACTTAAGTAACTTTTGCCTTCCTCCGGTGTCATTTCTATTTTTATTGCTTAAAGACAAAGTTAAGCGAAAACGCTGACTGATTTAAAAAAAAAATAATTCTCTAAGAATATGAAATTTGAGTGTCGCTTCAAACAATTTAATTGAGCAACTTTAGTTTATTTTTAATAATAATTTCATTTAAACTCATAGATAAATTTTTGCTTTTAACTTACCCTAAAAATAAAGCCAGCTTTCGGTTGAACAATTTCAAAATTGTTTCAGTTTCTGTAATGAGAAATATTTAAAATGAAATAATTTGTCTTGGTAATTTGTTCAATTTTAACATTTCAATATTATTGGAAATTCAGTCTACAAATCACAATCGTGTCAAAAGTTTGACTTAAATTGTTGCATAAACATGATCAATGGCTTTGTATTTAGACTAACAAACACTTTCTATGACAAATTTGTGGCTACCAAAATTAGACTCAAAATCATGTACACTTGAAGCAACACAACAGCAGCAACAACAACAGTAGCAACAGCAACCACACGAGCTTGTTAACTCATCCAAAAAGTAAACCACATTCTTTAGAGCATTTGTAGAAAGAAAAAAAAACACACACACAAACTAAAATAAAATAAAACTAACTTACGGGCCATGAACAGCAAATAGTAGCAATAAAAATATTAGCTTTTAGTCGACCTAAAGATATCCTTTGCGAACGAAAATAAAGAACTTTCGACATTTAGGTCATTACTTTTAGATTTAATAAATGTTAGTTGCTTTTTAAATGTTTTTTAAACAATCACAATTATTTATTCAGACTGACAAAGGTAAACAAAGGTATTTATAACAGCAACACAGTTAACAGAGCAAATATCGATATATTTTTTGTTTTGGTGTTACCAGATCAATTCTGCATAAGCTGTAGCAACATTCCGTTAAAGCTAAATTGGAAATGTTAAATAAGCAATAAGAGAGCGTCTAGCAGCGATAAAATATTCAGTTTATAATATTAGGCAATTCAATTTAAGAGTAAAAGAATTATAGAAGTATCTACATATATATTATAGATCTATAAATATATATTGAGATATATACATACATATTCATACATATGTAGAAATATATTAAATAGCATTTGTTAATAAAGGTTTTAGAATCAGAAATTTCATTGACAGGAATAGACTTTGAATAGACTAGACATTTAAGACTCTCGATTCTGAGCAAATATATTTATATACATACATACATACATACACATGTGTATTGTAAATGCTTCCCTTGGGATTTAATAAATAACTATAAATATTGACTATGCTAATATACTCTTGTTAAACAAATGAGATGCAGGGTAGACAAAATGTTCAAATATAAAAAACATGTTGAGCGCGTGTAGCAGCAAAGCACTAGCTAGAGGAGAGGAAAACGGGTGACGGCAGTATGGTGGTGTGGGGTGTTTTGGAGGCGGTTAAGGCGTGGCTGCAAATGCAAAACAACTTTGAAGACGAGAAATCTGGCTACTGTAATTTGTCTGCCCACCATAGACACGCGCTCTGCTCTGTCGGCTTTAACTTGGATTCGGACCAACCAACTTGGATGCCAGTTGCAATGATCGTTTCTGTTTTGGGTCTGTGTGGCCAGTTCGCCAATGCTGCTCTACTTTTGACTAATACCTTCCTCTCCTCTTCCTCCTCTCCGGTTGTTCCCCACCCCTCTCTGAGTGTGTGTGTGTGTCTGTCTGTCTATTACTTGGAATCTAACTAACATTGTGCTTGTTGTCGTTGTCGTCGTCGCTTGGCCGCCTCTGTTGCTGAGGTCAATTTTTATGTTGCAGCCATTTTTCAGCGACATAAAAAGTTAGTTTTGTTAGTTTCCTTAGGTCTGCTCTGGTTTGCTTTGCTTTGGTCTAGTCTGTATTTTTTTTTATTTTATGTATGTATGTATGTAAATTTTTTTTTATGTTGTCTGCTGCACTTAAAGTTACATATGAGTGTTTTGTGTGGGTATTTCTCTCGTTTTTTTGGGTACTTTCTGGTAAGTGCAGCAAACTTTTTAACTTGACACTTGAACTACATCAACTACCTCAATTGCTTGACACTTTAGTTTGTAATTAGTTTTCATTTAATTTTGTTTGAAAATGGCCCTTGAAAATGAGGACAGTTGAGTGAAAAAAATTTATTACATTCTACTTAGTTAAATCAATAATATAACATTGAACGAAAGTTTCATTTTACTGAAAACATGTTTACTAGCAACCTTGAACTGTATATCTTTATCTATACATATATGTATATATGTAAATTTATGTATATACATACATATGTATGTATAATAAAAAACTTTGAAGCTTTCCTGGCACTTTCAAGTGTCTGCCAATCAAGCCAAATCAAAATCAAATTATTGACAATAATAATAATAATACAAACTATAACTAAGTAATAACAACAAGGAGTGGTTGCTGCTGTTGCAGTTGCTATTGCTGATGTTGCTGCTTGTATTTTTTGCATGTGGCATGCAATGTTACTGCCGTAGGGCCAAAGCCAAATGGAGAAAAGTGAAAATTCTTATTCTTTATATATGTATGTATGTATGTATGTACATCCATATGTATGTATGTATATATAGTGTCGAGTATTTTAGCTGTGAAATGCCAGGTATGTATACTCTTATAGTAAGTATGTGCCACAATAACAAAAAGAAGGTGAAGAGTTTGTCGTTTTTTGTTGCCGTTGGCTTGCATTTGATTAGAATTGTGTGCCGACGACATGTGCCACATTTGCACACAGTTGAAAGTAAAAATGAACTAAAACTCTGAGCATGATGATGATGGCATGAGCATAAATACTTTCATATATGTATGTATATACATACATACATGCATTTCAAACTAACTGCTCTGCATGTTAAATCTAAAAAAAAAAAAAATAACTAAAAACTAACTAGAACACATGACAGCCAGCAACAACAACAACAACAACTACAACTGTTGCTGCATCGAAAAATTGGAGTACAAAAATACAATATGAGCATCAGTTTTACTTTTATTCTTATTTTGATATGAAAAGTTTATAGGTACACAGAAGGTAATTACCTGTGCACAGCTTGTTGCCAGAAATTTACATACATGAAAAAGTTTTCTTTTAAGCCAAAATATGAAAATCTCTCTGTATAAACATTAAATACTCTGTTAAAATGAAATACTCATATTTAAATGCGCTATATAAAAGTAGTTTCATTTGATTAACTAATTAACTAAAAGTGAAAAGTAATTTAAAATAAATAATCTAATATATAGGTTCCGAACCTTACTGATTCAATGTTTTGAATTTGGATTAGTTTTTTCCCAAATTCATATCGATAACTTTTGCAATCCCTTATTTAAACTTTTGCTAACCAACTTGACAAAGCGTTGCCATATCCAGACTGACTGCAAAGTGGCAACGCTTAAAAGTTTAATATTTAAATATAGTCCAAACTTATAGAAATATTATATATTTAAAAGTATGCAAAAGTTTGTTGCTTATGAAAACTGTGTGCAAAACTTTGTATTTGCATTTATTTAATGATAAATGGGAACACTTATAAAGCTTTTAACAATATTAAAGTTCTTATAAATAATTGAGATAAATTTTATTAACTCTAAAATAATGGTACAGAACAATTAAATCAAATTTTGGGGCATTGTGCAATAAGATTGTCTCCAGGCGAGAAAATTTAACTTATTTTGTGGTTATCAAATTCTTTTCAAGACATTTCAAAGTCTATTTAATAAGTAGAGTTAATTTTTAAGAGTGGTTTATAATACATATTTTTATTTGATATACATATGAAATTCATTTGGATAGTTTCTAGCTATACCTATCTAATAAAAAATGTATTATTAACAACCAAGTAAAACTTAAGAAATCATCTTAGACTTTTCCTATTGGTTGATTTGTTCATTTTAATTTATGCTAATTAGTTTAGAGGACTTTTGAACAAGGTCATCAGCGATTTGTTATTAATAATTTCTGAAGAATTGCGAAAAGTTTTTCAAACGAAGACTTTGGCAAACAATTTTCAAATGTTGCTAGCCATTATGAGTTGTTATTTTCCGCTAGCAGAATGGAAAAGTTTTCATGCATAATGTGAAAAATAAAATATAGATAAGAAAATTGCAATACGAAGGGGAAAATACACTAAAGTGTATAACAGAAAATGAAAAGAAAGAAAGTTATTACTTTAAAAACAAAAAACAAAAAAAAAAAGTAAAAGAGAAAAAGAAAACGGTAAAAAAAGAAAGAAAAAAACAAAATAAACAACTATTGCAGGGAGCTACTGAGTTGCATTGGGTCATACAAAGGTCATAAAACTAAAGTCATCCGGTGCAAAGTTCATCAAAAAAACGGCATAACTGCAATTTTGCTGGAAAACGAGCAACAAATGAAGCCAAACTTAAGACTCAAAACATAAACTGAAGCCAGGCCAAGCCGCCCCCACTCTCAAGCCCCAATAAATGGGCCAACCAGCTGGATGCGGTTTGGCAAAATGGCTTAGCCAATGGCATAGAGTTTGAGGTAAAGGACAGCGCGGATTGAGAATGGGCCACTTGAGCACTCGGAACAATGCATATGACAAACTTTTGTCAATTTATTAAAAAGTTTTCATGCGCTAGATGGCATACAGAAAAGTTAACCTGATTCCCATGAGAGATTGCTGAGAGAAATTGCAACTGCAACTGGAGAAGGAATCAGCTCCCAGTTGGACACTGCCAATGCCGCCAGATACTCATCAGCAACATCATCATCATCTGGAGCATCATCATCATCGACATCAAACAACTTTCGTTGTTGTCGTTTATAAAACGAGCGCATAAATTTATGATAACAAAGCTTTTGCCTAGCTATCAAGCAGGAGGTGAAGAAGGAGGAGCTGCATCCGCGTTGCAGTTGCAATTGCAGTGCACCAGAAACTGGTCATAGCTTTAGTAACATCAGCAACATCAGCAACAGCAGCAACAGCAGCAACAGCAGCAGTTATGAATTATGTCAAATGGCATAATTGCCCAGACTGAGCCTCTCCACAGCTGCTGCTGCTGCAGTTGCTCCTTGTTTGTCGTTGGCGGTTTTTGGTTTAGTTTGGTTTTAGTTTGCTTTGCTTTGGTTTGGTTTGGTTTGGTTTGGTTTTGGCGTAAAGCAGGAAGCAATAAATTCTATACATTGCACTCGATACAATTTGTAACTGATAGATAGATAGATGGATAGATGGTAGATAGATGGCTACTACGGAAATGCGCACAGCTGTTTTAGTCAGGCAATTGTGGGCTCTGGGTTTTGGTTAATGAACGTTTTTCCAGGCCTCGTTCTTGGTCTTGGCCAAAGACTTTGGCCTGATGCCGCAGCAGTTTAATTAAATTTACTTAGCTATTTTTTTTCTCTCTCTTCTTCTTCTGCTGTTTTTTTTTTCTTTTAACGGTAACGCCGTTTAAATTGATGGCAATTTGTTCTGCATGTTTGTGGTCATAAATTTGCATTTATCAGTTACAGTTACAGGGAACAGCACGCACATATAGACTGTTTTCCCTCACTTGATCATACCTATACATATGTATATATATTATATGGTATATAATATTTTGTTTGCTTTTCTTTACTTTCGCCTGGCACTGAAGCGCTACAAAACAAATTTGTACTCTAATTATCAAGACTATAACTAAGACCAAGTCTAACATTTCACACTCACTTTTCACTGACTTGACGCTGCTTTTATGATGAGGGTCTCTCTCTGTATATGTTGGTTGTCATAATAAGAAGTCGCCTCCCTTCCCCCCTTCCACAAATAAATACCGCCGCCCCCTCTCTATGCTTATGGTCATGCATCTGAATCTGAGAACGCGCTTGGTAAAAAGTGAAAAGTCATTATAAAGTAAAAGAGAAAAATAATATATATGAAGAAAAAAAAAAGAAAATCCAAAAAAAAAGGGAAAACTTGCGGCGAAATATGAGAACCCTGAAGACTTTTCCCATTTTTTTTCTCTTTTCTTGTTTTATTTTTTATTTGCCTGCCAAATTGAGGGTGGTGGAGTGATGGCCTCCCATCAAAGTCAAGCCATCGACCATAGGGGCAAACCGCTGTGAGAAGCATTAAACTGCAGTCATATTGTTTGCAACAACTGCATACTAGTGAGTGAGTGTGTGTGTGTGTGTGTATCTGTGTGTGTGTGTGTGTGTGTGTGTGCATTTCGAATTGAGGTTATTAGTAACAAGGCCACATCTAGCACTGAGGGCTTGAGGAAACTTTTTGTATGCAATTGCATTTTTGTTTTTCCTCCCCCCATGCCTTTGATTTGAATACAATCAACTGGAAGACAATGCAATGCAATGCCATGTGGAAAAACTAGAAGAAAAAAAATTCATAAATGTACATGGAAGTTTATTATTTATGCAGCAAAATTATTGTTGTTGTATATTGAAAATATCATCTTTTTCATTATGACATCATTGAGATTATGAACATGATCATGCTTTATTCCGCATCAAATTCTTAACATTTGAATGACAATCAAAAAACTCATAATTAACTTAAATTAGCGGCTTATAAAATACAACAATAAATATAATAACAACAGAAAAAAACAAAGAATGTTATGGAAAACGAAGCAAAAAAAAATAACAACAAATATAAATTTGGCATCTGAAAGATATGTATAATAACAATACAAAATTGAAGTTAATTTGCATGTTTCCAGGGCGTTTTTTGTTTTCAGAAGAATCGCTGCCAATGCGAAATAAATTATGTGAGGCATTTCGAAAGAAGTTAATTTTAAAATACCCTAAGCATAAAGAGAGTATATTTAATTTTAGACTAGAGTTACTAGAGTTATTATATTATATATATTCTTAATCATATACCAAGCTGAGATTTCCATATTCTCTGGAATAGCTGAAATTTTCAATAGCTATACATTCACATTCACATTGCAATTTCTGGATTTCAATTGATGAATATTTATTTTTCTTTTAATTAAATTCCTATTTCTTACTTTTTTACTTTTAATATACTTTATTTTGAAACTATTTGCAATAAACCACTTACTCTCAGTTTTTTTTTCAGTCTACTTTAAAATCTTTGTTATTTTCAATTTTAAATTAAAAAAAAATTATAGTTCATCTTTATAAATGTCTATAATATTGTTTAACAAGGAAATGGTAAATGTTTTCTAAATTCTGCAAAACTAAATTTATTTGCAAACAGAAATCAAATTAGAAATTAAATTTTTAAATTTATTAAAAAAAACCTGTAAAACATAATATGCGCAGATACTTAGTTATTAAATATTTCTTTTATTTTACAATATTTTTATTTTATTTATCCGACCTTATGAATAAAGACTTGATTTTTATTGATTTAAATATTAACTTTAAAGAAAAGATTAAATTATTTTAACACCTCCTGAAGACTTTCTTAAAAAATCAACATTATAGCTTAAAATTATTATCTTTTTTGTATATCATGTTCCAAATTATATAGAAATATAAAGATTTATTTGTTGTTTAAAATCTGTGATATAAATTTAATCATAATTAAATACACTTCAAATCAAAAACCTATAAATATTTAGTTTTCTGAACTGTCGATAGAAGAATAATAATAAAATTACTAATTAGTCTCATTTTTTAGAAAACTGTTTGGTTAGGGTATCAACACTTTTCCATTATTCTGTCAAGTTGTTCTCTTAGTTTTTTTTTTCGTGTGGCTCAGCTGGCCACGCCCCCCTTGCTATACATACAATACAAGGCCAAATGCCTTTTGTAGAATTTATTACGAAATTGATGCGGTCGTGGCTGATGTTGTTGTTGTTGTTGTTGCAGCAGCAGCAGCAGCTTGTTGCAATTGCTATCAAATGTTAAATAATAAGCACTGACCAAACATTTAATTACAAAAACGTCGCAGAATCTGCCATAAATTTTCCCCCTTTTTTTTATGCCAGCCTCAAGGCAAGGAAATATTCTGAAAATACAAATTGCCACTTTTGGTTTTACACTTCTTTTTCGTTTATTCGTTCTTTTTTTTTTTTTTTGGTTATTTGGTTAACCATATCCTTAGTCTTAGTCTTTAGTCTTTATCCTTAGCCTTGCATAAATATGTTTTTATTTATAAGATGGGCAGGGCCATTGCCCAAAACAAAAAACTGTAAAACTTATTCAAAGCCAAAAAATTTGCCATGGATGCCTTTTGTTTGCCTTCGTTCGCCCGGCACTCATAAATGAGAAGAGTTTACAAAAAAAAAATAAGTAACAGAAAAAAACCCAAAAAAAGGGGGAATAAAATAAAATAATAAAGCAAACAAAAAAAAAAGGAAACCAAAAATAAGGGAGACTGAAACAACTTTGTTGCCGCTTCGTTGCGCCTTTGCAGACTGCGGCAAAGTGTTTGCCTGCCGGACTTGGACTCGGACTTGGCTTGGTTTCGGCTTTGGCTTTGGCTTTTTGTGTAACTAAATTTATTTCGCCTTTTATATTTTGAGTAGTGTAATACAACTTTGTCGCAGTGCTTATAATGCAGCTTCCTATCCGCCTTTTTGTAAATGGAATTCTTAGATTATCAGGAAAAAGCGCAAACTAGAAGAGATGCCCTTAACATATACATACATAAAATTATAAATAACAAAAGAATGCCAAAACATTCAGGTATAAAAAAGTGACATAAATTCGAAGATAAATACAACAATCGATAAAAGAAATTCTTTTGGTTTTAGCTCCAAAATTTATAGGAATGTTTTTTAGTTTATTACATAGCAAATATTTTCATCTGGTTCAAAACTGGTTCAGACCTTTTAGTGAACAACTTTAGATAAAATAAAGATCTAGTGAAATTCTGTACTATATAATATTTCATCTAAAGCATATTTTTATATACACTTTATATTTTATATACACTTTATTGAATTAAATTATTTATAAGTATAATTAAGGAAGATCTTTTTAACTGTTTAAATGAAAATGTGTCGAAATAAGCTGAAAGACATCTCTTTTTGTTCGAAAACCCAGTTTTTGACTAATTTGGGATAAAAAAAATAAGTTCATCTATTGACATTTCTTAAGTTATGGATTAAAATAGAAGTAACAAACGATTACAATACAAGTTTTTTGTGAATAAAGAAAGCTAAACAAAATGGTTAAAAAAAAGAAATAAATGAAATTTTGCTTTATAAGCAAATTGTTAAAAACAACACTTACTATTAATTTTTTTTCTAAATTTATAAATATAAAAAAATGTTCTTCAAAAGACTAATAAGTTGATAAACATTTATGCAAAATATCAAGTTAAATGTTTAATTTCTTTTTCAGTTATTGTGTTTCGATAATAAATAAATATAAACTTTAATTTTAGAACAATAACAAGCAAATCTATATGCTTCAGGTACTACATATGTACATTAATTTTCAAAGTAAAAAAGAAATATCAAAAAATACATATGCATCTTGAAATATATCTCATGGAAATGTTATATGTATAACATATAAGGATAAAAGCTCTAATATTTATATTATATATTTATGACTAAATATTGTGTGCTCAAAATGCATAGCATTAGTTATGATAATGCTTTATGCAGTAACCGATAAATTTTATGTTTAAAAATTGATTATTTTTTGTGGTACGTAAACCAACAATAATTGAGTTTATGTTGTAAATACATTGAATATTACTTTTACCTCTAAAAAGAAAAGTGTTATGCTTAGTTTTTAAAACATATTTTTAAGAGAACTAATTTTACTTTATTGTTTACCATTTTATAGATTTTAACTTTTCCCCTCTTCATTTTTCCATTTCTTCAACATTTTTTCGGCTTTTACCTGGTGCCCTACATTCATTAAATCAGCCAAAAACTAAATTGTAATTTTTTGTTTCGTGGTTGAAAATTTTATTTGGTCATAAAGTCAAATATATGGCAAATAAGTCATGGAAAACGGATTAAATAGATGTCTTGAAGTTTCTCAGACGAACAGCGGATTTCTATTAAAGTTAAAGAAAAAGAAAGATATTGTTAAAACTTAAAGTGCTTTTAGCCATGTTGTAAAAGTCTTTTAGAATAAGTATAACCTAGTGAAAATCCATTTACACTAGAATCTTTTCACAATACTATATAAAGAAATGAAATGTTTAATTTAATTGAACATCTTTAAATCATTCAAGTCTCATGTTTAGTATTTAATTACTGTGATAATACTTTTCAATGACTCACATTCTATAGAAGTTTCTCACTCAAAAGTCGCAGCAGTAAAATAAGTTTCTTTTTTAACATTTCTTTATCCTTTTCATGTCTTTTTTGATTGCATTCTTTGTTGCATTCTTCTCACCTTTTGCTGATTGCATTCCCATCACACAAACAGGAGAAAATATTCAAGTTATTAAAATATATATATTAAATAATGCGGTTTACAAATGAATTTCAACGAGGGTAACTGTCTCATCCTTTAACCAACATTGGCAAGTTAATTTCATTTTAATTAAAAACACAAAATGTGCAATGGCAACATTATCATTATCCCAAGAGAATCATTCGAATTGGTCCCCGTTCAGGTTTCAGTTCACTTGGCACTTGCTACATTTGCTGAACCAGCAGCGTCAATGCGTCGTATACATAATGTGGCACTTAATGATCTCACAGCTTAACCAAAAAATTGCCCTACCCAACAACTACATATATATATGTATATGTATGTATGTATGTACGTTTATATTATATATATCCACTTACGACTTTCAAACCATTTTAATCAAGTGTAGCTCGTGGCTTTTTGGGAGCTCTAATAAATTTGAGACGAGTCACTTTATCGGCTACGTCACCAGCTTAATATTATTATTGTTGTTGTTGCATGTTTATGCCCAGAACGGAATGGAACGAAACGGAACAAAAGGCAATGTGGTAAAAAATACTTTGCATGCCTTAGTCTTCCCTCTCTCTCTCGACCCCTCTCATTCTTACTCTCTCTCTCCCTCTCTTTCACTGATACACAAAACTGATGTCAGCCAAAGTTTCATATGTCATAATTTTATCAGGCAACACACACAAAAAAAAATACAAAAAAAAAAGACAAGCCAAGCCAAGCAAAGTTATGGCATGAAGAAGAAGAGTGCGGGGTGTGTGTGTGTGTGTCTGGCAACCCTAAAGTGGAAACATTGCGATGCCATTCATGACACGCAGGCATTAAAATCTGCAAAAGACTAAGACAGCGAGAATGGAGAACGAAACTGGAAAATGGTGTGGAGGACAGGACAAGCAAAAGTGGTAGAAGGAGAGGGGAGTGAGGGTCGGCTCGTTGTCGCGACTCAAAAGGCAGGTGCACATTGAAGTGGAGTGGAGCAAAGTGAAGTGGAATGGAGTGTGTGTGTATGTGTATGTGTCTGTGTGTATATTTGTGTGTGTGTTTGCGTCGAAGGAAAGGTATATGCTAACAGGTACATTTTTACCTTTTGCTGTTGACTTTGATTACCACAAGCTCAAAGCATAAACTAAGAGACTCGCATTTGAAATGGGCAGAATGTGGTAAGGGGAGGTCGAAGGGTTTTTACCACTTAAAGCCCAAGCATTTTTATTAACTATTTGGTGTTAGGCGACAATGCGCCATTTTTAGGACCTCGAGTTACTGCTGCCCACTGCCACTTTTTTTTATATTTTATTTTTTTTTTTTTTTACACGCCAACTTGCAACATTTTTCTTCAATTTGAACGCTACAACAAGCATGAAAAATATTATGTTATTTTTAACACACTGAAAGCGTGTGGAAAAACTATTTTTAGAAGCTCAAACACACAAAAAATAATAAAATAAAAGGACTAAAAGTGCAATATGAAGCCAACTCTATTACTTTTGCCAATAAGGAGAAGGGACGAGGGGCGGCAAGTTTGCTTGTTGCAGAGTCATTTTCTTGTCGCTCTTTTTTAATACATATGGCCAATAAATTTCACTATTTGAAAGTAGCTTGAAGCAAACTTTATGACTTTAACTTTAACCTTTTAAAATTTATCAACTTTAAAAATGAAATTTCCATTTGGTATTTGTATTTACTCGAAAATATGCATAAGCAAACACAGTTTGAAATTGAAAAACAGGCAACAGGCAAATTTATTAAAAAGAAAAAAAATTGGAAAAAAATAAGTGAAACAAATGAAACCAACGAAGAGGGAAAAGCTCAGCAAACAGTGCCGCAAACACGTTGCACAAACATTGCCTAGGTGAGGAGAGGGGACGGTGGCATGGTCGTGGGTGTGGGTATGGTACGAGGGGGAGGGCGGATATATAAAGTTATGCGATTGGGTGAAAAAAAAAAAAAGAAAATGTACCAAAGTATAACAGAAAATCTAGTGACAAATGCAGTTCGCAACCGCAAAATGTATTTCTCTTTTTCCATTTGTTGTTGTTTTCCATTTGCGATGAAAATTTAAAACACTTTTCATTCAGCGGAATCTAAATGTGGGAAAGCAATATCAATGCAATGTGAAGCAAACAAAAAATAGAATTATACAAAAAGAGCGAACTAAACGCATATTAAAACTATTCACCTGGCATAGGGGGTGGCAAAATGATGCGAGAGGGGGGGGGGGGGGGGGAGGGGGTATGGTGGTTGCACGTGTGAAAGGGGACATTGATTTGTTTTTAGTGCAGACAGCTCACGTAATGTTTCGGTGTGTGTGAGTGTGTGTGTGTTTGAGCGCTAAAATAAATGCATAAGATAAGGTTTAAAAAACACCAAACAGAAAGAAAAAAATTCGAAAAACTAAGAGGAAAGATTTTGTGGCAGCCACAACACACACACACACCAACTCACTCACTCACTGACAGCAGGCACACACAAACACATGCATAAATTTTGTTGAAAAGGAATTTACGACTCTGCATATTAAATCAATTGAAAACAAGAAAAACCAAACACTTACAACTTACATACATTTACAGGAGCGGACTCAGCATTAAAAGTTAAAAAATTTATAATAGAACAATAATTTACCTTATTATAAAAGAATAACAAATTTAAAACCATTCACTAAAGATAGAAGTATACAAAATTTTCCTAAAATGGTAAATTGTCTTTAAAGTTCAAATAATTTAAGTTAGCTTTATTGAATATTTAATCGTATTACAGCCGATAACTGTATATCCAGGTATAACTTTTCTATTAAAATTTTTAAATCAATTAGTTAAACAAAATTAAACAGTTTTAAATAACTATTATTTCTAATGCAATAATTTTTTTTAAATGTTTACGACAAGTCATCCTATATTTTGATTGTTTATATTACACCTAAAAGTCTATCAAAACATTACAAAAATGGCATTGATTTCACATGAAAACGTTTAAAATTTATAGACTTCTGTAAATAGTTTGACACACTAAAAATTTTGACCTACATTTTTGATATAAATTGCTCAAACCATTTTAACCTTTTTTATTAGCATTGTTTTATGGCCTGCCCTAAATGTTAAGCCCTTTAGCACACAAAAATCCACCCTGTATATGCGTATTTATATAGCAGAGAAAGAAGGATAAAGAAGCAAATGTAAAGAATGTGAAATTGATGGGAAACACAAACAATTGAAGATCAAATATTCATGGTATGTGTGGAGGCAACTATTGGGTGAACACGAGAGATAAGTGGAGAGAAAAGATTGAAATTTTTCTATTCAATTAAAATGAAAACTTTTTTCTTTACATTTATATCCATTTTAAAGTACGTTTATATGCATACATTAAGTTTGCCACAAAAACCAAATTATTTGGTAAAGACAAATTAAGTAAGAAAGTCAGTCGGATATGAAAAGTTAATAATGAAATACTTTTCAAGTGTAAATAACTGATAGACATTAAATATTTATTTGATTACTACATACTTAATGCTAAAATAAATGTAAAGTTTTGCTATATAAATCAGTATTGTATAACATTTCTCTAGTTAACGAAAGAAAAAATTGTTTAAAAATTAATATAATATATAAAATAATATAATTAGAATTAACTTTATATATGGTATAAAAATGAAGCCTCTAACTGAAAAAAAAAACAACAAGGACTTATTAAAAGCCTTTTAAACCAGAGAGTAACTACTTTAAAAAGGATAAAATAAAATATGTCAATAATTTAGGAAAGTAACTGAAATATTCACTTTATTTTCGAACCGACCTCGTAAATACACATACATATGTGAATATTTTTAACGGCAACTGTTTATCAGGTTTTCCATTCACTTTAAACAGAAGCTTCTCCAGTGGCTTTTTTTTTCCTGGATAATGCATTGCTTTCAACTTTACTTTTTAACTTCACTTAATCATTATCTTATGCCCTGGACATTTCCGCAGACGCCTTCTTTCCCTTTTATTTTTATTGGTATTTCTCTGGCCATTTTTCATCGCAATTCCAAACCCACATCACTGCTGCGGCTTTTACTTCAATTGCCTGGGCAGCAAGGCCGTCTCCAGCACCACCATCACCACCATCGCCTATGCCACCACATTTGGCCCCAAAAATTATAAATAATCAAGCAGCCGGCCAGTCAGTAGTAACCACAGTTTTTCACACTTAATTGGTAATACAAAATATAATGTTACCCAACTCCTTTGCTGGTGATAAATTAATGAATATGAGCTGCAACTGGAAATCAAAACTCGTTTTTCCCCCCAAAATTAACAAAAAGAAAAAATCAAAAGCCAAAAAACATTTCAAATACCAAAAAAACAAAAACAACAAAAAATTAAAAAAAAAAAAACAAGTTGCGGCTGGTCAGTATTTGAAGTGTTGAAAAGTAAACTGAATTGGAAATGCAAAATTTGCATAAATTTTTAAATTGATTCAATCAGTATTAAACGGTGGCATTAAATTCGACTAAATGGTAATAAGTTAATGGCCAATTAGTAGCATTTTAATATGCTAAGCATCAAGGATTGTAATTGTTTTCAGTTTCCGTAAAGTCCTTGCGTTACTAACAGTATTTAATCTATAACAGCTTTAGTTAACTTAACATAAGCTAAGCTGTTGAAACATTCAAGGAGCTACCACTATTAACATAACCTACCTCAATATAACATATCTAACTTATGTAACAGAACATAATGTAAAGTAACCCGATGTAATCTAACATAGACGCCCACAACTTAACATAACTTGATACAAACTAACATAACCAAAACCTTTTAAAACTTGAAATTGCAAAACTAAAGGTAATCTAACCGCACAAAATTAACCTACGCTATATCTCTACATCTGTAATCAATGAAATCACAAAAACAAAGTTTTCCAAAATAACATACATTAATTGAAAGACTTTTGTCTATTTTTAAAAAGGTAAAGTTAGTTTGAGCCAAAGAAAACTTCTTGAACCGAAACTGTATGACAAATTCTAGTGAATACCTTAACTATTGACATCTATTTAACAAAATCGATTAGCTATAGACCTTTAATTGTAACTCAATTGTTGTATAACCGATACAAATGTAATGGTTATTCACACAATGTACTAATAATAGTCGTCTAATGCTTTGTTAAACGCTTTGTGACTTTCTCTAATTTCATTGGAAATAATGTTTGTCATAACTGAAGCACAATAAAGTTCAATAATCTATAAATAATTGGAATGTATTTTTAACAATCTAAAAGTAAAGTTTGGAAATAATAACTGTAAGATAAGGTACGATAACTAATATCTAGCTAAATACTTTGCCAAAGAAAATTTAGTGATATAGCAAAAGGTAAATTATATATTTTCTGATGAAGATAAAAGTTATAAACAAATGTGACAATCGTTGCTAAATAATTTATTTATATGGCCAGCATATGCTTACGGTTTACTTAAAATATATTTTAAGTCAAATAAATCAATTAAACTTTTGCCTACTTAAGACAAAATTCATAAATTATTGCTATTTAATACCATTGTCAATTAACTTAATACGCTATATATATGTATGTATGGAAACTAATTCATATTAAATCAAAAGCTGTCACATTTTTCCCTCAGAATACCCTCCCTTCCCCCTTCCCCACCTAACCATTGCATCTTTTCTATTTCCATTCGCATTAACAACAAATTGCATAATGCCATTTAAATTGCAGACGCATAAATGTCGCACACACAAATGCTACAAATTGCCATACCAAATGAACATCAATAAAATCACTTTATGTGGCAAGTCACTTAGAGATACAAACACACAGATACATACACAGATGCAGATACATACATATATAACTAGCTGGCGGCAGCCACTAAACAAACATGGCCAACATATATACATATATATCTACACATACTTTTAAACCGAGACAACCACCAAAACGAAATGATATGAAATGAAATGAAATGAGAATTCAATCAATGATCAATGAATTAAAGAATGAATGAATAAAAGAATGAATCATTCAATGTAGGATTGCTTAGATGTTTAGTTCTGGGTATGTTGCCTTATGGCGGCACTTAACATTTCCGTTTGGTTTGACTGGTTTGCTCATCCTGTGTCCATTTCTCATTCACTATCATCCGGAAGTTAGGCTTAGTGGTGGTTGGGTACACACACACTCACACACACACACACACACAAATAGCCTACCGGAAGTGACTCTTTTTCACTTGTTGTGCACTTTTCTCATTGCACTTTTGTTTACCTCTTTTGCTCTCTGTGACAGTTGAAATATTTTTATTGCTCTCCAATGGGTCCGATGCGAAACTCAACTCAACGTCATCGTCATCAACACGAACTAATCGCTTTTTGCAAATGCAAATTTGCATTTTATATGCCATTTTATCCATATGTATGTGTGTGTGTGTGTGTGTATATATGTGTGTTGGTTACTACTATGTAGCAGACCATGGCTGATTAGCTCTTAGTAGGTAGCCAGAAAGTAGAAGCCAAAACATATTAACTGAGTTGATTATGACCAGATGGAGCAGGATGAGCTGAAGCTATAGATGTTGCAAAAGTTCCATACAGAAGGATCTACATAAGTAATTAATTGGATTTCTCTACGAGTAACATATAACCATATCACATGACCATCATCGTTTGCCAATTGCCAACATCCTGTACACATACACATATGGATAGATAGATATAGATAGACAATTCAGTTGGTCGGTTGGCAATTTGCAAATGTGAGCTAGTTACCATTTGTCTGGCTTACTAATTATGAACAAACTGGCTATCATTCCTCTCTCATGGGAGTAAACAATTGAGCCATGTATTCCCTCTCCCATCCTTCTCTTAGCTTCGACTGACAAATGACGACAATTGTCGGGCCAACGACAAAATATTTGCAAATTAAGTCGCTGGGGAATTGGCTAGAAAAAATGAAACTTTTTCTAACAGCAATCAAATTTATCATGCAATCAAATGGTTATAAATTCTTATACATTTGAGACTATTTACAATCTCAAAGATGGTTTGAATACTGATGAAAAATAGGTCAGAAAAATTTCATAGTTACTACATTAATTGTTCTTTATTCAAAGAAAAATTTACTTTACATTCTGTTTTTTATTCTGCCAAAGTTAAAGTTTATGGAAGACATTAATAAAATAATTTAAAAATTTACTAAAACAAATGGAAATTTTGAAACCTTATAATATTATTAACAAACAAAAAAACAACCTCTTATGTAAAAAATACTTCAAACACGCTTCTCGTTTGAGTTGTTGTACATTTGTCAGCTGTTGAAATTTATATTAGAAAATTGGAAAAACGTCCATTCAAGATGTTTATTTTCAGTTTCAATTGTGACAATTGAAAGCAATTTTATCAATGCAATTTTCAGCATTCGATTGAAGACAAACTTGTCAAGCAGCCATACGAATGAGAATTTAGACAAAAAAAAAAAAAAGAAAATTTCATCATCAAACTGTTATCCATTCGGGGTTTCCACTCAATTTTTCTTGTATATTTTCTTTCTTTTATTTTGTTATTGGTTAAGCTGATTTGCTAGCAAAAAACAAACACGAGACCAGCTGAAAGACTTGACTGCATGAATGACTGACAGCTGCCTTTCCAATGAAATATGAAAAACCACAATAACAATAGCAACAACAACTGAGTAAAAAAAAAATAAATAACATATTGCCTTATGGTACCGACATATTTAATGTTGACAGAGTGTGTGTGTATGTGTGTGTGTGTGTGTGTGGTGTGTGCGTGTACATAATCATGACCTTAAACTTCAACTTCAACATCAGCAACCTGCTGCTGCCAGTTCATCATGATGAAGATGATGACGATGAAGACACGCAAAAAGCAAAAAAAAAAATTAAAAAAAAAGGTAAAAGACACCGAGATAAACTGCGAGAGGCAGATAAAGAGTGAGAAGAAAAACGAATGTGGCAAAAGCAAATAGCCGCCAGAGACCAGCGATGTGGCTCTGGCATAGCCTGCCTCTTGGCTGTTGATCGGACGCGCAAACGACATGAGCAATTAAAAATTTGTTAAATTAATTTTTGCAAAAATTTCATCTCTTCTTTTCTCTCTCTCTCTCACTCGCTCTTTACCACCTGCTCTTACCCTTTGTGTGGTGGCTCTTTCATTTGGTCCCGCATTTTGTGTAATTCATTAGGAATGCTTCTCCATCTTCTTTTTATTTGGTTTGGCTCTTTTCGTTTATATTGCTACACTTGACATTTTGTCAGCAGTTGGAATATTTAATTTAATTTCATTTTCATTTTTATTAAATGCGGGCTCAGCCAGACAAGACCTAAGTTGACATTTATTTGTGCATATTGCGTATACGCCATGTATAGTATACATACATAGTTTGTATGTATGGTCAGGACCATGACAGGAACAGGACAAAATACGTTTTGTAATAGTCTTTTTATGGTATGGGTATGTGTGGCGGTTAGCCAAGTTTGTCAGAAGTTCCAGCGCGTTGGTTCGGTCATGTGTAAATGTAAATATATATATATGTATGTACGTATGTGTGTATTCGTGTATATGTCTGTATGTGTTTATCTTCATTTGGACTTTGGCTGCTACTGTAAACTTTTAGACGGATTTAGCGCAGATTGGATTTTGTCGACTTGTATGCCAAGTTTCTTCAACATTCCCAATTCAATTAAAATCCCCAAAAAAGAAGTTCTAAAAATCCCTGTCGAATCTGTGGGTATCTCTCTATATATATTTGTATCTGTGTGTGTGTGGTGTGTGTGTGTGTGTGTGTGTGTAATTAATTTAAAACTTGAAATAGGCAAACCGAAAATGTTAATGACTTGCCCAGGAAGTTTTGCAGATTAGCTTGTACCTACAATTAGAACTACCAACAACAAATTGGGCACGACCATCACGAAATAAGGGCCACGAAAAATCTTTCATACCAAAAAAACAAAAAACAACAACGAAAAAAAAAATATGCCATATTGCAGCTGCAATTCGTTGACAGGCCAAAATTTCTAGCCAAAAGCATTTTTTGGGCATTCCAAGAAGACCAAACAAAAGATAAGTAAACAGTTAGCCGACAAAACAAATACCCTTCTTTAAAAAGAAATGAAAGAACAATTGTTTACAATAATTTTATACACTGTTTTATCTATTTTATTCTGTCTTGGTTTGTTAACAAAAAAGTTTTTGTATAAATGATTGATAGAATGATTAATATTCTAAGTAATTTTTCTTGGCTTGTTTTCTTTAATTAAAGAAACAGGTAAGGGCGTGGCTAGGCAAAAAAGAAAACATTTTTTATCTGCCAGGTAAAATTAAATAACTTTTTATTTTCATTAACTTATTTTTAACTTTCGCAGACCGTTTTCATTCTGTTAGACTCCATACAAAGTATTTTTAGATATATGTATTTTGTATTTATTATAATAGATTTATTTTAAACTTCTTTTAGTTGAACTTTTTGGAATGACCTTAAATTCATTTTAAACTTCTTTTAAACGATTTTTTTTATAATTATCTTAGATTTATTTTAAAATTTTATTTTAAATTTATTTCGAAATTTTTGTAGAATAATTTTTTGTAGAATAATTTCACTAGTTTTATATTAAACCTCTTTTAAATCAACTTTTTTAGAATTATTTTAGATGTATTTTAAAATTGTTTTAGATCTTCGTATATTTTATATATTTAAAATTAATTTAATACTTCTTTTAAAATAAATTTAGACTTACTAGAGACTTTCTTAATACGGCCTAGTGCGGTCGTCCGCTTTAAAATTAATATATAAATAAAAATATATTTCTTATACTTTACACCACAAAAAAGAGACTAATATTACATACATTCGGATTGCCCTTATATACCATCATTTGAACTTCTAAATATAGAGTATAAAACCTAAAAAAGAAAAAATTGGTAACAAATTTCCAGCATCGATCACGATCAAACTGAATGAACTCAAGCAAAATGAATTGAACTGAAATGATCTGAACTGACTGACGGACTGATAGACTGGCATCACCTGGGGCATTGTGTCAGCGAATCATAAATACATAATGCCAAATCGAAATGGACTGTTATTTTTTGTATTTTGGGTAGGAGCTCCCTAACTGAAATCGGATGTCAGAGGGCAACCTTTGGTTAAGGTCGCTTGCCTAACTTTGATTCAAATCTTTTTAAAGCCTCTTCCCCCGTTGGCTAATGCAAAGAGGAAGCGAGACAATTGCACAATTAAAAATAACAAAACAAAATAAAAACAAGCAACCGCAAACCAACAAACAAACAAAATAACACATATAGTAGAAAATTAATTCAGGCTTATGCTCCACACAATTGACAATAATTTCTAGCAACAGCAGCAACACCAAACACAACCAGCAACAGCAGCGACAACAACAGCAGCAACATTAAATAAAATTCATGCCCATGCAGCTGAAAGTTGAGTCACTTTTAAACCGATTATCAGGCAAACAAAAATGCTTTCAAACCAAACCAAAACTGAGTTGAGTCTGGCCAGGCCAAGCCAGGCCAAAACCGGGGCCAACAATTAAACAATTGCAGCTAACAATAAGAAAAAAAAAAAGAAATATTTATGAGCCAGATAAGCAAAAAGTTTCTCTCTCTCTCTATCTATCTATTTCTCCATGTGTGTGTGTGTGTGTGTATGAGTGGCCCAAACCACAATAATTAAGTCCATAGGAAAATCCGCATAACATGTCAAATGTCATTTGTCTGGCAATCACGATCTGATGATATTGTATTAGATAACTTGCCACTCGTTTTTGCCCTGTCGTTTGTTAGCCAAATCCAATTCAATCAGTTTTTTTTTGTTTGGAAATCAATTAAGCCAAACAACATTTTACAAAAACCCGAATATATGTATCTATTGAAATTTGTGCGTTGAAATGTCTATTGCTTGATTCAAATCTTTTTCAATTACCAAATAAATTGCTGCATAATTGATTTTAGGGGCCTAACTACGAATACAACAAATAACTAGGCATATATAAGAGTTAACTATTCTGATCTGAGATTATACAGAAATATTGATAATAATAATAACAATCTTTTTTATCAATACAGCAAATTTGGCAAAAGAAAAGATACATAAATGTTTTTCAAAATGATTCAATTGGTGAAATTTTCCTTAGGAATAAAATTTATTTATAGATGTTTAAAGTCTACCTAAAGATACAAATTTTTTATAACATTTACTTATAATTCTTTCAAAAGTTAATTCTACTTAAAACGATCATCTCAAGTAGATAAAAAGAATGTTTATTTTATAATAAGTCCAATATAGCTAGAATATATATAATTACTTCTATAATTTTGGAAATTTATTTCCTTTAGTGCTTTTTGCGCATCTTTTCATTCCACAAAAATATGTAAAAATAATAATATATTTTTTAACTTTTGACTAAAGAAATTAGCCAAAAAGAATAAATTTTTAATTAAATTAAAAACTAAATATTTTCATTAAAATTATTAAATTATTAATTATGGGAGCCAGCCGACTAAAGTGAAATTATATTTTTTAACGGTGCCTTAAGAGTAAATTTTATGATTTTTATTTAATCAAAAATATGGCATAACTTCTTAATCGACTATTTACTTTCTTTTTATAATAAAAACCGCTTTAAATTTTATTAAATCTAAATAAAAAAATATCGAAACTTACTTAAAAATATCAATCAATTTAAGATAGATTTGTTTCTTAACATCAACGATAAACTGAAGATAAAAAATAGTCAAGAAACAAAGTAGACAAATATTAAATAAATTGCCCCTGATAACATTAGGTATTTAAATTTTAGTAACAATAATAAAAATAAAGTAAATATCGATTCTAAGAGCTTGGGATAAGCAGTTCTCTGGGTCTCATCTACGGTCATTTATAGAAATGTTTCATTTGAATTTGTCTTTCATTTTTGCATGGGTAAAAAAATTCACAAAAAATTATTTGATGTCTTTTAAAACCGAACAAAAGCATTCCAAAGGTAAAACCCCTTTTTTTGACAAAAACCTTTAGGAATTTCACATCAAAGGAAAATAAAGGTATAACATTTTTTTTTTCTTTTTGAAATTGTGAAAAATGTTATATAAATGCATATTTAGCAAACTCCATTTTAAAATGCTTTGCTTTAGACTTTATGATTAAAAGTGAGTTCATTACTCTCAAGTCCAACAATTTTATGGATGTCTTCTTCCTTTGGCTAGCTTTCATCGAAGGTTATTGAATTGATTAGCCTAGTTGTCTGCAACACCTGTACATGAATCTATATATATGTGTATAAATGTTTGTATATATGCAGATAGGTATAACAATCATCTGTAGTGGCATTTATGATGAGAAGGAGCAGCATCATCATCACTCGTCCTCAGCCGCATTCACTCAACAATTGTAATGCAAAGCAATCTCCCTCAGGGCCCTGCCGGCACTTGTGTTCATTCAATGCCTCCTGCTGTTGCAGTTGCTGCTGCACTGCCTCCTCCTCTTGCCACCAACAACATCTCT
The DNA here is from genome assembly GCA_037075365.1 of Drosophila emarginata. NCBI lineage: Eukaryota > Metazoa > Arthropoda > Insecta > Diptera > Drosophilidae > Drosophila > Drosophila emarginata. The sequence continues at coordinate 466,548 of JBAMCD010000121.1, forward strand.
CAACAATTGCCGACAAATCATTTGGCATTTGACTGTGCTCGTTGGCTTCATTTTCCCATTTTTTTTTTTCTTTTGCCCCTCCATTTTTCCGTTTTTTTCTTTTTTTGGCATTTTTCCGCTGCGGTTGGCAGTTGGCATGTGCCACAAAATTTGTGAACGCCATAGCATATGTCTGCAGACTGCAGTCGATCCATCTATCTATCTATCTATATGTCTGTATGACTGGCTGTCTATCGGGTTGTTCGACCGATTTCGCAACCACAACAAAGAACGTTAACCTGTCACAATGTGTATCGAGGTATTTGTCACTTTGGGGCCGATTTGGCTGAATTGTCGCTGTCGTTGCCAATGCAGTTGGCCATTTTTCACACTCTATACTATTACATAGTAATCCCCTCACCTCTTACAGATATACATACATACATTCACCTTCAACTCTCCCCACCCCTCATCCCTTTTTCCGCTCACTCAAACAGTTTTTACTGCATCTGTCTGACGTTTGGCTGTGGGCGCGTGCCCCAAATTGCACTTCATGTCCGGTATACCAACTTATGTTATATGTAAAAAAAAATCATATATGTACATGAATATATATACATATATAGAAAATAAAACATAGACTGAACCGGCTCTACAGCAACTGCAACGGCGGCTAATTAAATTATTTACTTAGCTTGAAAAATATATTTTTGCAGCAGGTCAACTCTTGTGTTCATATTCCGTATATATTTTTTGTATATTTTATTTTTGAAAAATTGTTTGTCCATTGACCGACCAATGGTTATGCTGTCCTCTCCAATAGCCAAATATTAAAAGCTCAAAGTCAAAGGGGGGAAAAAAATAAAACAAACCTTAAAGCAATTACAATATTAACATGTCAGCAGCAGCAGCAACCGAAACAAATCGAAATTTTCTGTTCACGTTTTAACAAATTGCAAATATTACAAAATAATTTTAAATGAATTTTTATTACACTATCCAAAAAGGTATATGGAAAAAGAAGGAAGAATTCTTGATAAAATATAGAAAGTTATACATAAGAATATATATATATATATATTTGTATATATAATGAATGAAGGGAATAAATAGTCTTTCTGTAACGGATAGTCGTCATCAGATTTCCATATTTTCAGTGGATTTACTGAAAAACTGCATTTGCAAAGAGTTAACCAAATATAATTCAGATCTCGAGTTATATATGTTTGTATATTCCAATTCTGACTTCAAGTAAGTATTTGTGTAATTTGTAAAAATAATTTTATTTTCTTCAAGTAGACATTAATAATGTTATATAAAAAATCTAAGCCCACAATGTTTATCAATAAATAAATAAATATTATATAGTAGAAAGAGTTTAAAAATTAAATGTTATAAATAAGATTCAAATTAAATATAGTACTCCTATCCGTCGATACCACTTTTATCGACTATCTATTGCCTAGAGTTGCCAGATCTATCAAAGCCTTTAAAATATACAAAATATTCATTATAGGACAAATTGTAATCAGGATTTCTTTTCAACAATATTTATGAAGTTATTAACAGAGTTTTTGTTTCGTTTTATATTTATATATTTATAGTTATTTAAATTTATGGAGACAGGCAAATTCTCTTGAAAATTCAAAAGATTTTTAATCTTTGTAGTCAATTTTTTTTCTCTAAATCAAATTATGATATTTATTTTTCTTTTAAATAGATAAATATTCTTTAAATAGATGTTGTTTTTCAAACTTTTTCGATTAATCGTCATAATATAAATCTATATATTTAAATAGCTTAATTTTTAAGACTTTCTGTTTTTTAAATAATTTTCAGAAATAATCTATATTTTACATATTTTTCATAATTTTAATAATAATTTTTGTACTTTTTATTTTCATATTTTTACTTATTTGGCATGAGAGTTAAAAATGTTATTCTTAATAAAAAAAAAAAGAAAAATTATTTGTAACTTTCAGTAATGAAAAATAGAATTAATAAAATTTCCAAGTTTTAAAAAACTTTTTACTGTTTCGAACGCTTATTACTTTACAACTTCTTTTAAGTATTTAAGGGTATAGAAACCTCGGCATTTAAAAAGATTATTTCAGTTGAAATTGAGTTGTTTTGCGCTACAGATGAACAGAAAGAAAATTATGTAAAAATTGTAAAATGCAATGAAAAATCAACAAACATTTATTTTCTTTTCTCATTTGGTTTCTCATTTTTTGTTGTGTTTTCCTTTTTTTTTTATTGCCAAAACGTGCTCAAGTCATTGGTTTTTTTCCACTTCTTTTTCTATTTTTCTATAGTTTTTTTTTCTTTTTGTATTAAAGTTTTTCTGTTTGCTGTCATCAATTGGCTTTGTGTTTGGGTTCCTTTTTTTTTCTCTATGACTTTATGATGTCTTTGTTTTGCTACGGTTGTATTGATTATTACATAATTATGAGGCCAGGTGCTGTTAGGTCTTTCCCCTCGCTACCCTCTCTAAGTCTTTCTCTCTCCCTCTCTACCTCTATTTCTATCTTTATCTTTGGCTCTTTGAGACTTTTTGGTTTCTTTCTCTTTATTTTTAAGCTTCATTCATTCTTTGTTCGTAATTGGAAGGTGCTGAAATCTTGATATAGAAACTTGTAATTGAATATAATTTGTTGAGATACATTATTTTATCTCTCTCTCTCTCTCTCTCTCTCTCTCTATCTCACTCTGTCTTTGCCAAATTATTTAGTTAGACATTTTCATCGTATGACCTGAATCTGTATGGGAATTGCTTAAATTGTAAGTAAGAAGATTTTTTTTTTGAAATTCCTATTTATTTTATAGAATTCATTATCATGGCCCCAAGCTAGTTACAAAATAAAAAAAAAATCTATGTGGAGACGAGGCATTGGCAAAATATTAAATGCATTTTCTTCTTCCTCCCCCCTCCTCACTCCCTCTCTCGCTCTTTTCGTTTCCTCACTCTTTCTCAGGTACAACGACATGCAACATGTTATTTAAGCGTAAATCATTTCTTGACTTTGCCCAGTTGAGGGTTGAGTTCAGTTGAAAAGAAACTAAAAGAAGTTGGTGTATATATGTATATATATATACATATGTACATATATATAAGAAGCCTGCCAGCAGCTTTGCAAAACTTGCAAGTCGAATTGGAATTTCGATTTTTCACAAGTTCACATGTTGCTTCTCAAGTGCGTTGCGCCCTGTGACCATGGAACCGAGACGACTAAAACGACGACGACGATGGCCAAGGAGACGTCTATGATGACGATAATGATAATGATGATATGGATGATGATGATGATGATGATGGTGGTGGTGGTGGTGGTGCCGCCAACGCCGCCAACAACTTCTAGTTGTTGTGGCATTTTCTATTTTCATTTTCACACGCGGTCATTAGAGTTGAACCCACTTAAGAAGAGAGTGAGACTCTGAGAGACTTTGGGATGGTATTCCTTTTGGCCATTTTTCACACAATCGCAGCAAAAATAAATTAAATTTAACTTGCATTTTTTTTGTTGTTCTTTAACAGCAACAACAACAAAAGGGCCATGATGTTCTAAGTACTCGTTGGCTGGCCATGCATGTTGTTGGTTTGTTTGCTTGTATACAAGAATGTATCTTGTAGATACTTTTGCTCTACTCTTCTCTACTCTACTCTATTCTACTCCTTAGTCGCGTTCTTGGTCTCTGCTTGAGCGCATTCTGCCATATGCAAATTAAAATTAAAAGCCTTTTTGTACTGCTTAAGTTATTTTTTTTTTCTTTCGTTTTTCATTTTCTCTTCGCTGCAAGCCACTCAAATGCGAGGAGGAACTTGGTCTCTTGGTCTTGATATTGGAGTTGGGAGTTGTTGGTTGTTGTTGTTGTTGGTGTTGGTTGTTTGGTATTTGGTTTTGGTCTTCTGCCTATGACTTTACAATTTGTTTGACTTTTTGCGGCCGCGGCCATGCCGATAGGCTCTGAAGTGTGAAACATGCCTTCAACTTGAGCCCCAAACACACACACACAGTAATAGAAACATACAAACAACATATATATATATATATATATATATATATAGACAGAGAGAGAGGAAGGGAGACACAGATTTAGATACAGATACAACTCAGCACAAAATGACTCCAAAAGTCCGGACAACGACAAGTCCGTCGACGTGATTTCTTCTTGGCTTGTCATTCCAACTTCCCAACTCTGACTTCATTCGCTCCGTCTGTCTTTTCGTCTGTCTGTCCGTCTGTCTGTCCGTCTGTCTGTCTGTCTGTCTGCTTTGTGTTTTGTTTGAATTTGAACTTCTTTAAGCGGAAGTTCAAGGCGTTCACTCAATTGTATCGTGTAATGAAATGTTTTATAATACACAGACAACGTCTGAGCTTCTGCCTCCAATCTGTTCCTCAGTCAAGTATTAATAAAAAATTCTAAATCAAAAAAAAAACTATTTAACAGTTGTGTTTGGGTCATTGGCTCGGCCCACGGCATTATTATTATTCCTCATTAGCATTAAACATATATATATATATGTAATATTTATGCAAATATTTACAGAAAATGTTTCTACTAAACTTACTTGACATTCTGTTCACATCATTTGTCAAAGGCGAAACTAAAAGAAAATCAATCAGTTAATTGATGGCAATAATTTAACTAAAGCAAAACTAACACTAACCCAAAAAATCAAAAAAAAAACGCAAAACTTCTTTAGTTCACAAAAGACAAAAAAAAAAAGAGGCACTCAAGGTTGTAGACCTTCACAGAAATTGACGTAACTTATTCGCGTTTATATCACTCCACACACACACACACAGATACAGATACAGATACAGATACAAGATACTCCACACTGGGAGAGCTACATGGTCTATAGATACCATCATCAGTGTCGGCTCACGCAACAAGCTGGCGCGTCAAAATTAATACGTTTTTAAATGCCAAGCCACGCAGCTTCCTGTAGAATCGGAGAACCTCTCTTGGCCTCTGGTCCAAGCCTTGCCCAAAAAGACTTACGCACATGCGCGTAATTATTATTTTCATTTTTATTTTTCTTTGGCTCTACCTCTCAGGTTTCAGACCCTCATACATAAGATCTTAAGAACTTCTTGGCCAACTTTTCGTGCCCAAATGTCAGCGCAAAAGGCTTACATGCGAGGGCTAGTCATTAAGTAATGAGGAGAATTTACTTAAAATCAAATATTAGTGACTTCAATCATAGGTAATTCATATAAATAGAAAAAATTTCAAAAATCTAAAAAACTTTAATTAATTTTAAATGTAAAAGAATCCATAATATCTTTGCTTTAAGAAAACATTAAACAAATTAATTTCAAATTTTACTTAAAATATCTAATAATTCTTAATTTTAAACAAAGTGTTAAATAAATCTAAACAATGATTAAATCATTTGTAAAAAAAACTCTGCAGCTTGTTCTAAATTTCTATTATCTTATGTAAATTTGCCTTTATTAAATATTGCAATTTGAAAATTTTTTACAAAATTCTAAGAGTTTATATACAAATTTTACAAAGTTGTAGTCTAATTCTGAAATTTTAAACAAATTTATTCTAATTTTTCAATTGCCATTGAAACTATTCCACAAACTCCTTAGAAACTTGATTTTCTTAAAAATCTTTTTAATATTTCCATTTGTAAGAATTTATAAACTAAATATGTCGAATCTCATACAAATTTCATAGAAATTTTTGGAATTCTGAAATTTGTAACACATTTCTTTATATGAAAAAGACTGTTACTAAGACTATTGCTAAGAAAAGTTGTAAGTATTCCCCTTAGCCCTGAACTCTTTTTGTTAACCTCGTAAATTAATGATGGGTTCCGGCCCAAAGCCCAAAAGCGAAACCGAAATGTAAATTGAATTTTAAAAGCCAATTTAAAATGTACGCGTTTCCCCTCCCTTACATGCTCCCTTTGCGTACTGACCGTAATTAAAAATTAACTTCAATTTAACACTCGCTGACCAACTTGATTTTTTTAAATCTTTTTTTTTTCTTCGGTTAAAACTTTTTGTACAACTTCAATTTGTAATAATACGCAATCGCAAAATGTAGTTGTTTCTTTTCTTAATTAAACAATTAGTGTTTTTTTTTCGCTATTTCGAATTTAAGCAGCAAAGTGCATTAATATAAGTGCAAAAATTAATTATCTGTGAAAGGGCAAACACCCTCAATTTATCTCTTTATTTCTATATAAAATCCAAAACGCCCCCCTGTGACGCCCATTTTGCTGATTTGAATTTAATTTGTGGGCATTCAATTGGAAAATTTTTCAACTGCCAAACCAATTGTTAAATGAAATTTTTCATGTAATTTCATTTTAATTTAAATGAAAAAAAAAATATATATTAAATAGAACATACAAATGAAAATGGTTTGAAAAATGTAATGATCTGCAATAGTTTATAAACGATTTATAAATAAAACATATGTTTAAGAGTATTAAAGAAAATTGAATTTAATTGAAAATTTTGTCATACTTAACAGATAGTAATACTTTCGAGCCAGGAATTATATGTGAAATATATCCTTTCGTTGTGTGATAATTACCCTTAAATTGGGTATATACATATATATTTAATATTTACATAAGATTACACCATGAGAATAATTATTCTAAACAAGTATATATATATAAAATCAATCAACATTTCAATTCGAAGATATACACAAATCATTTTCCCTTCACTTTTTAAATTACTAAACAAATTTGTTCACATCAGGAAGTTGATTTCAAATCAAATCACCAAATAAATATTATAAAATGTAATGAACCATTAAATGTTTCGCATTTTTTCTCTTTTTTCACCAATTTTTTTTATTCATTCCGGCTTATGTAGATATCGGAATGATATTATTATTTAAATACCCAAAAACTTTACACTAAATGGTAACAATAAACTATCCATTGTATATTTTCCATTTATGGCTATGGTTCAGGCAATTTCAACAATTTTCAATTAACATAAATTAGTCAAACACACACAGAGACGACCAACATGCAACCATTTATCCGAATATCTAAATATCTGAATTCAAATATCGACAGCTGCCAGCGAAGTAAATTTTTGCATACAATTTTATGATTAATTCGCTTGAAATTTAATTGCCCAAAATGCTACCCAAAACACATTTTTGGTCCAACAAAATCATTTCACAAAACATTGTTCAATTTGAAATGCAAAAATGTTTGCCGAGTTTGTGCAAACGCAACCAACAAATTCAACAATACAAAAAAAAAGTAAAAAAAAAAAAAAGACGCGCGATTTTATGCAAATTTTGCATGCTTGTTAACATTTATTGCCGGCAGGGGAAAAGGGTATGGTGGAGTAGGGGATTAAGGTAGCCAAAAACCCACCATAAAATAACAGTTTTTCATACCCTATACTTATAGAGAAGAAAAAAGTTTGTTAAGATTAAGGTAATGTAAGTAATAGGCTATTGAATGAGTATATATTCTTGAACGATTCTATGTAAACAAGTCTGACCCAATATCTGCATCTGTTTAGATATAGTCAAACCGGTAGCTACTGATAGATACTACATACTATATATTTATTACTTACTCGAAGCGGTTAAATTTTTTGCACTCAAGATTCTAAATTAATTTTGGTTTTACTCAAAAGGAAATAAGGTGACCACCAAACAAGACCTTAAAATTGGTAGTAAAATTTTAACATTAGGCCAATCAATGCTCGTTTGAGGTTGACCCATATAGTGAATGTTTGCTTGTGGCTATTGGTTGTTTCTTAGTGATTTTACAGCTCAATGTGCATTAATTCACCAGGTACTAATGAACCAAAGACCAGTAAAGGTGTAGGCAGTGGCACCTTTGATTAGCCAGAGGGGAATATTGAATTATATATGATCATATATACATAGGTATATATATATACATACTTGTTTTGGGACCTAGTTTATTTTTATAGATTTCTACAACTGAAGGTAATTTTGATTACCGTTGTCGTAAACCAAAAATTGGTTCACGAAGAAAGTTTATAATTATTATTCTGTTTTTACCAAGGCTGAAATTTATTAACCTCTTTTTGTTATAGATTAATACACATACATATAGCATCCATATAGTAGCAAAATAAATACAAAATAGTTAGACTATTTTAGTTTAGGTAAGTTCAATTAGATTTGATTCGATTTGGTTAAGTTAAATAAATAATTAATTATTAATTGTATAGCCTAATACTAAATATTTAATAATATTGAGACTTGAAAAATTATTTTTTAAATGTTCATGTCGGATTAAAAAAAATACTTTTTAAAGCTCCTTAACCTAATTTTTAACATATTTTAATGATTAAATTAAATTAATGAAAGCGTAAACTCGGTATTTCCAATACAGTACTGTGGGATTCTAAAATATAGGACAATTGTAAGACGGCTAAAAGTTTGACTTAATTGCACAATATGCTAGATCTATTCTATATTTAGTCATCAATGAAAACTTCTATATATTTTATCTATATTTTTCATATATACATTTTTAGAATTATGTAGAATTAGAAACAGGGTACCATCATAGTCGTTAACTTTACTAGCTCCCTTTAGTGTTTTTTTTCCTGTACACATTTTGTCTACTGTTGTGTAGATTTTGTGGACCATAAAATGCAGAGCAAATTTTAATTGATTCGATTTAAAGTATCTGTGTATTTATAATATGCCGGGCACGTTGTTTCCATCCTTCACTTTAATGCGATAAGAGTTCTCGGCTCACGTGTCGTATGAGCATTATTAATTTATTACTGAGGTGAATGTGGAACTGTCTACCCTATCTGCCTGACTGTCTATGATTAAATAATTGAAAGATGTAGCAGATAGTAAAATAGCTTACAATGTTTGCCCACGAGTAAAGCAGAAAGAGTAAATAAATTTAAATTTAATTGCATTTTCTTCCCGAATGAAAATTAATTTTGATATGCAAATTGCAAAGTTAATTGATTGCGAGCGAAAATCGCTAGGGAAATACATATAATACATTATTAGAGAAAATGTATGTTATTCATGTGTATATATGAATATATATATATACATATATATATGGAGCAATGAACACAAAGCTGATTAAATTACTAAACTAATTAAACAAGGATAATTTGAAAGGAATTCCGTAATGAAAGTTAGAAATCATTGAAAGCTTTAAAGCAAATAATACAATTTGTAATATAAGACAAAAATAATTCATGGGATTTCGGGACACCTTTTTACGTTCACATTTAATGTAAGTATTTAATTACCATTAAATAAATTGAAATCAAAAGTAAGCAATTATACTTGCTATAAAGCTTTTACTTTACAAAAAAGAAATAAAATGACATTTAAGCTTAATGAAATACTTAATAAAATATAAGCATTCAAACTTCAAATGAAACATTGGCTAACAAAATTTGGGAAGATAACAAGCTAAGTGAAGTAATTTAAACCATTTTCTTGAGCTAAATTGAACTCGGAGTAATGTCCAGCGTTTAAAATGTATTAAATAATCCATATTAAATACAGATTTTAAATTAAAAATTTCTTCACAGTCAGCCACATGGATTCCTGTATATATATAGCAAAATAGAAATATCATTGTATATAGATTCCAAATAGAAAAGAACCCTTTTTGGATTATTTGATATATTTATTAGATCCGCGTATTGTTGATTGGTCAAAAATTAACAGAGAAGATAGTGTTGCCAGATACACATCGAAGCGATAGTTTTAATTAGAATATCGATATTTAACATACTGAACAGTCGCTTAAAAGTTATCGCTATTTTAAAGATCTAAATTAACTATGTGCATATTCTAATCAGAATATATTCAAATGTCATCCAAGTGTTATCAATATTGTTAACATTCAAGAATCATCTTCCAAATAACATATCAAAAAACGAGTTATCGTTGAAAATGTTACTGGTTCTAATTAAAATATTTAAATTTTATGAGTTTTTATGTTTCAGGTCATTTTCAATTTCAGCTTAACAATTTGAAGGCTCGGATTCTTTGAAACTAGTTTTCAATATTAAGCTCAACTGTTATATATGTATATACATATAGTAAAAGTAACAAATCGATGTATAAAGATTAAGAAAGCAAAGATAGATGAGCTACATATGTTATAGAAGCATATTTTTATGTTTAATTTTCAACAAATTCTAAAAGATGTTAAACAATTTTTTTTTTAACTTAAGCTGTTTAAATCTTTTGATTATAAAATAATATAAAAAATTATATAGAAAGGAAATACATATAAATATTTGTTTTAGATTTTAAATAGTCGTAATTACATAGGTAGTAGAATCCTTTGACCTCAAGAGCCAGAAACATGCCAAAGTATATCTTTAACCTACTTGGAGCTGCGTTAACAGAGAACTTTGTTCCCAGAAATACTATTTGACAACAAAATATAAAAAAATTTCATTAAGTAAGGTAATAAAAACATCCAAAGGCAGCTAAACTCTTTCCACAGTGTATTCTGATGTCCTAGCCGAAAAACACATATCTAACAAATTAATTGAACAATAAAAATGTTTTGCATTTGCAAGGGCTTAAGACAACAGACATCTGCCTAACTGCCTGATATGTCAGAGTAATAGGATATATACATACATACATATATGTATGTATAGAGGAATACAAAATTGCTATTGTCTTGCTTTGGTATTGAGTTAAGCCACTTTCCTAAATACAATTTCACTTTCCTTTAGTCGAACATTAACTCACCTGTCCAATGCGTGTGTATCTATTGGTGTGTAACTCCTCCCTCTCCTTCTTTCACTCTCTCCCTCTCTTTCTCAGTGGGTGTGTGAAATAAGTATATATATATATATATATATATATGTGTGTGTGTGTGTATATGTTTGTATCTGATTAATGAGAATTTCGTCAGTCCTGTGTGTTGCTGTTGTTGTTATTTTTTTTTTTTTCTTTTTGTAGGCTAAAGGTGAAATTTTGTGATTTTTGCCTTTTGGTGATAAATTCCAATTAATAATGCAAAAACCACAAATCGAACTGATGGACACATTTACATTAACAATAAAATTAACATTAACACACACACTCTAGGCGAAACAATTTATTTATATATTTCTTTTGCTTTTATACTTTTTTTTTGCAATTTTGTCAGCTTTTTTTTCTTTATTTATGTTGTTGCTTTCTTTTGGCCTCCTGCAAAATATAAAACATAAAAAAAATAGTAAAATAAACATAAAAAATGGTTTAATAAATATAACAGAAAACAAAAGAATGTCTAAAAGATTTATATAGAAAATATGTAAAAATATAAAACGAAACGAAAAAATAAACGAACTAAAGTTTTTCCTTTCTATGTGCATTATTCCGTTGGTCGGAGGGGAAAGAAGAAAGGAAGGGGGCAACTGGCTACTAAAACTGTCTCAAGTTAATCGCTTTTATTTATTTTTACCCTGTGTTAAAAAAAAAAAATATTAAAAAAAAGGAAAAGAAAAGATTTAACTGCAACCGGTTTTTCCACTCACACACACACTAGCATATACCTACATACATACATACATACACACGCACACCATGTTAAAGGGATTTTTGCGCGCTTTTAGCTATTTTCTTCTTTTTAATATGAATTTTTTTTTTTGTTTTAGCCTTCCTTTGTGGGCAACTGTTGCAGAATTTATGAAAATCATAAAACAAAAGCGAATTTCGCCTCACATGTGCACAAATGCATCTGTGTGTGTGTGTGTGTACAAGTGTAAGTGTATTTGTGTATCTGTCTATGTGTATTTGTGTGGCTTAGGTTGCAGTTGCAAGCTGCTGGCAACAACAACAACAACCACAACAAGCTTCCCAATGTCTAGCCAGGTAGCTGCTGTTGCTGCTCTTGGCCAGGTTAACACGCCAAGCTGGCGACGTCATAAAGTCAGCTGCCGCTTCTGTCTTCGTCTTTTGTGACTTGTGACGCTTTTCTTGTTGTTGTTGCTGCTGTAGCTATTCGGTTGACAGTGCACCAGCAACAGCAGCAACATCATCATCAGCAGCATCATCATCATCATCATGTTAGTTGCTAAAGGTAGGGAGGCTAAGAGGCAGCTTTCAAGGCTGTTTAGAAGATACCACAGTGGGCTAAATTTAAAAAACTTTACTCATAAATGTAAGTTATCTAATCATTTTTTCAGTTTAAGAAAAGTTTATTGATTTTTAAATAAACATTATCTACTTAATTAATAATTAGCAAACTGGTTTGCGATGTAAAAAAAAAACTTTAAATAATAGAAAATCATTCTAAAATTGATATTCTGATAATTAATCTTGAACATGAATTAATATTAAATAAGCATTCCTTATTTTTTGACAGCTCACAGAAAATGCAAGAAAGATTTAAATTTACTATGATTAACTTCACTTCAATGGTTGTCAAATTCTATATCTACATATATATATATATATATATATATATATATATATATATATATGTATGTATATATGAACATTAATATATTTATATATTCATTCAATGTATTAAATTCATTAAGAAATGCTAAACCACAACTTCCTTCGAGTTTTCTTATGCTTGATTAACTTAAACTCTAAAAATTAATTGAGCTTTTTATTTAACCATCAGCTGAGACTAAGACAAACAACTACTGACCTAATCATAAGTGATCTTGAAACTAAAATAAGTATCATTTAATAGAAATTATTTTACACATCAAGAGAATAATATTTGGATTTAACGATGATTTTATAAATTTCCGAGAATAGAAGAGAGTAAAATGTATAGTCTATACTTTGCTATAAACCATATCAAAACAAACTAACTAAATCAGATTTATAGATTTATAAGAAGATTTTAAAATTATTCAGGTAATTATTGCGAAAATTTGAATTAAAATCCATTTTGGAAACAATATTAAATTATAATTTAATTTAAATATTCAATAAACAAAAAAAATATTCTTCCAAAATTGACAAATAATGAATAGCTAAATATAAAATTCTAAAGATACTATTCTTTAATATTTTAGGCCAGTAAACAAAGTTTATATTTCCTAAAATAGTTTTAAGTATTTAATATATATATATATATATATATCTGTAAAAAATATATATGATAACAATCAATACTTTAAATTCTTTAAATTAAATATTCAAAATTACATATACATACATATGTATATCAAGTATAACCTAAATAGTAGAAGATTCCCATATTTAAATCTCAAAAAACAAAGTTTGCCTATATAAAATTTAGTTAAATGCAAAGTTTTCCAACATTTTTTGCATTTAAAATACTTGTCAATTTATTGCCTTCTATACATATAAATGCAAAATATTAAAATTTTCGAGATAAATTCACTTTTCAAAAACTTTAAACAAATTTAAGTTGTTAGTTTTTAAACAGATATAGTTAAATAATTTGTATTTCTGTATACTTTTATTATTCAACTTATTATTATTCAATTAAGAGAACTTTATATTTGTTACACGATTTTTAAAGAAAAAACTTTATAAAATATGAACTTTTGTAATGAAGCAAATATAATTGGTTATAGGTTTTATAGTTCAAAATTGATGACTTTACAATATAAAAAACTATATATATATATATATATATATATATATATATATATATATATATGTATATACATAAATGGAACTTCTTCCCAGCTACTTTTAGAACCTTTTAATAATAAGTCAAATTCATTAAACAGCAATTATGTATATATCAAAATATTCTCACTCATTGAATACCAATTACAAACAACAGAAAAATATGTCAATAAACTTTGAATAATTTTAGCAATTTATAAGTTTGCTTTGTTTAAATATTAAATTTGAATATTTTGCAATTTCTAAAGATTTTCCCTGTCATATTCTAATTTTAGAATATATTAAATTTCAATATTCTGAATTATGAGCATCTTTTTTCCACATTGGCCCAGTGTTGTCAGACATCTCACACTCACTAACACGCACACACATGCCAAACACACACACATAGACACATTTAATTTTTGTTGCTTTTGTCTCAAGTTAAATGCATTTCTATTTATTTGTTTAAAACATTTGTCTTAGCATCTACATAAAACGTGTTTTAATTAACTACAATTAATTGGCAAAACAATTTTTTGTTTTTTGTTGTGAATTGTTTGTATGAATTTCCTTTACCGTTTTATGTTTTAATTTGTTGTTTGAAACTTGTAGTCGTTATTAATTTTGTTTTGTTTTTTTTTTTTTTGCTTTTTGTTATTTCGGCTCTTTCTTAAATTGTTTTAAACTTTTTGACGCGACGCGATCTAAGTGGTTAATGAAAATAAGGGATTAAACAATTTGGTCGGTTGTTTGAAATATTTTTAAAAATTTATTTTTTGCTTCTTTTGGCCGTCAATTTGGCATCAAAAAACACATTCAACACGCTGCGCTTGTCGTTGTTCGTCGTCAATGGCTGGCAAAGCTCAACTAACTGGATGACTGACTGACTGACTCTGGCCAAGAGACTGAAGCCAAAAACGGCAACGAACTGAACTGGTTTTTCGTAATGCGGCACGAAGCATTGAGTCGGCTAAGACACAGTCTCTCTCTCTCTTTTCTCTCACTCTCTCAGTCTGGCTTAGTGTCTAGTTTTGGCTTGTGCTCTTTTAGTTTTGGTTACTACTTACTTATGTTACTATAATGGTTTTTTTTTTACTTTTTGGCAAAAATAATAGTAGAATTGGCATTTGGCCAAATAGAAACCAATTCTTTTATAACCACAATTCAACATAAATGAAGGTAATTAAGCTCTTGGCCTAGTCGAGTATCTACTGTAATCCTTCTTCCTGAAGGCACGACCATTAATTATGTTTTAAGCCACTCTTTCAATTTACTTCTCTTTCCCTCCTCTCTCTTTCTCGCTCTGTCTATCTCTTTCTTTCTGTTTTACTGATTCTCTCTTTTGGTCTCTCTCAGTTTCTTGCTCGTTAAACGGAAGTAAAAACTGGCAACTAGCCGGTTTGTTTACCTTTTACACTCACTGTTATACTCATCAGCTGTTATACACTACGAACAGCTGTTTTTTCAGTTGTTGATATTTGTTAGTTAGTTAGTTAGTGGGTGGTTACATTGACAAGGGAGATTGTGGTGGGGGAGGGGGAGGGTTTACCGGTTACCATGGCATTTTGACAAATAGGCAAATAAATAAATAAACAGCTTCAAGTGTTTGCACAAATTGAGTCAAATTTTCACTTTTTCATCAGTGAGAAGTGAAGGACATTGCCACGGAAAATGATACAAATTGAAATACTTTTCCTGTGGAGAGACAATTAGCCTTGTGTTTGTCAAATGGCAATAAATTAATCAATTGTCGCTTTATTTGAGTGGTATGCATACATATAATTTGTATGGATGATTAGATTATTGAAATTTGATGTTGAATAAGAATTTAATTATTTACAAGTAAAATTAAATATAGATTATATGCTTTTCCTCAACATCTCTTCTTCTCTAATTGTAAATTTTAATATTTTAGTAAACCAACTAAATTTATGACGAATCTTATATACATAACTAATTCGATTTCAAATAAATTTTTATTTCAAACTAAACTAAAATTACTCTTGACGGTTTATGTAAGCATATACTAAACGTTGAAATCTTTTTCATATACATATACATATATCTAAGAAATCTTCGAATTAATATTAAAAACTGTTTTAAGTCTGTTTTTTTTTTAGTTTTTCAGAAATATTTATTTCTACAGAAATTCGCGTAGCATTAAATGTCAAAACAAATTAGTTTACTTAGCGAATTTTTAGCAACAATGTATTATTTAGTAACAGACAATGCCCATTGAAAATCTTTTAACTAAGTTTTTTTATTTTACCACACAAGAATAAAATAAAAAACAATCTAGCAAATAAGGACCTTATTTTCGTTGAGTTCACTACAATGCTGAATATTCTTTTGTAGCAAGGTTCAGATGAATTACATTTATATTGGAGTTATGATAATTTATTAAATATTCCATGACACCTCTCTTGACACCAACTTTACCAACAATATTATTAAATATTAGATTAATACTATCTCTGAAATTCTCCTTTTTTTAGTATGTTAATCTTTTTACATTCTCTTTATCTCTCTCTCTCTCTCTTCTAAATGCACTTAATCAAGAAAACCACAAAACCAATTGCAATATTTTTTTCCATTTCATAAGGTTATTAATACATTTATCCAACTGTCTTTACTTTAAATACCCTATCCCCTTGCCATTGACTAGTTGGGTACATTATTATTCATTTTCTCTATGGACTAATTCTAATAATTTAAAACCAAAAAATATTTATCCGATTCTAATTTTTAATGTTTTTGCTTTTATTAATACTGATGAGATTTATATTTTAGTGCTATCCATACATATCCCTATTTTTTGTATATTATGCATATCGAATGAGTCGTAATTCGACCTAAATGGAGCTATTACCATTACTTTGTGTGAAAATATTAATATTTTATTAATCACATGTTATTTTAATTATTAACTAAAATATTTTTGTTTCGATTTTTGATTGAAACAAATGTTTTATCTCCCACAACTTGGAAATGAAATGTTAATAATTACTACGATAATCAAGTTAACAGACAATATCGATTAATATTATGTTTCGGTGTTACCAGATCAACTGCAAAGTTGCTAGATTATTCCACCATTAACTAGAATTCACATGTAAATAATAACTAGCTTTTAATATTCAAGTACAAGTTACAGGGTATCTGTTAGCCGGTGATATTAATTAACTTTTGGGATTGTTTCAGTGTTTGTTTTATTGTTTTTATTTGTGAGCAGCATTCAAGCGCGACAAAAGTAAACTTCAAAAGATAAACGTTAACGTAGGCTACCGGGCAACTTTGAAGCTTTAGTTTGTGGCTGCTACAAAATCCCCTCCCAGCAGGAGTCAAGCTAAAAGAAATTCCAATTAATGAAAATGGGTATAACAAGACTCTAGATGAGATGTCGTGCATTGGGGTAGCAGGTTTGGGGAAAGGGTGGAGTGGTGTGGTCCTCTGGGGTTAATAGAGGGATATCAGGCAATAAAATTATGCAAACAGCAGGTGCTTTCGACTCATTTGGTTTTTCTTTCTTTGGCTGGCAATCACCCAATTTGGGTCATTAGCAGGTGTTGTCATTTTGCTGTTAATGTAGCTAATATCCAAACTTCCCCTCCGCAACCCACCACCTAATTATTATACGAGGGGAAGGGACAGCAAACCAATCAAAGTTATTAAAACAAAAGAAAAGCGCAGAATGAAAAAAAGATCAACAACAAAACAAAGCAAAGTCAAAAAAAAAGGTAACTAACCAAAGTGTAGAAAATTTAATTAACTGCTAAATTAAATACACTTTTCGACTATCCAACTTTACTTTTCAACCGTATTGCGATCCCCAAGAGAACCAGAAAGAAGAACCACAATGGGGAACGAAGAACACCCAGAGGGGCCACCTTTTGAATCCCCAACCACCCGCAACGCGGCCAGTTGGTTTTATTCTTTATACCCTATACACAGAAAGAGAAAGAGTAGATACAGAACAGATAAGACACAGATATAGAATAACCGAATAATCCTTAATATATTAAGCATTACCATTTTCCCATTCAATTCAAATTGGTGAAAAAATGAACCCATTTAATGTTTGAATTAAAATCTAAAATTCATGGAATCTTATTGTTTTGTTTAATATTTTCAATATAAAATCAAATTAATAATATAATGTTTAATAAAATATTTAATATAATATAATATTTATCTTATTAGAGAGAATAATTTTTAACCATTGAACATCAAATCGATCTTCATTTAACTTTCGGCCCACATTTCTTATTACCCATTTTCGAGGGTATTTCAAATTCGTAGCTACTATTTTTTCACTTTTAGAATTTTTTTCCCTCATTTTGATATTCTTATTGCTGCTGTTCCTGTTGGTGTTGTTGCTGTAGTCGTCGTCAGTGTTGCTGATGTTGTTGGTTTTTGGTTGGTGTTGTGCGTCGGAAGTTGTCGCCGGCAATCAACAAACCATAACGCACAACAACCAACGGTACTTCTATCAAACTGCAGAACATTTAACGCCGCTTTGACTGTGGTTCTTATTATTTTCCTGCTTTCGGCTAGTTGTTTGCATATTGAAATGGAGGTGGGGGAAGTGAAAATAGAAATTTAGACAAAAAAAAAAAATAAGAAAGAAATTCATTAAAATTTCGTTGTTGAGCGCACCCGCTTAACAAATTAGCCAACATTGCCTAAAAACAAAAAAATAACAAAAAATAAAGGGGAAAGCTGATGGAAATGATTATGCCAAGGCCTAATAATATGGGCCGTCAAATGGCAAATAGAACTTAAAAATTTATCATTAAATGAATTTGTTAACCAATTTTTCGAACTAACGCTTAGGGGAACTTTTTTTTCCTTTGGTAATACAATTTCTAAATGTAATAAAATGATTAAAAAACAAAAAAAAAATCTTGTTTAAAAAAAAGTGGAATCTAGAAAAACTAATTTAAAATTCGTTAAAAATTTTACCAAGAAATCACTCAAACTTTAAATTTGAAAAAAAAATTGAAAGGTATCAAACCTAAGACGACGTAGGGATGCCTATTATTCCTTTAAAGTGAATAAAACTGAAAAAAAATTACTAAAAACTGAGAAAACAATTTAAAAATAGTTTAGAAACAAAAAGAATATTTTTGCAGCACTTTACCGCTTAGAAGAGGGTCTAAGATTGGGGAGTAAGGCTAAAAACGAAGTCAAAATTTTATTTAAAGCTTAATTTTTTTTTTGTTTTATTTTAATATCATTGATATAATTATATAACAAAATTTATATATCTATATTTGTATAAAATATGGAACCAAATTTCGCTTTAGTAAAATCAAAATGGAATTAAATATAAAACAAGGGACAAAAAAAAAATGAATTGCGTTTCCTATTTTGAATGTTGCTGCTGTGTTGTGTTGTGTTGTTGCTGTCGTCATCGTAAATACAAAGACATTTAAATGGAAGGAAATCAGGAAAATGTAAATAGTTGGTTGCCGTTACCCACCACTGTTAAATCTGAATGGCCTCTAATTGATGTTCTTATGTTAATGCTGCTCCTATGTTAATCCTGCTGTTATTGCTGCCGCTGCTGCTGCTGTTGCAGTTTCTCTTGTTCCCGCTGCTGCTTCAGTTTACGATACCACCAATCCTGAATGCACCATACCATACGACTACGACGAAAACGTTTCGATTCTTCTATACACATGGTAACGAAATCTAATTGCATCTTATGATCACCTCTGATCATATTCAAATGCTCCAAAAGTAGACTGTAATCATGTCCAGATCGACGAATATCACAAAAGATTTGTAAACGCAAATGAATATTAAACTTGCGTGCTGCCTCGAGTTCTTCGTCGGTAAACGGTTCCGGACCACCATTAGAAGTGACCACGGATGTAGAACTGCTGCTGCTATTGCGCGACATTTCAGTGTCATCCATGTTATCATTCCTGGCACTGACAATGCTCCCTAATGCTGATTGTGAATTGGAAGTCATAGCATCAGCACAACCATTACCGAAGGTTAGATGCGGTCCCGATGGATTATCCAATGAGGCAACTCCTCCACCCAGATTTCTGCTATATGTAGCATGTGTCTTGGGTCCATTAAAGGGCTTAAAAATTACGCCACTGCTTTTACCGGAGCTAGATGAAGAAGAGCTATGGCGATTAAATTCATTGCATTTGCGTTTTCCAATTGTTCTAACATTCAATAAACGATCCATTGACAAACTCTCCGAATCTCCGCCCATATATGGCTTAAAGTTTACCATAGACGATGCACTGCTTTGGTTATCCTCATCACTAGACGACATCGCTGAATACTGGTTAAGGTTAGAATAAAATGAACTTGAAATAGATGAGACATTCATGCTAGGAGCAGACAAGCAAGAGTCACTGCTGGAGACACTGGAGGCTGGTGAAGGTGACCGGGATAAACGACGGAATTCAAAGTCTGGCGGTAATGGACCCGCGGTACGTTTACGTCCCCGCAAAGGGCCATCATTTTGATTGGGTGATGAGTCGCCGCCAGATGCCAACATAAAAGAAGACGAGCCAGAGCCAGTTGGTGAGCCAGAAACAGATGGTAATGATGATGATAAAGCGCCAGCATTGGTGGAAGACGACTTCATGCCCGTGACTTCACTGAGATCAGCTTCATCCACCATGCCCATATACTTGCTCCTTTTGAAAGGATTACCGAACATATGTTGCCTTACATTTTTCGGTTCAATCTCCCTCAGAGGCTTATATTTACTCTTCAAATAATCTTGATAGTTGCCCATTTCAGCAACAGGCAGAGAACGACCCGAATCTTTGGCCACCAATGGGGCGGGCCTCATTAATGCTTCTCGCATGCGTTTTATTTCCTCTACAAGATCCCGACGGGGTATATCAAATGGATTGCGATAAGACTTGGCGGAAGGCTGACTTCTTAACTGCGGTACAATCATCGTGTAGTTCTCGGCTGGTTCAATTTCAGCATGGAGTTGAGAGAATGTATCCCTTAGCATTGGATGACGCACTAGATCTCGCCTTAAAGGCGTACTCGAGCACAATTTCACAGTTTCCACCTGTCGAAAGGCTGGCTTGGGTATACTTAATTGCTTACTAACCTTTCGGCATAAATTCTCCTGATTATGTTTGGCAGTGTTCTTCATAAGCTTCAGCTGATTGACAAGGGTCGGCGACAAAAAGTTATCCACATTATCGGGTACCAAAAAGTGAATCAAAGGGTGCGGCATTCTAATTTTTACCAGAGCTTTAACCAGCAAGGGACAGTAGTAGGGCGGTAAGGTCCGCACATAGGAATTTAAATTGTACATGAGATTGTTCGGAGGAGACATGTTGTGTTTGTGGACAAGGTCATGGAGCATTGGCATGAGAATTGGATAATTGTAGGCCGACACACACAAATGAACCCGATTGAAAGTGCGTTTAGCCCTTAGATAGCCAAATGGTAGTTCAGACCCCTCCGTGTCATTGGTAAGAACCACTTGCCAGCACTTGTTCACCAAGCGCTTCTCAAGGATCTGTTGGGTTAGGGGACAAGCTTCGATTTCATATTTGTCAATGGGAAAACCGGGTACCAGCAGCGGCACATCAACGGCAGATGCAAGAACCTTCAGTTTGGGATGGGCATCGCGGGGCGGCAATGTTACGGCGCTTGTCTCGGCAAAATAAGGTTCGGGCAAGGGCCAATGGCCTATCGGAAATGTCTTATCTGTCATATTCTTCTGCACATAGATCATTTTTTTAACCGGCTCGAAGACTATATAAGGGGGTAAGTCGATTTGTGCAGAAGTTCCATCTGTTTTTTTGGTGCCCGCTTTGGGTATTTGGGGCTCGAATTGTAGAACTACACCGGGTCTCAGCTTTTGCAATAGACTCTCAATGGATTGACTCAAAACATGGTGACTACGAATATGATACGAACGCCCTCCAGTCACTTCGCACATCCGCTCAATGGGTGAATCATCATACGGCACTGAGCTCTCCACACGTTCGTCAATCTTATTACCCGGCATGCGAAGAACCAAAGCAAATATACGCTGATCCCAACGGAAAGGCTCTTTAGTAAATATGGTGCCGGGAATTTGATTAATCAACGGTATTATGATCTCCTGGTGTACACCATTGCTATGCGTATACTGCCCACCATCGGTAATAACAATGATTACCGCTGGCTGTAGATAGAAAGGATATCGTCCTTGACCAAATGTATCAATGCCCGATTGCATGCGATTCAAATTAAGTAAATCGAAAGCATTGCGCAAAGACTCGCCCATCGAGGTTAGACCATGACTTTTTAAATTTTTCAACTCATTAATAAATGTAGCATGATTCTCTTTCCAACCAGCTTTCACATTGACCGGCGGCTCATCAAATGTCAGCAACATATAACGATCACCACAGCAATCCGGTGAACGCTGACGATACTTTAGAAACGTTTCGATGGCAGCTTTTGCTATGTCCAAATAAGTTTTTGACACACCATTCACAAAAGCCTTCTGGCACATAGACGCTGAAGTGTCTACCAGAAATAGTATAATTGTCATCTTCTTTCCAAATTTTCTTGATGTACTTATATATTCGGTTGGCTTCTCAAGGACTCCTTTTCTCTCGCTAGAGATATTGTCTCGCCACTCGCTGGCCGGTTAGTGTTAAATTAGATTTGCTAAATGTCTTCTCGTCCTCGCTCTCGATCAATGAATGTTTCGGTTCGGTACATAAAATTGGATGAACTGGAAGAAATCATTGAATATGTATACATATATATTTATACCGAGATACATACATATATTGTCTGAATACAAGTTATATGTAAAAAAGCATTAATACATTAACAATTAAAATGTAAAACTCTTTTTATTTTAAGTGTGATGAGTTCAATTAATTTTATTTGTATTAATTGGGGTATTCCAGTTACTGCACAACACACACATTCATACATACATACCGAGAAATCGGAAAAATTCTTTTTCTTTTAATATTTTTCGCTTGGGCCAGAAATTATCGTTATTGGAAATCAACCAGGTGCACTTCCGTCCAGGTACTTGTCATCAATGAATGAAGAAAAGAAAATTAAACTTAAAGTTAGACATTTGACGCAAGTTTAAAAGCCGCCTTGGCTTTCTCAAACTGAACTTCACTTTTCATGTGATTGTCACTATGATTAGATAATTATTAATTATGTATATCGTTATCGATATTTTCCAACACATAGCTTTGGGGTTGCCAGGTTTCTCTTCGCTAGCGCTTTAAACTTTCTATCCCATAACTAATAAGTTAAAAAAATTTTGTTATCTTAATTTTTACTAGCGTCATTTAGAGTTACTTATATCACTTATATGAATATATGATAAATTTTTAATTTATTGATCATTATGAGTGTGCGATAGAATCTGTCGAATGGAGTTCGTGTATTTTTTTTCAATTTTCCAGCCATAAGCTGTCAATTTTATGGCCCAAAGAACAACGCTTGTCTTTATGAGTTTCAACACCCACAAACACAAGAATATCCCATTTCCCCCTACCCCCCATTTTGGCTTATTTGGTATGCCAACGCACTAAAAAAGAATTTATGTTGATGATTTTTGTGTGCACAAGTCCAGAGTCGCCGCCGTTAGTCCGTGCTGGCTGCAGGCCCCCACTCCACTCCTCTTTCGACCAGACAGACAATGCAGTTTTGGCCTGGGCCAACAACAGACTGCCCACCCAAAAAGGCGGCACCAAATTGCCTCAAAATGCCGTTAGAACAATAATTGCGGCGCACACGAAAAAAAAAAAAAACGTATGTAATAATGTTGGGGATCTTTTGGTTGTTCTGGCTCCTTTCAGATACATAGATAGACATAAACAACGATAGATGTAAAGAAGAAGCCTTTTTTTTACCAATTTATTGAGTTGTTAAATTGCATTAGGTCGTAGTAAGTGCATATTAAAAATAAATAAATTAAAATTGTAAAGCTGCAAAATTGCTAACATAACTAACTGAACTTAACACAAATAGAATGGGTAGGACTATTAAGATGGAGTAGGTGGAGTTAAGAATATAGAGAGAGAGGAAAACACAGACGGCCCAGACTAATTGCCCACATAAATAAGCAGAATTCACACGAAAATTCATTTTGTGAGAAAACTCGCCACTGCCGCTGCTGCTGCTGCTGCTGCTGCTGGAGACAGTGACGAATGCCACTTCCTTATTGCAAGGTCAGTTGCATTGCCACTCTGTCCAGTGTCCTCGACTGTTAGTCTATTCGTTTGTCAGTCTCATGACGTCGCCCCCATTGATTGATGTGCTGGCAGCTGCCGTTAACAAAGCATCTACAGCAGCAACATCTACTGCAACAGCAACATCAGCAACAGCAGCAACATGCAACAAATGTAATAAGCCAGATCTAACCACAGCCAATTCACACCAAATTGGCTTAATCTTCTGCACAAAAATAGCAAACAAATTGCTATTGCTGCCTTAACAATTTTTGGCAATATTCATAAATTAATGAAATGCAAAAATGCCGCCACACGCCAAAACGTAAAACTCATGCCCCCAGCAATAACAGCAAATAAAAAACAAAAAATAAAGATTACCAGATGAAGGCGCAAGAAGAAATGTTTGTAAACCAAACTTTAAGTAAACAGTTTTCTTAAAAGGGGGTTCCGCCTAAGAAAATTAAACTAAAAACTAGAATTTAGAGGGAAGTTGTTAAGATGCAGTCGGTTCGTTAGTTTAAGGTAATAGAAAATGTTTCTAATATTGCGAATTTTTATGTTTAAATGTGTTAATTGTCTCAGTTAAAGAATGAGAAAGAGATACTGTTAATTTCATAGCTTATTATGTAAATTACTAAAATTTTTATGTAAATTAACTAAACTTCTTCATCCAACTTGGACAATTTGTTGAAGTGAAATAAATAGTTGTAACAGGAAATGTTGTAACTTTATAAATTTCAAACAGACTTTATGTGAACTTTTTTGATAAACTGTTCTTATGGAAATAAATAAATGTTATTATTACCGACCGACAATTCAGATTTTTCATTTAATCAAAAACAAATTGAATTATACAATCGAATGGAAGTTAATTGAGTTTAAATTTGATTTAATTCATGCTAAATGGATTTTACGAGTAAGAAAAGTTAATTATTAACTTCTATAACAGTCTAGAGTGGCCTTCCGGACTGCAAGTTGCTAGAACGGTCACTTTAATGTTTGATTGATCAAACTAATGTTAAATTTATTACCACAAATGAAAAAAAAACTTATATTCATTATGCTTAGGAATTATATGCAAATTACATTAACTACAATAAAAATTGATTAAATAACCGACATAAAAGTCCAATAATTTATGACTTTAAAATAGCATTAATTACTAATTGACTTTCCAATTTATATTAGTCAGATACAGACAATGATTTAAACGTTCTTCTACTACCTACATATGTAAGTACATATAGGGGGAAAAATATTATTCCATTTGTAATTTGACCTTTATACCTGTAGTATTTATTAGAAATGAAACATAATATATTTTATATTTATTCTTTTATTTTTATAGATCTTTTAAATTTTTAAACATAAAATATATTTTAATATCACAAACAAACTCACGAAAATATATCCACATTCTTTCAATACTTTGTTTAATTAAAACACAATTTAGTGAAAATAATTTTAAAATTATTTCCATGCGTTACGAATATCTGACCAAGGGTATAAAAAATAAAAAAAATAGATTTGTTAATACATAAGATATATTCAAATTAATTTTTCTTAAGTTTTTCTTATTTAAATTAGTTCTTCTAATTCGAATCCCTTTTGCAAACGCTGCCGCTGTTCGACCTTATCGACTATTTTAGCCATATTTATGGGTCCTTAACACTGGCATTGTTGTTGTTTGTGGCTATTATTGTTGTTTTTATCCATTTTGGGTCTTTTGTATTTTATTTGTATGTATTTATGTTCTATATCTATGTATATTTTGGCTTGTTTTCAACTATATAAATGTATATTGCATATTGGGTGCATCGGGGTCATGATGACATTGAAGAGTTTTGGCCATTAAATAATTAAAATGTTTTTAGCAGAATGCACTAAAAGAATTTTAACGACTCAATAAAGACATGTAAATAAATGTCACTTGGCATAGAAGAGAAATGAATAGAATAAATAGCATAAAATAGAAAAATGTACAACAATAAGAGGAAAACAAGCCATGCAAATCATTAGAATGTGTTATAAAGAGAAAGACTGAATATGGTAAGTGATGGAGTGTGGATGGAGTGAACCAACATGGTAGTTTGTGCCCAGTAGTACTAGTAGTAGTTGGGGCTCATCATTTGGATGTGATTAACTTAAGTACACAAGACATAAATATTTAAACGTTCGCGGTCCGACGACAGTCTGGTGCCCAGAACCCAAAGACCGGGACCCGGTACCAAATGAAGCGTGTTTAAGAGACAGACCCAAGGAAGTTGAAAATGAAGATGAAAATAAAGAACTCCACACCAGGGACTGATGGGACAAACTGATGGCTGTTCGTCAGGTGGAGCATTAAAAATAAAATTGCAAAACGGTTGTACAACTCCCAGAAGAGTGGTCACCTCTTTCTTTCTTTTACCTATATATATATATATATATATATATATATATATATATATATATATATATATATATGTATGTATATATGTATAACTATTTTTTTCCTTTTTGTCTTATGCAAATGCAATTTTTCAAGTTACTTCGTTTATTTTCCTTGTTGAAGTTGGTTTTCCATTTTTTGCGGAAGGCTTGACCACCTCATGGCTGATGGGCAAAACGGCAATTGTGATTCTGATTCTGGCACCTTGTTGATCAATAATTGCCACACGACAGCTAAATGGGCTTTAATACCATGTTAGCCATCCAACCAATACCCCCAACTCCCAATCCCAAGGAAATGCAAATCAAATTCTAATGATGTTGTAATGATGCAGCTTCAAACAAAAAAAAATGGGGGAATGGAATGGAGCAAGGTCTCCAATACTTAGATAATGCCGAGGCACGCAAATATTATTATATTATTAGAATTGAACATGCGATCTGACAAGTGTTTGGTCAAAACGAAGCATTTCCTGGTTTTTGAACTGGACCTGCAGCTGGACCTGAACCTAAGCCAGAATCAATGCCAACTAATTGCCCAGGTAACATAAAACATTTTAGCCCTGGCTAAAATATTGGTCATCATCATCATCATACTTTAATTTATGATTGCAATTTCCTGATGGTACACCAAAAACCGTTGCTTTACCAACGGAAATGTGAGTGGCCACTCATTGATATTCCACATAAATGGTGGCAACATTCTAATAAGGTATTAATAGCTTCATTTAACCAATACATTCTTTTGCCTCTTTTTGCATCGTGCTGATGAATTTTAATGCAACTTGTTTATGACAAATGCAACTTAACTTCACTTGACTTCACTCTTGATGCAATATGCTAAAATTAACTATATGAATGTGACAAAAGGTCAACAGACGCGTGCTGCGGATGTTCACTGTAGACGGTAACTGCTGAAGCTGCACGCTGGAGCTGGTCTGAACGTGACCCATGGCTGAATATATTGATGGTGCCAAAGCTATGGTGATTAATCAGCCAAATTGAATGCGTCACCCAAGGGAAGGCCGCTAGAATATCTTAAATGAATATGCATACATGTGAGTTACAGTGTTCTTCAATTGCTGATACGATCACTAAATTTAATTATTGGGACAATCATTCATATTTTTATATATGATGTTAACAAATTAAATTTACAATCTTTGTTAAATATATTGTAAGCTGTAGCTATTGGATTATGTCGTACAGTGTTATACTGTGATAATCGTATACTTAAATAATTTAAATTTTAAAAAACGAACCAAGAAAACTTGTCGAAAAAACTTGTTTAAAAACTACAAAAACATAAATACATAAATATATATGTATCTATATTTATTAACTATTTTTTGGTTAAAGCTAGATTACTATAGTTGGACTGGAAATATTTAAGAAATAACTTAAGCTACTTTACATCTGGATGGAGGAAATTCAGGTATTCAAAATATCAAATCAAATTGTTTTCCTATATTTTTAAATGTAATTTTTCATTTCTTTTACATTTGATTAAAAAACACATACATATTTACATATTTATTATGTTTTTTAAAATAAAAGTTTGTGCTTATTAATTTTTTAATATCATTTGATAAATATTATCTTCTAAAACGAAAACCTTTTTGCCGGATCTCATTCCTTAAATATGGCTGGAAAAGTTTCTGAGGAGAAAGAAATTGGACATTTTTTTGTAAACAACTAGCTTACAGATATATTCAGTTCTTGTTTTAAAAATATATTGAAAACTCCATTTTAATTACGTCTTAAACATAAACATTTTATATTTTAAATGCCTAATTTAACCATAAAAAAATTTCATTGTTTAATAAGTTTTCGTAATTTGAGATAAGCATTATGAAAATAACATTTTCAGATACTTTAGTTGAAAATTAAATTTAAAGTCTGTTGGCTTAAACCATGGTGCAATTTGGTTTGATTTGCCTTGAATGTGTGTCCTCAAGTTGAAAAGCCTGTGAGAGTTTGAGCCAATGTCAAATGCTGACCAATCGACATCATCGAGTGGCCACTTTGACACACTCAGACAAGGTACGTGATCCTAAAGCAGATGCCAGTCGATAGATAGTTACAGTCACACACACACACACACAGAGAAAGAAAGAGAGAGGTAGAGAGGGAGAAAGAGAGATTGCTGGCATACAATTTCAATACAATATTTGAAATAATTGGCTACAAATCGTCATTACGATGCTGCATCGGCATCAACATCGGCAGCCTAGGCCACAAATTGCAGTTGGAAACTTTGCCGCAATCGTACTAGACACATTTCTTTATTGTTGTTGTTCTTGTTGTTGTTATTGCTTATGTTGCTGTTGCTGCTGTGGCTGTTGCTATTGCTGCTGTTGACCTACGACACCATCATGTGCCTGTTTCTGTTTCTATTTCTGGTTGCTGCAGTCATCTCTGCCTCTGCGTTTTGCCACAGACCATCCTGTCAAGTTTTTGTGTGGCGAGTGAAACTGGAAATTAGTTACTATTGATACTGATAGCAACTGCAACTGCAGTTTTCTACTGTTTTTTTTTTTTTTTTGTTCCAGCGTAATGCGTTACGGTAAATAGTTATTTTTGTTGCTGTTAAGATCAAAAATCGTTATCCAAAGGTTTGAGCCTTTATTTAATTTTTTGCTGTCTAATAGAGCCGCTTTGGGTCAGCGAACCAATTAGCTGAACTTGCAACTAACCAATCCTACCTTTAACCATATATCAGTTACCAAATGCGGGCTCTGCCGTTCTTATTAGGGGGCTCGGCCAGGTGCAAAGAACTCAATCAGTGGATTGCAAAAAAAAAATAAATAAATAAATAAAACAATTGCCTCTGTTAATGGGCAAAACGTGAGGCTGGGGCCAATTTGCATGGCATGGCGACAACTCACAACAACAGTTTAACTTCATTAGTTTAACCGATTCCAATTTTTTTTTCTTGTTTAGTTGAATGAACACTTTTCACATTTCGCTATTTCGATTCAAATTGATATTGAATTCAATTCAATAAATTTAACATTTACTCAACGATTTATTTTACAGAGGATAGTTAACATACGAACAATAATCATGTAATAGAACAGTTAGTCCCTTTTGGCGTTGCCAGATAGTATACATATGTATGTATATCTGTATATATGTGTATTTTAAATTGGGCTCTTAAATGTTGCAATACATTTTGTTATCTTACAGTTAAATGTTTTAATAAATATAAAAAAAATACGCACATCTACAAATATTAAGTTCAACCTTGTTGTTCAGAGCATTTTCCAATAATTCCTCTTCTGTTCTAAAGTATAAAAATAGAATCACAATATGAATTTAAAACCTTATTAATTATGAAATTCATTTTATATCTTTAAGTATAAAGAAATTAACAACCTCTTTAAAAATATGTGGAGTGTTTATTTTAGATACTATTACAAGAAAATATAAAAAAATACATTTCCATAATTAAAACCATATATAAAATTCACTACATAATCAATATATGTATAAACATTTCTGATAATCTCTTATTTAGTTTTCACTTAGCTCAAAGTCACTTTATTATGAAATTAAAAACTTTCATAAACTATAATATAATATGTAAGTAATCAATACATATACATACTCCAAAATTCTTAACTTGTTATTATGTAAAGCTATAAGTAGGTCCACTAGAATAAAATATTATATTTTTTTTATATAAAATTTTAAAAAATCACAATATTTATGATATGATAACAAACAGTTTATTTTGTTTTATCGTAAATTTTCAGTTTAGAAAGTTCTATTTCTAGCAGCAACATTCTCACTTATATTTTGTATTTCTAAATGCCATATTTTTTAAGCAAATTTTTAAAAAATCAAAATCAAAAATCTAATTTAATTCTAATTTTGTGATCCTGCCAAACAACTACTTCTGAAAAAATCTTATATTTAAGATAATTCGTTCCGAAATGCATCTCTAAAAATTAAACTATATATAAAAATCTAAAAAACTCACCGATTTAAATTTATTGATTGCAAAGCTTAACCTATCGAACCGCAAACCATTATTAAATATAACTTTAAGTTAAATAATTATTTTTATTAAACTTTAATATGATACAAAAACTTTGATTTACCGATTTAAATAAGTCTGTTACAACTTAATAATCTTTGTCTCGGATTTCTCTTTAGGTTATTCATTACAACAGTTTTATTAGCCAACATACTTAACTTCCGGTTTTGATATATTTTCATATATATATAGATATTTATAGTATGTCACGCTTTCATCTCTAACTCTCCCAATTTAGTCACTCAGTCATTCGTTATTCGATTTCGCATAGGTCACGTGTTTCGTGTGGCTGGCGCACCAAAATATCAGCAATTGAACTATAGACATTTTGGCCAAATGCAGTAACCAAGTCGACAAAATGCCGCGAAATGTTTTTTGTAGTTTTTCGGGGATAACCGCTTGGTTTGCTTTTTTCTTTTTTCGGAGTTGGAAGTCGCATCTTAAGTTAACTAAAATGTCAAATGCAAATGCAAAAAGGCCAAATCTGTGGGATGTTGCCACCTGCTAACTTTTGCACTTTGCATGGCCAATTTCTTTCTTTTTCCTTTTGTCTTTTGCATCCTCTTTGTTGTCAGTCATAATTAATATGCTTAAGTTGACTCTAACTTGACAAATTTCTAACTATTTTTACTACCACCTTCCTTCACCTTCATTAAAAAGCCATTAGAGACTGGGCCATCAAAAGTGCCGTGGTTCTAACCGAAACTTAGCAACTTTGACCAAATGTTGTATACGTTATATATGTATATATATGTACATCTCTCCAATGAGTTGGCGTTGGTGTCTAGGTCTTCCAGTCACTGCGTGGGAAATGCCGTCGTCGATCGTCACGATCCAATGGATCGTACGTTCCTTTGTGTTGTTCATCTGCAACTTCTCAAGTACATGCAAAATGCAAGTTGATTTTTATCGCAATTGTTTTGGCCTGACTCTCTCTCTCTCTCTCTCTCACTGTCTGTGTTTTGGCCTTTATTTTGCTTGTTGTTTTAGTTTCTTTTTTTTTATTTAAACTGATTTGCCACTTGACAAATGAGCGCTGACTGCCACATATGCAATTTAGTAGACGACCCCAACAATTTGTGAGGCCAATTTGGTTGTTAGAGAAGGAAAAAGCAAAAGTCAAAAGCAAATGGTAACAAACGTATTCGGTACTTTGACAATTTGTGCATTGATTTAGAAAATGGCTGCCAAAATGGCCAAGAAAATGGAGCAACAGCAGCAGCATATGAAAATGACATGGAAAATTGAAGAAAAGAGCACAACAACAGCAGTAGACAAAAGAAAATTGCACAGAAATTGCTACTATCAAAAACAAAATAAAAATAATAAGAAAAAATGGAAAAAACCAAAAAACGAAAATAAAAAAAATATATGTATATACATACCAGAGCAGAACGAAAAACAAAAAAGGAAAATAAAAGCAAGCAAAAATCATAGTCTCTGACCTTCATTGTTGGTGCTTCTAACATTTAAATTTGGTTTTCTTTTCTATTTTTTTTTATTTTTTTGTCGATTTCAACACAAAACGTGCCAAATTTTTTGCTATTGCTGCTGCTAGTTGCTCGTGCAACAAATTTAATACAGTTCAAGTGAGGCAGCATCATCAGTGTGTTTTGTTTTTGGGGCTTGGCCTGACCCAACTGACTTTGACTTACCCCAGCGGGTGTCTTATGAAGGGCAGACGAATCATGTCTTATCTCTCTCCCACTGGCTGATAAGCTTCACTATAAATTTCGTACTATATGAAATATTCAAATGAAAAATAAATTTTAGTTGACTTTATAGAACAGCATCGGAATGTTTGCGGCTCTGTGGCTAATATTTATTTTATATTTAATTGGTTTGACTGAAGCACGTTATATAAACGACAGAAGCTGGGAGGAAGTAAGCTAATACAAATTAAATAATATTAAATAATAACTTTTATCTTTTTCACTTTTGGTTTTAATTAGAACCCAGAACCTGATCCCACAATTTTTTGCCATGAATGTGTTTTATACTCTACAACAGAAAATTATAATTACTATTGAATAGTTATAAAAAAAAGCTATCAATTAATTTATAAATCACAACATTATTACTTATAAATAAAATTAATTTAGTTTAATTAATGTTATTTTTTGCTCTCTTTTTGTGGCTTTAATCAGGAATATTTTTTGCAAATAATTTGCCAATACCTAACAAAATAATTGCAGTGAAAACTTTACAGTGAAAACTCTCTTAAGCAAACGTAGATGGTTCTAGAAAAATTCTCCGGTCTGTATGTATTTTTTTTTAAATACATACATACATATACTATATGTATGTATTTTTTTAATTTAGAAAAGGTGAGGTCAGGCATTTACTTCTATTGTGTTTTATTTCTTCTTAACTTGTAACTTGAGAGTATATTGTAAAAAAAATGTTTGAAAATTTTAAGCCAACTGAAAATAAACTTGCAGTATTTTCAGTTGAGCTTCTCCAATTTTTGGTTTTCCACAAATTTCTTTGTGAATAAAAATGGATACTGTCACTCGAATACTGGACAATTTCACTATATTTACGCCTAATTTTCAATAATTGTCAATTTTTCATTTGCTTTAGTTTTTACCTAGTGACTTTATAGTCGACTTGGATCTACTAAGAAAAAGAAAAACCATTTTAAAAAAACTAGACACTGCCATCTAAAAATATGTACTTATATTTTTATGTTTTCAATGAGCGTTTAAGTTCTGATATTAACCGCAAAACGGGTTTTTTTCCGAGGCGCTTATTAAAAGTTATTGTCACGGGCTCATATCATTATATTATTTAATAAAAATTTGACACAATATTTGTAATTTGTAACATAATAGTACTTTGTTTGAATAAATGCATTAACATTAAACAGTTCTTCAATTAAAAATTATAAAGATATACTATTTTTAAACAAATTAACCATAAAATAAAACTATTGGCAATAAATGCTTCCACTACCATAAAGTTGAACAAATTTTTAAGAATATCCGATTCCAAACCAAAATAACTCATTTAAAAAAAAGAAAAATTTTATTTGATAATAATTATAGGCAGATGATTTTCTAAGCCTTCAAAAATTTTTATTAATTTTAATTTGATTACAAGAGTTACAAGAGTTTGGCTATGAGAAATTTGCAGTCGGAAATTTATTAAAAAAAGATAAAACCTTGAATCTATGTGTATTGAAATTTACTTCGCTCGCATATCAACTTTGGCGAAAAAGTCGAATATATTATACTATATGACTATATGAACTCCTGCTGATCAAAAATAAATATACATATATTTTATATATTCGGAGTTGCTTCTATGGAACTTCGGACTATAAGCAAACTTTTAGCTTTATTGGATATGGTAAATTGAGGACCACCACTAAAATTTCGTACTTTCTCTCAAATAAACTACACAAATTAAAAAGTTTTAATTAGTTAATATGAACAGTCTCTCAGTTCTAAGCATTTAATCAATAAATTCACAGTGAAATTGAGCAATTGAATAG
Source organism: Drosophila emarginata (assembly GCA_037075365.1). Lineage (NCBI taxonomy): Eukaryota > Metazoa > Arthropoda > Insecta > Diptera > Drosophilidae > Drosophila > Drosophila emarginata. The sequence continues at coordinate 500,263 of JBAMCD010000121.1, forward strand.
CATTAACTGTCTGTCAATTGCAGCAATTAATTTGAAATATAAAAGTATAATTTGGTTAATTTGGATAAATGGGAACCAAAAGCATCAAATGAATGACATCCATTGGGAATCAACCTAATCCTAAAACCCATCTGATAAAAGATTACTCAAAATTAAAGTTTCATTTAGTTAATAGTTAAAGTCAATTTTACTATTAATTTTTATTTTAAATCAACTGAATGCATTTCACTTGATATTTAACATTTTTAAGTGCAAAAATATAAATTATTAAATGTATTTTGTAATTTTATTAAAATCTAAAAGTATAGACTCCTCCTGCACCCCATTGAGGACGGCTATTGCCATAGGGTCCGCCAAAATGTTGACCATATGAACCAGTAGCATCCAATGAATGGCGTCCATTGGGGCTCTGCCAAACAGGAGCACGTCCATTTAAGCTCAAATCGAATCCTTGACGTGGACTGCCACCGCCTCCGCCCTCCAATTTCAATTGGCGACGTATACGAGGAGCCTGGAAATCTGGCTCATACTACAAAACAATGAAAATTTTGTTAATTAAATTTTGTGAAGCTTTTAGAGGGCTCTCTCTTACCGAAAAGGGTTCAGGCTCTAAAGCTACAAATTCGTTTTCGGGATAGGGCTGGGGATAGGCAGCTGTGAAGGCACATGCCAGGCCAAGGATTAGCAAACTGAAAGTGAACTGCATGTTGAAGCAAGTGTTTTAGTGTTTTAGACTGTTGTGACAATTGAAACTAAAATCGGTCTTTATATATGCCTAACCAAACATCTCGAAGCCTTATCAATGTGAAACAAAGATTCCCCTCCGGGATTCCCATAGTATGAGACATCTACCGCGTATGCCTTACGAATGATCAGTGGTTCACAAGTAGATCCCCTCCATCTGGCTATGATGTTGATAAGACAAATTGTGCAAATCTTTCAAATTGAAAAGTGATTCCCAATTTAAAATATATTATAGAAATTACCCCTCTCTTACTTTTAAATTGGTAGAAAATTAATACTAATTGACATTTAACTGATTGATATTTAATTGTAAAGAAATAGATTTAGATTATAATCGATATTAAAGTGGAATATCCGGAAAATTTTATCTGCTTTTGAGAGATTTGTGAAGAGAAAGATGGACCGTTTGATTTAAAGAGATGCAAAAGATATCATTCTTAGATAATAATTTTTAATACATTCTTTTATAATATTTATATTCATATTATTTTTAAAAGGTATATATGATTGCTTTTTGTATTACACTTAAGTAATTATTATTTGTTAAGCTTTGCATTTTCTTTTAATTAAAAAAATACGCCTTTTGTTCACCTCGTCAAATAAATTTAAACTATTTATTATCAAGCTTAACTTTAGCGTGTAAAAAAGTTTTGGTATCAAATATTTTATAAAAATACTAATTATACATGAAACTTATTTAATGACTAATTTAGCAATTCAAACAAATTTTTATAGTCTTTGGGGAATTCATATCAGACATATATTAAACGTCACAAAATAAAGTTTTCGTTGCAAAAAAAAAAAACAATTTAGTGATTTTAATATATTTTATGATTTATATATTCATTTATATATTTTTTATTTATTTTATGAAAATCCCTTGTTATCTATTAAAATAAAAATTTACTGAAACGTATTTCTAGAATATTCTTAAATTTCTTTATTTTTGGATTGTTGAAAACCATTAACAAATTAAACCAAAAAACAAAAAATTTATTAAAACTGAAAAGTTTATTATTATTGATATCCTTTGTAAATATTTGTTAACTGTGTCATCAGCAGTATATTGTCATTTAACTTTTAAATAAATAAAGAAAAATATAATCTTGAACTTGTATGACTTTCTGGTAAACATTATTTAACAGTAAAGGCTACACACATTTAAAAAAATTTCATTATATTTTAATCTATGTGTATCTTAATTTTAATTAAAATATTTCTATGTATAAACATGTATTTTTTTTTCTAAAAACAGCAATTTATTTGTTGAATTTTATAAAAATCATTCAATTCATAAATTCACCAATGTATGAAATTCTAATTATTTTTAGTTGTATCTAATATTCTCATACAGATTTGAAAATATTAAGCTGAAAGTAAAAAAACAGTAAAAACTATTTGGTAATATGGAAGTGTAAGCAGTATAAAAAGATACAACAATTTAAATTATTAAATCAAAAAATGTGAGGTTCATTTAAAAAAAACCCTTTAGTAAAAAATGTAACCGCCATTCCTAACATATTATAATTATACATAATTAAATCAAAATGGTTAATAATTGGAATAAGCCAAATGTGTGGAATGAAAGTCTAAAAAGAGCCAAAAGCAGGTAAAACTGTATTAGTAATTTAATATACAAAGAAATATACGCCTCTTTGTTAGAGGTTAAATTAATTTTAATGAAATCATTTTGTTCAAGAAATTTATTTATATACAAATACTTATATGGAATTCACTAGAGTACTTTATAAATGCATAGTAATTAAGTTAAAAATTCTTTTGAAATGTTCTGCACTTTGATTTTGAATGCGGAAAGCAACTATGAATATTTGTATATAAATATAGACTTGATAAAAAAATAGAAGAAATTTTCGATTAAAAATCTCAGCTACCTAAGAAGAGTCTAGCATAGATTGTGACATCATCCATCATTTGACAAGGTCAGCTTATTTCCTTCCTTTAAAGTTCTTTTTCATTTTTCTTAAGTAATCCCCAATCCAAAAATCTAACCGAATAAAAAAAAAATTATTATGAATCATTTTTCAGCAACGCCTACTACCTGAACCTTCCCTTTCGTTCGTCTGCTATAATACTTAACGAATGTTAACATTATTTTTTTTTTATAAACATACATTTGTGTATGTATTTTAATGTTATAAACTTTGGCTTAATCTCTTGGATGATAAATTTTCATAGAAGATTCTTTTGACAGTTTACGCAATAAATCCAATTAGCAAAAAAACATTTTGTCTCGCTTGTCATCGTCATCGGCATGGGCATTGCTTAATTTGTTATTAAACAAAAAAATTTTAAAAATCAAGCAACCATAAAGCATAGAAACAACATGTACAATTAAACGAATTGCAAGATCATCTCTGGCTAAAGTTAAATAATATTAAAATTCACAAAATGTTCCGGGGTAAATAAACGTTTTCAAGGATTCTTTTATTCAATTTACACACATGTCATAAATAAGAAATTTGAATATATTTATAGTTTATCCAGGGAATCGATATGTATAGATTGTGCTAATGTCATAGCTGGCGGGAGAGTTGCCATAAGGACCACCCAAATGTTGTCCATATCTTCCAGCTATATCAATTTCATGTTTCTTGTTGTCACTTGTCCAAATGTTCTCCCGTCCTTTAACATTGAAACCGAAACCATCGCCACGCTGACCGCCGCCGCCGCCTTCTAGATTAAGAAAAGGACGTGGAGTGGTTGGATCCTCCGGTACGGGTGAGCACATGCCCAGACCCAAAAGGATACAACAACAGGCCAATCCTATAACAATTGTAGATTGCATCTTGCACTTGTCTTTATTTCTCTGCGACTGATAGAACCAATTGGACTTAAAGACTCTTTTATAGGTGAAGCAAAATAAGTGCAAAAGTGAATCCCCTCCAGATAAAGGTACTTACAAACAAACACATATATATATATACATATATATATGTATATAAAAACATATATATTAAAAATCCCCTTTTATGAACCACATTTGACTTATGGGGGATTTATTTTTCTGCTCCTTTGTTTGTTTTACATTTATTTTACATATATACATACATACATAAGTACATACGACTTCAATCATACATACATATATGCATATGTATTACACACATCTATTTTTACATACATATATGCAAGTCTTTGACAATTTCACTTTGACAAAATTTCAATTTTTATATTGAACTAAAAGTTTGTTATTTCTTTGCATTTTCTACTCTTATGGAAAAGGGTATATTTATTTAGTTTGTTCAGAATGCAAGGTACCAAAAAAAAAGTATTTATGTATTTATTTATTTACAAATTTAGATAAAGTATTAATACTAAATCTAAACAAAAGGTATGAGTACAAGCTACAAGGCCTACGACTCCCAAAAAAATAATATCTTACAATAGTGTTCAAAATTAACATTGTAACAAGTCAAAAGCAATACTAACTGTCTGGCATCCTTATTCTCATTCGCAGTGTCTTGCAACGCTGTCCTTTAAGTTTTTGTATCTTCGTGAAGACAAGATCAGAAGTTTATATTTAATAAAGAACTCCATTTATGTAATTCCAATTTTCCAATTTTCCAAATGACTTCCAAGTATGTATTATATTAAATATTCAATTTAAGTTAAGTGGATTGTAATATTGCGTTAAACTTTTCTTCGCCTGTGTAAGTTTATATATTTATTTTTCAACCTAGTTTTAGTATATTGAGACATAAGCAGCCTATCCCATAAATATACATACATTTTTTCTCTTGTGCAAAACTAAATATATCAATCCCTAAGCTTTTTTTTCCTCAATATAATATATAATGTGTAAAAATTGATTTAATGTAGTTTGATTTTATACTATATACTGCAACACAATTCAATTGTGTTAAATAGTTGTTAACAATTTAAAAATTTTAATAATTTGTCAATTATTAAACATTTATGTATAACTCCTAAAGGGCTTTTGTTTTATTTTTTAAAATTTAAATGATCAATCAAAAACATATTCTTAGTAGATAACATTTTTCTTAATCGTTGCGATGAATATTTGACTATTTATTTGCATTATACAAAAAAAATTATAATTATTTTACAGTGGAACTTTTGTAATTAAAATTTTAAAGAAACAGATTTTTCTTTTCTGCATATCATAATTTCTATATAATTAATAGTTATTCTGTTCCTGTGCAAATTCATTACAGAGAAGTTTGTCTCCATTAATGAATATACGAGTTAAAGATTACAAAATCTATGTCATAATAATTTCCATTATAAATTTTAAAACATTTCATTCCTAACAGGCATTTAAACAAATTAATACAGCGTTTTAGTTTCGGTCGAAACATAATATATATTAAATTTATCAATGGTCTAATCAATAGATTAATTATAATTTTTTATTCCTTGAAATTCGGAATTGTATTATTTTATCTTTAATGTTTTGAGGAAAATACTTTTTACCCTATTTTAAATATAAATTTTGAATTAAAAAAAAAATAGAGAGAGCAATCGTTCTAGTTTTCCAAAAAAAAAGACAATCTCATTTTGTGCTCTATTTACCGTGACATTCTGATAAGACATTAGTCAAAATCTTGAAACCGATTCTAAATACTGTTTCAGTTGGTGAAATTAATTATAATTATGCATTTAAATATTAATCAATGTTTTTTCATGCATTCATTTTTCAATGTTTATACATATATGTATATACATAAATAACAAGTATATATAAAAACATATTTTTTGTTGTTAAAGATCTTTGCGGAAAATTCATTAATCATCGGTTTATTTATTTAATAATAAACCAAAAACTTGTCAAGGTAATTTAAATTTAATCACGACATCTCCATTATGTATCTTTAATAATTTTAAGTGAATAATTAGACAGAACAATATTTTATACAATATATCGAGTTCTGTCTTTTCAAAAATTCTTTAGTTTGATTCAATTGCGATTTCATCTTCAAAATATTTTTTCATCTTTAAATAAAGAGTTATTTTTATATTTTTATTTATTTAAGGCAATTTGTTGGATCTTAAAAACATAAATCTCCTCAAAAAGAATTAACCTATTTATATATATAAAATAATTCACCCTATTAGAAGGGTTTTCTTAAGTTTCACAATATACAAATATGTAGTAAATAAATTTAGTAGAGTATAAAAACTACGTCACATATTCACATTAGTTCCACTCTATGGTTAATGTTTTCTTTTCGTTTTACACAAACAACATTTGTATGTATGAAAAATATATATTTGTTCAACATTTAATTTGTTCATTTCGATTTTTGCCTCTGGGTGCTTGTCTGTCCATTTGACTGGCTATCAGTAAATAACCGCCTGATAAGGCCAGGCCACTGAAATAAATATTGTATATTTTAATTTTGTTGAAAACACTTGTGCAGCGGCATCGTTTGGTATAGAAAATGCATTTGCAATTATTTACAGAATATATAATTAGCATTTTATTACTATTCATTCTGGTATGCAGTTGGGTAAGTAGATATTAAAGCGTTTTTGTAAATGCCAACATTTAATTTCAATCTAAAATAAAAACAAACTAATTTTTGCAATAGACACCACAAATAGCTGCTCAGGATGAGGAATTGTTACAAATTGGAGAGATGGGCACAAGTCTGCCCGAAAAATCGAGATTTCCAGTATGGGATGATGCCAATGGCGAGTGGAATGGAGATTAAATTGTTGTCTAATATTTATACTTTTTAAGCCACAAAAAAAATACATTTACTCATAAAGATGTTAAGTAAAAACTAAAAAAAATCAACTTTATGATTAAAACTTACCCCTTTCAAGTTTGTTATGACAAATTGGAATTATGCCACAATGCCCAATTGCATTAACATTCTTGATACTTTTTTTCTAAACTTATTTTTTAATTTATAATTATTTTCTGAATCACTTCTATTTAGATAAAGTTTCCAAGGCTTGCTCATAGATTTTGTTAAACTAGCTCTATTTTTGACATATTAATATAGTCGGATGCAATTCTATTTATTTTATATTTACATATATATAAATATAATCAAAAAACTCTCTTATATTGATTTAAAGGGAAGTCTGACTGACTTTCGGTTTATCCTAGCATAGTAAAATATAACTAAATTATTAAATTACAAAGATGTATATAGAAAAATCTGAAAAGACAAAAATTGGTAGGAAATTATTTTTTCCATATTAAAAATATATATTTTACTGTCCTATTTAATGAATAACCTTTAATAAGGATGAGGTCATTCGCATTTATTAGTTTTATCTATATATTTAATATATTTATTTTTATATTCAATTTATTTTTTTGAATTAAATCACCTAAAATTTGTACGCATATTGTTTTTGAGTAAGCCAAATAAAAACAAATATTGTACACAAATGTATATACATATTATATCAAACCAAATTAGAATTTTGCTGGGGGCTAAAAAAACCTTTTATTTAATCACTCTAGAATGCAGTTATTCAATAGATATTCACCATAAAAAAGTTCGACTGTAAATTGAAAAACTTGTGTTGCCTAATTTCAGGCTTGGCCATTAAATGGCTGTGGCATATTTTCAGCTGAAAGTCATTTATCAGTTAAGGATGTTCTCAATTCCGTTGCAAACCGTGAATCTCAGAAATTTTTATTAAATCTATAATAACCAAAATTTGTATAGATACCCTATGAAAAGTAGCTCTTAAAATGGGTGAATAATTTTGTCCTCAAAAAAGTAAGAAAAATAATTGTTGGCTTATACCGCTTTCAAAAGATATAAAGAAATCTTTTATAAATTTTATTCATATTAAAATATTTTAAAATTTATAGGTTTGCAAATCTATTAATAGTCGTGGATATTAATATTTTAATCGAAAGAGAAAAATTCAATGGAATAACCCACGACCTTTAATTAAATGTTTTATCATTAGTTTAGTTTAAAATGGTACAAAAATTGAATTTCGACCAGTGTCATCAGTGAATTACTTTTGCATAGAAGAATGTGTCAAAGTTATGCTTGAATGAATTACCAACTAACCCCAAGGAAAAATCAATTCCTGCGGCAGTTCAATGGACTTTTACGATGAGTGCGTGTCAGGCTGGAATAATTGCGGCCATTAAAATCCAACCAAAGGAAGAAAACGCAAAAAACTGGCACACCCAAAGCCAAAGACCAAACAACACTCAATAAATGAGCCGAAAAGGAAAAAGAGAAAAACTAACAAATAAAACTAAAGCAAAAATTAAGCGCCAATTAATGGTTGGCAGGAGTAGGAACTTGGAACTGGGAGCATGGAATTCCCATGAAGGATAGCGATCGGTATTCCGACTGATTCTTGTTCTTATTTCAATGATTTTGATTCCATAGCTGCCAAGTTTGACACGCTTTTCCAAGTGCTTAGCCAAAGCGCCATCAATTCGATTTCCCAGTGGCACGCAAACCCCAAAAAAAAAAAAATCTAAAAGTTTCCTGCTGCACTGCATCAGACTATGGAGAATATCGAATTGAGTCCTTGCGGCAATGTAATTGCGTTAATTTTCCTTCAATTGTTTTTCCCTATTGCCACGCCCCAGAAAACAAAAACTAAATATATATGTATCTAGATGTGTACATATGTATACACAAAGAAGGGGGAAAGAAAAAATTACTGTGTAGGGTTGCATGTTCTGCGGCACTTTTGTGTGTTTCGGGAAGGGTTTTTGTGTACTTGTGTTTGTGCATGTCGACGACATAATTGTGCGCCTTACAATTTAAACAAATTATCCTGTCGTCAGAGCCTTTGATATGACAAGTGCATGTCCGGGCAGCCCTTCTAAGAAGTCAACACTCCTCCACCGGTTCATTGACCTCAACTTTTGCACTTTGGTCAAGTGTGAAAGCCATCACCAGAATGCACCACAACCATGTCAAGCAGATCTTCCTCTTCCAATTCTAATGAATCGGCTGTATCTGTATCATTAATTTCAATGCCATCAAAATAGAGGCGTATTGAATTGAGAGCCACGCCTCTTTTAGCACAATATGCTGGTTTTAAGGCTACCAAACGTTTTAATCGACAAATATAGAAAATTCCATTAATTGTTTGTATTCTTAGTTTTATAAATTCCATATTCTAAAATTTATATATATATGTTTATAAGTATACAATTGTCTTGACCATATACACGTGGCCTATTGATCTGTTTGTTGGCCATCTTTACGTTTTGGTTTTGGTTATTCCATTTCATTCAATATTGGGCCACATCATCATTGGGAGAAGGGCAGAGATTTATAAGCGTCGCTGCCAAGTGGAAACTAATAAATAAATATTTCTATTTAACCATACGATAAGATAGCGTCCAGTTAAGTAGCTGAAGCTGCTCCAAGTTGCAGGCGTACGAACACTTGGAAACGATGGGTAGAAACCGCTCATCGTATCTCAAATGAAAATCAATCGCCCATTGAGGTAACTCTTAGACAAATTGCCACCATGGGTGACACTTGCTATGAAAGAACTCAAAATCTATTTTTTTTTACTTTTAAGTAAATCGAAATTAAATTCATTTCTATCCAAGAAACCACAAGTTTCTAAATGTAAGGATCGCACTAAAAGTGACGCTACCAAATAGTGAAGATAGAGTATACATTCTCCATAAGTGGCTCAAAAACCAAGAAGTTTGTTATCAATTGTTTATATTTGTTCACTAGGTTAGAGTAAAATTGGATATTGACAGAAGTAAAATCCTCTTCTCTTATTATGAACCATTAAACATTGAGTTTAGGTAGAGCGTTCCGGAAGATTTCGGAAAACCGCTTCTACCAAAAAATTAATCCTACTTAATGTTAGAAGACACTTTCAACGAGTGAAGACAGAACATGCAAAACGTTATTGCGATTATCTACAATATCAAGAGGCACTGCATTATTTGGAAAATGACTGAGATTTTAGAGGATTAAAATCTTTGACAATATTTTAGTAAAAACTCATCGACAAGAAAGTAATGTAAAGTTCCCAGAGAATGAACGTTTATAAGATTAGTGTAATCGTGATTTATATTGGATATAAACAAGTGCAAAACAGATATATGGATGACATAATCATTCACAATTCCTAATAAACCTATAAATTCAATAAAATGGAATACTAAATTAGACAAACTTAGAACGCAATAATTTCTAAAATGTATAAAATGAGTGAAAATAAATGTTATACATACTATAAAATAAAAATAAATACACATATGAATAATATTACTTAAGATATGCTAAATTTAATACGTGTCCCGTATGATTAATATTACTTAATATATGCTAAATTTAATATGTGTCCCCTAACATTGATCAAAGGTTAAAAATTATGAGAATTGAAAACGCAAGTCATCGACTAATTGAGCCCATTGTAGAAAGATAACTCACTGACGCTGCTATCTATGTGTCGCATAAACATTTATATATACATACATTTATATATATATTAACGTATACATTTATAAATATTCTTATAGTATAGTTTATTGTTTTTGGACACCGAAAACGAAACATGTTAGATAGAGCTTTACGACGACTTGCATATGTCAGTTTGGAAACGACGCGCTCACCGTTCGGACGTCTGTGTGAACGCGATCCATTTATGCCGCTAGGGAAACGGCGATCTTTTGTAAAATAGAAAAAAACAAAAACTAATTTAAATTCTAATCGCTGACGGAATGAAGTGCTTAGTAGTGTTTGGACTGATTGTGGCCATATTCGGTGCCTTCATTGGTTACGGATATTTGCTATTTACTGAATTTACAAAACCATTGCCAAAGCCCGAATTTAATGATAATACCTACTGGGGTCCTGGTGATGAGAAGAACTATGTCCCCGATAAGGAAATCTATGAATTTACATTAAAAGTACCAAAGAAGGATATTGAGGATTTGCGTCAACAATTGAATCGCACATTGCGTTTAACGGAACCATTGGATGGTATTGCCTTTGAATATGGTTTTAATACCTATGCACTTCAACAATTTGCGGATTACTGGCGGGACAAGTATCTGAATGTGTGGGATGAGCGTGAGAAGTATCTAAATTCGTTGAAACAATATACAACGGAAATACAAGGGTGAGTCAATATACATACAATTTGTTATCTATCAAGTTAATGCAATTTTTTGTATTTTTTATATACGATTCTCTCTTATCGGTTATCAGTCTAAATATACATTTTATACACGAACAAGTCCAAGAGGAGGCAAAGGCTAGAAAGCATGTCTATCCTCTTCTACTGCTTCATGGCTGGCCGGGATCGGTGAGGGAATTTTATGATTTTATACCCATGTTGGGAAAGGATCAAAATATCTCCGACTATGCCTTTGAGGTGGTGGCCCCTTCACTAGTGGGCTTTGGCTTCTCCGATGTAAGTAATAATGATATGGAAAATATACGAAAAAATGTAATTAATTTTTATTTATGATTTTCGTTTACTTTCTTTTAGGCTGCCACTCGTCCTGGTTTCAATGCCGCCGAAATGGCCACAGTTATGCGGAATCTAATGTTGCGTCTGGGTCATGAGCAATTCTTTATTCAGGGCGGTGATTGGGGCAGTATTATTGGTAGCAATCTGGCAACTTTATATCCGGAAAATGTCCTTGGCTATCATTCAAATATGTGTGTCCTCCATACACCATTGTCCTTCCTTAAGGGCATCTATGCCAGTTACTTCCCGGAGAAAGTTTTACCCTCTCGCTTCTTCATTGATCATCATTTTCCTTTGTGGGAAAAATATGAGGGTCTTCTAAAAGAGAGCGGATATTTCCATATACAAGCAACCAAGCCGGATACTATTGGTGCTGCTTTAACTTCCAGTCCGGTAGCTCTGGCCACATACATTTTGGAAAAATTCCAAACCTGCACGGGACCGGGTCTGGCCCAAGATTTTGGTGCCATTACTACAGTCTTTGGTTTAGAGGCAGTCCTGGATAACTTAATGATTTACTATTTAAGTAATTCAGCTACCACGGCTGCTCGTTTCTATGCCGAGAATGTGTCCAAAGAGTACAGGGATCTTCAATTGGATCGCGTACAGTCGCCTGCTCCCATGGGTTGTGCCCGTTTCCGGTTTGATTTGCCGTCGGCTTTTGATTGGCAACTGAGGGATAAATTCCCAAATCTAAAACATAGCATGTACTTCCAACAGGGGGGACACTTTGCCGCCATGGAGATGCCTTCCATGTTATATAATGACTTTACGACATTTGTACGCAAAATTGGTCTACATGGTGAGACACATTAAAACTGTTTTTTATGCAAATTAAAAATGATGTTTTCCAACACTGAATTGATGATATTATGTATTATATACAGATCGTCACTTCCACTTAAATGTGGGCCAATGTTTTACTTGACTTAGAAACGTTTTGTTATATTTATATTAATAAAAAGACAACCAAATACAATCCGAAAAATCTAAAAGTAGCAAACTTTAATCATTTTGGATCTTTAATTTTTCAGCTGTAAAAAATTGAACAGGAATTTAAACTTATAAAATATGATAAATGTATATAGCTTTTGATCAAACCATATTTGTGGTGTAATAACTCCCAATTGTATTTAATTAGAAAAATGGATTATTTCATCTGCAAAAAGATTTTTTACATAATCAATATTTATTTTAGTATTCGTTTCTAGCAACTTTAACAACAATTAAAATTAAGAAAAAAAATTTTGAATTCATTTTTGTTTTGCAAATGTTGTTTTTTATCATCGGACTGATGACCGGGCCAAAGTCAACATTTTGACCAAGTGGGATGACTGCTCACTAAACTACATTGACTTTTGCGCCAAAATATCATTTAATTTTCATATCCTGGCAATTTGAATATACTTGATTTTGTTAGAACAGTTTAGAAAAATTTTATACTAATTTTAAATTATTTTTATTATCACATTAACTTAAATAACAATGACCTCAAACTTAAACCAAGCTTAGTTACCATGTTTTTATTTATACATACATATTTATAATTTGTTAAGGATCAGAAGCTTATATCATATATACAAAAATACTGAGGCACATATCTGTGGTATAAATATAAAATATAATGAAACCTACTAATATATATATTATTTTTTAATGCAGTTATATTTTATATTTTTTCATTTATTTTATTGATATATGATACAAAATCGGACTTATAATATAATATTATAATGGTTGATAAAGTCCTTTAAAAAATATATAGTTTACATATTCCAAAATATGTACATATATCAAAAATTCATTTTGTGGAAATCGAAATTTACCAACAGTTATTGTTAATAACATTTTTCTGGAGAAATTCCATTATTAATTATTTACTTCTGATTCGTTGATATTGTATCACAAGTGATTGTGGAGAAAACAAAGAAAAGAAACAAATTTCAAATACACACATTTTAAACAAAGAAGAGACTAAGAATATTTATTGTTTATTGTTTCTCAAAATTGTTTTGAAATTAAATTACTATAAGTTTGACCTTTTTCAAGCCTTTTCTTCACCTTGAGTTATGTACTTTAAATATTTATTTAAATATTTATATTTAAATATTTACATATGTATGTCTATAAGGATTTGAAAAAATTCTAGCCTACATTCGGAGATAATTCTTAACACCAAGCAAAAAATCAGTATTTAAGACTATTCCAAAATTAAAAAACTTACTTTTAACCAATACTTAAACTTAAATAAGAAAACGCTGAATTAAGCTAATGTATTATTTGAAGGGTTTTTTAACGGATTTTCAAAGATTAAGAAAAAATATGAGGATGTCAAAATTAGATTTCTAATTATTCTGTTAGTTATTAATTTATTTTTAAAAGTATGTAGTAACTGTTTTTTTTATTTTTATTTTTTTATTTTATTTTTATTAAGTAGTTAAGTAAGTATTTACGTATTGTGTAGGCGATCTATGTATGTACATACATATAGATTCAGGAAGGGTCGTTTATGTTGAATATCCAAAACGTCGCATAAAATAAAAAATATAAAATTACGTTTATTAACCTTTATTGGGTGGACACATTTCTACTCTCTTAACCGGACAAACATCGGCGAAGTCACTGTCAGCCCAAGAGAGATTTCACTGTACATACATATGTACAGATGTACAATATTAACCAGTTGACTGATTTGTATAGATTTTATTAAAATTACATATTTCCATCACGTATCAAAACAATTCCAATTGAAATGTGCTTAACAACAGACGACCTCTATGTACATATTTTGATTATTTGTATTTGATATGTAACTAAGCATTACTTATTTTATTTAATCAAATATTGATTTATTTATTTATAATATTTGTAAGTTTGTACGCATCTTTTTTACACACCTATAAGAAATATGCAGAAATAAATCAATTAATTTAGCAGCTGTAAAAGTCATGTTGAATAGTATCCACAATGTGGATCGAGTTGCTGTGTCAAAAAGTTCTCACTGTGTGATAAGAATTTTTTAATTGATCAATTTGTTTGTAAGCATGAAACTGTCTTCAAATGCATCGTTTCAGCAGTGTCATGCTTTGCCGGCAAGCTTTTTGCTTCTATCCGCTTCACCGCTCCCGCTCTCTGGCAAACAACGCTCATTCGTAACAAACACGACAAGCATGACAAAGCTCCTCTGTGTACATATGTACATACATACATACAAACCGAGGGCAAAAGCCGCAAAAGCTTTTAAGCAATGCCGATCTTACTTTTAAGTTTGTTTGTTTCTAAACAATTTAGTTTACTTCGAAATTCGTACGCGGTTGGACGCAGTGAATCCATAAACATATTAATTATGGCATCGGTGGGGAGCACCATTACCAGGATTCTGGTTGCAGCTTTAGCAATTTTATTGACCGTGGGATATAAAAACTATAGTGATTTGTCAGCCCCGGGCAAACGTCCCGATTTGGATATCCAGGCATACTGGGGACCTGGCGAGAAAGAGTCCTACAAAGAGAATAAGGCGGTGCTACCCTTCGATATAAGCGTTAATCCTGAGGTATGTGGTTGATCCATTTTGTAATAATGAGCCAGGTTTTTATTGTTTCGCGTTCCTTTGTCAGATTATAACCGATTTGAAGACTCAGTTAAGTCGCCCGCTAAAACTGCAGGAACCCCTGGAGGGTGTAGGATTTGAATATGGTTTCAATTCAAAGCATTTGGGCAATGTGGTGAAATATTGGCGCGACACTTATCTAACCAAATGGAGCGAACGGGAGGAGTATCTTAAAAAATATAATCACTTCCAAACGGAGATTCAGGGGTGAGTTAAAAATCTTACGTAACCCAAAGCTCCGGGTCAAACTTATTATGCGAAATGTGAAAACCGGAGAAATGTTATGTTATCTAATACAGATACATATTAGTCAAGCGTTTAACCTTTTTGCTCTGTCAATATATTCAATTTCGTAGACTTAAAATACACTTTATTCACGCAAAACCCACGAAGACGACGGGCAAAAAAGTGTTGCAGCTATTATTAATGCATGGCTGGCCAGGTACAGTTCGTGAATTTTACGAATTTATACCATTGCTCACTACCCCCAACGATAAGAGCGATTATGTATTCGAAGTGATTGCCCCAAGTCTGCCAGGATATGGTTGGTCCCAGGTGAGCTATAATTTGGCAAATATTATTGCCAATCTATTTACATTGAATCTTTCAGGGTTCTTCTAAAACAGGACTTGGTGTGGCGCAAGTTTCGGTGATTATGCGCAATCTGATGCTGCGCTTAGGATTCCAAAAGTTCGTCATTCAGGGCGGCGACTGGGGTTCACTTATTGGTTCTAATATTGCCTCTCTGTTTCCCGAAAACGTTTTGGCCTATCATTCCAATATGTGCACTAACAATAGTCCTATAGGCAGCATTCAACTCTTATTGACTTCCGTCTTTCCAAGCTGGCTCTTAGACAGTCAATATGCTCATTTTTACAAGGGAGTGGGTAATCTGTTTGCCCACATTCTTGAGGAAATGGGATATGCTCATATACAAGCCACTAAACCCGATACTGTTGGCAGTGCCCTGACCGATAATCCTGTCGGTCTAGCTGCCTACATTCTGGAGAAGTTCTCTACCTGGACCAATCCTGCGTTCAGACAACTAGAAGATGGTGGCCTAACCAAACGCTTCACATATGATCAGTTACTGGATAATGTTATGATATACTATGTGACCAATTCGATTACTACCTCGATGCGTCTATATTCCGAGTCGATGAACAAAGCCCAGCTTGGTCTAAATGTCGATTCGGTGCCCGTTCAAGCCAAGGCTGGCTGTGCCCACTTTATACATGAGTTGGCCCATTCCTCCAATAGACAGTTGGCCAATAAGTTCCCAAATCTGATACACATAACGCATTATTCAGATGGAGGACATTTTCCAGCCTTTGAATTACCGGAAACCCTTTATGACGATTTTACGACATTTATTAAGAAGGCTCTTCTCTAATCTAAACAAAAGTGAAATTGAATAAGTTAAATTGGTGTAGAATTCTCTCATGTTAATAAATAAACAACAACACACTGTTCACAGTGGTTTTTTTCTTAATAAAGAATTGCGAAATTCTTGCAGAAAACCGGTTGCCGGTAAAGGCAACCAACAAAAAACGAAAGTTGAAGAGGGTTTCGGCTAGCTGAAAGGTTTCTTATATAAATAAAAGTGAGGAGTATACATACATATGTATGTATGTAGGTATATATGAAGAATTATTGTGTGTATACAATAATATAAAGATATGCAGCAGCTGCGACGCAAAAAGTAACAACAATTAACAACCGGCAAAGTTTTTCATTATGACACGAAAGCTTTTAAGTAAATAAACAGAATCTACGAACCGCAGTTTGACTTTAACGACTATGAGAGACACTACAGTTACCTCAGTCATAACTAAATTGACGATGACTCGTAAACTGAAATAGTATCTTGGAATTGATGTAGGGCAATTTTGAGTGGACAAAATAGAATTTGCTTATCATCGTGAGGTGGTCGAAGTTCTATGAGCCGGCTTCAGTTCAGGGGTGTGGACTGCCTGTAATCTCAGCGAACGTTAAACTGATTAGACACTTTCCAACAAACAGTACAACAGTGACTTTGAAACCGTCCAGATGTCTCCTCTAACGCGTATTTTGGTCCTCTTGTTGGCCATAGGCGGCGGCATGGTCTATAAACAAGTTAACCAATTGTGGGGAGACTTGCCATTGCCTCAGGTGGATGATCAAGAATGGTGGGGTGACGAGGCTCAGCCAACGGATTATGCAGCTTATTTGGCTAATACTTCGGAAGTGCTTAACAATCGTCTAAGTTATCCGGAGACGGTAAGTATTGAGGAATATAAATATTCTATGGTTAACTAATTAGCATAATCTTAGACTATCAATGAGTTGATCCAACGCTTGAATCGCACTCTACGATTAACACCACCTTTGGAAGGAGTGGCCTTTGAATATGGCTTTAATAGCGATTATTTAAAGGAACTGATTAAATATTGGCGGGACGATTACTTGCCGCGTTGGCGAGAACGTGAAGTTTTTCTCTGGCAGTTCAATCAGTTTACCACTGATATTCAGGGGTAAGATAGGGCTTATCTTTTTGGAGTATTATTGATAAGTTTATTTTATTTTTTTTTTAGACTACGCATGCATTTCCTTCACTTGATGGTTTATGATGAAAACAAAGTGGGCAAACAACACTATCCCGTCTTGCTTTTACATGGCTGGCCGGGTTCGGTTAGAGAGTTTTACGATCTGATTCACTTGCTCCATCAATCGAAAACGGATAAAAACAACAAGTATATATTCAATGTAATTGTTCCCAGTATGCCGGGATATGCTTGGTCGCAGGGAACATCTCGTCCAGGCCTGGGTCCAGCCCAAGTGGCTGTTATCATGCGTAATCTTATGTTGCGTCTGGGTTATAAGAAATTTTTCGTTCAAGGCGGTGATTGGGGTTCTATAGTGGGATCTCACTTGGCTACCCTGTATCCCGAGAATGTATTGGGCTACCACTCGAATATGTGCAACAATCTAAGTCCCAAGAGTCAGATCAAGGGTCTACTTGCTACTCTGTGGCCAAGTCTGTATGCCCCAAGTGGCTATGAAGACTTCTTCTTTCCCAAATCCCGTGAGTTTAATTATCTGCTGGAGGAGAGCGGCTACTTTCATCTACAGGCCACCAAGCCTGATACTATAGGAGCAGCCCTTACTGACAATCCTGTCGGTCTGGCTGCCTACATTCTCGAAAAGTTTTCCACTTGGACGAATCCCGAATATCGTTCCCTGGCTGACGGCGGTCTAACCAAACGCTATAAATTGGATGCCCTCTTGGACAATTTAATGATTTATTATTTAACCAATTCGATAACCACATCCCAGCGTCTCTACGCCGAGGCTTATACTAAGGAACAACGGGAACTGCGACTGGAACGGGTTCCCACCTCAGTGCCCACAGGATGTGCCCGCTTTAAACATGATATAATGCAATTTTTGGATGCACAATTGCAATATAAATACAAAAATTTGATACATAGCACATATTACAAGAATGGAGGACATTTTGCCGCACTCGAAGTGCCGCAAGTGTTACACAAGGACTTTATCGAATTTGTGAAGAAAGTGGAACGTAAATTTAAAATTGAAACATTGTAAATACTTAAAAAATAAATAAATAATCTAGCGAGAATTTTAAAAATATATATATATACACATATGTATATGTAGCTACAATCCACAGAGGAGCTTTCCTGATCGCCATCTCTATGCGATAACTTGTCCACATTTTATCCTGAAAGTGTTGCAAAACGCCCAAGCTCAGATTAACTGAAGCTTTTGTCAAGAAACGCATGTCTCAAAAGAAACGAAACAAAAAAAAGAGAAGGAGGCAAAGAGAAATACTTAAATTTATTTTAATCTGTCATTTTTTGTGCTTGGCCTAGTAGGCCATTCCTTTTGTTGTCAGTTTACCATACCAAAGTACCTTTCATATTCTTACCGTCATCCTTTCTAAACGTATTTTTTACTCGGTAATAAAAAAAAGAAGTATTCCAATTTTGAATACTAATATAATAATGAGCGATCTCAAGTTAACTGTTGCATTGACCAGCGTCAATTCGGAGAATATGTCGCGTCATGATATGCTTCAGTGGGTAAACAATTTAGTAGATGGTCGGTTCAAAAAGATCGAGGAGCTGTGCTCCGGTGAGTTTTAATTTGGAAATGAAAATTTGTTTTTTAACTTACATATATCTTTTGATTTACTTAGGTGTGGCCTATTGCCAGATGATGGAGCTGATCTTTCCCAATTGCATCAATTTGAAGCGCGTCAAATTGAGTGCCAAATTGGAACACGAGTGTCTACACAATTTTAAGCTCTTTCAAGCTGCCCTTGTTCGTCTCAAATTGGACAAGACAGTGCCGATAGATCGTTTGGTGAAAGGACGCTTTCAGGATAACTTTGAATTTTTGCAATGGTTCAAAAAATTCTTTGACTCGCAGGCAACAGGAAATTTTGAGAATTTGAAGTCAATGGCCAATACCACAAAACCAATTAAGCCGCGTTGCTTTAAGAAGGAGCCATCACCGTTGCCATCTGAGACATCACCAAATGAAGCCGATATGACCGAATTAATGGGTGAACTTCAAACTCTGAACATTAAATGTTCAAGCACTGTGGAGGCACGCGATAGTTGCTATGCCAAATTGCGCAACATTGAAGTCCTCTTGGAGGACATTATGAAGACTAATCAGCATGAGGAATTCTGCAAACGTTTGTGTGCCGTTCTCTATGAGCAGCCGCCAGATTTTCCCAATGATAGCAACGGCAGTGCCCGACCAAGCCTGAGTCCAAGACCAGAAATCAATCAATGTACTGAATAGACTTATAAGACTTATATATTTACAATTAAATTTGAATTATCGGCTAGCATCAATCTGGTGATTCACCACTGTCCGAGGATGAGCTGGCATAGTCACCCACCAGGCTCACTACGGGTTTGGGCGACTCCTTAATTTTACGCTTTATTCCCAGATCCTCCAATTGAAGTTGGGAATTTAAGGCCTTTTGTCTCTTGGTGCCACCGAATGTGGTTGTGGTTGCCCCTGGAAGAGCAGGTTTCATTAGCAGATCCAGACGCTGTTCAGATTCCCTCTCCAAAGCGCTTTTCGTTTGCAATTTCATAAGGGCCGCCATATCACGATCCTGCTTGGTCTCCGGCAGCAGAGCTATGTCCAGACTACTTTTGGCCAATAGCTGGCGATCCAGATCCTGTTGCCCCTTGATCTCTTGCTTCTGTTGCCGGAAATCGGAACGCAGCCGACAATTTGCCTCGTAGCTATCATCCCATACACTTTGATTCCGTTCCACAAGCTTTTGCAATACTGGCTTGGCATCGGCCGCCGCTTTGGCATCTTTGGCCTGATGTTCTAGCTTGTACATTGCATCGTCAAAGAGACGCTTTTGCACCTCCTTTGTTTCCGGCACCACCTGTTCGTTTTGCAAGGGATCCCAGCGATTCTCTTGCCTTCGTGCACCAGAGAGTATCACATAGTCTAGATTTCCAGGATCGGTTTGAATCTCAAAGTAATTGTCGCACAAATGGCATTTCATGCGAAATTTATAAATGGGAGTGGAAAAGTACATGCCCACTTTCGTCTTTTCCGCATTGTAGCGAACACCCATGCCTATGTGATTCTTACAGCCATCGCACCAGATATTATAGGGCATCTCAAAACGTATTATTATGATGCCCATGTGAATCTTGCGGGCACGTTCGCGTAGGGCATGAGTGCCACGAAATTTATTCAATCCGCCCTTCTTGGGATCATAGTCCGGCGGATAGTATTTGTTTTGTCCTTTACGTTCACCCATTTTTACTGATTTAAAAAAAAAAAATTTCAGAAAAACGCCGATACAACAATTCCATATAAACAGAAACTAAATGTAAACAGCTGATTGTGTTACCTATCTAGTGATGGGTAAAATTTACGTTCCACTTTATTATCTACTTTGCAATTTTAATATCAAAGGGGGCGACTTTAACTCTGAAAATGTGAAAAAACGGGAAATCAATTAAAAAAATGAAATATACAATATTTAATTTAATATATGCCATATAACAGGGCAAACTCTTCATGGACCTACTGTTTGCAGGATGATTGTCCATCACTAACCGCGGAAATTGGCATGGTACCCTTTGAGTTTTATTCCATCTCTAGCAGAGCATGCTAGCAGGCCGAAGCGAGAAATAAATAATTTTTAATCACATTTATTGCCACGTAAATTGTATTAAAAGTAGTTAGATTTTTCCGTTGCCGCATTATGATCATCTATACGAATGAGGGCAATCCACTTGGATTGCAGTTGCAGATTCTGGCCAAGTTTGCCAAACGTGAGGTCCAAGTACAGCTGGTTAACCTAAATGGTAATTTCAGACTCTATGAGTGACTCCAATTGGAATTGGTACACGTCTAACTGGAATTCCCAGAAGTGACTCAGTAATGGCTGATGCAATAATTATTTAATCTTGCCACAGATTCTAAGAACAAGCATTTGTTGGTGTTGCCGACGCTGGAACTGGACAACGGATTGCAGCTTTTCTCATCGGCAGCGATAGCCAAATATCTTTTAGCGGATGAGGGTCTGCAGAGGGATGAGGTATGCAGTGACCCCTTGAAGGTTAAACCAATTAAATATTAATTCTAATTCAAACTCTTTTTTAATCTCTCCACAGTGGCTGGAATGGTCGACCACACTACTGGCACCGGCTCTGGCCCATCACATGGGCGTGGGTCATAAGTCCGATCCAAATGCTTTGCCTGTGCTAAATGGATTGGTCAAGAAATTGGATGATCATTTGAAAACTTCGCCATATTTGGCTGGAGATAAAATAACAGCTGCCGATTTAGCTGTCTGGTCCCTGTTGGCTCCCGATGGCACGCTAAAAGGAGCGCAAAATGTGGATCATCTGAGGGATTGGTATGGTCGAGTGAAAGTCTTGCCAGAAGTGCAGCAGGTACTGCAACAGCAACCTCTCAAAGATCTCACCTTCAATGCGCTCCAGCAATCGAATCGGTATGGCGGCTTACATCATATTACACTCAAGCGACCCAGTCTTGTGGATGCTGGCAAACTTCTTGCAGAATCTGCCAACCCATTGGCGGACACAATCACCGATGAGGAAATCCAAGCGGCCCGTTTAGCCTTTACCTATGTGGAGCCCAAGAAACTGCAAGAGCAACGCACTGTGCTCCCCAAACCAGGAGAACGCAATGTACTGATTACCTCTGCTCTGCCCTATGTAAATAATGTACCACATTTGGGCAATATAATTGGATGTGTACTATCGGCGGATATCTTTGCCCGCTATTCCCGTACGGCTGGTTACAATACTCTACTGATCTGTGGCACAGATGAATATGGCACGGCCACAGAGAACAAGGCACTTGCCGAGAATCTAACACCACGTGAGATTTGTGACAAGTATTTCGAGCTACATAATTCCATTTATCGTTGGTTTGGCATTGGCTTTGATTACTTTGGACGTACCACCCATCAGGAGCAGACAGAGTGAGTTGCAGTGGAAGATTACTTATCTAAAAATTAGATAATCCAATGCAAATTTTATTTCAGCATTGTCCAAGAGGCTTTCAAGGATGTCAACAATGCTGGCTATATAATCACGGAAAGTGTGGAGCAGTTGCTTTGCCAGAAATGTGATCGCTTTTTGGCTGATAGATTTGTGGAGGGAACTTGCCCACATCCTGGCTGTGGTTATGAAGATGCACGCGGCGATCAGTGTGACAAGTGTGGCAAACTGGTGAATGCCACTGAGTTAGTGCGTCCTCGTTGCAAAGTGTGCAACAGTGCTCCAGTATTGCGTTCCTCAGATCAATTGTTCATTGATCTGCCCAAGGCTGAGCCGCAATTACGCGAATGGGTGGACAAATCGGAGAATGGTTGGACACACAATGCACGTGTGATTACCAGATCATGGCTACGTGAGGGTCTTAAACCGCGCTGTATTACCCGAGATCTAAAATGGGGTATTCCTGTGCCCCATCCTGGATTCGAGAATAAGGTCTTCTATGTATGGTTCGATGCTCCCTTCGGTTATGTGTCCATGACAAAACGTTATACCAAGGAGTATCAGAAATGGTGGCAACCCGCTAAGGGCACAGACGTGGAACTTTTCCAATTTATGGCCAAGGATAATGTGCCATTCCATTCGGTGGTATGGCCCAGTGTACTATTAGCCATTAATAAGGGACACACTTTAGTTTCCCACATCATGGCCACGGAGTATCTAAACTATGAAGATGGCAAATTCAGTAAAAGTCGAGGAATTGGTGTCTTTGGCAATGATGCCCAAGAAACTGGCATACCACCAGATGTCTGGCGTTTCTATCTGGCCTCGGCTCGCCCAGAGGGTCAGGATTCAAGTTTCAGTTGGAACGATTTGGCCGCTCGCAACAATTCTGAATTACTCAACAATTTGGGCAATTTTGTGAATCGTGCATTGGTGTTCTGTGAGAAGAACTTTAATAGCTTGGTTCCAGAAGTTGTTCTTACCCAGGATGAATTGATATTACTATCCCTGATTAACAGGGAATTGCGTGGTTACATCAACTCCTTGGAGAAGGCTAAACTTCGTGATGGTATACGTCATTTGTTGTCCATTTCTCGACATGGCAATGGCTATATGCAAACCCAACAACCATGGGTACTGCTCAAGGGTAGCGCTGACCAAAAGAAGAGAGCTGCTACAATTATTGGCTTGTCCGCCAATATAGCCTGCCTACTGGCCAATCTTTTGTTCCCCTTCATGCCAAGCACAGCACGAACTTTGTTCGATCAATTGAATGCCCAACAAACTACTCTCAATGCAAGGTAAATTATGCAGCCAAATTTCGCCCTCTGATAACTAATATATCTTTTATTTGCAGCAAACCATTGGCAACGTTGCTCCTACCAGCTGGACACAAGATTGGAAAACCTGCACCACTATTTGCCAAACTGGAGCAGTCCTTCATTGATGAACTAAAGGGTAAATACGGCGGAGTCCAGGCCAAGGCGGAAACTAAATCAGATCAATTGAGTGTTGCCGAATTGGAACAGGCTATCCAGGCTCAGGGTACCAAGGTGCGCGAACTTAAGGCTGGTACCAAGGATAAATCCGTTTGGCAGCCAGAGGTTAACAAATTATTGGATCTTAAAAAACAATTGGAGGCTGCCCAAAAAGCAGCACCATCTGCTGTCCAAGCACCTTCAACAATTGGCTCTCAGTCGGTGCAGGATCTAGAAAAGGCTGTGCAGGCTCAGGGTGAAAAAGTGCGGCAACTTAAGACCAGCACAAAAGACAAATCTGTTTGGCAACCAGAAGTAAATGTATTACTCGATCTTAAGAAGCAACTGGAGGCTGCCCAAAAAACCGGTGCCGCTGCTCTTGCCGCTTCTGCTCCAGTCGCGGCTACACCGAACGACGGACAGGTTAAAGCGTTGGAAGAAAAAATCGTTCAACAGGGTGAAAAGGTGCGCACTCTCAAGGCTAGTGGAGATGCATCCGTTTGGAAACCTGAAGTTGATATTTTGTTGTCGCTGAAAAAGGAACTGACGGCACTTACTGGTGTCCCAGCAGCGGCTCCAGCGCAGGGCAAGGGAAAGAAAAAGAAGTAAATTCACGACCAGAAAGAAGCTAAAATATTCTATCCCGGAAATTATTCATCCAATTTACCTCAATTATATCTAATCAGTCAGAGACCAGCACATTTCTATTCATTTTGTTTAAGTTTTTTCCTTTCGCATTTAAACAAACCCTTGTATTTATTTGCATGGCTTAGTAATTTATTGAGTTTGTGAACAGAAACATTAAAACACTTTAATTGACTTTCATATGGAAAAACATTCTTGACCAATTTGAATTTTAAATTTTTAAAAAGTTATTCGATTCATTTAATGACTATTTTATCGAAAGGGATCATATGGAATGTAACCAAACAATCGCTTCATGTTGTAGTTCAACGTGATAGATTATTATAGGCAAAAGGAGGTTAAATAATTAAAATTAAAAATTTAGTAAATAATTTTGAAACTTTCATCTTTTGAGTCACGATTTCTTGCCGCACTACCAATAGTGTCATCACTAGTTAATGAAAAGCTATCGATAAATTTTGCAATGTAAAATCAAACACTCGGGAAAAAACAAGAAAAGTGCAATAATTAAATAATGTAAAATGTATTAAAGCGAATCAAAAGCGAATGCTGTGTGGGTGAAACCAATATAACATAAACCAACAACAATAACTCTGGTAGTTTTACACAAAGATAAAATACTAAAACAAACAATAGCAATTGTTACTTCGTCGTTTTCTCTAACACCTCCTCCCGTTTACTTCACCGTTCCGACCGTGTCCATCACGAGCAAAAATATTCGTCATCAGCTGGTCTCCAATTTGCCCCAGTAGCCCCACCGTAACCGTAGCAGTGGTAGCATTAGCGGTAGCAGCACCAGTATTAGTGCATTTATAGCTACGATTTATTCCTGCCACGCGACGCATTATGGCAATAACGTCAAGATTCAAAAATTTCCCACAATTACATATTCTAAATAATTAACTGTAAAATAGAGCAAACAGAGGAAGAAGAAAAAAGCTGTGCTTCGCTTGGGGTTAACAAGGTGAAACTTGAAATTTGTTTAGATATTCAATTAAGTGGAATAAATAACACATCTGTATATATGTTTTATTCGTTTGTGTATATACATACATATGTACAAATGGCTGTGTTGTGGGTGTGTGTATTTTTCGCGTGTGTTTCTAGAAACAAAGAAGAATAAAGTTTCCCCTGCCCCTTTGGTCTATCACTGCAATTTGCCAGCTGATAAGACCAACATTTTTTACCACACTTTTTAAATATGCATTAACAGGGGTAGCAGAGGGGAATTCCGGTGTTGTGGTCAGGGGAGGCAGATATCAAATTTTTGTCAAGTTTTTCAAGGACAACATTTTGGAGGGGCAACAAGTGGTGTCTGATTTTATTTATTGATTTATGCCCTCTTTCCGTTTCCCCCAACTCACTGGCTCTGTATCTTCCTTTTTTTTTCACACAGACTTCTCAACAAATCTATAACCGAGCGGAACTGGCCAAAAGACAAAAGCCGTCGTCGCCATGGAGTCTGCAGACGCACTTATGGAGGAGCAAAAGCTCATGGCCGAGGCCAAATATCGGAATTATATGACAAATATTGACAAAGCACTGCGCAATTTCGAATACTCCAGCGAGTGGGCGGATTTAATATCGGCTCTAGGCAAACTCAGCAAGGTAAAATAAAACATTTGTGAATGAAATTTACAAAAATAAAATACAAAAAAAAAAACAGTATACACAATATCGCACGGTCCATTGTGGTTTATCACGCCACTCTGATTCATAATGTTTTTGATGTTCGTAATTTCTTATCAGTTTCTTTCCCTACTCTTTTTACAGGCCATATCAAGCAATACCCAGTACCAGGTCATACCGAGACGTCTGAAGATAGCCAAACGTCTGGCTCAATGCATGCATCCAGCCTTGCCATCGGGTGTACATTTGAAGGCCCTTGAAACGTATTCGGTGATATTCAGCAAAACGGGTCCAGAGAGGCTGGCCACAGAGTTTATTTATAGGTTAATATAACACATAGATATATATATATATATAACACAGACTTCTTACTAGATAAATGCTTTATGGGAATTTGCAAGATCAGAGAATGAATAACGACTCTTGATACAATTTTTACGATATTGGTTAATCTGCTTTACGGTTTTACCCAAATGAGTAGAAGATTTTCCGAACGGAAATTGAGTTCGGAATATTCTTTTAACTTTAATTTATTGTATATATCCTATTATATTTATATCCTATTATATGTCTAAGATAAATATCTATTAATATTATTTCACTTTTGCAGCGCTGGACTCTTTCCCTTGCTAGGTTACGCCGCTATGAATGTCAGACCTGCTCTATTGGCTATATATGAGACATATTTTGTTCCATTGGGTGACAAATTGCGTCCCGCTTTGAGCGGTTTCCTAAATGGTGTATTGCCAGGATATGATTGTGGTCTGGATCATTTTGAACGGATCAGTGTATTGTTGAAACAAGTCTGCAATGCCGTAAATCCAATGCATTTTTATACAGTACTATGGGAATCGGTAGCTAATAATGCCGCAATCCGCTTGCCAGCCATTACCTATGTCTTGGAACACTTTAATAAGCGTTTGGATATGCAAGAGCAAATCTATATAATGGGTCACAATCGTGAGATAATGATGTCGGCCCTTTGTGCCTGTCTAAATGATTCAGTCATCTTGGTCCAGCGGAATACATTAGAGTTTCTATTGCTTGGATTTCCCATGCATACGATACTATTGGTAGAAGATGATCTGGTCAAATTGGTTACAAATGGCTTAAATACCATACTAAGACGAGATATGTCACTGAACAGACGACTATTTAGTTGGTTACTGGGTAGCGAAGTAGCTAAAAATTCACCTACCTATGACACATTATCTTTGGATGCATCTGGTGGTGCACAATCGGATGAACAGCCAGAACCATATTTTGTGAAACATTCGAGAAATATATTGATTAAAGCATTGATAACCACTCTCAGAATGAGTTTGGAGTGTGCACCTATGGACTTGAAACCATACAGGATTATGTTATCGCTGCTGGACAAGGCTGAGATTGGAAGTGCTGTTCTTGATTATGTTCTTCACGATATCATACGGGCCATGTACATTTCCAGTGGCAATGCCGAAGCCCTAAAATCGGCTAATCTTCTGTTTGCCACATTTGACCCGGCCTATATATGGAGCTATATGACAAATATATTTGAACGTGCCTGCAAGCAAGCCAATGGTCAAATAACAACTGAAGGATCAGGCACAGGATCCAGTGCAGGTGCTGATACAGGCGATGTTAGTAAATATGCCTGCCAGGTGGGTTCGGGTGATCCGTGTGTACAGGAAATTTGCATCCTTACTGAATTCTTGCTGGAAACGGTTTCATTGGAAATGTACACCGATACGACACGTGTCTATTTGCCCAAAGTATTCCTAGTTATTACCCAATTGCTATCGCTCCATATGGATCAGTTGACAAGCAGTGAGATTACAGCATCCCTTAAGCTCTGCATGAAAATTGTTTCACGGGTGCAGCCCATGATCACGTAAGTAAAATAAATTTATAATTAATAAAAAATTATTAATTAATTTTTCCTTCTTTTAGTAGCCCCATCAAATTAAACAAACTTATCGAACACTCTGAAACTGGAAATTCTTTTAAGGATGAAAAAATTTCCTCATCATCAGTTATTGGTAATGGCAAAGATTCAGAGACAGTAACCAATAATAGCTCATTGGAGAAAAGTAAATCGGATTCGCGTCTGAATCAATTTGCGGAGAATTCCCTAAATAGTACGGAACCCAATGATGAAGAGCTCATTAGAAGATCAGCCTCCAATCAGAGTGTGGGTCGTCACAGTCCCAGTAAAAAGAAGGCCAAATCTTTCTCTCGTCTCAGCGAATTGGACAAGGATGTAAGGATGTCTTTATAAAATCTATTTCTGCTTCATCTACAACTATTATTCTTATTTTTAATGCAGATAATTTCCTCGGATACGGGACAGCAATCATCCTCAGATTTGGACACACCTAGAAGCATTAAGAAGCTGAAGGCCAAGGCAAAGGTTCCCTTTATACGTAGCAGCCCAAAAAAACAACGGCCAAAGGATATTGTCTTAACGCCGCAACCGGTTGTGGCGACTGCCGCCGAGGAAGATCAACCGAAAAGTGCACCGCCCACAGAACAGTCGCCACATTTCCAACTTCAATTGCTGGACGAGGAGAGCAAGGCCAATGAACAGCGTGGATTTTCAATATTAGAGAAATGTATACGGCAATATGAGATCTTCTTTGAAGTTTATTTGGCCCGCAAATTGCTGCAAATTGAATCATCGGATTCTCTTATCAATGAATGTTCGGTAAAGGTGCAACTTGAACGTAGTGTAAGCAATTGCTCACATACATCCAGCATGTTCCTTGTGGAACAGGTGCTAGAACATCAATGCCCAAATCGATTGTCACAAATTGAACGTCTTTTTGGGCTGCTCCGAGTCGATGTGGTGCCACGTTCCAAACATTTGCAGCGACTCTTAAATAGTTCATTGCCCCTGGTCAGTGCCAGTGAGCTAAGCAGCGATAGCGAGACTGCAGATGAGAAACAAAATGAAAGATTACCCATTGATGGACAGACTCAGAGATGTGTTCAACAGTTGGCTGAATTGCAATTGAGTTCTGGCTTACGTGGTGCCATCAAATTGGCTGCCAGTCTTCTAGTTGAAATGTCCACCTTTCCCAATTGCAATAAGCACATAGTTTTGGATAAAAGTGGTAAGACAATAATCCAAAGATCCTTTTCTAGAAATTAATTTTTTTTTCTTCTATATGCAGAACCAGAGTTACCCAATTGGTTAAAGGTTTTATGTCTGGTAGCTTGCTTTGCCCAAAGTGACAAAGAATTGCAAGTGGCTTCCATTACCACACTCTTTGATTTGATTAGGTAAGTAGGATTAAATTAATATGGATTGTCTATATTTAATTTCCCTTTTCCTTCTTTAGTTTGCTACGCTCTCAGATTGAACATACAACAAGTCCTGGAGTAACATTTGTGGTTATGCTGCCACTTCTTAAATTTGGTCATGTCAACTATTTGGAACAGCAGACTCGAGTTTTTCAGCTCGTTAGCTCGATACTGTGGGATTATTTGGGTTCACCCACCATTGATGCCTCTCAGATAGCGGCGCTACTGCATCAACTGCATAGTTGTCTCGAGAGTGGCCTTGTGGAGACAGTTATTGGTAATCGGATGCAGGCTCAGCATCTTTTGCAAATAAATCCACAACAGGCAATAATGGGCAAAGCTGCATTAAGAAATTTTCAACTGGAACGCCTGGCCGATGCCAAATTACTCTGTCCCAACGAGTCAACAGAACGACTGAAGGAAAGTCAGGCGCGTAGCTTCAAGAAATTCGAATTGCTCTGGCATTTGGGCAGGGAAAAGCAGACGGTATTCGAGAAGACTCTTTTAAAGGTGTTGGATACCCTGGCTCTGCCCCATTACATGTCCGAGCGGAGTTTTGTGACCAATTGGTTGCAGGCCTCATTATTACGCGGTGATTTGGCTCGCGTTACCAAACCGCTTTACAAGATTCTACTCTCGGCCAGCTCGAAGAGAGTAGGCATTGTCCATATGCAGCAATTGTATCGAGAAGTTGAAACAGAAACAGCTCCAACATTCGAACGAGATGTCTATGCCATCAGTTCGGAACAGGGAAATGTTAAATATCATCATATGGAGACTGCCAGCACCGGCAAGAAAAAGAGTCCCATACGGAATCTGCCCAAGAAGATCTTTGTTACCCTCAGTGGTGGCAAATTGAATAAGACATCTAATTTTGTCAGCGACAAGGCAGCAGCCATGACAATGGCAAACGATGCTGCCCAACAGGATGTCAATACTATTGGATTAATAATCAATCCATTGGAGAATGCCCATGATTTTGATGATGAAACAGATCTTGAGGAGCCACGCCTTGAAGTCATGCATAGGACAAGTGCCCCGCTAGAGCAAAAACTGGCCAATGCTATGGATGAAACTGAGACGCAGCAGGAGAACCGAGAACCAGAGACAGAGCCAGAAGCATCTCTTCAATTCGATCACGATATAACAGATAATTCAGAGAGCACAGACTTTGAATCCGATTCAGAGATGCGTGGCACAAGCCTGGAGAAAGAAGATAGCTCAAGTGAAAAGATTCCACGATTTGTTGGCGATGTCACCGATGTTTTGCCAAAAATTGAGGGCATTAAAAGTTGCAAAACTTATCGTCTAACCCGAGAAAAGACCCCTGGCGATGTAACCGAACAAGATGCTGAGCATGTGGACGCTTTGCCAGCGGAAGAGTTTTTCCGTGATGATAAGAAAATTGGCAAGCGAAAGAAACTTTTAACCAGCAGCGAAAAGAAACGTTTGAGTTGTATATCAAAGACCTCGACAGATAGCAATCACAGTGGTTCACATGTAGAGGAAACGGAGGCCACCGAACCGGATGAGGAGTCTACCATCAATGTAGAGGATAAGCGGCGTAATCTTAGCCTCGAGACAAACAAAATACAACCAGATTGGCAAAAGACCATCGAAAAGGGTAAACAAAACGTAGAAATTTTGAGACAGAATGCAGCCGCCGCAGCAGCAGCGGCAGCAGCAGCAGCAACAGCAGCTGCTGAGGAACAGATCAGCCTAAAGAGTAGCAGTTCACATCAGTTGGCCGATTCGGCACATCTCTATCACACCCATTTTCTGCTCTACTTGGGCATCTATGATACAAGACAGACTTTATATGCTCTACAAACCCTAAGGAATATAATTTGTTGCGATAAAAGAACCTTCCTATGTCTGTCCATAACCACATCCTTCTCGAGTGCCAGCCTGAAGCAGTTGCTCATACGCCATCGTAAGAGTATATCGGGTAAAGGATTTAGCGGCAGTGTGGGTAGTTCGGAATATGCTCAAGGTTATCGCGGATGCATGCAATTGGAGCTGCTGGTCACTCTATGTTTGTTCTATGCGCGTGGTTACTTTCAGCGCGAATCTCTGGATGCCCAGCGTCAGCCACCGACATTGCAGGATATAGTGAATAATCGTAGGATTCAATTGGAGAGCATAGAACTATTAACATTGATTTGTTCCGAACTCATCGAGATTGTCAAGGGAATGGGTCGTGGTCTGGCTTGCTATATAGCTGATTTGTTGGCCCGTGCTAAATTGCAAAAGGTAATGCTGCACTGCCTCAATAGTTCTGTATGCAGTTATGCACGTCGATGCAATAATACCAATAATTCCACCACAAATGGTAGCTATGCGGAACAAGTTTTGACCTTTAATGATCCACAAGATGATCAGTTGCATGCCGATTGCTTTCAACTCCAATTGTTGCGTCTTCTTTTGGCTGTAATTAGGCTGGAGCATGAAGTGCATCAATTGCGTCAGGATACACCATCTGCAGCTGCTGGCGAAGATTCAGCGGGTAATGCCTCACCTACACGTCTCTCGGAAGGAATGGCGGCCAATGTGAAATATTTACCCAATTGCCTGATCAGTCAACAGCCAATGTTTTTGGCCGCAGTTTTGGGTGCCCTGCAGCAGGAACGTTTGCGTCATTTACATCGCAATTGGACAGATTTGGTGACATCTTCGTTAAATTGCTTCACATTTGGTTCGCTCACAAACATTGTGATTAGTGTGGTCCATCAGTTGTGCAATAATCTGGATCGTTTGGCCAAATTAACACTTCATCAGCAACGTCATTTTCCACCGGATTATGTGCTATCCCAATTGGAAGCAGTCACCATACTGTGTCACTACTGTCTTCTGGATAATACACAACAAACGGCCTTGTCTCATCTCTTTAATCAGGCCTATCCACAGACTAGTTCTTCAGCACAGAGTTCCAGCACTGGCCAACTTCTCAATAGTATAGTACACTCTTTTCTCTCGGCCAATGAATCTTCAACATCTGCCCCAGCTCCACGTAATCCACAATTGCAGGCTGCTCGTAATGCTGTCCTCTCACATCTGCCCAGAATTATGA
Organism: Drosophila emarginata; assembly: GCA_037075365.1. Taxonomy (NCBI): domain Eukaryota; kingdom Metazoa; phylum Arthropoda; class Insecta; order Diptera; family Drosophilidae; genus Drosophila; species Drosophila emarginata. Next base: position 532,678 of record JBAMCD010000121.1, read on the forward strand.
CAAGTGTGGCGGCCATTTGGGATAGTGAATTGGGTCAATTGCGGCCTGTCCGTCAACAACTCCTCGAATTCCTTTCACCCGTATCCCTGCATCATGGGGCAAATTTTCTGGCAGCCGTAGCCGTGACTTGGCAACAGCGAGGAGGCAGTTCCTCTGCCAGCTCTAATCATTTAGCCATACCAGAGCAATTTCAACGTAATTCCACATTACAGGCATGTCCTGCCCAGCTCTCGTTGGTCTCATTGGTGTCCAGTATACGGGTAATGCCAATGGATTCATTTGTTCAGACACTCCATCAGGTGGTGAAATCACCGCCACCAATACATAGGCCACCTGCCCAACTAAGCATTGAGGTCAGCTCATTGGAATTATTCTATTTCTATATGAAATCGGCTCCGGCTCCACAATTAGCCGATGCTTGGAGTTCACTGCTTATGCTCATCCGGGATGGACTCAATTTAACACCGCCGGCACAGTTTGCCCTATTAATGTTGCTCAATGAGTTTGTACAGCGATGTCCACAGATGCCGTTCCAGGATAAGAAGGAGGTACGCGAATTGCATGATGTTACATCGCGACTTGTCGACTCTTTGTCCAGTGTGGCTGGAGCCTGCCTGGAGCAGACAACATGGCTGAGACGAAATCTTGCCGTTAAAGAGGATACCGATGGCATGACCAAGGATAATACTATGGGTGGAGGTGTACAACAATATTCCCTGCAGGCCCAGAGTGTTTTAGCTGGCATCCTCTCCAATCTACTGGATGTGGCTTATGGCTCACAGGAGAAGGATAAGGTGGTTACCATTGTTACCACCTTGCTCTATAATATAACGCCCTATCTAAAGAATCATACGGCTCGTAATGTGCCATTCTTTTATGCCTGCTCGGCTCTATTGGCCAGCTTAAGTGGCTATCAATATACACGAAAGGCTTGGCGGAAGGATATGCTGGATCTTTTGCTTGATAATTCCTTCTTTCAAATGCACATCTCATGCCTGTCCTTTTGGCGTCAGATTATGGACAGCCTAATGACCTATGACAATACCACATTCCGTGAGCTTATGACCCGTGTGTCGCTTTCCCAGGCAGGCAGCCTCAATATATTCGCATCAAGGGATCAGGAATATGAACTGAGAGCCATGCTCCTAAAGAGATTGGCCTTTGTGATATATTGCAGTGAATTTGATCAGCACAATAAATATATGCCAGATATTCAGGGTAAGTCCATGATATATCTAAATGATTTAGCTTGAATTTTTACCTTTTTTTTTTAATCTTTGCAGAACAATTGGCCAATAGTTTGCGTCTGTTGCCATTGGGTCCTTCTGTCCAGGCAGCTGTCTTCCTGTGTTTCCGTGTATTATTGCTTCGCATGTCTCCGGATCATGTCACATCACTATGGCCAATTATTATAGCCGAAATGGTGCAAGTTTTTCTACAAATGGAACAGGAACTTAAGGGGGAGATTGATGCCGGGAGGTGGGTTTACCTAATCATCTAATAGAAGTTTCACAATTTAATTTATAAATTTTTTGTAGCCAACAATCGCGTGTCTTGACGGGTACTGATGTCTCATGGTCATCCAATTTGGGTGCCAGCAATGGTCTTAATGCTCAGACTGTAATGCAACATTGGCGCTCTGTACAATTGGAAGCATGCAAGCTATTGGAATTGGGTTGTGTGCTGCCTGCCACAAAGTTGCCACATTTCCAAATGTATCGATGGGCATTTGTGGGCACCGAATTCGATGTTCACGAGGAGGAAGTACGTTTACCCAATGGCAGCGTGGAGAATCTGGCCCAATTGCCAAGTGCCCTTTATGTGCCCCATGTGCGACGTGTTGCTCGATTGATGGATATGAAATACACTAGCCACTCTCCAGTAAGATTTCCAGATTATCCATAGCAATTGAAGTTCATCGCTAAAAAGGAAATTCGTTTTGTTTTTTAATTAGCTTCTTCAACGTCCACGTAATCGTCACTTGATGCTGGATTTCCAGCAACTGCAATCCCTGCAAGAGTTGTATCCATTCTTTTCCACATTGGGTATTAGTTGCCCACAGCCGCAGAATTTCGCAGACATGGAACTGGATGTAAACAATTGTCTGCAAGAGATTGAAGATGTTTTGGCCCATGATTTTCTTGAAAAGTTAACCAGCATAACGACGCCTAGATGAAAACTGGCCACGGCCTATAGGCAGACAACGCATACGACGATGTTGAGCAAATCTCAGATCGAGTTGGAACTAAATCTGGGTGGCAAACATGAACCTGGTGGAGGTCAACCAGCTCGCATAATAGCTGCTGTACAAGCGAGACTCACCACAACTAATGCCGAGACGAGCTTCATGCAGACCAATAATAAAAAGACCAACTTTCCATTCTATGTCTAAGTGAAAATCCCAAGCAGAGTATGATATACTATATATATAGTTAGCTAGAAAAGTATATATATTTGCATATATATATATATAAATGTGAATGTAGTGTGATTAATCGTTTTAACTGTTTAGCCTATTTAGCATTAATAGTGCCCTGTATGTAAAATTGTATATGAATGATCTATATAAAACCCACAAATGTTGATCGATGTGAATAATAATATCTAATAATATAAATAATAATGAGGGAACGCATCATGTTTAAAAATCAAAACTTTCGTTTCTTTTTTATTATGCATAAGTTTGATACCCTTTTTAATAGAAATTGTAAATCCAAATAAGTTTTATGAGCAAATCGTTGAAGTTTTGGAACCTGCTGAAAAATAGATTTTTCCTTTTTCTTAAGACGACTTGATTTTATTTAGTTCTGAATTGAAACTATCGTAATTTTAACATCTTGTAGATTCAATTAATTATAATATTCATTTATTACAACATAAAAAAACGAGGCTTCTGGGGATTCCCCGGAAAAAAAAAATAAGTTATAAATTGTAATTCATATTTAGAGATAGAGATTCAAACAACGGCGGCACTACGTGGACTACTATCGCTACCTTTCAATTGCAAAAAGAAAGAGTAGACTAGACGAGCACAGAAGGCGGTGATCACTGAAAAAGAAATAATCGAATAATATAAGAAAAATTGAACTGATGTTGTAAAGGAATTATTACTTACGGATTTGTAAGAGATATGAGAATACAGCAAGAAAAACATTATTAAATCCTGTTGCCTCTCGATAGCCACCAAAATGGAAAATTGTCCCAAAAATGGCAATTGGAAAACCAATGGCCAAAATTATTGCATAGATTAACCAAACGAAAACAAACTTGTAATTGTCCTGTTATAAAAATAACAGGATAAAAGTATTATTGATCATTAGGATTAATTAAGCTTGTTAATTTAAATCTCAAATTACCTTTAGACAACCAATCAAAAGGCAGACATTGGCAATTACAGTTATGGCAAATCCTACAAAAGTAAGTACTGGAAAAAAAAAATAAAAAATATACATATGTATGTATTATTTATTAAAATCTTTCTGATGTCATCGTTCCGCAAAAAAAAAATTTATTTTACAATTGATTAAAATATTCTTGGAAATAGGGGTCGTCCGTAAACAACGCAACGGGATAGGGGGATCCGAGAAGTTGCACAAAAAGTTACATGGGGGAAGGGGCTACATTTTTTGGATTGGGTAATTTGTGGACTATCCCAAACATGACCATATATGTATGTACATACATACATACATAAGCAGCTGTCGTTGTTTTGACAGACAAATTAACAAATAAAGTAAATCAATTAAAATACATACATATGTATGTATATACTTATATGTATATATGTAATAATAGATCCTATATATAAGTACATATATGTATGTATGTACATACATACATACATGTGTAGATATATTAGAGCGGTTAAATCGTCTACTAGAATCGGAATCTACAAATTCTAAAAAAAATTCATCATGAATTTTTAAAAAAATTAATTCCTGAAAAGGATAAAGATTTCAGGTTGTGCTACTTTTGATTTTTTGACGTATTTAAGTCATTTTTAAAAAAAGGTAACACAATTTCTAAAAAATTTGAGCCCGATTTATTTTTTTTTAATATAATCTCAATGTATCCCTTTATAGGATATTTTAAGCTACCCATTAATACTTAAGCCGGTAATCTTTACTCACTAAAAATATACATACATTAGTATTTTATCCCCTCCTAGTAAACAGAATGACGAACTTACAAAACCGGAACCTTTTTGATTTTGTAATATCTGATGTGACCGAGCGATGATATCATTAGCGCCTCCCACTCAATGTTTCTTAAAAACGGTCACTTCATCGTTTAAAACAAAATAAAAAAAACTTTTCTACAATTTTAATTATAAATTATAATCTACTGAAACATCAAGTCGATTTAATTTTATATCTCCCAATTCTAGATATAAAATATTGAAATATCGAACAGATTTAATTTTTTTTGTCTCAAAAAGCATGCCGATTTACTACCTTAAATATGTAACTTAAATTTAGATAATCCAATAGATTTTAAATTACTTAAACAGAATTCTACATCATACATACATACATACATACATACGTATTACGTACAAATACATATTTTTAAAAGTAAAATTTTAAAATAAATATAATAAAGAAGATTTAACATGCAACTGAAAGATAGTAAAAATTAAACACAAAGTTTAGTCATTATTTTAAAATATATATGTACATATGTATGTATGCATGTGTGTGGATTTGCTAACAGTTTGGAGTATTAATAATAAATGAATTGGATATATGTACATATGTATGTATGTATGTACATATGTATATAGTGATAATATGGACGTATTGTAGATAAAACACTACATATGTACAGCTGTGTTCACAAAAATAGCAGCGCAGTAGATCCTAACAGAAATGGACCTAATTTTTGCGTATTCCTTCTTTTAGATTAAACACTTGGACTTTTTTTTTGTCAAATGGAATATAGACTTTAGAAAAACGCAAAAGTTTCGTTAGTTTTGCCCTGATTTGGTGCGTTTAACGTGTTTTTGTGCATTTGCACCGAAATTTCGCTGTTCAAAAAAATAGCAGTCTTCACTTCAAGTGCTCAAAAAATGAAGAAAAAATAAAAAAATTTGGCAAAAGTGAGATTAATTGAGTTTATTACTATTGTTTATTATTATTTACATAAGAAAACACAAAAATATTGGTAACATTTTCCTTTAAGTGGGTAGACCCATGTAATGCTCGAGGGAGAAAAGGGAGCGGATTCAAAACCTCCCGAAACAAGGTAAAACTTATAAGGAGATTCGAAATTTAGTGGGCTGCTCTGCAAAGATGGTCGGCAATGCTCTAAATTATCAATTGAAACCCGAAAAACGTGGACTAAGACGAGAAACAACCACCTTAGATGACCGACGATTACTTCGATACTGCAGAGCTAATCCTTTGGCATCCTCCAAAGAGGTAAAAAAGGACCTAAACTTCTCGGTTAAAGATGTCATTATTTGACGAAGGCTTCAGGAATAAAAACTAAATGCAAGAAGTCCCAGGAAAGTCCCTCTTTTGACTTTTTAGCACAAAGAAGCACGCATGGTTTGTGCCAAAAACCATTTGAAGTGGACTGTAGAGAATTGGCGTACTCTAGACTCTGGATACTCTGGATGAATGATAGTAAAATTGTCTTGTTTGGTTTAGCAGGGTCCAGACAGTCTGTGCGACGTCCAAAAAAATACTGAATACCATCCAAACCACTCGCCAAAGACGGTCAAACATGGTGGCTTGAAAATCATGATTTGGGCCTGTTTTTCATACAGCGGTATTGGTCCAGATTTTATGATTAACGGTATTATGGATCGCATTTTGTATGTGGATATACTCAAAAATGTTATGCCTCTATATGCTGCTTGGAATATGCCGATAAAATGGACATTTCAGCAGGACAACGATCCAAAACATACAAGCAATCACGCTAAGGATTGGTTTGGAGCAGAAGGGATCGATGTTATGTCATGGCCAGTTCAGTCGCCAGATTTAAATTCGATCGAAAACTTATGGGGGGACATTAAACGAAGCGTCGCAAAAGAAAAACCATTGAATAAGGCTCAACTTTGGCACGTTGGCAAAGAAGCATGGGTGCATATCCCTGTTAAGCGGTGCCAGGACTTGGTGGACTCGTTGCCCCCCAGATGGGAAGCCGTTATTGCCAATAAGGGGCTTACGACCAAATATAAACTCTACAATAACAAAGTTGATTCTTAATTTAAAGTTTTAAAGATGCTATAATGAAGTATTTCTTATGTTTGGTAACCACTGCTATTTTTATGAACAGCAAATTTTTTGGATTTTTCCCTAATTCCTTTATTTCTGAAAATTCCAAAAGGTTTTTTTAACCAAAACCAGTGGTAATTTAGTCAAATATGAATATAAATTCTAAATTAAATGATTTTGGAAGCATTCATGGTTTTTTTAACATGATTGGTCAACTTTATAGCAACAGCTCATGGGCGCTGCTATTTTTGTGAACACAGCTGTATGTATACATATACATATGTACTAAGAAATTTTGGATTGTAATTAAGAAAAACAGATTTTTTATCTTCTCTACGACAATCTTTTTCAGCTAATGAATCATGAAATGTTTTAAAATAATAATCCATATATATTTTTTATAATTTTAACATGAAAGCTCATATGAAATGTGTGAGCGAACGAAAGAACTACAAACATATCTACATATAAACATCAAATGGAATACATACATATGTACATAACTCATAGATTTATATATATTTACATGTACATACATATATATGCATATTGTATGTTTCGAACAATAGGATATCAAATAATGATTAACAAGGGTATTTATTCTTCTTCTAAAAATTTCTATAAACTCTAAAACGGACTCCAGAATATACATATGTAAATATTGTACACATATTTACATACAAACATACATATGTATGTTTGTATCTACATATGTGTGTTTGCACAGTAGTGGATTTAGAGGTAAAAAAATTTTTTTTTTGCATAGGAGAAATCGTTCCCATAAATCGAATTCGGTGTAGAAATTCGCATTTTAAACTTTGGGTTGGGTTAGAAAGAAGGAATACCCTGAACTTCCCGCCACAACGTAGTTTCGTTACGGTAACTGCAGTTTGACTTATCATGAAGAAATTCAATACATATGCACTTACATATGTATGTACATCAATTACATTTACAGATTCTGGAAAATAAACAAGTTGTAAATTCTTAGTGACAGTTAAATATATAGGTACATATGTACATATAACTGTATAGGAATCAAGCAGATTCAACGGAACAATTGATTGGCTCTTTAGTATTTTGCATATTTATATACTACATATGTACATACATATATGTGTAGATGTAGCTAAACTGACTATAGATTTGTCATATCATGGCGTCATTATTATAAATTCCAACCTAATTCTAAAACTTAACGCCAGCCACGAAAACAAGTTTCGCCTTCACAAGTATTATCTCATGCTTTAAATTTATTCATACATATTTGTACATTTGTATGTACATATGTATGTATGTATGTATATGTTTTCGTTTTATTTAAATGTTTTTAAAGACAATGAAACGAGTATTTATTTTCGTATAGACTTATACAAAAAATTGTTTATATGAAAGCTAACCGCAGTAAACGACAAACGATAGATTCATTTCAAAATAAACGAGAATAATTCCAACCACGCCTTCATTTTCACTTACCGGAGGGAACAAAAAATACAGCAAATACTGTGGTAATAAGAGAATAAATGGCTATTCCCAGGCACCAGCTGCGCAAGTCCGTATTGCAGGGTCCATGATCGACAGTCAGATCAATTTTCATTTTGGACTCGGTGGATTTTTTCCTTTTAAATGTCACAGAAATTGGAAACGGCCTATCCACACAAGAAGATACTACTGCACAGTAAAAATAAACAATCCGAACGCGCCAATCAGCTAAATACAACTAAAGCATCCAAACGGGCCGAAAGAAGCAACAGTTGTTTCATGGGAGAGTGCCCCAGAAGCGCTGGAGCGCTGTTTTTGTTTTGTATTTGTGTGTGGATGGGGCTACTATGTCAACCCCCCACCACCTGTACGTCTAGTCCATTGAAAGATTCACGCTACCTGGTCACACTGAGCTTTTGAAAGCTTTTACTTGTGCATAGATGCATACAATATACATATGTATGTATATATGTATGCATGTATATGTAGATATATTCACTGGATCCTCTCTGTCAGTTGCAGTTTAACTGCACAAAGAAGAGGTACAGAATATTGTTGTTTTTTTTTTTTTGTTATAAATCGAAACAAAGAACCGATAAATATGTTGAACAAGTTGTGCTGCATGCGGCTTAATACGGCCGGCGTTGTCATTGGGTGGATTGGAGTTGTGGGATCGTTTTTAACTCTAATCGTTCTGGGTATTTGTCTGGGTAATGCTGATGAAATTGCCAAAGCAATTGTAAAAAACTGGGACTCTCCCGATATAACAGCAGCAGAGATCACCACATGTAAGACAATGCAAGTCGCCAAAAAAATAAAACAATTAATAGTATTTAAAATGCATTTACATACATGCATACATACATGTGCCTTTCTTTCTATTTTAGATCTTGTGGTAGTACTTAGCGTCTATGCGGCTTTGACTGTGATCAATTTGCTAGCCTCGGGAATGCTGATTATTGGCACTCATAAGGTAAATACATACATACATACATATGTATGTACATATGTACATCCTATCCAAATTACGTTTTAATCTTTTTTCTTTTTCTGTTCGTAGGAGCGTCACTTGTGGCTATTACCGTGGCTAATAAATTCGGCCACTGTAATTGTGTTTGGAATTTTCTATAATCTAGCCGTATGGATTTTACTATTTTCAAATGGAATTGCATTCGATAGAGTTTTGCCATCGATTTTTGGTTATAGTCTCAGTCTAGGTATGTATGTACATATGTATCACCAACGACATACTATAATGAGTCACTCTCTCACTGTTTGTATTGCATTTATACGTGCAAAGTTATTGTGAAATGAATGACGTAACTCTGATAAGCTTTGGCTTAATTTTTCCTGACGAAAGAGGAAAGGGAGTGTTAACTAAGTTACTGATCTTGTCTCTCTCTTTTTTTTAGCTCTCAATCTATACATTTTCTATGGAATCTACTCGCTCTTTAAACATATTCAAGCTTCACGGGAAGAGCAGCGTCCTCTGATATCTGATAATGTTCCGCAGCAGTCTGCCACATACCCCAACTACACTACCATTTAAACAATCGTAAATATTCGAATTCCGAGACAATATTATTGTTATATGTATACAGTTATAACTATTTTTCTGAACACATATATGAACCTACATACATACATACATATGTATGTATATATCCTTAAATTTATATAATTATCGCAAGGATATCCAATATTTGGATTCCTTTTTACAAACATATATCTTTTTTTTAACAAAAGAATACATAAACACACATAAATCATACAATTTAATGGAAATGTTCTAAATTTTTAAGCAGTTGTCGCTAGACAAAAATCGGAATTCAGCTGGTGAAACGTTTGTAGTTGGGATTTACTTTCGTTCCACTTTTCTGGTTTGTGTATATTTGAATTTTTTTCTTTTATATTTGCCAATCGTTAAAACATTTTACGTATTTCGGATGACAATGAAATGAAAGAACATTGGAAGTTCCACACATGAAAACATTTTTGCTAGCACTTGGCTAAGCATAAAGCTACTCTAAAAGCTACTCTAAAGCTCTTCCAGAATGCTTTAAAACTGTTGGCTGGTACAATTCTCTTTTAGTATTTCCAGTTGGCGGTTTAACTGCGTATCAAATCTGTTCTACTCTTGCTTAAGCAAAAGAAATAGTTTCAAAATGAAAATGTTAAAGAGAATGTGGTGTATGAGTCTCCATACGGCCGGAAAGGTTATTGGTTATCTGGGGAGTGTCGGCGGTTTAATTTTGATCATTGGCTTGTTAGTTGTCCTACTAAATGCCGATTCTATCGCGCAACAAACGTCAGAAAATTATTCAGAACAAGAGGACTTTAAGTCATGTAAGACAAACATCTTGCAGTTTTAGCAAATCATCTATAAAAATTTAAAACTAATCATAAATATTTACATACATATATGTATACATATGTACATATATGTATATGTATGTATATATTTTCAGTTCTTGTGATTATCAGTAGCGTGGGATTGGTTATTGTTGTATTGACTATTCTTGTTTCGATATTGCTGATAATAGGCACCACAAAGGTACAGCATAAATACATACAATACATACTTACATAATATAATTGGTACAGTTGGAGCAATATTGAAATTGTATTTTCCTTTCATTTATTCCTTTGTAGAATCGTCATTCTTTCCTGTTGCCTTGGCTAATCCTCAGCGGAATAGCCCTAGTGATATTAATTATTGGTAACTTGTTTAAATTTGGTTCCCTGTTATTAGTTGGACAAGTTTTGCAAGCCTTTGCAGCCCTGATTTCCAGTGCTTTTGTCTTGGGTAAGTTATTTACTCTACGTTGTTACATATTTTTCATTTATGTATCTAAGTATGTACATACCTACATATGTATGTATATATTCAAATGTATATTGCATACATTTAGATAGCATGCTAAAAGATATTTTTCATTAATTAATGGCGAGGGCTTTTGACTTTATTAGGTACTTTTAATTGGTTAATGTCATTTGTTGTTGTAAACATATTTTCGTTTTTATATTTTAACTATTTTGAGAAAATGTAGTTTAATAGTTTAACATATAATTAATGTTTTTATTTTTTAAACTTAAAACAAAAAAACTTAACATTTTTCTATAGTGTGAACACTTTCTTGTCAAACTGTACAAACATTAAAATAATAGGCGCGTATCTTTTTTTTTACAAAAAAAATAAGCATGGAAGCGTACATACATACATATGTATATGTATTAATAGAACCAACGCCTAGAAAATGTATGTACATATGTTGCTTTGGCAACATATCTATTTTTGTTTTTCTCTATTGAAGATATTTTGTGAAGTTTGTAACTTTTGTTGATAAATAAAATGTATTAAATGTACTAAAAATGATTTATAATCATCCTATTCGTGTTTAATTATAGAAAAAGTAAAAAATTTAATTTCCATTACATTTTGAAATCAATTGCATTAACGAATTCCTGCAGACTTCGTTAAAATCAGTATTTAAAGAGGTCACTTTGAGTTCTGTTTTTGTCGCTTGCGAATGCCTTCTTTTTTAGTAATTATCTTGAAAACGAACAATTACCCAAAATCAATTTAAGTACCAGTTATAGTGCTAATCAAAAGCTATTAGTTGCCATTTTTTCAAAATATAAAATTGATTTTGAACACAGTTTTCTTTACTTTGAAATGTACGAATGTTGTGTTCGACATTGGAGAAATGCCCATATGTACATATGTATATGCAAAATATAGCTTTAGATCAATAATTTGATTGGTTGTTTTTGAAGCGATTGTCACAAAATTGGGTATATATAAGTGTATACAAATATCTATATCCATTGAATTGGTAAACTATGTGCTATAACATATATTTAGTATGAAATTTTTTCAAGAAACTTAAATTAAATTTATATTTGATATGTTTTTTTATAATTTTAAATTGTTTTATATACTTTCTAATGGTTCTGCCAAATTATATATACATAGATCAATAAAACGGTTTGTATCGGTTTGTATCGGTATACAAACTTCGATATAAATAATTTTTTTAAACATAAAACATTTTTTTAATTGAATTCAGAGACCATAATCAGCAATAATATTTCTTTAATAATCCTACTTCTTTCGATTTCAGTTCTCAATGGGTACATTTTCTACGCCATATTTTCACTCTTTCATCATATTCGAGATACAAATGAACAAAACCGTCGCAGGATTCCTCAAGAAGAAGGAAACCACCTGACCGCCAATTATCCAAAAGTCTAAGCTCGAATAATGTTTTCGAATTAATCAAACGTTTTCTATTCAATATTTACTACGCATTTTTTGTCGTTTTTGTATTTTTGTATCTAAGCGATTATCAATGTCGAATTGAAATATTATTTATTATTTCAATCATAGTTCAATAACAAACTTCCATAACTTATTTGATTACTTTAAAAAAAAATTTCTTTCCTTCTAAAAAAAAATTTAATTAAAAATCGTTAAATCATTTGAATTATTTCAGATGAAAATTGGGCCTAATCCTGGGTAAGTTATTTACTCTACGTTGTTTTATATTTTACATTTATGTATGTATGTTTATGCATATGTATGTATATTGCGTTATTTAAGATTGATTTTTATTATGTTTCATTTTTTTACATACATACATATGTACATCTACTGCGACCTCTAAAACTGTTTAATTGTGTATACATATGTATATACATACATACATACATATGTACATATCTGCCACGTGGAATACTTTACATTTTTTTCAGCATAGCATAATTTTAAGCTTTTTGGCTTTAAGTATATAAACAACGCATAGGAAGCACCATTTCCAAATACATACATACATATATGGAGCATATACAGTATGTCAAACAATTCTTTGCACAAGCAAAAATTTGACTAAAATTCGTATCGAAGGCGGTATTTCATATCTACATACATACATATGTAATGGATTTTCAAAAATTATTTTTTGCTTAATATTATGAACAAAGTAATATATTTTCATAATAAAGTATCAAAAAAACATATCACGGTATTCTAACATAAGAAACAAAACACACGTGAAGACGTGAAAATGTTGAAAATTGATCCTAGATTAATAATGATCCTACTTCTTTTCGATTTCAGCTCTGAATGGGTACATATTCTACGCTATATATTCACTTTATTATCATATTCGCGCTATAAATGAAGAAAAACGTTCCAGGATTGCGCAAAACGAAGGAATCCATCTGACCGAAAATTATGCCAAAGTCTAAGCAATCTACATACATACATATATGCAAATTAATAGAGCTCGAACAATGTTTTCAAATTAATCAAACGTAATCATATAAGTTTTTAAATGCATTTTCTATACAATACTTTCTACTAATTATTTGTATTTTCGTATCTAAGCGGTTATCAATGGCGAATTAAAACTTTATAGTTGGATAACTAATTTCTTTTCACTTTATATTATTTCGTTCCTTTCAAACAAAATTTCGTTAAAATGAAAGTATTTGAATTAATTCGGATGATAATAAAATGAATTGGAAGTTCCGGCTATCTAAAAAGCTACTCTAAAAGCTACTCTAAAGCTCTCCCAGAATGCTTTTAAACTGTTCGTTGGTATTATTCTCGTTTAGTATTTCCAGTTGGCGGTTTAACTGCGTAGCAAATCTGTTCTACTCTTGCTTAAGCAAAAGAAATAGTTTCAAAATGAAAATGTTAAAGAGAATGTGGTGTATGAGTCTCCATACGGCCGGAAAGGTTATTGGTTATCTGGGGACTGTCGGCGGTTTAATTTTGATCATTGGCTTGTTAGTTGTCCTAGGAAATGCCGATTCTATTGCGGAACAAAAGTCAGAAAATTCTTCAGAAATGGAGGACGTCAAGTCAACGGTGATATTTCGCAGATTTTTGCTGCAGGAATTGCACATCTAGAAATCATCCCAATCGGATGACTATATCATATAGTTACCATAGGAATGATTTTTTGGAAATAAAGTTTTAGATCAATAACTTGATTGGTTGTTTTCGAAGCAAAGGTACATATTTGTAAGATTGTAAGTAATACATTTATATACATACATATGTATGTATATGTCGGAGATGGAATAATAGGGTACTGCATTGTTGGGCATACCCTTGGAAACGCTAAGTTCTCTCTCTATTTGGGGCCCACTCTGGTTCATTCCATATGCAAGATTGGCACTGGCTGCTTGGTCATGCAGGTGACAATAGTGTTGGGTAACCTCTGACAGTGTCATAGAGCGAGACGGCATATGTGTCTGTCGTCGAGTGTGGTCCGGTGTGAAGGCAGGCGATGCTGCGCAGTCAATCTAGAGGACAACGCCACGCAGTGCACACGGAACTCGCTTCGCTCCCTATTGACTATGTCGGAAAACGGAAACCAAGTGAACGGGAAGCTTTTAATTGCCCCGATATATACATACATACATTGAGTTTCAGTAGAATTGGTAAACTTTATGCTGGCAACTGAGGAACAATCGGAGCAAAAAAAAAAATATAGTGTGAATTTTTTTCAAGCTACGGAAATTGTATTTAGGTTTGAGGAGTTTTATATAGTTTTAATGGTTCTGCCAAATTATATATTGATCAAAAAGACAGTTTGCAAGAATATACGAACATTGTTATAAATGATTTTTTTTAAACATAATCATTTCTTTTAATTTTAGAAAGTGTTTAACTTTCCAAATATAACGGAAAAAAACCTTAACTTCAAGGACACATGAAAGAAATTCTCCTCAAGGGCTTCAAATATGGAGTCTGGTCGAATACTTCAGACCACTATAAGACTATTAATATAAGTGAAATCTCTATAAAAGACTGAAATAAAAATAGATGATAACATTAATAGAACATCATAAAATTCCAGAGACTCCGTTTCCCAATCCGATTGATCTCCTATCTCCAAACAACTCTAATATCATGTATATATTCCAATTTCTAAAAAAAATCAACATATACCACCTTCTTTAAGTTATATAAAATGTGTACATATGTAAATAAAAAAAGAAAACTAGATTATTGAGAACTAAATGTTATACAACAACTAGCTTAAGACTTCAGTAGTTATAGCTAGGATACTGATTGGAGAAATTTTGTAATTTCCATTAATCATACTTTAAATAAATAAGTAAATAATTGTAGTCATTCAAATCCATATACCATAATCACCAATAATATTTCTAGAATAATCCCACTTTTTTCTATTTCAGCTCTGAACGGGACTGAAGAAAAGTCAGCGTAGCTTTAATAAATTCGAATTGCTCTGGCATTTGGGCAGGGAAAAGCAGACAGTATTCGATAAGACTCTTTTAAAGTCCGAGCGGAGTTTTGTGACCAATTGGCTGCAGGCCTCATTATCACGCGGTGATTTGGCTCGCGTTATCAAACCGCTTTACAAGATTCTACTCTCGGCCAGCTCGAAGAGAGTAGGCATTGTCCATATGCAGCAATTGTATCGGGAAGTTGAAACAGAAACAGCTCCAACATTCGAACGAGATGTCTATGCCATCAGTTCGGAACAGGGAAATGTTAAATAACATCATATGGAGACTGCCAGCACCGGCAAGAAAAAGAGTCCCATACGGAATCTGCCCAAGAAGATCTTTGTTACCCTCAGTGGTGGCAAATTGAATAAGACATCTAATTTTGTCAGCGACAAGGCAGCAGTCATGACAATGTCCAAGTAAATTTTTATTTATTAGCGTAGGAACCATACTATACAATAGGGTATCTTAACAGACGAAAGTATTTCTGGGGACCAAACCTAATGCTTATGTTACATCAGGACTTATAGACGACATGTATAGGAGAGTTCATGGTGCTAGAATATTTCTGTGCCTAGCCAGACCTGTACTGTCACTGTACCTGCTTGTGTGCTTTCCAATCTGTTCCTCCACTGTGTGAAGGTTAAGGTTCCGATGAAGGGGGGGGGGCATTAATAGTGCTCTGTATGAAAAAATGTAAATGAATGATCTATGTATATAAAACCCGCAAATGTTGATCGATGTGAATAATAATATCTAATAATATAAATAATAATGAGGGAACGCATCATTAAAAAAATTAAACCTTTGATTTTTTTATTATACATAAGTTTGGATATCCTTTTTATTAGAAATTGTAAATCCAAATAAGTTTTACATGCAAATCCTTGAAGTTTTAAAACTTTTTTTGTTAAGCATTATTAAGTTTGGATTTCCTCTTTTATATAGAAATTGTGACTGCACTACGTGGACCCCTATTGCTACCTTTCAATTTCGAAAAGAAGGAGCTGACCAAACGAGCACAGAAGGCGGTGATCACTGAAAACAAAATAATCGAATAATATAAGAAAAATTAAACTGATATTGTAATGGAATTATTACTTACCGATTAATACGAGATATAATAATCCAGCATAAACAGCGTTACTAAATCCAGTTGCCTCCCAATTCCTCCAAAATCGAAAATTACCCCAAAAATGGCAATTGTAAAACCAATGGCCAAAATTATTGCATAGATCAATCAAACGAAAACAAACTTGTAATTGGCCTGTTATAAAGATAATAGGATAAAGGTATTATAGATCATTAGAATTAATTAAGTTTGTTAATTTAAGTTAATTTAAATTTCAAATTACCCTTACAGAACCAATCAAAAGGCAGAAAATGACAATCAGACTTATGGCTAATCCATCAAAAGTTAATACTGGAAAAGAAAATAAAAAACAGATTTTTTATTAAAAACTCCCTGATGTCTTCATTTGGTAAAAAAAAATAATTAATTTTACAATTGATAAAAATATTCTTGGAAATAGGGGACGTACGTATACAACGCAACAGGATAGGGGGATCCGAGAAGGTACACAAAAAGTTACTTGGGGGAAAGGGGTTACATTTTTTGGATTGGATAATTTGTGGACTATCCCAATTTTTGTTTTTTTTTTTTTTACGTATTTTAGCCATTTTCAAAGATAAGGTAAATAAATTCGAGCTCAATTCCGATTTATTATACCCTGTACCCAAAGGGTAAAAGGGTATATTAAAGTAGCTAAAATGTATGAAACAGGCAGAAGGAGAATTTTCGGACCCCATTAAGTATATATATTTCTGATCAGTATCAATAGCCGAGTCGATTGAGATTTATCCGCCTGTCCGTCCGTCCGTCTGTCTGTCCGTCCGTATGAACACCTAGATCTCAGAGACTATAAGAGCTAGAGCAACCAAATTTGGTGTCAACATCCGTCTGTTGTGTAGACAGGTTAAGTTTGTTTCAAATTTATGCCACGCCCACTTCCGCCCCCGCAATTCGGGAAAAACCTATAACTAGAGAAATATTAAAGATATCGTATTCTTATTTGGCACGCACATTTATATGGCCAAAATGCACCTTGACCAAATTTTGTCAAAATCGGACTATAATTATCGGAGATATACGTATTTCCGTTTTGTACTGAAACGCCCTATGCAAAATGGGCTGTTAAGTGTGAGCGATATAGCATGCGTTCGCTGTTCCTGCATGGCAAGCAGTGCAGTGTTGCTGGATGGCAAGCAGTGCACGCTAAGAGAATTTTTTTTGTAAATTGATGGCGATTTTGATCGTTTTTGACTTTATGGGGTACTTTTACTTGGTACAGGGTATACTCAATGTCGGCAGGGACGACTTGCTTGCTTCATTTTTTTGTTTTGTATTTGTGTATGGATGGCGCTACTATGTCAACCCAGCCCACCACCTGTACGACAAGACCATTGCAAGATTTACGCTACCTGGTCACACTGAGCATTTAAAAGCTTATACTTGTGCATAGATGCATACACATATCTACATATGTATATATGTATGCATGTATATGTAGATATATTCACTGGATCCTCTCTGTCAGTTGCAGTTTAACTGCACAAAGAAGAGGTACAGAATATTGTTGTGTTTTTTTTTTTTTTTGTTATAAATCGAAACAAAGAACCGATAAATATGTTGAACAAGTTGTGCCGGCGTTGTCATTGGGTGGATTGGAGTTGTGGGATCGTTTTTAACTCTAATCGTTCTGGGTATTTGTCTGGGTAATGCTGATGAAATTGCCAAAGCAATTGTAAAAAACTGGGACTCTCCCGATATAACAGCATCAGAGATCACCACATGTAAGACAATGCAATTAGCAAAATTAATTGTCTTTAGAATGCATTTACTTACATACATACATCATATGTGCCCTTCTTTCTGTTTTAGATCTTGTGGTAGTACTTAGCGTCTATGCGGCTTTGACTGTGATCAATTTGCTAGCCTCGGGAATGCTGATTATTGGCACTCATAAGGTAAATACATACATACATATGTATGTACATATGTACATCCTATCCAAATTACGTTTTAATCTTTTTAATTTCTCTGTACGTAGGAGCGTCACTTGTGGCTATTACCGTGGCTAATAAATTCGGCCATTGTAATTGTACTTGGAATTTTCTATAATCTAGCCGTATGGATTTTACTATTTTCAAATGGAATTGCATTCGATAGAGTTTTGCCATCGATTTTTGGTTATAGTCTCAGTCTAGGTATGTATGTATGTACATATGTATCACCGACGACATAATATTATGGAGTCATTTTCCCACTGTTTGTATAGCATTTATACATACCTACATATGTATGTACGTGCAAAGTTATTGGGAAATGAATGACGTAACTCTGATAAGCTTTGGCTTAATTTTTCCTGACGAAAGAGGAAAGGGAGTGTTAACTAAGTTACTGATCTTGTCTCTCTCTTTTTTTTAGCTCTCAATCTATACATTTTCTATGGAATCTACTCGCTCTTTAAACATATTCAAGCTTCACGGGAAGAGCAGCGTCCTCTGATATCTGATAATGTTCCGCAGCAGTCTGCCACATACCCCAACTACACTACCATTTAAACAATCGTAAATATTCGAATTCCGAGACAATATTATTGTTATATGTATACAGTTATAACTATTTTTCTGAACACATATATGAACCTACATACATACATATGTATATATCCTTAAATTTATATAATTATCGCAAGGATATCCAATATTTGGATTCCTTTTTACAAACATATATCTTTTTTTTAACAAAAGAATACATAAACACACATAAATCATACAATTTAATGGAAATGTTCTAAATTTTTAAGCAGTTGTCGCTAGACAAAAATCGGAATTCAGCTGGTGAAACGTTTGTAGTTGGGATTTACTTTCGTTCCACTTTTCTGGTTTGTGTATATTTGAATTTTTTTCTTTTATATTTGCCAATCGTTAAAACATTTTACGTATTTCGGATGACAATGAAATGAAAGAACATTGGAAGTTCCACACATGAAAACATTTTTGCTAGCACTTGGCTAAGCATAAAGCTACTCTAAAAGCTACTCTAAAGCTCTTCTAGAATGCTTTAAAACTGTTGGCTGGTACAATTCTCTTTTAGTATTTCCAGTTGGCGGTTTAACTGCGTATCAAATCTGTTCTACTCTTGCTTAAGCAAAAGAAATAGTTTCAAAATGAAAATGTTAAAGAGAATGTGGTGTATGAGTCTCCATACGGCCGGAAAGGTTATTGGTTATCTGGGGACTGTCGGCGGTTTAATTTTGATCATTGGCTTGTTAGTTGTCCTAGGAAATGCCGATTCTATCGCGCAACAAACGTCAGAAAATTATTCAGAACAAGAGGACTTTAAGTCA
Organism: Drosophila emarginata; assembly: GCA_037075365.1. Classification (NCBI taxonomy): domain Eukaryota; kingdom Metazoa; phylum Arthropoda; class Insecta; order Diptera; family Drosophilidae; genus Drosophila; species Drosophila emarginata. Next base: position 552,065 of record JBAMCD010000121.1, read on the forward strand.
TGTAAGACAAACATCTTGCAGTTTTAGCAAATCATCTATAAAAATTTAAAACTAATCATAAATATTTACATACATATATGTATACATATGTACATATATGTATATGTATGTATATATTTTCAGTTCTTGTGATTATCAGTAGCGTGGGATTGGTTATTGTTGTATTGACTATTCTTGTTTCGATATTGCTGATAATAGGCACCACAAAGGTACAGCATAAATACATACAATACATACTTACATAATATAATTGGTACAGTTGGAGCAATATTGAAATTGTATTTTCCTTTCATTTATTCCTTTGTAGAATCGTCATTCTTTCCTGTTGCCTTGGCTAATCCTCAGCGGAATATCTCTAGTGATATTAATTATTAATAACTTGTTGAAATTTGGTTCGCAAGCCTTAGGGGCCCTGATTTCCAGTGCTTTTGTCTTGGGTAAGTTATTTACTCTACGTTGTTACATATTTTTCATTTATGTATCTAAGTATGTACATACCTACATATGTATGTATATATTCAAATGTATATTGCATACATTTAGATAGCATGCTAAAAGATATTTTTCATTAATTAATGGCGAGGGCTTTTAACTTTATTAGGTACTTTTAATTGGTTAAGGGTATACTTAATGTCATTTGTTGTTGTAAACATATTTTCGTTTTTATATTTTAACTATTTTGAGAAAATGTAGTTTAATAGTTTAACATATAATTAATGTTTTTATTTTTTAAACTTAAAACAAAAAAACTTAACATTTTTCTATAGTGTGAACACTTTCTTGTCAAACTGTACAAACATTAAAATAATAGGCGCGTATCTTTTTTTTTACAAAAAAAATAAGCATGGGAGCGTACATACATACATATGTATGTATATATATTAATAGAACCAACGCCTATAAAATGTATGTATGTAGCAACATATTTGAATATAAAATTTATCTAATCAAAATTTTTGGTTGTGGTTGAGTAAAAACAAAATCTTTCTTTTTGATGTTATTTAGTTTCTGTTCCCTTTTTACTATATAAATGAATATACTTATACCTATTTTTGTTTTTCTCTATTGAAGATATTTTGTGACTTTGTAACTTTTGTTGATAAATAAAATGTATTAATTGTACTAAAAATGATTTATAATCATCCTATTCGTGTTTAATTATAGAAAAAGTAAAAAAATTAAATTTCCATTACATTTTGAAATCAATTGCATTAACAAATTCCTGCAGACTTCGTTAAAATCAGTATTTAAAGAGGTCACTTTGAGTTCTGTTTTTGTCGCTTGCGAATGCCTTCTTTTTTAGTATTATTATTTTATAATTTTTTTTATAATTTTAAATTGTTTTATATACTTTCTAATGGTTCTGCCAAATTATATATACATAGATCAATAAAACGGTTTGTATCGGTTTGTATCGGTATACAAACTTCGATATAAATAATTTTTTTAAACATAAAACATTTTTTTAATTGAATTCAGAGACCATAATCAGCAATAATATTTCTTTAATAATCCTACTTCTTTCGATTTCAGTTCTCGATGGGTACATTTTCTACGCCATATTTTCACTCTTTCATCATATTCGAGATACAAATGAACAAAACCGTCGCAGAATTCCGCAAGACGAAGGAAACCACCTGACCGCCAATTATCCAAAAGTCTAAGCTCGAATAATGTTTTCGAATTAATCAAACGTTTTCTATTCAATATTTACTACGCATTTTTTGTCGTTTTTGTATTTTTGTATCTAAGCGATTATCAATGTCGAATTGAAATATTATTTATTATTTCAATCATAGTTCAGTAACAAACTTCCATAACTTATTTGATTACTTTAAAAATAAATTTCTTTCCTTCTAAAAAAAAATTTAATTAAAAATCGTTAAATCATTTGAATTATTTCAGATGAAAATTGGGCCTAATCCTGGGTAAGTTATTTACTCTACGTTGTTTTATATTTTACATTTATGTATGTATGTTTATACATATGTACATATGTATATTGCGTTATTTAAGATTGATTTTTATTATGTTTCATTTTTTTACATACATACATATGTACATCTACTGCGACCTCTAAAACTGTTTAATTGTGTATACATATATACATAAATACATATGTACATATCTGCCACGTGGAATACTTTACATTTTTTTCAGCATAGGCTGGAAATGTTAACATTATATATAAATTTTAAGCTTTTTGTCTTTAAGTATAGAAACAACGCATAATATATTTTCATAATAAAGCATCATAATAATAAAGTATCAAAAAACATATCACGGTATTCTAACATAAAAAACAAAATACAAACTAAAAAGACTGGGAATTCCAAGTGTCAATTAATTCTTTGCAAAATGCTAACTTAACTACAAAAGGGATTAGAAAATTTACATATTTTCAAAATTCCGGGAAATTGAAGAAGTTGGTGGGTTTGTCTTCTTAGTAGTCGTCTTCATCAGTCGATATTTTAAGTTTGGCGTATATTATGAGGATTTAAAATTGATTTAGTTGATATGCCTGGAAATCGAGTTGCCGGCAAAAGAGTTGTCGAAAATGTTGGAGTAACATCAGACGCTTCTGCGGCCTAAATCCCCAGAAACACATTCATTGCATCCTAAACCCAATAACAAATCAAAACACCACCAACAAAGCAGAAATAGCAGAACTATTCTGCAAAAACTTCTCAGACACATCATCTGACCACAATTTCTCTACAACCTTTATAAACACAAAACAAGCATCACTAAACAACCCACTCAACCACACATATGTCCCCAGAAAGAGAGCTAAAGAAATAGAAAAAGAAATAACACTAGTCGAATTTTTGTCAGCCCTAAACACATTAAAAGGAAATACTCCCGGACTCGACAGAGTAAACTACGCAATGATCAAAAATTTGGACAGGAAAACAAAATGTCGAATAACCAACCTCCAAAACTCTATACTAAACAATTACATCCCCCAAGTTTACAAGAGCAGTATAATAGTCCCAATCTCAAAACCCAATACAGACAAGACCTCACTAAACTCCTACCGACCAATATCTCTAAACTCTTGCCTATCAAAGGTGCTAGACAAAATAATAGCAAAGCGACTGTGGTGGTTTGTTTCTAATGACAAACTAATCCATAACAGTCAAACAGGTTTCAAGAAGGGGAAATCTGCTATAGACAGTCTACTGCTGATAGACCATCTACTAACAAGATCCATCTCCAGAAGAAACCATACGTCCATAATATCCCTAGACTTTGCAAAAGCTTTTGACAGAATCGGACTACACTCAATACTTGACCAACTCACGGAATGGAAAACAGGACCTAAAATACTAAACTACATAAAAAACTTCATGACGAACAGGAAAATTACAGTACGAATAAACACCTACCTCTCCCCCTTCCACCCCATCCACAACGGCATCCCCCAGGGCTCGCCACTCTCAGTTATCCTATTTATAATAGCCTACAACAAACTCGCTGAAAAGCTCACCCTACACCCAAACATCAGCCTAAGCGCCTACGCAGACGACTTTAACATAATACTCAAACTAGAAAATAGGAAAAACATTAATATAAACCTAAACCCAATCCTCAGAACCATACTAAACTGGGCCGAATATTCAGGCGCCAAGCTATCCACCACCAAATGCAGGCACATGCACGTTTTCAGAAAGCATAACTGCAAATGCACACTATCAACAGGGATCATACAAATCCAGAATGTCGCATCACTAAAAATACTAGGACTTCACTTTAACAACAAACACAGATGGAATAAACACACGGAACAACTCACGCACACCATGCTCCAAGCAATTAACATAATAAAATGCCTTGCAAGCCCAAAGTTCAACTGTAACACATCCACACTTATAAACGTCACTAAAGCAATACTCAACTCCAAGGCAGATTACGGCCTCCCCATCTATGGACACTGCCCAAAAACAACTTTGCGACCTATAAAATCCAAAATTAATACAGGCCTCAGAATCGCTCTTGGGGCATTCAAAACTACACCATCAAAAAACATTCTATACGAAGCAAGAGTCTCTCCATTAGAAGACAGGCGCGAACTACTAACAGCCACCCTCGTAAAAACTCTGATCACAGCAAAAAATTCACCACTACACAAAATACTAAAAACATACCGACCTCCTAGACGGCCACAATACAATTCAACAATAGACCTAATAATAAAATACAGCAGAAACCACAACCTTCCCTTTCAGCCCACAAAACCTCTTATTCTGACTACTACACCATGGAATGTAAGCCAAATAATCACGGACACGACACTAAGAAACTTTAATAAAAAAAACACATGCCCACAAACATACAGAGCCGAATTCAATCAAATTAACACCATTGACAAGCTTAAATACACATACATCTATACAGACGGATCGCAAAACGACACCATCACTACCTTTGCCATCACAGATGAAGCCGATACCATCAAATCATATCTCCTACCCCACTACTCCTCCGTATTTTCCGCAGAACTCATTGCAATAGTAGAAGCTTTAGAAACCCTAAAAAATAAAAGAGGTAAATTCTGCATATGCACAGACTCACTCTCCGCAATAGACGCAATTAACAACACAAACAACAATGAACATTACCCCTCATACGCTCGCAATATAATGCAAAAAACCTTCCCCAAATTCAAACTACTCTGGGTGCCCGGGCATGTAGGAATAGCAGGGAACGAGCTAGCAGATAATTCTGCTAAAAATGCAACGAAACAGCCTCTAATAACAAAGGAAAACCATAACGTACAAGACATACAAAAATACTTAAAAAACATGCACCTCACAAAACTACAATCCAACATAACCGAAACATCAATCTGGTATCAAGCTAATAACCCACACAAACTTAACAACTATCACATTTTTCAAAGAAACTCATTATCCCTCTCGAGAAGAGACCAAATAATAATAACCAGACTTAGACTCGGACACTCCAAAATAACCCACATACACTACATCGATCAATCTCCCTGTATATGCCCCTTTTGCTACGACATCATATCAATCGAGCACATCCTCACCAACTGCAATACCCTAAAACCCCAAAGACAAGCAATATTTAAAAACACCAACCCTCTCCAATGCCTAGCACAACCCACATCCTCAAACATATCAAACATTCTAAAATACTTAAGAACAACAAATTTATATCACCACATCTAAGAACATACAAATTAACTTAAATTAAGAAACTCTCATCACCCCATGTATATATGTAAATATGTAAATACATACAACACACAGTTAAGAGAACTCATACATAAAATCATACAACTCTAGAGCTGAAGGCCTCTGCTGCCATAGCCACGTAATAAGCTAGCCTATAATTTCACTATTAATAAGTTAGCTCTTAAATAAATAAATAAATAAATAAAGTATCAAAGAACATATCACAGTATTCTAACATAAAAAACAAAACACAAAACAAAAAAACTGAGAATTCCAAGTGTCAATTAATTCTTTGCAAAATGCTAACTTAACTACAAAAGGGATTAGAAAATTTACATATTTTCAAAATTCCGGGAAATTGAAGAAGTTGGTGGGTTTGTCTTCTTAGTAGTCGTCTTCATCAGTCGATATTTTAAGTTTGGCGTATATTATGAGGATTTAAAATTGATTTAGTTGATATGCCTGGAAATCGAGTTGCCGGCAAAAGAGTTGTCGAAAATGTTTTCCATAAAAGTTCGGACTATTTATAATATTTCAAGACGTGAAAATGTTGAAAATTGCTCCTAGATTAATAATGATCCTACTTCTTTCGATTTCAGTTCTGAATGGGTACATTTTCTACGCCATATTTTCACTCTTTCATCATATTCGAGATACAAATGAACAAAACCGTCGCAGGATTCCTCAAGAAGAAGGAAACCACCTGACCGCCAATTATCCAAAAGTCTAAGCTCGAATAATGTTTTCGAATTAATCAAACGTTTTCTATTCAATATTTACTACGCATTTTTTGTCGTTTTTGTATTTTTGTATCTAAGCGATTATCAATGTCGAATTGAAATTTTATTTATTATTTCAATCATTGCTCAATAAGTAACTTCCATAACTTATTTCATTCTTTTTAAAATAAATTTCTTTTATTTAAAAAAAAAATTTAATTAAAAATCGTTAAAGCATTTGAATTATTTCAGATGGTAATTGAAAACATGAAAACATTTTTCTAGCACCTGGCTAAGCTGAAAGCTATTATAAAAGCTACTGTAAAGCTCTCCCAGAATGCTTTTAAACTGTTCGTTAGTATTTTCAGTTGTTCCAGCTGTTCTGCTCTTGCTTAAGTAAAACAAATACATAGTTTCAAAATGAAAATGTTGAAGAGAATGTGGTGCTTGAGTCTCCATACGGCCGGAAAGGTATCTGGGGAGAAACTTGTAGTTTTACAAGAAACTTGTAGTTTTAGCAAATTCTGTATTAAATTTTAAAACTAATCATAAATATTTACATATATGTATACATATGTACATATATGTATATGTATGTATATATTTTCAGTTCTTGTGATTATCTGTATGGTGGGGTTAGTTTTTGTTGTATTGTTTGTTCTCACTTCGATCTTGCTGGTGATAGGCACCATAAATATACAGAATAAATTTATACATACATATATAATTGGTACAGTTGGAGCAATATTCAAACTGTTTTTATACCCTGTACCCATAGGGTAAAAGGGTATATTAAAGTCGCTAAAATGTATGTAACAGGCAGAAGGAAAATTTTCCGACCCCATAAAGTATATATATTCTTGATCAGTATCAATAGCGAAGTCGATTGAGACATGTCCGTCTGTCCGTCTGTCCGTCCGTCCGTCTGTCCGTCTGTCCGTCCGTCCGTATGAACACCGAGATCTCAGAGACTATAAGAGCTAGAGCAACCAAATTTGGTGTCAACATCCGTCTATTGTATAAGCGGGTCAAGTTTGTTTTAAATTTTTGCCACGCCCACTTCCGCCCCCGTAATTTAGAAAAAACTATAACTTGAGCTATAATAAAGATATCGCATTCTTATTTGGCACACTTAATAATATAGCCAATATGCACCAGCTGACCGAATTTTACCAAAATCGGACAATAATTATCGGAGATATACGTATTTCCGTTTTGTACTGAAACGCCCTATGCAAAATGGGCTGTTAAGTGTGAGCGATATAGCATGCGTTCGCTGTTCCTGCATGGCAAGCAGTGCAGTGTTGCTGGATGGCAAGCAGTGCACGCTAAGAGAATTTTTTTTGTAAATTGATGGCGATTTTGATCGTTTTTGACTTTATGGAGTACTTTTACTTGGTACAGGGTATACTCAATGTCGGCAGGGACGACTTGCTTGCTTCATTTGGTTTTATTTATTCCTTTGTAGAATCGTCATTCTGTCCTGTTGCCTTGGCTAATCAAATCCGGAATATTCCTAGTGATATTAATTGGTACTGACTTGTTTAATATTAGTACGCAAATATCATTTGGACACGGGCCTGAAGCCTTATCAACAATGGGTTTCAGTGGCTTAATCCTGGATAAGTTATTTACTCTACGTTGATTCATATTTTACATTATTTTTTAAAAATAGTTAAAAAAGAAAAAGGAAAATATGTTCGAGAAAAAAAAAAAATGACACATAATCCCAAGAAAGTGTTTACAGTAGTTTAATTTTTATATTCTGTGCTAGAACTAATTATGTTAGTTAACTGCTCCCAAACGTCTTTTTATCGATTTTCCCAGGTTTGCTACATATTCAACTGGGATCTTTAACCACTCCTCCATGACTGTACATACATACATATGTACATATTTTATAATATATGTACATATGTACTTATACTAAATACACATATGAATAAAATAATATAGGCTCGAATCTTTTTTCAACAAAAAAGATAAGCATTTTTCTATATTAATATAGGACTGTATATATGTACATATATATTGTCGATCAGCATGACGAGTTGAGTTAATATAAACCTGTCCGTCTTTATGGATCAACGCTGATATTTTGCAGATTTTTGCTGCAGGAATTGCATATCTAGACATCATCATAATCGGATGACCATATCATATAGATAGTTACCATAGGAACGATTTTTCGGAAATAAAGTTTTAGATCAATAACTTGATTGGTTGTTTTCGAAGCAAAGGTATGTACATATTTGTAAGATTGTAAGTAATACATATATATATATATACATACATACATACGTATACATACATATATTGAGTTTCAGTAGAATTGGTAAACTTTATGCTGGCAACTGAGGAACAATCGGCCCAAACAAAATTATAGTATGAATTTTTTTCAAGCTACGGAAATTTATTATTTGATTTGATGAGTTTTATAAAGTTTTAAATAGTTTTATACACTTCCTAATGGTTATGCCAAATTATATATACATATATCAAAAAGACAGTTTTCAAAGATATACGTACTTTGTTATAAATGATTTTTTTAAACATAAACATTTTTTTTAATTTTAGAAAGCGTTTAACTTTCCAAATATAACGCAACAAAACCTTAACTTCAAGGACACATAAAAACACATAAAAGAAACTCTCCTCAAAGGCTTCAAATATGGAGTCTGGTCGAATACTTCAGACCACTATAAGACTATTAATATAAATCAAATCTCTATAAAAGGCGCTCAAATAAAAATAGATGAGGACTTAATGGACTTAACGGTGTCCAGAGACACCGTTTCGGATACACGAAACTCAACACACGAATTTATATTCAAATGAAGCAAGCAAGTCGTCCCTGCCGACATTGAGTATACCCTGTACCAAGTAAAAGTACCCCATAAAGTCAAAAATAATCGAAATCGCTATCAATTTACAAAAAAAATTCTCTTAGCATGCACTGCTTGCCATGCAGCAACACTCCACTGCTTGCCATGCAGCAACACTCCACTGCTTGCCATGCAGCAACAGCGAACGCATGCTATCTCGCTCACACTTAACAGCTTAATTTGCATGGGGCGTTTCAGTACAAAACGGAAATACGTATATCTCCGATAGTTATTGTCCGATTTCGACAAAATTCATACCCTGTACCCATAGGGTAAAAGGGTACATTAAAGTCGCTAAAATGTATGTAACAAGCAGAAGGAGAATTTTCCGACCCCATAAAGTATATATATTCTTGATCAGTATCAATAGCGAAGTCGATTGAGACATGTCCGTCTGTCCGTCCGTCCGTATGAACACCTAAATCTCAGAGACTATAAGAGCTAGAGCAACCAAATTTGGTGTCAACATCCGTCTGTTGTGTAGACAGGTTAAGTTTGTTTCAAATTTTTGCCACGCCCACTTCCGCCCCCGCAATTTGGGAAAAACCTATAACTAAAGCAATATTAAAGATATCGTATTCTTATTTGGCATGCACATTAATATAGCCAAAATGCACCAGCTGACTGAATTTGAAATCGGACAATAATTATCGGAGATATACGTATTTCCGTTTTGTACTGAAACGCCCCATGCAAAATGGGCTGTTGAGTGTGAGCGAGATAGCATGCGTTCACTGTTGCTGCATGGCAAGCAGTGCAGTGTTGCTGCATGGCAAGCAGTCCATGCTGAGAGAATTTTTTTTGTAAATTGATGGCGATTTTGATTATTTTTGACTTTATGGGGTACTTTTACTTGGTACAGGGTATACTCAATGTCGGCAGGGACGACTTGCTTGCTTCATTTAATAATATAAAACGGTCTGTAGTAGCACCCACTGTATCCATTAACAAGATATTTTACTTAACGCCGGTAATCTTTATCTACTAAAAATGTAAGTTTTTTTCCCCTTCTAGTTAACAGTTTTGGTATTTTTCGTTCACTATATTGAAACCAGAATGACAAAGTTTTCAAAACCGGAAGCTTCTTGCCGGACATTTTGTAGATAAAACCCTACTAAGAAAATTTGGAATATAATTAAGAAAAACTGATTTTCTTATCTACTCTACGACAATCTCTCGAATTCAGATAATGAATCATGAAATGTGTTAAAATAATAATTCATATGTATGTATGTACATACATATGTATGTATTTTTTTATAATTTTAAAAGCTCATAAGAAATGCGTGATCTAAAGAAAGAACTATGTATGTACAAACACACAAACATCTAATGGAATACATAACTCATACATACATACATATTTATGTTCATATACATATGTACATATATTTACATATATGTATGTATGTATGTACATATGTACACATATGTATAACGAAATTGTATTTCGAACAATAGGATATTAAATAATGTTTAACCAGGGTATTTATTCTTTTTCTAAAAATTTCTATAAACTCTAAAACGGACTCCAGAATATATGTAAATATTGTACACATATTTACATATAAACATACATATGTACATATGTTGTATCTACACAGTAGCGGATTTAGAGGTAAAATTTTCTTTTTTTTTGCGTAGAAGAAATCGGTCCCAAAAATCGAATTCCGTGTAAAAATTCGCATTCCAAACTTTGTGGTTGCGTTGGGGAGTGTTAGAAAGAAGGAATACCCTAAACTTCCCCCACCCCGTAGTTTCGTTACGTCTAGTACATGGTCAGATTCTTGCAAATAAACAAGTTGTAAATTTTTAGTGACAGTTAAATTTATACATACATCCAAAAATCATAAAGTTTAGGCACCTATAACTTTTGTTTCGTTGGGGTTGCAAACAAAAGAAAAATGTGATTATGTTTATCAATATATTAAAATTCAACTATTACAAAAGAAACTTAACAATTTAACCTTTCTCTACTACTTTCTACAATTTCTAAAAAAATGCCACAAATGGCACAAAAATGGCACTCAAAAAAGTATTGGCACACTTCAAAAGAATCGTTATAAAATTCTAAAAAAAATATCTTAAAATAGAATTAATAAAAAAAAAATTAATTAAAATTAATATTTTGTGGGGCCACCTTTGGCCTCAATTACGACTTGGAGGCGTCTCTTCATACTTCCAACTAATTTCGATGATATTTTTTCCCATTCGATACTAAGTGCTGTTTTTAGGGAATCCTTCGAAGTTATTTGGTGCGTCCTTATTTTTTTATCCAGTATGGCCCACACGTGCTCAATAGGATTCAGATCGGGTAATTGAGGAGCAGTTTTGAGCTGCTTATAATGATAAATCAGCCAATTCTGCACCAAAAATTATGTGTTTGGGATCGTTATCTTGTTGGAATAGCCATTGTGTTCCATTAAGGCCCAACTTGTCAACAATGGGAGCCAAATTATTTTTCATAATATCGAGGAAAGCATAATTATCCATGTTTAAATCGATAAACGCCAGTTGACCAACTCCAGATGTCGTACAACATTCCCACACCATCAGATTTCCACCGCCGTGCTTTACAGTCTTGCGGAGATTCTTTTCTTCATGCTGGGATCAGATCCGAAAAGCTTGAACTTGGACTCATCACTGAAAATCACATTGTTCCAGAATCAGTCCGCCTTGCTGACCTATTTCTTAGCAAAATCAAGCCTCTTAGCCTTATTTACTTTTGAAATAAAAAGCTCATGTCGCGGAACTCTGCCATGATACCCAGCCCGTGGCAATACTTTTTGGAGAGAATTTGTGCCATTTTTTAGAAAATGAAGTATAACTAGTAGAGAAAGGTTAAATTGTTAAGTTTTTTTGTAATATGTAGTTGGGTCCGATGGTAGTAAAAAGGTTTGGCGCAAAGCCAATAAAGAGCTGGAGGAAAAAAATATGCGTAAAACCGTCAAGCACGCTGGTGGGCATGTCATGGTGATGGGTTGTTGTGCAGCATCGGGAGTTGGTCGGCTGACTTTCATCAAGGCAAATATGGACAAATTTGTTTTCTTGGAAATTTTGAAGAAAAGTTAGGGCTTAGTAGGTCGCAATATCTTTTTCAATAAGACAACGATCCAAAACATTGTTCGTTTTTGGTTCAAGAGTGGCTCATTATACCCTGTACCCATAGGGTAAAAGGGTATATTAAAGTCGCTAAAATGTATGTAACAGGCAGAAGGAGAATTTTCCGACCCCATAAAGTATATATATTCTTGATCAGTATCAATAGCCGAGTCGATTGAGACTTGTCCGTCTGTCTGTCCGTCTGTCCGTCTGTATGAACACCGAGATCTCGGAGACTATAAGAGCTAGAGCAACCAAATTTGGTGTCAACATCCGTCTATTGTGCAAGCAGGTCAAGTTTGTTTCAAATTTTTGCCACGCCCACTTCCGCCCCCGCAATTCGGGAAAAACCAATAACTAGAGCAATATTAAAGATATCGTATTCTTATTTGGCATGCACATTTATATGGCCAAAATGCACCTCTTGACCAAATTTTGTCAAAATGGGACAATAATTATCGGAGATATACGTATTTCCGTTTTGTACTGAAACGCCCCATGCAAAATGGGCTGTTAAGTGTGAGCGAGATAGCATGCGTTCGCTGTTGCTGCATGGCAAGCAGTGGATGCTAAGAGAATTTGTTTTTGTAAATTGATGGCGATTTTGATCGTATTTGACTTTATGGAGTAATTTTATTGGTACAGGGTATACTCAATGTCGGCAGGGACGACTTGCTTGCTTCATTTTTCACTGTAAACAGCGCCATTTTTAAGGAGTGGAAGAAAATTACAAGCCAGGAGATGGCGAACTTGGTTGGAAGCATGAAGAGATGTCTTCAAGCTGTTATACTTAGAAGACAAAGGTGGCCCAACGACGCAATAATTTTCAATTTATTTAGATTTTTTTTTGTATTTTTCTATACTTAATATCAAACTGTGCCAATACTTTTTTGTGCCTATTTTGCAGTTTATTAAATATAACTGTTAAAAAAATGTTACCAAAATAATTTTTTTTTTTCGTTAATTAAATAATTTAAGCCTTATTCTAGACAATTGCATTTTTACTTTCGTGGGTTGACAAATAAAACAGAAGTTGAATCGGATGAAAGTTAAAAATTTTAAGTGTGCCAATACTTTTTGGGGCTAAACAAAACAATAGCAGTTAAAACTAAAATTTCAAAAAATATCTTTTTGGACGGACAAATTGGAAAGAAAAAAGGATCAGGCAGGAATAATTGCACATATGAATGGGAGAATGGTGTTATTGTGAGAACGAGCCTACAGGATCGCTTCAAAAATGCTGTAGAAGTAGCAGCTGAAGTGCAGCAACGAATTATTAAACAAATTTCGACTCGAACCATACAACGTCGGCTCAAGGAGATGGGTTTAATGGCAAGGAGACCAGCCAAAAAACATCTTCTCGATCAAAGAATGAAAAAAGCTCGCTTAGATTGGGCGAAAAATAAGCAAAATTGGGATCAATCTGAATGGTCGCGAATTATAGCATTCGCCCTATGTTTTGATATGGGGATGCATATCAAGATACAGAACAGAGTCATTTATTATGCTTCAAGGGATGGTAAATGCAGAGAAGTACAAAGAAATTATTCTCAGTGGACTTGTGCCCAGCAATGAGTCGATTATAGAGATAGGAACAGAACCCATATTTCAGGACGATTCTGCATCTTGTCATAGAGCACGCTGTGCAAGTGGTTTTTGAAGACTTAGTCATTCCATTAATTATTTTAATGAGTTTGAAAAAAATTTGAAACGACAAATATCAATTTTTAAGTCAGAATTCGGTATCGAGTCCATAGATTAGCCAGGGAACAGTCCTGACCTCAATCTAAAATAGCAAAGCATAAGCCTAAAAATTGCTGTAATGAATGAAAATGATTGAAAAAGTATGGTCTGAGGATATAACTACGGAATATCTGGAGGCTTTGTATGATTCCATGCCCAATAGGGTCAATCGTGTTATCAAGGCCAAAGGCGGTATTACCAAATATTAATAAATTTATAATTTCATTTATAAATTCAAATTGAATTTATTTTAACTGAACTTTAATTTATGTTCATAGAAAATTGTTTAAGTATTATGAAAAAATATTGTTTTTGTCGAAAATTGTTTTTATTTTATAAATATTTTTTTTTTGTGAGGGCCAAATTACTGAAGTCTTTTATTTTGTGTGATTTGAGAAAAAAATTGTTTCCTTAAATTAAAATAAATTTTTAAAATTTTATGTGAAATTGTGAAATATTAGAAATCCCATTATTTTCTAATCAGAGACAATCAATAGATTCTTTTGGAAATTAACGATAATAATTCCAACCACGCATTCATTATACACTTGCAAAAAGTGTATATTAATTTTGGTCAGAAGTTTGCAACGCATAGAAGGAAGCATCTCCGACTATATAAAGTATATATATTCTTGATCAGCAAGATGAGCTGAGTTGATATAGCCTTGTCCGTCTGTCCGTCTGTCCGTCCGTCCGTCTGTCCGTCTGTCCGTCTGTCTGGATCAACGCAATCTCCTCCGAGACCCTTGGAGCTACAGAGCTGAAATTTTGCACCTAGGCTTCTTTTTGCTGCAGGCATTGTATATCTCGGAATCATCTCGATCGGATGACTATATCATATAGCTGCCATAGGAACGATCGGTCAGGAATAAGGTTTAACATCAATAACTCAGTTGCTTCTTAATCGAATGTCACTAAATTTGGTGTTTGTGAGTTTTATATAATCCCCAACATATATACCAAGTTTCATTAGAATCGGTCGACTATATCATACAGCTCCCATAGGAACGATCGGTCAGGAATAAGGTTTAACATCAATAACTCAGTTGTTTCTTAATCGAATGTCACTAAATTTGGTGTTTGTGAGTTTTATTTAATCCTCAGCATATATACCAAGTTTTATCAGAATCGGTCGACTATATCATATAGCTCCCATAGGAACGATCAGTCAAAAATATAGTTTTTGATCAATAACTTCGGTGTTTTTGAAGCAATCGTCACGAAATTTGTTATTTGACAATTTTATATAAAAAGAAATATATCTTTTAAGTTTTATCAGAATCGGTCGACTATATGCTATAGCTGTCATAGGAACAATCGGGGAAAAAAAATTTGTTTTAATTTTTTTTTTATGCCACGGACATCAAATTTATATTTGATGGGTTTTATATACTTCCTTATGATTCTGGCAAATTATATATAAATCAAAAAGACAGTTTGCAAGGGTATACAAACTTCGGCACGGCCGAAGTTAGCCCATCCTTCTAGTTTTCACTTACAGGAGAAAAAAAAATATGCAACTCATAATTTGGCAATAAGAGAACAAACGCCTATTCCCAGGCATCAGCTGCGCAAGTCCGTATTGCAGGGTCCGTGATCGACAGTCGGGTAAATTTTCATTTTGGACTCGGTGAATTTTTTCCTTTTAATGTCACAGAAATTGGAAACGGCCTACCCACACAAAAGGATGTTACTGCACAGTAAAAATAACCAATCCGAACGCGCCAATTGGCTAAATACAACTGAAGCATCCAAACGGGCCGAAAGAAGCAACAGTTGTTTCATGGGAGAGTGCCCCAGAAGAGCGCATGTTTGAATGTACGGGTGGAGCGCTGTTTTTGTTTTGTATTTGTGTGTGGATGGGGCTACTATGTCAACCCCCCACCACCTGTACGTCTAGTCCATTGAAAGATTCACGCTACCTGGTCACTCTGAACATTTAAAAGCTTTTACTTCTACATAAATCCATACACGTATCTACATATGTATGGAGATGTAGATATATTCACTGGGGCCTCTCTGTCAGTTGCAGTTTAACTGCACAAAGAAGAGGTACAGAATATTGTTGTGTTTTTTTTTTTTTGTTATAAATCGAAACAAAGAACCGATAAATATGTTGAACAAGTTGTGCTGCATGCGGCTTAATACGGCCGGCGTTGTCATTGGGTGGATTGGAGTTGTGGGATCGTTTTTAACTCTTATCGTTCTGGGTATTTGTCTGGGTAATGCTGATGAAATTGCCAAAGCAATTGTAAAAAACTGGGACTCTCCCGATATAACAGCAGCAGAGATCACCACATGTAAGACAATGCAAGTCGCCAAAAAAATAAAACAATTAATAGTATTTAAAATGCATTTACATACATGCATACATACATGTGCCTTTCTTTCTATTTTAGATCTTGTGGTAGTACTTAGCGTCTATGCGGCTTTGACTGTGATCAATTTGCTAGCCTCGGGAATGCTGATTATTGGCACTCATAAGGTAAATACATACATACATACATACATACACCCTATCCAAATTACGTTTTAATCTTTTTTCTTTTTCTGTTCGTAGGAGCGTCACTTGTGGCTATTACCGTGGCTAATAAATTCGGCCACTGTAATTGTGTTTGGAATTTTCTATAATCTAGCCGTATGGATTTTACTATTTTCAAATGGAATTGCATTCGATAGAGTTTTGCCATCGATTTTTGGTTATAGTCTCAGTCTGGGTATGTATCACCAACGACATACTATAATGAGTCACTCTCTCACTGTTTGTATTGCATTTATACGTGCAAAGTTATTGTGAAATGAATGGCGTATCTCTGATAAGCTTTGGCTTAATTTTTCCTGACGAAAGAGGAAAGGGAGTGTTAACTAAGTTACTGATCTTGTCTCTCTCTTTTTTTAGCTCTCAATCTATACATTTTCTATGGAATCTACTCGCTCTTTAAACATATTCAAGCTTCACGGGAAGAGCAGCGTCCTCTGATATCTGATAATGTTCCGCAGCAGTCTGCCACATACCCCAACTACACTACCATTTAAACAATCGTAAATATTCGAATTCCGAGACAATATTATTGTTATATGTATACAGTTATAACTATTTTTCTGAACACATACATACATACATACATAGATGAACTTACATAGATACATACATATGTATACATATGTACATACTTATATCCTTATGTTTATATAATTATCGCTAGGATATCTAATATTTGGATTCGATTTTACAAACATATGTACATATATCTTTTTTAAATAAAAGAATACATTAACATACTTAAATCATACAATTTATTGGAAATATTCTAATATCAAAGCTTGTGAATTTCTGATTTGTATATTTCAAATATTTTTTTTATTATACATTACAGCAATAGTTTAATAACTATTAACGTCATTTGAAAACAAATTTTGCGAATCGTTACAACATTTTACAATTCTCAAAGCTAAAAGCTACTCAAAAGCTCTCCCAGAATGCTTTTAAACTGTTCGTTGGTATTATTCTCGGTTTAGTATTTTCAGTTGGCGGTTTAACTGCGTAGCAAATCTGTTCTGCTCTTGTTTAAATAAAAGAAATAGTTCCAAAATGAAAATGTTGAAAGGAATGTGTTGCATGAGTCTCCATACGGCCGGAAAGTTTATTGGTTATCTGGAGAGTGTCGCCGGTATCCTTGTGATCATTATCCTGTTACTTGTCCTAGGATTTGTCGATTTTATTATGGAACAAAAGTCAGAAAATTCTTCTGAACTAGACGACTCCAAGTCAGGTAAGACAAGAAACTTGCAGTTTTAGCAAATCCTCTATAAACATTTAAAACTAATCATACATATATTTATATATATTTTCAGTTCTTGTGATTATCTGTAGCGTGGTGATAGTTTTTGCTGTATTGAGTGTCATCATTTCGATCTTACTGGTGATAGGCACCACAAAGGTACAGAATAAATACATATATAATTGTTATAGTTGAAGCAATATTGAAATTTTTTTTTTGATTTTATTTATTCCTTGATAGAATCGTCATTCATTCCTGTTGCCTTGGCTAATCAAATCCGGAATTTTCCTAGTGATTTCAACTATTATTAACTTTTTTGTTATTCTTTCGGTATTGTCAAATGGAGAAGTATCGAAAGCCTTAGGGGCCCTGTTTTCCAGTGGCTTAACGCTACGTTGATTCATATTTTACATTTATGTATGTATGTATGTTTATACATATGTACATATGTATGTATGTATATTGCGTTCTTTAAAAAGAATTTTATTTATGTTTCATCTTTGTAAATATGTTCATATACTGTGACCTCTAAAACTGTATAGTTGTGTTTACATATATATGTACATACATACATACATACATACATAGATACATACGTATGTACATATCTGCCACGTGGAATACTTTACATTTTTTTTCAGCATAGGCTGAAAATGTTAACATAGAAGAATTTTAAGCTTTTTGTCTTTAAGTATAGAAACAACGCATAATATATTTTCATAATAAAGCATCATAATAATAAAGTATCAAAAAACATATCACGGTATTCTAACATAAAAAACAAAATACAAACTAAAAAGACTGGGAATTCCAAGTGTCAATTAATTCTTTACAAAATGCTAACTTAACTACAAAAGGGATTAGAAAATTTACCTATTTTCAAAATTCCGGGAAATTGAAAAAGTTGGTGGGGTTGTCTTCTTAGTAGTCGTCTTCATCAGTCGATATTTTAAGTTTGATGTATATTTTGGGGATTTAAAATTGATTTAGTTGATATGCCTGGAAAACGAGTTGTCAAAAGTTTGGACTATATACATATGTATAATATTTTAAGACGCGCCAATGTTGAAAATTGATCCTAGATTAATAATGATTCTGCTTTTTTCGATTTCAGCTCTGAATGGGTACATATTCTACGCTATATATTCACTTTATTATCATATTCGCGCTATAAATGAAGAAAAACGTTCCAGGATTGCGCAAAACGAAGGAATCCATTTGACCGAAAATTATGCCAAAGTCTAAGCAATCTACATACATACATATATGCAAATAAATGGAGCTCGAATAATGTTTTCAAATTAATCAAACGTAATCATATAAGTTTTTAAAATAAATTTTCTATACAATATTTACTACTCAAATTTTGTGATTTTTGTATTTTCGTAACTAAGCGATTGTCAATGGCGAACTAAAATTTTATAGTTCAAAACTAACTTCTTACCACTTTATCTTATTTCGTTCCTTTAAAAATAAATTTCGTTCAATTTAAAGCATTTGAATTATTTCGGATGATAATAAAATGAACTGGAAGTTCCGGCTATCTAAAAAGCTACTCTAAAAGCTACTCCAAAGCTCTCCCAGAATGCTTTTAAACTGTTCGTTAATATTATTCTCGTTTAGTATTTCCAGTTGGCGGTTTAACTGCGTAGCAAATCTGTTCTGCTCTTGTTTAAATAAAAGAAATAGTTCCAAAATGAAAATGTTGAAAGGAATGTGTGGCATGCGTCTCCATACGGCCGGAAAGGTTATTGGTTATCTGGGGAGTGTCGGCGGTTTCCTTGTGATCATTATCCTGTTACTTGTCCTAGGAAACGCCGATTATATTGCGGAACAAAAGTCAGAAAATCCTTCAGAACAAGAGGATGTCAAGTCACGTAAGACAAGAAGCTTGCAGTCTTAGCAAATCGTCTTTAAAAATTTAAAACTAATCATAAATATTTACATATACATATATGTATATGTATGTATATATTTTCAGTTCTTGTGATTATCTGTAGCGTGGGGTTAGTTTTTGTTGTATTGAGTGTCATCATTTCGGTCTTGCTGGTGATAGGCACCATAAAGGTACAGAATAAATACACATACATATGTACATATGTATGTATGTACATACATATGTATGTATGTACATACATACATATGTATGTACATACATATGTATATATGTAATTGTTACAGTTGGAGCAATATTGAAATTGTTTTTACGTTTCATTTATTTCTTTGTAGAATCGTCACTCATTCCTGTTGCCTTGGCTAATCATGAGCGGAATATCCCTAGTGACATTAATTATTACTGACTTGTTTAAAGTTGTTTCGCTATTATCATTTGGAGAAGTTTCGCTAGCCTTAGGGGCCCTGATTTCCAGTGCTTTAATTTCGGGTAAGTAATTTACTCTACGATTTATATTTTTCATTTATGTATGTTTATACATACATATGTACATACATACGCACATATGAACACCGGGATCTCAGAGACTATAAGAGCTAGAGCAAACAGATTTGGTGTCAACATCCGTCTACTGTACACGCAGGTCAAGTTTATTTCAAATTTTTGTCACGCCCACTTCCGTCCTCGCAATTTGAGAAAAACATAACTAGAGCTATGTATATTTAAGGTATCGCATTTTTATTTGGCACACTCAATAATATGGCTAATATGCACCAGCTGATCAAATTTTATTTTTTTTTGTAACTTGATGGTGATTGTGATCCTTTTTGACTTTATGAAGTATGTACTTTTAAGTGGTACAGGGTATACTCAATGTCGGCAGGGACGACTTGCTTCCTTCATTTTGCTTCGAGTATATTAATAGAAACAATGCATAGAAAGCTGCATTTAAAACTTCAAGCAAAAAATTGAATAAAATTCGTATCGAAGGCGGTATTTCGTATCCATGTAGTGGATTTTTTAAAGTTCTTTTGGCTTAATATTATAAACAAAATAATATATGTACATATTTTCATAATAAAGTATCAAAATAACATATCATGGTATTCTAACATAAAAAAACAAAACACAAACTAAAAAGACTCCCAAGTGTCAATTGTTTACAAAATGTTAACTTAGCTACAAAAGGGATTAGAAAATTTACCTATTTTAAAAATTCCGGAACTTCGAGTGTTGGTGGGGTTGTCTTCTTAGTAGTCGTCTTCATCAGTCGTTATTTTAAGCTTTGTGCATATTTTGTTGAAATGCCTGGAAAACGAGTTGCCGGCAAAAGAGTTGTCGAAAATGTTTTCCATAAAAGTTCGGACTATACATATATGATATTTTAAGACGTGCCATTGTTGAAAATTGATATTAGATTAATAATGATCCTACTTTTTTTCGATTTCAGCTCTGAAAGGGTACATATTCTACGCTATATATTCACTTTATTATCATATTCGCGCTATAAATGAAGAAAAACGTTCCAGGATTGCGCCCAACTAAGGAAACCATCTGACCGAAAATTATGCCAAAGTCTAAGCAATCTATTTGCAAATAAATAGAAATAATCAAACCTTTTTAAATAAATTTTCTCTACAATATTTACTACGCATTTTTATTGCTTTTGTATTTTCGTATCTAAGTGATTATCAATGGCGAATTGAAATATTATTTTTTATTATACATTACAGTCATAGTTCAATAACTAATTTCTAATTTCTAGAACTTATTTCGTTCCTTTTAATGTGAATTTCGGTTAATTTTTTATTTAAAATCGTTAAAGCATATAAATTATTACGGATGATAATAAAATGAATTGGAAGTTTCACCCATGAAAACATTTTGCCAGCACTTGGCTAAGCTAAAAGCTACTCTAAAGCTCTCCCAGAATGCTTTTAAACTGATCGTTGGTATTATTCTCGTTTAGTATTTCCAGTTTGCGGTTTAACTGCGTAGCAAATCTGTTCAGCTCTTGCTTAAATAAAAAAAGTTTTACAATTAAAATGTTGAAGAGAATGTGTTGCATGCGTCTCCATACGGCTGGCATGGTTATTGGTTATCTGGGGACTGTCGGCGGTTTCCTGTTGATCATTATCTTTTCACTTGTATTGGGAAATGCCGATTATATTGGGAATCGATGGTCAGGAAGTCCCTTCGAGCAAAAGGACGTCAAGAAACGTAAGATAAGAAACTTGCATTTTTACCAAATTCTTTATTAAAATTGAAACTAATCATTCATATACATATATATTTTTCCAGTTTTTGAGGTTGTAGGTAGCGTGGGATTGGTTATCGTTGCATTGAGTATTCTCACTTCGATCTTGCTGGTGATAGGCACCATAAAGGTACAGAATAAATATATAATATAAAATTGGTACAGTTGAAGCAATATTGAAATTGTTTTTTTGTTTGGTTTTATTTATTCCTTGGTAGAATCGTCATTCTTTCCTGTTGCCTTGGCTAATCAAATCCGGAATATTCCTAGTGGTTTCAATTATTACTGACTTGTTTAATTTTGGTGTGCTATTATCATTTGGACTAGTGCCTGAAGCCTTAGGTCTCCTGGTTTTTAGTGGCTTAATCCTGGGTAAGTTATTTACTCTACGTTGATTCATAATTTACATTTATGATTGTACGTATATACATACATACATATGCACATATGTATAGATATTGCGATCTTTAAAAAGATAGATTTTTATTTATGTTTATTTTTGTATTTATATTGCGAACTCAAAAACTGTATAATTGTGTTTATATAATTATGTACATATGTACATATCTGGAACGTGGGGTTCCCTTGCATTTTTTCAGATCTGGCCAAAAAATATATACACATACATATATGTATATATATATGTACATACATATATACATTATAATACATACTAAATACACATATGTATAGACAAAATAATATTCGTGAACCTATTTTTTACAAAAAAGCTAAGCATATTTATACCCTTGCAAGGGTATATTAATTTTGATCAGAAGTTCGCAACGCATAGAAAGTAGCATTTCCGACTATATAAAGCATATATAATCTTGATCAGTATGACGAGCTGAGTTGATATAACCCTGTCAGTCTTTCTGGATCAACTCGGATTTTTCCGAGGAATTTAAAACTACTTAATTTAGGAATCAGCCCGATCGAATGACTTATCATATATCTCCCATCGGTACTGCCGAAGTTGCATATTCCAGATTAATAATAACAAAAAAATAAATGTAAAAAAGAAAAACTATTTAGATAACTTTGGGAAAATAATATTTAAGATTGTTGTCCTATTAAAATTACCATATGAGCAGCAAATTTCCTTGGAATACGGCAGCATCCGGACCATTATCCCTTCCATTCGGTAAATGGCCATCAAACCTTCAAATGTTTCTATTAAAATCAATATCAAATAGATTTATCTTCGATTGTACAAAGTGTTTCCCCCTCATTAAATTTGGATTACGAAGCAAAGGAACTTTGGAAGTGGCACTAACAATCTTATTTTTCTAATAATCCTTTTTTTTATTTCAGCTCTGAACGGGTACATTTTCTACGCCATATTTTCGCTCTTTCATCATATTCGAGCTACAAATGAAGAAAAACGTGCCAGGATTGTGGAAAACGAAGAAGAAAATCATCAAATCGCCAATTTTCCAAATTATGTCAAAATCTAATATATTTGCAAAATAATGGAACTCGATTGTTTTCGAAATAATCATATGTTTTTAAATACATTTTCTATTATTTTTTGTATATTCGTATGTAACCGATTATCAATGGCGAATTGAAATATTATTTATATTTATATATACAGTAATAGTTAAATAACTATTTTCTAACTTCAATAACTTATTTTGTTCCTTTAAAAAATAAATTTCGATAAATTGTAATTTAAAACCGTTAAAGCATTTGACTTCTGTCGGCTGATAATAAAATGAATTTGAAAGTTCCAGCCATTGAAACATTCTGCTAGCACTTGGCTACTCTAAAAAAAGCTCTCCCAGAAAGCTTTTAAACTGTTCGCTGACTACTTTTTGTTTAGTACTTTCAGTAGGCGGTTTAACTGCGTAGCAAATCTGTTGTGCTCTCGATTAAATTAAAGAAAAACTTGTGAAATCATCGAAAATGTTGAAAGGAATGTGTTGTATGCGTCTCCATACGGCCGGCATGGTTATTGGTTGGCTGGGGAGTGTCTGCGGTTTCCTTTTGATCATTGGCTTGTCACTTGTCCTAGGAAATGCCGATTATATTGCGGAACGGATCGCAGGGGGTTCAGCGTACCCAGAGGACGTCCGGAGAAGTAAGACAAGAAATCTGTAGATTTAGCAAATTCTCTTGTGAAAATTGAAACTAATCATGCATACATACATAAATGTATATTTCTTTAGTTCTTGTGATTGTATGCAGCGTAGCGTTGGCCATTAAAGCATTGTCTTTCCTCTCTTCGCTTTTGCTGGTGATAGGCACCATGAAGGTACAGAATAAATATATGTACATATGCATGTATACATATTCATATGTATGTATGTATGTATATATGCTTATATACAATACATGCATGCATACATACGTACATATGTATGCATACATACAAATGTAATTGGTACAGTTGATGCAACATTAAAATTGTTTGTTTTTGTTTTCTTTATTCCTTTGCAGAATCGTCATTTATTCCTTTTACCTTGGTTAATAAACTCTGGAATATTTCTAGCGATCAACATTATTGCTAGCTTGTTTAATATTAATGCTCTATTATCAGCAGGACGCGGGCCTCAAGCCTTAGCGGCCCTGGTTTTCAGTGGCTTAATTCTGGGTAAGTTACTTTAAATTCCTCTACGTTGATTCATATTTCATATTTATATACATATGTATGTATGTATATATGTATATTGCGATGTCTAAAAATGTACATATGTATGTATGTATGTACATACTTCATACATACAAAAATATTTGCCACGGGAAGTTCCCTGACATTTTTTCAGCATCGTCTGCTTATCGCCAACAAATACATATGTATATACAGATGTACATACATATATACATTAATACATAGTGCATATACATACATACATATGTATGTATAATGTAATATTTGACTTATCTTGGAACAAAGTAACCATTTACCATTAAAACAAATGACAAGCTTAAGTTGAATTTTTTAATCTTTAGTTGTAGACGGAAATTCCATTTCAGAACATAATTTTTTTAATTTTATTCATTCGAATGCAGATACCATTCTCAGCAATAATATTTCTATAATAATCCCATTTTTTTTTGATTTCAGCGCTGTACGGGTACATTTACTACGCCATATATTCACTATTTCATCATATTCGGGCTACAAATGAAGAAAAGCGTTCCAGGATTGTGGAAAATGAAGGAAATCATCAGACCACCAATTATCCAAATTATGTTAAAATCTAAGCAATCCATTTGCAAATTAATGGAGCTCGAATAATTTTTTCGAAATAATCAAACATAATCATACACATACATATATATTTTTACATATTTGTATTTTCTATACAATATTTACTATGCGTTTTTGATTGCGCCATATATAATTATATACATACATACATATATACTAACAATCAGATAATACATTGGTATTTTTCGAAATAAATTTGTGGAATTATTCCCTGAAAACTAATAGGTTTTGTATGTACCTTGAGGGTCATTAGCTAAAACCATTGTGAAATTATAATTACCAGATGTACAATATATGTAGATTTAATAACATGATTGTGGTTTTCCACTAAACAACAGGCCACGCAGCATCTATAGTACAACACGAGGTGTGGTTTTAAAATTATTAAAAAAAAGTTATACAACTATTTAAAAATTTGCAAAAATATTGATTTTGCGAACAGTTTTTGTGAAATATACAATACAATGTGATTCTGAAAGTCAACTTTCTATATTAAATCAACTTTTGGTTAATTTTCATTTGTATATTTTTCTTATCGTTGAACAGTCTAACGGAACCGATCAATTATACGGAATATATGTATGTATTAGTCTGGAAATATCGATTACTTCCACAAAATGATTCTTGTAGAAATCAAAAGTTACGAAATACGATCGTAATAAAATGTTAAAGAAATTCTATATCTCTAGGTAATACTATATGTATATAATCATTATAAATTCCCAAGAAACCGTGAAAGAAAATTAAATGTGTAAATAATGTCAATGGATATATTACATCATCTTGTGTTACTCATTCTCCGTTGAAATATATGTATATATCTTGTGAAAGAAGGAGACTTTGGCTAAAAAACGTGGTTTTTATCTAGATGAACTATACACAATTTTTAATACTTCCCCTTGTTCATAAGTTGTTTGAAACTTGATTCTGATCTCCATGAGTAGGAATTCCCCTTCTGTTGCATATCTAGTACGTACATGTATGGGAATTCACAGGTCTTTTATGTACATATATACATATGTATTTAGGTATATAAATAATTATAAATTATTATTATTAAAATATATTTAGAAATCTTGTCAAGGTTTGTATACCCTTACAATGCTTGGCTTTTCAATCTGAAAAGCTCAAAGAAATGCTGATGATTAACAATACAACAATACATATGTATATATGTATGTATATATAATACTCTATAAATTGGATAACAAAAATCTGAAGAATTTTATTATACTCCCTGAAAGAATACAAAAATGTAAACATTTTGCCCACTGTACATAGTTTGGACTCACTGGCGGAAAATTTGTATACCCTTGCAAAGAGTATAATAAAATTGGTCACATGTTTGTAACACATAGAAAAAAGCATTTCCGATTCCATAAAGTATATATGTATATTCTTGATCAATATCAACAGCTGAGTCGATTAGAATTTAAATTTTAAGCTAAGGTTACAATTTGGTAGAAAAGCTTTTTAGATGTCCATGTTTGATAAGTTTTATAATTTGTCGGATCGGACTACTATAAGCTATTTATTTACAATTTATTTATTTACAAAGTTAGATAAAGTATTAATACTAAACCTAAATAAAAGGTATAAGTACCAGTTACAAGTCCATTGACTCGTTTTTTTAAATTATTTTTACTTAAATTTTAATAAATTTATTAAATTGAAACTGATATGACCGAAAAAGTTTTCAAAAACTTATCAAAAAACTGCAAGGGTATACAAACTTCAGCAAGACCGAAGTTACTCTCTTTGCCATTTATAATTGATATCGACAAGAGCGTAGCTAGGATCCCATTGAGGGATGAATATAGTTCAAAATGTGGACCGGGAGCAGCTGCCCGAATTAGCCACATCTCGCTACACCCCTGGCCAGCAGTAATCATGTGTACTATAGACCTTAAATGATTGTTATTTTCCACTTGTTCAACTTTTTCAATGAGCAAATTTAATTCTTGATAGCATTCTGTTGTCAGCTCTCTTATAAGACAGGGGTTTTAAATAGATTTAAAAGATTTTTGTGTGATTGTTTTTGGTTAAATTACTTAAAATGTTGAAAGGCTTATTCTGCCTGCCCCTCCATACGGCTGGGATTCTCATTGGTTTGCTATGTAGTGTTGGGACATTCCTGATAATTATCCGCTTTTCCATGCTTCTGGAAAATGCCGATGCTATTGCGAGGCCCTTTTCCAATCCTCATACTTCTATGAAGGAAGCTGTTTTGAGTAAGAATATAACTTAAGCTTAATATTAATAAATATTTATTTATACTTATGTATTTATATACTTTTTAGCTAGTGTTATGATTTACAGCGGTATTTTGGGTACGATTGTAATGGATTTCTTTGCCTCAGTCCTTCTTATAATAGGCACTATCAAGGTACATACAAATGACAAATATATGACACTATGACACAGTGGCTATAAGAATACAATTCTTTCCTTTTTTTTTTGTAGAATCGTCATTTATTGTTGTTGCCCTGGTTGATCAATTTCAGTATTTTTATAGCTCTAAGCTTTATTGGTCAAATCGTTGGTTTCTTTGTATTGTCAGCAATTATTATGAAGATAAAGTTTCTGGTGATCTCTAGTTTGTTCATTGGTAAGTTGATCTGTGTTGTGATCCATTTCGTCGACTTAAAACTGAATCAACAAATAAATCCCCCCGATTCCTTTTCCACACACAAAATTAAATGCTGGCTAATTAAAACCAAAATTATTTAATCTACGCTAAGACACGATATTAATAATCCATTCCAATAATAGAGATCCAATTACATAAACAAAATCTTAATCCTATGAATTTCTTTTTTTTTATTTAG
Organism: Drosophila emarginata; assembly: GCA_037075365.1. Lineage (NCBI taxonomy): Eukaryota > Metazoa > Arthropoda > Insecta > Diptera > Drosophilidae > Drosophila > Drosophila emarginata. The sequence goes on from JBAMCD010000121.1 coordinate 579,693, forward strand.
TTCTAAAGATCTACATTTTCTATGGCATATACTCGCTCTATAAACACATTCAGACTACCGAAAAAGTAGAGCATCCCGGGGATTTGGAAATTAAAAAGGCTCATCTGACTGATAAATATCCTTATTGAAATAAAACCTAAAAAATTCAAAATTTCAAATTTGGTGGAAAAAATACAGTTTTTCACTAAAGCTCGAATATATGTACATACATACATATGTACACATTTTACACCCTTATATACAAATACATACATACATATGTATGTATGTATGTACATTGTTTATTATAATTAATTTAAATTTAATATTAAACAAACAATTTATTTAAAGTATTCGTTCTTGAAAATAATAAATCCAGGAAAGTATTCGATTTGTTTCATAGGTTATCTGCTACAATTTCAGAGAAATTATAATTAGATTATATATGTACATACATACATACATATGTACATATATACATACATACATATGTACATATAGGTCAAACAATCGCATTCTAGGAAATGAACAAAACAGATAGCTTTTTGCCGATAATTCGGTACGAGGTGTGGTTGAATAAATACCTCAAACTATGCGCATCGTTAAACAGATGAAGTCGAAAACTCATCAAAAATCAATTTTGATTTTCTGGAAACACATTATTAACAGAATATTCAAAATACATACATACATACATATGTATGTATATTTTTTTTTTATAAAGAAGTGTGTATAAAGGTGAAATCATACATACATATGTATGTACATACATACATATGTATGTATAGTGAAAACTTCCAACGGAACAATTACTCTCTCTTGAACATACAAGTACATGTATGTATGTATATACATACATACATACATACATAGGGTAAGAGTATCCGGACGCGGACAGAATTTTTAATGAATTATGAAACAACATTTCTTGGGTATTCCCCTTAATTAAAATTTGCACATGCCTTAAATAAAAACTTGTTTACATATTTTCAATTGTTTATATCGATTGCAACAATGTTGATTGTATGATGTGAGAAAATTTAAAAAAATCTTTGAAACAAACATTTATACAAACAAATATTTATAAACTGATTTATGTACATACATACATACATATGTACATATATCCTCCCATGGATGAATTAACAGCAGACGAACAGTCGACCTACAAACAGAGTTTTTGCTGTAGTTGTGCATACGAAACGTTTCGTTTTTAAATTGATTTTTACCGCGAATGTTTCACAGTTTTCGTTTCTTCTGATGCTAGTCACGATAGCTTAACGATTGGCAGAAATATACAAAAATTATCGAATATGCCCAAAAACAAATAAAATTTTTTTTCATTCCAGCATCCAAAAGCAACAACAACTTGTTGGTATTGCATTGAGTTACAATTCATTTGGCCAAATCAAAATGCTTAGTAAACTGTGCTGCATGCGTCTTAGTACTGCCGGAATTTTCATCGGCTATTTGGGTATTTTTGGCTCAATTGCGTTCTTCATTTTATATGCGTTCGCGTTAGCCAATGTCGACGTAGTTGCTCCCATAATTGAAAAATCTATTCAAGAAAATGTGAATCCCACGGGTAATGGGATGGCATCGCATAGAAATTGGGACAAGTACATAAATCAAAGTTTTCTTTTACAGCTTTGGCAATTGCATTGAAATTTTATTTGTGTGGATTTGCTCTCAATATGTTGACTTCTACCTTGTTGGTAATGGGCATCCGAAAAGTAATTATTTCTGAAAAAATGATTTCATTTTGTATTAATTATTATACATTTAATATAGAAACGACCTGCCCTCCTGATCCCATGGCTGGCGATTTCTGGATTTGCGGTGATTTTAAATGTTTGTTATTGCCTGGTTCTTTGGCTAAACTTTATTGTGAACGATGAAAGGATGCTGCCGACCCTACTTACCACAATTCCTTACTTAAGTATGTTGATTAATAACAAAAACAAAGATAATAATTTAAATTAAATATATTCGGTATTGTTTTTAGGTCTCTATATTTATATATATTATGGCATTTACTCGCTATACGACCAGTTATGTGTGGGTGATGCCTATCCCTGTCCACCAGGTCGAATCAGAGAACCAGCTTGTGCTGGTGTATATCCTGTTTAGACAAGTACAAATTATAAATTTTTGAAATTTTCTTTTCTTCCGATAAAGTCAATAAAATTATTAAAATTGTTTCTTATATTTAAAATTGTTTACAATATTTAAATGCCTTATGTATGTACATATATCACTTTTTGTTATGTATTCCCATTTATTTTTCATTTAATAAAAAGATATAATCCTTATCTGGTGTTGTTTATAAAAGTTTATAACTTATTACTGTAAAAATTCAATTTTTATTATTTTTGAACAGAGATGTTTGTATAGGCGGGAAATTTTAAAGTCAATATCGATAAAGTCACAATTACTAGAAAAACTTCCAAAGCAACTTTCCGATAGTTATACGCCATCCCTGAAAGTGCAGAGGAACATAAAGGGCAGAAGCTTCGCAGTGACAATCGTTTTTTCTTCGAAATCCGCGGTTCATTTCCAAAGGCGATTCTGCAATTTGTTTGTTTGAATAAGAGTTCATTTAGATTTTTGGTTATAACATCTTTAATAATGATTAAGGATTTGTGCTGTATGCGCCTCCATACGGCAGGCAAGATTATTGGCTATGTATGGAGCGTTTCATCATTCTTCGCCATCATCGGACTGTCCATAGCCCTAGGATTATTAGGGGGAAGCACGGGTAAGACTATACATACATAAACATGCAATTTCAGCAAACTTTTTATACTTACATATGTATGTACATACATACATATATCCTATACATACTACATATGTTTGTATGTATGTACATATACATACATATGTTGTTTGTACTTACATATGTATTTTCTTTTTAGAAGTTGTCGTTACCTTAAGCATTTTCTTGGCTATTAGTGTATTGGAATTCCTTTCTTCGGCTCTGCTAATAATTGGCACAATGGAGGTACATACATATACATATTATATATATGTACATACATGTTAGATCATATTTCGCTTAATCTGTGTTTTTTTCTAATACACAGAACCGTCATTTATTTCTATTGCCGTGGCTCGTTGTCTCCGGTCTTGCGTTAGCGGTTATTTACTTTTTGTTAATGGCTCGTCTCATCCATAACGCATCCTCAGTATATTTCATAATCACTGTCACAATGCTTGGTAAGTTTTTGTAATTCGTCAGTTCTTATATATTAATTATGTATGTATGTATATTTCCATTTCAGCTCTGTTCATCTACATTTACTATGCTATTTTGTCCCTCTACCAACATATTAAGGCCATTGGCGTAGAAGAGCGTCCCATGAATTAACATAATGGAAAAAGTGAACAAGTGTCAGTTTATCAATAAATACTCTAGTATCCGCTAGAAAACCCCACGACCAATTTTTTGTTTCTTTTAACTGTCATGTTGTTAGCCAAGAAATAATTTCAGAGCTTGAATTGAACTTCCTAATGGACAAGGTTTTCAACTTCACTCGAACTGGGTGATTCCTTTTGACATTTCAGTTAGTGGTAGAGAAAAGCATGGGCCAATTTGCATTTAACAATGACTGTTGATCTGTAAGTTGTTCGAGGTTTTCGGCGTCTTTTTTAAATGCCATCAACATATACATATATATATGTACATACATACATATATCTTTTTTAATTAGAACTGTTTGCAAATGTGAATTCGACACAAACCTTAAAATTTAAATATGTATGTATATACATACATACATATATACATATGTACATATTTAAATTCAACAGCGGAAGAAAAAAACAACAGTAATCATGCTATAAAATAAATAGAAATTGCGTCAAATATGTCATTTTGGTTAGTTTTTATTAAGTTATATTGATTGATAATTCTTTTGAAAGAATATGTATGAGCAAGACTTACATGTATATCTAAATCTTGAAGGGTGGATGAAAGTTGTTTCCCGGTAACTTTATTAACATTAGCTTCTGCATATTTAAGGAATAAAAATTTGACTGAATGAGTGTCGAACACTGATCTACATATGTATGTATGTACATATGTATGTTTATTTTCGGGAGAACTTTCTTATGAAAGAAAAAACACTGTATGTTAAGCGGAAATTTGAAAATAACAATAATTTGATTTTCAAAAGGATTTTATATACTGATTATGTTTTTTAGCATACTTTTAGGCACGAATGTTTTAATCAAATAAACAATGTCACTAAACAAATCGGAACAGAACAGTCGTTAACTATTTATGGCATTAATCTTGAAAATTCATATTGTTCCACAAGAAAATAAAACAAATATAATAAGAAAGAGCTTGTTTCTGAACAATAGTAGTTGCCGTAGAAGAGCGTCAACTAAATTAAAATAATGGAGACAAAAAGTTAGTTTATCAATAAATACTTTAGTATCCACTGGGATACCAGAGATTTTGGACTAAGAAATTGTTTTTTCTTTAAACTGATATGTTGTTACGCAATAAATCATTCAAAAACTTGAGTTGAATTAAATTTCCAGCCTTAAAGAGGCTTCACTTATATATTCCTGATAACCATTAATAGGTGAATCAATATAATTCAATACAATATATGTTCATAAGCTGTTAAGGGATGTAGACGATAGATCAAATCAAAATAGATTTATACAAGTCTCCACCATTTTAAAAATTTTATTCAGATCGGACAACTATATCTTATATATTTTATAAACCAAATTTCTTTATTATATTATCATGCAATTTAAAATAGATCGGATAATTATTATCAATGGCCTTCAGTTGCTATATATGAAGATATTGGTGACTCGTGCCGCTGTTCAAATTCCTAGGTAAGGTGAGTAAGCTAATTAATTTAACATTTATTCATCAATACTATTACAGTATTTAAAATTTAAATAAAGAAAGTAATGAAGTAAAAGAGAACTGCCAGGGTATACACTAATTAATATATCTTTGCTGTTATTGTCCATTAAAACTAGAAATCAAGTGATGAAGTCTATTTCTATGACTTACCACTTATCATTGCGGAGTTGGCGGATTTGGTAAATAATTGGAAAAATTTTAAATTAAAAAGCTCAATTACATAACCTTGAATAAAATTCAAAGAATCAAAAAAAAAAAAAAAATTCAAAGATTCTGGAATTTTAATGTTAAAGGTAAAAAGATTTAGCATTTGCTATGTAATTGCTAGATGGCTTTAAAAGACAATAAAGTACCGTTCTTAGATGATGAATTATTTATTAATTAATTAATTGTTCTTGCAGATTCTCCTATTGTGTAATGATATCATATCGTTCTGAAGCCGCCCGTTGACTGAAACCCATCGATAATTTTAAAGAAGTATTTTTTTTTCAAAGTCGACTTTCTTGATTTTAGCATATCATGAAAATAAATAAAATAAGTTTATAACACTGTTCGCTTCAACATTCATTTATTTTTAATTTCGTTCTTTAGTCAAGCTCGAGCTTCTGCGCAGTCAAGATTTATTTCTCCATTATTCTCAACTTGCATTTAGTAAAAAGAAAACTTTTACAAAAAAGGACTTGAATCAATCTAGTTTAAAAACTATCTGGTGTTTCGTTTTATATTAAATTAAATAATTGAACAAGGATTCATCCACTATTGTTCCAACGGTCTATCTGCGATCCTTTTAAAAATAATCAATAATGTTGAAGGGAATGTGTTGCATGCGTCTCCATACGGTCGGGATGCTTGTTGGCAGCCTGCAAAGTATTATCACATTAATTTTGATCGGTATCATCTCGGTTGTCATAGGAAATGCTGATAATATTTCTCGAAATTTTACGTTTTTGTTTTCGATACAAGCGCTCACCAGTTCAAGTAAAACAACGAACATGAATTTTTAGTGAATTCTTTAAAAAAATTATGTTTAAATTAAACATATGTATGTATATACATATTTATATTTCTTTTTAGTTATTCTGATTGTAAGTGGCTTAGTGTTGGCTATTATTATATTGTGTCTCTTTTCCTCGATCCTGCTGGTGATAGGCACCGTGAAGGTATAGAATAAATAAATAGATCCGGAAATATATATTAACATATGTATATACAATATTGTGATTAATCTTTCCATTTTCACATTTCTTTATAGAATCGTCATTTATACATTTTACCGTGGCTGATCGTTTTTGTAATTTTTATATTAGCTTGCTTTGTTGGTGATGTACTTCTGTTCATTATGTTGCCAATGGAAAAAGTTCGTCCTGTTTTTTATGCAATCCCTATTTTATTGCTTTTCGGCGTGGGTAAGTTACTAAGAATTCCTCAGAGTTGATTCATTGCGAAATATTATAATCTCAAAATTTATATGCTCGTAAACCGAATGCTTAGTCACAATAAAAAGAATTTGACGATTAATTTTCTTGTCGTACCATTAAAAAATATTTCTTCATAACCCAATTAAGTTCAATTGCGAAAAATGTTATAGAGACTTTAGATAAAAACGCCTTTACCCACAATGTCACCACTTTTCATCTAGATTCTCACTTTCCCATTTTATTATATTTTCTATTTTCAGGTCTGTTCATCTACATCTACTGCGCCATATTTTCACTCTTCTGTCATATTTGTGCTAGCCGTAATCCAAAATCTTACAGTATTGCGCATAATACAGGTGATGCCAGTATCAACATCTATCCCAATTATAATAATATTTAAGCAAACATTTTATAATTTAATAGGTCCCAAAGATCTAAGAGACATATATATATATATATATATATATATATATATATATATATATATACATGTGTTTTGTAAAATAATTTACAATGTTTTGGTAAACATCTAATAAACTGTATAATCGTCTATATTCTTGTTGATTTAATTCGACTCTTTTAATCCGTCTAGTTTTTAGTTTATTTCTAAACATATTTTAAAATTTTTTATATGATTGAAATTTAGGTTTTGTGAGGATATTAATTTTATGTTTTTATAATTATAGTTTACTAGTTGCCATTCCCAGAGTCGAATTTTTCAAATTTGGATTGTAAAAGATTTTGGCATTAATATCGAAGAAATTGTTTTTCTGAGGTTTTTCGACTAATCCGCATCAAACAACAGGTCAAGAAAGAAAAAAGTTTTCCAGTAAATTAAATTAGTAAATTGCTAAATATTTTTAGACAATTTGTAAAGATTTTTCATTATTTGATTATTTATAAATTATCACACATTGCTGAGCCGATCGCCACGAACATTGATTGATAAACTACGTCCGTCACACGGAAAAATGAATGGATACTTTTTTATGCAACTATAATTTGAAAATATAAGTTACAATAATACAAATAATTAATAAAATTGGTCATGATATATTTGATATATTAATCGTATATCTTCTTTGCACGATTGAGATCTTAAATTTTAAACTACATATACATACATACATATAGTTGAAATTGGCAAGTTTAAAAATCTGTCGATTCGGACAACTATAAGCACATATGTATCATATTATCAGGTTTCCAGAATAACATATTATCTGTTAATTTTTTTGTCCAATTTTTCACAATTTCAATTTGAATTTCCACTAGCAATCTAACAATACCAAGAAGAAATTATCAATTTAAATAATGAATAATTTACAACGTTTATCTAATTCGGAAATTCGAACACGAGAACAAAGATAAAGATAATGCATAAAGATGAAATATCATGTTTTTAAATTATTTAATAAAACTTATGGAAGGGAAAAGTTGTTCGGCAAGGCCGAAATTAGTTTTTTTTAATTTTTTTTACTGTAATAAGATAATTTTTGGAATTTCATGGTAGTCTTTGTTTGCCAAGCAAATGAAATTCTCTCATTCTAATCTCATACATACATATCTTTCTTCTTGCTAAAACTGCTGCGGTTGAAGACTTATTTTTTGATATTTATTTAAATCCCTATTATTAGTATATATATCATTTATAAAAGTGGTGCTAATTTTGTATATAATATTAGTTAATGTCAGGCTGAAATTCCTTGTGGTACAAGTTTGTCCGATCACGAGCAGGAAATTATCCTGGGCAGGCATGAAAGTGGCTCCAAGATCATTGAAATAGCAACCAAGATCAACCAGTACAGAAAAGTGTATTTTTAGGTTTCTAAAAAACGACAATTTTGACGTTACGCTATCACTTGGAACTTCCAATAACAAGGAGTAAAATCGTTCAGATTCTAAATGGATTTTCCCATTTGTCAAACATAACTCAATGCTCCCTAAACCAAAGCTTCTGAAGTGACATATTAAGGCTTCTATAGTCTTTGCTTATAAATACATACATACATAGATACCAATTCTGGAATAAAAAAAAAATTATTATTATGTTTAAGATTATAAGGCTTTAATACAAACGGCACAGACGGAAGACTGTTTTGAAGACAGGAAAATTCCTAGCACGTGTCCTGCATTGAGTCCGGACCTCAATCCCGTCGAGAATCTTTGGGGCATTATCTCAGCTCGTGTTTTCAAAACCGAAAGACAGTTTGAGAGGGTACGACAACTTAAATTGGGAATAGATCACGAATGGGCTAATATTGACGCATCTATTCTAGTCGTTGCTTAATTCCATGCCGAATCGTCTCAACTTACTTTTAAATAATAATGAACAAAGTATTGATTATTAACATATGTATGTAAATATGACTTCAAAATATACAAATGTTAATTAGTTTTAAGAGACCACAATCAAATAATGCAAATATAATTATTTACTAAGAATATAACTTTATATGTAAACAAATAAAGTTTAAACTTTTTCTTTTTTCTTATCTATACGAGTTTTAATTTGGAAAAAATATGATGCACTCATAAATAGTTATTTGTATGACGTGCTGCGATAAGTAAAAGGGCATAAAAAGTAAAATTGTTTAATGAATAATAATTATTAGAATTCTAATTCAAGAAAATATAGTTTAAAAATATTAATTATTTAAAATGTCTGAAAAGTATTCGCATAATTACGCATAAAGATGGCAAACAATAGAAATTAGGTAAAAAAAAACAATTGGGTCATGGAAAATTTTCTTGAGTTTTTAGATATTCCAATTCTAAGTAGTTTGGGTAAAAACGGTTAAATATTTCATCGAATAACAATTCTTTTTGTCAATTTCCCAAGAATTAATAGATCAGAATAAAAATTCAACTGAAAGCTATTATGTGCATATATATATTCATTTGACCAAGTTTCAAATCATTTGACTTTTGCATAAGACAATCAGTTGAATTTAACCAGAAGCCAGAGCTGATTTTAAATTTTGCGGTTTAACTTTTGTGTTATTTTTATTTATTTGACTCAATTTTAAATCATTTTTAATTTTACATAAGTTTACAAAGCGTCCGGTCAAAGATTTTTAAGAATTAATATCATTAAATACTGTTGAAAATGAACGAGAATTGGAGCTGATTTTAAATTTCCGGATTAACTTTTGAGATCTTATTTAATTAAAAATAAACTTAATATTATCACACTGCCGGGATCGTCATCGGTTGCCTTGAGGCTGTTGAGGCTTTATTTTGGATAATCAGACTGTCCATATTTCTGGGATATACTTCAGAGAAGGAACTCCTCATAAGTAAGACAAAATATATGAAATATTATATTGTTGATTATAATTTGATTATCATTTTAGTGCTCTGTATAAACCTGGCTATTGTTGTTATTAAATTTCCTTGCTCTGTCCTGCTCATTGAAGGCACAAGAAAAGGTACAGAACATATATACATATATATGTACATACATACGTACATACATCTTTGGATTATTCAGTTCAATATCGAGATTTTTCGTTCTTTTTTGCGCTTTAGACAATCGCCATCTATTGCTATTGCCCTGGCTAATATTTACATACATCAATTGGCCAAGTGTATTTGTTTTTTACAACGATTTGGACTGTATTCGAAACATAATTAAACGGTTTCGTGACAATTATGTTACAGTTGGTGGTTTTCTTATCAATTGTAAGTTACTAATAATAATTCGTTTAGCTTTCAGGTGTACTTTAATACATTATCACAAAATGAAAAATTATACAATAAGAATCATTATTAAACTTAGTTAAATATTTATTTAATTGTTGCCATTATTCGGACAATCCGAGAAGGAGAGCTTTCCGTAAATTTTTAAATCGAAAGTCTTACTGATACCAATAAGAGTTCTAATTATTGCAAATAATCTTCTAAAAGTAGTGAAATTGATAATCTATAAATAAATTATATTAAAACTTCCATTTCAGGATAAATATTCATCTAATTTAATAATCTGATTTTTATTTTCCATGAAATGATTATTTAATAGATGTGGTATTGATATGTGTTTCAATAATTATGCTCAATAAATGAATTTGTTATATTAATATTATTTTTATAATATTATTAGACAATGCTCGGAATTTATTAGAAACTTGTAAGTTTGACGATATTTGAGATATTTTCTAGTCGTTTAATAATAACATTTGTGAAATATCTGAAAATTTAAACCCAGAACAATTTCTGGAACTTTTTACGCGATTTTCTGGAAACAGTGTTTTTAGAGTCGGTGATTTAGATGTGTTTAAACTGGCTGCATTTTAATTATAAATATATTAAAATATGTATATTAAATACATTATATGTGAAGATTACTAAAATGAAAAGAATATTTTTTTTCAGTGTAAACAAATGGTGTAAAATGAAAGGAAGTTTGTATACCCTTTCAAATTTCGCATTTGAAGATTCAGGGCTTCGGTCTGTATTTATAAAATCTATAAATTTGAGATTTAGATATCTCACTTAATATTCGGCAGACACGATCCACTATAAGCTATAGAAGTCATAGATTTTAATTTTAATAGTTCTATATAAATCATAATGGTTCAATCAAATTTTATAGAATCGGTTGACTATATAACATAAAAACACATATAAAATTCCCTTTAAGTTTTTTACAACTTTTAGTGAGTTGAGTGATTGAGCAAAAGGTCTCGTATCATATTATGTTAAATTTGTAAGTGTATACAAAATTCTACTTCAACATATGAGATTTCTCCAATCTTAAAAGCTTGACTGTTGCAAAAGCTCTGTTCATCTCTCGAAAAGTTTTTAATTTAAAAATCTGGCTCAATGTTGCACGTTGAAGAGCATTATAACATATTTCTCCTGATTTCATTTATTTATATTTGATATTGTTTAGTTTTACTTGCAATTAAATTAATTTCCACGATCCTGCTCATAGTGGGGGGCACTAAAAAAGTAAATTAATATACTTTGGATGGTTGTAAATTGTAAAAGTAAATTAATATACTTTGGTTGGTTGTAAATTTATATTGATTTTCTTTTTTTTTCTCTTGGAGAGGATACGACAAAAGTTGGTCAGATGTTTGTGACGCACAGAAATAAGCATTTGCGACTCCATAAAGTATATACATTCTTGATCAGCATAAATGTCCGAGTCGATCTAGTCTTCCTGCTTGTTTCTTCCTACTTTTTCAACCTTAACTATTAAGCTATATATATGGTTGAAACCTAGTAGATAGGGTTTTTAGATATGTACGTTTGCCAAGTTTATCACCATTCACCAAGATTGAATCAGATCGGATAATAGTTATAGCTGTAAACTTATATAATAATTCTTCAATATATGAAATCAATTTATTTCACCCCGAATAAACAAAGAAATCAGCCCTACAAACATTAAATAGCGAAAGTGCTTGCAGGGTATACAAATTTCGGTACGGCCGATATCATATCGTGCTGAAGCCTGAAAGCCATCGATAATTTTAAGAAAGTATTTTTTTTTCAAAATCGACTTTCTTGATTTTAGCATATCATGAAAATAAATAAAATAACTTTATAACACTGTTCGCTTCAACGTTCATTTATTTAGGCAAGCTCGAGTTTGTATGCCATCAAGATTTATTTCTCCAAAGTTGCGTTGCAGTAAAATACAATCTATTTTAAAACATTATTTTATTTATTTAAATTGAATAGTTTTAAGAAAATTAAAAATGTTAAAGGGAATGTGTTGCATGCGTCTCCATACGGCTGGCATTGTTGTTGGCTGGATCCATGCTGTTTCCACACTGATTTTTATCAGTATCATCGCGATTGTCCTAGAAAATCTGGATATTATTTTTCGGGAGAGTATTTTTTTTTCGCTGACGAATACGGTCGGCCGAACAAGTAAGACAACAAACATAAACTTTCAGTAAATGTTTTAAAAAAATTTGTGTTTAAATTAAATATGTATATGTATGTATATTTTTTCTTAGTTATTCAGGTTGTATGTGGCATAATGTTGACTATTGTTATATTGTGTTTCGTTTCCTCCATCCTGCTGGCAATCGGCACTTTTAAGGTATTGAATAGATCCGTATACATATGTCCAATTGATACACGTGAAGGAATATTGCGATTAATCTTTGATTTTTTCCATTTCTTTATAGAATCGTCATTTATTCATTATACCTTGGCTGGTGAACTCTGTAATTTTTATAGTGGCTTCTTTTCTCGGTGACTTGCTTCTTTTTATTATTCTAGCATCAGCAGAAGCCCATCCTGCTGCGTACATAATACCAACATTCTTTTTATTTGCCTTGGGTAAGTTATAAATAATTCCTCATTCCCAAATACTGCGATCTCAAAATTGATAAGCACATAAGCAGGATGCTTGGTCTCAAATATAATGAAGCAAGCAATTCGTCCCTGCCGACATTGAGTATACCCTGTACCAATTAAAAATACTTCAAAATGTCAAAATCGAGCAAAATCGCCGTCAATTTACAACAAAATTCTCTTAGCTTGCAGCAACAGCGAATGCATGCTATCTCGCTCTCACCTAATAGCACATTTTGCACCGAGCGTTTCAGTACAAAACGGAAATACGTAAATCTACGATAATTATTGTCCGATTTCGACAATCCGATTTTGGTCAGCTGGTCCATATTAGCTATATTATTGAGTGTTTTAAATAAGAATGCGATATCTTTAACACTGCTCTAGTTTTTCTCAAATTGCGGGGGCGAAAGTGGGCGTGGCAAAAATTTGAAACAAACTTGACCTGCGTAGATAATAGACGGATGTTGACACCAAATTTGGTTGCTCTAGCTCTTATAGCCTCTGACATCTAGGTATTCATACGGACGGATGGACAGGCGGATATATCTCAATCGACTCGGCTATTGATACTGATCAGGAATATATATACTTAATGGGGTCCGAAAATTCTCCTTCTGCCTGTTACATACATTTTAGCTATTTTAATATACCCTTTTACCCTATGGGTACAGGGTATAAAAACATTTAATGCTTTTTTTTCTGATGGTGGACAAATTTCAAAAAGTTACTAAGTATTTTTGTCGAATTTTTTTCGTCATTTCAATATAACATTCCCTTCAACTTCAACAGTGAACGTATGCTTTCCCGCTCACTCTTTGATTAACTGATACATTTTTACTGTATTTTTCCGGTGTGCCAAAAAATGATTTACCTTTAATTTAAATAGATCTAATTATTCGTTACAGAGACTTTAGATGAAACTTACATTTTCCACAATATCACAACTTTTGCTTCTCATTATCGGAGATTCTAATTAATATTAATAATTATTATTTTTTCTATTTGCAGGTCTGTTCATCTACATTTACTGCGTCATATATTCACTTTTCTGTAATATTCGTGCTAGTCGTGAACTAAAATCTTACAGTATTGCGCATAATCCAGGTGATGCCAGTATCAACATCTATCCTAATTATAATGATATTTAAGCAATCATTTTATAATTTAATAGGTCTTAAAGATCTAAGAGACATATGTATATATATATATAAATATGATTACATATGTATACATGTGTTTTGTAAAAAAATTTACAATGCTTTGGTAAACATTTAATAAACTGTACTACCTCTATATTCTTGCTGATTCTTCATTTAACCCTTTTGGGCCGTCTAGTTATACACATATATATATTTCGACTAATGGATTCTACACATTATTTGATTATTTATATAGTGTTTGTATTAAAATACAAAAACAATATTTTAAAACAATTAAATCATCACACATTCCAGAGCCAATCGCTTTCCCAAATCGCCACGAACAATGAAAATAAATAAAAATGTTTTTTTCCAACTATAAAAATATATTGCGATAGTTTGTGCACCGCATTACTAACGTATAAAAATTATTTGTATTTTTATTCAATAAAATAATGTTTTAAAATATTATTTATTTAAAAGGTCTGAAAGATTTTCATTATAATTGTGTAAATTCTCTGTAACTCCTTTTTTACACAAAACAATGCAAGTACGCTTAATAATTTTTGCAAAAAATAAAATTATGTAAAAAAATTGATAGAAAATTTTCTTAGGTTTTTGGATATTCCGATTCTGTGTAGTTTGTGTAAAAAGGGTTAAATCTGATATACAATATTCCACCGAATAACAATTGTTTTTGTTTTTGTAAATTTTCCAAGACTTAATTACCGAATGAGTAAAAGTACTTTGAGAATTTGCGATCTGCTCGCCAGTTAGACTCAATAGATAATTCTATTTATAACGAAGTGTTGTTAAAACATATATTTCTGAATCGACTGTATCGATTATGAAAATATAGAACAATTTACAATTTTCGTATATTTATTTTCTTTCAATTTGCGCAGTGTATAGTCCGAGTTCATTTATCGGCTCTGTTTGTGGGTCCCCTGGGATCAGATTAAAAATTCAACTGGAAGCTATTATGTACATACATACATAGATATATTTATTTGACTCAGTTTGAAATCATTTCAGTTTCACATAAGTTTACAGAGCGCCCGGTTTAAGATTTTTAAGAATTAATATCATTAAATACTGTTGAAAATGAACGAGAATTGGAGCTGATTTTAAATTTCCGGATTAACTTTTGAGATCTTATTTAATTAAAAATAAACTTTTTATCAAACTGCCGGGATCGTCATCGGTTGCCTTGAGGCTATTGAGGCTTTATTTTGGATAATCAGACTGTCCATATTTCTGGGATATACTTCAGAGAAGGAACTCCTCATAAGTAAGACAAAATATATGAAATATTATATTATTGATTATAATTTGATTATCATTTTAGTGCTCTGTATAAACCTGGCTATTGTTGTTATTAAATTTCCTTGCTCTGTCCTGCTCATTGAAGGCACAAAAAGGTACAGAACATATACATATGTACATACATACAATGTGGACAAAATATTAGGTGTGAATTTTTTTTTCTCAAAAATGCTGATATTTTTACATTTTTTCATGAGACTTAAAAGAAACATTTTAATTAAAAAATAGGCATTTATGTATATGAGTTATTAAAGCAAAAGAAATTTGAACATAAAAGGATTAACATAACTTTTTCAGAGCTTGCAATAATTCTCAGATATTCAGCTGGCCAAAATAATAGGTGTGCTCCACAAAATTACTAAAAATATAGAAACTTTTTGAAATATGTCCGAATATTTCAATATATTTCGTTGAATATATTTAATATCTTGTATAACCGCCATTATGTCCAATAACTTTATTTATTAACTTGCTACACGTTTCCGCAGGTATTTTATACCATTCCTTCTAAATAGTTTCAAATAATTGGGTGTTATTTTGGTAAAAAGTCTTTTCGATTTCCATTTTAAGATGTTCCCAGATGTTTTCGATTTTATGATCCTGGAACCATTTTGCACAACTTCCAAGGAATGTTTCAGATCGTTATCCTGTTAAAATGTCCATATTAGCGGCATATTATTTTCGGCATATGTTAGTATGTGTTCAGTATTTTTTTTTATATCTGGCGTCCAATTCCTTGCTTTGGAGTCTAAAAACATTTATATTGGCGTCATTCCTAAACAAATTTATTTTGATCTCGTCACTCCAGAGAATGTTTCTTCACTTTCTTTCCCCCTCTGATCCGCACCAGTTTTTGTGGCATTGTGCAAAATTTCGCCTCTTCCACAAATTTGTTTTAAGAAGTACAGGAACTTTTCATTCAATTCTTTCTGATAGTTTTGAATCATATAAATGTCGCCGAATGGTTCATGTCTCAATTTCGCTGGCAATCGATCTGGAAGATATAGAGGTCCCTTTTGGCCAAGGTGACTATACGAGAATCTGTCGTTAATAAAGTCTTTCTTCCGCTCGGAGTTGACGAAGTATTTTTCCACGAATGCCACTACCAATCAAATTTCATTAAAATGTTACGAAATAACTTTTATTTAGATAAATTTAATTATCTTCTTTAAAAATATTACCTTTGCTTAATAAAAATCTGTGTAATTTTTGTTTTTGAGAGGTTTCGCTAAAGCACACCTATTATTCTGACCAGGCCAATTTTTAGGTTAAAATAGCTAAAACTTTTGTTTCAATTAGAAACAGTGTAACTATACTAAAAACTTCCTGATTCTACAACTTGCCGTATTTATTTTATATTGATATTTTTCAAAGCTGCAGTGTCACACCTATTATTTTTTCCATAGATCTTTGGATTATTCAGTTCAATATCGTGATTTTTCGTTATTTTACAGAACCGTCAACTATTGCTAATACCCTGGCTAATAGTAATATCAATTGAGCGGGTGTTCTTATGTATATTGATTTTGACAGTATTTCAAATTTTAAATTTTCCACTCAAAAGTAAGTTTCTTATTAATAATTCGTTTAGCTTTCGTTTTATTGTTGTTATTAAAATATATTTTGAGGGTTCGTTAAGGGACGAAAGAAACGTTACGTAAACACAGATCTAATCCAAAGTGGGATTTTTAATTTCTCGATTTTTACATATACTCGTCAAACCATTTAATTTTTATTATAATATTCTGATTTGCTCTTCTATACTATTTCAGCAATCTTTGTCATTACCATATTATCTCTCTACAAACGTATTCGAAGGAGAGCGATCCGTAAATTTGGGAATTGAAAGTCTTATTTAAACCAATAAGTGTTCAAATTAATGAAAGGAATAATCTATAATCAAATTAAATTAAAAATTCCATTTCGAAATAAATTTCCAAATTGGCTAGAAATAATTGATTAATCTGATTTTTTATTCCAGGCGTTTAATAATAACATTTGTGAAATTGTTCATTATCTTATAAAATATAAAAAAAAACATATATTCAAGTATGTTATCTGAAAATTTGAAGCCAATCCGATCAATATTTTCGGAGATATACATATTTGCCACGCGAGCTATTTCTGAATGTTTCTGAATGATTCAGATATATTTCTCGGGTATTAAATGAAGGAATAAAGTTTTTGAATTTTTACACTATTTGTTTTTAATATATAATATCATTCAAAAACGAAACGTGTAAACCCTTAACAAAAATATTTAATTCATGAAATTTTTCGTAAAAATTAGACTTAAGATATCGTATATGTTTCACAATTTCGGTATGCATTTAATATATTTAAATTAAAGACTAATAAAAGTAATAGTAACAAGACATCTTTTGATTGTGCTTTGTTTGTAAATCGCTCATCTTTTTAAATACTCTGAGTCAAATTATTGCAGTTTGATTAGCTCTCAATGTACAGATTAAATATTTATCTTTGTCGAGTCCAGTTTTGCTTTATATCAGCAAAATATCATTGCTTAGATATCGGATCGTCCCGACTAAAATCGTATAGTCTAGTGTGGATAATATTATTTCCTTTGTAAAAATCGAATGCGATTTAAAATACAAAAAAACTAGAAGTTACAGTTAAATTTGAATGTACCGAAATTTGTATGAATCTGTTGTATTATTTTCAATATATTACCTACATATGTATGTATAAATGAGTAGTAAAGATTTCTTTCCTTTGTTAAAAGATTTGTTTAATTTCAAAGGTATCACGAAAATTATTTGTGCACAGCTTACGAAAAACCAAAAAAACTAAGCACACTCTTTCTTTCTCTGCGCAGTATTATTTTCTTTTGTTTTTGTTATCGGTTGATCCCTGTCAGCTGTCTTTCTAATGAACAAAGTACAGTAAAATGCGGTTATAAAGATGGCCGACGATTTTTCGTCATTAATCCCGGACGATGATCTAATCGGAAGAGCATAATTTTTTTTATTGTTCAAAATGGGTTTAAAAATTCCCCTTTTTACAACTTTTAAAAAGTTAAGTTGAGTGATGTAAAATTTGTAAAGGTATACAAAATTCTACTTCAACATTTATTTCTTTTAAAGATGTTGCCAAACATACATACATACATATGTGATCTCTCCAATCTTAAATGAGAGAAAAAAGATTGAATGTTGCAAAAGCTTTTTCACTCTCTATCTCTCTCACTCTCTCTCTTCCTCGAAAACTAGTTTTAAGTTATATAATTAAGCTCAAAGCTAATTTCAGTTGCCAAATTTTGCTCGTGCTTCATGTTTATCGCATAAACTGCATAAAAACTGGACATAAATTGCATAAATTGATATCATAATATTATTAGAACAGACAAGAGAAACTTTATTAAAAATGTTGGAACGAGTCTGTTGCATGAGTCTCCACACTGCCGGATTGGTTATTGGTTGTCTGGAGAGTATTTTGTCATTACTTTGGATTATTGGCTTGTCCATAGCTCTGGAAAACACTTCAAATGAGAAAGAGCATTTGGGTAAGAGCACATTTATAAAATTATAGCATATTTCTTATAATTATATTATATTTAATTATATTTCAGATATTGGGATTGTGTGCAAAATTTTTTTAATTTTATTTGCACTTAAATTAATTTCCTCGATTCTTCTCATAGTGGGCACTAAATTGGTAAATTGATATGTACTTTAATTTATAGAATGTTGTAAATGTTTCTTCACCTTTTTTTAGAAGCAACACTTATTGCTGCTGCCCTGGCTAATCTTTAGCGCTACTGGACTAATACTTATTTTCAGTTTATATATATATAAATTGTGTAAGGCGAAGGAAACAAATCCTCCTCAAGAGCTGCTCTTCATGATCTCCTTTGGTCTAGTCATGGGTGAGATTATTATAATTGTAGTACAAATTCTATTCTATTCTTACGAACCAGATCAAAAGAGTATAATATATGGAAATATTATTCCAAAAATTCTGTTTTTATAGGAAATTCTTGGAAAAAAAAGCATATTAATTTTGGTCAGATAAAGCATCTCTGATTTTGTATATATGTATGTACTTTACTCATTGTCCGTCTGTCTGGATTAACACAAAACTAAAGCTTTTGCTTTTTCCATTGTATACCTCGCAATCATTCCGATCAGATAAATATAACATATACATAGATCCAATAGAAACAATTCGTCAAGAATACGGTTTAACCCTTAAACCACTGAAATAGAAATACGAAATGTGGTCGACCAACTGATATTTTTGAAACAGAAGCACAAAATTCTTTTGCAATGCTGATACGGAATTCACACATCGTCATGTTTTTTATATTTATTATTTAATCGTTACTATTACTATTAAAAAATCCTGGTTATATTGCGAGCTGATACTCGCGGATAATTTGTGGACAATTTATTTCAACATATGCTTTGTCCTTTCGAGTGTAGCGTGCAATTTTTGATGGCTGAGTGCTTGGATTAGTTCTTTGGAAGGGTTTGGTGCCAACAAACCTTGAGCACACTCTGTCATTTTTGGTATCCTTCCACAGAACCTTACTGATTTCGATACCACAAGCCTCTCCAACGAATTTCGATGTTTAAATTCGATCAGTTTTTTTCAATTCTTCGCTTTAAACAGCTGGGATTTTGCAGTTGGGGATGCGATTGGATCTCAGAGTATTTAAAATGCAAACTATTTACAGGATTACAACATTTCTGATTGCTTCAATCTTTGGTGTATCAGATAAGACGATGTCATCATTTTTAGCTACCGTGTATATTTCGAATCGATACGCCCCAAATATGTGGTTTGTCTGATTAATACATACTTTTCGTTGAGCACATTTGTTTATCAATATATAAACGAGCGTTTTTGGGGATGGAAGATTCGATGAAGATTTGCGAGTCTAATGTAATTCTAAACATATTCACAAATTATTGTAAGAATCGGTTGACTATATCACATAGCTCTCATAGGATCGATCGGACCAAAGAAAAGTTTTTGACACTAAAACCTTTTTGTTTCTCAAATTAAATACTTTTCAATAATTTTCTTAAATTTGATCGAAATAGGTTGAATATATCATATAGTTTCCACAGATATGATCGATCAAGAATAAGGTATTAGATCAATAACTTTGTTGATTCCATAGCGTTTAAGTTTGGTATATATAGAAATATCTGTATAAAGTTTCAACACAATCGGTGCACTATATACTATAGCTGCCATAGGAACAGTTGGACTAAAAAATATTTTTTATGATAAGAAATATTTTTTTTATATATATATGACTAATTTTATACACTTGTTGATAATTCTGCTATGTATTGTTGTTAAAGAAACAGTTTGCAATAATTTGCTGAATTTTGTTAGTTCCCAAACTTGGTGATTATAGATTCCATATAAATAATGTATAAAGCAATTCTGATAAATTTGATCTATGAATTTCGATTGAAATTTCTATATTCTATATTCTATATTTCTATATTTCTGGTGTAATATATATTTAATTAAATTCTATATATCCATTTCAGGAGTAAACATCTACATCTATAATAGTATATTCGAGCTCTATAAAAGTATTAAGGCTATCCGCAAACAGAATTTTCCAATGATTTTAGAAAATGAAGATTTACGAGAACTCTAATAATGCTCAAAACTGGAATTAACTGAAGGAACATTTATATTACTTGCAAACAATATTATGGTTTACACGCCGAATCGAACTTTTACTTTAGTTCAATGGAAAATCAGAGTTTCCTTTAAAGAATTTTCTATTATCGATCAAACTGCTCATCTGTTTATATAATATTATTTTTAGATATATATGTATATATGCTTTGCCTTTTGAATATTTATTTACTTTTCTACTACACACATATACAACAATTAATATTTTATTTATGCTCATGGGATGGAAATGGTGGGGGAGAGGCAATAATGTAGTTGAGGCATTCGTTGTAACCAGACCAGGCGGTATCAATTGTTTACTGTCATTTGCCCAAGCCTAGCCACATATAGCTGGGATCAATAAACTGGGAACCGCGATAACCTTGGGGATTCCGAGATACCAAAGATCGAATCTTCTGTGAGGGTCGATAAGCCAATCGTACAGCATTTAATAGCTTATTATTGGGCGTGTCATCCTCCACTCCTTGATTCTGCTTTATGGGTTCAGATGTCTGTTGATGCGGATGTTTTCCCTCAAGAAGTTGCGTCTCATCCTCACCCAAATGGGATTGCTCGGCAAAGCGTACGTTCTCCTCGAGCCGATTAAAGAAATCACCCAGATTGGTCATAACTCCTAGAAAAATATTAAATGATCCATTCAATGTGCTCAAGGAACATTAAATTACTTACCAGCACTAATAGAAGGTCTGTATTTCGGATGCTTTGAATCTACATTCTTCCGTTTTAGGTTTCGCAATCGATTTGACCATATATAGGCATATGGATAACGTGGCTCACCTGTCTGGTCTTCATCTTTTATATTCTGTGGTGGCCATTGGATGGGGGCTCTTTTAAGTTTCACTCTTGCCACAGCCGGAGATTGCCACAACTGTTCGACTTGCAATTTCTTTAGTTTTTGTCCTTGCCAAAAACGCCAAAACCGATTGGGTAATGTTGGGAAATTGTTGTCGTCAAGTTCGTTGGCCATTTCCCAAGCCAGAGTTTTTGGCAAAGGGCTTCCGCTGTCAACGAAATTATCGTTCAGGTATGATGTCGCCACTGCTGGCCAAGGCCATTGGCGTTCCTCTCCCCAATTCGTGTCCCAAGAGGATGCCCCAACCAGGGGCGTTTTGTGCAGTGGTGCTGCTGGAACGAGCGAAAGGAATTAAAGGTTAACATTTCGTTAATTGTCTGCACCCAAAAGAAAAGAATTGATTAGATCGACAGTCTCAGATAAGAAGAGTCAATTTCCGTTCATGTACTATGAGATTTTAATTGCTGATTATGGTAATGAAATTCATTTTGAAGGTTAATTAAAAATCAAAATCAAAAAAATTAATATAATAAATAATAAAATAATAAATATAAAAAGAATTTATTTATTTATACATATATTATATTAATTTGTGCTTTTTAAAATGAATTGTGGAAATATTTCGAAGGGGTGGAAATGAGTTTGTGAGTATAAAATATTGTTTAGATTTGGAGTATCTGGAAGTACTTTGCATTGGTAAAAATATATTTTTTTATCCCTTAAATATTTTAGTTTTAGTAATGTCAATGTGTTTTTTAAATATGGTACCGAATTTTTGTTGTAGAATAAATTATACATATAATAGCAGAATCGATTGAGAGATTCTTCTTTTATAGATTAAACTTAAACAGAAGCTAACACTTTTTTATATTTTCTCCAACATTAGAGTTCTTATAGTTTTTTAATAAAATAAGTGAAAAATAAATGCATCGAATAAGTAAAAAGTAAATTCATTATTTCTCACATTCTCTCTTTATGGTTTCTGATTTGAATAAAATGAACAAATAAGTTTATTAAATGAATTATTGTTTTTCATATTTCACTTACACTGCTTAAAATAATATTAAATATATTTTAAATTTGCGATTTCAATTTTAGTTTTTAATTTTTATTTGCTGAGTAAAATGGAATTAAAGATATTTCTGTTTTGTTATTACTATTTTGCAATCCATTATATTATTTTATATTCTGCCTAATCTAATAATGATTATTTAATGTTTTATTAAATTATTAGGAATTATATTAGAAATGTTTTAAAAATAATTTAAATCTGCACATTATTTATTATCGAATTCCTGCCTACATTTAGTGTAAAAAAACTCATAAAGAATATAAAGAAAACTCACCTGCAATTAGGAGAAGCAACAACAAAACTCGTCGAAAAAACGACAACATTTTCTATGTTGTTGTTGCTTTGGTGGAAATTGATTTAATTTTGTTTAAATAATTGATACATATTGTTGACCCTTTTTGGCCATTATGATGGACATTTTTGGGTTAAAAGTTTCAAGATGATTTTGAATAAATGAATTCCTTTTTCTAGCAAAGATCGAATTGCACAATGGAGACGTAAATATTGCCGTAGCCGGAGCCGTGGCCGAGGCCTTTGATGGGATGCGAGAAATGAAACTGATGGTTCTGCCAAAGTAGAAAGCTGTTTTTATAGCCAACCAGAGAACCAGACAATTGTATGCCCTCGCACCTGTTGCCCGTGTTGGTCGTGGGCCATCCAGGGACATGCGCAGCAGTAGCAGGGAAACAAAAGGAAGACAGGAAGTAACTCTAGCCACCTATCAAACGCTAGTTGAGCATTGAAAATGTTTTTTTAATATGCATACCAAATGACAAGACGCCAATTGGACTATGTAGGAATCTGAAGGGGGGGGGGGGGGGCTCGTATTTGGTTATCGTGTGCAGCTCCTACAGGACACTTTTGGATCCCATTCACTTAACAAGACAATAAGGGCTCAGGTGGCCAAAAAAAAAAAAAGAAAAAAGGATTCAAGTGCCCCAACCAAGGCACACAATTATCGTGTCTCTTTTATATTACGCAATTTGATTTCAAATCGAAGGCATTCATGTAGCCTCAGTAGCGGCTGCTCCTGCCATATCCCTAATATGACGTCAAAGGCTTTATCAAAGTATTTACATAATTGTGTCAGTGGCTGGTGGTTTTTACCTTTTTTATGTCCCCTCCCCTATTTTGGTTATATTTTTTTATATTATGTTTTGTTTAAGCTGACATTGTATAAAGGCCAAACCCCCTCGTTTGGGGACCTTCTTTGTGGCTCCTTGTACTATGGCATCCTGGTTGCTCCTTTGACTGCATTGGTAATTAGATTTGTGTGTATGTGTGTGTGTGTGTAGTGGACGCAACTGACTTGTGAGGCGTTAATGGCCAACATGAATTTGCCAGGCTAACTTTTTGTGAAAGCATTTAAAAAGTTTCACTAGAAAACTAACTCGAGAACCTTTTAAAAGGTAATGGTTTATTAAATAAACTTTTTTTTTTAATTTTCGAACACTTGGAATTAAAGTGTGTATATAGAGTATAAAACATTCACGATTTCTTATATTATATGTATTCTCGATCTCAAAACCATTGGGAATTGATTCACCATTATTTTCGCTCTTTTCTTTGTATAATGATAAATTGTTCAAAGGAAATTTGCTTAGTATATGTACTAAATAAAACAAACAATTTAATCTAAAAGGATATTATGATTACTGTTATAATTATATTGTAATATTTGATCATTAATTTTTGTTGTAAATTAACTTTCCTTTTTTTAAATAATGCCTATTAATTGATTTACTCAATAAATCTGAAATACGTACAAGATATATATACTAACACATATATACATATGATAACAGTTTCAACTATAGCGTCATATTAAGTTTGTTTTGTTTTTGACAGTTATAAATGTTAAACGCAGTTAACATGTGTTTTTGCCACCATTCCACTTTTTAATGTGCATCATTTAGGATCTGTTGTTGACTGAAGTCAATGGGATGGGGGGATTGGTACAAAAATTTATGGCACATAACATTCATATGTAAATACAAATTCCGTTATGAAGTTCACGGTCAATTGTCTCAACGTAAGAGCCCAGCTAAAATATCAAACAAAATCAGTTCGATTAAAGGTCAAGCATTTACTTAATACAGTTAATATTAATATTATTAATCTTAAATACATAGAAACTTCGTTATTTTAAATTTTATTATCTAGATATTTTGATGTATACAATAAAAATGGAGCCAGAAAACTTTGGAAACTAATTTATTATGCGGTGAACTTCATCGTTTGAAAGTTGACTAAAGCGTATTTTCTTCTATTTATTTTATTTTTATTAGTGCTGATCAAATGATGCGGTGTTAAGAATCAAATAAAAATATAGTTTTTGCTGATATGAAATAATCTGAGGGACAATCTTTGCTACAATCTTCGTTAAAGTCTTAAATCAACTATTACGAACTGGCAAGTTGTTGAATTAATTCTACAGGCAATTTTCAATACTCAATATTCAATAATTTATATTTATAAATTTGTATACATTTTCACAAAGGTTGGAATACTTCTTAAGATTTTGTGCATTTCCTTTAAATTTGATAAAACTGGATTAACTATTTTTGTGTGTACACAGCTTTAATGTAAAGTTCTATAATTTATACTTATTACCAGAAATTTTAAATAACTTAATTTTTTTAAGGATTCTATCGACTTTTCAATTCCTCTTTTGTTTTTTGAATAGAATAAAACTTAAATGCCTATATGGAATAACTTCTATCGTTGGATTGAAGGGTAAATTTACGGCGTTAAACAAGCTTTAAACCTATGTTCTTGAATGTTATTTTCCATTAATATAAACCTAAAATAAAATAAAAATACTGTAAAAGTAGAAACATTGCACTTAACTTAATTAATTTAGCTACAGTTAATTTTCCCATACACCTTCTTACTTAACACTTTTAGACCAATTTATTTTTGAATATTTTCATGCCGGTTAAAAGCTTTCCAACAGTGTTTCATTTCCCATATTGGTTCCAAGCTTTACTTATTGAGAGAGCAACGAGAAAAAGCTTCGCATCTATCATTCGCACTCGAGCTGTTGTGCCGTCAAGTCGTGGATGGCCAAGTTTTATTTGGCTTAATAATTGGCTTAAATTAGTAGTTAAAATTTCATAAAAGTGATTTAAATAAACACCAAAAAAAGGACTCAAAAGCAAAGTGAGAAAAGGAAGCAAAATTTAATAAAAGACAAATTAAATTAGTGAAACGAATATAAAAAGGTGCGGCAGTGATTTACAGAATTCTTTACATTATTTTTTTGGTTTAAAGATTGCAAACATGCCGTTGCAATTTGCTGGGCCAGAAAAGAAGAACACTCCCAAACCCATAGTGTTAACAAAAAAAAAAAAAAAGATATATGTTACCAACAAATGCGCAGGCTCCAAAAACGGCTGTTTTAACATTTCCCGCGCTGCGTTTAGGTTGACGACCTGGCTCCGAGTGAGAAATGCCGGCTTTGCATAACAGCCCTTCCACCTGCTTGCTTGCTCTTCATATACATTCACTCGCCTCATTCACTCACTTTCGTTAGACTCATTGACCAAAAATATTGTTTTTGGGGGTGGGTGGCAGCAAACGTTCCATTGACCACACAAGTAAAGAAAACAATATTCAGTTAGCCCACGTTGCGTATACTTGACTCGACTACATGGCAATTGTTAAAGAAAATAATGTCTCTGCCTGTGGGTGTTATTACTTAACCCACATCCATTTTACCTTTCTACCGTTTTTGGTGATAGAGGTATTTCTTGGCCCAGCACGCACTGGCACTTGATTTTTTTTTTTTTTTGGTGTTTTTTCCCGCTTTGATGGAGGCGCTCTCAAGAGTTTGTTCACAAAATGTGCTAAACATTTGTGTCTGAAGAAGACAAATAAATATATACGTTGAATTTCTAAATTTTACCTGGGAAAGTTCAAATACTCTTTCATTTGTAATTTCTAAAAAAAATTTGGTGAACATTGTGACACAAAATGAACATAATAAGAAACAAAAACATTTATTGTAGGAAAAAGTTTACGTTACTAATATCATTATTGTTTAATACTTTAAAAAATGTATGCCTTATGAATGTTTTCTATAATAAGCTGAAATTTGTTTAGTAAATTGTTTCTCTCTACAATTAAATTGGAAACTCTTAAATTTGCTGTGTACTTTTTAATAAACTTTATTTTAAAAAGTGATAGGAAAATATTTAATATAAAAACGAAACTTAAACAAGATATATTAAATTAGATTTGTGTTTATTTAAATCATAAATATTTGTCTAAAAGTCAGAAAAAAATTATTAGATTGTAGAAATATATACACACATACATATATGTATATGTATATAGAAAGTTTAGAAAGAAATATTAAATGTATACATATACATACTGTGAATTTCGAGGACCGATAATATTTGTTATGTAAAAAATCCTTTTTAAAAAAAATTATCAGATTAAAAGTTTTATTTAAATAAACCTTAAAATATAGATAATAAGCTTGGTGGTCTTAAATTTTGATAGACATACATATATATATTCCGTTATTTTTTTTATAAATAAAATTAATAAATAAATAAAGATAGACTACTCCAATGTTTAAAAAATTTGCTAATATACCTTTCAAGAAGACTTTCATTTTTATATATACAAAATAATAATAATCATTTGCTTGCTTAAATTTTTAATTTATTGTTTCCGTATAATTGGTTGCAAACATTTCCAACTAAATCGACATGATCTTTAAGATATTTGTTTGGCTATCTCATTATGGCTTACTCATAGTTTGTTAGCCATAATTTTAGATGACTGGACGCTTGATTTCCGCTGCAATTGAATGAGCAGAAAAAAAAAAAGAACAAAAAAGAAAAATATATAAAGACAACCAGTTAACCTTGACTGGATCAAACAGTTGCAATCAGTAGTAGTACCCTGCCCCCCCATCCCTTGATCATCAATGAAGCGTGCCAAGAATGAAATCTTATAGGTACTTACTTACATTTTGCATAACTAAAAGCTGTTCCATTGTTTTGTCTCATTTGTCACGTGGTTAGAGAAGCATAAAAAAAAATGCCAAATGTGGCGGAAAGAAGAAACATTCTCACAGAAACCAAACAACCGGTTCAATGTTTGCACAATTTTCGTTTGTGTATTTACCCTCTACACTAAAAAATAATAATGGGTATATTAGAAGTGAAAAAAAACAATAGATTTTTACTATGAATCTGTCTTAATGTGAGTGTTAAGAGTTAATAGATTTATTCTATGTCTCTCTAATTAGATTTTAACGAAAGAAAGCCAATATATACATATCTCAGATAAATGTAGTTTTATTCTAAATCTGCGTTTCTCGAATGTAATTCATAACTTGTCTATATATAACAAAGTTATTTCATATTGTATAAGTTTAATTTATAAATATTGTTCAATTTTCATTATTATATCATCTTTGAGTTTTCTACAATCTTCTTTTTTCCTATTAAAGAGATTGTTAGCTTTTTAAAGATTAAATTAAAAATGTTGGCAATTTCCTTTTAGTTGAATTTAAGTTAACATTTTTTTGTAATACTTTTATTTATTTTTCTTTCAAAGTTAAAGATTATTTATTCACTAATAGACAGTTGACTTACGCTAAATATAGCTAAAAAGAATTTGGATATATAATACAGAGGGAAAATGAATACGCACAAGAAACCTTAATTATTTGAAAACTTTATTATATAGAAATTGTGATACAGTCGAACATCTATATAATTCGGACGGGATCAGAGAAAACTTAATTAAGAAGAAATTTAAATTTATAATTACATTGAGAATAAAATGAAAGAAGCTATGTCATTGATTATACAGAGAATTTTAATATATAAAAGTTCACTATAGGAAAGTTCATCTGAGATAATAAACTAAATCTAAATATTAATTTGTTTTATTTCATTTTCATGTTAAGAAAGATTAGGTTGTGTGCGAAAATATTATCTTTTATGTATTTAATATAATGAAGGTACTTTCCCGACCACTAAACATATCAACTAAATAAATACATCAAATTATGTGTCAATTTAGTTTTTGTATAGTAGAAATGAAAACCTATATTAATCTCTGATTAAAAACACACATTTAAAATATTTTTCGTTTAAAAGCTGTTACACTTTGTACAGGGTATTCATAAGTTGTTGCCTCGTTTCAATTTGTGAAATTTTTGAGTTTCGTTTTGTCGCCATGCATTAATATTTTACTGAATGGTAGGCAAAATGTTTATTTTTGTTTTTGTTCTTTTTTTTTGGTTCTTTATTTTTCTTTTTGCTATCGTTTAGCCTCTATTATTGGGTGAATACGTGTGGAGCATTTATGTATACATATGTATACCTACAATATCTAGTTAACATTCGGTTCTAGCTTTTTAGCTTGGTTGGGCTTGTTAATTTGAATTTCACACACACAGAAATAGAGAGAAAAGTTGATTAGTGTTCTGCTGCGTTTTGGGTATATTTGTTTTTTGGCCAAAAATATGTAAATGATTGAAAAAATAAATATTTTCTTAAACCTATTTTTTTTCTTTCCCGGCGAAACCAATAGTTGCAATAGCCTTCTTGAAACTTTTAATGATTGAGAATATCTTTATTTGCAGTTTTTTATTCACAGCCATATATAAAACTATTTATCAAACTTGTCTTTGTTTTTCGAAAGTTGAAGTTGTTTTTATTTTGACATTTATAATTATTATTTTTGCGTTTTGTTGCTAAACCTTTTTCTGTTTAACTGCATTTTACAAAAATTGTTAAAGCCGATAATTTTTAATTAATTCTGGAAAATAAAATTATGTTAAATACTATTAAAATTTTTTACTAAAATGTTTAAGATATGTTTTTAGGTATCTTTCCTATTTTACAAGAGTATAAATACTTCGTATTATTGGAAAAAGAGGCTTCCCTTTGATTATTCCTTCTATTTCTGCTAGTTGAAACATATTTTTAGTAATTTTTATAAGCTGTGTTCATTTGATTTATTTTTAAATGAAAGCTAAGCCAACCCCACGAGGTCATAGGAGGAAGTTCTTCCTGCTAATGGCCATCAGCATTGGGGTTGTGGGAAATATCCATAAAAAAACACACACACACACACACACACACATAATAACTCATCACTTTTGTTGTTTTAACCACAATGTAAGACCCGTTATAACCGCAATAATATGAATATACTTACTTTTATATGTAGTTTGCTGACCCTGGCTGAGTGCCTTTAATTACTCATACGCCATGTGTGACGACGCTTGCTGACCCCGCCCAAAAAAAAAATAAAAATAAAGAAGAAGAACAGCAACTAAAACTATTATATGCAACGAGTTCTAGTTCTAGTTCTTTTATATATGTATATAAATGCCTTCACGTTGGCGGTGGTCTAGTGGCAGTAACTACATACATTTGGAAAATGTATGCCTAATGGGGCTTCTTTTTCCAAAGCTTAGGGCCAGGCCATTGCCCTGTGTCAGCACAATTGCGCCCTCAAGCATGGCAAGCTACAGCAACAACAAAGAGAAAAAAAAAAAATTAAAAACAAACTTAAAACCGAAATTGTCGTTAATTTGTGTGTGCGGTGTGATGTGTGTGTTTTTGTTTGTTGCAAAGTGAAATTTCTTTTATTTTCATTTTTTTTGTTGTTGTTGCTGTTTTGCTATGTTTTTGTTAATGCAGCAATAAATTCGTGACGACAGACAAGCAAATTATTGACCCCAAGAGATTGACAGAACTTTCCAAGCGTGATATGAGTAAGAAAAGTAAAAGCTTTTGCTTTTCACATATATACGTATGTATGTATGTATGTGTGTATATACCCTTATCGCAGGTTAAAAGTAATAAACAAAAGAAAACACAACTAACTGCATTTAACGTATAATAACTGAACAGCATGGAAATCATGTGCATCTGTTTATTTTAATTAATTTAAAGTTAGAGTTAGATTTTTTTTACTGCCAGTCTACTGGCATGTCCACTAGATCAGACAGTTGTCATACAAAGCTTTAAAAAAAAAAAAAAATAACTTACTTAAGGACTCAAAAATAGTTTCATAATATAAAACCAAAACACAAATATTTCTTATTTTCTCTTGAGTATATAAAGATTGTTTAAAATTAAGGTGTCATGCCGAAGTCAGTTGGATTACTCATCTCAAACTAAAAATAGAATATTTAATTAAAAAACCTTTCCTGGGTACATAAATTTTTATGGAATCAAATGAAGAAGTTATCGAAGTATTTATAGTTGGAAAGAGGTGCAATCAGAAAACGTATGCTTTTGCAGTAAATTGTCCTTTTTATTGTTCAGTTTTTTTTGTAAAATTATACGTTTATATATTCTTGATCTGCATCAACAGCCATGTCCATAAAAGTCCATCTGTAGGTTTCTTCGTAGCTTTTATACCTTAAATTTCAAGCGAAGTGGATGAATCTTGGTGGATGAGCTTTCGAGATATGTACTCGTAGTATGATTAAGAATTGGTTAGATCAAACAAATATAAGGTGCGGAATAATATGCTTAGAATAATATTTGTATAGCTACACTATTCACCAATATTGAATCAGATTATTATATATTATAATGCGGCTGAAGTTACCATCTTTGTTATTTTTTAATTCAAAACAAATTATAATTAAATAAATTAAAAAATAGTTTAGAAAAACCAAATTGAAATTTAAAATGTGCCGCTCCAGAAACAAAAACTATATAAATGTTTCAAAACCTCCGCTAAAGTTATTGTTACTTGACAGTTTTAAGTTGTTTGCATTAAAGTTTAAGTTCACTTCTTGTTCTCATTTCAAAGTGCTATAACAAAATGCGCAAATTGCATGCGACAAGCAATTTTAGTGAGCCATATACCGAGCCACATCCTCCATTCCCGCACAACAATGGTTTTAAGGACTTACTTAACCCAGTTCATTTTTCTGTTTCTGTTGTTGTCGCTTAGGTCGTTTCCTTTTCAGATGCTTTCCTCTATGCCGCATGTCAATGCGACGAAATGGAATGATATCATGTGACCTAAATTCTCTTCTAGTCAGTTCTAGGCGGACGGCGGGTGGCCACCACCGCTACAAGCAATTACCTCAGTTTATTGATTTTTGCTCTTCATTACAGCTGAAGTTGGAGCCACAACATACGGGGGCGAAAACACGAAAAACTGCCAAAGAAAAGACTGAACCACAAAAAAAAGAAAAAAATAAATAAATATAAAAGAAAACAAAAACGAGGACCAAAAGTGTGTGGGGACATGTTCTGAGCACAGCTGCAAATATTGCGAATAGAAGGAAGACCAAAGACAAAGGGAAAGAAAAAGAGCAACCAGCGCAATGTTTCTGCCTGTGAAATCAAATCAGTGAGTAAATAAACAGAAATTGTAACTCAAGTAGACATATTCAACCCTCGAAAAGACAACATAGCATCACATATAACATAAACATAATCCACCCTTAGACTTCCTGTTATGCGGCGTCATGTTGGCGCCTTCTCCAATCAACACCCACCCTTAAGCCTATCATTCTAAACATCATTATCATCATCTGTCTCATTAAATTCATTCATAGGAATTTCAATATTTTTTAACCACGCAATTTACAGCTCTGCGGATGCAAGTGGCAACAATGAGGATGTTACCACCACTAGCAACAATTCAACACAAACTCCCAGCGATCTTAGCCCACCGGGACCAAATGAGGAGGTTCTACCACAGGCACATCATCAAAATCCGGGACATTGTATTGCCTCTTTTGCGGCCATCAATCAGATGAGAAATAATGCCCAGGTAAGAGAAATATAGAAAAGAAAGAAAAACATAATTACGGATCGCGTATAAACTAGACAAATTTTCCGATATTTTCATCCAACTCATGACTTTTTGGGGCGACTTTCTCGGTTTCCTTCTATGTAATAAAAAGTGACACAACCATCCTATATAATGATAAGGTAACCTTCTTAGTTCTAATTTAAAATTAAATTAAAATTTGGTTGAAATCCACCACGCTCTTTACGACTTATTGTAACTACTGTTCCAGCGCTTTGCGTAATTTAAGTACTTTTCCAAAAAACCTACACCCTAAGAATATATTTTTCCACTGGAATCTACTAAAAAGTTAGGCTACGTTGAGAAAAGTTCAAAATTTTAAAAGATTTTAAAGTATTTGGTATTATAAAAGAACTTTTCCGTTAAACTAAGTGACGAAAGGGAAAACTTATCTATTGAATAGAAGAATTCCTAAGCATAATCAAATATTAATAACTCCTGTTTATACTTGAGAAACATAAGTTCGTCAATAGAATAATTCCTAAGCTTAATCAATACCGTAATTACTGAGAAACATAAGTTCTAGAAAGTGTTTCGGTACTGGAAGTTCTGAGAGCTTTCGAGTATCTTCTCCACAAGAAATAGACACTTGGAAGCACTTCGGACTGGCACCTATTGACCGGACTTAAACTTACCATAACTACATATAACAGATAACAAAATTCCACTCCTAAATTTCCTCGTTGCTATGTTTGATTTGTACTATAACTTAGTTTTATCTAAAAATAAACATTTTCTAATTTATCAATTGATGAAACATATCTTCTAATTTTGCTAATTGTCTAAGGCGTGAAAATGTCTGTAATTAAAATATGTATGTATTTATTTAGAAGACGCGTGATTGAGGTCGTCACAAGTTAAGTTTGGTTTGCTTTCACATGGCGCATACATAATTTTTTCTTTCGGTTCTCTTTCTTTATTTCGGCAAATTAATTGCCCCGTCCCCTTTTATTGTGGGTGAGGCTATTAGAGCAAATTGCCCGTTTTTAGTGATAAAAGCGAAAAAAAAATATACGAGCTTAAATAAATATAGTCGTTGGGTGGTCAGTCTTTAAGTAAAATTGTGGAATTGGAGCTGTCCCCACTACACAGCCACTTTCCACCCAACACCCAACAACAGCTTGGAGGTCGTCGTATGATGTAAGCGACACTTTGCTATTAAAAATTGTTTTTAATCGAGGGCAATGACTGGAGCTCAGTGAAAAGAAGGAAGGGGAATGCAATAGATGATGAAGAACCCTTGTAAGGATTCGATGGGGCCAGGCAATAATCGGATTTTGTGAAGCGACACTTGTGTCTGCTTGCCTCCGGGGTACTTCATGTGTCAACAACATACTCACTTTTCCCTCGTTTCGTTTCCTGCAGCTTTGCGATGTACGCCTGGAAGTCGGCGGGGATACCATCAATGCCCATCGTGTGGTATTGGCTTCAGTGTCGCCATATTTCTATGCCATGTTTAATGGTAAGTTTACATGAAATAATATATGATCTTTCGAGTTGGTTTCATTTTTTCGTCACTCAGATGACATGTTGGAACGAACTCAGGGTCTTGTGCGGCTGCATGATGTGGACAGCAGTGCTTTGCGTCAACTGATCGACTATACATACACGGGAGAAATAACCATCACAGAGCAAAATGTCCAGGTCTTGTTGCCAGCTTCGGGACTCCTGCAAATGCATTCAGTTCGGGATGCCTGCTGTAAATTTTTGCTACGTCAATTGCATCCATCGAATTGTTTGGGCATACGTAGTTTTGCGGATGCCCATTCCTGCAAGGAGCTCCACACTCGTTCCCATAAATATGCCCTGCAGAATTTTCAACAAGTGGTGGGCACTGAGGAGTTTCTGCTGCTACCCTTTGAGGAGGTCAGAGAGTTGATATCGAACAGTCAATTGAATATTAGCTCCGAGGAAAAGGTCTTTGTAGCCGTGCTCAATTGGGTGAAACACGATTTGGCCACTCGTCGATTGCATACAGCCGAATTGATGTCCCATGTCCGGTTGCCCCTGGTGAGTCGTGACTTTCTGATGAGTTATGTGGAAGCCGAATCACTGATGCGAGACGATTCCGAGTGTAAGGAATTATTGCTGGAGGCCATGAAGTATCATTTGCTGCCCGAACAGCGCAGTCTGATGGGCAGTCAAAGAACACAGGAACGACGGCCGGAGGGCATGAAACCCTATGTCTTTGCAGTGGGCGGCGGAAGTTTGTTTGCCATTCATAACGAGTGCGAAGTGTACAATCCCAGGAGTAATTGCTGGAGTCCAGTTGCCCCCATGTTGTGGCGTCGTTCCCGTTCGGGTGTGACGGCCCTGCACAAACAGCTATATGTAGTGGGTGGATATGATGGGGTCAGCGATTTGGCCACGGCCGAATGTTATAATCCTCTTACCAACAAATGGACAAACATCACACCGATGGGCACAAAACGCAGCTGTTTGGGCATTTGCTCATATGATGCCTTGATTTACGTTTGCGGAGGTTACGATGGTGCCTCTTGTCTAAGCAGCATGGAACGATATGATCCGTTGACAGGAATCTGGAGTTCGTGTCCAGCGATGAGCACACGTCGACGCTATTGTCGTTTAGCGGTCCTGGAGAATTGCATCTACAGCTTGGGTGGCTTCGATTCGACCAATTATCAGTCGAGTGTGGAACGTTTTGATCCACGTGTTGGCCGCTGGCAGCCTGTGCCCAGTATGACGGCACGGAGAAGCAGTTGTGGAGTGGCCTCCACGGATGGGCATCTTTACTGCATTGGTGGCAACGATGGCACCATGTGTATGTCCAGCGGCGAAAGATTCAATTTAAGAAGAAACAGCTGGGAGCCCATTGCTGCTATGCATTCCCGAAGGTAACAATTCCCTTGCTAACATTTAGTTAAAGATTCCCTAATTAACTGTAAATCTTTCTTACCTTGTAGATCCACGCATGAGGTGGTGGAGGTGGAGGGCGCTCTGTTTGCCCTTGGGGGCAATGATGGTAGCTCATCACTCAACTCCGTGGAACGTTATGATCCGCGTCTTAATAAATGGAGTGTGGTCAATGCCATGGTGGCACGACGCAGCTCTGTGGGAGCGGCAGTGCTCGAATGTTTCCACCTTGAACGCGGATTGGTACAGACGACGAATTTATGACCCTTGGCCAGCATCAGCGAATCCTTCGCCGCTGCTGCAGCGAACGCTGCTAGCACCACCAATGGAATCGGAGGTGTAGGGTCCACTACAAATCAACCCACCAGCACTTTGACAGTGCCCAGTCGAGCAGAAGCGGCAGCCTTTACAGCAAACATTGCCCTGAGCAGTTCCGCACCATCAGCCAGCTCGACATTGCGTCGCCATAGACGTGACACACCTGGTCTAGGTGAGAGCCGCCGGGCCAATAGTAATGCAAGCAGCAGTGGCAGCGAAAGCGGCAGCACCACCAGCAGCTCTGGCGGTGGAGGTAAACCACCGGCGACTGCCTGATCCTGGTCTATGTCGCGGCATTATTAAGCATATTTACATTTGCATAAATACATACAAAAGCTAATCCCACACGCCTAATGCAGGAATTTGATTGATTGATTGTTCGAGTTCGTTATTATGGAATAGATCTACATAGAATTTATGAATTAACCTAAGGAGCAGCAGGAGCAGCGACTCAAACGATGGTCTTTAATAGAAAGGAGGCGGTATTCAATTGCTCAATTGATAAAAAGAAAAGCAAAAGGAATTCACACGATAACTCTCACAGTTGGAGCTAGCCTAACACAATTTTCAATTACACACAAAAAGAATTTGTGATCAGTTATCAGATTAAACAAATTAAAAAATCCTTTAAGGCCTAAACTAGCTCCACATAAAACACCCTATATACATACATACATATATATATATATATATATATATATCTAGTCAAAATCACAGACACACACATACACAAACACTAAAAATTAATGTGCCGCAAAGACCTGAAGCAGCCTGCTAGCAACTAAAACATAAAGCAACCTAATCTGCCTACAATTTACATAAAAACCACAAGAAATTTCTATACATACATACATAAATGATATACTATATACACTCTTATGTACTATTCTTATGTATTTTATACATGCAATTATAATATTAAGTAAATGTTTCGTATTTGAAAAAAAAAAACAGAAGAAAATGCCACCAGACTATCCATTGGGTCGGTTTTACTATAGGTCTTGATTTTGATTATATAGTCTTGCTTTGTACTAGGATCTGGAACTCAGCTGGTAAAATTACTGGATATTTACATCATACGCTGCGCCGTTGAATGAGCCACATTGCCCACGTTATTATTGCCTTCCTTCTGCGGCGTTTCGTTGACCCCTAAATTGGCCATTTTGCGTGCATCAAACCAATTCTTGGGCAAGCCCGTGCCAACTGTAAAAATTGAGGGGGATTGGTGATTTGAGGATTAGCTTAAATTGGAGTGTAGATCGATGGTGTTGGGTGAGTCAGGGATATGGGAACAAATTGTTAAATTGACAGTTCTCAGTTACGCATTTATTATCAGTTTCCGTTTCAAAATTTGATGGGACAAAAAATAACGTTAAATGCTGTCGCCAATCTCTGCCTTGCATTGTATCATCTTCTTATCGGTGGCAACATTAATTCTTCTTCTACCCTGCAGCGGCATCTCTTGTCATATTTGATAATTGATGTGAGATGAATTTATTTTCATAATATGACAAAAAGATACTGCATACTGGAATAGTCAAGATAAAATGTATCCAACCACCGTAATAAGATGATAAACTATGCGCCGCTTGGCTATGGTTAAAACTAAACGGTACTTAGGCACTACCTTGATAATAGTTAACAAATATGAATAATTCAGAATTAGTTTTTGGGCCCTTTTCTTAATCCAAATCGTCGGCTACTGCATTGCGCGTAGAATAGAAAACAGAACAGAACGAAATGTATGCAGAAAGAGAGATTAAAAATGGAAACGATTTAGAAGTTATGCAAGATTACTAAGCACTAGAGTGTAGTTTTTTTTTTTTTGGCCAATTACAATGGAACCAAAAAAAAAAATGTTCTCAACTTAAAAAATAAACTCTTTTTTTGTTTTTCATTGTTTTGTTGTGGGTAAATCAAAACGAGAGCTATTTACTTTTGTAAACCTTCTCGGTCATGTCATCGAAGCCAGAGTCCTGAATGTTCAACATCAGACTGTCGGCCGACAGATAGACCTTATTCTGGGAGCTGGCAATCTGCATAGAAAAAAAATCAGAATAAGAATCGAACTGAATTGAGAAACTATATGCAATTAGTGGTCATACCGTGCGTGCAATGCTCTGGGCGGCGCGTAGCTTGCGCAATTTCAAATAAGCTGGATTCTGTTTAACGGCCAGACCTAAGTAAACATAACAGTTAAGGTGGAAACCAAAAAGAATATGGCATATATATGTGTACAATGCTAGAGGACAAATAATAGATAAATGTTTTAAGGTGTTTGTAAAAGGATATCATTTTTGCTGCCTCAGCTTCACCCTCGGCCTGGACAATCTTCTGTTGTTTCTCTTGCTTGGCACGCTCTACAAAGAACACGGCACGCTGAGCCTCCTGTTGGGCCACCTGTTTCGCTTCAATTGCTGCTGTATATTCTTTGCCAAAGCTCAGTTCAGTTAGGGAGACATCATCTAGGATGATATTAAAATCACGTGCACGATCTACCAGTTCCTTGCGTATCAACAGGGAAACCTTTGAAAAAGAAAACCAATTAGAATCCAATTGGAATTTTATTAACTGAAGTTTGACTTACCTGCTGACGCTGTGTAATCAACTGAGATGCATTAAACTTGGCAATAACACTCTTAAGCACCTCGTTGCAAATGGAAGGCAACACCTTCTCATCATAGTCCACGCCCAATTGCTTGTGCAAGAAAGGCAGATTCAACGAGTCGGGACGTGAGAGTACACGCAACGAAATGTTAATCATTTGCAAGTCTTTGGAGCCAGTGGGTGATGAAATTTTGCGTGGACGAGAGCGTATATCATAGATGATTGGATATTGGAACCATGGGATACGGACATGAAGACCTTCAGAGTAGATGTCATTTTGGATGCCGCCAAGACGACTGAAAATGATGGCTCGGTGACCGCCCTCAACTATAGAGAAAAAGAGAGAAACCAGTAAAGAGTTGGTTATGCAATCAATGAAACCAATAGGAAAAATCTACAAACAGTTGAAAATCAATACCACATTAAATTTAGTTATATGTTTTTACATTGCCACTATAACTGCTGTCCGGGTCATTGTGCAAGAGCTGCCATGGGTTATGAAATCCATCAGAGAGATACTGCATACCCCATACAACACACATACACATGCACAAAGACCGACAGAGTTGAGGTTATGTTTATTTCGCCGCTATGTTTTATCTGATGTTTTCTGAAATTTATTCCTATAATTTCAACATCTTCTTGCTTACCTGTGTACAAGGATTGGCTAACACCGTATGCAGCAGCTCCAACAGCAGCCAAGATCTTCAATCCAATTCCCAAACCGGGTGGGCCACCTTTGCCCAGCTTACCCGCAAGATCATTTAATTTGCTTTGTGCCATTTTTGTGTACTAGAAACGTAGAGAGAATTTACAATATTTGTACTAAATTATAAAATGAGAGACAGTTTATGCTTGAAAGCCAGAAAATATATAAAATATAACTTGAAATCTTTAGACAGAAAACCACACGCACGTTACAATAGAGATGAAAAATCTATTGATGGCATAATCGATAGTATCGATAGAACCAATGGAGTGCGATAGATCGATGGATATTTTCCGATGTCGATATATCGCGCGTTATCATTGATAGAAATAAGATAGCGACTTTCTGTTAATGTCAAGTTGGCGGCGGTCGATGTTAAGCCACTGTTAATATTTTTTAATTTTTTTAAATTCACGAGTTAATGTTGGCGCAATTTTAGCTGTTTGAAAGTGGCATACAATTTACATTTGTGGGTCACTTTGCCGCTCAGATGTTCATATTGCAGTCTAGGTACACTAATAAATTGAAGAAGGTCTTTATGGCTAAAAATTGCGGAAAATATATGAATTATAAATTCAAACCTTGAAATGAAAAAATAACGGCTGACAGCTATTCACCTCCATGTCGATACATCGACAACTAATTTCACCACGACAAACAATAATCGATTGTCGATAATATGGCGCGCGAGATTTTAAGCGAAAATTCTAAATTTAATTTATTGTTCGCTTTTACTATGATTTCATTCTGTAAATATTTGGAATAATAATTTTAATATTTATTAGTTTCCGCTAATAAGTCACTGGCCGATCTGTCAGACTGTTAATCTCTATTTTTAGCTAACAAGCGCTTCAAATTGCGACAAATTAAATACATACATTTATTTTGCGCTCTTCTCGCATATTTTCAGTGTACTGGAGCGTATAGGTATTTTAATCGAAGCTTAATTTCAGCTGTTATTTCCGAGTGAATTTATTGTACCTGGAATTCCTTGACCAAAAAAAAACCTTATCACAACGTGATTTTTAAAGACTTTCCCTGTTTTTTCAATGTTTTGACAACATGTTCTTCTTTGTTTAGGTTTTTTATGACACGGTATTTTCAAACTGATATGGTCAATTGTTTTATGACTTTTTCGGTAGCAAATTGTTCATTAATGGATTTGTAATTAATATGGTGTTATTTATTTTTGCTTTGCTTTTGTAGCTAGGTGATAAGATTAAGAAACATTAAATACCAAGTAAAATTATTTGTTTATCAATTTACAAGAGCTACTTGTCCTCTTTAAGTGCAAACGTTATGTTTTAATTTTTATTTTTTTTTTAAATCAAAGTGCAATGATTTTTGGTTATCCCCAAATTGTAGGTAAGCCTTCAATTGACGTAAATGACACCTGTTCATCTATAAAATTAATAAATTGATTTAAATACTAAAAATTTAATGCTATTGTAAAGACATTTCACACATACTTCATAATTTTATGCTCTGTCACTCTTTCAATATTCCGGAATAATGGCAAATTAAATAATATTGTACAATATAAAGGTATGTATATGTATATAAATAGAAATCGTCCGCGTCAGAGAATCATCTGCATATCGAATGTAAAATGCATTAATAATGAATTTGGTTGAAAGACCGCAAATTTGAAAAACCAAATTAAATTTATATATGTATATAACTATAAAGACTATATATACCGCAAAACCTGGTAGGAATAATTAAGTTTTGCCATATCGTATAAGGCATAAGGTGGAAGGGCAGGTAAGCACGCAGGTGGGTGGTTGGATGTCCAACCAATGCCGGCTAACAAAATTATCAAGTGAGTGTTTATCTGAGTGTGTTTGTTTATTTAGTGCCTGGTTTTGTGCGTTAATCGCAACCAAAATCGTCTATCAGTATCAGACGGCAATTAACATGCGCAACGGGCCGCTTATAGATTACTTTTAATACCTGAATGCTTGCCAATTTTCACTTTTTTTTTTGTTTGTTTATTGTTCCATTGAACGACAAGTACTTGAACTTGAATTTACATGCATACATTATATTTGACCGATCGGCAGATTCAACAGGAACTACAAAAACTTGACCAAGTTCAGGCACGTTTCCGAAATATATAATTCGACACGATTTATATGGAATAGGGAAATAGCTTGTGGGTGAGAAGATTATAGGGGGATTGGATTATGTAATCACTAGATAGCTACTATGTAACTATACAATTTTATTTCATTTGTATAGAAAAATATGTCAAGCATTCTAATTGCCAGCTCTCTCCCTCTCCTCAATATAATTGCATGTCTTGGTAATTATATTTGAACCAATTCAACGCCCGTTTTTCACTGCTCAAACATGACAGGTGCACAAACAACAATAACAGAAGCAAAACAAAATCTGTAAAAATGCAACTAAAACAAAACAAAAATCTCACATTTTAGCTAGTAGTACCTTAGTTCATGTTCAAGTTGAACAATTCGCCAAATCATTCAATATGCCGTTGCATGGCCTTTTGCACAGTTTTCCCTTGGCCACTTCAATCGAATGCAATCGAAAACGTATTATTAATTGATGGTTTTCATCCAATGAATTATGATTTTAGCAATATAAAATATCCTATAAACATACTTAACGTTTACATTTGACAACATACTTTAGACAAATTGAACTAGATGAATCATTTAAATTGGAAAGTTAACACCTTTCTAAACCCATTTAAAATACTTTATATCCATCTTATGATTGGATATTGAATTGTAACTATGATTAATTTTTATCACCTTTAATGGAAGATTTAACAATATACATTTCTCACTTAAATATTGACACTAAACCTTAACTAAACCAATAGTTTGTAAGCCTGAGAATAAACACAGTTTATTTGATGCTGAAAAATAAATTTAAAAGTTTTAAACATTTTATTTAATAATAAATTGAAAAACTTAAAATTAAACAATATTCTAAATTGAATAATTTTTTTTTATCTTTTGTACTTTATTTAATATCTGTCTCAGGGACAACGTTAAATGTTGCATCTATGCCTTGACGAGTTAATTGGGTACAATGTTAAGTGTTTATTGAAAAGAAGTTTTATATACATACATACATATATGTATGTATGTATGTATATGTGCTGTTTTATAACATATTTCGGAAGGGTAGATCCAAGGGATGTATCCTGTTCAGTCTTCTCGTGGCAGTGCTATTGTCGAGTAGATTGATGGCGTAGTTGTTTCGGTGATCCAATAATCTAATAAGGTATTTAAAATCCATAAGTCCAGATAGGCTTAATAATGGTTTTATACAAAAGCA
This sequence comes from Drosophila emarginata, assembly GCA_037075365.1. Taxonomy (NCBI): domain Eukaryota; kingdom Metazoa; phylum Arthropoda; class Insecta; order Diptera; family Drosophilidae; genus Drosophila; species Drosophila emarginata. The sequence goes on from JBAMCD010000121.1 coordinate 621,953, forward strand.
ATTTATAACTTAGTCGTAGGCGAGACTTGCTGCCAAGGAGCCATTGCATTTTTCTCTATTTTACATTTAGTTGTTTTGTTGTCGCCTAAATGTGAGATTTCCAGGTTAACCTTCTGTCAAAAGTTATCCCAAAGTACTTAACCTTATCGCTAATTGGTATTATAGTATTTTGGTAAAGGTTATGTGAACTGACTTTTCCGGGTTAACCGCCATATACCATCTTATTAACCAACTACTAAATTTGAAGAATAAAACCTTAAAATATACTAAATAATTATCGAATTTACATAAATGATAAATTTTAAGAAAAATCCATTTAAATATTTATGATATTACATAATAAATTTAAAATTGAAAATTTTCTAATTTGAAGAATGAAACTCTAGAAAATACTTATTAATTTTTGATGTTAAATATAAAGTTTTGTTTTGCTATTATAAATTTCAAACAAATTTAAAATTCTTTAATTAAAAATGATATTTTTTTCTTATGATATATTTATTTCTCTTTTTTGTAATTATTAGAATGTTTAACTTATACATTCTTATTTTATTTATTCTTTTATTTTCCCTTACTGGCAATTTATTTAAAATTAAGATTACAATATAAGATTATCTCTAAATTCTATAGAAAAAATTCTCCTTAATTTCTTTAATGCAAACTGGAAATCACTCAATTTATCATTCAATAAATAAATTTCATATCCTAGAAAAATATATTTTAAAATTTTATATTTATATAAAATTTTCACTGTAATTATTTTAGTAATAACGTTTAACTTAATTACATTTAATAAAAGTTACCAAATATTTTGGATTTTCAAAAACGTGTAAATAATTATGTTTACTCTTAATTTTTAGTCCAATTATCTTTATAAACATAATCATTTTGATGATGATGAACATTGGCCAAATTGGGAATATAGGCTCACACATTTAGCTGGAATAAATTTTTGCATTTAATTGAGATACACATATGTTTATATATAAATATTTGTATATATCCTATTTATCTACGGCTTTAACACTTTTCTAGAGAGATAACTCATTTCGACCAACAGAAATAAAAGGTAACTCCAACTAATTAACAGCTTTAGTAAATTGGTTACTGGTGGTCAATATAGTTTTTTTTAAATAATAATATTAATGTTAATTTGTTTTTGTATTGGTAACCAAAATCTGTTTCAGTTTTGTATCGCATGATAAATATAATACGTATGTAATCTAATTGAATCTATATAGTTAACATATTTGATTTATATTGTGATAATCATTTTAAGACGTGATCTCGAATAAAAACAAAATCATGACAATAAGATTAGTGGGTAACTAAGAACATGTCCATTACCCTTCAAAGTGGATTGTGAAAGTTTTTAATGATATTTTTTTTTTATTTTCTTTTTTTTTTTGCCTAGTTACTATCTCTTTTAAATGTCATGGAAGCTAAAACATGATTATGATTACTTAGTAAAACGGAAATTGCGTCAATACACAACAATTGCACTTGTCACTTCACTTATCTAAACGGGCTAACACAAACTTTATATTATAGTATATTGAAGGCAGATCAAATTGGTTAAACTTTTTCCCTTTGAATTAAAAGCCAAAAAGCAATAAAGTGCTAAATACTTATGAAAACAGAAATTAGATGATTTTTTATTCTATTGATTGGAAAATTTTTGTATTGTAACGATTTCCAGTTAAATATATTGTCTAAAAAAAAGCAAATCACAATCAAATAATTCCAGCAATAACTGGTAAATTGACAAAAACAATAATAATTATTATTTCTCTCGTATGAATTCCATTGAGGCAGTGAGGCATGAACTATGTATGTATGAGAATTTATGCCTGGCTAAGAATTTTTAATCAGTCTACACACACACAGAGTTAGTTGGAATCAAATTGGCTTAATCTTTAGTATAGTTCTAAGTACCTATTAAATGTAGGAGAAAGTAAAAGTGAAAGAGTTTTGTGACATGAATGTCAAGTGATTATGCTGAGGTATGTTAACTATGGAAAAAAAAGAAGTTGCAGGCACACACACACACTCGCACACACGCTCACACATACACTCGCATGCTGGCACGCGGCTTTTAAGTGATCGGTCTCTATTAACCAGTTTGCAGTTACCAATAACCACAGTCAGGGGGATATCCCCTCAAAAAGTATTTGTATTCTCCATATACACAAAACAAAACGACGTCACAAAAAAACAAGCTGTCTACCAATCTCCGCATTGGTGGTCCTAAGATTTCATTAACAAAACAAAAGAAAAAAAAAACGAAACAAACTAATAGCCATAATAAATAAATTAAAAAAAAAAAGAAGGTTTATAAAATTTTCCATTGGCCCATTTTGTTGATATGCAGTATTCTGGTATCATAATGTCAGTTGTCCAATGTCCTATGTTTGAACGCACAAACACTCAAGGTGGCCCTGATGGCTCCACTGGCAAGCCCGTGGTTCAATAATCTAGAGAAGAATCCGATAAGATTTAAAGAACAAAAAAAAAATACATACGGATATTGACAATAACTCACTGAAACGAACTGTCCACGGGCATTACAAGTGTTCGGGATGGCGTACCTTCGCTCAACTTAGCGCCGCAGCGCGACTCAATTCAAGTGGAGTGAAGTCGTTGATGTTGTTTTTTTTGTTGTTTTTACCTGATCGAAACGCTCGGTGGGAGCGTGTTCAAGTGCGCGAGCGCAGAAAGCGCCACCAGGCACCATACAATGAAAAAAAAAATACGTATAAATGGAATCCCCAGCGTCGGCTCAGCGTTCAGTCGGTTCTGGAATTGCTAGCAAAGCGGGCGTTAGAGCGGTAAAATAGTAAAAAGCAAAAAAGAAATGAAAATAAAATAATAATAAATAATAAGCAAAGTCGTTAAAAAAAAGTAACATCAATTTGTATGTTAACATGCTAGCAATTTTACCGTTCGATTCTCTACCTCAAATTTCTATTGCTGGACAATAGGAACGGTGGAAAAAGAAAAGGGCCACGCCATATTAAAGACTTTAGAACTCGTTAAAAAGGCGAAACGATAAATATATAATATAAAATAATTGAAATATATAAAACGTAAACGTGAAAATAATATATAGTAAATAAATCATACAAAATGAGGCTAATTTGCTGTAGAGGTAAAAGTGCCAACTTGGAGACATGGGGAAACAACGGAACATTGGACACCAAAAAGGGTAGCGAGGCGGAATCCGATGGCACATGTAAGTTGTACCACTAAAGCCGTAATTGATAACATCAATAGATTGTATCAGATTGTAGTTAAGTAGACATCTGATAAGCCATGAGTGGGACGTAGCGAAACTCACTTGTGTAAACCCATTCGCGATGCACTCGATCAAAATCAATAATGAAATTTCCATTACATAAGCACACTTGAACACACAACTTTTTAATACCTTGGTAGTATAGATGGATTTAGACAAAATTAAGTTTAGTCATTATATTATTTAACCTTTAGAAATAATCTTTAAATATTTATTAGATTAGATCCTTTTCAACTTCAGGCCACTTAAACTTTATGAATTTAATCAAAGAAAACTTTAAAATTGGCTTTCAAAATTAAAAGAATTGATATCCTTTCTCTATATAGTCAGCAAACGAATTTCAGAAATGTTTTTTTTTTTTTAATTAGAATCAAAACGCTCGATGGAACTTTTAAAACAAAAGTTTTCGAATGAGTCCCTTTAATATTTTGAATTTTTTGATCTAATCTGATATTTCATGATTATAATGATCTGAAGATTAAATTTGAAGAATATTCAAACATTTTTATATAAATATTATATTTTACTGATTATGAAACAAATTCAGTCGTAGAATGGATATCTCAACTAAAGCGAAAATTATTATTGTTTTGTAATAACTATTATTTAGTTAAATTTATAGTGTATTTTTGTTACCTTTTTTAATAAGGACTTTTATAATAGTTTCATCAATTATTTTCAAACGTTGTCAACAAAACTATTTAAATTAAAATCGATTTATTCTTCATTTGGCCCTTTTGAACTTTTACCTGAACTGTGAACTGTAATTATGGAAGTGACTCGCCAAATAATTCGGGTGACTGATCAGCAGAACTTTGATTTAACATATAAAATGTAATACAATTTAATAAATACATAGATACAATGGGCATTTTAATATTTATAAAGTCATAATCGATATTTACGGTAAAATGGACATATTTTCGAAATATATATGTAATAGAAGCCCATTTTATTAAAGTGAGTTCTGTTAAATTCAAGCATTATAGCATTAATTATGATTGGTTTATGTTTGCAAATCATTCAACTTTGTTTTTTAGATGGCTTTATTATTGTGTGAGCGAAATCCATTTTTGTTTTTATAAAGTTGTAAATTGTGAAACTTTATTTAGTTTTACTTACTTATATTGAATTCGAAAATTTTCATTGTTTTATACTTTGCAATTTGAACTTTATCATAAAAATTTGTTCCATTTTTAAATATTGTTCCATTTATTTTAAATATGATATAGTTTTTGGTAAGCAAGCCTCCTTGCTCAATCTATTAATTAATGTAGAAATGAATTAAAAATTTTTATATATTTACAAATAGAAATACTAAAAAAAGAGTTTCAAAGTTATTTTATAATTGAAAAGTGAAAATCTTTTTCTAATAGTTATTTATTCAAGTGTGATAAAAATCTTAAATTTGTTTCGCTTTTTAAAATGATTTTTTTTTCTTAAACCGTAACGTTACTAATTTTATTTGCGGTTAACATTTACTTTTTAAAATATCTACGGGATAATATTAGTATAACATGTTTTTGATTGATTAGCCATATTTTTGTATAGCCGTTAGGGCAATTATTTGGCTAAAATACTTTGCTTATGGATAACTTAACGATCATTTTGTCTGGCCGTAACCAGATTTATTTTTAAATGAATTGTGAAAGTAATTACTCAAACACAGACTTACTTTGTTTAAACAAAATATTGTTTGTTTGTGTGTGTGTGTATCATTTTAGCGTGTGCCACACACATTCCAATTTGTTGTTTATTTTTTTGAAGATATTCATTATGGTTCAATTAGGTTTATATATTTATTTTAATTATTAGTTGAGCAATGCTAAATGATAGACAGAAACTGACCTGTACCTGGGGCACAGATATTGACGCCTGTCAGCACACACACACACACAGACACACACACATAGATAGACAGACAGGAAGCTAGCAATGGCGCTGCTGTTGCACTTGCAACTGGCCGTAAATTCAAATTCGAATATAAATTGAAATTCATCGTCAAAGTTTAGTTCATATGCAAATTTTCTGGCAAACAGAGTTTGTTTGTTTGTCTGGCCATAAATAGTAGATAGGGGGCTATAGGCGAGTAAATGGGGGGGTAAATTGTTAACAAATAATATAACAGGCAGCTTCAACTGTTTAACCGACAGGCAGTCTAAAACATAACGAATGAAGCACTCTCTCAAATGAAATCCAGTTTAGTACCGGCGACTAATGAGCAATGCACACAGATACTAACTTACACACACACACACACATACAAATAAACCGTTTGAGATTCCAGCTATAGATACGTTCTTCTGAACAATTAGAGCTGGGTTAATTTAGCGCTAAAGGGGTGAGGAGGGGTGAGCAGGTGTTGGGGTAGGGGGTAGAGAAAGTTGCATATATGGCTAAAACATAAATCTCACATAGTTCGTTTACAAGTTGTCGATTATGTTCCTGCTTTGACTTAAAACTTATATCAAAAGTAAAAATGTCTCATTACAAGGGCCTGGAGCACCTGTTTGTTCGACTGTTTATAATTCATTCTTAATTTAGTGACACTTTATTAACCGCAAATTTTAAGAGCAAGTTAAAAATATAAATATATATGTGTGAATATATCTTCCGACAGAACATAAATAACTCATGGAATTTCACAAAAAAAATAAAAAATAAAAAAAATATTTAAATTTTTTGCAAGGTAGGCGGGCGGCGGCACTACACATGGCGCCTAACTGACATTATATTTATGTTTGACACTCCAGCCATATTCCAGGCCACCAAGTTCACAACGTCACAGCTACCGCATTGATCACAGATCACGGATCACTAATCACAAATCATAAAAACTTGCTACACGAGTTTAGTTAACTAAGGTTTTCATTTCTCGCGATGGCCGTACACATCACCGAAATATTGTATATTGGAAACATGGCCAAAGAGCATGATAAGCGCCAACACTCACATTCGCACACATAAACAAACACACACTTGATTGGTGACACAGATTTGTGCCACTTGTTGTGGTTGGAGCATCTACATTGGAATTGTCTAATGATAACTATTGACGGTTTGGTCTTATCTTTATCTATTGAAGTGTGGCTACGTAGGGACATTTCAAAGTCGTTCCAAATACCCTGTTTACTTTCATTAAGTTATTGCTTATATATGACGTAGATTAAATGGACAAGTACTGGGAACCTCCCACATGAACCAATCTTATCTAGCGTTAGGCTTTTGGTGACTTTCATTCATCATTTTCGTTTAGTGTGGGAATGATTTGATTGCAATTTGAATTTCAATTATAAATATTTTTTTTCTTTAATTGCCTTTTAATTGTTTGCACTTTGTGGTTGACTTGGTTCTTGCCAATTCAAGTTCGTTATAGCGCAGGCGTACCGTACACAGAAGCTTTAACTAAGAAAGCTTTCGTACATGAAAGCTTTTAATGCATTGACCGACAGCATTGCCAGACCAAAAAAGAAACTGTTAAATGGCATTCAAATATTCAAGTTCAAAGCTAACGGCTAAATAAAAACAATTTAAATAGCAATAAATTAATAAGATTAATATGCAACAACATATATAAATCATTTTAAAGTCGATCATATAACGATAACAATAAACTAAATGGTCAAGTGTAAATGTGTAACACTTACTCGACCCCCTTTAACCAGGTCCGAATTTTGTTAGCTTTAGCCTTGTTTTATATTACCTAAGCGTCAACTGAGGCAGAGCGGAAAACTGTAGCATCAAGATTGTAATTGAGATTTCTTACCTTTAAGATGAATGCTCTATCAAATATCCATCAGTTAGTGCACTGGCGCCCAACAGAACGGTTGTGCAACGTTTTAAGAATTATAATTACATTTTTAATTTACAAAACGTTTTATTTAACAAGTAGAAACTATGGTGAATTCGGTGAAAAATCGACGTTTTGAAGATGAAGGTGTGTTGAACTCAAAGAAACTGTAGATTTAAGTGATCCTTTAATTTGGTATATTTTTATTTAGAAGGAAAAGTTTTGAAGTGTTTGAATTTGCATTTAAATAAAATTTCTTCAGAACAAGAAACTCTAGATCATTGTTTTAAAGAATATCTTTATTTGTTGTTTATGGAATTTATTTAAATAAAAGAAAATCAAAAAAGAGATCAGGAAAAGCTTTAGTGTCGTGACATGAAAAGAAACGACGGAAATGTTTAAGCGTCGTGACACGAGAGAAAACATCTAAAAGATCAGAAGACTAAGACACTCTTCAAGCCGCTTTAACTTAGATTTAGATGACATTCCAAAAACATAAGAAAAGTTCAATAAAATCTGAGAATAAAAGGATGACTAGGTACCTTTTTAATTCCCTTAATTTGTCCACCAAAAAGTTCTATTTAAGCTTGAATTGCCTTAAAAATCCATATAGAAAGATATTTTACCATATTTCTTTGATTTTTAGGCCAAGTGTTTTGTTTATCTTATAAGATAAGATGCCATACAAAAAAAGACGAGCCCCCTTTTGCATTTTTATTTTAAATGTGTGAAAAATTCTAATCCTTGTAATATAAACATATATTACAATTACTGCAATGATAATTTGCATTCGGAAGCAGTTTAAACTAAATTATAATTACATTATTTAAAACGTAATTAGTAAAACTCTAACTTTTACAATAAGTCAACAAATTGCAACTGTAGATGAAAGAGTTGATTATGACATCAGAGTTTGATTACAATTAGTTTTAGTTTTTCTTCTTTTTTTTTTGGCGCCAGTTTGGGGACAAGAGACTGAGATAAAACAGCAACAAAAAAATAAATAAAAGGGAGACACTCATTATGGAAATTTTTTTTCCCAACCCATTAGCTAAGTAGCCCAAAACAAATAAATGCTAATCTGCTAGAATCTGTCGCCAGATAAGGGATGATAAATTTTATTTAATTTACAGTTCTCATGTATAACATCACTGTAAAAAGGTGGCCAAGTGACGCTACTGGTAGTGTCGCGAGAGTCTTAAGCAATTTATGACTGGCAATTCAGTTAAGGGGGCTGGTTTTGTTATGGCACCAATCAAAAAAAAAAAAAAGTCTGTCCGACGGCACTACACGCTTACGACCTACAGCTGACCTACATGTATAGTGAGGAAATCTGATAGAGAGAGATTGCTAATCATACGGTGATTACCGAATATAACTGAAAATAGAAGCGTCAGTTAATGATTAAACAATCAATATAAACATATACATATATATTATGTATACCTAAGATTACATTATTTTACCTAACAAATTATTCTTTATGTCTTTGTAGCATCCGGTCTGGGAGTACGTCATTTTCAGGCCTTCCTTCTATTCTGTGGCCTAACAGTGGCTTATGCTTCGCGTGTTAATCTCTCAGTGGCTGTGGTGGCCATGACAGATGGCAAATCTGTTAATCCTGATTTTCCAGTAAGTATGCAGCAAAGGAACAAACGAGAATTTGTAAAATTTATTTGGAAAACCTTTGACCTTTGCAGGAATACGATTGGTCGGAGAAAACGAAATCCCTCCTTTTAAGTAGTTTCTTTTGGGGCTATGTCATCACTCAAGTGCCAGCTGGTCAATTGGCAAGAAAATTTGGTGGTAAAGTCACACTATTGACTGGCCTATCCATTTGCTCGATACTGAATATATTGACGCCTCTATTTGCCGATATTGGTGGCTGGCAATTGGTTTGTGCCCTGCGAGTGGTTGAAGGATTATGTCAGGGATTCGTGTTCCCATCTGTTCATACGATATTATCGGCTTGGGCTCCACCAAAGGAACGTACAACATTGGGCACATTCACCTATGTGGGCAATCAATTTGGCACCATTATTATGATGGCCACTAGTGGTCTCTTAGCTGCATCTTCGGCTGGTTGGCCAAGCATATTCTATGTCTCTGGAGGAATTGGTTGTGTCTGGGCTATTGCCTACTATTTCTGGGGAGCCAGTTCACCGGCTCAATGTAAACAAATCTCACAAGAGGAATTAAAATTGATTGAATTGGGACAGGCTGCAGAATTAAGTGTTGAACAAGAGGAATCCAAGGAAAAATTGCCCACACCATGGTTGGCAATCTTTACATCGGTACCCTTCCTGGTCTTGATAGTCGCACATAGTACATTCAATTGGGGCTTTTGGACATTGCTAACGGAAATTCCTAGCTATATGAAGAATATCCTTGGCAAGGATATTAAATCAAATGCCTTACTCTCAGCCCTGCCATATTTCTGCATGTTCTGCATGTCATTTGTCTTCTCGGCCATCTCGGATCTATTGAACAAACGCAATTGTATCTCAACGGTGACAAGTCGAAAGCTCTTCAATTCGATTGGTATATGGATACCCATGGTCACATTGCTGGGATTGGCCTATGTAAATACTGATGAGAGCACAACAGCTATCGTCCTTCTCTGTTTCACTGTGGGCATGAATGGCTCTTGCTATTTGGGCTATCAAATGAATCATATTGATTTATCACCCAATTTCGCTGGCGTTCTGATGGGCATCACCAATTGTGTTGCGAATATAATGAGTATTATTGCCCCACTTTTGGTTGGATTCATTGTTACAAATGAGGTAAGTTCATTGACTCTAAATTTAACTACTCTAAAATAATACTAACTTAATGGTTATTCCTTTTTTATAGCACGATCCCGATCAGTGGCGCATTGTTTTCTTCATTGCTGCCGGCATTTATCTGGTGGGCAATGGACTCTTTGTCATCTTTGGCAAAGCTAATGTTCAACCTTGGAATGATCCACCACAGCAACCTCGCCGCAACTCTACTCCCCAAGTCGAGTCGCAAAACTAAACTGAATTTAATGGCTCAGAGTGAAAGAGAGAGATAGAGAAAAAAAACTAGTCATCTAGTTCCCTTTTGACCAACTTAACTCAATTGCAATTTGATGCCAATGTATTCTTAACATTGTGTTCCCCTTTCCTTTTCCCAATGTAAATGTGTTTTTGTAAATTGTATTCCATTGTAGATTAAGTTTAGTTTAGTATTTAGTTTTAAGGCCTTGTTGCATATATGTATAAAAGTTTAAAAAAAAAAAAAACAAAAACAATAATAAGATATATGAAAAAACCACAAAATTTGTCTATGGGAAAGATTTGTGTATGTAAAAATTCAGTTGAACATTTATTTAACCCCAAATCAATTTGGAAATGGAGGTCTATAATTAATTCTGGAATAGAATGGAAGTGCTTCACTTTTTGTGATCTCTTATTTTGATTTTGGACATGATTTTGCATTTTTAAAACAGGTATAAATATTTAATATGTATAAAGAATAATTAATAGGGCATATATCTATATATATTAATTCCGCGAAAAGAAGAAACTTTTTAAACATATTAGACGAAAAAGTTTTGACTAAAATTTTAAAGATAATTTTAATGCAAAGTTTTTTGGTCAAAGCTATATTATTATTTATTTTGGAGTCTGGTTGTTGTCAATATTTTAAAATTTTATATCCAAGGTCAGTTTTTTAGGCAGATTTTTCACCAGAGCCATCGGGGAGCCATCTATAAGATAATTCTTTATTAATTACAGGTAAAATCTTATACAATACTTTCAGTTATACCAATTACTTGATTTATTGTAATAAATACTAAATTACTTAATATGTCAATTATTTATGTTAACTGTTAATCATATTTTTATGCTCTTGTTCTACTTTACATGTCTTCAATCAAATGTTAATCTTTTTTTGGACTTCACGAAGAAGAGAGTTAGCATCGAGAGAGAACGACGGAAATAAGACGTTCAAAAAAAGTCAATTAATTAAATGATCAACGACGAATGAAACTAAAAACGACGAATTAATAATTTCTTACTTTGTATTCTTTAAACATTCATTAAACTTCTAAATAAACTATATTCCGACAAATATAACATATTTTTAACTCAAACCTTAAGCTTAATTTGCACTCAAAGAATTCTTTGATTTTGTTAAAAATTTTGATTAGTTTAATTTAACTTTGATATAAATAATACATACATTAAGGTCAAGTCTATAGGTCATGTCTATAACTGACAAAAAATACTAAGATATATATAATATGTTAAGAAGAAAGCATATGCCCATTATAATTTTTTTTAATTTATATATCTTTTTATTTGCATCAACGCGGCTGAAAAATCCAAACAAAATTGGATAATTTTAACATAATTAAAAACGTTTAAGCTATTGTTGAACAATATCACATACGCAAAGTGTGATAGACAGGCTAATGATAAAAAGGATAATGATGATTCGTGTAATGATATTGATAATAAGAACAGTTACTATTTAATACCACAACTACAAAAACTAACAATAAATAACCAAAATTAATAAATTTTATTTAAAATTTAAGCGTTTTAAGAAATGTTAATTTAATATAAAATTAATTGAAAGTTCTTATGGTTAGGCATTGAAATTTTTTGTTTATGGTCCACTCTAATACATTGTTACGTGTTTGTTGCATATTAAGTAATAAATTTCGTATACGCTATAAAGATTCCGCAAGGTTGCCAGAGTGCTCAGTCCAGCCTAAAAGTATGCAATGCAAAAATGCAATAGGGAAACTGTTTTATTTTACTTCAATATTATATTGGATTGGTTCTTTAAAGATTATTGTTTTAAATTTTGAATGAAAACAAAAAGCATCAAAGTATAAAATTACTATAAAATATATGTAATAGTAAATATCTTAATGTAACAGTATAATGTACTTAAACACCATTGCAAGAAAAATGTTTGTGTCAGATTCAGTAAATAAGATTTTTGTGTTGATTTCATTATTAATTGTAATGCAATTTTGCACAAAAGTGGTTTACTTTCTGATTACATATGTATATGTATATGATTTAATTAAATTTCAATGCCATACCATTCTATATAAATATATTAATACAGTCAAGGCTAGTTGTCTTAATCTTTGGGAATTTTTTCACTTAACTACCGCCATTTGTTACACACGTGAACCTAGTTAAATGTAGTAGCTGACACAAATAAATTGCAATTACTTAAATCTCTTCTAATAAAAGAAACTTTTTACAGTAATAAAATAATAATACTAATACAGTGTATTGTGCACATTTTATGGTTTTGAACTTGTTGGCAGTTAGAAGTTTGCTACCAACCGACCACATGGCAAACAGTCGAGACTCGAGCTTGGTGATAAGGAGAATTTAAATATTCTAAAGCACGCGATGTCGTTAGCAACGAGACCGGACTTTATATGAATATTTATGTATATGTATGTAAATGTATATGTATGTATGCTTGGCAAGCATTTTGAACTATAAAACACAATTCCAATGGAATTTTCATTATTTTGCTGAATAAGTATTTTAAATTCAATCTCGTGCCAAGAATGTTATCATTATTGTCTGAGATTGAAAGTGAGCTGATGATGGCAAAAGGATAATAAAATTTCAGTAAAATTTCCCTCCACACGCAATTGTAGATAATAAACCTATATACATATATTTATATATACACGTATGTATATTTATATATTCATATATATATTTATGTATATATGTATATATATTAAAAGTAAGACAAACAATCACAAGAGGCTAACGATAACGAAATCCATTAAATACGAATTTTAAAGCATTTATTTATATGACTTTAATCAAGTGTGAGAAGAAAGGGAAAGACGCGAGGAGCGAAAAAAAAGATGTTATCATAAGTCCAGCTACTTGTCATATCAGCTCACCAGCAAGTCGTTATACCCTCTAGTGATAGAGTAAAAGGGTATATCGAGATTATTTAAAGATATCAGTTGTTTATAAAAAATGAAATTAAAGAAAAAATCTGTCGATCAGAGTTTTTCATGTTTTCCCAAAGCTGTGTACCAGTTCAAAAAAAATTATTTTGCAAATGTGGTTTATGGTTCCAAAGTCCAAATTCCCCGGGAGAAACAGATAATTATTCATTTTTGATTAAGTAACAATATAAACGTGATTTAAAGCGATTGTGTACAAATGTATATAGAAACTTAACGACACGACACGAGGATGTTATGAAATAAAAAACGTAACTTTTTCTTAAAAGTGACATGTTATTTTCCCTTTTTATATAGTATTTTACACTAAATAATATTTACATAAGTAGAATACGTTTGATCTTAACAACAAAGTGGAGCAACATAAACAGCTCGCTAAAAAGAAGGGCTGGTCAGCAACATGTGTATGTACATATATTACGCCTAGTTGGTATCGGCAAGTCGTCACTTATATTATTTTTGTTGTATTCTTGTTTTTAGTTTCGGTCAGCTATAATTAAGAGAGGCACTGCTTAGTCGGCAGATGGAATACTCGATTTCAAATGATAACTGATTTTTAAGTGCGTGATTGTCTGCCGACTCAATATGAATCGACAGTTTTTTATTTCTCTTCTTTTTGTTGCTCCCTCCACAGTGGTGAAATCGTGAGTAACAGGTGACCCCCCGTTACCCTGTATTCTCCTCTTCCATTCTTACTCTCCAGGGTTTTACGTCAGCTGGCGGCAGGCGTAAAACTCTGTTCAAAAATGACAATTTCGTTCACACAAATACAGATAAACTTCTACATATACATACATACATACATATATACATTTTGCAATATCATTTTGTGACTCGCTTGACAGCATTGAACACTTGCTTATCACGTGAACGGGCAAGTCGATGGGGACATCGTGTGCGAGTAAGAAACGTGATCAAAGATCAACAAGAGAACGTGAGAGAGTGTCTGGGAGAGAGCGAGAGCGTACATCAGAGCAAGAGCGTGGTAGCTGTGGGTGGGAGGGGGTATATAAAATGCAAAATGGCAACACAATTAACACAAAGTGGCGCCTCAATTCAGTTGGCTGCTCTTGACTTTGAGCTCTCTCTCGCTCTCCCACAGAGTTCCTCTCTGCATTCCACTCTCTGTGCCCCCATATGCACTCTCGTTCTCTCTCTTTCTCCGTGTTGTGTGTTGTGTTGGGGCCGGTTGAGGCCCGTGCTCTGGCTAAGGTTATCGCAAAATAATTTTTGCAAAAAAAAGGAAAAGAAAAGAACTCAATGGGTATTTGTTGTTTATTTTATTATTTTCTGTTTGATTATACAAATTCTCTCATTCTTGTTCTTTGTCTCCCATTTGTGAATGATAATCAATTGTTAATAACTATTTCACAATTTAACTTGTCATTTAGTTACTTTTTACCATTTTTTTTTGCCTAGTCATTGGCACTAGTTCTGTGAATTACGCTTTAGACGTAAGACAGATAAAATGTACTTTGGCTAAATGATGTCACAGGCGAAATTATAAATCAAAAGCATGGCATTTAACCAAACGGAATGATAAGATTTACAGAACGGATTTTCACGTTTAGAAATGAGATAAGATTCTGCAGGGGAAATGCGTCCGAAATTTGTTCAGTGACTAAGTTTAATGCACGTTTAGCGGAAATCGTTTGGCTTTAACGTTCAGAGATCACGAGTTCCCACATCAAGGAATCACTAAAAGAAATTTTATAAATACCCTTTTTGCATACGAGTTGCATGAACGGAAACCAGAGGTTGACATTGATTGAAATAATATTTGGATTGCATTAGCCTTCAAAAGGTGTATTATTGGTGCTTATTTTTGAGCGATGGAAGTGCTCCCAAATGTTTTCAGCTTACAACGATCGGCTCGACGCTTAATAAATTAACTTAATAATTCAAGCAAAGTTCCGCTCAATTACCTTTACTCTAAATCTAAGTTTCTGGAGTTTTTCAATGTAGAAAATGTATTGGAAACTTTAAAAAACTATCAATAAATTAAGCTTAAAAATAATGATTCACAAATGCCTCTAAATATGTACATATGTACATATATACTAAAATATTTCTATAATAATAAGATACATTATAAGTACATTATTTTAGATATCTTGCAATATGGAAATAAAGGTAAAAATAATACATATATTACTTTGGTTTCAATGTTCAGATGTTCGATCTAGTCACAGCTATTAGATTCAAATCATATCTCTCATAGAGTCTAACTTGGTTATATTTTCACAATTTTTTTAAAAGATCATTAAGTGGTTTATATTTTATTATTTCTAGAATATTTTATTTATTAATTTCAAGAAGTTGTAAAAATTCACTCAAAGATTCAATGGCAATTAAATGATAAGATTGCAAATAAAGAGGAATAAAGATATCTTCTTGGCAATTTGTCTGAAATTTGATTGTTTTATAACATTACAAATATTTAGTATATATAAAGACATTTAACTTTAAATTTTTCTACCCAACTTGATATCACATTATGATTGTGGAAAAGTAACTTTTTATTTTTTTCACATTGTATTTGATATCCTTCTAGAACAAACAAAATTATTTAATATTAAACAATACAAAATTTGTTTTTTTTATTAAAATATTTTTACCGCAAAACTTCCTTTAGTAACCACATAAAGTAATAAAACAATTTTACAACTGTAAAGAAATTAGAAGGGTATTTAATGGGTCTAATTTAAATATTTTGAGCTAACTTTTTCACTTGGTTTACAGGGTACCACAACGGTGTATCCACATCAGATTTCTCTTTTTTATTTTGAGAAAAATACAAAAGTTAAGTGGCAAATATATATATTTATATGTATGAATATATTTGTTTTATACATATATATTCTATTTTCAGATCTCAAAACACCCACATCAACCAGTTAGAACAGAAAAGTTTTCCCTCTCAATAAAATTACATAGTCAAGCTGCAATGCACTGAGCGAAAAATATATGTATGTCTAAAGGGCGAAACAATACTCAAATTATGAGAAAGATATAATTTATTTCTTATTTAATTCTGTGTTTGTATCAAATTATTCAGTAGGGAAACAAATTAATATTGCAATAAATATTGATATGTTAGTTTTTTATTTTTGTTATTTGCAAATGTTAAAAATAATTCAAACATTTTTAAAAATTGTCGAAGCAAAAATACTGTAAGAAACTTTTTAACAAATTTATATTTCATCGCATTAATATTCTATAATTAGTATAAATTAAATTATATATTTATATATTATATAGTCAAATTAGTAAACATTTATATATTTTTTATTAAATTTAATCAAATTATAATACTATAAAAAATTAATTAAGTTTGTTTCTCATTAACACATAAATCAAAGTTGAAGATGTTAATCTACTAAAACAATTTTCTTTTAAAAATAGTTTGAATATATTGTATGTTTTTTATATATATTAAATATATCTTTAAATGATTAGATTTCGATGAAATTTTTCTCTTGGTGTGCCAATTAAAATGATTTTTTCTTTTCATTTCATTCAGTATTTGAGTGTCTTTGACAAGTTGCCAGCTGATTGACCTACAGACCTCTGATACCCTCTTCCCTTACGATGCCTTGGCTTACCTACCCCTCAGCCTTGCTATACTCTCAGATGGTAACTCTAATTGGCCATGCTAAGAAAAAGGTGTTAACTGAAAATTGACAAGTCTAAAGTTATGCGACACGCCCACAATTTGTACAAAAAAGGAAAAAAAGAAGAAACAAGCATAATTGTTTTGTCACACACGATAAAATTTCCATTTCGATGCTGATCGATATTGATATGGGGTAACAATTGAACAATAATTCTATTGATTGGGTACAATTCAATTATGATTCCATTTGGTTAGACAAATTTACGCTAAGAATTTGCACAGACATTGAACTTGATGCCTGTAATGAGGCATTTGTATAATCATTTAGATATGCATAAATATAAAAATAAAATTGGAATGTTTACTCACACGCTTTGTTTAAAACATTTACATAAAGCATCAAAATGGGGCGGCGCCTCCTCACCTCAAACAATGCCCCATGGCTCCAGGAGTCGGAAGCGGATTAACATTGGAAAAACACCAAAAGAACAAAATAAAAATGTCCAAAAGGAACTTTATGGTGACAGTCACACATCTGTACCATTTATTATATATAATATTTGATTTTGCCACAAGGCGAATGCAATTAGAACAAATTTATATGGAACTAAACATTTATAGTAGATAAATTTGTTACACAAGGCGTATACGTAATGAAGTAAATAAACGTTGTTTTTTTTCGCCTGAGTAATTTACATCTTCTAAATTATTTTTTATATCAATTTTTACATATGGAAACAAGTTGCATTCTAATTAGCCTTAAGGTAAGGTGTGCCTCTTCATATCAATCCCCGGTCACAACCCTCTCCCTACACCCCTCTAACTGCCAGAGCAGATAATTTGTACAATTCTCACACTGTTTCTCTTTTTTTTTTTGTTTCTCTGACGTCAAAAGACCTGTAGAGGAATGGAATGATGGAGAAGATCACCAGTGTGCCATTTGTCAAATGTCGCCCGCTGGATGAAAATATTTTTGATAAGCATTTACTGGGTAATTCGCTATACTGAAGTGGGCGTGACGCACTCCTATTGATTAGATTTGATTACAAAATTGGACTGAATTTACCCTCGAAAAAGAAAAAAAAAAAATAAATAAAAACTGAAATCATATACACCGAATGACTTCTCAAATGACATGTAGATAGATAAATAGCTGTACTTAAAATCGTCTATTAGATAATACACTTGTATTACTCTATTTTCGTATGTTCGATTTCTAATAATAATCCATATAAATGTTCTTTTTAAATTGACAATTAATAATTTACAGGCAATTGATAACCATTCCAATATTGCATTCATGTCACTCCATCAACTTTTAAAAATGTCCTTTTTGAATTGACAGTTAATAATTTATTGATAAGGAAGTTATGGATTAAGTTGGATTCAAAAATTGAAATACCCAAAGTGTTATTGGTTTTAATTGAATGTTTAATCAAAATCCTGGTACTTTGTTAACAAATGTTAAGACCTCAGACTGATAAGTGTCGCGAGATTTGGTTGCTTTTGATTTGTTTTTTTTTTCTATTTTTGTCAAATTATAGGCGAACGTGCCAACAAAACGTGTGTCGAAATGGGGCCTTATCAGGTACATACATATGTGTCTATATAAGAACTGACACTGCAGTTCTATCAAATCTACCGACCCCGATCTCCCCTTCACATGGCAATCTTTAACGCCTGTCCCAAATGATTACCGAAATATTTACTCTTGAGGCCTTCCCCTATCTCTACACTTCTCCTTTTTTCCTATAATTATAATTCATATAATATGTTTTGTTCAATTTGTCGGAATCAGAATGAATTTGCACCGCAATTCGATGGTTAAGGTTTGGGCGGGAGGGGGCTCGACATTAAATTCAAAGTCTGAAATATGCCGCACTGATAAGCATAAATAATTTGTTTAAAACATTGCTTTTTGAACAAATATAAATACGTTTATTATTGATAACCAATATGAAGAAAAATACTTAAGGAATCGCTGGAAAACCAAAACAAAACAACTTGGATAAGAGAACTAATTAATTTTCGATAAAAATCATGTCAGTTAGAAAGGAAATTGCATGACATAGAAATGAGTTATGTAAGATCATGATCGTGATAATAATACAGTTGTCTGTCGATCAATCCAAATGATATATACATACATATATGTATGTATGTACTATAGTTTAAGATGTAATGTAAAGGAAGTAAATATTTCGTTTCTATCAGTGTAAAGATGACCTCGACTCAGGCTCAGACTCTTGGCTTCTCTTATCAGTGGAAATTAATGGTTTGGAAATGGCTGTAAACGGAGTAGACAATAGAAGAGATCTGTACATACATACATACATATGTACATACATACATGCATACATATGCACATACATATGTACATACATGGATAATGTGGTGAACCCGACGTGAGTTCATGCTTAAAATTTTAAATGCATTTTCGACTTTCAATCAAGTCTATACTAGATGTATCTGCATTTTAAAGAGAAAGAGAGTTCTCTCTCTCTCTCTCAGTTGAGGAAGTTCGAATAACGAGAGAACTGTGACTAATTTTACAATACCAAAATTTATGTATTACAACCGAAATGTAAAAAAAAAATGACTACAAAAATAAAATACTCAGAAATAATGCATAGTGAGGAGTAGGTAGATTGTGTAGAGGGGTGGGTGTCAGTAACGGAGAGGTGAAACAAGCAAATTGATAACTCATTGATGGGAGAGTATGTTGGGCGCGAGTATTAGTGAAGTGTTGGTGTTGTTTACATATTGACATTCGCCGGCCACAACCGCATTCAGAGAGTGTGAGAGAGAGATAGCAATGCAAGGCAGAGAGCAGCACACACACACAAACACACTGTGAATGTATCTGTGGCCTGCCTGCGTGTTCAGTTTTACTGATAATAACACGAAAATGGAATTCACGCGATACACATGTGTGTGCTATGCCGCGTTACTCTCTCACTTACTCACTCACACACATTATTTTATCTCTTGCCCGTCTCTAGTCCGCCCGTCCGTCCGTCACGATCTTTATTTATAAAAGAATCGCCAGCCGTTAGCCATTGAAGCAGTCGCAAACGCTTGCTAGAATCAACCGTACACCGTACAGTTAAAACCGTCTGGTTTGTCGTCGTCCTACCAAACAAAATAATAAAAAAGCAACCTATACCAACGGAAAAAGATAGAAAAAGTTGAGTGTGTGCCTGGTTATTTTTTTGGGAAACGTGTGCTCAACTTTCAAAAAAAGAGTTTTATCCGTGATAATTTGTTCAAAAACCGACACGCACATGTGCTTTCAAATAGTTAGATGAAGGGGAACCGGTAAATGAAACACGTTGTCCGAAATATTTCCAGTGTTAATTTCATAATCGACAAAAGACAGAGAGAGAGAGATAGTGAGAATTTCTTAAAGATCTTCTCTGTAAAAAAGTCAATTAAACGATTTAATTAAATAATTACCCGCGCCGCACACATGACCACCACTCTGAACATGGTGAAGACTGGGAAATACGCCAATGGTAAGTAGGATCAAATAATTGACTATTTGATTTGGGATGCACGTGTCTTATATAAGCCTCGCCTTGAATCGGATCTCAATTCTGATCCGAGTTGATGTTTCTGTTGCAATTGTTGTTGTTGTTATTGTGGTTGTGTGCCGGAAACAAGTTGCCGATAGCGAGAATTTCAGAATTTTATTTATAAAAATGCCATATAAAGCGAGTGAGTTAAATTATAATTGCCAGCAAAGTTGGGAAACAAAAAAACGGCATTAAAAACATAATATGTATCTAACAGATGCATATGCATGCGTTGGCATTAAATTTTAACGCTGGCGACCTCCACTGCAGCTGCATCGCTGCACACTGACAGTCCAAGAGAATATTCAACAACTTTAAAAAAAAAAATAAATCTTTATATATGTACGTATGTATGTACATATGTATGTAATATTTACTCAACGACTAGTTGAATTACTTTTGAGATTTGAGATTGTTTTTAGCACTTTTCTCACGAGAATGATAAAAATAAACAGAAGAAATTAAATAAAATAAAATTGAATGGAATAGAATGAAAAAAGTATAGAATAGAATATATAATAGAGATAATCGAAAGCAGACAGCAGTATTTCTTATTTCATACTCTTTGTTTTTGTCGCCTCCGACAATGCGCCCTCGTGATCTGCACCGCGCCCCCTTTTCCATTAGCTGAAAAGCGTGTGCCAATGAAAAACTGAGAAACAAAAAAAATTTAAATATAGTAGATCGGACATATAACTTTGCTTGAGTTATTGCGTGTGTGTTTAAGTTTATATACAGAACGAACATACGGCAAAAAAAAAAAAAAAGAAAATGTCTTTGTTATAAATCCAGAGGTTAAATCAGCCTTTTACAATGTTTTTTCAAGTTACACGCACTCCCTGAATGTGGATGGCAGCCCTTGTATCATTTTTGAAATACTAAAATCGGAGGGGCCTGTAATAATTACTTCCTATCTTATCAAGTGAACAGACTTGTCGCTAGTATGTATATAGTCTAGTATGTATAAATACATATGTACATATGTACATACATACATATATGTATCAATCTATAGAAAAGCTATTGTTCATATTATTGTTGGTGCTTTTGGTGTTATTTTCCATTCCCCACATTTTTATCGGACAGAGATCATTATATTATAACCGTGCAGTTAACCGTTAGGTTGGTAGGTAGGTTATCTCAACAAGTTTGATTTTTTGTTATGTCCTTTAATAAAAAGAAACAAACGCAACAAACCAAAAGTACAGTCAGTCCGTCAGTCAGTGAGCAATTAATCAAAATGGCAAAAGCGAAAACTTATATTTTTTTATAGAATCCCCCTAATAAATGCTGATTGATTGATATTGCGCGAAATATATAAGGAGCGCAAGCAATCTTAATTGCTGTGAATTGAATTTTGGAAATCCAAAAAAAGAATAAAAATAATGAACGGCTGGGCAATAAACTATGCCACGAGACATGAGACAAGGCTCTCCACTAACCACTTACCGTCATTATAAAACACACTGCACAGAATTTGGGCATCATATTTGGTTTCCCTCTATCTTGGCCATAAATTTGTCTGGGTTACAGTTATGGCTGTCTTCATTTGCTCATTGTGGAGCTTTATACACTCCTAAAAGTCCCAGCACATTGCGTAAATATAAATCTAAAAACGTGTCAGATAAAGCGTTCAAGTCTCACACGACCAACACCAACGCCAAACGGCACGATAAAAGTGTGATTCAGTTCAATAAACAGAGAGTTTGATCTAAAAAAAAGAGAGCGAGAGAGAGAGAGAGAATCGAATGAGTAACAAATAGCGAGAAACTTCTCGTGCTCCATCTAAAATTTGGTGTTCATCAAAAGTCATAAAGTTCAGATTAGTTTAGTTTTGAAATTACGTCACAAGAGCTATGTAGTTATTTTTTTGTTTTTTTGGACTCTGTAAATTATAGAAATTACTTAATTACTTAGTTCAATAGACCCCAACGAAACGCCTGCCAAGGCCGACAACCACCCAACAAGGTTTTAGTTTGTTTTCTTTCGCAACATAAACTTTGCTTTAATTGGTGCGAATTGAGAACTACATACATACGTACATACAAATGTATGTCCATTTATGTAGAGTTTTTAATTCTTGATGGTTTAAAAATAGCCAAAGAAAAAAAATCCCCGTTTTAAGGAAAAACGCAATGACCACTGGTCGCATTGGCGTCATCACGTGAGGGTCGGCCGATCGTGGTTCTCTACAAACAGGTAGTGCGGCTGCTGCTGAATGCAAGCGTGTACAGCACCGTCAGAGGACTTCAGTAATTTGCAGCAGAGTGGGCGGGTGTATGTCTCTGTCTTCTCTCTTAACATGTG
This sequence comes from Drosophila emarginata, assembly GCA_037075365.1. Classification (NCBI taxonomy): domain Eukaryota; kingdom Metazoa; phylum Arthropoda; class Insecta; order Diptera; family Drosophilidae; genus Drosophila; species Drosophila emarginata. Next base: position 644,528 of record JBAMCD010000121.1, read on the forward strand.
TACATGCATATATATACATACTTATATCCATACATATGTAAGTATTTGTGTGCGAGAGTATGTTTGTCCGCGAGTGCGTGAACAAGATTTTGACATAGTCATAGTGTTTTATAAATAAACGCGCCCCACATACTTACATGGTTACCGGTTCGAACGACGTGCAAATGATCGGCGGGAGGGGAAAAATAAAAAAAGAGACAGAAAAGTGCAGAAACAATGACATATACAACATTAAGAAAGAGGGAGATAGCAAGAAAGGGAAAGAGAGTCCCTGTTGTGATAAGAAGACAACCTCCTCAAATGGCGGTAGAGCGCAGGAGCCCCTCTTGGGTTTTAATGCCTAATCTAATTCGGTCGCACTTTGGCTTATCGGCCCCACTTAGCTTATTGATAGAACAAGATTGTACACAAACATATGTATGTATGTATGTATATGTACATATGTATGCATGCAATTTATTTGTATGTATGTACATATGTATGTATGCATGCAATTTATTTGTTTGTCTAAGAATTTTATAATAGTTATTTATGGAGAATATTCAATCTGATATATAAACATTCCCCTAAACCAAAGCACATCTGCAACAGGCTCTAGAATAGAGAGGGGTAAGGAGGTCTTTTTTTCCTAATTTAGAATATAAACTTTTACAATTGAAATTTATACGAATTTCTTTTTTTATTTCAATTGTTTTTGCAGAGAAGCTCTTTGGCGTGCGGCATGTTCAATGCCTTCTATGTTTTTTCTGCCTCTCCCTGGCTTATGCCTGGCGTGTTAATCTTAGTGTGGCCCTGGTTGCCATGACTAAATCGGATAGTTCCGCAAATGCAACCGAAAATTTGGACACCAGATTAATTCTTGAAGAGGTAAGCAGTTTATAAAATCAAATACATAATAGCAATTTTTTTCTAACGTCATCCATCATCCTGCTTTGCAGCAATATTCCTTCACGGAGACGCAGAAGTCGTACATGCTGAGTAGCTTCTTTTGGGGCTACATAGTTACCCAAGTGCCCGGCGGTTATATTGCTCAACGTTATGGTGCGAAATTGTTGCTTTTAAGTGGACTGCTTGCCTGTGGTCTATTGACTCTTTTATCACCATTGTCGGTTCGATATGGCGGCTGGGGAGCTCTTTGTTGCGTTCGCTTTGTGCAGGGCCTGACACAGGGTGCAGTGCATCCGGCCACCCACTCTATGCTCTCGAAATGGGCTCCAGCTCACGAGCGTGGAACATTGGCCACCATTTGCTATTCGGGAGCCCAATTCGGCACCATTGTGATGTTAGCAACTAGTGGCATAATTGCGGACTCCGTGCTAGGATGGCCCAGTATCTTTTATCTGGGTGGCGCTTGCGGTTTTGTTTGGATGATCCTATGGTATGCCTTCGCGTCGAGCACACCAGAAGAAAATCGATTCATATCTCCTGGGGAGTTGATATACATTAAGGAATCACGTACACAAGGAACAATTCAATCGGCTGAGACTCTGGCACCGACTCCCTGGGGTGAGATCTTCCGATCAAAAGCTTTCCTCTCATTGATGGTGGTACATTGCACACACATGTGGGGCTTTTGGACTCTGCTTACTCAAATCCCCAGTTATATGAAAAACATTTACGGACAGGATATTAAATCAAGTGCCCTTCTCTCCTCACTGCCCTATGTCGTAATGATGGTGATGAGCTTTTTCTTTGTGTGGCTGTCCAAAGTGCTGGCGAAGCAGAAGTCGATATCGCTGTCTTTCAACAGGAAATTCTTTAATTCCATTGGACACTGGATACCAATGTTTTCGCTCATTGCCTTGGGATATGTGCCCCGTGAAAATTTCGTTTTGGCTGTGATTCTTTTAACTCTCACCGTGGGTATAAGTGCTGCCACCTACCTGGGCTTCCAGGTTAACCACATAGATCTGTCGCCAAACTACGCCGGCACTCTAATGGGGATCACTAATGGAGCCGCCAACGTAATGAGTGCACTTGCTCCACTGGCTGTTGGATGGATTGTAAATGATCCGGTATGTATCCTTTTCTAATTGTAAGCCAAATGAGTTTAAACTTATTGCCCTATGTCTCTTACAGACCAATGTTACTGATTGGCGATTGGTATTTTTCCTGGCCGCCTTCTTTTACTTTGTTGGAAATTTACTGTTTCTGATCTTTGGACGCACTAACATTCAGAAATGGGACTCACCTAACACTCCTGTGATTGATGTGGAGGCTGCTGTCCCTCTAAAGTCTAAGACCTAGTCACAGAACAGAAAAAAAAACAGAAATTGTTATAACAATTGATTTTATGGATTGACAATTACTTTTAGTTATTCTTTTTCATCAATTGGAATAATAATTACTGACTGGTTGTTAGCCATAGCTAACGATAGTCATTTAGTGCTTTAAGGCGAGAATAGAAAAACTATTATATTATAGACGATCGCGTGCTTCCATTAGCGATATTATAAGTGTAAATTATTTTAATTATTAGTTTTGCAGTATTTTTCAAATGTAAATAGTTTATATTGAGTGTTGCACAGTCCAAAAAAAAGTTGTCATGTAAATAGAAAGTAAACGCAATTTTAATTTAGTACTTGTTATGTTTTAATATTTAAGATAGTCATAAACAGCAAAAAAAAAAACAAATATTAAAAAAAATCAAACTTGTGATGAAACTAAAAAAGGCAAAATGAAGACAAAAAAACAAACAAAATAAAATCAGCTTAAGTTTAGCTGGAACCAAGTCAAACTGAAAAATAGTGTGTTTTATTTGAATGTGGCGCTTCGCTGATAACTCGGTAGGTATAAGAAATCATTAACATATTGCTGTTAAATAACATTTCGATGGTGAATGGAGAAGAATGCAATATGATAGAAAAGTCATCGACTTTTTGTCACCTCCAGTTATTTCCAGCTCTTTTCATTACCGGCCTGCACGGGAACACGTAGCTAACCTCAACTCTTCGTTTAGGTTTCACTTTTCCTTTTTTTCTTTTCCTTTTCTTTTTTCAGTTGTGTATGGGAAAAGTTTTCCTTTCCTTATTAACTGCTTAACCATATACACAATACAGTAATAGTATAACAAAATCTATTGTGTTGTTTATTATTTTTCTTTTTTTATTAAATTATGTTTTTAAATAGATTGTCTTTATGGAGGAGAACTGGGAATCTAAAGAATATACATATAAATTTAAAATTTATTTTATAAATATATTTCGTGGATTCATAGCTCGAGTGTTGTATTACTTTTATTGCCTTCCGTTTCTTTATGTATGTATATTATTGTATGCTATTGTTCGCTTACAATCTGCTTCCCAAAACTGTGAAAACTGAACCCGTTGGGGTGTGGATATTATATCCTTATTGGACTGTGCTTTTTTTTCTTATGCTTGGGAAGAGGCAAGCTTCTCAAGCTGCTTCCACTTAACTTGATTAGCTCATTTATTTGCCTTTGCCCCTACAGATTAGAAACATTTTTAAGACTTATTTTCTAAAACTATTAAGTTTCGCATACAAGTCGTCTTGACCTGTCCCCATTCTTTTCCTTTCATTTCCATTGCATGCAACCTTTTTTATTATTGGGTGATTGAAAGCAACCAGATTTAGGTGATCAAAGACTAAACAAGTTTCTTAAGTTTAAAAAAAGGGAGAATTTGTAATTTCTATAATTTTTTTTTTTTTGCGCTTTATTGAATATGCAATCTGTCCCAGAAGGACAATGAGCAAATGGTTTAAAATATTGACGGTGACTTGAAAATGAGTAAATTTAAGTTTTAGGACAAAAATTAATATCACAATTTGGAAAAAAGAAGGAGAAAAATTTTCAAATATTTCATGTTTCAGCTGTTCAGCGTCACTACGGGATCACCAGTCCGGGTCTATCTTATATGGAAGGTCCAGTGGATGGCATCTCTTGAGTCGCCTTGTTTGGTCGCTGTTATCCAGCAGGTTGAGGGCCAGTGTGTTGATGTGAGACTCAAGCCTGGAGCAGTGCCGGGTGCTGTACCTTTTTATCTCTCTGCAGACAGATGGGACGTTTAAATCTCTATGGAGGGCAGAGTTGCGGACAAATGGAGGCGCTCCAGTAATTGTGCGGAGCAGCTTACTCTGAAAGCGTTGGAGAATCTTGACGTTGGTGTCTGAGGCTGTACCCCAGAGCTGGATGCCATAGGTCCACACCGGCTTCAGTATGACCTTATACAGCAGCACCTTGTTGCGGAGGTTGAGCTGGGATCTTCCGCCAATAAGCCATAGCATTTTGGACAGCTTGAGGTTAAGCTGTGCTCGTTTGGACTTGAGATGCACTTTCCAGGTTAAACGCCTATCCAGGGTAAGGACCAGGTATTTAACAGCGATTTCAGCTCCTTCGTGGCGCGGTTGAGGGCCCTTTTATCAAGAGGATTTCGACTGAGTTGCCAGACATGTCGCAATCGTCTTTTCTCCCTCAAGGCGTTGGAGATCTCGCCAGACCAGGCGAACATGTCTCTCGGTGGCGTTGATGGGTGGACTGCAGGCACAGGCAGCTTCGCAGATGTCACGAGTCAGCTTCTCCACAGTGTCATCGATGTCCTCTCCACAGTTGAGGCAGGCGTTGGGCTCAGTGATTTCGTCGAGCATAGTTTTAAAAGAGTCTATGTCGGAGTTTTTCCTGAGCAGCCTGGTAGTGTGTGTGTTCGTCTCAAAAGGGATGTCTAGCCAGAACTTTATAGCACTGTGGTCCGACTGCAGGTCGTGGTCTGCATATGTGTGGATACGACTGCTGTTGATACCTCGGGAGATTGCAAGATCCAGGACGTCAGGGATCTTATTAGGGTCAGTGGGCCAGTATGTAGGTTGGCCTGATGAGTGGGTGGTCAGATTGAGGGTGCGGATACAAGGGAAAAGTGCAAGTCCCTTAGGGTTGTTAAGCCTGGACCCCCACCAGGTGTGCTTTGCGTTAAAGTCACCTCGAGCCAGGAACCTCGATCCGAAACTGCTAAGGGCTTGATGGAACATAAGTGTGTCGACTGCATGCCTGGGAGGGTCATAGCAGGAAGCGATGTTAATATTGCCGATGGAGGTGGCAATGTTAAGTGAAGCCGCTTGAAGCCACGGGTGACGAAGAGGCGTGTTTGCGGAATAATTAAGTCTGAACCTGATGAGGATGCCAGAGCCTCCTCTGGCATTGCCGCTCGGGTGATTGGCGTGTAGCAGGTCATATCCGCTGATTTTGAAATACGAGTTGTCCGTAAGGTGGGTTTCTGTAATTAAAAATATGTCGATATTGATCCTTTTCAGGAACAAGTCGATCTCTGGCCTACTTTTGCATAGGCCATTTGCATTCCATAGAACTATTTTGAGCCCTACTTGCATAGTGATGACATAAGAGTATTCATCATCATTTGCATCTGCTCCATTTGAGCTTGTAACAGGGCAATAATACGCTCCAGATGGACCATTGTTAAGCCACCTTGCTGCGATGGTGGAGTTTTTCGTGACACCAGCGTACGACAATCCTGGTTGAGTGTGGCTTGGGGGGAAGACAAATGGTTTGGGTTCATGGGTAACTGGGGGGCGTGTCAAAGGGCGTGCTTGGCCTTGCTCACGTAGCTTTTTGGCGTGCTTGTATACCTTGCAGCCCTTGTACGAAGCTGTATGACTCTCGCCACAATTCACGCATTCAGGGGGCTGCTCCTTGTCCTTGGGACACTTGCCCGGCTCATGGTCACCCGTGCATTTGACACATCTGTGCCGTTTACCGCAGAAATTTTGTGTGTGGTTGAATTCCTGGCACTTATAGCATTGGGGCACGTCATTGTTTCTCCTCGGAGGCTCGACGACAATAACTGCGTTGCACAGGCGTTTGATATTAAAAATGTCCTTGTTATTTCCAGCTGGCTCGAGGTCAACAAAGAAAAGTGACATGGGTGCCTTCGTGATACGGTGCTTGGCATTGGTCATGTGGCGAACTTTATGTCCAAGTTTGTCCAGTTCATCCTGGATGAGTGAAACAGGGGTGCTGTGGTGCAAATTGCGGATTACTGCCCTGTAGGCCCGCTCCTGTTTTAGTTGATAGCTATGGAACTCGATTTTGGATGCCTGTAGGGAATTCACGAGCTTCCTGAAGTCCCCAACGCTGGAAGTCATCACACGGACCTGGTTGTCTCTGCCAGCTTTGTAGGTAAAATTCTCGTTTTCGAGGACATTCCTTATAAATTCCAGCATGCCAGTGATGTTCACGACGTCAGAGATGAATATCGGTGGAGTCTTCGGTGTAGGTGGAGGTGGTGCTGGGGCAGACGTAGATGGAGAAGAGCCGTTGGAAGTGGAAGCCACATTATCGTTGTTGATGGTATCAAGGATTGCAAATCTATTGCCATTTAGATGCTGCGTAGCAGCCTTGGTGGTGCGGTTGGAAGCTGACAAACGGCGGATTTCGCCAGGTTCAGACGAATGCTCATCAGAGTCCGAATCCACTGACATCGCGGATGATGAGGACGACATGCGCCTACTGGTGGATGGGTTGATGGAGCTTTTGAAGTTTTTTTTGCGACTGGCTTCAGGTGAGTCCTTCTTCCTTTTTGCAGGAATTTTTCGCTTGGCCACCTGCCAATCGGCATTGCCGCTCAAAGCTCCCTCGTTGGGCATTCTGCCGGCCAAAAAGTGGCCCGAAAAATGCCTATTTGTACACTAAGAATTTAGTTTTTAAATTCTTTAGATGCCTCCTGCAGTATGCAGCAGAAAAAATTATGCGCCCAATGGGCCGCAATACAAAAGATGATCCGTGGGCAAGTCCGAACGCTTTGACAGTCACGATGCAACTGGCAGACAAGCAGTAGGAGTTATTACCGCCAATTGAGTTTTCAATTTTTTCTTTTATTATGTAATTTCTATAATAAATACTATATTTAATCTACTTGATGCTCTTATATATATTTAATATGTATTTATTTATATTAAATATGTATATTTATATTATATTTGGTGAGCCTGATGAAATCGCTCTCATTACTGCGATCGCCATTTTCCCGGTACTTCAACGAAGTAACTTTTTAGACGGCTACTGTAAACATTTGCATGAAGGGGCCTGTCGTGCCTCTCCAATATTTTGATTTTTTGGCTTGCCGTTACCACGCCATTGTCCCCTTACACATACGCATTATTTGCTTCACCGAAAGCTACAATTTAATTTATAAATATACTATTTATATTTCTCCCTCCGGAAAAACGAAAATAAAAAGTTCTTGAATATTTCTGTCTTTTTCAAATGTAAATAGTTTTTATTGAGTGTTGCATAGTCCAAAAAAAAATTGTCACGTAAATAGAAAGTAAACGCAATTTTAATTTAGTACTTGTTATGTTTTAATATTTAAGATAGTCATAAACAGCAAAAAAAAAAAACAAATATTAAAGAAAATCAAAGTTGTGATTAAATTAAAAAAGGCAAAAAGAAGACAAAAAAAAAAAACAAACAAAAAAAAATCATCAGGAACCAAGTCAAACTGAAAAATAGTGTGTTTTATTTGAATGTGGCGCTTCGCTGATAACTCGATAGGTATAAGAAATCATTAACATATTGCTGTTAAATAACATTTCGATGGTGAATGGAGAAGAATGCAATATGATAGAAAAGTCATCGACTTTTTGTCACCTCCAGTTATTTCCAGCTCTTTTCATTACCGGCCTGCACGGGAACACGTGGCTAACCTCAACTCTTCGACTGGGTTTCACTTTTCTTTCTTTTTTTCATTTCCTTTTCTTTTTTCAGTTGTGTATGAGAAAAGTTTTCCTTTCCTTATTAACTGTTTAACCATATACACAATACAATAATAGTATAACGAAATCTATTGTGTTGTTTATTATTTTTCTTTTTTTATTAAATTATGTTTATAGATTGTCTTTATGGAGGAGAACTAGGAATCTAAAGAATATACATATAAATTTAAAATTTATTTTATAAATATATTTCGTGGATTCATAGCTCGAGTGTTGTATTACTTTTATTGCCTTCCGTTTCTTTATGTATGTATATTATTGTATGCTATTGTTCGCTTACAATCTGCTTCCCAAAACTGTGAAAACTGAACCCGTTGGGGTGTGGATATTATATCCTTATTGGACTGTGCTTTTTTTTCTTATGCTTGGGAAGAGGCAAGCTTCTCAAGCTGCTTCCACTCAACTTGACGTGTCCCTATTCTTTTCTTTTCATCTCCATTGCATGCAACCTTTTTCTTTTCTATTATTCGGTGGTTGATCTCAGCCAGATTTAGGTGATCAAAGACTAAACAAGTTTCTTAAGTTTAAAAAAAGAGGAGAATTTATAATTTCTATAATAAATACCATATTTAATCTACTTGATGCTCTTATATATATTTAATATGTATTTATTTATATTAAATATGTATATTTATATTATATTTGGTGAGCCTGATGAAATCGCTCTCATTACTGCGATCGCCATTTTCCCGGTACTTCAACGAAGTAACTTTTTAGACGGCTACTGTAGCTTGCTAAACGTTTGCATGAAGGGGCCTGTCGTGCCTCTCCAATATTTTGATTTTTTGGCTTGCCGTTACCACGCCATTGTCCCCTTACACATACGCATTATTTGCTTCACCGAAAGCTACAATTTAATTTATAAATATATTATTTATATTTATCCCTCCGGAAAAACGAAAATAAAAAGTTCTTGAATATTTCAGTCTTTTGGAACTAGACTCAGGTGCCACGTAAAGAAAAATAACCGACCACTAAAATATGCGGTTTAGATGCCAAACGAGCAGTTCACTGGTATGAGTGCAATGGACTGCGATTCTATGCAGTACACACAACTGTTCGGGTGTCGTAGTGCGACAGAAAGAAAAAGGTATTGTTGTATGAACTACAGCGTTGAGAAAGGAACAAAGAACTACCCGAGAACCAATACAATTATTGTGAATCGATGTGTGATATCGGTCATCGCTATCGGTATTACTTAAAATTCATTATTTTAAAACTAGAAGGATGGGCCAACCCTGCATGTTGTGAACTCTTGCAAGCTGCCATTTTTATTTCTATATATGTACATAATTAAGCAGAATACACATAAGATGCATTCGAAGGGCATTTTATGTTCAAAAAATTCAAAGAGACAAATAAATACTGCAACTTCGTCGATGGCGGGTGGCATTTACCACAAATTATGCAAAGCACTCTACCATTTCGCATTTTTTTAAAATGCTTTGCAATAATTACTCTCCACTCATTGTCTACAAGATTTGAGATGTTTGCAAAGTACCTCAAGTCTTGTGTCATTGTTCCATCAATTTCTGGTACCTCAAATTGAGATGTATTTGCAATATCTTCAAAAAAATTGGTAACATCATGACCCCATTACATGTCCCATGCGTTGAAGTCTCCAGCGATGATTGTCGGCCGGTGAGCGCGTGCATCGTTGACCAATGCTTCCAGGGATCTACAGTAGCTTGCAAAATCTATGCTAGGAGGCAAGTAGCAGCTATAATACCATATTCCGCTTATTTGTGTTCTTACGAAGTGGTCACCCGAGGTTAGCTGAGGTGCTGCATGCCCAAATTGCAGCTTTACCGGAAGTGCTACACGCCCAGTTGTTGGTCGTCTTATGTCTGTATGGTTCACTGATGATTGCAACGTCAGCATTTTCCTCTATTATCGTTTGTGTAAGCAGGTCTTGGGCTGCCTCGCAGTGGTTTAGGTTGATTTGTATGGACCTAATCATTAAGGGTTCGTTGAGACTGCCTCTTAGATAGCCCTCCTGTAGTTGACGGACATCGCGAGAAAGCAGTGCGCTTTGGCCGTCTGCTGTTGTGTGCGTTGCATGAAAGCTTGTGCTGTGCGGCACTTTGGGCAGAGTGCGCGCACTGTTTGGTCAGCATCTGAGTCCTCTTAGAACACGTTAACTGCTTGAAATTGGGATCTCAGCTTGTTGAATTGCTTTTATATTATATGTATATATGCACTGCATGAAGAAGCCTGTCCTGACCCTTCAATAATTAGATTTTCTGGCTTGCCGTTTCCACGCCATTGTTCCCTTACAGATACCTATTATTTGCTTCACCGAAAGCTACAATTTAATTTATAAATATACTATTTATATTTCTCCCTCCGGAAAAACGAAAATAAAAAGTTCTTGAATATTTCTGTCTTTTTCAAATGTAAATAGTTTTTATTGAGTGTTGCATAGTCCAAAAAAAAATTGTCACGTAAATAGAAAGTAAACGCAATTTTAATTTAGTACTTGTTATGTTTTAATATTTAAGATAGTCATAAACAGCAAAAAAAAAAACAAATATTAAAGAAAATCAAAGTTGTGATTAAATTAAAAAAGGCAAAAAGAAGACAAAAAAAAAAAAACAAACAAAAAAAAATCATCAGGAACCAAGTCAAACTGAAAAATAGTGTGTTTTATTTGAATGTGGCGCTTCGCTGATAACTCGATAGGTATAAGAAATCATTAACATATTGCTGTTAAATAACATTTCGATGGTGAATGGAGAAGAATGCAATATGATAGAAAAGTCATCGACTTTTTGTCACCTCCAGCTCTTTTCATTACCGGTCTGCACGGGAACACGTGGCTAACCTCAACTCTTCGACTGGGTTTCACTTTTCCTTCTTTTTTTCATTTCCTTTTCTTTTTTCAGTTGTGTATGAGAAAAGTTTTCCTTTCCTTATTAACTGTTTAACCATATACACAATACAATAATAGTATAACGAAATCTATTGTGTTGTTTATTATTTTTCTTTTTTTATTAAATTATGTTTATAGATTGTCTTTATGGAGGAGAACTAGGAATCTAAAGAATATACATATAAATTTAAAATTTATTTTATAAATATATTTCGTGGATTCATAGCTCGAGTGTTGTATTACTTTTATTGCCTTCCGTTTCTTTATGTATGTATATTATTGTATGCTATTGTTCGCTTACAATCTGCTTCCCAAAACTGTGAAAACTGAACCCGTTGGGGTGTGGATATTATATCCTTATTGGACTGTGCTTTTTTTTCTTATGCTTGGGAAGAGGCAAGCTTCTCAAGCTGCTTCCACTCAACTTGATTAGCTCTTTTATTTGCCTTTGCCCCTACAGATTAGAAACATTTTTAAGACTTATTTTCTAAAACTATTAAGTTTCGCATACAAGTCGTCTTGACGTGTCCCTATTCTTTTCTTTTCATCTCCATTGCATGCAACCTTTTTCTTTTCTATTATTCGGTGGTTGATCTCAGCCAGATTTAGGTGATCAAAGACTAAACAAGTTTCTTAAGTTTAAAAAAAGAGGAGGATTTGTAATTTCTATAATAAATACCATATTTAATCTACTTGATGCTCTTATATATATTTAATATGTATTTATTTATATTAAATATGTATATTTATATTATATTTGGTGAGCCTGATGAAATCGCTCTCATTACTGCGATCGCCATTTTCCCGGTACTTCAACGAAGTAACTTTTTAGACGGCTACTGTAGCTTGCTAAACGTTTGCATGAAGGGGCCTGTCGTGCCTCTCCAATATTTTGATTTTTTGGCTTGCCGTTACCACGCCATTGTCCCCTTACACATACGCATTATTTGCTTCACCGAAAGCTACAATTTAATTTATAAATATATTATTTATATTTATCCCTCCGGAAAAACGAAAATAAAAAGTTCTTGAATATTTCAGTCTTTTGGAACTAGACTCAGGTGCCACGTAAAGAAAAATAACCGACCACTAAAATATGCGGTTTAGATGCCAAACGAGCAGTTCACTGGTATGAGTGCAATGGACTGCGATTCTATGCAGTACACACAACTGTTCGGGTGTCGTAGTGCGACAGAAAGAAAAAGGTATTGTTGTATGAACTACAGCGTTGAGAAAGGAACAAAGAACTACCCGAGAACCAATACAATTATTGTGAATCGATGTGTGATATCGGTCATCGCTATCGGTATTACTTAAAATTCATTATTTTAAAACTAGAAGGATGGGCCAACCCTGCATGTTGTGAACTCTTGCAAGCTGCCATTTTTATTTCTATATATGTACATAATTAAGCAGAATACACATAAGATGCATTCGAAGGGCATTTTATGTTCAAAAAATTCAAAGAGACAAATAAATACTGCAACTTCGTCGATGGCGGGTGGCATTTACCACAAATTATGCAAAGCACTCTACCATTTCGCATTTTTTTAAAATGCTTTGCAATAATTACTCTCCACTCATTGTCTACAAGATTTGAGATGTTTGCAAAGTACCTCAAGTCTTGTGTCATTGTTCCATCAATTTCTGGTACCTCAAATTGAGATGTATTTGCAATATCTTCAAAAAAATTGGTAACATCATGACCCCATTACATGTCCCATGCGTTGAAGTCTCCAGCGATGATTGTCGGCCGGTGAGCGCGTGCATCGTTGACCAATGCTTCCAGGGATCTACAGTAGCTTGCAAAATCTATGCTAGGAGGCAAGTAGCAGCTATAATACCATATTCCGCTTATTTGTGTTCTTACGAAGTGGTCACCCGAGGTTAGTTGAGGTGCTGCAGGCCCAAATTGCAGCTTTACCGGAAGTGATACACGCCCAGTTGTTGGTCGTCTTATGTCTGTATGGTTCACCGATGATGGCAACGTCTGCATTTTTGTCTATTATCGTTTGTGTAAGCAGGTCTTTTTAGGCTGCCTCGCAGTGGTTTAGGTTAATTTGAGACTGCCTTTTAGATTGCCCTCCTGTGGTTGACGGACAGCGCCGGCTTCCTGCCGTGTGTGCGCGGTCTTCTAGGCCGCAGTCCTCACAGAGAAAGCAGTGTGCTTTGTTAGTGCAATCCTTTACCCTGTGCTCCTTACTCTCGCATCGGATGCACCATTGACTCCTGTCTATAGTGTCTGAGCAGTGGGCTGCTACGTGTCCAAAACGCAAGGACTTGTAACACCTGGGGGGAGCGTCATTTAACCTAATCCTTTAAGTTTCCCAGCTTTTAGAGCGATATCGGCAACTACTGCGGGGATGATTATCGACGCTCACTGGGTTCCGGAGTAACCTGGACGCAGACTCTTAATATCATCGGGATCATGGATACTGACCCGTAGCTGCGAGGAGAGAGCATTAATAATATCCTCCCGCGACGTCATCTCATCCAGATCGCGGATGTCCAATCTGGTAAGCTTGGACAATGCCCTTGCCTAGGCTTGGCTGCCCAACACTGATCCTAAAGGTTGTCTGCTCCAGCAGTGTGCTTTGGCCGTCTGCTGTTGTGTGCGTTGCATGGAAGCTTGTGCTGTGCGGCACTTTGGGCAGAGTGCGCGCACTGTTTGGTCAGCATCTGAGTCCTCTTAGAACGCGTTAACTGCTTGAAATTGGGATCTCAGCTTGTTGAATTGCTTTTATATTATATGTATATATGCACTGCATGAAGAAGCCTGTCCTGACCCTTCAATAATTAGATTTTCTGGCTTGCCGTTTCCACGCCATTGTTCCCTTACAGATACCTATTATTTGCTTCACCGAAAGCTACAATTTAATTTATAAATATACTATTTATATTTCTCCCTCCGGAAAAACGAAAATAAAAAGTTCTTGAATATTTCTGTCTTTTTCAAATGTAAATAGTTTTTATTGAGTGTTGCATAGTCCAAAAAAAAATTGTCACGTAAATAGAAAGTAAACGCAATTTTAATTTAGTACTTGTTATGTTTTAATATTTAAGATAGTCATAAACAGCAAAAAAAAAAACAAATATTAAAGAAAATCAAAGTTGTGATTAAATTAAAAAAGGCAAAATGAAGACAAAAAAAAAAAAAACAAACAAAATAAAATCATCAGGAACCAAGTCAAACTGAAAAATAGTGTGTTTTATTTGAATGTGGCGCTTCGCTGATAACTCGATAGGTATAAGAAATCATTAACATATTGCTGTTAAATAACATTTCGATGGTGAATGGAGAAGAATGCAATATGATAGAAAAGTCATCGACTTTTTGTCACCTCCAGCTCTTTTCATTACCGGTCTGCACGGGAACACGTGGCTAACCTCAACTCTTCGACTGGGTTTCACTTTTCTTTCTTTTTTTCATTTCCTTTTCTTTTTTCAGTTGTGTATGAGAAAAGTTTTCCTTTCCTTATTAACTGTTTAACCATATACACAATACAATAATAGTATAACGAAATCTATTGTGTTGTTTATTATTTTTCTTTTTTTATTAAATTATGTTTATAGATTGTCTTTATGGAGGAGAACTAGGAATCTAAAGAATATACATATAAATTTAAAATTTATTTTATAAATATATTTCGTGGATTCATAGCTCGAGTGTTGTATTACTTTTATTGCCTTCCGTTTCTTTATGTATGTATATTATTGTATGCTATTGTTCGCTTACAATCTGCTTCCCAAAACTGTGAAAACTGAACCCGTTGGGGTGTGGATATTATATCCTTATTGGACTGTGCTTTTTTTCTTATGCTTGGGAAGAGGCAAGCTTCTCAAGCTGCTTCCACTCAACTTGATTAGCTCTTTTATTTGCCTTTGCCCCTACAGATTAGAAACATTTTTAAGACTTATTTTCTAAAACTATTAAGTTTCGCATACAAGTCGTCTTGACGTGTCCCTATTCTTTTCTTTTCATCTCCATTGCATGCAACCTTTTTCTTTTCTATTATTCGGTGGTTGATCTCAGCCAGATTTAGGTGATCAAAGACTAAACAAGTTTCTTAAGTTTAAAAAAAGAGGAGGATTTGTAATTTCTATAATAAATACCATATTTAATCTACTTGATGCTCTTATATATATTTAATATGTATTTATTTATATTAAATATGTATATTTATATTATATTTGGTGAGCCTGATGAAATCGCTCTCATTACTGCGATCGCCATTTTCCCGGTACTTCAACGAAGTAACTTTTTAGACGGCTACTGTAGCTTGCTAAACGTTTGCATGAAGGGGCCTGTCGTGCCTCTCCAATATTTTGATTTTTTGGCTTGCCGTTACCACGCCATTGTCCCCTTACACATACGCATTATTTGCTTCACCGAAAGCTACAATTTAATTTATAAATATATTATTTATATTTATCCCTCCGGAAAAACGAAAATAAAAAGTTCTTGAATATTTCAGTCTTTTGGAACTAGACTCAGGTGCCACGTAAAGAAAAATAACCGACCACTAAAATATGCGGTTTAGATGCCAAACGAGCAGTTCACTGGTATGAGTGCAATGGACTGCGATTCTATGCAGTACACACAACTGTTCGGGTGTCGTAGTGCGACAGAAAGAAAAAGGTATTGTTGTATGAACTACAGCGTTGAGAAAGGAACAAAGAACTACCCGAGAACCAATACAATTATTGTGAATCGATGTGTGATATCGGTCATCGCTATCGGTATTACTTAAAATTCATTATTTTAAAACTAGAAGGATGGGCCAACCCTGCATGTTGTGAACTCTTGCAAGCTGCCATTTTTATTTCTATATATGTACATAATTAAGCAGAATACACATAAGATGCATTCGAAGGGCATTTTATGTTCAAAAAATTCAAAGAGACAAATAAATACTGCAACTTCGTCGATGGCGGGTGGCATTTACCACAAATTATGCAAAGCACTCTACCATTTCGCATTTTTTTAAAATGCTTTGCAATAATTACTCTCCACTCATTGTCTACAAGATTTGAGATGTTTGCAAAGTACCTCAAGTCTTGTGTCATTGTTCCATCAATTTCTGGTACCTCAAATTGAGATATATTTGCAATATCTTCAAAAAAATTGGTAACATCATGACCCCATTACATGTCCCATGCGTTGAAGTCTCCAGCGATGATTGTCGGCCGGTGAGCGCGTGCATCGTTGACCAATGCTTCCAGGGATCTACAGTAGCTTGCAAAATCTATGCTAGGAGGCAAGTAGCAGCTATAATACCATATTCCGCTTATTTGTGTTCTTACGAAGTGGTCACCCGAGGTTAGTTGAGGTGCTGCATGCCCAAATTGCAGCTTTACCGGAAGTGATACACGCCCAGTTGTTGGTCGTCTTATGTCTGTATGGTTCACCGATGATGGCAACGTCTGCATTTTTGTCTATTATCGTTTGTGTAAGCAGGTCTTTTTAGGCTGCCTCGCAGTGGTTTAGGTTAATTTGAGACTGCCTTTTAGATTGCCCTCCTGTGGTTGACGGACAGCGCCGGCTTCCTGCCGTGTGTGCGCGGTCTTCTAGGCCGCAGTCCTCACAGAGAAAGCAGTGTGCTTTGTTAGTGCAATCCTTTACCCTGTGCTCCTTACTCTCGCATCGGATGCACCATTGACTCCTGTCTATAGTGTCTGAGCAGTGGGCTGCTACGTGTCCAAAACGCAAGGACTTGTAACACCTGGGGGGAGCGTCATTTAACCTAATCCTTTAAGTTTCCCAGCTTTTAGAGCGATATCGGCAACTACTGCGGGGATGATTATCGACGCTCACTGGGTTCCGGAGTAACCTGGACGCAGACTCTTAATATCATCGGGATCATGGATACTGACCCGTAGCTGCGAGGAGAGAGCATTAATAATATCCTCCCGCGACGTCATCTCATCCAGATCGCGGATGTCCAATCTGGTAAGCTTGGACAATGCCCTTGCCTAGGCTTGGCTGCCCAACACTGATCCTAAAGGTTGTCTGCTCCAGCAGTGTGCTTTGGCCGTCTGCTGTTGTGTGCGTTGCATGGAAGCTTGTGCTGTGCGGCACTTTGGGCAGAGTGCGCGCACTGTTTGGTCAGCATCTGAGTCCTCTTAGAACGCGTTAACTGCTTGAAATTGGGATCTCAGCTTGTTGAATTGCTTTCGTAATTTGTTATTTATGGCATCGCTATGTCAAAATATATATGTATATCGACTAGTGTATACATATATGTATGTATGTGCTTTATATAGTTGATGATGGTTCCTTCTGTGCGTTGTAAACTTCGGACCAAAATAAATACATATACCCTTGCGAGGGTATAATAAGCGAGCCCTAATGAATTCGTGTTTAAAAATTTTTATTTATAAATTTTCTTTTATTCATTAACGAATTATAACGACGATAAAATTGATTTAATTTATTTAAAAAGTAACTTGGTATCCAGTCAATACTGTTTTGTATTTAAATTTTAAAATACAAACAAAATATCCTTTACATTTATTTTAATCCCTAAACGGCTAATTTGTTTGTTCTAATTTAGCGCCATTGTCAAAGCGTGGTACGTGGCTGTTAAATAACAGTGCTCGTGTATGAGGAAAAACAATATCCAATCAGCTGATGCGCTACCAGACTGCTAAAAAAAAGTCAACGTAAGCAGCTGGCAAATATTTACTATCTGCTACACCCACACATAGAAAATGTGATGTTTCGTATAATAATTGTCATTGTCTCATTTCCCGCAGGCCAGCTCAACAATTAAGACGTGGAAATGGTGTTGGGCTGCTTTGGCAGCTGCTGTCGTGGTGGCTATGCCAATATCAATCAAACCGGTGAGAGATAAAATTGCCATGTTCATGTTGTTGTTAATACACATTAAAATATTAATAATGTTGTTGTTTTTGGTTTGCCAGGTCCCCGATTTGGTGTGCGTCACCTGCAATGTATTCTGGTCTTCTTTGGTCTTGCCGTAGCTTACTCCTTACGGGTTAATCTCTCTGTGGCAATTGTGGCCATGACAGATCGCAATGCCAGCAATCCAGACTTCCCGGTAAATTAATAATATGATTCAATTTATATTTTATTAAATTAATATTAATTTATTGGCCTTTGTTGTTCTTTGCAGGAATTTGAGTGGAACGAGAGTGTAAAGTCTTACTTGCTAAGTAGCTTTTTTTGGGGCTATGTGGTTACCCAAGTCCCCGGGGGATATTTATCCGCCATCTACGGAGCAAAGTACATGCTTTTCTATGGTGTTCTAATTTGCTCTTGCCTGGGACTGCTTACACCATTTTGCGCAATGACAGGAGGTTGGAAGCTAATGGTGCTGCTCCGCTCGGTTCAAGGCCTCTGCCAGGGTGTCATTTTTCCTTCCACGCACACATTTCTCTCAAAATGGGCGCCTGCAGAGGAAAGAGGCAGACTGGTGGGGTACTGTTACTCCGGGTCGCAATTTGGCACAGTAGTAATGCTGTCAGTGAGCGGATATATAGCATCTTCTTCACTGGGATGGCCCAGCATTTTTTATGTACCCGGTTGTGTAGGTATTATATGGTCGTTTATATGGTTGTATTACTGTGCCAGCACACCAGCAGAGCATTCGGGGATTACGCCCAGCGAACGGAGATATATCGAATTCTCTGGCCAGGCAAGGCGTCCCTCAGACGCAGGACGTCATTCCCCGCCAAGTGGAAGCACTCCCTGGTTAAGCATATTGACCTCTGGTCCGTTTTTAGTTTTAGTTTTTGCTCATTGTGCCAACAATTGGGGCTTTTGGACATTGCTCACTGAGATTCCCACCTTCATGAAGAGTGTGCTCGGTATGGATATAAAAAATAATGGACCTTTGTCCGCATTGCCGTACTTTGCCATGATATTGCTTACATGCATATTTATTTGGCTATCGGATGTGCTTAAGCAACGTGGCACTGTCATGCCTCTGGGTTTCTCCCGGAAATTATTCAACACACTAGGCATGTGGCTTCCTATGCTGGCTCTGATAGGCTTGGGCTATATTACCGAAGGAGACGCAAATGTAAAACTGGCCATAGGCCTGCTAACCATGGCGGTGGCCACAAATTCAGCTACATATCTGGGCTTCCATGTGAATCACATTGATTTGTCCCCGAATTACGCTGGTACTCTGATGGGTATTACCAATTGCGCTGCAAATTTTATGAGCATATTAGCGCCATTGATTGTGGGATTGATTGTTACTGATGAGGTAAGTTCCAATCCATTTGCAAAGTATACCTATATACATATATCGAATATATTTTCTTTTCTTTTGCAGACAAATCCAGCACAGTGGCGTATCGTTTTCTTTTTTACCGCATTTGTTTACTTTATGGGCAACACATTGTTTATGCTTTTTGGACGCACAAGTGTTCAACGATGGAACAGTCCGATAAGAACGAGTCCTGCAACAACTACAACTCCAGAGAATGTGGAGGAGCAGGCACCGCTTATAGGATCTTAGAACTGGTTTGCCAGTTATAAATGTGAAACTTTTGTACCTTTTATCGTGAGGCATTCGATGGAATTGATGGGTCGTTAATTAGAATTTATATATATTACAAAGATGACGAGGTCTGATGTAGGGACAACCTCAGCATGGCTTCAATTCCTATAATTACAAATTGCCTTATATACATATATATGACAGTCACCGAAACTACTCACTACATGAGACCTCGATTAATCTTTGTTAAAATATTCATCGTATCGTATTATTAGATATAGTTACACACACATCCAAACACAGACACATTCTCAAATGATATATATCATATGTATATATATATATATATACATGCTATTTATGTACCTATTTAATCATAATTATATGGCTACGCTTTTTGAGTGTATTTTCGTTTGATTTTTATTTGTTTTGTAAATTGTTAGTACTCTCGATTTTATGTATGGTACAAGACTTATGCTGGCTATCCTGATATTATGCTAACATTATGCGCTATTTACTAAATTCTCTAGACGGGTATACGATATTTTAAGGGTATTCGATTTGAATTCAAATCTACCTATGTTGAGAAAGGATCGGCTTACTCTTATAACAATATTCGTAGTTAAAGCTAAGTAATTACATGCGGACACGGTTTTCCCCTTTAGTGGCAGGAGTGAATGCTTTTGGCTTCATTGGCTTTATTATTGCTGCAGCTGTCGTTAATCCTGTCCCTATGTCCGTATCCTTATGTCCTCTTATGTACACGCAGAGTCCTTATTCCCCAAAATTTATGGGGGTATTATACTCAGTGCAATTTATGGTTGGCGGGCAGATCCTCGGATCGTATGCAACGACCTCGATAGCAAATCTCCGTCTCGGACGTGACTTTGGTGGACGTGGATGTGGCATATACCACATGCTCCATCAGATCCTTGTGGAAGCTATCCTTTTCACCTTTTCCAGCGGGCCCTGTGGCAACTGTAGTAGTTTCTTCTATTGACGGTTCTGTCGTTGTGGCCTCAATTGATGTGGCAGATTTATTGCGCTTAATGTTAGTGTATTCCTGGCGTCGTTTACCCACAGCAGCCAGAGCAGATGTCACCGCCTGATCTTCGCTCTCTTCAATAGCAAAGAGATCGTGGAGCTGTTTCTTTACTTCTGAAAAAATGCTAGGCTGTGTCTCCAAGTCATCAACATCCGCCGCAGTATCCATTCGTCGGGTGGCAGTCTCCTCACCTAAAGGCGGAGTTGTTAAAGCCAAGGTTGTTTCATCGGCCTTGGTTGTGGTTAATTCGTACTCCTCCGGTGTAGTAGGAGACGGGGAAGTTGTGGTCACTGCTGATTCAGCATTTGTGGTGACTTCAGTGCTTGGTGTCAGCGGCGTTGTAGTTTTATGCGTTTCCTCCTTGATAAGAGCATTAAGAAGCTGTGGGCCCAGATTCTGGGACTCAGCTGTCTCAAAGTTCTCGCCGTTATCCGATCCGCTCGATACACGTTTCTTCCACTTGCCACGGCGGCTCAAGCGTCCAATCGAACTGCTACTACTACTAGGTAACTCTGTGGTTGCCTGCTCGGGTGCTTTGCCCATTACTTCTTCCAGAAGTTCTGCGAAAGATTTCTCAGGTCTGCAATGGGAATGGAATCAGTCTTTTGTTATTTTATAATATGTATATGTTCTTTGACTTACTTTAAGTTGGGCGCTTTTAGTGTGGTACGTTGACCTGCTGTACTGCCACCCAAATCAGCTGCTACGTTGAACTCGTAGGTTTCGGGTTGTTCAGTGGGTCCTATGGTAACAATATCAGGTTCATTTTCAAAATTGTGCGATTCTGTCTTGTACTTGGGATTCAGCGGCTTAAAGCTGTTGGTGTTGGTATTGCTGTTGGCAGTTTCCGAGGAGGGTGACCATTGAGACTCTTGGCCTTCTAGTTGAAAGGGTTGCTTGTAACGGCGACGATGGGTTATGGGGCTCTACGGAGATACGGAAAATTAACAAAAATTGACTAACTGTTTTATGTTGGGTAATCATGTTTACCTCTTTCTCTCTCTGTTCTTGGTTAAAGCGACTTAATTTTCGCAAGTTTTGCTTTTGAGTTACAGCTTCGGCCTCTTCTTCTGGTGCTGCAGTTGAGGATGCAGGATGAGCAGGACGACGCTGACGTTGGCGTACTTTAACCACACGTCGGGGTGGCAGGCGAGAGCGAATCTGGGAAGATGATACAAAGGATTATAAGTGATTTCTAATAGATATTGTGATTGGCCTACCGATGGTCGCTCTTCTGCTGGTGTAGTCGAGGTTACAGGAGTCTCTGTTGTAGTAGTTGTCCGAATTCTAGGATAATTTCGGCGAACAAAAGGCGAGCGGCGGGTCGTTGTAGTTGTTGTCGGAGTTTCAGTGGTTGTTCTCACAGTAGTCGGACTTGGAGTGGTTGTTGGAGGGAGTGTCGTAAAGATGGGACTCACTTCGTTACGTATAATGGCCTCTGTGGGATTGAGGTCCTCTTGATTTGGGAAATATCCTGGCCCATAATTATCCTTTGAGAATTCGTTGTAATGCTGGGCAATCTGCATGGGTTCCAAAAGGTTGGCGGGGAACCCACTCTGGTCATTGTCAATGCTGTTGCTGGGAGTCACTGTGTAGACTTGCTGGGATTCTGAGGCTGGACCCTCAGTGGTGCCTACATCGTAAGAGCTGGGAATGGCTGTGGGACTTGTTGGTCGACGAGATGAACCCTTGAAAACAGGGTAGTTTTGTTTTAAAACATCTCTTTGGTAGTCCAAGTCTTGATCTTCACTGGGTTTGCCGTTCTTAGAGCCTTTGTAGGTCTTCTTTTTGGTTTTCAATGTCTCACGTTCCTCGGTCGTAGGTTGATAACGTATGCGGTTGGGATTGCGCAGCAAGGGGCTACGCGAAGTTGCCGGACGACGAGTTGGAGTTATCACTTCATCACCATTGTCTCCATTGCCGGTGCTAGATGATGCTCCATTAATGCGATTGCCATAAGGACGACGGATTCGATGAGCGGGCAGTTTGCCGTTGGACTCCGACTCGGAATAAGATACTGAAGATGTAGTAACAACCTTAGATACAGCAGGTCTGCGTGTGCGCAAAATTGGACGACGAGTGGGGCGGGTTTCCGGCTCTGGTTCGCTCAGAGGGGTGGTGATTGCAGGCAGTTTATCCTTCTCCTGAAGATTGTTGACTAAACCAGGTATATCTGGCGTTAAAGGCGGTAGTTCCGAGGGCACGTGATAGGGATTAGGATCATAGTCTATATTGCTGTTCTCTAAAATTTCATTCTGATTGTAGCTAGGTCTGTGATTCAAAGGTGCTTGAGGCTCTACATTATAACCCACATCGGAGGTGGTCACTGGTATGGCTGATGGAGTATAGACGGTAACACGATGTTTGTTCTTTAGGTTAATCTTTTGGGTAGTGGTAGAAGGCAACGAAGCTTCATAATCTAGAGAAGTTGGTGTATATTGAATTTGTTCAAATGGTGCATTAGTTGTGTGGGGACGTTGGCGGAAGGCATCCTGCTGACGGTAGTATTGCTTCATCTGCAACTCTTCTTCCTCAGTTGTTGCTGTGGGAGGACGAGTAGTCAGACGAGGAAGTTGCTCTTGTACGGGCTGGTATTGAGGATATAGTTGACCGTTGGAACTGGGGAACTCCACTTGAGGACGAGTGCTGTAGGTGAAAAGAGATTGTGGTGCGGCCGTCGTGGTGGTACTTGAGGTTGTAGTAGACGTGCTCGAAGTCGAGCTCGTGGAAGTCGTGCTCGGTTTTGTGGATAGAGTATTAAAGAAGTCATCTCCTCCAATTTGGTTCAATGTATCGAAGGGATTCTGCGTCTTGGCCGGCGGGCGGTAGACAGGCTGTTCCACCTGCACATGCTGTGGACGTTTCTTTTTGGGACGGTGCTCCTGCTTCGAGGGTAGTTTCGGAGAACTGACCTCCTTAATGCCATCCTGTACATAGAAATAGCTAAACTTGTTGCCACGTCCGGGTGTAGGCTGAGTCTGGGTGGTACTCTCGAACGGATTGCGGGTGCTGCTTGCTGGAATATAAGGACGCTGAGGACGAGGGGGTTGAACCAATTCCTGGATACCGACAGAATCCTTGGCGCGGTTAACCACAATGGAACCTACATGGGGTTCAGGGAGTAGGATCTTGTTGAAGCCATTCGGTGTGCGATAGCTTAGAGGAGCTACAAAGAATGACACGTCGCTCAAATCACGGGATTGAGTTAATTGTGAAAGATAAGGCAGATCAAATTTGACATATCCATCGGGAATGGGCATGCCAGCAGGGCCCACAAAGATATCCGGAGTCTGTTTCGTCGGAGAATCAATTACGGAAATCGAATGAGCATTCCTTAGAGCAGCTACAACATCAGATTGCGTGGGACGTGCGTTGGACCGCAAAAGGAACATGGCCAATGGCGGCTGATGAGCCTTGGGTTTGGGTTTTGCCGTGGTAAACTGTGGCTGCGGCTGGCCAAAGTTCTGGAAGATGTTCTGCGGTTGACCAGTTGTTGTGCTGGGTCGTGAGGTTGTGCCTGAACCAAAGAAGTCTCCGCCAACACTGGGATCCTGGGTGTAGAACTGATTGATCTGGTAGGGATTGACAGCGGGCAAGCCAGAATTGACATTAAATTTGTTAACCTCAAAGTTGGATCCTTGTTGTTGACGCTGTTGATTGTAGAGAGTATCATATGGAACATAGAGCAGCTGCACTTCCTGCTGTTGGCCTCCAGTTGATGGTGCACGCGATGGCGCAGCCGCGGCTTTGTTGATATCGAAAAGAGATTCAGGCTCAGGATCGAGGGGAAATACCTGGGGTGTAACACTCTGTAGCGACGCTTGTGTGGGAAGTGGTTTACCATGTGTTTTCAACGGTGGCAGTATATCCTGAACGTAGTTCTGCTGATGCAACGGCTTGCTCAATGCCTGTGATAGCGGTTTTTGTGGCAAAGTATTAAATTCCGAAGGGAAGGGCTGCTGGCCAAACAGTGATGGAGGACTGAATAGTGAAGATGGAGGCGCTGGTTGTAGACCGCTACCGCCGAATGAATGCTGGATTTGATATCCCGTTTGGAGTGTGGGTGGTGCTTGCGCTTGTCCCGCTTCATTGTTATGAAAGGGCATTTCGAACTTAAAGAACGACTGTGATGTTGGCTCTTGCGATCCGGCTTTCAATGTTTGTGGCGGTGGTGGCGGAGCTTGACGTAGAGGCAATGCCTGGGGACCAGCTGCATTTGGATACCTTTGGAACTGATAGGGAAAATCGAATTGCGAAGCACCAGCTCCAGCCGATTTCGTTAATTCACCGAAACGTGCACTGGGCGGGAAGGATTGCGAATAGGTCAGGACACGTCCATTGGCAGAGCGATCTTTAGAACTGGCACTACCGTCTAAGGGCTGGGCAAGTGGTATCCAATCCAAAGAGTCCACATCGGAAGTGGCCACATTTTCCAACTGTCTGGACCATTTACTAGAAGATTCCTGGCCTTGCACCACCAATACATTACATGCCAATAGGCATAGCCAAGCGGCTGAAAGTTGCATGTGTCGCTTCATATCCAAGGTGCCTAAAAGATAGAGAGGGGGTAAAGTAACTGAAATGTCTTGCGTCACTTTTAGAATTAAGCTGTCCCAATTTCACTTTCCTAACTCTGGCATAACCTTTGGCCAAGCCCTCAAAAGTTATTTACTTAGTTGGACGGGCAAGGTCAATGGGTGGAGAGTTGGGACCACAATTCTAATTTATTTGCATTTTTACGATCTGTTCGAGTGAAAGGTCTTTGCTTTGGGTTTTTCTGTTGTTTTTTTCTCTCGGTATTTTGCCGTAAATCAAGAGTTAATTACACTGTCTATAAAACCGGCCAACTGCCATGAACTGCAACTGTAACTGGTTGTCTAGCGGTGACTGCCATAACTGCCATCAAATTGCCATAATCGTGCACTTGTTTTCATTTCATCAATGCAAGAAATTGCCATAGTTAATATTTAAAATGATACCCAACGATTTCCAATGCATCATTGATCACAGCCATTATCATGGCCAGACAAAAAAAGAAAAAAAAAACCGCAAAAGCCAGCAATAACTATTGATGACTGCAGTCCAATAATCAAAAACTGAATCGGTATCGAATGCGATTGATTTCCTCATTATAGACGTCTGCATAAATATTTTTGCATATGGGCCTGCAAAATGACTGCCCCTCCTAATTGCATCACAAGAGAAGATTCGAATGCCAAAACGAAAGTGACCAAACCTGACCACCATTCAACCACTGGATAAGTGAGCAACTAGCAGACCGCTCTTTTTGCTGCAACGGAGCACTTTCGTTTTCACTTTTCCAGTGAATTAATCGCACATATGTTTTGCGGTTTTTTAACGGATGCCCGAGACCAGAGTCAGCCGCTAGCCACGTTAAATGGGTTAAACGAAAGCAAAAAAATAAACGAAAAAAATAAAATAACATAAAAACCAGATAATGCGATATATCGTAACACACAGATAAACCGAAAATAAACGGAACTCGAGTAGTCGCAACTACATAGACAGGAAGAAAGAGTGAGAGAGTGAGAGAGAACAGGTGGAGCCACCAGCAGAAGAAAGTTCATTGAGTTGCTTTACATTCAACAAAAGAAAATAACATCATAGAAATTAGACACACTTGCGGTCAGTCAATGTTACTTGGAGGAGCCTTTAAACAATAAGAAAAAAACTCGTTGTTAAATTATTGTCACACCTCAGTGACTCCAACTGCAGAAGTCCGTTGTAGATGCAGTGCACTTGAAATTGTTGTACCTGCATTGACTATGCACTTTTGTTTTCATTGAAAGTGAAATGTGACAATGCCCTCCGTTTTTGGACCTGTGTCTTGTCGTCATGTAATTTCCCTTTCATTTTATAGCACATTTATCTCGTAATATTTCACTATCGGTAGACAGCGAAAGACAGTGAGAGAGAGATGGAGGGGACAGAAAGAAAGTTACTAATGCTTGTGGGCGTGTTAGCCATGTACTTGACTGTTTTTTTTTTATACTTTTAATTGCACTTGAAATGCCTCAGCCGGATGTTAGACGGATCGGTTTTAATCGGCTTATAAATGTCCCAAAAATTCAATTTCATGTCTATGCCGAATTTAGAAACTATTCAGAAAAAATTCAATTGTTTGTAATGGGATTAGTCTTTCTGGCATTGACATTGTTTCATCGGTTTGTTGATCATTTGGGTGTGATTTAATTGGTCCAAAGACACGCCCTCACTCATAAAAGAATATGGATTCATGGGAAGGTCAGACAATTGTAACTTACCATAAACAGCAACCACAACAAGGCGTCAAAATGGTAACTGCAAAATAAGAAAAAAACCACAGATAATGATGAAAATTTAATTATAAATATGCAAATAATGTCGGGTTACAAAACTTCAATGAAAAGGTGAAGACGTACTTATGAACGCAAGTGGGATGAGTTGCTGAATTGCATGGCAAAGACTTCATTTGCATACTAACTAATTTTCTTTGATGGCAATCAAAGTATAAATAAAGTGCAGTGGGTATCATTTTGACATTAAATTTTTAAATCATTTTTTTGAGTTTTAATAATATTTCAAACCACACTATTATGCAAGTCTCTCCTCAGTGACCTATGTGAACTTATAATCTCTAGAGGTTTCTGGTACATTTAAAAAAAAAATAATTGAATAAATTTTTTCGATGTCTGAATAAATATTTAGTATGAAAACTAAGAGGAAACAGAAGTTTTAAAGGTAAAATTTTCGAAGATCTTGGTTTTTTTTGGCTAATTCTGTTTTTTATTTATCCCCCATAAAAGAATATTCTTGTTAGCAAACTGTTTTACGTTTTTGATATAAATCTTTGTATTACTTTGGATTTGGTATGATTTAAACGAACTCCAACTACTTAGATATATGTATGTATATATGTATTTCTAACAATATTTTAGTATGCAGAATTTTTCAAGTTGATGTTTTTTGAGAAACTTATAAAAGCTTTTATCGAAAAATTTTCCTTTATTGTAAATTATCTTTTTCGAATATCTTTTGAACGAATTGAATGAATTGGAAAACTTTAAATGAATCTATATTTTACAATCATTAATTTCTGTAGGTATTATAAAATATTGTAAGCCAATTTCAACGAATAACAATGGGACACTAAAGCCTTATTTTGTATTTGATTAATTTTTGTACCCATTTTATGACTATAAAGAAAATATTCTTTTGAATACACCTCATACTCTTTTTTTCTACTTTCTTATTCTTAAAGACTTACTCAATTGCCTTTAGTCATAATAATTAATTGTAGAAAAGAAAACATTATTCAATTTTTTAAGAGACTATTATTTACCAATATCTATAAAAAAGAAAGTATTATGTTTTAGTTATATACTACTGATCAACTACTATTAAAAAAGCTTTATATGCTTTTGGTATAGCATAAATATAATTTTAACATATGTATACATATAGTCTTTTAATAGTTTTTTTCCAGTTAGATTAAAGAGATAGCGTTTCAGTTTTTCAAATTTCAATCTTATACTTTTTACTTGTAAAATTAAAAATGTTGAATCGTTGTCAAATTATGTCGCTAGGATTAGTTATGTATGATATACGAACCATAACCAAATGATTCATCCACGACTTGGATTAAATGAATTAATTAAATTATTAACATTTATTTATTAATTATGATGCATTATATTATTTAATATGCACACTGAGATACAATGATTTTTAATTGACAAAATCTTTCCAAATCAAAATCAAAATCATAACTTTCTTTTTGTATGTATAATTTGAAATGCCTCAAGACTAAATAAATATTCAAATATTATTCAACTTTGTTTTGTTAAAAATCAATTTGAATTGAAGAAACTATCAAATGGAATTTATTAAAAAAAAATTACAAAACACTTTATTTTAATAGGAAAATTTAATTTTTAAAAATTAAATTAGACACAAATTAAGTTAATTATTGATACTGCATCATTTGAATTCATATGACATTATATTTTTTCCCTTTGCAAGATGGGGAGTATTGCTTAATGTATAATATTATATTATTTTAAGAAAATGTCAAAATTTTCCCTTAAAATTGAATTTCTTTTGTTTGGCCAAATTTAAAGACTGGGTTTTAACTGACCCTCAGTTAAGCATTTGGCATAATAATGTTGCAATGTTGCACAAAGACAAAATAAATTATATATAGTAGATGTGTAGGTTTGTATATAATGCCATAGAAAAGGAAAAAAAAAAAAACAATCAAGTCAAGTCAGTTTTAATTGCATTTTGTTTGTTTGTTTTGTTTTTTTTTTTTTTTGGGGGCTGCAAATCAACGCCTCAAACGGCTACGCTTTGTTGGCTTCAAACAGATAGAAAAATAGATACACCTACATCTGAGCACTCTGTACTTGTAGTTAACGGATTGTTATTGGCGAAATAATGGCAACGCCTGTAGCCACAAGATTGCAGACTTAAAGCTGCTGGCCAGTTATTAGAGCAAAGCAAAAACAAGAAATTGAAACCAAACCAGACGGCCAGAATGTGCGTGCTTGACCCACACTGAAATTGTCTTGAATTTATGTGCAATATGAGTCACTCCATCAATTGCCAATATTTGGCTATTGGTAATTGTTAGTTAAGTGGAAAAATATATACATGTACATTTTTTTTCCCCCCATTGCGCAATGGCAACGCACGAAAAATTTGTCAAGCGTTCGGCTACCCGCTGGGACGGTGATTTTTTTTTTCATTTTTTTTAATGAACTTTTGCACAAGTCACTCATTCATTCACTCACATTAGGTATTGGGCATTAAACTAACCGTGTGACTAGTTGCATCGTCTTGTGTGTATCTCAATTGGCATACATAACCGCTAATTAAAGTCGAGACGTTACACATTCGGGTTCAGAGCAGATCAAAGATACGCAGTTACAGATATATTTTTCTTTTTTTTTTTTTTGGCGCCAAGCCAACGCCAACTATCAAGCGATCAAATGAACTATGGTGAGATGAGGTGAGGTAAAGTGAGGTGAAATGAAGGCAAATTTATGGCAACGCTGCTTAACTGACAACGCATAAATTATGCAGTGCCATTGAACTCCGCTTTGGGGTTTGGAGTTCGAGTTTATATATAGTTGGATTGGATTGGGGATTGGAATTGGAAAAACGAAAGCCGCAATGAAATGCATTTTATGTTTCATGGTGCTTTGGGGCGTGTCTGTGCACTGTGTTTTTGCTCGTTAGCCTTACGGAAAACTTCAATTTTTTGGGGGCGTGCTTTGCCCCCGCATTGGGCTTGAAAATTAAAGTTAAAATGAAAAAAAAAAAATGTTTAAATACTTTTGCTGCTTGTTTCACTAATTTTTCAAATTTTATGCCGCAACGCACACACACACACACACACATTAAACCGAACGTGAAATGCTCAAAATTATTAAACGAAATGTAAATTTCACTTTCCATTTATGTTTGCTTTCCAAATGAGGAGGCACCTGCTCAGAAACCCTAACGTACATGACTATATATGTGTATATACATATACATATATCTGATGGTATGTAAAGTTATGTCTAAGCCCTTGCGTAATCTCAAGAATTTATGTATGTTTGTCGTGAAAGCGAAAGCAATTTACATTTCTCCAATCAATTTTGATTACAAAACCAAAAAATTAAAAAATTAAACACACAAGCAAAGCGGATGTTGTCATTAATGAATGAAATTCACAGTTTTAAATTGTTTTCAAATAGTTTTAAAAACAATAAAATGAATATATAGAGTTTATCACCCTTCGTTGATCGATGTCGTTGACGTTGGGCAATTGCGCAAACGATGAGCGGCAAAAGTTAATTACAAAGTTTTTGTTATGGCCAAATAACTAAGCTAAAACAATGTGACAATTGCAAAAGCAACAATAACTAACTAAAACTAACTAACTTAACTACTTATATGAAAAACCATAAAACAGTGTTGACAAAACAAAGCCCAGCACCAGCACCAACAATTGACAAAGTAGAGCACAAGTTGCTGCTGCTGCAAACTTGAAGAAAGCAAAAGTTGGCCACAAACATCAGCAACACTAACAACAACAACTGGAAAATATTGTATGTATGTTAAGTCTGTGCCTCTCTGTTGCAAGACTTGTCTCAAGAGGCCATTCTGGCTGTGCCTCTAGTTTTTATTTTTTTTTTTTTCATTTATGCAATCTGCTCTCAATCTACATACAGTAAAGTAAAGCAAAGTAAAACCAAACGCAGTTGGAGTTAGATTTACATTAGCAATCAATCCCAGCACCGGCAACAGCGTCACCATCAGCCCCACATCCGTGACCAATACAAAAGTGTGAGAAAAAAACAAACCAAAAGCATTTGGCCAGAGGCATGGACGTAGAGAGTAACGAAAAGAAATTCAAATCAACTTCAAGATATTGAGAATGTGAAATCTTTGTTAACAAAACGGAAGTATTTAAAAAAAGAAGTACACGTAATTTGGTTTTTGTTTTTTTCAGAATAAGTTTTACCATTTATACAATATATTTAATATATATTTTTATATTATTTATATTTTGGCATTGTGTTGATTGAAATTCCATTGAAAATATATTTTTAGGAAAGATAAAAATAATAGGAGCTGATTTGTATTAATACACTGATTAAAATTTCAACATTTACAAAATAACTAAAACCTTATTTTTAATTCAAGCTCTCTTAAATGAGAAATTTAGTTTTTCTTTCTAAAATATTTCTTGAACAATTTTCTTAGAAAGCTCCATTAAATTTTCTGCCTAATCTTAATCTTACAAAAAATGTTTGTTTCCTTCTTTTAAATTTATTTCTTTCAAATGTTTTACTTACTAAAATCTGTTTTAAACAGTAGAAAGCTATATTTCACAAGTAGTTCAATATAATTTTATATTTAACTTAAAATTATTTAATTAAATTTAACATTTTTTTTGTAATCAGATTCTGTTACTGTTAATTTGTATTTGAATCAAAGACCCTAGCAACTGTCATATACATATGTTTATATTAAATATATTTTGTTAAAATAAAATAATAAAGATTTTAGTAACAATTTAAATGTTATCTATGGTATTAAATGCACTTCTGTCTTTCTCTATAAAATGTCCTTTCAATAAAGTATTATAGAACTAAAAAAAGAAACTATAAGATTGTCTCAGAAATATTTATATTTAATTCTACTTTATCATTTTTTCTCTTTTTTGATCATTTATAAAAGTCAAATTTATTGGTATATTCTTTTGTCTTGAAATTATATATTACAAAACTATTTTTAGTTTTTATATTCACTTATTGATTAAAGAACAATTTCGAGGTACTGATAAATTAATCGAAATCTTTTTAAATCAAGGTTTAGTTTTGTTTTGATTTTGTCTAATTTGGTTCACATTTACGACTCTGTGACATTGCAATTTTTGCTTCATTTTTTGTTCAATACAATAACAAGATAATTTAATTTCATTTAAAAATATATTCAGATATACAAAACAAAACATAAAAGCAGTCAAAATATTTACCATACTAATGAAGTTTTTGCTGTCATATAGAAAAGACTTACAAAATCGTCCACTCAGATTGTTTATGCAATATAAATTGTTATAGTCTCAGGTAAAGAAAAATACAGAGCCTCGGGATGTTATAGCTACGCCCATGGATATGAGACATATTAGAAATATTTAAGAAAAAAATTGCTCACGATTCTGCATATATTAAGTGTTTGCGGTTTATTATTGATTTTCGACTGATGTAAGTTTGTGGCTTAAGTCTTTTGTTTCTTTCGTGGAGGAACAAGACATATGCATATATCTCTCTGAATCCGCATGTAAATTTAACAACCTTGACGGGCACGTGCAGGGCTTTTGATGCCACTGTGTAATAAGTGTGAGTTTTATGTTTGTTTTTTTTTTTTTTGTTGCAGTATGTCAAGGCATTTGCACGTCTCAGTGTTTAGTGGCTAATTTCACTTTCGTTTCGATAAAGGCACGCGTCTTGGCCAAATAATAAATAAACACATCAAGCGCCATATAACGACGGACAGACGGACACAATGAAGAGAAAAAGTGAGTTTTGAAGTTTAACATTTATTTTTTTATACAATTTTTTGTTGTTGTTACTTGACACTTTCGCAGCTCTTTTCCTTTTAGTTTTTTTTTGCTGTGTTATTTTTTCATATTTATTTTTTTTTATTAGCTGGCATTGGCCGATGAGGCGGCTACGTGATTTTCAGAGAGAGAGAGAGAGAGAAAGAGAGAGAGCGAGATAGAGAGAAAAAGACTGCCAATGGCCAGGCTATGTTGGCCGGCCGGCGGGCATCGCCTGCGTTTATTGTAATTAGAAAGTATTTAATTTCGAAAATGTCTATATGTATGTACAATGAATAAACGAAATCAAAAAAAAAAAAAAGAAAAAAACTAAAATAAAAATTGTGAGGCACTTGGCAATTTTCGCTTTCATGTTTTACTTTCTGACAAATGTAGACATTAGCTTCGTTATGGTCATATGCCACACATGAAGATGGCTTAATGGCAGATGGCTGATATTGTCATAACGTGTTGCTCTGCCCTCTGCTTTTTCCTCAATTCGTTTTTTTCTGTTGCTGTTTACCTATGTAAATTTAACCAATAAACAAGATTTTTCTTGTCCATACAAAAATTTCTCTGCCAAGTGAAAATTGGGTTAATGAAGTTAGAAAAACTAAATGAAAACCAAAGAAGGAAAGAAAACACATTTCTTAAACGCATTTGCATAAAAGAATGGGCCATTTCGCTGGTCGGAGTTCAAGATGAAGATATGTCTCTCACTTGGTGTTATCTTTATGACCCGACTTGGCCATAAAAAAAAGACTAACTCTTGGATGTCATTAGTTATAAACCATAAGTCTCTCTGTCTATCTTACTCTCTCGCTTTAGATTGCATGCCAAGTGGGAAGCAGAAGTCGAGGAAAATCAAAAGAAAATTTCCAAATAATTAGAGCATGAAAATAAACAGCCAATTGCCAAGATGCCTCGTTTGTAGCTATTTATTTATTTCTTTTTTTTTTTTTTTTGTATTTTGCAAAGCGAAAAATTTCTATTTGCCATTTTTGGCAGGCAACAACCCCAATCCTCTGGTCCCGCCCCACCGCACTATAAAAACTGGCGCAATATCTTGGCCACTTACCCAGCGGCTGTATTTTAGCTCCTGCTTCGAGTTCGGTTAGTCGTTGTTGGCCTCTTCTCTTGTGGCTATCTTTCACCGCTTAATTCAATTAATGTTTTAATTAACAGTTGTTTATTTATTTTTTTACAATGTGTTTTATTTTATCTTTTTTTTTTTTTTTTTTTTAATTTTTAACAATTAGCAGCAAACGGCACTAAAAAACAGGAAGAGGGGGCAATTCAAAGTTTTCACTTTTCTTTTCCGTTAAACATGAATATCGTATGGAAAAAGTGTAGCACTGATTACCGTACCACTGTGCACACTAGTTCTGGTTATATGTTGCGTTTTAGAGTTAACACTTGTAAGATATAGCCGGAGGAGTTGATAGCTGACGCGTCTGAATCGTTGGCATGCCGTTAACAGACTGAAGAAATGAAAAGCCTCGTTGCCCCAAAGTAAGTAAGAGTGATCGGGTTTTTGCCTCTGCCTCAGTCTCGGTCGCTGCCACTGCCACTGCTGCTGCTGTTGCTGCTGCTGTTGCTGCTGCTGCTGATGGTGGTAACGGCAACCACAACAACAGCAGCAGTAACAACAAAGCCAAAACAAAAGTCGCTTAAACCAAATACAAATAAAAATTGTTGCTTGTCGCTTAACAAAAGACTGAAGCAACAAACTGGCCAAGATGCTTCCCCCATTTTGACAATATGATTTTTTGGGAGAAAATTGAAAATTATTAGTGTTAGCCACAAAACTGGCATAAAGATATACAGTTGCATTATGGAAATTGAAAATTCTGTTTTTTTATGTCTGGTCTCAATTGAATGCAAATTAGTTGCCCACTATAAATGTCGCTTAACTTGTCTAACTGAGCAAGTTTTGCAATGTAACCACTAAGACTAGTTTTTTTTTCTTCATGTTATCTGGTTTATTTTTTCATTTTATATATTTTTCTATTTCTTTATGTGGCTGGGAAAATCGATTTGTTGTGCACCGTTGCATGTGTCTCATGATTCATGATGGCCAATCGCCACCGCCATCAATTGAACTAAAAGCTTCAGTTAATTCTGACTCATTGCCAGCTACCAATCTGTGGCATCCAAGCCTTAATTGGCTTAGCACTGCATATATATAACCAAGGTCAAAAATGTTACAAAACAAAAATTCCATTATGATTTATGATTTTTAATTGATTTGTTTGTTTGTTCGTTTGGACAATGCTTTTTAAAGGTGTGAACTCATTTCATCAAAGTGTATCATATTAAGTTTTTAATTATTTGCAGACAAAAGTTTTGCTTTTAATGAGATCTTTCCCTCTAAAAGTTAACGTAAATGAGATCTTTCACTTTAAAAGCATTTTATTTATAAACATTTTATGTTACAAGTCTTTTATTTCTTAGATACACTGAGACTAAGATTAAATTATGCAGTTTTACTTAAGCAAGTTGTATTAATAATAACAATTATAATATAAATGATTTTACATTTTCATAAATATAATTACACAGTTTTACTTAAACAAGTTGTGTTAATAATAACAATTATAATATAAATTCTTTTTGACTTTAATAAATTTGAATGTAATTAGATTCTTTGCCTTACTTTGTAATAAAGATTTTAATCGATTTTTGACATCAAAAGAGCAAAAGTAAAACTAATTTTCATTTCAGGTTTACAAAATCTGTCAGAATTATTTTGCATTATAATTAATCTTAGAAATATCAGAAATTGATTAACCAAAAGATTTAGACTGTAAATTAAGCAGAATAAATAGTCAAAAGGACCGAATCTGGATCAGATTTTTATGGCGAAGTAAGAAGTTTATAAATATAAAGAAATATATAAAGAAGTCGAACTTTCTTAGAGTTAACTTCTAAATAATAAAGTTTTTCTATTTTGAGTATATATATCATTATACATATCTATATAATATTCTTTATAATAAACGTGTTTTCTGTTACCAAAATCATTATATAAAAGTTCAACGAAATAGTTCGGCGAAAATTTTTATTGTCTTGTAAATCTTAATTTTTTCCGAAACTGCATTATTAATCTAATCAGAGTTTTGACTTTTTGTACCGTTCGAAATAAACTGCCATCTAAAATAATTTATATTTTATTATAATTTATAAAATATGTATATGTAGGATATGGTAACTTAAAATTTAATAGTCTGGCCTTTATTTTAATAGGAATGGTAGATCAAGCGGGTAAAATGTGGCAACGCTGTCAGTCGAGAAATCAACTCGGAAAAGTTATATTATGGATCGAAATACAGTGAAGGAATTAAGTCTCGAATGTAGTATTATTCAGGCACAAAAACTGTAGCTTAAAACAATTAAAAAATTCCTCGAAAAATCAATTGTAGTGTTGTTTCTACATGTATTGTATATATAGTAGTATTTGATTATTATTTTCTTTTAAAATATTATTATATTACAAACTTTAGTTTTATTTATAAAGAAACATAATTGGAGTGTTTCTAATTGAAATTGTAAAATTCTATTATTAATCGATTTACATAAGACAATATACATATACATTTTTATAAGTCCATATAAATCCAAGCAATGCAAATAAAATCTTATATGTAGTATATAAGAAGTAAGAAAAATCGGAAGGAAATAGTTTTTTAATAACATTTTTTGTTCATTTACATATTTACAAGTTTTATTTACAAGGTTACGCATATTAAAGTCAAATGAAGAGTTATAATTCTTAGCCTTCGTTTAGTTGAAAAAAAACATATTACTTGCATAGTAATATGCTATAATGATATTGCAATTTTTTTTTATTGAAATGGATTGACCATAGGTTACATTTTTTCACAGTCTCGTCAAGAATGAAGTATGTTAAGTTTACGGTTTAAAAAACATTTAAATACATTTGAAAAAGCTTTTTGCGATTTATCTATTCTGTACTTATAGAAGGGGAACAATTTTTCAAAGTCTTTCATTAACCGAATTCTTGCCCTTGCCATTTATTGTGAGTTTTAGTTTCTTTTGTTTACAAATAAGAATTGGAATTGGCCTTAAATGCGCCAATGAAGATATTTCTATGAAACAATTTTGAAAAAAGAATTCTCATACTCAAAACAATTTCCGCTATACAATTGTTATTTATCCGTTTTGTTTCATTTCTGGTGAGACTTTTATGGATCGTGGAAATAACAGATTCAGTTAATTACCATATAAACTGACGGAGTGTATAACATTTAAGCATTATATAATGATAATAACAACAACAAACCACACTGATGCTACACTTGTCTGCAATAACTTGGCCTTTTTCTTTTTTTTTTTTTATCTTTCAATTTGCAATTGAAAGTGCATTGACAGGCGGCAAAAGTTGCAGTGGCAGTGGCAACTTTACCGCAAATTCAATCAGTCAACTTGTCATAGAGAGTTTCACCTGATGTGCCCCACCCCAGTTGATTGATGAAGAGGGGAAAAGGCGGTAGATGAGTTATGTATGTTTTGTGGTAGGCGTTAGACGGCTAAAAGAGTTATGTGATATGCCAAGTGATTAATTTACCTTCCATTTTTATATCTATTTATTTTGGTTAGAGTCATTCAACTGTTTATATTAACAACATCCGTTAGCCATTCGTTAGAACGAAAAAAAAACCACTTTCATTTCCAGTCAATCATGAGAATCAATCGAAATCAGTCAGCAGCAGCAGTAACAACAACAATTAAAGCAAATTGCTTTCTGGCCATGTTAACCTTTTCACAGGTGTCAGACATGCTAGAGACTCTTTTGTTTTACAGTTGGCCAGCATAGGGGTGGGGTGGAGACGTGGGGGCTTGCATGTGGGCGGTTTGTAAAGTGGCTTACACGCCCAAGGCGATGCCAAATGGCAGCAAAAAAATGTATGTATATATACTAACAGAAATGCCAAGTGGCTTAGTTAGTTGCGACCTTCAGCCTTGTTTATGAATTTAGTTGAATCAGTTTTCCCAAGCTGTTTTTCCACTAGTATGCGGAAAAGACTTTACCAAAAGATTTGCATAAAATTCAAGTCAATTTGCTTGTGTGTATGTATTTTGGCATAGTTTTCCCACAGCAGCAGAGATAAATAAAGTTAATTGACTTTGTCTTTTGTTGGCAGCATTCAGTTTAATTAATAGTAGAATTTTCATTTAGCCAAATTAGAGCAGAAGCAAAGGAGAGTAGAAAAACACAAAAAAAAAAATGATGCAACTATTGACAAGAAAATATAAAAAAAAAATAAATAAAAGTTATTATGTAATTCAGTTTAAGCAAAGAAAGCAGGTGGCCAAAGAGAAGGAGGCAACGATAAATGTGTTGAGATGAAGGAGAAGCAGACGGAGGAGTTGTATCCAGTCGATGCGTCGACGCATCGAAAGCCAAATACAATTTTGTTTTTTTTTTTTGGTGCACCAAACTGCAGCAACTTTTTGTTGCTGCTGTGCTTAATGCCTGTGCCTGTGCCTCTGGTGATGATTTTTGTTGGTCTGGTTGTGGCCAAATAAAAATACTTCCTGCTCCCAACGCTTTGGTCAAATCTAAACTGGATTGCCCCCAAAGACATAAATGTTGCTATTTGTGTTTCTAAGTGTGTGTGTTTGTGTGTGTGTTTGTGAGTGTGTGTTATTTTTTATTAGGAGTTTGTCGCCTCAGTTTCCTTCCTTGTATTAAAAATTTGGGTTAGCTAAACATTTATTCACAGTTCGAGCTGTTGGTCTGTCATGTTGATCAGATTGATCTGTAGTAGGTAGACTGTCGATAGGGTAGATTGACTTGAATTCAAAACCAGATAGAAGGAAACGGAAATCTTTTAAAGGTGGATAATTAAAACTCTAACTTAAATTATCAGTTTTTGCTTAATAGAAACAAGTCAAATTCTATTTTCTGTAAACTATAATAATAACAATAATAATATAACAATAATAATATTTCCGATAATAACTAAAAGTAATAAAAAATATTGGAGAGGTGTTATTTAGGCAGTAACAATTTTAATTAAACAGTTATAATATTAACGATTAGCATTGTATTTAATTCCACTGTAGAGATTGGAAGAGATTATATAGCTAAAGATTATATAAAATTATTTCAGGAAATTTTGAAAATTGTTTTTTCATTTGTAAAGCTAAAATTGGGATTCAAAAGTCTTTATGTTAATGTTAACAGTCTTTAAATTATCTCTCTTTATTGTGGATTTATTTAAGCTCATTTATAAGTATAAAATTTTTTATCTACAGATATTGTAGATGTGAATCAAATGGCAATTTTGTTCGGTATTAAGATCCTTTAATCTTTTTTTATTTATTAACAATGTTAGATAAATACCTGAAACAAAAAATGATACAAGGCCTTCGACTTGATATTTCTTAAATAGATATTTTACATTCTTTTCTAAGTATATTTATACACTGCGATTATGTTTTTAGATGAAGGGGTAATCATATAATATATAATATAAAATTTCCTAATTTTTTTAAATAAATTCTATAAATATTTTATAAAAACTTTATTATATACAAAATTCCATATATATACACTAAAAACATATTGAAAAAGCTCTCTGTGTCTTTAAAATTGATTTCTTATATATAGAAAAATTCTAGTATATTGGTGATATGTTATTATATATTTATGTATTTTTAATTTATTTAACTTATTATAGATAAAAAAAATCATATTTTTAGTTGATATATAGACTTCATTTCAATCCTTATCAATTTGTTAATTCCCAAATCCTAATTACAATTTTCCTATTGGTTAGAGATTGATAAACCTTGGGAAAATCATTTTCACTATATTCTCACCTATTTTTTTAATACTTAGCTGAGAGCATTCATTCGTCTTGTTACCCTTTATATACGATAATATTTATCATTTTAACTCTTGGCAGCTGCAATTACAATTTTGTAATATGTTGACCAAAAAACTGAGGCAAAGCATTTGTCTTTAAACGGTCATCTGGAATGTACATAATTACATACACATACACACACATAGACACATCACATACACACTTAGAGGCACCTGTATATATGTACATACATTTGTATATTTTTTTTGCTTTTTTGTTTTTTCACCGCTTTCAAAAAGATTTTCAATTTCTCTGGCAACATGACGGCAAAACGAAAATCAACCATAAAACTATAGGCTTTGATGCCGACCAATTTGTATGTATGTATGTATGTATATACATATATTCACTATATGTATATAGGAATAGCATGGCATTATGCATAATAATTATGCATGAGACGTATTAAAGAGCGGCAAAGCCAAACTTAGAAACGAAATCGAAAACGAATCGAATTGAATCATTCGAATAGATTGATGGGGGGTAATTTCACTTTCCTTTCCCTAGTTGGTAGTGCAACTATTGATAAACTGACTAACTGAGTAAGTGACTGACTGACTGACTGAGTGAGTGCATTGCATATTAATTTTTCTTTTCCCATTTGTATGTTTCTTTTTTATTTTTTTTTCAATAGTTTGCATCCGACATTTGTATGAGAAAACCTATCGAGGTAATTGGCCAAAAAATAATTATTTTAAACCAATGAAAGTAATTATCGAGCCAAACATTTCACTGCCAAAATAAACTTAAAATAAAAGAAGAAATGTAATTCCAATTACGTGCTGCCGGAAATGAAATTGTGTTTACTGGCCAACAAGTCAATCATCATGTCCAATTCAATTGGCACACTGTGCTCCTTTTAGACCAAAAGTCACGGATCTACGCTCTGGTATGTAGATAAAAACGAGTTCAAAATTACAACAACAACAATAATAATCTCATACGGAAATTGGGTCATTATTATTATGATATATGCCATCGAATGACAATGTCAAATTCATAAAAAGTTTATTACCAAAATTAACAAAACTGAAATAATGAAATGTGAAGTTTTTAAACAATATATAAAAATCTAATAGAAAATATTAGAAAGTTCACATACCATACTTATAAATAGATGTAAGTTGATTGTGGTAAAAATAATGCAAAGTACTCATTCAATACTTTGTTTTTATTATATTCAATTCAAGTCATCTTCAATTGCCAATTCAAAAAAGGTCCCTTTTCACTTTTTTTCCTCTATTCATAGAAATTTATTTCTGTAATATTTAATTGTGGGTTTAGTGTTCAAATCGGAGTTCACCTTTTTAAACACAATATATAAAACTTAATTCTAAAATTACCTCCTAATGCAATAATCTAATCTAATTCTTTCTTTTAAATCAAAATTATAATGTGATAAAAAGTATTTCAATATGTAATCTACTTTCAAATGTCGGGTGACTAAAAAAATAGAAAATCTTGTCTCTATTTTGGTTACTATTTTTCTAGCAAATAAAATATTATTTACTAATTGCTTTATATCGCTAAAATAAAAGATTTTGCTCACTTTACGCTTTATCTCAATTTTTTATGTAAAATCGAATGAGAGAAGACATTGATTCTAATCAGGCAGATACAATGACCTGTAAATAATCATTGTATATACTATATGTATGTATGTACATACGTTTCAAGATTTATTTATTAAAAACAAAAAGGTAATAAATCTGAATCTTTAATACAGTATAAATTTTACAAAATTAAAGATTTCTGTGATTTTCCTTTGAACTGCAGATAAATGTTAATTACATACTTTTAAAAACTTTAATGAAGAATTTAAATTTCCTGATTTTTATACTATTTAGAGTCACTTCTGTACATTCATTTTAATATACATTAAATACACATGAATGAATGCAATGTTAATTCTCTTATGCATATAGGGATTTTTTTTCTTGTGTAATTTGGATCTCAAAAAGAGTTAAAATCTATCAATTATCTGTTAAATAAGAAAAGTTAAATAAGTGCCATGAAATACTTCTTAAGTATCACAGGGTTAATAAACCAACTAATCCACAACGATGATTTTCTATTATTAGTCGGCAATTAAAGTCTTAATTAGTCCATTTTTATTTTTGCTATCTCAAGACTAAATCCGCTATATTTCTACGCTTCCTTTTTACTTTACATTAAATTTCATTCTTCACCAAATAGTTAAACCTTGAAAACTTTACTTCAACTGTTGCAATTTTCTGATGGAGACCTTCCTCTATAAGTTTACTTAATTAAATAAACACTCACATTCTGAGCTTCTTCTTTGGCGATTTTGTTTTCGCCACTTCAACTAGCTGCACCTCAGACAAATTTCAAATATTTGGTATTTCAATTTTTTTCACTGTGATCACTTGAAACATAAGTTTGCTTATTTTTCTGTGTTTTTTTTTTATTGGTTTATTTGGTGGGTGAAATTTTGTGGTGTTTGACATGGAAATTAGTTGGTAAAAACAATAATGTTTTGCCTGCCTAATGAGCATGTGGTACAATGTGGCGTATGCTTGATGCAGACAAGTGCCACACACACACACACATATATGTATACACACCTTTCTCGGTCAGGTTGTGTTGTTGTTGCTACTTGGACCTCTTCATGCTTATAGTTTTTGCGCTTTAATGCTTCACTTTCTTGTTGATTGTTTTTTCTTTTTTTTTTTGGGTGTAAGTGTAAATTGTTAAGAGACGAGCTCTCACTCGGTCACTGTG
Source organism: Drosophila emarginata (assembly GCA_037075365.1). Taxonomy (NCBI): domain Eukaryota; kingdom Metazoa; phylum Arthropoda; class Insecta; order Diptera; family Drosophilidae; genus Drosophila; species Drosophila emarginata. The sequence goes on from JBAMCD010000121.1 coordinate 686,391, forward strand.
TTGTATATAGTTATTGTTGCTGTTAATGTTAATCATACGCTGAATTGCACTTTATGGAGTTAGATAAGGTGTTGCTGATGGCAGTTTTTTTTTTTTTTTTTTGGTCTTTCTTTCTTTCTTGACAATTGATAAGCATTTGTGATTACGCAATCCTCTTCTCCTAAAGGGGTAAAAGGGGTGGGGCTGATGTCCTCGTTTTCTTTTTACTCATCTCTGTGTGTGTGTGTATTCAATTTGTCTCAGTACTCAATTGAAATGCACTTAGGTTAACGCACTGGCACAGAAAACGAGGTATCATCTACCATAATGACAAAATCATGACAGAAATGCGCGTCGTCTTCTTCTCTCTGTGGCTGACGATTTCTTTTCAAATTGAAATGGCTGATTCTCCTGGGTGAAATCAAGTTGATATTTTTCTTTTTTTTTTTTTTGATAAACCATAACGGCGTTGACGCCAACAGCAAAAAAAAATATATATATAAAAATTGCATAAGATCCCAGGCCCGGACAGGCCAAGACAGGCCAGGCCAGGCGTTTCATAAATTGGACGAGATTTGCGAAACGCAGCTCCAACTTCAGTTGCAATTTCATGCATGTCGATTTTATATGAAAAACAACAACATCAGACATAAATACCAACATATGCATATATATACATAAATATATACATACATATGTATATCAAACATTATGACTGTTGAAGGCATCTCAGGAGGGGGAAAAAAAGATGGGAAATCAGTTGAAGTTACTTTTTATTTTTTGTTTGTGATAAAAATAGCACAAATAAAAATATCAAATACTTTTTAGTTATTGCCAATGCTTCGGGCACAAAAATAAATAAATATATTTATAAAAATAATAACCAAAGAAAAAAAATATATGTATGTATGTATGTATAAGATTTTGAAATGGCGCGTGCAAAATTTTGTTATGCACGATACTTGGCGCAATTGTCGAATCCAAGGCGCAAATCAATAGAAGAAAAGGTCAAATTCAAATCGGAGCAAGTAAACAAAATATCGTAAAAATTTATTACAACTGCAACTGATATTATCTGGTTATCGAACTTATCTAAATATTTGGAAATTATTTAAAATTATGCACGATCTCAATGATTATTTCATCGTTGCAGCATTGGTCTAATTAAAAATGGTCCCAGATTCCAAAGTAACATTTAATTTTGTTTTCTTTGTGTAATGTAGACAGATTAAACAATAACTTATTATCAACTTTAAATTATCAAAGAACTCATTTGCGTCAAAACTCATATTTTGACCTATTACTATTTTTTGTTCTAATCTAAAACAAGAAAAAAATATATCTCAGACTTTAAATAGAATGTAAATATACGGAATAGATAAGAATTATTCCTATGATTGGATTAGAATTAGAATCTAAATCATATATATATATATAATATACATATACATATGTATATAACCATGTATACTACATTGTGATTTAGGTCAAAAAACTTTTGTTTTTGTAGGTCCAAGAGTGAGTACATAAAAGTTATCAAAGTTTTTTTTTGCAGAGGGTATAATAGAATTCGGCAGATAAACATTCCCGACCCCATAAAGTATATACTTTTATTTATTTAATTTTTCATTCAAAGACTTCTCTTTTTTGACTACAAAACTTTGTTAATTATTTTATATAAAATATAGAAAAAATGATTTCCTTCAATTTGTAAACGATTATCTGCATGAATTGTAAACATGGAATTATTTTTGCTCACCACTGTAAATATAGATATATATACATACATATATACATTTGTCTAATCAAACTGCATTAGTCAAAAAATTAAAAAAGTTATCATTTGGAAAAAAACCTCCATATATAAATTTAATAGGAACATTTAGATAAAACCGATTAAAAATTTCAGAGTTGTCTTTGAATTTTGCCAACAAGTTTATCCGCTTTAAAATGTGTTTTTCCACAATTAATGATATTTTTTCTGCTTTCCCATGTTTTATATTAAAAAAAAACATATTTAGATACTGTATTACACGTTATAATATAATCTACTACTAATAATCGTATTGCAAAATATAATTCCTTTATTAATTGCTTGTCAAATGTCACAGTTTGATAGCCATTGATCGTATTGACTTTCACTTTCACCCATTTCGGCATTGGCATTTCTGCTCTTCACCCCATTTCTTGTTGAAGGCCAACGAAAGTAAAATTATATATATTGAAAGTTTCTTTTCGCTTGTCGAAAGCTTTTTAAGTGCTTGGTAAGAAAGCTGTGTCTGATCTACCAAGATAAACGGTAACACAAAAAAAAAACAACAAAGTTAAAGCGAAGCGAAGCAGAGTTACGAAAGCTTACAGTTTAAGAGGCATCTTAATGCGATTTGCAGTTTTAGAGGAACAGTTTTACAATAATTTGACAGAAACATTGAAATTTACAAATATAAATGTTCTATTTTGATTAACTATGAATAATTATTACGTTTGGTGCTTACCAAGAATGATTTTGCCTTGTTCTTCGTTAATAAAAGATTACAGTTTGAGAGTCAAATTTAACATTTTTTAATCAAAGCTAACCGAGAAGATGATACGCTTAATTGAAAGCCACTGTTTTAGACTAACTAGATTTAATAAAATCATTTTTGCTGAGTTAAGTTTGAGCCAAAAATATTTTTTATTATTTTGTCATATTTCGAAAAATAACAAACTTAACTTAGGTGCTAAATATACATAATAATTAATTGAGTTTTAATGTTTTCCATTTGTTTTGGTATGTATGTATATATAAAAAACTCTGTTGTTCATTTTGATCTGATTTAATCGGTTCGGTTCTTATCTGAATTGATTTGCCTTGGTTGTTGTTCTGTTTCTTTTCTTTTGGGATATAAAATAGTTTGACTATCTAAAATTGATCGTTTTGTTCGGATTAAGCAATTAAGTACAATTTATGGCATTTTAGTTTGCTTGATATTGATTATCCTTAGACACTTTAAAGGTATATTAGGTAGTTAGGTATATATACTATATATTTATGTAAATAGGTAAGAAAATGTTTTGAACAATTTGGATGAAATAATTTATAATATTATAAATATATATAATTGGTGTAAATAAGAAGCATCCTTAAATCATTCTTGTGCAATTGATTTATAATTAAGAGGTAAATATATATCTGTATATATATATTCATATATAGGAATAATTGAGTTGGTGTTTCTGTGAGTGTAAGTGTGTTTGGTGGTGTGTGGGGGGATTGGAGCTTTAAAAGGTCAAATGTATATTTGGATTAAGTCACATATAATTAGTAGGCCTAAGTAGCAAATTCTTTCGAAAATATCACAAATTGAAATATACATAATATAAATAATTTAATGGCAAAAAGGAATTGCTTGGTTGTAGCCATAATTGATGTAATCTTCTTGGTTTTGGTTTTTAATAAATTGATAAATATATATATCGATATACATATATATCAATGAGTGTATTGAGTAAAGTTTCAGAGTAGAGATTAACCTTTAGGTACATGCAATGCTTTCAATAAAGTACAATCTATCATTTTTTTTGTTTCTTATTTGGTGTATTTACAATATTAATCAAGTGTAAATAGTTTTTCTCTTTTTTTTTGCTTTCAATATTTTTTGGTGCATTAAGGGTGGAACTTTTTTTCTTGGTGTTCTAATTGAATTCGCTATGGCTCAGACTCAAGCTTTTGGCCTGGCCAAATTTGTGCTTCAGTTGGTTGGTGTTGGCCCGGAAGCGCTGCATGAACTGATAATGAGGGCCACTTCCACCACTTCCACCAGCGCTGGTCAATAGCGGCTCCAATGCCGCATCAGCGCTGGTTATAGACTATGATCCTTTCAGTTTCTTTTTGGGATTGTTGCGTGCCTGATCGGTGGGTGCCGTGGGAGGTAATTCCCGATACTGATTCTGTAAAAGAAATAGTTAACATTCAAACAATTCATAAAATTCAATATTATGATGATCATTAATCAGAAAATCAAAGGTCAAATTTAATTAGTTCTCTGTTTTTCTTTTAGTTTCAAAGATTTACATATAAATACTTATTAATGATTTTACTTTTACTATAATCTTTAGCTCTATATGGATTATTGGAAGTCGTAAGTTTCTAGTTTACTACATCATTAAGATTATAATGAGATGGTTGGTTTTAATCTTTACATAATCGTGAAATATTTCTATCAAAAAATGTTTTGTTTGATTTAAAAATAAATTGCTAGCTAATCTACTTGATTTACTATACTAGATAGGATCCTATAAGATTCCTAATAAAACGTTGATCTGGTAAAACATTGTTCTGCTTTCCTAATATTTCTACTAACGTTCGTTACGTGAAACGTTCCAACTAAAATCTTTCTAGTAAAACGTTTATATTGAAACGATACTAATGAAACATCTTAATAAAATGACACAATGAAACGTTTTAATTTAAAAGTTCCTAAATGAAATTTTTCTAAATACATTGTGCAATTTGAAAGTAGTTTTCATCTTCAAATAAAAACATCTCAAAGGGAGTGCAAAAATCAGTTTTATTTTTACTTCTATTACTTACAATTTCTTCGTTGTCGGGCACACGTGATAGGAAGTCCAGCAACTCGTTGTTTGGTATGGTATTTGGTCGTAATATTCTCCGGGAGAACTTCATAAAACCCCAAAAAAGTAAAAGCCAACGCAATGGTACAAAATGCAATACCAAAATGGCACCCAATAGTAATACAACAGCCAACCAGGTTAACTCGGGGACGGAAAAATTGAATGTGCTAGAAAACAAGAAACAATGTTCCAAATCAATCCCTTTAGGAAGTTTTACATTATCTTTACTTGATGGTGCTCTCGCCTAGAGAGGCCAAATAACCAATGGTATTTTGTACAGTCTGTGAGACTTCTTGTATGGCCTGTAGGCGTTCCTTAATTGACTTCTTCTCCTCTTTTTCCTTATCATCGTCGTCATCCTCATCGTACTCGTAATCATAGTGCCCAGCACTGGCATCTGTGGTGCCTGTTATCAGACGTATAAGCCATTTTCTAATAAAAAAAAAAATATATTAATATTTCTTTAAACTCAGTCAAAAATCTATTAACTTACTTGAGTATAATTAGCAAAAGGACCAAAGGAACTGTCTCTAGATCGCCATAGACACATCCCACTATCCATAGAACAAAAGCTATGCCGGATCTTACTGGTGATTCCCATTCGAAGCAGCTCCTGAAAAGTTAAGTTAAGGAAAATTTAGTCGGTAATCGATTGAATAATTAATCAAACTTACTGGACATATCGGGCTGCATCTAGTATATCCATTATAATCTCCTTAAGGCGATTAACATTGCGTAGAAACAGTTGTCTCTTAAATTTCGCCTCTTGCTGTATCAGTTTCTCCTCCTTGGGCTGGAGGGCACGGCAAACAGCTCGGATTTCATTCCACACCACTGTCAATTCTAGTTGGATTTGGGGAGAATTGCCTTTGGCTCGTACACAGAGATTCTTATCCTTCAAAGTGTACCAACGCTTAACGCCACTTTTGATGCGAAGGAGAGGAATGACCAATTTACCTAAAAATTCTACACGATGATCACGATCCTCATCAAAAACAGTGATCTCTAGGACCTGGGTAATATCCTTGATATTGCTGGCAATTGAAAAAGTAAAGAAAAATTAGGTAAAAGAATTTCTTTCAGTAAAATTTAACGATTCTTACAAGGTGAAAATCTTATTCCAATTGGGTGTCAACGTTTTGTATTCGGTTTGGGTCTGGAGACGCGCATTGCCCAGTTCCAAAACACAAAATGGATCCGATTTGCCACCAATATCCGCTGCTGCCAATCCAGTGGCTCCAAAAACTTTCACTGTCAGATGACCAACATCGCGTAGATTTTGCAGGCAACGCAAGAAACGATAGCGATCCCGTAATATTTGCGCTTCCCGTGGATCTTCTTTGAAGGCTTTCAGATCACTGATTGTTTCCAGAGCCGTTGTACCACTAATGGTCAGCATTAGGAAGACTTCACCAGAGCAATCCTCCAATTGCCGCCAAATGCCGTGGGTTGTCTCACGCTGGAATACACTCAAATCGATAATAGCCTTGCCATATAATGTATTCCGATTCCATAGAGCCAACTCAAGATTCTGATCCTCGTCGAATAGATGCAAATCGAATTGCTCCAGCCAACGTTCTGTCCAGGAAGACTTGCTCTTGTATTTCTCATTACCCAATCTTTAAATTAAAGAAAAATCATTTAATATATGTACTTTATTCCCTTTTTGATATTGTCAGCTCACCTAAACTTAAAGTGTGTGTCAATCAGCTTACTGCCATCTTCGGCCAAAGGCAAATCTTTGGCCTTCACCAGTAATATTGTTACCACGGAGCTCCAGATTTGTGATTTCAAACGCTTCGATGACTCGGCCAATTTGGAGTTGCGTTGAAAATGCTGAAACATGAAAAGAAAACCAATTGACAATTGTGTCACACACCCAAAATGAATGTATGTAAGTAGGCAAATGTGGTAAGTATTTGACCTCTTTAATTTCCTCGCTAGCCTGTTCCAGTTGATCTCGCAGTTCGCCATGTTGCTCCCGAAGATGCTTAAGCAACATGCGTGTAGCACTGCGATACCCTCCTGACCAATTAGAGCCTAACATGATCGGCAAACTCCAAGCTTAACTTGTCTTACGAAGCTCAAACAATGACTAAAACGCACGTTACCAAATTGTGAAAAGGTGTGAGGGCTTGGCTCTGAATAAAATCTACAAAACGAATAGAGTAAAGTGATTTTGGGAGACAGTTTGTCAGCGATTCGAATGCCCACAAAAGCATAGTGAAGGGTTGTAGGTTGAGTGAGAGAGGGTGTCTCACAAGTGGTTTTACATTATTTCTTCAGTTTGTCATGTGTTTACTTTTGGTGTTTAACTTTAATGCTCTCTCAACATGCCACATTTAGTCATGGGCACTCAACAAGCGATCAAAAGTCAACTCAGACAGCTTTTCAAAGTAAAATAACACTCATTCATAATTCACTCTAGGTCACGGTTCAGGTGAGACTTTGGGGGAAACTCACTCTCATTGGCGCTTATCGGAGAAAACTTTATTAATTAAGTAGGCAACTTTTGAATACTCTGTAGTAAAGTCAAGAAAATTTATTTTAAATTTTATTTTTCGAATAATATTCAAAAATCAAATGAGGTCAATTTCACTTGGCTTTGATATTCATTCACGTGTTTCAAATGAAATTTCAATCATTTAACTTTTCGATATTTGCATTGAATTTTTTTCGATGTTAACTTTTAACTTTTCGATATTTGCATTAAATTTTTTTCGATGTTATAATAAATATTAATTATACTCATGAATATTTATTGAAATACTATTCGAAACTTAAATTTAATCATTGCCTCTTTTAACAGCCATAATATTTTCGATAATCAAAAATCATTATTTAAACAAATTGTTTTAATATTTTTTAAATTATTTCTTGTAAAAAACTGACTGACAAAATTTTCGACAAGCCATTTTGAAAAATTATTTGGAAATAATTATTAAAACAAACTTAAGATGTTTAAATTATACTCATAAGTTGGAAGATAATTAAATTAATGCGCATCTAAAGAAACTGACAACCGAAAAATGTTTGATAATCCATTTCGAAATTAATAATTCGAAAACAGGAATGAGATGTCTGTGGGTATTATTATTCCATCTGCTGTCTCATGTGTTTCACATAGGATTTAATGGTTGCGTGCATCGAAAAATGTTTCTAAATTAATGGCTACACGGAATTTATCCAATCATGGTGTGTATTGTTCTCAATATATTAAAGATTAATATAAAAATGTTGCGAAACGTACATGTACATACATTTCTAAGAACACATGAAGATATTTTTCATTTCACTGACTTTTACTAACTCTGAATTGAAATTTTGAACGGAATAATAAATGTGAACTGGCCTGAATATATTAAATATTAATGTAAAAATATTCGGTATGTGAAAAGTGCATGCATTTCAGAGATAATTGACAATTACTTTTCATTCTATAGAATAAATGGCAAAGCGAGTCAATAGAAATAATTGAACTGATAGATACATAGATAGATAGATAGATACATAGACAATCGATTTGGCTATACATACATGTGTACTCTTATATTCTAAATGGTAGTTACCCTCACTAAAACTAATTTGCTTCATGTAAAGGAAGTACTTATACATAATTCCCTCCTCTATGCACGACAAGGGAAAGGGCAGAAAATGTATCTTGTATCTATACATCGAAATGGCTGATAAATAGCCAATAAATTGTGCTTCCATTTGACATTAGCCTGATGGATTTATTGATGTTTTGTTTTGACTCTCACTTACCATTTCCTTATCCTCTTGACTGCGTGGCCAGAGTGTCAAATTGATGAGTATCTCACCCATGGCACCACGTCCATCTCCATCTCCATGATTCGTATCGCATAGCTGTAGATGAATATCTTCCGCCTTGCCCAATTCCAATTGGGTTAGATCTAGTTTGGCCGAACCCATGTAATCATCCTGCAATCCCCAGTCATAGTCAAAGACCTGCAAATGAAAGGAAAAAGACAATTTTATGAAATGTTGAAACGGAAATTGATTTCGGTTTTCAGTTGTCACAGTCCAAGGGAACGGACAATTGTTGTCGTCCAGTAATTGAAAATTGGGGAGGGAAATTGAGAAATTGTTTATACCATAATTGAGATTATGATGGCAAGGGATGACATTGATGCTATAGTTAAGTGGGTGGTCTTACCTTCACAATGATTGGCTGAAAAGGGTCCTCAACGGGCACAATGAACACCTCGTCCCACACTGGATTCAGGTCACGGTGTATGGTGCGAGATTTGTGTAGTAAACGTCCGCCAACCTTGAACTTAACATAAGGATCACTCAGTCCTGCCGCAGTGATGGAGAAACAAAAGACATTTTTTTGTGCATTGTGTCAAGTGGCTGCCACATTAAATATATAAAGCAAAGAAACTGTGGCAGTAGTTATGGGAGATGGGGCCTTACCATTCTTATCCATGGCCACCAGGTCGCTACCAGATTTAAGATGAACACGCAGCTGAAAGAAGACGAATTGACGTAATTGAGCCTCTCTCTTGCGACGCAGTTCGTCGGCCTGCCAGGCGTGACAGGATTAGTGTAGCAATCGATATAGTTGCAGTTGTTTATAGTTGTTGTGTGCAGAGCAGAGCAGAGCAGAGCAGAGCAGAGAGCAGAGCAAAAAACCGGAAATATTGTTCAAATTTTGTTAGTGCCATTCATAAAAAAAAAACTTAACAAGCCAATATTATAAAAAAAAAGCAAGCAAAGCCAAGCGAAATTAAAATTCATATTGGATGACATCCATTCTCACCTGTAAAGCTTCCAATTGGTATTCACCTGTCTGATTGCCAGACATTCCCGTCGGACCATTTCCATTTTCTGGCTGTTCATCGATGCGACCCTCCATTGAACCACCAAAACGTTGAATTACCTGCGCCATTTTTGCAGTGGCTCGGAATTCACGTGCCAGCGGTGAACCACCAATTGTTGTGGATCTGTGACGAGGACTCTGGGTTACAGAACTGCTCTCCGAGCTATAATCGGCGGCATAGTCGGTGCTCTCTTCGAGAAAATCACTGGGTGATTTACGACCTAGACGATCTTTGCTTTTTGCTCGACTCCAGCGATGCTTCAGATTGTTAAAGAACCCGTGCGTTTTCTGTAGGACACCCACACCACTGGCCACACCACCGGACGTTGAGGAACCTGCGCCCAAATGCTGTGACGCAGAGCTTTTGGTACGTTTTGGTGATATTTGCGGCGATTCGTTGTTATGACAATCGTGACCATTTAATTCCGAGGCTGACTTACTAAGATGCTTCCCCAGACGCTGCTGATGTTGCAATTTAGGTGACCCATGCGGCGAAATACGCCGCAATGGCGGTGGTGATGACGAAGAGCCATCTACACTGGCGGCGGCTGTTAAACGACTGCTGCAAGGTTGCTGCTCCTCGCGGTCCACGTAGTGAATGCGTGCTGCTAAAAGAGATGCGTTCCATGCGAAAAGAGAGAGAGAGAGAGGGGGGAATAGTGTTATTCTGGGTGGCACGCAACTTGCGTGGCAACTAAATTCAATTTGGCAATCGATTTAACAACAATTCAATGAGCTATCGAATCGAATCTATGTACATACATATGGATGTATGTGTGAGAATGTGCGGCATTCTTTGTTGCGATTTTCATTACTTTTCCCCCCCTCATAATTTCTACATATGACATCATTTCAGTTGCCATTGCTGTTGACCCCTATAATTACTTAGCCAGCTGATTATTCTCATTTGTTGTGCCTGCCGCGTCAAGTGCCTTCAATTAGAGAGAAATGTTGACTGAAATAAAATGAAAAGCAAACAAAATTGGATAAAAGAAAAGAAAAAAAATTGAACACAAATGAAAGAAGAATTTTATAAATAAATTACCAAACAATAATATAATTTATATTTAAATAAGCATTTGCATATATAATTTCTTTGAAATCAAATTTATTTACATATTTAAATATTTATTGATATGTCAGCAAAAATGTTTTATTTATAATTCAATTGCAAAAAAAGCTATATAAAAAAGATATATATGTACTTATATACATATGTATATAGATATGTATATTTACTTTGCCATTTCAAAAACTGTTGGCTTAGACAAATTCAACGACCCTGAACTGCCATTTTGGAGTTAACTTATTTTAATTTTAAATTAGTTGCAAAGTCATGTCAATTAACCCCCACGAACTTTACCCCTCACTATCATAATAACACCGATTCACATTGAAATGATAATATGTACATATAAACCAGATCTATAAGATAGTGTCTGGTCGAATAAAAGTCAATCGATCTTTGCTTTTCCTCTGGTGAAGCAATACTTAAAGCTACATATGTATGTATGTATGTATGTATGTAGTTCCACCGGGAAATAAAAGGAGAGGAATAAACAAAAATAAATATATATGTATGTATATTTTTTTAATTTTACTCTTTATTATACCTTTCCTATCCTATTTTCTATGTACATATATTCTATATACATTTTTTTATTATTATTATTTATTTTTTTATAATAGCCTGGTACCATCTACTAGTCAACGTTTTCTGTAACTTTATTCCTTTATTATTAATAAATTATTATATAAGAAACATTTAAAATATTAAAATTTTAAGGATACAGTTTTCTCGTTCAAATTTAAGTGTTTATATCAAAATTTCTATATATAATAAACTTTACCCCAGACTATTTTATTAAAAGGAAATTAAACTGTAGCTAATTCCAAAACTTCCGAAAGATTTTAATACAATATCATAAGGGGTATCTTTTCCAACTTTTATATATCATAGGTTATGTAGGATATGGTAACTCGGTGTTATACGATCTGGTCTCTCCAAATGGAGTAGCTGGAGCGGAAGAGGTGGCAACGCTGTAGCGATCAGAAAGTCAGTCGAAAAGCAAGTAGGAAATGTTAATTCACGTATTTGGTTTATAATAAAAGAAGTTAAGTAGGAAACAATAATTTATGGATTTGGTATATAGTAAAAGAAGTCACATTTTAAATAGCATACTTATATTATATTTTAAGTCACAAAAATTGTCGCTTAACAATAAAATATAAATAATCCCGAAATTCATTTGCAGTGCAATCCCAAAATTACATAAATATTTACAATTATGATATACTATCCCTTAGGATAAAAGGATATATTAAAGTTTCTCAAGGTATCTTAAAGTATTTCTAGCAATATTTTGTATTGAAAAATTTTAACTAGCGCCTCTACTTGGTATAGGGTGTATTGTTTTCTATTTTTATTCTTCATTTTCCTTTTCCAGTCTTAACAATTCTATGGTTAAGTTTAGTTAAGTTGATAAGAATCTCAAAACTTTTTTTCTTGAATCTAAGTCTAAACGGGGGTGAATACTCGCAATGATTTTTTTTTTGTTAGAAGATGAAAAAGCCATTTTCTGATAGCCAAACTTTCTGCGTAGCTAACCGCAATTCGCGAAATATGTAAGAAAAAAGAAGTCGTTTGCCAAATAAATGTTAAATGGCCTTGTCCTTGAGACCGGGGAGTGCCAAAAAAAGTGCTCTGTTACTTTCACTCCTCCATGATTTAAGAACAAATGCGGTAAGCAAACATCAAGTCCAGCCAAATGGACGCCAAATCATTCACCATTGAGACAAGAAGAAAAATGTATGTAATAGAAATGTAATTTCAGGAGGTTTACTTTAAGTTTACGATTTCTCTCGAACCGATCAAGTGGCATTAGTTTTCATTAAAGCTTTTTCTTTAAGGTCAATGGACCTCATAGCCGCGTTGAAGGATATTTTCCTTCATTAAACCACACTGACCGACATGCACCATATAAATCAATCAGAGATAAGACACTTTCGTTCGTTTTTTTTTAGTTTTTCATTATTCCTTTTTACCTGTAGCCGGAAAAATTCTATTTATTTTATGGCAGAGAGCGTATGTTTGATGTTTTATCACCGATTTGGATGTCCTGCTAAATTTTGTTTGCATGTCCTTTCAGACGGAAGCAATTGCACCATTAAGGCAATTGAAATGAATTGGTAATCACAATCAGAATATTATATATGATAAAACACACAATACCTATATCTACATATATGTATTTATATAGGAACGCATATATGTGTGTGTTTGTATTTATTACGTTAGTGTTATGCTTCCGCGCTACGAACTGCACGGCAGCAGGACTTCCGAAGGACTGCTATGATATTTTTGCAAAAAATTGTAAGCGGCTGAGCAAATGTAACTGAAACTTTGGCGCTTTGGCATTTGTTATTGTTAACGATGCCCTCACAAACATACACACACACACACACACACACTCAAAGAGAGTGGGGGAAAGAGAGAGGGAGAGAGATACCGATAAAGTGAGAGAGAATGAGACAAACAACATATGTATGTTTATATGTAGGGTCAAAGTCTGTCTCTGTCTCTGTTTGTACTCCTGGCATTGAATTACTTGTGTGTGGTTGAGTGGGTGGTTGGTTATTTCGGTGGTTGCGGCGGCTTTTGCATTATTAATGTCTTATGTTGCGATGCTGCAACTTGAATTTTTTACACAAATTGGAAAAGCGTCCAACGGTGGCGTCATAAAATGCAAATGGGGGCGTGCCCGAGTGTCCATCCAACCATCCAAAAAGTCAAAGCTTTACGCATCATCTCAAAGGCAAAAGCTCTGCAAACTGTATATATATATATCTATATATATGTATATATATATTCTTGTACACTTTTACAGTTATCATGAATGAAACTAAAGTTGTTTTTGCCAACCAACCCACAAGCCAAGTTAGTTATTTTCCCTTACGCAGATGTAAAAGCATTTTAGTTCTACCTAAAATAACAAAATAAATTTTTAATTAATTAAATTGTAGCCGGAAATTGCAGATTTCCTTTGGCTATATACTAGATATTAATGTATGTAGGTGTGTGTACTCATCCCACCATCCATCTCTTTAATAATTATGCGTATTTTTAGTTTGCATGACGGACACAATTTGTTGATAGCTTTAGTAGTCCTTTGGCAATAAACCATGCCCGAAGGGAGCACTTTATTTTCCCTATATATATGCCAGACATCTGCTTTAACAGCTGCCTGTGGTTCTAATGATAGTTGGGACTATAGTTAGCAATATGCTTAATATACTACATACATATGTACATATGTATATTTATGTAATTGGTATGTGTTTCATTCTATACATGATATGGAATATTCTGGTTAATATTTAAGTAGTATGAAATTAACAAAGTTCGGTTTTGTGGCTTGAAAAATAATGATAAGATATATCAGTCAAAGAATAGAGAAAATTCTGTTCTGGATAATGCAATGCAATGACTATGCTGATTATTTTGCTTAATTAATAATATATCACAACCTGAACTAATCTTATACATATATCTTCTTTATAGCATTCTCCATTAATAAACAATTTAGTCAATTCAACTTTTTTTGGTTTGAAATTCAAGCAAAGGACCATATTTTATGCAAATAGGGATATTAAAGGCAGATAGGATCACTTTGATTAAATATTAAATTTATATTATATAAATGTATAATGATGGACAATATTTATTTGTTAATCGTCTATAATTAAGGCCCAATATCAGAAACTGCAAATGTTGATAAATTTTTAATTGAAAAATCATTTCTTTCTTTCTTTCCAATATTCTCCCTCTTATGCCCAAATTCCCAAGAGAATAGCCAAAATTTCAATTTGAAGTTTCTTTTTTACTTAGGGAATAATTATTATGTTTCGATTTTTATTTTTTTTTTCAATAACAAAATAATCATTATTTCTCGAGTGGCTAAATATAATTCAAAATAAATCATTATTTTGTGAATTATTGAAAATTAAAAATAATTATTATTGTTTAATTAGTAAAATAAAACTTATAATGATTACAGTTCCTTAATAATTAGTACACTTATTTTACAAACTGATTCTTCGAGTATTTTTCGAAAGTAACTGTCAAACGTATTTTATTAATAGAAAGATTTTTCCCAAAAGGGTTCTTATTTTGGGATGTTGATCATTATTCTGACATCATATCTCATATATATATATATATATATGGTATATATAGATATCTGTACATGCTATATATATTTATTGTACAATGCCATAATGTACATTGTACAAGATGGAACAATAAAGTGAGGCATTGCGAATGTTGGTAAAGACGTGCTCGGAAAGAACAAAAAGGGTAATCACAATAAAAACGGGAAATGGCAATCGTATTTATGTACATATGTATATATCCAATTTCAAAAGTGAGGCTAAAACTAGAAACCAAAAATATATCTTTTTTTACTTGACTCCTTAGGCAATTACCTAAAATTTCTATCCTCGATAATTAATAGATACTTTAATTTCTTTATTCTATTTCCTCTTCTAAAAATTAAACGTTATTCTTCTTATATATATTCTGAATTATGTATCTTTAGCTTAGTCAAAGATCTATAACGATTGATCAAAAAATATATTAAATCTATAATAAAGGGGATTTAAGAAAGAGTTTTTGACATATTATCTGAAAACATTTTCTTGATCCTGATAATATAATCGATTTAGTTTCTATGGTAATAAATAATAAAAATCATTATTAAATGACCTTAGATGCAAAAGAATTTATAAAATTTAGAATTTGTGTTAAACAAACATTTTAACGTTCATCTTAGTTTATATACTTTTTTATTTTTATTTGAGCAAATTAAAGAAAAGTTTGAAATTGTGCAGTTCACAAATAAAGTAGTGAAAACTAAAAATTAAAATTATTTCAACAAAAGTAAATTTCTAAAGTACATATTAAAATAATTTAAAATATTTGTAGAAATCAATTTTAAAATTGTTTTCTTATTTTAATATAAGAAAAAACTATATTTTTATCAATACGTGAGCCAAAAGTAAGTCAATTCAATTTGTACATATTGTTAATATGTTTTGCAATGTAAACGGTAACTAAAAAGTTTACTTAAAATAGAAAAGCAAAACCAAAGACTCGTTAAATATACGAAACTTAAATCTAAAACCATTAAAAAAGACTTGTAAACCTTTGAAAATTGATTTCTTTTCTGTATGCATTCAATGATAAAAACAATGAGTAAAACTGTAGAATAATTACCCTTTAAAAAGAGAATTTGTGAGACTATTTCAGAGCATTTTATTGAGCCATATAACTTCTATTCTTCTATTCTTATAAATTGGAATTAAGTATACCGAAAACTTTTGGGTTAAAACTCATCATTTATTTATTCATGACACAATTGGTCTGATGTTGTAGATAATACATATATATGTATATACATATATGTATGTATGTATTTGATCTAATTTGCCAGTACGGAATGACTTTTCTCACTTTTGCTCTACAACTGTTTGTCTAATAACTTTTGCCTTTTTCTATTCTTTATTTCACTGTTAAATGCAATTAGCCAACTTTGTATTGGGGCAAAAAAAACTTTTAGGTATTTTATTTCCGTTTTTCGTTTTATTTTTTTGCATTTGTTAAGAGTAAAAGTTTATTGAGATTATCGCATATATGGGGGGGGGGACGACAATTTTATGTTTTTTTTTTCCTACTGCACTCAGTCAAGACATTAATCGCAAATCGGATTTTCCTTCTTCTTTTTACGACAAATGAAAGCCATGAAAATTCGGGGTCGTTTTTCTTGTTGGTATTTTGGGTTGAGGCCATTAAAATAAACGTCATTATTATGGTATTATATATAAGTCGATTCATTAGAAACATGTATGTATGTATGTGTATATATGTATATTTATACCATTTGTGTTAACGTATCCATATCGAAAATTGTTTTAGTCTAATAAAGCAATATGTGTTTTTGGCTTTCATATTTAGCCATCAATTATGAATGCTAGAATATATGTATATTTGGTTTAGCGTATTGCTTTAGTCAATATATCTGGCTGCCAAGGTCAATAATCAATTATTTAGACATGGGTCAGCAAGTGTCATATCCTTTGCACATGTCAGGAAATTTTCTTTTAACGACAGGCCCTTTACTTCTCCCTTTACCCCAATTGTTATCTGTCATCTGCTCACCTGTTGAGGCCCAAGGCTTGTTTTTTATTTTCCTCTCTTTTTGCTTTCCGCCTATGACAAAGTGGTAAAATTGTGGGTTGAGGCTAAAACGTGGCCTATACCATTCGCTTTGTTGGCTTTACTAGTGCCACTTTGTCACCGGTGACGTCATTCCCAGTTTTGTTGATATGCAAGGGAAAGAAAACTGGCGTCATACAGAGCGAAGACTGATTGACTGACTAACTAACTAACTGACTAACTAACTGACTGTCGGACTAAATGTCTGGCTCACCCGCAGGCAAACTCAGCTTGTTTTTCATGTTTTTCTTCTTTGTTTTTGGTTTTAGTGTTTTTTTGTGTACTTGATACTCTTATAACATAAAAGTATATTTATTTTGATTAGAAATAGAAGAAAGCAAATTTGTGAAAACATTCCAATAACAAATTATAAGTTAAGGAAAAATAGTAATTATAATAATATGTATTTATAAAATATGTTATGGAAAAATGACTTTGCACTATAAATAAATTTGTATTTAAAATTCTTAAATTTGTAGTGTTTTTATAATGGTGATTATTAAACTTATTTGATTAACTAAAAATATTTTAATTTACGGTACATTTTTATGGGTTCAGAAGCAACTTTGAAACATTTCATTTAAAAAACAATAGAAATTATGGAAGTAATGGGAATTCTTAAAAAATGCAAGGTACATTTAGTATACTAAATTATATATAATAATCTGATTGTATCTTCAATAATGTATTTGGAGTATTTTTTTAAAAGATTGGAAACTTTTATATAATATAATTTTGTATAACTAATCATTATATGTATATGCTATAGAGTTAAATCTCAAACTTTTCAAGTTTAAGTCTCATACAAGGAAAATATTTTTAATATATGCTAAAATACTTCAAAATATTACAAAAAATATCTAAAATCTATCCAAGATATCGTTGACGTCTAGACATTCCTTAAATTTATATAAAAAACTGATAATTTCTATATCTATAAACTTACTGTAGAGAAGTTATTAGATTAGGTTGAAATCCGAATTAAGCAAATTGTTTTAAGAAATTCATATATAACTACATTTGAAAGTCTTTACTTAATTAAATATAATTATATTAGATGAGCGTTAATATGTTATTAGTTTTTTTTTAAAAACAATTCTAAAACTAACATTTAAATTTATCATTTAAGATATAATTATTTGAATAAGAAACCTATCTCGATTCCAGGCGAATAAATAAATATATAAGTAATATAAGCCACGAGTAGTGCTATTAAATTTCGACTAAGAATATCATTATTATTATCATAAAAAAATTTATAGATTTATAAACTTGAAGACCTCTTAAAATTCAAAAAGAAGAAAATTAAGACAATTTTTCGTAGAATTTATTGAAATCTATTTTTAAAAGAGTATACAATTTTCGACATAAACAAATTGAAGCTAACGCCACTGGCTTTTGATTGTTGCTAGCAACATTTGTTGTTATTCTGGATTTGATTATCATGTCCAACAAACACGCAACGAACCTTATCAAAACTTAGCTGAAAGAATAGTTCACATTTTCATACCTTGTTTTTTGCATAAAATTTAAGCGATTTTATTTAAAAAAAAAAAGAGAACTAGTTGAAAAATAATTCAAGCATAACCGACAGGTGAGATAAAAATTTATTTTTAAAAAAGAGAAAACAATAGAAATCGAACAGCTGTCTAAATTTATATACCATATGGAGGCAATTTGCACTTTATTCATATTTATAATGCTGAGAAATTGCCAGCTTTTTGTTTTTGTGTTTTTGCTTCTTCTTAGTTGTTTTGTTTTTATTTATTATACACTTGAAAAATTTCAAAGCAATGGTAAAAAGTTTTTTCACTTTCGGTTTAATATTTTGTTTTTTATTTCAACTTCTTTACTTGCAGTTGAGCTGCGTAAATGAGTTTTTCCTCAATATTTTGGGTTGGTCGATGAATAATTCATGTAAATTCTTGTGTTTTACCATCTCGAAAGGCAGTCGATTCAGTGCTGTCTTCAAATTAAATTATGCATGATCATTTATGCGTATTTTGTCCTTATTTCGACACCGTAAGTAAAGTGAAAGGATATATGCACGAGGGCAGACTGAAGGGTATTCCGCATTGCATAATTATAAATGACTTGAAAAAGTTAGTCGTTGCATTTTCAAAAAGTTTTCTTTTGAGATTTTAATAAATGATAAGTCGTATTTTTCTTATATTGAAATTGTAACTTAGTTTTTTCATGATATTTAAGCAATATTTTAAAGGTTAGAAACAATTGTTTGTTTATGTTTTAAAAAGAATGAATCTTTGGGAACTATTGAGGCATTTTAGGCTTTAGTTTTCTGATCGAGAGTTAAGATATTACATTAATAAATATTACATAATATTTTTAATCTCTAAGCTTATCAGTGACATTAACCTTTTTGGAAAACCACAAAATATAAAAAGCTCTCTACTTGCTTTACTTTAAGCTTTTTAATTACTGTTAAGCCTACCCTCGCATAATGCATTAAGTAACTAAGAAAAAGTATAATTTTAATGGCCTGATTGACAGCAGATTTTTCTGGTGTCCATTGACGCTAATCTTGGACATTAATGATGCAATTGCAGTCACACTCTTGACCATAAAATCGAAGTCGTTAAAACTGGCGTTATTATGACAACATCTTCGTATAAGGAAAGCCAACTTAATTACACCAAAGTGCTAAGGATTTTACGCTAATGCCTCATAAGCAACTGTTAAAGCACGGATTATGACTGATATATGTATGGAAGTTGTCTGCTACTCGTGTCCCTAATAATGCCTGGGTTTCGGTAAATATGACCTCGAGCTTCCATTTTAATTAACTGGCTTACCTTTGTGGGGCACTTTTGGCCGAGTTGAAAGTCTGCTCAAGTAATTAAAAGTTCCAAACAAGTAAAAGTGAAGCGAAAATAATAAACAGAATTTTTTCTTCTTTTTTTTTTTGGTTTTACTGATGTCAGTTCAAGGACGAGTGACACTTTACATGGTCTTTAATTTACCATCACCAATGGCAACTGTGTCCCGGATCCAATTTCGTATTCCAATTGATGAGGTCGCTCAGTGAGCAAAATACTTAAATGCTGTACCATTTTTTTTTTCAGATGGTTTGTACAAATTTCAAATCAATTACATGAACTGGGGGAGACACAGACAGCGGGAGATGAAGACACCTCGGGGTCTCATTTTATGTACTTTGTCCCAACCTAAAGCACTATGTTGACATGCCAAATGGGCGCATAAATAGGCTAAAACTAATGCCCATAGAAGAAAAGAGTGGGGTGGGGAGGGGGTAAGTGAGAAACAAGCGCAAAGCGATAATTAAAAAAAATATATCAAGCCAAAATAGCACGCGACATCTAGACAGAACAGCAGCAGAATAGCAAAATAAGCAAAGAATTGTGTGTTGCCCATATTCATTAGCCATGGCAAGTGCCATCGAAAGTGTGTGTATGTATGTATGTGTTTATGGTCTCTCTGTGTGTGTGGAACCGGAAGCGCAACGGCATGCAAAGACGCCATAACGTTATGAGGAACAGCAACAATATCGCACAGTGCGTGGGGTCAGGATTTTGAACAGCTAAGCTAACCCGTTGGCGAAAAAAAAGAAATAAAAATAACAAAACCAAAATTAGCGAGGGGTTCTTTAAAAATTATGATGATAAGTAGACCGTTCGAATGGGATTCTCAATAAAAGCTAAGAAAAGTTGATTTCATTTCAATTTATGCTAAATTTATGTATTATGTTAAATTATAATGACTAGTTCCGAATGACTTACCCAATAAAACTTAAAATTTTTCAGATCTGTCGTTATTTTTTATATTAAAATACTTTAGAGTTCATTTATTATACATAATTAAAAATTAATCTGACCTCTACCTGACTATGTTAGCTAAAAGATATTTAAAAGATGATTTAGTTCCAGTTTTAAAAAGTTCAGAAACCGTTTTAAATAGCCATAAGAAAATAGGCTTGTAATTCATTATATGTGAAAAAAGTTTACTTGAACTCATTGGCTAAAAGATATAAAAAATCAAACTAGTTCGAATTTCAAAAATCTCATAGATCCATTTGAAAAGCCGCAAGAAAAAATCGTATATACTTATCTGACTACAGATATTATTATGCACACGATCTGAGATTATAGTTAATAAGTTTCAAATAATAAGAACAATACCAACCAAGACTTGGTCGAAATCAGCTAAAATAAACAATATTAAATTTTTTAAACCTTTTTCAAATAATTTTTAGACGCAACAAATAAAAGTCTTTTTAGTGCAGCTATCACCGATTACTCTTTTAATAATAAACTAGGTTTAGTTTAACTATAATTCCAATAATAAATTAGTTTCGATGGAAAAACATTAAATCCATTATAAAGCTGAAAAATCACCTTCGAGTATCTAACATTCAGCTTATATGTACATATAATGAACTAGTTCAACCAATAAATCATTAAACTGTCGAAATTGTGCCAGTTCTTATTTTAAATATAGTTTCATCTGAGAAACTATTACATTATTAATTTGAACTTATTGTTCTTTTTGATACTTAAGAACAGTCCGCTCTCACCTTTCAGTCTTTAAAGATGTATAATTTATCTAAGTAAATATATTATATATATTTCATAATATATTAAAACTGTACCCAGAAGGATAAATTTTGCATATTTAAAAGAAAAACCGAGACAGACCGTTTTAATGACTAAAAATATCATTAATCTTTTCCAACGATCTAGATTCAATTTAAAATAATAAACTTGTAAATTTACTATGAAATGCATTCCTTTTCATGAATGACCAAACAAACTTATTTAAATTAGGAAAACTTTATTCAAACTATAATTCAATTTTAACTGCATACACCCCTTTTGTATGTAAGTTTGTTGGTAAACTTCTTTAGCCCATCTCTTTTGCCAGTAAATTTATGCGCAAACTAATTTCGCTAAGGCTGTAGTCAACCCGCATAAAAATAGCATAAAAATAAAAAAAAAAAAGAATTCTGTTGGACCCTCCAAAATGGTTTCAACACAAGTAAAAAGTAGGCAACTGAAGCAGCATTCCCAGAACGTGGATTAGCAGCAGCATCAAAGCGAGTCAAGTGGAGCTAAAGTGGAGTGATGTAGAGTTGACTAGGTAGTGGGGTTGAAGGGCTAACAGATTACGTGCAGGATTTAAACTTTAAGCTGCTTAAAAATATAGAAAAACAGCAGCTGTCGCTCCTATCTTTCGACCGTAACCCCATCACCGGCCCTAGATTCAGTGCCAACCCTATCTTGCCTCCATAGTCAGCAAATCATGTTTGCACCCCGCGTGTCATTCTTTTTTTAGGAGGCCGCCCAATTTTGGCTTATCATCAATTGCCAAACCAAAACATTTTATTTCATTCTGCCCAAGCTGAACACTTACACATTGTGAGGTCACCAACACCAGAGCATTTACAATTTTTTCGGTGGCATAGGCAACACTAGGTAGAGGTATCCTCCTCTGCCTCCGTTTTTAGTCGCTGACTCTGGTTCTGGTTCGTTCGGTCGGCTGGCTACAGCTCCATTCACATTGCCATCACATTTCGGGGTACTGTTAAAGTCCTTTGATAATATATTTTTCCTTCTATATTTTTCGTATAAATGTTGGCTTACAAATATTTCCACTTTTAGTTAACCAAATATATTTTTCACATACATGCACCGTGCATTTTGAAGCGTGTTTTCACACACAAGATGAATGGATAAGCCAGCTTAGTAACGCTATTTGGTGGTCACTCTAAAACTCTGCGTTTAGCTTTGAATTGTTTTTTTTTTTATTTGTTTGTTGTTTTATTTTTTCTGGATTTTTTTTCGAGAACCGTCACCGTCGTGCCAACCGTTTCAGTGGAGAGTTTTTGCGCAACTGAATGTCTAGTGGAAGCTTTTGCCTTTACTGATAGTGAGAGAACGAGAAAAGCTTTCGCTTGAGCGCTATGTAAATTTGAGCGGCATAAGGAATATGCTCGAGTGGCAGTGGCAAAGAGGATAAACGGGAACCTTTTTTAACCGAAAAAATAACAATAATTGAGTTGCATTTGGTTGGTTTATATTGAAAGTAAAAGTCAACAAAATGACTTGTTGAAGCTTTTAAGAGAATTTCCCCCCAAGCGGGTGGGTAAACATACATACATACATATGTACATATTCAGGTGTTTGTAAGGCGCAGAGGAAAGATATCTCAATAAAAAGAAAAGTATGCATATCATCTTGGTCAGCATCAATTCAAAATATAGATTAAGTTATATTTGATACGTCACAAATAGCTTTCATTATCTGTCTAGTCACCGCTGCTTCGTACACAGCAGAAGCTCCAAAACTAGAATAACTTGGTTTTAACGGCGATTTAATTTAAGTTAATTTAATTTACAACTAAATAAATAAATAAATAAATATTAAAATTATTAAAGCTATTTACAAATATTGCTTTTAAAAAAATATTTATAATATTATATTTCCACATTCATAAACAAATACAAATATGTATATGTACATATATATTTCTTATGTATACAAAATTAAAAACCGTTTTCTCTACATATTTTCCTTAAATTATAATATTTATTTCAGTCATGTCATGTCAAGATGTAATATTTTAAAATATTCTGAATTTAGGAAGTTTTTATTTTACTATATAAGCTTTATTTTATCATAAATGTTTACATTTACTGGAATTAGTTTGACCAAAAACTATATTAAGATATTTCGAAAGTTAATAATCGATTATGTATTTTTAATGAACCTATTCTTCAATTGTTTTTTAAACAAATTTAGTGACCATTAGGTATATATTCTACCCAACTATACAAATACTTTATTATAGAGATTGTAACGTTTTATTTTGATGGAAAAATTAATAAAGGATAAGAGATATCGAGAAACTGAAATGAAGGCAAAACTTATGGGAGATTACTTTTGAATAAATTTAAACCATAGAAATTTATAATTATATATAAATATTATTATTGTAAATATATTATAAATATTAATTAATTTAAAGAAATTTATAACAGAACGGAAGCGATTGAAAAAAATTAAACAAATAAACAAAAGCATTTCCCTCTTCAAGTTATCAGATAAGCTCCATTATAAGCGAGTGCAAATGAACGTAAGTTTGCGAATCAAAAAGCTTTACCTTACCATAATTAATCTAAAGATTATTGATGATCTAAGCTTCTCTTCCATTTTGATGCTAAGAGGGAGAGAGAGAGAGAGAGCGAGCTGATGATTTTGATGCTACTGCTCTTGGCTCTGAACTGATAACACGAATCCCAATTGGGACGATGATTGCCGATTGTTGGTGATTCCTATATTTCACATCGGTTCCAAAGCGAAGATGTCGAGTCTTTTGGTTCAGTCACTCGGTAGTTGTGCAGCCGCGTCGACCACACGTAAAGTCCTACGTTGTACCACTAAAAAAATATTAAAAAGTTTAGTTAAAGATTTTAAAGTGTTTTTTTGTTTAAAAAAATTAATATCCATTTAAGATTTGTTACCCACAAATACGATTATTGCGGCTGGTTCGAAAGTGATCGAAATTAAGTTGCAGAACTTTTAGGAGAATTTCACCAATCGGAGAAAAGAGAATAAAGAAAACGAAAGAAAGACCGGTAAGTAGACAGAGGAAATGGACATGCTTTAGTTGGATGTGCGCTTTATTTACTGTTTCTTCGTTATCTTCTTGTGCGCCATTTCATGGAAACTACCGTTATCAATACGGTGTAGGCGGGGTCAACGTCACAGTTAGAACTACATACATGCATAGAATCTATTTTCTTCGCCTTGCAGTTTCCACTCTTTCTCGCCTTGGCGGTCTTCTTATTTTCTCCCACCACATTTCTCTCAATTTCTTAAGACCTTCTGCAACGTTTTCTGTTCGACATTACACTGTACATCGAACTACATATAAATGTATGTACATATGTATGCATGTGTGTGTGTGTGTGTGTGTATAGCTTTCGATTTTGCATTCACTTGATCGATACACTTTGATCCCGCCCAACAAATTTTTGTGATAATTTTATTATTTTTGCTATTTAATTGAATAATTTTTTTTCGCGTATTTTCTGCTCGATGCAATAAGCTCTATAAATATACATACATAAAATAAATACATATGAATGCTTGTGTAATTTTATATTTTTTTGTTATTATTTTTGCATTTAATTGTATTGTACATACACATAATGTTAAGTATATGCCTACATAAATTCACATAATAATATAAAATTTCATTTAAAGACAAAGACATTAATGATTGACTCAATGCTACAAATGAAACACATGTTCCTTTTTCACATGGTTCCGCTCCGAAAATTTGTTGCAAATTTAATTAAAATGTTATGCCAAATTTTAATCATAATTTCAGTCTATATATATATATATATAGATCTATTCTTATTAAATCATGTTTAAATGTGATTGTTAAGACATAATTACATTTAAATTTAGCCATTTTATTGGCTTACCTAGTAAGTTCTCAAAATCATGTATAGATTCCATTGTTCCAATATTTGTTATAGAAGTATCCCAAAGTCTAATTTTTGATCATTTAATAAATATTAATATACTTACATATATTAAAATGATAGAGAAGAATTAAATTTTCTAATAATTAGTTTTATAGGATTAAGGATTCTATGGCGTCATAAAATACATAAAAATGATCTAAGAATTTGCATAATTTCATAATCATAAATAATTAGCCAATGAAATTTTTATTTTGGTTTTGAAAAGTCATTTAGGTTGCATAAATAATTCTATAATTTAAATTGGTCCCATTAAAAACAATACTATATAAGTATTATTTTTATATATTCAAGCCGGTCAACAATTTAAATAGGTTAGGAATAACATTTCCATTCGGAAACTATCTCTTAAGGTAGCACAAATAACCTCCCACATTGTCAAACATTACTGATTATAAAATATTCCGGACGGAATTCACAATATGGTAGACACGCACTCATAATCATTATTAATACTAAAAACTATTCCTCAATGGCGTTTTCCCACTGCTGCTTCTAAGCGGAGGTGGCGACTACTTCGTCGTACAAAGTTCACTTGGTCTAATTTTATATTATTTAATTTGTTTTGATTTGAAATATAATTGTTGTTTTTTCATATATGTATATATATATATATATTCATTTTTTTTGTCGTTAGTCATTAGCTACTATATAAGTTTCGCTAGACAGCAAAAAAAAAATGCGCAAAAATGCGAATTTAAAGTGTAAAAGAGCCGATGTGATGATGAGTTGATAAGCGATCCACTTTCAGTTCTAATGGCAGACAGTAAAAATAATAATATGATTATTTGTATGTTTGTACGTGCCAATATACGGGTTGTCCGGAGGCCAGCAATCACGCGGAGCCGAAGCGGATTATACAGACCGATTTGTACCTTTACGATCGGCACTCGCCTATATAGCAATTAGAGATAATCTCTTTGTACTTTCGCCATGTATAGGCCCGAATCAAATTTAATAATAATAATAATTATGCCTATTAATCACACAGCAGTCGCAGCTTGGAAATGGCACAATCGAAGGGAACAATTGAAGTTAAAGATCAACAGCAGCAGCATGAACATATCGACGACGATGAAGTCACCGAACTGCGCAAGTCACGCAACTTCTATGACACGGTGCGGGAGCAGGCGGAACGGTTTGCTAGCACACGCCTGGGACAGTTTGTGATAGCGCGTGGAGATCGGGCCCTAAGGATGATCGAGAACACGGCCAAGTGGAGCCTGCCTCAGGGTAAGTCTATCTAACTCCTCTTCTTACCTCTATTATATCCTTGGATATTCTTAGAGAAAAATGCAGTACCATTGGATCGTCCTTTGCCCTGGACGGCATTCTTAATGTTGATTATTGTACTGCGTCTGACACGCATTTGGTTATCCATGGGTGCCCTGATGATTGGAAATGGTCCTGTCTCTCCCACGGATATGATTTATTTCATTCAAACACGGCGACGCAAACTAAGGGCCATACGTCTACATGGCCTGAAGGTGATGAGGCAACGCGAACAGGAACTGGCCTATAGTTCCGGTAAGGGTTTGACTCACAAGCTTACTCAGTGGTTCTCCCGTGCTATATGTCGGCCAGGTGTCCATAGAGCCAATAGCGGACGTCTCTTTACACTGAATAGCAGTCTGGATCAGGTAAGTGTGTCATTATCTGAAGAAGAATTAAGTATGCCAAAGAGATACTTTTTTGATTCATAGACCAAATCACCAAATCAAGTGAGCAAACGTCCTCGCGAGGACGAGTCGCATACTGAAACCGATCATAATTTGACCATTGATGAAATGCTATCCAAGTATGCCAATGTAAACTCTGAAGATGATTCTGATTTTGTGCCACACACTGCGGACGAAACCAGCGATGATAGCAGCGAGGATGTCAGTGGGAATTCAAAGTCCTCTGAAAGTAGCAGCAGCGATGAGGAAACTGATGTTGTTGATGACATTAAGGTAAAAAGAAATGATCTCTCTATTGATGTGTTCGATGCAGTTTAACCATTCAAGTTTAATGTATAGCCCAAGCCTGTAGCAGTGAATGGAGTACATGGCGATAAGGAGAAATACAATCCAACGACCATCATCACCAGCAATGGCGACAAGGAGCACCAGCAGACGACGACGGAAGTTGGTAATGGACATTGAACTGTTGTTATTAGACTCTCTCGTTCGTAGCCTCCTAAGTCTAGATTACAACAAGTATCGATTATCGATTTAAGCGTAGATGGAAAAAGAAAACTAAACTTGAAACATTTGTCATGAAATACAATACAAAATAACTATAAAAGAAATTGAATTGCCTTATCCACTTGATCAATCCACCACCATATCCATTACCATTGCTTAGACCAGAATTGAGAATTCCAAATTGACCTTTTGTGAGTTTGGCGATTAAATTCCGTTAGCATCCTGACCTAGTCTCTTTCTTTCTTTCTCTCTCTCTCTCTCTTTCTTTCTCTTTCCTACTGTCCAATTAATAGTGCAACGACCTCAGCCACAGCAAACACAATTGGCAAGCAAAAAGGATGAAGAGCAGGAGGAGCCGAAGGCCAACCAAGATCATGCTGGATTAACGAATACACGTCTGTACAACAATACGGCCGCCGCAGGTAACTCTTGGTCTTCTGGATCACACTTGATCGGTCACTGATCCCCAATGATATCAAAATTAACATTTTAACGATAGTATTTTGTCTATGTTTTTGTTACTCCGTGCATGTGTTCAAACACAACAGCCAACACTGATCCCGATCCCGATCCTGAACCAGAACCAGAACCAGAACCTAAACCCCAAACCCAACCCGAATCCGAATCCCAAATCGATAATAATGACGACACAGACTGCAGCAGCAGCTCCACTGTATACCATAAGGAAACCCCGAACGAAACTAATACCCAAGAGATCCAGCAAGATACCCAAACTGAACAGTTATCATCTTTAACAATTCAGCCATCAAATAATTATCCCACTGTCGATACCCTAACACCAGCCACTTCCTCTGAAGATATTTATTATAGTCCAATTGGTCTGTCCCATTAAATAGACTTCTTCTTGTCACCGATTTCGTATAATTTGTTCAATATAATTATTGATAATCTTATATCGCAGGTTCACCCACTACTTTCAATACTACTTTGGGACCTCAGATCAAGACTGCCCTCGTTCAATTTGGCTTGGGTAAGTGATGAAAAATTTAAATTCTCTGATATAACCTATTTTTGGATCGCTTAGCTCATTCCACACCCACTGTAAATTTGAATGAACACCATTGCGAGACATCGGATATGGAGTCGGCTGTCTTGGCCAACATTTCTCAGGCTCATGAGGCTGAATTGCAACGTCAACAAGCCAAGAGTCTTAAGGAACCACAGCAGCATCAACAACAGCATTCCAGGCAGCACAATCATCCTCACCAGCGTTACCGCGGTCGCAACCGGCGTTAATGTTATTGTCCTTTTTTTAACTCCTACTCCTATTTCAATATGTACATCTACACTTATTCCTTATATTGTTAGTTAATAATACGAAATAAAACTCTGAACACATTTAGCTTAGTCTCTGTTATTATGTACAAAAAATAATATCTCATTGACTGACCAACAGGTTGAAACTTAAAACGTCAGTTCATGGGGTTAACAAGATTGTGTTTTCATACCGTATCGGACCTTAGCTTAACTAATTAATATTATAGCAAAGTTTCCAATTCCAACGCGGAAAATCGCATTGCACTCCAACGGGTAGATATATAAATAGAATTTGAGCACGTGACTCTGGGTAAGCCACTATATTTGGTTAAGAGCTCAAACACACCCATAAGACCTTTTGTGCCTCGTGAAACATGATGATAAATCTTTTGTGGTAATTCGAAAATATCCAGGTGTATTGGAAGTGATGCTTAATGTGTCCTTAATACAGGCATGTACGTTACCCATATCTTTGGTATATTCCTCTGTCAGTGGATCATTGTGATCGGGCAGTAGTTCCCGACGCAGATACTCCTGCTTCGAGAGGTTGCGAGACAAATGAAAGAGTATGGTATAAAAGGTGGATGAGCTCTATATTTAGACAAGAAATCATTAATTAGCATTTAAATCGATAATTGTTTTTAAGATAACCAACTGTATCAATGGCTGCCATCAGCATATCCATTGCCATAGCTACAGCCACATGTTCGTTCAGTTTCAATAGTTGATCCAAGACACTTTGATTCACGTCACTATAATTGAACTTTAAGCGTTGAACAGCTGCCTCAATGCAGTTGTTTGTTATCTCTCTGATGTGGTCGTAGGTCATGTGGAAACGCTTGAATGGAGGTGTCTTATAAAACTGCCATATCGATGGTTGCACGTCATACTTGCAGGTATTGTTCAAAAAGGTCTTCATATACTGGATAATCCTAGACGTATTAAGAGCCACATTAAGTGTCCATATTTTCGATTGCTCGAATCTAAAAAACGAGAAGAAGTCTTTAGCTATCTTTTCTTGGTCATTGTATTTACTCACTTTTCTATAAAGTGATCCATTTGATGGGGAAGATTTTGCTTAACGTTTTTTACTTTCATAAGAACCGGATTGACTTTATTTCTCATATCTGCCGAGTCCTTGCCCTGTCTGTAAAAATAGATATTAAATTTGAATGAAAAACTTTGAGATGTTCTTACTCCGAAATTAGACCACCAATGCCATTAAATATTTCAGGTGGGAAACTACCGACACTACTGCGTGTAGACCAAATACCTTCATTGCGGTAGATCGCCGCGAAATTTTCCGGATTGTAGGTAAAAGCTACATAAACTTTGCCCGTCACTCCAGGAAAGCGAAGGATATTTTCATACCCCTCGTAGACTTTCGCTAAATCACAAAGAAATTTAAGAATTAAAAAGCGCAAACAAACTTAAATGACTTACTCCCTGGCAAGTAATACGCGAGGAAACGCCAAATGCTAGGTCCCGGAATTTCGGCATAGGGTCTCGCTTCTTGGCTTTTAACATTATTGCGTGCCGAAGTCTTTTTTATCAACGCCGATTGCTCCTGTAAGTTTCTCACCGGGCTTAATTGTTTGTAAACAACATTGATTCGCAGGATATGCACGCTCTCTCTCTATATTTTGTTTACTCCTTCTATTTCATTTGCTCTCTAGGAAGCTCACTCACCTGCTGACCGTGTACCTTAGCTAAAGAGAGCTTCCTTTCGTTCCCAGTTCTAGTTTCATCAAACAGTTGATAAACGAGACTATTGGACATAGAAAGTTGTTTGCCATATTTCCACATTATGAGAATACAAGTTGCTCTTTACAATTCTTAATCTTGTTTAAACCTTTTAAAATTGCAAGAGCTTTATCAACCGGTCCGAGTTAACAGCAAATTACAACTGCTTCTATGTGCTATGCGATGTTTATCAGGTCTTCAGTTACAGATACGTTTTTGTTACAACCAAGGAATGCAACTAATTAAAAGCTTTCACCAATAAAAGCTTTGCTCTCTGGTGTGTGTCTAAGATATGCATGCTTAATCATGGACAATGGGGCAAACAGCTGAAAAATTAAAATCAGGAGAATCAGCTAATAAGCTGAACAATTAT
Organism: Drosophila emarginata; assembly: GCA_037075365.1. Taxonomy (NCBI): domain Eukaryota; kingdom Metazoa; phylum Arthropoda; class Insecta; order Diptera; family Drosophilidae; genus Drosophila; species Drosophila emarginata. Next base: position 717,210 of record JBAMCD010000121.1, read on the forward strand.
GAATTTCAAAGATTTAAATATTTATCCGAACATTCTGTTGATGTTAGTTGGTAATCATCTAACAATATTTCTATTGACATAAGCTTCCTATTTTGTTTCTTTTATTTCGATTAATTATTTTAAAATCATAAACGGAATTTTCTTGAGGTAAAACTAATTGTCGGATCGATTATTTCTTTTAAAATTTGATAATATTTCTAAATGAAAATAGTAACACAATGCATTAACATTATAATTTCATTGAAATTTAATGGAACTTTCTTTTAAACGATCTCAAATGGATCTTTGCAAAGTAGTTTGCCAGATCTAATAAATGTGATTAAAAAAATAGAAAATACATAAAAAATATATGAAGACAATGTTTTTAAATTATCAAAACTATAAACCATTTCGTCCAATCTATGTAAATCCAATTCCTGTTTTTTTTTTTGCAATCAAAAATATTAAGAAAACTTCTTACCCGTTTTGAATGATTCCAATTAATAATCATCTAAATGATTTAATTACCCCATTCAATTTTTAATCAATCATTTAAACCAAAAAAGTAATTAAATTTTTTTTTAGTACATTTATTCATTGCATGCGTAAAAGTAAAATTTGTTCATACATAGCTTAAAATGTTGATTTCGGGTTTCTTACAATTTGTTGAATTTTTGCTTTAATTTTTGTATATATATTTCTATTCGATATGTACATTGAAAGTTGTTGTCGAATAAGTTACAAGAGTTGAGAGTTAAAGAAATAGATTTGAGTTGCTTTTTGTGTTAAGGTACATTATAGTATTTTGGTATTTCTTCTTTTGTTTTGTTGTTTTTGTTTTCTTTTTTTTTTTTTTGCTTTTATTTAGTTTGGTTTTTTTCAACACGTTCAATTTAAATATACATAGACAATACATCAATATCAATGGAGGAGATAGAGTTGAGTTAAAAACATTTTCTCGATATGTTTAATATGCAATTGGCGTATTTGAAGGACAAAATGTAAGTACATACATATGTATGTATGTATGTATGTATATGTATATAAGTATATCTGACTAAACGGAAATTGTCAAGGTTTCATTTTAGTTTAAGTATTTTACTCCTTTTTTCTTACTCTTCGGTTTTATTTGGTATCCTTTTTGTTTTGTGTTTCTGGGTTTCATTTTTTTTTTTTTTGTTTTTCTTCTGTATAAAAATATAACAAATTATAAACATTTCGTTGTCTCAGCACTTCGACCTCATTCTAGATGGTTTTCAAAACGAAAATCAATTGTTAAAATATACTGCGGAGGACCTTCAGTCTTTGTTTTTTTGTTTTTTCTTGGTTTTTTTTTTTTTTGTAATATGTTTTGCATTATATTGCTTCTTTTACTAGATTTGTTCATTCTGGAAACTGTTTAGTTGGGAGGGAGATCAGCATTCTTTTGTGATTTATACAGAATCGTATATAGATATATATATATATATGTATGTATGTAAATGTAGGTATAATATCATTTAGGTATAAGTATACTAAGCGCTATTGGAGTACTGTGCTGAAGATCCCTAAGAACTAAAGATGAGAGAAGAAAAGGCGGAGGGCATGAACCTGGGGGCGTTAGATTAACAAGAATCAAAAAAGTATCTGGAGTCATTGGATTTTTGTTATGTTTATGTTAGTACATGGAATACGCATTCAGTTAAGTTATCCTTAAGTTATATATATATATTTTGTTCACATTGAGATGATATGTTTTGTTTGCATGTTGGTAAGTTTCGAAAGTATACGAAATTTAAGTATAATCCGAATATTACAATAGTTGAATTGACCTAAGCCTAGCATTTAAGAATTAATATATATATAAAATAATTGTGGCTAAAAAACGGCATTGTCAAAAACTATTTTAATAAATCTTACATATGTATATATATGTATATTTAGTTGTTTTTGGGGAGGGGTGCAAAAATATTGAATATTTATAGGCAGTGCAGCATTAATCTAAAAATATATGTATGTATATATTATTTTAAACATATATGTATATCTTTATGTAATTTAAACTAATATATATATATATATATATATTTAGTGGGTTTGTCTAGGACCAGCATGACACATAAAAAGTTTTAGGACTACAAACTAGGCAAAAATAAGAATTTAACAAAACGTTACTTATAGACTAGGACAATTTTTTGTTTGTTTATATTTTTGTGTTTGTGTGTGTGTATATAACATTTACTTGTATATAATATATGGATAATGTATATATATATATATTTGTATCTTGTATATATACATACATATATATATGTATGCATTGTTTTTTTTTTGCCACTGATTGTAGCTGATATGTTTCGATTTCATGGTTGGATTTTACCATTTTGATATGTAACATAGAATTAGCTAGATTAGCCTCGAATTGCGCTAAAAATTTTAATAGTTATAGTATTTAGTAGTATTTAGTTGTAATAGTAATAGTAGTAGATTTCTGATATGTTTAGTTACTCATACATACATAAATTGTATACTATATATAGCTTTTCTTTTTTTCCATTTGTTGTTTTCTTTTTTTGTATATAGTTTTATGCACACATTTAATTCAGCCGGCTTTTATGTCTAAAATACATTTAATTGTATCGAAGTTTATAATATCTTCCCTCTTCCTCACTTTCCTCAACAAATACTCTCTATCTATCTCTGTCGTTTGTAATTGCTCTCCATCTCTCTTTTCAATTGCAATCAATTTTAATTTGTTCTTCACTTACATGCTATAAAATCACATTTAGTTGCTTAATTAATTTTTATGCTCTCAGACACTTCATTCCACCAGAGAAGCAACAGACAGATAGAGACAGAGAGTGCGAGAGAGAGAGAGTAGTGGGGGAAAATGAGGAGTGCAGTATAGAGGGAGACAGAACATATAACCTTCGTACATCATCAATGTACATATTGCTTTTTATTTACGAATATATATGTATAAACATATAATATATATTCATTTTCATGGCTTTCTGCACACAAAAATGTGCACAGTATATTTTAGTATTTCTTCTTACACAATTTTCGTTTTTTTTTTTCTCCTTCCTTCTCTTTGTTGGTGTGAAGGCAAATTTGCATTCTATACCCATTCCATTTCATTCCCATTCCGACCCCATTCCACTCGTTGTTGTGTGAACGGATGATGTTGGTGGTGGTTGGTTAGGGGGGTTGTGGGGGCAGGTTGGTGGATAACTGCAATTTTTCAATACGCACATACCAAAGTTCGCATAATTGAACTGTCAGGATGCTGCCGTCTGGTTGAGGGCAGAAGGCAGAAAATATTGCAATCTGCGTTTTCCGTGCCCTGGTGCATTTTTCAACCAGTTTTCCGGCTGGCCGAATCCCTGTTTGTTTCGCGTTGTAATTAAATGCGCAGTCGGCCCCAAAATGATTGACCGCTCTCGCCTCCATCAATTTTCCCAACTATCCACTTACCCGATATTCGTATTGAGAACACAAATGCCAGCCAGTTGGCCCAGTTGTGGGAGTTATCTTTTGTTATTTTTTTTTCTTTTTTTTTGTTTTTAATTGTTTTCCTTTTTTTTGTTTTAACCATCAGTCCATTTTTCTCAATTGCCAACCGAAACGAGTTAATGTTGTATTGAGTTTTTACTCCTCCGGCCAGCCTAGATCTTCGCCAACCAGCTCATAGAAGCGTTGATTATATTCAGCAAAGAATTTACGTAATCTGGAGACCACCATGGGATCCACATGAGGATGTTTGCGTCCCTTAGTTTCGCGCAGGCAACGATCACCATTATCATAGCGTAGACAATAGAAACCCTTTGTTTCATTGAAGTAAAAGTGTTCGCTTCTCACACGATGCTCGATGCCTAAAAGAATGGGAGAAAAATTTAGCATTTTTAAGCTGCGAATATGCAGCCACACTTTTTTCCGATTACTCACCTAGAAAAGCTTCTATGCGTTTAAGTTGAGAAACAGGATCTTCGATGAGACGATCTCCATTTACCACCAGCAATTGTTCACGTGGAAATACCTCTAACCAGCGATGCAAATGCACATGGTACATGGATATGCTAAGGGGTCGATATGCCTCGTTGACGGTGCCATTGGGAAATATGGCTAGCTCCTCAAAGGACCTAAGTAATGGGCAAAGAAAAACGAAATATATATATATATATATATATATATATGTATAGAGAGTGCAAATTGAATTGGCAACAGCTGCAAATGAGCAGCTACTCCATCCCCTCCTCAGCTCTCTCTCCCTCCCTCACTCTTTCTCTCTCTCTGTCAACAAGTGACACCACAAGACGAAACTTTCCTCATCAGTGAACCAAGACAGTAGGGGTGAACAAAGAGCCAAGGACATTGCCGGATTTTCGGGAAACTTTCATTTGCAGTTTGCATTTCATTTGCATGTCAAGCAGTCGCAAAAGGACACGGGGAGGGGAATCATTTCCTTCACTTACTTGGCTGCCATTTGGGCGGCATTTGGCGTTGGTGTTGTCGTCGTGGTCGTCATCATTGGAAGTGCCCTTCTAACGTTACTTATCTTTGTCTCCTTGGCACCAGCACCACTGCCACCCAAAGCATTGTCATACCCATGAGCTGCCTGAAGTTTGGCATAGAGCATAGATTGTGATGGCATCTTGGGTGCTGCGGCTCCATTTCCATTACCAGAACTTTCGGCCAATGGTAGAATGGCCGTTGCCGCATGGCTACGCAATTGTGTATAGTCGGAAATGGCCCTGGTCACAGGTTCACGCACAATCAGTAGCAGCTTAATGCTGGCATTCATCGCCCTTACACGTTCCGGCACCTGAAAGTACCCAAAGAGTATAAGAATTACTGAAAATCCTTAAATAATATGAAATTATGTGGGCGTCTGGCTTACAACCAGTGGGCAGCTAATGAATTTATGGCGGATAGGCCAACAAACACAAACGGCACTCAATTTGCACTTTATAGAGAACAACAGAGGAGGAAGAGAAGTTAATCGTATTTTCTGTTTTCTGACATAAAACAGATAGAACAGAAAACATCTTTCCAAACCGATTATTACTATTTTTTTAAATCTTCTTTTTCCAGTTCTTAAATATTTAATGTAGCATTTTATTACGTAAACTAGCAAAGATATTTATGTAAGACTTTTTGAAATCGGCTTGAAAACTTAGAGCCTAAATATCCTTCGAATTAACCTCATCTTCTTAAAGCTTCAATTCGATTAAAAACCTTATACATACCTATTTTCTACTTGAAATCCATTTTTTAATCGATATTAAGGTCCGGAAAACTAATTTTCGAACCAATTAGTGAAATTCTTAATCTGGTCGAAATTTTATTTACAAGTTTCAAAAGTTTTTATTCTACTACAAGAACTAGCGACTGATAAAGGATTTTTTAAAAAAGACATTGGAGAAATTCTTCAAATCGGAGAAATCCTTTCTTTACATTATAAAAAAAATTACAAAAAATCAAAAAATTAATTTATATTACACAACTTAATGCTAATTAAATGATGCGATTCCAAGAAGCAAATATGGGAATAGCTTTTCAAAGATTAGATCTATTACAAAGGTCAACAGACTATTCGTTTATAACCAGGGTCGTGAAAAGTGGTCATAAATCAAACCACACTTAAGACTCCAAAGCAACGGAATTTGATTTGATTGAATGAAATTGAAACCAATTTTAATTGTTCCATAATTTCTTTTTAAAGCCAACTTTCTGATTGCCTTCTATTGTATCGATATGCAGGATCTATCGAATTCTCACAATTACCTTTATGGCCTTCATTTATAAGCACCATAAACGGTGTATACCCCCTGTCATTATGTTGCTGCAGTGCCGCAGCAAGTGTTCTGTGAACAATTTAATTAAACTGGAAAATATTGCCCCACAATGTCGGCATTACTTTATCTCCTCTCCCTCCGCAACTATGTACATTCGACTATGTGCCACCCATTCGCTGGGTTACTCAGTCCTTGAATTTGCCACCGTTGTATAAATATCCGTGCAAATGGGCGAAACGAGCCGAGTAAATAAAGTTAATCAATTTCAATGAGGTCCTCTAAGTGTGCAACAAGTTTACAAAAATGATGTTGAACTATTTTCATCTAAATGTTTAAAGTGCAACAAAACAAAAGAAATATTAAAAGAAGCAAAAAAAAAAAGAAAAATAATATTAATATATATCCCAGAGGTACGACTCTCCCACCAAACGAGTTCGGCAGGTTTAAGTACACCTTGGGGATGACTGCATTATTGATAACAAGGATTATTAAATAAAAAAATAATATATTTTATCATGTTTGAATAAAAGGGAAGCTGAAATATATATATTTTTCTCTCTCTCCTTGGGTCTTGTCTGTTTATTGAGCGTGCGCCTTACTTCAACGGATGTCTGTGCCGATAAATATTAATAACGACCTTAATGAAGATTTACCAAACTTGGAAAAAGAGAGGAAGGAGATGGAAGACAGGTATTGCATTTGCCTTTGACGTCAGATGCATAACAAATTGAAATGGAGCAAACTACAGCTCAACGCACTGCAGTTAAAATTGAAACCAAACAGGATAAAATATTGTCGTGTCGTCGTATGACACATGCAACTTCCGGCTCTGACCGTGGCCCCATCGTCTCTTGCTCCGGATCTGACTGCGACACGGTACTCGCATTTCAACCAAGCAAATTGCATCAGCTAACCCAATTTTTTCGGGGACACTCTGCGGGCAATAAATATAGATATAGAAAACACTAAAAAAAAAAAAAGAAAATAGAATAAAAAAAGAGAAAACAGTCATCCACTTGGGTGTTAGATGACGGCGTTCGGCAAATGAATTTGCAAAACATTTCCGTTTTGGCCCATTCAGGCTAGTTCACCCATTTTGAAATTCGTACGGACATGGACACGGAAATTGGTTGGGACATGGTCGAGCGTTTCATTTTAATTTGATAGATGGCAGACAGAATTGAAGCATTGGAGCAAACGATGCAGAAAGTGGTGGAGGCGGACTGCCAGCCAGTTAATTAATAATTACGGTCAGGCATGTGCACTAGAACTAGGCTAGCCATGCTGACACACACACAAACACACACACACATACACACACCCACATATACAAGCCTAATTGGCAATTAGGCTTCAAAGCGACTGGGAGAGAACGTGGGAGCGCGTAGTACGCTCCAAAACATCCATTTCACCTTTAGCTTTCACTTACCTCTGGCGATACAAAATAGCTGGGACTTTTCTCAATGGTTATTTGGCCACGAAACGAGTGGGGCATCTTTTTGCGATACCATTCCAGACCTTTTAGATAGTTCTCGTCCCGGTCGAAGAAGTGCACTTCGCCACCAGCCTTCTGAATGCGCGGATGTAAATACAACATTTCCAGTAGGGCCCTTGTGCCACATTTTCGCACACCAATTATGAGAGCCTGTGTCGGACAGGAAATTAAAAGAAATGACGAAATTGTAGCAATTAGTTGTAGTTTAACTATTAACATTTATGTACTCCACTCACCTGAGGCAGACGACGGCTCGTTTTTGGAAAGTGCACACGACTCGAGGGGAAAACCATTGGATGGCTTAGTTGATTCGAACTGGTTACGGGTTTCACAAACACAGGCAAATGATTTGATGATAGCCCAGACGAGGAGGAGGAGGCCAATGCTGATGCCGATGCAGAGGCGGCCAACGAGAGGCGATGCCTTTCATGTACCGCCTGGGCAGCCTGAATATTATAGACGGCACTATCGTATAGTACATGAAAGGTGAGAAAGAGTGATATCAGCATAACCGTTAGAAAGACAACAGCCAGTTTTGGACGGGAGACGCCAACAACGAGAATGCAATCCGTGTGCGAAGTGTCGGGTCCCACTGGTCGCATTGCCGATTTGGGTAGCCACCTGTAAAGGACCAGGGGGAAGATGAGTGAAAGGTTATAAGAAGTAATAAAGCGACGAAAGGAAATAGATTAGAGCTGCTTGACAATTAAACTAATGGATGCCTTTCGACTAGTTGTCGTGACTGCTTGTCGTATGTCCTTCATTGGAATTGGTGTTGTGAAATTAGCTCAACGACACTTGGTCTGGCCTTCGTCTATGGTTAGTGCTTAAGCGAATTCCATTATAAACGCTTCCGCTTAGGCCACAGCAAAACACTGTTAGGATTATTAAGCATAGGGAGAGAAAAGAGAGAGAGAAAGAGAGAGAGAGAGAGAGTGGGAAAGAGACTAGGCGTCGTCTAATGGATGACTTCATTTGCAGCATGCCGCAACTGATGGGAGACGGGAGTAAGACCTTCCGCTAAGTGCATTTTCATATAGCACCGCATAGCAGAACATAGCAAATTGTGGGTCAGAAGCAAAAAGGAAAAGCCATGTGGCAACAGGCAGTTTGTTGGTGTTAGCTCTACCTCCATCACCATCGCAATCTAGTTGCCGCATGCGACACCTCGTTAAAAGTAACGACACACTACGGCCAAATGCTGGAGGCCCGCCAGGAGTCACTTCAGACGACGGCAACATTTGTGGCGCTCACATTTCAACCTCAGGACAACCCTATATACATAAGAAGTCAAGACATGCTTTAAGTTTCCTCCTTTTTAAGCCCGGCAGCTGCTGGTAGTAATAAGACTGGGAACTGGCCTCATTTCGCGTGCCCCCATCAAGCCTCGCCCTTTATTTTTTCCACCCTTTGCTACCACTTGACGGCGATCTGCATAAACGCACGGCCCCTATTTTCCATTTTCCTGTTTGACTAGTTGTTGCTGACGTTGTTTTTCCCCATTGCTGTTGCTAGTGTTGCTGCTGTTGTTTCAGCTGTCGCCTGTCATGCATCTAAGTTGACAGCCTTTGAGCTCTAAAAACCCCAACCACCAGCAGCATAGTTGATGTTAAATTTAAAATTGTGGCATTTCCTCCATTATTCTAGAGACAAGCTCATCTTATTTGTGTCTCAGGCAGAATGAATAAACGGACAAACGAATGAATGACTGAATGGACAAATGAGAATAACCGAAAGTTGTTTCTTAATTCAGCTTAAATTGCCAGAGATGATAATATAAACATTGAAACGAAATGAGCAAAAACGTTAACGATTGGCCCGTTAAAGTTAATGCAATTTCCATTTGTGTTGCCGATGTTAAAATGTAAATTTTATTAAACCATCCAGACGTGCGGCCATTTGGTCATTTTTAACAAGACGAGCCGTAATCAAAACAAAAAAAAAAAAACCACACACAAAAAAAAAAAAAGACAAAAACCGAAAATAAAAACGAATATGGACAGTGGGACAGTTCCTTCATCTCAATTCAATGGGGAGTGGACCCTTTTTATTTGGTTTTCTTTCTTTTTTTTTTTATCCTTATCGTAACCCTAAATGATTTGTTAGATTATTGGGGGAATACTCACAGTATATCCAGCGGCAATTTGACAGAGCAATCGCGCAATGTCGCCTGATGGTGCTGCTGGTGTTGCTGCTGTCTCTGGTGGTATTGCTGTGGGTGGTCATTGCTGCTGTTGCCGTTGCTGTTGGTGTTGCTATTGCCGTTGCCATTGCCATTGCTGTTGTAGTGGTTAAGGTGGTGATGAGAATGCTGAAGCAGCTGTTGGTATTCGTGTGCCTGCGACGACTGTTGATCGGCATTCTGATACTGATGGTGTTGTTGCTGGTGTTGCTGCTGTTGCTGCTGCAGGGGCTGGTGCTCATTGCTGCTGTTGCTGCTGCTGGTGCTGCTGCCCGCACGTCTTTTAGCAGCAGTCATCAGTGAGGCAGTCAGTTAAGGTTGTTTTTGTTGGGGGGTAAGGGGAATTGGGGAGCTCAATGGAGCCCAAATGATTGCCGTTGGCTGGTTGCTGTTGCAGCCAACTAATTGGCCAGTGTTGGTTCGGTTGTTCGGTCTGCACGTCTTTTGACCAAAGGCGTGTGGGTGGGTTCTTTTATTTATGGGCCACCCGCCCGAGGCCCACTAAAGGAGCTCCCCTTTTTTTTCTCTCCTACCCCCTGCTCACTGACTTGATTTCCTTTTTCTCGAATTAATTAAGTTTCAGACAATTAAAGTTGCAGTTCCAGTAACAGTTGCAGTTTACAGTTTCAGTTTAAATTTCGTATTCAAAAAATATGTTTAGCTTGTCTGTAGAGAAATTATTCCATTTGTAAAACGAAAGCCCTTTTTATTAAGGCAGCTTTTTATTGAATGCATTTTGCATATTTTTTGAATGATGTCATTGAATTTGTTAAATCATCGTTTTCGGTTACAAAAACTGATATAACCAGGGCCGCCAGTTCATACTTGGAGCTGTTCTCATGACTTTGTCGATATTCAAGTACATGTGATTCTATAAAATACCAAAGAAAAATAGAAAAGAAAATTACGTTTTATACGCTTACTTAAATTGGTATGGTAATTATATGAATATATTACTAAATCAAATGTCTAATACAAATTTATTTTTCGAATTAAGCTCGAGTACAAATAGGGAACGAATTCAGTTAAAAACTCTTCACGCGTACGTAAGGGCTAAAAAATAAAGAAATCAAAATCAAAAAAGAAAGAAAAAATGTTGGATATTTTTAATCAGCCTCCTGCAGGTGAGTAGCCTTTAACAGGATCTAATTAAAAAGAATAATATCCAACTACAACTAACATAAATGATTGTTCTTAAAAGATCCCATAAACCTGCCGCTTACCGATGGACCTGGACCCCCCTTTCTTATCATAATCGCATATTTATTTGTTGTCCTAAAGTTAGGCAGATGGTTCATGAAAAATCGTCAACCATATGATTTACGTGGAATACTCAAAATGTATAATTTAAGCCAAATTGTGTTCAATGCCAGTTTTGTGTTAACAGTGAGTGTGCTTAATATACATATACATACATATATACATATATAATAATGTTTTACATTTGTTTTCAGACTGCAATTGCCATGATTGTTTACAAGCCGTATAAATTTAGTTGTCTAGTTCCAACGGCTTTAGATCATCCAGCAAAATTTTTTGAACGTATTCTTGGATATTCGTACTATCTCAACAAATATGCCGATTTACTGGATACATTATTCTTTGTGCTACGAAAGAACTATAAACAAATTACTATTCTTCATCTTGGCCATCATGCGGCAATGCCACTTATCTGTTATTTCGTACTCCGATTTCTGGGCTATGGTGGCTATCCGGTATCTGTTGTCTTTGTCAACACATTTGTTCATGCCGTAATGTACACTTACTACTATCTGGCATCCCAGTATCCAAATTTGGCCAAGAGTTTGTGGTGGAAAAAATACATAACTATATTGCAATTGACCCAATTTGTTGGTGTACTCATTCATATGTATTGGACTTATCTTCAGGATGATTGCGATATACCATCATATATTTACAAAAGCTTTTTAGCTTTCGGTATCTTTCTTATTGTAATGTTTACTAATTTTTATGTAAGATCCTATATTCTAAAAAAATCCAAGCGAAAATAATTGACACTAAACTATTCTCGGTCATTAAAAAATTTAATTTGTCGCTATAAAAATACAAATCATTAAAGTTTAATTAAATTCATGAATAACATATGTATGTTAAAAGCTTAATGAGCTCTATAAAATTTTCTATATAAAGTTGGATAGTCTATTTTATACAAATAGTTCTAAATAAGTGCGCCAAGTATTATACATTGAAATGAATTTCACGGTTCTAAGCTATCTGCCATCAGCGGGTAATAATAGTGCGGTAAACGTATGTTAAATTACTTTAAGGTATTCTCAACTGTTACAGATCCTGTATCCCTGCCAATTTTGTCATCGCCATGCCTAACACTATTGATTGTGGCAATCTATGTAAGTTTTGTTCTGAAATTTGGAAAGGATTTTATGAAAAATCGAAAGCCCTATATTGTGAGAAATGCAATGCTGATGTAAAATCTCAGCCAGGTGATTTTCAATAGTATCCTCCTCGGCTATGTAAGTGAATTTTTGGAATCTATTGAATGAAAAACATTTTTTAAACGTTTGTTTTGACAACAGGCTATTAAATTAAAAGCTATAAATAGGTGACTATTTTACATGTCTATCATCATATTATGATGGTGACTTGCGGGCCATTTATTTACAATTTTTATGGATCTGGTGGACAATTAGTTCTCATGGGAATACTAAACACTCTGGTCCATGCGTTTATGCAATTGAAGGGCAATTTGTGGTGGAAGAAATACATTACCAAATTGCAGTTATTACAGTTTATTATACTTTTATTTCAAGTGCTTTTCGTATGGATATTTCATCCCAGCTGCACTGTTCCAATGGGAGTGCAGATTATTCAGTTAACTGGTTCTATTTCAATGATTTTGATGTTTGGAAATTTTTATTATCATTCGTATATGAAGGAGAAACGATTGAAAGCAAACTAATTAAATGGAACTTACATAAAATGCGAAGCAAGGCCACTTAAATAAATAAAATTGAAATTGAATTTTTAAACGTATCGTATGAATTAAACGTATGAATGGGAAACGAAAACTGGACTGGGGCATAGACTGAATTAACAAAATGTATCTCTATTTGTATACTCTCACTAGGGTTATTCAGTTCAAGAACTGAATAATCAATAATGTGTGTGTGTGTTTTTCTTTTCGATTGTACAAACATGCGAATAAATACGCGATTGCATTCGCAATCAGTCTTTAGGTATCATTCAGACGATAATATTGTCTATTAACAAAATGCTGGACATATTTTATATTCCACAAGCTGGTAAAATATTTGTCAAGATATACTAAAAATTGATTATACAATATAATAATAATATTTTCAGATCCCAATCCTTTGCCCCTATTGGGGTCACCGCTCCCAGTTATAACAATTATAACCATTTATCTGATATTTGTACTAAAAGTGGGAAAAATTTATATGAAAAATCGTCAACCTTATAATTTAAAAAATGTATTAAGGGTATACAATTTAATTCAGGTGGTCTACAATGCCATATGCTGTGCAGTTGTGAGTTCTTTAATAATGGATTTCTTTTGACAATTCAATTGATAATCCTATGGATAGACCTTTTATTATTTGATCATTGTAGGTATCTGTGATCTTCATTGCATGGAAACCTTTCCAGAGGGTCATGAAAGAAAGACTTTAGAACGAACAGTGCATTTTGCTTTTATGTTTAACAAAATTATGGATCTCTTTGACACGCTGTTCTTTATCCTTCGAAAGAGCTATAAACAGATAACATTTTTGCATGTTTATCATCACGTTTTTATGGTATGCGGTGGATATGCTTTAACCCGTGCTTTTGGTACCGGCGGACACTTGAACATGCTGGGACTTCTCAACAGTTTCGTTCACATTGTCATGTATTTCTATTATTACCTCTCTGCTGAGTATCCTGGAGTGAAGGCAAATATTTGGTGGAAAAAGTATATAACTCTGACACAGATAATGCAGTTTATAATCCTGTTCTTTTATTCGCTCTATGTGCGAGTATTTTCCCGTCCAGATTGTAAAGTATCACCCACTATGCTCTATATAAATATGCTTCAGGGAGTGGTATTCATTTATCTCTTTGGAAGTTTCTATATAAAAACGTATTTGAGAACTCCTGAGAAACAAAATGACAAACTGAAATAATTACCTAAATGTATATAAATTCAAATTCAGCCAAAGTTTATTTTGCCATTATTTAATTGATCCCATTAATTCAGGAATTTTTCTTTTATAAATAAACATTTTTCTGCAAAACATGGAAGCGTTTTTATTTTTAAATAAGACAAATCTAAACTGGAAGTCCAACATGAAATTTCTTACAGAATTTGTATACTCTTGTAAATTTTGAAATCAAATTTGTGAATATCAATAAGATTGATCTATTTAAATGTCCATAGCTGAAGAAATTAAAACTTTTTCATACCATTAATAGTTTTCCAACCAAATGTTTCTCTGGCAGCTATATAATAAAATCAACCGACTCCGATCAAAATTGGTAGAGATATTTAAATATATATACAAACATTCTTAGATTAGAAAAAGAAAAACGTCCTTTTCGTTCAATCTTCTTAATCCGAGCTATATGATATAGACGATCGATTCTGATGAAAATCGTTACAAATGTTTAGAAGAATATCAAACTCGCAAACGTAATACTCGCTTGAGAAACAAATATATTATTACTGTATCGTTCCTATAAAAGCTATAAGATATAGTCGTTCAATTCAAATGAAATAATTAAATATAAAATATAGACATGTAAAATATATATTGCATTTGGTAAAAAAAAAGTCCAAGTGGAAAATTTGAGCTCTCTACTTTTAAGAGTCCGGAAAAAGATTGCAAAGATACAAACAGTAGGACGAACGGTCATGGCTATATTGACACATATCGCCATGCTGATCGAGAATAAATACATATTATAGATATATGTATGTGTTGCTCTCCTGACTTACCCCTTCCAAGGTTAAATCAATTACAAGAGAACTTTTATTTTCTGATTTATAATCAAACCGTATTAGAAATCGCTCTGACTTTGTCGTTGAAAAATATATATACATATATTTCTGGATTTACATTTACAAATTACTACAATGTTTAAATCACAACGATGTTCTAATGTTCTAATGAATATTCTACTTACAAAGTATTTTAAAAAATTTAAAGATACATTATAAATAGATCTTAAGACCTCCGGTTCATATTGCATTTCAAAATGAGCTTCACAATTGTAGACGCACTGCTGCCACCAGCGGGTAATCACAGTGGGGCAAATTACTTTGAAGTATTCCAAAAGGAGTACATATCCTTTTTGTTCTTTGTTTCGGATTTTACGGAGCGTACTAGTCACTTCCCTCATATAAGGAGCTGCTGGTGCGTCAAATTTCCATTTCATATTATCCTTTGGAGGCCACGAACCTGAGATACGTTGTTTTTCCTTGGCATCTGGAAATGGTTTCATCAGCAATTGTTGGTAGGATTCGTTTCCATCGTATCCATTTGGGCAATATTTTATCAGGTAGGTTGTCCTCAAAATCAATTTCACTTCTCCATACATTTTTGGAGTGCAATTTTCAGCTCTAAGGTAAATCATGAAATAAAAACTAGAAGGATGGGCTAACTTCGGCCGTGCCGTAGTTCGTATACCCTTGCAAACTATCTTTTTGATTTATATATAATTTGCCGGAATCATAAGGAAGTATATAAAACCCATCAAATATAAATTTGATGTCCGTGTCATAAAAAAAAAAACAAATTTTTTTTTCCCCGATTGTTCCTATGACAGCTATAGCATATAGTCGACCGATTCTGATAAAACTTAAAAGATATATTTCTTTTTATATAAAATTGTCAAATAACAAATTTCGTGACGATTGCTTCAAAAACACCGAAGTTATTGATCAAAAACTAAATTTTTGACTGATCGTTCCTATGGGAGCTGTATGATATAGTTGACCGATTCTGATGAAATTTGGTATATGTGTTGAGGATTATATAAAACTCATAAATACCAAATTTAGTGACATTCGATTTAAAAACAACAGAGTTATTGATGTTAAACCCTATTCTTGGCCGATCGTTCCTATGGGAGCTATATGATATAGTCGACCGATTCTGATGAAACTTGGTATATGTATTGAGGATTATATAAAACTTACAAACACCAAAGTTGGTGATATTGGATTGAAAAACAACTGAGTTATTGATGTTAAACCTTATTCCTGACCGATCGTTCCTATGGGAGCTATATGATATAGTCATCCGATCGGAATGATTCCGAGATATACAATGCCTGCAGCAAAAAGAAGCCTAGGTGCAAAATTTCAGCTCTGTAGCTCCAAGGGTCTCGGAGGAGATTGCGTTGATCCAGACAGACGGACAGACGGACGGACGGACGGACAGACGGACAGACGGACAAGGCTATATCAACTCAGCTCATCTTGCTGATCAAGAATATATATACTTTATATAGTCGGAGATGCTTCCTTCTATGCGTTGCAAACTTCTGACCAAAATTAATATATGTACACTTTTGCAAGTGTATAACAAGCGGATCGGGATTTGGCATTAGTTGTTTGTGTTTTTAATCGCTTTCAAATATATTTCGATTCAGCCTAGCGAACTTCCATATGGAGATGACGATAAGTCGGTACAATCCAAGTAGTTGACATAGATACCTTCTCTGGAGGCAACATTTGAGCATAACTCTTATCAACGATGTTGCCCACATTCTTTTCAATTAGTTCTCAATGGGTGCCTCTTGAGCCGGATATCTTTTCCCGTTGCCACTTCTGGCGGTGACGATTAGTACATTGATTCTACAGTTTGTGATAGCACACTCCTTGCTTGTCTCTAAACTGCTGTAGAAAGGTCCTGCTGGTTGGAACAATATATCTATTATATATTCGAATTGTGCCTTAGTGATGTCTCTTGTCAATTTTCTACTGTCTCTATAAGAACTTAAAGCACAAGATACTACGAATAAATTAAACGCATAGGTCCAAAAGAGAATATTATATTTACCCCTATTAGCGTTTATTTTGAAAGTCAATGGGCTTAAAAATATGAAACCTTTTTATACGTTTCCAGTGCGAATAATAAAAAAAATCAGATGTTTGTAACGCATAGAAATAAGCATTGTAAATATATTTTGGATCATCATCAAAACGCGAGACGATATAGAGATGCTCTTATTTTTCAATTTTGAATTTACAACATGACAGAAAAACTTTAAATATAGTTTGTAATTTGAAGGGTATACAAACTTCGAGAAGGCCGAAGCTAGCTTCTTTGATATAACTACAATTACAAGGGTATATTAATTTTGGTTAGAAGATTGCAACGCATAGAAGTAGACATCTCCGACTATATATTTCTGATCAGCACGGTGAGCTAAATTCATATATCTCATCACCTCCGAGACCAATGGGGTCACTGAAATTTTTATCTTCTAAGTTTAAACAGAATCGGTTGGCTATATGCTATAGCTGATCAGTGTCAGCTTTGTTGATAAATAATTATTTTTTATTTTTTTAATTTTAATTTGATTAGTTTTATATACTATATACGGTACGGCCGAAGTAAGCCCATTTCCTTCTAGTTCAAATTTTATCATCAACTTTTGACTTTATGTCAGCTATTCAAGAAAATCGCCCATAGTGCAATGTCTAAGTCAGTATTGTTATTGAATTGATGAATATTCTACTTGCAAAGTATTTTATAAAATTTAAAGGAACATTATAAATAGTTCCGAAGACCTCCGCTTTATATTGCATATAAAAATGTGCTTCCCAATTGTAGACGCACTGCTGCCACTAGCGGGTAAAAATAGTGCGGTAAACGCATTTCAAATTACTTTAAGGTATTCTCAACTGTTACAAATCCTGTATCCCTGCCAATTTCGTCATCACCATGCCTAACACTATTGATTGGGGCAATCTACCTAAGTTTTGTTCTGAAATTCGGAAGGGATTTTATGGAACAGCGAAAGCCATATAATGTGAGAAATGCAATGCTGATCTACAATCTCATCCAGGTGATTTTTAATGGTATCCTCTTCGCCTATGTAAGTGAAGTTTTGAAATCTATTGAACGAAAAGCTTCATTAATTAGTATGTCTTAACCACAGTGTACCTACTACCTTTTTATCGTACGAATATACAATTGGCGATGCATGAATAATTTGTCCCTGGATCATCCCCTAAAAAATCTGGAACGCTACTTGACTTATGGCTTCTTTCTCAACAAAGTAATGGATCTTCTGGATACTGTATTTTTTGTGCTACGGAAAAGCTACAAACAGATCACAGTCTTACATGTCTACCACCATGTTCTAATGGTAACTGGAATGTCAATTGTCTGCAAGATTTATGGCCCTGGTGGCCAGTACTCTTTCATGGGTTTCCTCAACACATTGGTACATTCTGTGATGTATTTCTACTACTTTATGGCAGCATTATATTCCCAAATGAAGAGCAGCTTATGGTGGAAGAAGTACATCACAAAATTGCAGTTGCTGCAATGCATCATACTATTATTTCAGCCGCTTCTCGTATTGATATTTAATCCTAGCTGTACCGTTACCTTGTTTCTCCAAGTCTTTCAGGTGGGTATATCCACCTCAATGATTGTGATTTTTGGAAATTTCTATTATCATGCTTACATTAAAGTGAAAACGATAAAACAGAAGAACCAATGAGAAATGACAGATTATGTAAATAAAAAAAATGGATTAATTAATTCATGTCAGTGTCTGGAGTAATTTTAAGCTTTTCTTCTCCAGAAAGACCTTGATGTTCCGTATACTCCAGACATTAACGGAAATGTTATGACGAATGTTATTTATTTCTTCGCAAATTCACAAGTTCTTAATTTATTCTTTTGTAGTTTGTACATAGGTTTTTATACCCTGTACCCATAGGGTAAAAGGGTATATTAAAGTCGCTAAAATGTATGTAACAGGCAGAAGGAGAATTTTCCGACCCCATAAAGTATATATATTCTTGATCAGTATCAATAGCCGAGTCGATTGAGACTTGTCCGTCTGTCTGTCCGTCTGTATGAACACCGAGATCTCGGAGACTATAAAAGCTAGAGCAACCAAATTTGGTGTCAATATCCGTCTATTGTGCAAGCAGGTCAAGTTTGCTTCAAATTTTTGCCACGCCCACTTCCGCCCCCGCAATTCAGGAAAAACCAATAACTAGAGCAATATTAAAGATATCGTATTCTTATTTGGCATGCACATTAATATAGCCAAAATGCACCAGCTGACCGAATTTGACCGAAATCGGACAATAATTATCGGAGATATACGTATTTCCGTTTTGTACTGAAAAGTCCCATGCAAAATGGGCTGTTAAGTGTGAGCGAGATAGCATGCGTTCGCTGTTGCTGCATGGCAAGCAGTGCAGTGTTGCTGCATGGCAAGCAGTGGATGCTAAGAGAATTTTTTTGATGGCGATTTTGATCGTATTTGACTTTATGGAGTAATTTTACTTGGTACAGGGTATACTCAATGTCGGCAGGGACGACTTGCTTGCTTCATTATATATGCAATCAATTTGAATTCAATTAACCCTTGTAAGCTGACACAATGGTTTGAGAGACCCAACCCCCTTACGATGGTTGAGAGACGCATCGAAATGCTGTGGGAAACTGAAAACGGAAACTTGTTCGTGATCACTTCGGCAACTGCTAGGCTCGTGTTTGTGTGATTTACCGATTGTCAATGCCCTCACGCGTTATGTGTAGGACTTACTACCTTTTGAGTTGGTGGTGTAGCAGGTAGGGATCATTCTCACATGCACAAACGAACCCGGTTCGATTCTGCATGGCGGCCAGACGAAATTTTTTGTATGTTTTTTTGTTTGGCTATAATTTTTTTTGTATTTTTAAGTAACAGAAGCATGACACTGCTGTTATGGAAAATATTGCTATGTCGACGCATTGACGCATTGAATTGATGAATAAATTATTTTTTCCAATGCATTAGTATTGGAAAGAGAGACATACTTTATGTAGTCTGTGTTGCATCATTAGCATATAATATCGTCCCTTTCATTATGTATAAATAGAAGTGGATACATGATTTTCAGACTGCATATCAAAATGAACTCCACAGTTTCGTTCACGTTTCTGGAACCAGCGGGTAACCACAGTGCGGGAAACGCGTCTAAAATAATTTAATTTATTTCGTATGGTCACAGATCCTGTTTCCCTGCCAATCATCTCGTCGATATCTCTAACCCTATGTATTGTGGGACTGTACACGTATTTTGTCCTTAAACTGGGAAGGAGTTTTATGAAACACCGAAAGCCATATAATGTGAGAAATGCAATGCTGATCTACAATCTCATCCAGGTGATTTTTAATGGTATCCTCTTCGGCTATGTAAGTGAAGTTTTGAAATCTAGTGAACGAAAAGCTTCATTAATTAGTATGTCTTAACCACAGTGTACCTACTACCTTTTTATCGTACGAATATACAATTGGCGATGCATGAATAATTTGTCCCTGGATCATCCCCTAAAAAATCTGGAACGCTATTTGACTTATGGCTTCTTTCTCAACAAAGTAATGGATCTTCTGGATACTGTATTTTTTGTGCTACGGAAAAGCTACAAACAGATCACAGTCTTACATGTCTACCACCATGTTCTAATGGTAACTGGAATTACAATTGTTTTTAGGTCTTATGGCCCTGGTGGCCAGTACGCTCTCATGGTTTTCCTCAACACATTGGTACATTCTGTAATGTATTCCTACTACTTTGTGGCCGCATTATATCCCCAATTGAAGGGCAGCTTATGGTGGAAGAAGTACATCACAAAATTGCAGTTGCTGCAATTCATCATACTATTATTTCAGCCGCTTCACGTATTGATCTTTAATCCTAGTTGCAATTTTCCCTTGGCTCTCCAAATACTTCAGTTATATGCATCCACTTCAATGATTGTGATGTTTGGAAATTTCTATTATCATGCTTACATTAAAGTGAAACCAATAAAACAGAAGAACCAATGAAAATGACAGATTATGTAAACGAATAAAATTGCATTAATTAATTCCCTGTTAGTTTGTGGACTAATTTTAAGCTTTTCTTCTCCACAAAAACCTTAGTGTTCTGGATATGCCTGACAAGTTCTTAATTTATTCTTGTGTAGTTTATACAAAGGTTTTTATATTCAATCAATTTGAATTCAATGAACCATTGTAAGGTGACACAATGTTTTAAGACCCTTTTTTCAGAGAAAACTACTTACTACCGCACTCAATATACATATCAAATTCTGAATCGAGAAACCAATTAACATAGTCAAAGTGTTTCAAGTTATTTTATTAGATGGCGGAAAAGTGCAAAATTGAACGATAGTGGCGCTAAAGTGTTAATGTGGTAATAAAGGTACCTTGGATGACATGCGTTTGACATTGTTTTAACTTGTTAGTATACTAACGAGTGAAGGGTATCCAACTGTCGGGACTCGGCATTCCAACACCTTTTATTCTGTATGTATATATTATTTAACTTATTTCCGATTAACAATTGAACTACAATACCCATTTAAAATGCACGAAATACTTAGCAATTAAATATTTTATTTAGGGTCCGCGTACAGAAGTTAAGGGCAGTCTAATTTCAAAATTGGAATGCTCCACACTCGTTTGCAAATTTAAAAGAACTGGAAATAAAATACATCTCTACTAATAAAACCTTTCGGATGGTGGCATGAACACAGACACACAAATTTGAAAAGCCTTCTGCATAGTGACTACAAAGTACTTTGAGAAAATCCTTCCCAAATCCGGTTAAACTTCGTATTCACTGGGAAAGCATTTGGAAAACCCCTTCTCTACATTGTGTGTTAAGTGCCTCACAAAAAAAAATTCTCAAACTCCTGGATTTCGTGTTTCTTTGTGCTGTGCAAAAGTTATAAACAAATTAGTCTTTTGCATGCAAACTCAGTGGAAGTGTTGAAATTTATTTAACCACACTCTTTCAATTACTTTTCCTCGACAATCGGAGATAATCTGTAACAGAACAATCATATATAACTTTAAAACCGGATTTATAACTTGTGTTAATCTGACTTCTTCTGCAATTTTAAATATAGTGTCAAGGCAAGATATCCTAAAAACAGTGAATTTAAATTTCAAGGAATGTTAAAGCATAATACACATTTGCCTGATAAGTGCCCTCATTCGATAAACGACATTCGATTGATCTTTTTTTAGCTTATTCGATTTCACTGTTACCGCGGGGTCTTTTTTGCTGGGTGTCCCGTTATCCTGTATCCTGTTGCTTCATATTCCTTCGGTATATTTTTTGTTGAGTTTTTTGTTTTTTTTTTCTTTCTTTCCTTCTTTTTTTTTTTTTTTGCATAAATCGTAACATTTAATTTCATTTTTTGAGCTCAAAGTATTCAAGCATCGGCTTAAACGATAGTGAAATGCAAAGGCGTTTAAGTATAAAAAACTGTTGGCCGGAAAAACAACTGTAGGCAATCACACACCTGGTACTTCTTCAAGTTTCCTCTCACACCACCTGGTTTACAAGTGGCTTGCCATCTATGTATGTCTGTATGTATGTATGTGTGTACGTTGTTGTTTTTTGCTCGTTTGTTAGGCAAGCTGGAAAAGCTTCACTTGATAAGCATAAGAAATGGAGGTAACGAAACGAAACGAAATGAAAAAGGGCCAATGTGAGAGGAGGAAAGTGTCTGTTTGTGGATGGCGTGGGTGAAGAAGAAGTAGAAGATGGAACAGTGAACCAAGAGATAGATGTGTAGGAAATGGAGGAGGAGTAGAAGAGAGACTACCGATTGCACATAACAAGCTGACAGCGTTATTCTCCTTCTCACTCTCTCTCTCTCTCTGTTTGCTCCTTCACCGCGCTCCAATAAAGCCAGTTGATAACACAACTGGAACGGGTGAGGTAGGGGGTAACCCCCATAACTGTATACATATCTAAAGTCTATCTCTCTCGCTCTCTGTTGAACGATTCAAAAACTTAAGCCGGAAATTTACCGTATTGTAGGTACGTATGTTTAGCTAGCTGCAACAATTGCATTCTCTTGGCAAAACGAAAACAATTGCCACAAATATGGCAAAATGCAAGCAATTGAAAAACAAAAGTCTTTTGGGGATACAAGCTGAAATCCGTTTTCACACTTTCTCAAAAGTGAACAAAGACAAAAACACACACACATACACACAGTCACTCCAGACAAGGCAACAAAAAGACAAGGATATACAAAAAACAAAAACAAAAAAAATACAGCCAACAACAATGCCAAATAAAAAAAAGAAAACACGCACAAAATTGGCTGTGAAATGAACAAGACGAAGACGTAGATGGAGATGGAGACGGATACGGAGGCAATGTCTCGACCAAGTTGATGCAGTCTTTTGTGAGTCATGAAGGCAATAAAAAAGTGGAAGCCCTCCAGTTGCATTGATATGCACACCAAGAGAAGACGTCGAAAGTGGCTCACTTGAGTGAGCCATTGAAAAGTTTCTTTTCAATTTTAACATCAAAGTGAAATGGCCTATGGTCAGATTGAATACATGACTTTTATTTAGTCGCTTTGCCACATATTTTTCAAATTAAAGTTATTGAATTTAAATAAACTTTATTAAGCAATCAAATTAAACTAAAGCTGTAACTGCCAATTGAGTGGTTAAGGCTAAAAGCTAACAGAAAAGTCGATATTGCCAATTCCTAAAGGTACCTATTGGCAACTTGGCAACTTTCCAATAATTTACACTTTATCGAACGATAACAAACAACCTGCATAATGTATGACTCTCACTGGGGGTAAAGTGCTTCTAGTCCTTCTGCAAGGGAAAGCTGACTGCAGTGGTTTGATAAAGGGCCAAAAAATAAAAATGCCACATGCAGAATACAAAAGTGCAAAATGTGCGTGTCGTGTGGCAAAAAAAAAAAAGAACAAAAATATTTCCATAAAATGTTCTAGGATAAAGTTTTACTCTTTTGTAGTGTCGGCCTGTCAATCATGACCAAACGATAGGCAACTGAAATTGACATAATGTCAGCTTTTATATTTTGCTTTCACACTTTCCTTTTATGCCTTTGTCTTTGGCATGACCTCAACCTCAATCTGATGGTATAGGCACCTGCAAACGACACCTGTGAACTTAGCCCACAAAAAATG
This sequence comes from Drosophila emarginata, assembly GCA_037075365.1. Lineage (NCBI taxonomy): Eukaryota > Metazoa > Arthropoda > Insecta > Diptera > Drosophilidae > Drosophila > Drosophila emarginata. The sequence continues at coordinate 740,835 of JBAMCD010000121.1, forward strand.
AATTTGCATCGAAATGGCACCCAGAAGAGCCATTAAGAAATTGGCAACATTGTAAATGATGAACATATTCCGCATTCATTCAAATCCGTTTATTACCAAGGCGTACACACACACACACACACACACAGGCGTTAATAGAAAGCCATTGCCTGCCTTTGGGGGCATACTTAAAATTTTAATTCGCATCAATGGATGCTCCAGACTCCCTTCTGTTACTTCTCTATTCAAAACCAACTCAGTTCATATATGAATTGGGTAAGGCAGCAATACATTAAATTTTATATATATGTCTGTATGTATGCATGTATGTATTTTCCAATTTGCATATGTATGTATAAAATAAACATACATACTTCTGTATGTATGTATGTGTGTAACATTGATTGGATTTGTTTGACTTTTAGGTGGCACAGGCATAATCGAAGTGCCTGGCATTTGGATAAATGTTAAAAGGGCCAAAGTAACATTTGCAAAAACCAAAAATTTGCGGCTGTCTCGTTGATTTTAATGAGCTGTAATTACAGCTCTCCCCCTCCATTACGCCCGATTTGGCAATAACCAGCATAAGAAAAATAATCGCACAAGCATATTAAAGCGCACTAAAGCATAGATATACAAACGATTATATAATAAACAACTTGTATCGGTTTTGAAATCTAAATATATGTCTACATTATCTATACACGCAAATTACAAGCCCAAAGTTAGTATTATAGGCTCTGTATTGTATAAAAGAAGGCCAATTAGTAAGGTCTTAAGAGCGTCAGCTTTATTTTTTCAATATTATAAACGATTGAAATAAAATTAAAATGACTTTCGCTGCTAGAATTTTAATTAAACGACTGAAATTTTGTACAAATGATCTTGTATATAGTCGATTAAAGATAGATATATCAATACATTCGAATAAATATGTCATATGTACTGAATTTGGCTAGAATATTTCTAAAATTATAATATATATTTCACGATTTGGAACAACAATTTCGTTTTTAAAAGTAATCCACAAAAAGCTCTAAGAATATTCTGTCTAATATCAAACAAGTTACAGAACTTGGATTTCTATATATTTTAATGCATGACAAGTAAATACAACCAGTAAAATTTATTCGAATCTCTATTCTAATTTTCTAAAATATGAATTCTAAAACATGAATTATTAATATTGTGGCAACATCTAATCTGAGGACAAGTTAAAGCTTTTAATTTTGTGGCATTTCAAATCTCTAAGTCGGTTCTTGCTCTAAAACTATAGTTAAACCAATTTTATTTGTTTTCTTTTTCTGTTATAACTTTTTTTTCATCGTAATTTGTTGTAAATTTTGTAACTTTTTAAATTTTATAAATTGCTTCAGACTGTACATTATCTTTGAAATCAATAAGAAAATTAAACAGATTTAGCTTTTGATAAGGGTATAAAAAACTTACAACATTTTAAGTAATTAATAAATTCATTTTCAATCGGTATGAAGGTTGAATTATAATGGTTTAAGTTGTACGAAATAAATGAACGATTTGGACTCCAAATTGTAGAATTACCTAGTTTTTATATTCACAGGACTAAAAATTTATTGTCCCTGGTAATTTTTGCATTAAACCTTTCTTTACTAATGACATAGACAAAGAAATAATAAAGATTAATAATAAATAAAAAATGAGTCATGTTAATATTTCCAAACATTCGTAAATTATATAATTCAAAAGGCCTTTTATGTTTCGAGCCGCTTTTAGACAATTATTTAAGAATATTTAAGTATAAGAACATATTTAATACTAATAGAAACTTAATTTAGGTCAAGGAAACATATTTAATAAACTAAAAGGTTTTTTTATAGCTTCTGAGCTAAATCAAAATCCTCTTTTTGCCTCATATGTAAGGTAAAATTCGTTTTGCAGAACTTTAACTTTAGAATTCTTTAGAATTCGTATTAACTTTATAATAGGCATAGGTAAGATCGGTAATTTTTCCAAAACAAGATTAAAGTAAGAAGTTTAACGAAAGATTATGAATTAGGATAAATAATTTCTAAAAATATGTCAGTTTTACCACTGTGTAAGAAAAATATTGAATCAATTGGTTTGAGGTTTTTTCATTATCAAAATGCAACCATTTCGTATTTAAACTGAGAGACTAGTTTCTATATGTTCAAGTGTATTATTTATTTAAAAAGATTTAGTCAAAACATTAATCGATCGAAATTCGAAACAAATCGATAATACCCTATGTGAGAGGGTATTAATTGCAACAGAAGCTATGCTTGAATGGAAAATTGAAATACAAATACTGACAATGCAAATAAACAAATAAACAATTACCCGAAAAAGATAATAAACACAGATGCATACAAATACATACATATATAAATATACTCCAAAATGTGGAAAATATAAATAGGTAAGTATGTATATATGTACATATATATCTCACTATGTTGATGGGATATGTTATTTTGTTTATAATTAAAACAAACATATACAAATTTATACGTGTTTATTGTGAAAATTGTGCATTTTTCACATGCCATAGATATCCACTATGAAACTGAAGCCATTATTCCGTTGACTCTTGAAATGGATTTTGGCATATGTCGCCATGGGTCCGCCGGCAACAAGAGTGGCATAGCCCCCCTCACCATTCCGTATCTGATCGGTGATCACAATTTGCGTTATTGTGCGGGGCCACTGTTTAAATAGAGAGGTATATTTGAATAGTAATTCAAATGCAAATTGAAAACAAATTTAAATAAGCAAATCTAACCGACCTTTTGTCTGAATGTATAATCACGAGTTACAACGCGCAAAAATTTAGACTTTTCTGTTATTATTTCTCTGGCCAGATGTATATCCCGATAGTTGCGAGCTCCCCAGGTAACGCTATGGCTCTGACCACGCCCAGCCCCCTGACAAAGGGCGGACAGTGAGACGACAACCAGCAAGAGAAAACAAACTTTCATATTGTTAATTAAGTTGATATATTAAATTGATAAAGTTGCACGAAGGGTTTTTATAGGGTCTCAACATATATATATATACCTTTAAATACATATATATTTATGTAGGGACAATGCTCTATATATATAGAGAGAAAGAGAACAATTGACAACAGACGGACAATTGTTGTCCCGGAAAGTACAATACAAATGTACCCAGAATGAAAAGCAACTGCTGCCCTGAACCCAAAGCAGCTTTTAAATAAGCCCCAATTAAGAGAATATGAATTCATAACGAATAAATAAATGAATGAAAAGGTCTCAAGTCCTATTCAATAGCCTGAATTGTAAAGGTTCTTACAACTTCCATCAAAACTAGGCCGTATGTATGTAAATTTTCAAAAGGGGTTCAACTTTACTCTGTGAATACCCTAAATGTTGTTTATACATACATACATATATAAAGGGAACTATGCATATCTTAAGATTAAACAATAAAAGCTGAGGCGTATGTTTAGCTATACATCCTACTTAAATATGTTAATTTATTATAAACTATAAGAGTTAATTTAACTCTCCAATATTATTGAGGACTTTTTTTTAATTTTAATAAAACAAAGTTTTATGAAATATAATAATTAATTAATATAATAATATACTTAGTAGATTTTGATTATAGCAAAGTGCTTAATGCTATAATCAAAATCTACTAAGTATATTTTGAAAACTATTATAAAACAAAGGTAATGGTCTTTTAATACTCTTTCCAACTTTTTTTTTATCTTTTTATAATAGCAATTTTATTATTTTAATAGCAATTTCGTACCTAAAATTAACTTTTTAAATCTAAATGTCAGTTAGAATAAAATTCTTTAAACTAACTGAAAGCAAAAACTTTATCTCCAAAAACTGAATTTCTATTAATAAGTCACTTAACAAATTTGAAATAATAATATTGTAGTCAGAAAAGACTTCTTAAGTTTAGTTGATTAGTTGTGACTTAGTTTAAGGCAGATTCAAAATTTCGGAGAATGAAGAAAATAGAAAAGTAGACAATTTCGTATGGGTAATTTGTCTCCCTATACTTTACGGTTTAATTTCACTTTATTTAACTATTTTACTACTCTATAGTTGTACTAAAAACTTCAAAAAGTAAAACTTTATTGTATATAGAAAAAAGACTTCTAAAAACTCTAAATAAATTAGAAAGTACGAAGTATGTTAAAGACCGAAATAATAATACCCTGTAATTTATCTATTAATTATCTCTCTATTACTCTCTCTATTACTTTTATCTTCTTATGGAAGATAAGTGAAGAAAAATGAACTGTTAACAGTTTAAAAGGTTTAATTCACTTTATGCAGTCCTAAAATAGGTTATTTGATTTGGAAGACTTTTAAATGATTCTGAGAAAACGTATAGAAATTATATTAAAGAAATATTAAGAAAAACTAAAAAAGAACATTAAAATGTACAATTAAAGTAAGGTTTAATTAATATTTTTTCTTTCAACTTATTGCGTAAATCTCTTATCCATCGTATCACTTAATGGATTGATGTGGATTATGAATTATTCTAAGTGGATTCGACACAATGTTCCCTCCCAAGTTTTCTTTATTTAAATTTTAAATATATATTGTACATACATATAAGCTTGAAAACAATTTAATTGCGACTTTTGTTTAAAATTTATAACAATAAAATTACCATTGTGAAGTAAATTTTGCTGCCTTTACCTAGATTAACCTATATGACTCTTAAATAAACTTCCTTATCAAAATTGAGGTTTTCACTTTAACTAAATATATTAAAAAAGGGTATAAAAATAGATTTCAGTATTGTCGGAGCATCTGGCAACGATTAAAAGAGCATTGAAATATTGTACATGTAAAAATAACCCAAGTTGAGAAATATTATAATACATATTATTTGCAAAGAAACGTTTCAAATGGGCAAAAGAAGGCTTTTTAATGTTAAGCCTTATTTCGGTGATTGCGGTGGGCGTTGGGTGTCGTCGTCTTAAATATCACTGCGTGGGTTTGCTTTTCGCTTGTTTCCTTTTGTGCCTGGGAAGCTTTAAGGCAAATATTTATTTAATTTTAACATCTCTACCTACTGTGGGTGAAAGCGATGGTGGGTGAGAGAGGGTGGGGGGGGGGCAGTGGCATGCCCCGTTGCACAGATCCAATTTACTCAAGTACAAAGACCCTGTCGCGTATATTGTTGAAATTTTATTGTGCAAACATGAGAATTTCTCTGTGTGTGTATGTGTTTCAATATGTGTTTGTGTATGTGCGAATGTATATGTGTTTTATGGTTGCCACGTTGGTTTTTCTCATTTATGTGTACAAACAAACGCAAGAACAACAACAACAAACTGTTAGAAAACTGTTGTTAAGTGTCTGCATGTGCGTGTATTTGTGTGTGTGTGTGTATCTGTGCATGTGTTTGTGAACCGCAAAAATAAAAAACGATTTTTGGCAAACAAATCAGCAAAAATGGAATTTAGGTGGACAATAAAATTCCACAAACATAATAGAGATACATAAAAAGCAATAAATTGTTGTCTTTTTTTTCAGTCGGTTCGAATTTATTCCATTTTGATACCCTGTACCAATCCAGTAAAAGTATACATATTATATAGACATCACGACATTTGTGCATAATTTACCAATCAAATAAAAATATATTTCCATTATATTTAGCCTCCAACGGTTTGTGTACAAGCCGAAACATCAATTTACTTTTAAAGAATCTTTAATTGAATAAATAATAATATATATTTATGTATGTATTGTATATACAATTAATTCAATTTACTTTATATTTTAATTCCATTTATAATTTAGAGAATTATCAGTCGAAAAGTAAATATTATATTATATTACATTACTTTATTAATTTGATTCCATTTTTTCTTATATTTTATCTTGTAGTATAGCCATCTAATAAAGTTTCTATGAAGTTTTGTTTTTAATCTTAGAGTACTTTTCGTTTGACAATTTTTTAGCACTTTGCTATAAACTGTATTAAAACACAAATTCAATATATTGGAAAACAACGTTTCTTTTCGACTGACGCATGCTATTACAGCGGTTCTTGCCCTTGGGAATGTATGCTAGGTGAGAAATATTACCATATTACTGCTACTTGCTTCGTAGGCAGACCTTGTAGCCCCTCACGAAACTAAGCGATGAGTTAGCAGTAATACCCCAACCGTAGAACCTAGCCAACGCAGAAACCGAATGTGGCCATAACAATAATGGTAAACATGAACTTACGCAATTTTCAAGCTAATCAAAAATATATATTACTTACATGTGTAATAAATATAGTTGGAAATTCTACATGTATAATATATAAATATATGTAAATTATTATTTGTTTGCAGCTTTTGTTTTTTTATCCTTTTTTCTTGATCTCTGTTAGCTCTTGTGTTGCCAGATCTCTCATTCCTGCCTCTGCTGTTTTATTTCTGTTATTATTAATCTGGTGCTACTGTTAGTTTGCTGTAAACTAGATTTGACTAGTAAATATATTACTAGTATATATGTATGTATATATCAGAGACTATATAATGGTTAACCAAGAAACCACAATTTTTAATGGGTATTACGATTTTATCAAGACGATTTATTGAGTAAGAGTGGAGCGTAGTTTAAAGTCGGTTACTTTACTTGTTTTATAGAATTGTTTGTTTTAAAACTTTACTGTCATTTTGTCCTGCCTTCATCTTGTTGAAGCAATTTACTGTTAAAGCACTTTAAATAATTTTTAATTAAAACAAATGGCACTCGAAACAAAACACGCACAGTAAACACAATAAACAGAGGTGAGGTGAATCCAGTGTTGGTGGAGAGGGTGGAGGATGGGCCAGCATGAGGGGTATATAGAGGAGGGCAGTAAATGAAACAGACGTGGCGTGTAATTACGGCTGACACAATGCCAAAGAAGAGCAAAAGAGATAGTTAGAGAGGAACACAGAAGTATGAGTGTGAGAAAGTGTGTGAGAGCAGAGAAAGAGAGAGATAGAGAAAGAAACGGAATCGTTGTTTGTGCATGAAATCAAGTTGATGTTGTTGTTTTCATTGTTGTTGTTTTTACTGTTGACACTGCACGGCAGTAACAACAGGCACCAGCGACAATGATGACAACAACAGGCAACACTCTCCTGCCAACACTCCTCTAACCCCTCCAAAGTTAACAAGTTGAAGCAGAGTCAAACAAAGGGGATACACACACACACACACACACACAAACTGCCAAAAACAACTTCATTTTCGACATAGTTTTTACGCTTGAAATTGGTACAAAAGGTAACAAAAATTGTAATTACAGTTTTTCTCTTTGGCTTTTTTCCTGCCAGTTTGCCAGCACTGGAAAGGCCTCTTCAAATTACATTTAATAAGCAAAATGGTTGGCCAAATCCCTTTATGAGCTTTATTTTAGAGGGATTCTTCCTCTACTTCTTCGTTTTTTCTTTTTATCTGCATATAAAACTGACCCCATCTTAGGAGCTTAGGAGCTAACTTACATAGATACACACTTATGCACATATGTTTATGCTCATGGCTAAGGACATTTGATAAAAGCCACTTAATGTAATATTGTTGGCTTGGTTAAGGCCAAACTGAAATCTTTGTGTCCTTACGACCGCTTTTGGCTTGACAATATCCAACTTGAGTGGCGCATTTGACAGCAGCTGCCACAACTAAGTCCCCCATTCAAACCACCCAGACCCGCCCCCTCCCTCATGCTCATACTCTCTGTTTTTTTAGCAGCCAACTTGAGAGCTGCAAATAAATACCATTTAAAGCGTAAATATGGTAAACGATGTTAACGGGACGCCTCAAGTGTCTGTTGGCGTCGCTGTCAGAGCCACAAGAGAGACAAAAGCAGTAGCATTGGCAATGGCTTTCACTTTCTGTCTTCCTTTACTATACACTGGGGGAAATAATATAATTAAAATTTAACTGTTTTATACAATTATTTAATTGTTGTCCATTATATCATATGAATATCTATGTATGTATAGGTAAAGGCGGAATGATAACATTATTATTCTGGCATGCCCTATGATCAACAGCAACAACTACGTTGATCAGCCAGAGAGATATGGCAACTCTGCCAGAAGCAGTGTTGTTAGCGTGTTAACATACTTTAGTCATTTCGTTTTAGTTACGCATTTTTGGATTTATTTACCTCGAATTAAATATGTTAATTATTCAGTTAACACAATAGAAATAAACCATAAACAATTATGTCCAGATTTATAGTTCTCCCTGGGATCTACTCAAATATTGTATTATTATATTATTAGACCAGGAATCTTGGTGCTATGTTTATTAAATTAATATGTAATGTTTGTATACCGCAGGATTATCTAAAATGCATTGTTAAGTTAGACTTGATATTGCTCTATTATATTATCACCCATTTTTGATTTTTATTATGAAAATTCATATGAAATTTTGCAATAAATTGCTGATATATTGTTTCTCTTTTTCCAACGAGAACGAGAGTTAGAATAATTCATAGACCATAATCGGCAAGTTTAAATGAACAAACATTGAAAGTTACTTACATTATATAGAGAAAATTCAATTGTGACATTTTTTATAAATAGCTAATCAAAGTATCAAAAGAAAATGCAAATTTAAAGAAGATTCTTCACTTTGGCTCACTACAATTTATAATAGATCTATATCGATAAACATAATTTTATAATAAACATGACGGATCTAACATTAAGACTCAAGAATTTATCTAAAAAATATAATCATATTTGTAGATATTTTCTTACAGTGTACACATATTTGACAATGATATTGCGCATACGCCACTTGGGCAGCCAAAAAGATATTCAGTGACAATTACGTTGCACATTTTCCATAGCGACACTTGTTGATAGGGGCGCTCAATTGGTTGCGGAATGAGAGGGGGGTGGAAGAATGCCTTCTTCGTCTTCCAAGAATGCGAACACCGTCCATCACGCTCCACCATTACTACCACCCAACCATTGCGATCTGAACTGTCATTGTGCATATAAATTCAAGTCAAATTGGCACAAGTTTTGGCCCCTTGCCCAGCTGCCAGAAGACATTTTCAATGAATGCGAAATTCACTTCTCAGTTCATTGGTATGTGGGTGTCGGGTGGGCGTCAAGTGGGTGCGTTGGGTTGTGTATGGGTTTAGTGGTTTTGAATGTTATACTTGTAGAGTTGGGGTTGATTCGCTGGCAAACCACAGAGCCATAAAATTATTTCCAATCCCAGCGCATGCAAATTGCATTTGGCTTTGCTTTGAACTCAATTCGTTTTCTTTACCATTTTTTCTATTTTTCTTTTTTAATTTTGTTTCTTTTTTTTTATTTCTTATTTTTACTTATTCCACTCTTCCCTTTATAATTTAAGCTGACATTTCCTGTCGCCAAGTCCTGCAAAGAATTGTTGATAAGCCAACCAAATGAGTTTCACATTCCTTCACATATATATAACCCAAAGAACGTGCCTGAGTGCCGAGTTCTGAGTGCAGAAGAAAGTTGGCAAACAATGTGAATTACTTTTCATATTTAATTGCCCTTCTTTTGGCCAAAAAGTGCAAGCAAATGCCATATTAAATTCAAGTTGAAATTGAAAATTGTTTGCCAACCGGAGGGGGCCAAAAACAATGCAAACACGAAAGGCCCACAAAAACTTTGTTGAGGCCAAAAAAAAAAAAGAAAAAAAGTTACTCGAAATTAGACATGGTAAGCAAGTAATGGAGACATCAACATCCGCTAAGGCAAACGGAATGCTTATTATTTGCATAAATTCTAGACACAACAACAGCAACAATAACGCATAGACAATGTTGAAAGAATGCAAATTGTGTGGCAAATTTAAATGTCAGTCAACAAATTCAGTTGTTAAACTCACATTACCAGCACGGACCAGAGACAAAAGTTACTGTTGCTCATACGCCATGTTAGCCATGGGTTTTTCTCGTTTTTCTTTCTTTTTTTTTGTTTCCTTCGATGCTGCGCTTAATCGAAATGTGTGCGTGACACTGGCAAAAGCCAGCTTATCATTTTTGTAATTCTAAAGCCAACACACAAAACTTTGCACTTTGTTTTTGGTTGCCTGTTTCCCATTCCGATGTCAATTTAAAGTTTCCTTTCTAAAAAATATAAATCGGGCAAAAAGAAAAACCGAAAAGAAATAGGAAAAAGACCAAAAAAAAAAGTTTTTATAGCAAACTTTGCACATTTCTTGCCTCCTTTTTTTTGTTATTTTTGTTTGTGTACTTTGTTCGCTCGCATAATCGATTTGCTTTTGCCTATTCATTTTAATAACTTTTTCACGAGTCAGCCGAGGTAAGGAAAAGTACTGCAACAATTACGTGCACCCAAACAACAAAAGCAACAAATACTAACCAACAACTAGAAACTGGCAACCGGCAACCAGAAACTAACAACAAAAGCAACGAAGAGTTGCATCTGGATCAGCAGCAAGAGTTGCCAATTGCGTTCCTCCGAAAACAGGTTGATAAAGTGAAGAAGAGTGTGTGGGGAGGGGACAGAAAAGGAGTGCAAACTGGGTTAAACACTTCGCCAGAGTTTCCACCTGAGTTTTGTAGCTTTCCCTTGACATTTGGTGCGGCAACTTTGTTGCTCTGTGTTACCCGATGCATTCAAGTGGATGTTGCCTTGGTCATAATTGAGGCACGCGCTATAGAGTAACAAATAATCACGGCCCACAAATGCAGAAGCAGGTAAAGGAGGGAAAAGAAGTGATTTCTGGTCGGGTAACCGCAACAAAGGAATGACTTCCCCAATTGGATAACAAAAGAGGAGAAGACACAAAAGGTGCCGGTTTGCCATTACAGGAAGAAGACAACAGAAACTTTTTCGTACATCCCATTAAAACTATAAACTAAATACAATAGAAAGGCAAATTTAAATAACTACTGAACTGAAATTTATCAAAACACTGATAATTAGACACTCTTGATTAAAGTAAAGTCAATATATATATAAATTTTAAATTCAATTTCTACTTGCTATAGTTTTATATTACAAATTTCAGGATAATTTTCAACCATAATAATGAATTATCTTCTGTTAAACCTAGACAATCCCCTAGAAATATCAAATTTAGTTTATTAACTGCTGATCCTTTTAGTTGGATATATAACAGATAAGTTGAATCTAAACTATAGATTATCTGTAAAACGTATTATATTCTTGTATACATATATATGTATATTGGATCTTAATTTACACTGTTTTAAGTTCATTTTTTACTATTATAGCGTTATCAATTATCTAAATGACCGAACTGAATGAATTCTGGTGACTTCAAAATATTATTGATAAACTAAATTTGTTTTAAGGCAAGATAAAAATTTCCCACCTAATTCTTTTGAGTACTCATTAATTATTAATTCGTAAGGTACTCAAGAGTGAAATCATAATATAGGGAAATTTAATAAAAATAATTCATATCTAAGATTACTAATCAACAAAACTTGTTTCATCTGAATTGCTGCTAAGCTTTTATTCGTTATGGACTCTTTTTGAATTGGAACGTTTAATATAACAGGCTTGGAAATGTTATCATCTATGTAATCATCTCTGTTAATGCCTCTGTTCACGATGTTAAACTTTTATTATAGGCTAAAGATTTTACTTGTGTGTAGTTATCACCTTACCTACATTATAAAATCAATATTAAATAATTTAACTGATTGGAAAGGTGAGTATTTATGTCCCTTATTTAATTGCAAATTAAAAGAACATTTGTTTCAAAATAAAAACCTCACAAAAACTGATACTGAAGCGTCAATTAATACCTAGTTGGAATAATAAAATAAAGAAAATAAACCACAGCTCTTAAAAGTAATTTCCAAGGACATTTTCAACAAACTAAAAGAAAAAATCCTTTAAAATAAACAATTTTGTACATATTAAAAGGCAGTTAAGCATCTTTGCAATGCCATCATTTGTGGTTACTTTAGTATTTCATTTAAAATCATTATTGTATTTAGTAATCAACTAAATAGTTAGTTAAACTTTAGGTTTACTTACCCAATAAGCTTATTCAAATTTCATTTTGATTGCCGCATACATAACTGCAAAGTGGAAAAAACCATAATCCATAATTAATATAAACGCATTTTCCATCTTATCAATAATAAATGCGGCTAATTTATTTACAATATGAAAACCGCATTTTCCCTGTGGCAGCAATACGAAAGACTGAGAAGGAAATAGGAGTGTGATAGAGATAGAGAGAGTAAAAGCATTGTGTGAACGATCCCAAAATGATTGAAAATGGCCAACATACATACTCATACATACATTTATATATACATATATGTACATATGTATACCATGGCAAAACGAACAATTTTAATTCAATTGAAGTTGATTAAAAATTAATTTTAAATTAAATGGGAGAGAGCTCAATGAAATTGTAGTTACAATATAAAAAGAGCCCAGAGCTGCCAAAAAAAAATACCGTTTAAAAAGATTGAAAGCCGATTAAGAGATACCCTATACCAAATATAAGAATTCAACTTAGAAGAATCACTATGTTAAAATTCTTTGGCGCGTTTTTATTGCTGATAGGCAAAAGTTCAGAAAAGATATATTTTAACTGTGATTTGTCTTTTATAGAGTAAAGTCTCGTAAGTACTGCTAGACATTAGTTTAATACAAAAACCGGGAAAGATATGTGCTAATGATGTAGTTCCACATTTCTTTAACAGTCTAAATCTACCAAATAAGTGATGCTCTGCTGATGTCTTTCCAAGTACACTTAACCTTTTATCATATAGTGTCCCTACTTTTTGATTAAGTTTAAATGGATATAAAGAGTTTGGTTACATAAAAATGGTTATAAAATCATAAAAACAAAGAACCTGTCTTTCCCTATACTTAAGATATTTCCTCTGTAGTACTTATAGGTCAAAGAGTCAAAAAATTAAGCACATTCGTAATCAAAATCTGAAGAGATAAGCCCAATTTTTTATGGATCATTTAAATAAATATTTGTTATATTTTTTGTTTTTATTTTCAAATTATTAATTGCCTTTTAGAATTAAATAATATGGTTTAAACAAGATTAAGCACAATCATATTTTAGTAATTTAATTGTGAATATTCCCTTCATTAATCTCTAAAAGAGTGATAAAAATAAATATTTTAAAACACACGTAAAAATAAATATAAAAATATTTTACAGAGTCTAAAAGAGTTGACCCAGTTGACTTGTTAAATTTATATCTAATGTTTTTATCTCATTTGATATAACTATATACCTCAAGTAGTATAGAGTATACTAAATAAAAAGCAAGAATAGAGAAAAAGGCCAAGATTATTGACATGACATGACACAATGGCAAAATGAGGGTAAAAGTTGATTGGGTGGAAAATGGCAAAAGTTGGCCTCAGACACATATGGGTAGGTGATGCGGAAACGGAAGTTGTTCCAAAGTCCGTTGAAATCAATTTTAAAAGTAAACTTGTTACGTGAACAAAGAACCAAAAAAGAAAAAGAGGGGATAATAGGGGGCAGGTTGCGAGAAAGGGGGGGGGGGAATAAAAACCACAAGAAACAAGAAAACAGAAAACGAAAACTAATTGCAGCACTCATTTGGTGCTTGTTAATGGGCCTGCAAACGAGCTTCAACTTGGTTTTCATTCTTCTTGTTGTTGTTGTTGTTATCGATTGCTACACACAAATACACATACACACACAAACTTTGAAGATACACATGTTCCCCCTGCTACAAAAACAAAAGGAAAAAAAAGAAATCAAGAAAAGTTTACCCAAAAAAAAATTTATTTGCCTCATTTTGCGCACATTGTTTGGGGCACTTTGAAAATCTGCGTGTGTGCAGCAAGTAACAATGTTTTACAGCTACAATTAAAGTTTGTTAAATCCCCCCCCCCCCCCCCCCCCTCCATCACCCTCTTCCTTTCCTTACTAATGCTCTATTCTGCTAGTTCCCCCCCACTTTAATTAACTCCACGCAAATCTCACTCCCAACTAATGGCAATTTATGTGCGATAATTTTCCAACGAAAAAGTGTTGGCAAAATACTTGGCAAAAATTCTTTCATTAGCCTCAATTTCCAGTGATTGCAATTTTCTACGGGAACAGCAATCAGTCTTATCAAAGACATTTAATTGCCATAAATCTACGACAACAAAAAGTGCATAGAAAAATAATGAAAAAAAAAGTAGTAAGGGAAAGTTGTTAAAAACCCATTTAAAATTGTCACCGTAATGGTACGCTCAACTTGGCTCAATGGCAACTTAAGCTTCCTTCTCTCATCCCCACACTTCATTCGCATCTGTATCCCCATCTGCATCTCAATATCCATTTTCATCTTCATCTTGCCACTGCACTCACTGATGGCAAGTTGATGCTAACCTTTCTGCCACAAACTCCTTCTCCCATGGCTCCTTGCAACATGCACTCGAGATGTTAATTAGAAAACTCTTGAAAATTATTAAAAACTTTTCTGGTTGTCTGACAGACAGGGCTGGAAAAGGTAAAAAGAGTTTGCCAAAAAAAAAAACAAGTAAAATAAAAGAAGAAAAAAGGAAAACATAAAACGGAAAAGTGTTGCCAACTTGGCAAGCAAAATGTTGTAAAGGAAATAGATTGAAAGTGTTCCGACCAAGAGAAACTAAGCCATATTGAAATTAATATGACTAGAATATCAAATAAAGTTTTCAAAGTAACTTGCAAAGTAAATTTTATATGTAAGAATCATTTTTAAAGTACTTTCTTGGCTTTGACTGCATCTTGATGGCAATTAGCGAAATTATGTTGAAATAACTTTTAGTTTATTTTTAACAAATCAGTGATATACAGAACGAATTAAGTTGCTTTGTCTTCTAGAAAGAGAACAACTTATTCAAAAAACACGGAAGATAATACGGGATAACCCTTTCAATGGACTCAGTCATTATTCAGAAATATCTAAGTGAATGTCCTAGAGTAGAAGATAGCCGACTAAAAGCTTAAAGGATATCCGTAAAATCCTTCAGAGGAATCTCATCTTCACAAGGCTGCAAATCAGTCCAATTTTGAACTAGTTTCAAAATTCATATCTTTATTTGCTTCTTAGAATTGCATTGTTTAATTGGCATTGAAATAAGGAAAACTAATTTTTAAACCGATTTTTACAATAATTATGACCAATTACTACTGTATTATCCGCATTTCTGAAATTTAATGTGTAAATGTGAGTATGGAATACATACAGTGTTGCTCAACTGAATAGGTTTGACTTTTTTTTTAGACTTCGAACGTAATATCTTCATAACGAGCACTCCGATTTCAACCAAACAAATTTTGTTAAGTAAAACGATCAATTATTTATAAAATACAAAAGTTTTTTTTTTTTTGGTTTGGTTTTTATATTTTTTTTATTATATTTTCGAAAACATAGCAAAAAATGTACATTATTTTTGGCTCAACTGAATAGGTACACGGAATAGGTCCAAAAACTTCGGAAAACTGGGGAAAAGCCTTTTGGAGCACATTTTGTAGACATTTCCGTTCATCTTTAAGGAAACAAACTGCAGCTCGCAAGTTCCATAAAACAATATGGCTCCCCAAACCAATACGCCTCCTGCGCAGGAGTGATGACGACTCAAACAGCATTCGTCTTTTCGAATATCATAAAAATAGTAGTTGTAGCCATCCGGTCCGTCGAGATTGCACTTTTTTTCGTCAGAGAAGACCACAGCCTTCCACTCCTTGTACCATGTCATATGATCCCGCGCAAATCGAAGTCGTTCTTTCTTCCGTGTATCATTGAGATGAGTTTTTTTTTTATTTTTAATCTCTTTAAGTATTTAGCACTCCGAATAACACTTTTTACCGTTGGCAAACTAGCATTTACACCGCATTTATCAATGATTTTACTGGCAGAGAGGTGGGAATTCGAAGCAGTTCGAAGGATTCGTTGCCTCCCTGACACCGTGGTAGCATATTTTTTTCCTCCTTTTATTTTTTTCCCGTAATCTGCTTCATTACGAAGAAAATTGCATACAACGTTTTGACTTTGACCAATCTTCTTTGCTTTTTCATTATGTTTTAGGCCAGATTCAATATAGCCTTTAATTTGACCTTTTTCAAAATCGGTTAAAGATTTTCCCCGACCCATATTAAAAAAAAATGGTGGCAATTACTTTAAATTTAAGTAGTCCAAAGAAATTATCTGTTTTCAATCACGCAGTCAATCAAAAAGTGAAGTCAAAGTTGTCAAACCTAATCAGATGAGCCAAAAATAAACCATACATTTATCGAATTACACGAAGAAAGCTAAATTCTGATTTACCGTTGTATAGAACCCGTTATATTCTTTTGTCATATTATTAGTAAACAAATGAAGGATCTATACAAAAAAGAAAGATGACAAAAAAGTCATAGGAACAAACAGAGAAGAAAAAATAGAACAAATAATTTTCAAACCTATTCAGTTGACCGGCACTGTACAATATTTCTTTAGTTTCATAAGCTTAATGATAATATTTAATTAATTAAAGTAAACAATTTGAAGAATAATATTCACAAAGTGTCGCTAATTGACAAATTGAGTGAACAAAGTTTCTCTGTTAAAAAATATTTTTGCTAATTTCACAATTTTGTAAATCTGAGGTTCTACGTTTTAGCCCAGTAATCTTAAAAAGTAAAAAAAATAACATTTTATTTGAATACACATTTATTTTGAAAATCTTTCATAGTTTCAGTTGAAGGTCACTAGAATCAGCAGACAAGGCCGAGATATAAGTAAATTAAGCCCTAAATTAAAACAGCAAAAATTATAAATGTTTTGCAAAAGCTTTCAATCGATTAAACAATTTTATTTTTATTATTGGCAACAGAAGACTTCTTTTATCGAAAATTCTAAAAATTAAATTTAACAATTGTGTGAAATTTTTTATTTTATACTTTTTATTTTGACTTCAGTCTTCTTTTTAATTGCACTTGCAAACATGGAATTATGAATTATATTTCTTTTACAATTAATATACACATATGGGTTTGACCGCTTGTCATTAATTAAATTAATTAAACATTAAACTTATAAAAAGACTTTTGTGTGGATAGAGCAACTAAAAAGAGCATTTTTCTGAATCCCTATGCTTAAAACAAAGAAAAAACAATTTGAAAGAATGTATTGAAACAAAATATTGTTATTTTATATGAAAACAATAAAAAAAAGAATCGAAAGAAAAATGATTCTCTTAACATATTCTGTTGAATAATATTGAATAGCTGCAGAATCTCTGGTTAAAACGATTTTCGTTTCACTTCTATAAAAATTGTATTTAGAGTATAAATATAAAATAATATTAATTAATGTTTAATGAAGAATTTCAACAACTTTAACCAAAATTTATTAATATATTACTTTATTAATGAAGCGAGACTTAATTATAACTCTGGCAACAATAAACCAAAAAAAAAAAAATTAATTCACTGCGAAACTTTCTTTAACAACTTTTTCATCAAAATCATTAGTTGTAGGAAATAAATTTGAGCTATTTTCCAAGTGAAGGCTAATTGAAAAATATTAATCTCAATATACGTTTATATCTTTCTAACTTTAGCCTTATATGTATTTTAATTTCGTCATAAGCCTTTCATTTTATCTCAATTGTGTTTTTTTCATGTATAATTTTAATCTCACATTTCATTCATTCAATTTAAAGTAATCATAAACACGTTGATGCTAATAAAAAGTTATTCTCAAGTCTGATTTACACATTTTCCAACCATAAATAAATTTTCAAAATGCACTTAGCACCTTTTATTTATTAGCATCTATAAGCAAAAGCAAACTGACCCAATCCAGATAAGCAGGAAAAGCAAATTTAGAAGTCATACAAATTAGCTGCGATTTGAGTGAGTGAATGACTGAATGAATGAATGAATGTGTGGGTTTTCTGGTTGACATTATATCTCTGGGTAAATGAATCTGAATTATGACGGATTGCGGTTAGTCGTTATCGCGACCTCCAAGTGCGCAGTTCTTTGAAAAGATGACACGAAAGCAAACCCAAGTCGAGATCACTTCGAAGGCAAAGCAACCAGAACAGTGGGGCAATGGCCTGGAATTTCTATTCTCGTGCATATCTTTATCGGTGGGATTGGGCAACATTTGGCGTTTCCCCTATATAGCCTTTCAGAATGGTGGCGGAACATTTGTAATACCCTATTTAATAGCCCTACTGGTTATTGGACGTCCTGTTTATTATCTGGAAATTTCACTGGGTCAATTTAGTGGACGTGGCGTAATCAAGGCCTTCGATGCAGCTCCTTTGTTAAAGGGAGTGGCTGCTGGTCAGGTGGTGGCCACAGCCTGCTCCATAACATATTACTCAAGCATTATGGCCTTGACTTTACGATTTCTAGTTGCCTCATTTAGTTCTGTGCTGCCTTGGAGCTATTGCTGGCCTAGTTGGGGCAGCGATTGTCATGATGGCCTAGTTGTAAATGCCACAGGAAAGATGTCTCCTGCCCAGCTCTACTTTGAGTGAGTTCTCACCACATTAAGTGAATTTAAATTTTTATTAAATTATTGATTTCTTATAGGCGTGAAATTCTTCATGAGGTATCTAATATTAATCAAGGATTGGGCATACCAAATTGGCAATTGGTAATATGTCTGGCCATAGCCTGGCTAATCATTGGAGCTGTTCTGATACGTGGCATTAAAAGTAGTGGAAAAGTTGCCTATTTTCTTGGCATTTTTCCCTATGTGGTCCTTGTGATTCTATTGATTAGAGCTGTTACCCTGCCGGGAGCCTGGGATGGCATTGTTTATTTTTTTAAGCCACAATGGCGAGAATTATTGAATCCTTTGGTTTGGTATGCCGCTGTGACCCAGGTCTTCTTCTCTCTGGCCATTTGTTTTGGTACTTTAATCACTTATGCCAGTTATAATAATTTCAATCGGAATGTCTACAAGTGAGTGAAAGTTTTTACTTTATTTTCCATTCTTTCTAATGGGTTTAGCTATTTGCAGTGACATTGTAATTATCACCACAATGGATTCATGTTCCTCCATTATTGCGGGTTGCATTACATTTGGAATTTTGGGTAATCTTGCCAAGCAGACAGGTATCACAGATATTGGCAGTGTGGTAAAGGGTGGAGCTGGCTTGGCATTCATATCCTATCCGGAGGCCATTGCAAAATTTGAATATGTTCCACAGGTAAGTTATCGAGAATATTGTGCGCCCTGGGCGCCCTAAAGCACAACTACCTAAAGATATTCGCGGTCCTTTTTTTCCTTATGCTCTTTGTCCTAGGCATTGGCAGTACAGTGGGCATGGGTTCGTGCATTCTCCGTGTCATACGGGATCAGTTTGGTGCCAAAGCCGGTCCAAGTTGGGCACTGGCTGGCTCATTGGCGGCATTGGGTTTTGCTGTGAGCATTATCTATATGACACCGGGAGGACAATTTATATTGAATCTAGTTGATTTTTATGGTGTATCATTTACGGCCTTGATCCTGGCCATTGGTGAACTAGTGGCCATTGCCTGGATTTATGGTAAAGTGAATAATAACTCAATTGTTTAACCTCTTAATCAGATGATGGTTCTTACTTTAAATCAGGTGTTCAACGTTTCTGTGCGGATATCAAATTCATGATGGATATTGAGACGGGTTGGTATTGGCGTCTTTGTTGGTCCTATATCACGCCTGGTTTAATGGCTGCTGTTCTGCTCTATACGCTCCTCGACATGGCTGCCTTAACCTACAAGGGAGTGGCCTATCCGACAATAGCTCATGGTAAGATGGAAAGTCCTTAGGCCTCACACACATACACACAGCCCTCTTAAACCTCATGCTTATCTCTTTATCTTTTCACAGTATTCGGCTGCCTTTTGGCCAGTTTGGGTCTACTTCAGTTACCCGGTTGGGCACTCTATGCCATTTTCAAGCATCCCGACGGCACCCTTTGGCAGGTGAGTGTGTGTCTGTGTGTGCACTTTCCCATGGAAAACATGAAAATCGTAATGCGCTTTTCTTTTAGAAACTATGTGCAGCCAGCCGGCCATCGGACACTTGGGGACCAGCCAATGTTCAACTTGGCAACTAACCGAAAAAAAAACAAAAAAAATATCTTTTACTAACTTTAAGGGATTTATTCATTGTTTCATTTTGTTTGTAGTAAAAGCTTAAAATATATATACTTATATATATATATATTGTTTAGAGACAAACAATGCGAATTCTATTTAAGGAAGCTGCAAGCACTTTTAATTACCCCAGGGCGATGGGATGGAAAAGGGATGGGGAACAAGGCAAAGACGAGGCGTTGGGATGGGCAATGAAGCGCTACTTGAAATGGCAGACATGTCGGCAATGCGGAAATGCGAAAAATAGCAAATGGAAGGAAGTAAAAGCGGAAAAGTAATGCCAGAGGTATGGGGGTAAATGAAAATGGGTAAAATCCAGTCAGACAGGCAGTGAAACGTAAATAAAACATTTTGTGAGCTGTTGTTCGACATTTTCATTTAGAAAAATGGCATGGAAAATGAAGGAAAAGCGGAGGCTGCAAATCAAAATGACTGAGACAAAGTTGAAAAGTAAATATGCAAAAGTCAGACTAGAGTAGAACAGAAAATGTTGCAACGGCTTTAGATATATGACAGCGCATTTATTTACATGTATGCCAGTGAATGTGTGTGTGTGTGTGAGTGTGGGTGAGTGTGGGTGAGTGTGGGTGAGTGTGAGTGTGAATGTATATGTCAAGTGTGTGTTGACTTTGACTGACGTGTCGTTAGTGGATGAAGAGCTAAAAATCATTCTAACGTAGCGTGTGTGTGTCCTATGGCACACCCACCAAAAAAACAGACACACACAAAATACAAAACGCCCCCTCCAAAAGAGAAACAAAATAAATAAAAGAAAAAACAAAAAAGGAGATATAGAAAGGAACTTTTGCGATTCTTTATTGCTTTAACGATGCGCGTAAATCTTGACATACTTTCAGCACCCCGCCCATTATTAGTAATGGTCAAAGGGCGCGCCCACTCACATCACTGTCAACGAACAAAATCGCACCCCCTCCCCTTCACAAATCTTCCCCCTCAATATTTTATTCTCTTTATCTTTCCCCGCTAAAAAGTAGACTACACTTTTCTTGCGCCAGCCAGCTGCTCCATATGCATTAGGCAAATCCAGTGCCGGATTAATCGGATGGAGGCGAAATGCAAAA
Source organism: Drosophila emarginata (assembly GCA_037075365.1). Classification (NCBI taxonomy): domain Eukaryota; kingdom Metazoa; phylum Arthropoda; class Insecta; order Diptera; family Drosophilidae; genus Drosophila; species Drosophila emarginata. The sequence continues at coordinate 762,004 of JBAMCD010000121.1, forward strand.
AAGGTTAAACATGAAAACTTTTTAAGAGCAGGTGGCTAAGATTAAGCCCACTTCCTGTTTCACTTTAATATAATTAATGTTTGTATTACTAGGAAATATATTTAAACAAAATTCTGGAGAAATTTTTTAAGGAATTTCTATGAAAGCGCAAATAGCAGTAGGACAGTTCCGCTTAAACGGAAATATCCATTGCCCAAACATATTTTTCAGTCCTAAAATTTTTATAATAGATTTATTTCTGTAATTTCTCTTTAATCTGTTACATTTTTCTAGAATTGTTGACATCTTTCTATTGAATTAATAATAGATGAAGAAATAAATGATTGCAAAAAAAAAATATATTGAAATTTGGTTACTAAGAGTCTAAAATTAGTTGTCAATATACATATCTATTACTGGGAAAATTGAATAACAGGAAAGTACAAAATATAATGAATAATATAAGACAGTTAAGCTCCGAATTTGAGAAACCCTAGCACAAGAAACTACTCAACTTAATACTTAAAAAAAACACCTTTTAAATATGTTAATTTAGACGACTTAAATACAATCAATATGTAATTTAATATATTTAAAACTTGTTTAATTTCTAACTATTAGGTCACAGCGAACACTGTACTTATAAATAATAAAGTAAAAATAGTAAAATTTGTTTTCTTTTTGTTTGTCAAAAATCAAATGGAAATGGAAAAATTTATTGTTAAAAACTAGTTAAATATTCAATTGTTCAATACTTTTTTAAAATTTGTTTGCCTCAATCAATTTTATAGTGCTTTGGGAAAAGCCGTAGGATATTAACAATGAACTAGCGTGAACTAGTGGCGATTTTAACTGATATTAAGCATATAAACTATTAACTAACTTTAGATTCTATTAATAAACTACATAGGCAATAGTGAGCCAGAATCTCTATGGAGATTCTCGAAGTAGATACACCTTTCTATTTTATTAACAAAGAAAGTAACCAAGGTGTTAATAGCCAATATAAAAATAAATGATATAAATGAATTTTTATTTTTAAATCGCTATGTTTATTCTGATTTCAACAAAAGATTTTTACTTTATTGTGTCAAATAAAAACGATTCCTTTAGCACTTTAACATATGATTGCTTAACAGTAAATGCACGGTACTTCGACAGAGGAGATCTGGTAACTCTGAAATGTGAATTGGTTTGTTAACTGTCTGTTACCATTGCTTTCTCTCTCTATCTCTTCCTCTTTAAACTTATCTTTACGTCTAGAAAACTTTCTTCTGTTTCAAAAGTTATACTAAAAAAACTATTATTCAAGGCCAAGTTCACGAATGTTGTCTTTATATATATGTATATATAAATATTATTATTTCTTTTGGTGGGGTAAAATATATATATGTATATGTATATACATATACAGATACAGATATGTCTGTATATGTTGGTATTTTGGGCCCTTTTAACCAACCAAAATAAAAAATAATATTTCGTTTTGACTCTCTATTGTTTTTAAAGCATTTTGTCTTTTTCAGGCCTTTCTTAAGGACTCTGTTGATTAATTTAAAATTGCATTATACATAAAATATACAGAAATAGATTTTGACTGTAATATTAAAGAAAAAGTAATATATAATTACATTTTTGGTTTTAGTTAGTTTATAAAGTTTAGCAATAAATATTATTTAATTTGGTAATTTAAATAACATAAACAAATTATTGAAGAGATCTTCTCCATACTTGAATGGACTAAAATAAGCTAAAAAAAAGTGTATATTAGCCAAAATCTATTTAATAGGTAAAAGGAAAAAATTTATATTCCATAAGCTATATAAATTCTTTAGCGGTTTCAATAGCCAAGTCGATTAAACCTTGAAAATATCGGATATATGTATATGCAGATCACATTTTTATTTTACCCACTTCTTCTTGGATCTTGGCCATGTTTTTAAATATTAATCAATGTATCAACTCAAAGGTATTAACTTTTTATATTCGGCTTAGAAGATTTTCAGATTCAGTTAAAAGCCTTTAAACAAGTGAACACGCTCCTGTCTACTTATGTATGTAAGTTATGCTTTCTGTCCAGTCCAGGTTTTATGTAAATTGGCTCACATATACCTCCCCCTATAACTTTTCCCCCGACTCTATAAAGGATGATGATGATGATGATGAACAGCTACATGCAAACCAAATGACGAAAGCAGCTGCCAACTTGGTTCTAGTGCAAGGCACTTGACATGACATTCCCCTCATCCACTATATTTTACATGCACATGCTGCCACTCTCCCTCTGCCCCCTCTCTCTCTCTCTCTCTCACTCTCTATCTGTTTTTTTGCACTTTCTGTATGCACTTAATATGTGTAGAAACTATGCAAAAATAAAATTCGCCACCTGCATGTTGGACTGTCAGCAATTGGACAAAAAAAAAAAAGAAAATAAACCAAAACGAGAAAGGATTTATAGCCAAAAGTTTGTTGGTATGGACTTTAAAACGTATATAACATGATTATTGGCTTAAACTTAAAACGTTTATCATGTTGGCTTGTTAGTATCCTTCTATCTCACTCTCTCTCTCTCTCCCCCCATCTTTCTCTCTTTACACTATATGCCAATTTATCGAATCATGTAGACTGTTTGCTTCTGTCCAAAGGGACAACACGTTAAGTTCGATTATGTAAAAAAAAAAAACGCCAAAAAAAAATCCAATAATTATTGGATACTGAATAATTTGACTAAAAGCCCAACTTTTCCTTTTAACCTAAATTGATTTGTTTCTCTATTTTTTGCTTTTGATTTGGGGTACAATTATGAGCGACGTTGCTTAATAAGATATTATTAAAATTATATTAGACTTGATTGTTAGCTTCTAAGCAATTAGTCATTAAATCAATATATGTCTATAACCATTGTCTTTCTCTGTCTAACATTTTGTCGCTATCTCTGTCGCTTCGGTTAATGTCTAGACAGCATAAATTTTCGCTTAATTCGTCTTAACTAAGACATTGTTCTTTATTTTGCTTTTATTATTATATAATTTATGTCATTTACGAGAGCATTTGCCGCTTATCAAAGTCACAATAAATTAATACAGAGATGGCAGTTCTTCTTTAGGCCTTAACGCCCACCGAACAACCGCCCACCTAACCACCTACCCACCTACCCATCTACCACCTGCCGCTCTACATCAGCATCATCAACTTGGGCATCTTCATTTTCATCTACATTCCACCATTCTCCTGCTCCATTCAGGCAAAGCCAATTACGCTTATTACATAATTCAGAAGCAACAGCAGCCCACGCATCCTGTGAAGGAAATGTGAGTGAGAGAGAGAGAGAGAGAGAGAGAGACATAGAGTGAGAGAGAGAGTGGATAACCTGACAGCATAAACAACAACATTGTCAGCAAAAACCGCGATAGCCACAAGACGACCCAACAGAATGAATGATGGAGCGAGAAGGGCAGAGAGTGGGTTTGAGTGTGGAGAAAGCAAAAGTGAAAGTCGACAGTTTTGTGACAGAAAAGGCAAGTCAAACAATTAAGCGGCATTCGGTACGCGTCTCTCAACTAAAAGCCTTAAGAGCTGATGATGGTGATTTTAAACCAGAACAAATAAAACCCAAATTCTGACCACTCCCCAATATATCTGATATACATATATGTATATATATACATAAAGTATATACAGACAATTCGTGGTTTGAATTCTATTCTAAATAGGCAACAAAGTGTTGTACAACTTCTATAAAGAATATTTTTTTTGTTAGTTAGTGAAAGAAAAAGGAGTTCCCACAGTGTGTGTGTGTGTGTTCTGCTAATGCGTGTTTATGTCTCAGGATGTCTCAGGATATATGTGTGTCTCCTCTGTATTTGTGTGTGTGCGTGCGACAGTGAAATCCTGTTAAGAAGTTTTCTATCGCAAATTAAAATCTAAATACGCTAACAAAATGATGGCGACGTCTGCGCCACGGGGCAACCAGCAGCAAGAGCAAAGTCAAACTCTGGCAACCAGGTTTAACAAAGCCATGACACGCCACCCACCCCCACTCCTACTTCCCCCCGCAAAAAGAAAAAAAGAAAAGAAAAATGCCAACTCCCACTTCTTGGCCTTTTGCGACTGTCTGCTTACAGTTTGAATTATAAGCCAAAGCGCAAATTTAATAAAGGTTGTCTCTAAATACGAGACAAGGACAATTTTCCCCTAGTGCCCCCAAAACTCCTACCATTGGCTTAGCCTTTTTCTAGTTTCAGCTAGACTATGACAATGTCAAAGAGTTTGCTGCACGCAATGTGGGCGTGGTGGCTTGACAGGACCAGCCCACCTGCGACGCCAATGACAATGTTGACGGCAAACTTTTCGCCTGGCAAATGGCTAAAAACGACGAAAACAAAAAAGAAATACAAAAAGTTTTCTTTTTTCTGTCTCGCTGTTGTTATTGCTATTGTCATTCTTCATTCTCTCAACTTTCTCCTATGCTTTCCCTTCTTTTGCTCATTTTTTAGTTCCCTTTTTTTTCTGTTTCTTTAAGCCCTTTATTAAATTGTGTGGCCCAACAACAATTGACAGCAAAACAAACGATTGTCATTGTCAAGTGTGTGCGTCAACCTTTGAACCAGGTCCTGGTTCAAGTTCTAGTCCTGGCAACTGGTCCTGCTCCTGGACCTGAACTCTCCTTTTCTTGCTTTATGGCATGTCAAGTATTTTGTGCCTTTTGTTGTGTGTGTGTGTGTGTGGGATCCCCACTCAGAGTCAGTTTAAATTGAATTGTTAATTCGGCCAAACCCTTTCTATGCCAGCCAAATGTATTGGCCACAATTTTTATTCTTTCGTTGAACCCTTTTTTTCTCTTTACTTTACTTTTATACCCTGTACTCTAAAAAAGGTTAAAGGGCATATTAACATACTTTAAATAGATTTTGTAGACAAAAAGTATATATTAATCAGCTTGACGAGACAAATTGATCTAAGACTTTTAATGTTTGTTAATGAAAAGAAATTAAAAGCTCTTTTGTAATGTTTCATTCATTCAGTCATTAAATAAAGTAAATAATACTACAATAGCAATTTAATAAAGGTCAACATAATAAATATATGTACATATATAGTTTTATGATCCGGCACATTCATAATCATATAAGATATTGTTCAGCAAAGTGGTTAATAATAACTTGATTATAATAGTTATCTATTTATATATAATTATATATAATAATATAATACATATATATATTTATATAATATACAGAAGTATTCCCTATTTTTAAAACATTTGATTTTTTTTTAATTTGAGTTCTTTATTTATTTACAATCAATTCCTATTTAGTCTTAATTAAGAGCTTTAGTTTATTTTTCACAATTTTCTATAGATTAGTAAGAAATTTGATTAAAAAAAGAACTAGCAAAATGTAATTTCTATCATTTTATAATAATAAAACTTCGCGATTTTTCAAAACTATATAATATTAATCCATATTTAAGCAAAATTAATAGAAATGAAGTTAGCAGTTGGTTAGCAACATGCACAAATGCTTAGCAACATATTTGTTTAGCAACATGTGTGTGCACAATTATGTCAGCAACATTTTAAATGACTTTTCGTTATTAACTTATACAACAATTCCTTTTACAGGGTATCTCTAAACCGGTTACCGTACATAATAGATATTTTGTTTTATTTTTGGTTTTTGTCACAGTTTTTCCTAGTTTTTGTTTTGGCTTTTGTTTTCCTGTGCAAATATTCGCTCTGCGCAGTGACAACAATTGGGTAACAGTAACAACATTTCCACCAACAACAGCAACAGTAACAACAACAACATTGCAACATCCGTTCTAACGAGTCACAAGGAGAGGCTACACAGCATCACAAATAGTTCGAGTCAAAGAATTTTAATATACCCATAGAATCCGGAATACATGAACAATGAAAAGTATAGAAAACAAAATAAAAAAGAAAACGGTAAGAGTAAAAGAAATAGAAAGCATTTCTCTGTCTGAACTGGCAGCTTTTATTATTTCTAGTTTGACATTTGCATATACAGAGTTTATAGTGACGGGGAAGGGGGAAGGGGGTCAGTGAGTTTGCATTCTCCATTGCCCACCCCATACATTTTCCATTCCCTGCTGCGTTTGTTTCCATTGTTTGCATTTCACTGCTGCTGCTGCTGCTGCTCGATTCGTGCTACACTTTGTGGCATAGTTCTCGACGCATAAATCAAGCGCCAAGCACAAATATTTTCCAAGTGACAACAAATATATAATGATGACCGCGCACTTTGCCCTAACCCCCAACTCCCAACCCCACAGCACTTCACTTCACATGCCAACCAACAAGGCGGCATTCATCGTGCCAGGTGCACAGGGATTACTATTCAGGACTCTGCAGGACTCTCAACACTGGACTATGGACTATGTTTTTGTGTTGACTCTAGCTCGCTGGTGGGTCACATTTACTGCAGTTGCCAGTGCCAGTGACTGTGCCTGTGCTCTGATTATACCCTAACCCAAAGATTAGCCTAAAGTGCTTGGACAGTTAGATTGAGCTGGGAAAACTCCTAATAATTTCCCATTTCGAATTTGTATTTAAATTGTTTATTAGTATGAATTTCCATTGGAATGATAGCAATACATTTGGATAATTATTTTCTGTATTTGAACTAAGATAATAAAAATTTTAGCAAAAAGAGCATAAACTAATTAAAATTATTTGAAATCCGAGGTCAAGAAATCGATTAAAAAACTTTTATATTTATTTCAATCAAAACACCGAAAGTTAAAGAAAATTATTAAAATTGGGAATATATATATTATTAATCCGATACATTTGAATATGTTGGAAAAAAATTAAAACGGTTTTAGTAAATACTTCAAATATGACAAATTTGATACATACAAATGTGATATTGAAAGTTTATTTTAAAATAAGAATTTAGTTCAATTTGATTTCAGAATTTGCATGACTAAAATTGATTTCGTTTAACGCTAACGGTGGTCAGAAAAACACATATAACCCAAAAAACTATTATAACAAAAAACATAAATGAATAAATTAACATAAAAGAAAAAAAAACCCCAACTTTGTTACTAATCCAACAATATATACTTAAGAATTCAGATCTTATATTTTTCTTGAACTGTTATAGAGAAATCAACCATGTAAATTCTAATAGAATTTTCTAAAACAAAAAATTTATTAAAATAGACAAAGGATCTTATGAAGTCAAATCATTGTTTAATCAAATAATTATTATATTTTATATTTGATTAAAAAAACAATCGCTGAATACATTGTATCACAAATGAAATCATAAAAGGACACGATATAAAAATTACAACATTAAACACAACTAAAATCGAAATAAAAAGAAAAAATTAAATTAAATTTTACATAACCGAAAATAAAACTATTTAAAACTATCACAATGAACCCAAATCTAAATATACAATACGGTTTTTATACCTGTTAGAACAATAATTAAATTTTAGTAATTTTAAATCGATTAAGAGACAAATTGATTATTCCATTAAAATTAGTTTTAATCCAGGATTAAGTATCAAATTATATTTCTCTTAACAAATAGAGAATAAAATTAGCATTGAAATTGATTAACATTTAGTCAGAAATCGGTTAAAAAAAAAATTATTTTTACATTTTTATTGTTGGCAAGTGAAGTAGAACAAATAATTATATAATTGTTAATTACTATAATGGCACAAAGACAACTTGTAATTGCAACAAAATGAAAATGAAAAAATTTTCTATAATTAGACAAATATTTATTCAATTTCATTTCTATTTGTTTGTTTCAAATGGGGGAAATGCCTCATTTGACGCTTTGTTAATTATTATTAAGGCTTTATTGGTAATTTCATTGAAATAAAAAACTTGAGAAACGATAGATTAACATATTTTCCAATCTGTTTTCAATTTTGGAATTAGATTGTCTTGGTTTTGGTGACGTTTTACAACACTTATCTGGAAGTGGTTTCTTTTTTGCATTATATAACAAAAGTAAGATAAAGAAATTTAGAGTCCAGTATTAAATTCGGTAAACAATTGCAAAAACTGTCATAAGCAACAGGAGCACAATTAAAAAATGTTTCGAAAAAGAATGTTAATGGTTATATTGGAAAACTTTTTATATATAAATTAACAATTTATTGTAAAACTTTTTATTTATATATTTACTTAGTTTTGAATGGACTTTAAATTTAGCTAATTTTTTTCAAATTTACTTTATATTTCGTTTCGACTTCTGTGTTTTCGAAATATCAAATGGAATAACTTTTCATTAGAATATCTGAATTGAATTTGCAGAGTATTTAATCTTCGTTTCGATTGCTCGTTGCAATTTTCTTGGCTCTTCTAACATATATTTTTTTTTCTCTTTTGACCATTGCGGCTTGCGCTTTGCTGATTTCGTTTTTGATTACGGTAAATTGTTTTTACTAGTCGCTTTTCTTTTTCAATTTATCCATTCTCTTTCTTTCACTTATTCTTTTATTTTATGTTTTTTTTTTTATATGATTTGTTTTGTGGCTTTGTGTTGATTTTGTGCAGTTTTCTGCGCCGTTGATTTGCAGTTTTCCCCCTCAGCTCTTACTCTATTCTCATTCCCCTGGTTATACACATATTAAAGCTTTGTACAAGAAGGTAAAAATAAATGGCAGCCAGGTTAAGTCCCTAATTACTTTAACCATTTGATAAGTTCTATGCAAATAAAAATTGCGTGTCCCACAAGCTCTATGGATTCATATTAAATATTGATGAATGTTTTGTTAGACTTGTAATTTGAGAGCTTTAAATAAATGAATAAATAGTTACACAATTGGGATTTGAATTTTATGTATAGTTGATGGCCATGATAATGATGATGATAATGATGATGATGGCAAATATTAGATTAGACCACAATGTTTTATTCTCTTTTTATTTTCAATCATTATTCTATATAGAAAAATGGTTTTAGTTGGTTGCTTGCATTTGACCTGACACAAATTAATTGCATTTTATATAAAATAAAATATACATATATGTATAAAAGTTCTTCTTGTTTTTGTTGTTGTTTTTTCTGTTTTTGGTTGTTGTTGATTTTTGTATTTTGTTTTTGATTGCCTGAAGCTGTAATTAACAAGTTTTTTGAGGCACAACTTTTTAATGAAATTGTTGTACCCTTTTGGTTTTTGTGAACAACTAATGAGCAACTAGTTAGTTGGCACAGAGTTGCCACCCATCACCCAGTACTGTACATACATATATATTTTTCTTTTTTCCAACCACTTTTTTTCTGCATCAACTGGCAACTTCAATTATATTTACTGTCCTAAATTTGATGTTTGCCATGCCCTGGCAAATTGACAAGTTGACTTTTTGCTTATGAATATTTTCTTTCACTGCATTTCAAATATCAATTTCTGTCATGTATAAATGTTAAAAGAGTCGTTTCAATCAACATCAGCTTTAGGGAGAACAAAAAAAAATAGAATAGAGAGAATGTGTAATTGTGTGTGTGTGTGTGTGTGTGTGTGTGTGTGTATAGCAGAAATAGTGGGCAGGATAACCGATTACCTGGCTCAGGGATTGGGCGTGGATCAACTCAGCAATTTGCTTCTGATAACAACAATCATATTGTGTATGTGTGTGTGTGTGTGTGAATAAACTTATGTCATATTCATGGGCAGAAACACGCACATACATATGTATGTATGTATACACATATGCCACGCCCCAACGCCCACACATTGAAGCACATTTCGATTAAACAAACCTACTCAAATATGCAATGACATTGAGGCAAAGGCAACCAGCAAGTAGCAAGTATGAAGCAGGGCAAAAAAAAAAAGTTCAATGGAAGGAAGGTAGGGAGGGGGGGGGGGGGGGGACCAGTGGTGGGAGGCCAAACACAATGATATATTGCAAGCGAAATGACATTGAATCCAGTTGAAGGTACAGTAAACACACGCCACAAAAGAAAACTTTAGATTTCAAATAGTTGCAGCAACTATTTTCGATAAGACATGTCCTCATTTGCGAGGGCTCACTGTGTTTGCTTGCATAACACTTAACAGAGGATATGAACTTGAGTAATTAAAGAAAAAATTGCTGACTGCAATTATATAACGGGATTCAGATGGCTCTAGTATGGCAAATGTCAACTGCAAATGCATGCAACATGGCCCGAGTTGAACTGAACTGGCAACGCTCAAGGATGCATATAAACATTCACAAACAGAGACACAAACACACACACACACATACACACATCTATATGCTTATGCATGCATATACACACACACATACAAAGAGCGGCAGTTATCCTGCTTGCGTAACGTAAAACTAGCCTTGAACTGCAGTCGTGCGCTTTCAATGGATTTGCATTCGAAACTCAACACGCGCGGCGACGGCAACGGCAACGGCAACGGCGGCGGCGTTGGCGGCGGCTACTGCTGCCTGCCAGCCTGCCAGCTTACTCTTTCTTTCTACTTCATGCACTCTCTTTCTATACCATTCTATCTCTGTGTTTCTCTTTCTCATTCAAGGTCACGCGACGCCTACAATAACCACACACACACACACACACAAATATGGGACAATTTCGGTATAAAGCAGCAGCAGCAGCAGCCAGACCCATATTGCATGCCCCATAAGAGCTGCCACAAAAGACCTTATATAAAATGGGGTTGAAAAGAAAAATATATAACCACAGCAAATGTCATGAAACTGTCATCAAGTTGCCTTCTAATTGCCACTTGAGGCAGAGACAGTTGCTATGCGGCAGTGGCATCAGCTGCACAACGGAAATGCCATGCAATTGGATTAGTTATTGGCCAGCTTGCTAAATTTCAAGCCAAAGTTTTGGCCATAAAAACCCAACTTAGAGAGATGAGCAAACAAACAGGCTAAAACAAAATCAAGACAACATAGGAAAACTTTCAACAAAACTTTCCATTAAAAGGAATAATAAAAAGGACTAATCAAGTAAAATAAATGAAAACCAAGTAGAAAAAGAAAACTTGTTGTTTTCACAGAAATGTGAAAATAATTGAAAAATAATATAGGAATATAATCTATCCAAACATAAATACATTTATATGTACTTACACATATGCAAATATTGAAATAATGACATTTTGTTTACAATCCTAGAATTTAGAATTAAGACTTTAGAATCTAATATTTAGACTGGCAAAATGTAAATTTTAAACTTAAAGAAACCAATTTAATTTATCCTTAAAAAACAATTTGTTTAGTAGAAAAAAATAGAAGAAATTTAGAGATTTAGATTATAAAAAAAGCCAAAAGAATTTAACCGATTTAAACAAAAAAGAGGCTGAAAGTAGAAATCATAATACAATATATGACATTTTAAACAGTATTATATAATATACTACTCTAGTATACATAATATACTATATACTTAGTACACACTTGTTCCCAGTACACCTGAGTTGCCAGATTTCGAAAAGTATTTACCCAAAAACAGTTTTTCTTAGTAGAGTATATGTAGTTAAGTAAAGATTCTTTATCTTAATCCATTATTTTATATAGAACAATGATTTTCTTGCAAGCAAGGAATCAATAGAAAAACCTACCTACTTTTTATTAAATCCCAATGTTAATCAATAATATTAAGTTTATTAATCAAAAAATAAAGTAAAGATTACCATTAACTATTTTCCATATTTCTTTACAAAAAATGGTGGGTATACTAATTTTTCATGAAAGAGCTAAGAACATTGCTATTCCGATTATACATATATGTAATACAAAATATTCTTCATTAGCAAAACAAACTGAGTTCATGTACCAAATAATAAGTCAAAGCGGCAAAGTAAAGATCCTTTAAATGGGCTCATAAGGACTTGTTGTCTATCTAAATATCTTTGATAATGACAGAAAAAAGTTAGCTATTTTTTATAGGATATTTCTATAGTTGTATTTATATTCACATAGATATATATTTTTATTTTCAAATTTTAGCCAACTAAATTCTAAGAATGCAATTCTTCTTGTTAATTCTATCCAAATTGCAACATATGGAACAACACTTTTAAAACAACGATGAAAAGTTAAACTTGGCCCAAACCAAAGCACTTTTAAAGCTCTAAAAAAAAATTGTAAAGTTTCAACAGAGTGAAATTATTTTTACATTTAAAGAATACCGATTTTTATTTAGTTTTAATCAAAGTTATGTAATAACTTATACCAATAAAAATAAGTTTAGTGTCGAAAGTAGAGTGATTAGTAGATAAACATATAGAAAACTTAGTTTGAATGAAATATATATTAAATATCAATTGCTATTATTATAATGGTAATTGTGCAGATACGCAATGTAAGCAGAAAACGATATAATTATCATAACAGATTTAGATACCCTCAATATCAATGAACATTTGTCCCTTAACCTAACTCTACAATAATATATACATATATATAAATTCTATATCACAGATGTCTGTTTCTAATGCCATTTTTTATTCTATATACAAAAGTCAACATCTTTTCTATGTATCTTATAAAAACCAAGAAAAACATCGTCTCAAATAGCTTAAATTTGTTCATTTCCATGGGAACCAATTCGCTTATTTAAAAATCCTAACATTTACTTAATATTTTTATCTTCTTAAAGCTTTCCATTTATGTGCCGATGTCTTAACAAACTGAATGTATTTAATAAAGTATATATGAAATAATTTCCATGTTTACTCTAAGCTTTTTGCATCTCTAATTAAGAATGAAAGTTTACTCTCGCCCCATCTCTGTCTAATGAATATTTAGATGCTTTTCTATGCTAAAACCAAACCCCCACCCCCACCCGCCCCCTCACAACACCACCCCTCGACACTTGCCCTTACCAACAACATCGTCATCGTCCTCGCATTAAGAGAAACGCAAACAGAAAACATAGCGATGCGAAGAGGAGCGGAGCGGAGCAGAGCGACGCTTGGCCATTTAATGCCCTTTCCGTTTTGCTTTTGCCATATTCCTGCCCTTAGGAACTCCTGACATTTGGTTATGCTGGCAGCTCTTTCATTTGCTTTCTCTACTTTACCGTTGCCAGAGCGCGGCGTTGCCGTCGCCGTCGCAGTAGTCGTTGCGTCGTGTGCAAGTTGGCCATAAAAATGGAGTAACATTTATGACCCACATCAGGCAAAAACACACAACAACCAACAAAAACAAAAAAAAAAAAAAAGAGAAAACGCCAAACTGACTGTAGAACTTGAAAGGGGGCGTGTTGGCGCCCTTGCTGCCCAACACTGGCAACGCTGGCAAAGCTGCCGTCGCCTGCAAGCGTAACTTTCCCAAGGATATTTTATTTTACTGTTATTCCATTTGGCATTTTGCTCTCCCCTTTTGCTGTTATTGCTCCTTTCGGCATTCGACGTTTACTTTTCGACTCCTAGTAAATGCGCGTATTCATGTGTTGGATTCATTTTTATTTTTATATTTTTCGTTCCTTCTTCCTTCCACTTTCTTCACTCTCTCCTCAACACAATTGAAGAATATTTTCAAGGACAAATATGCGTATCTCCCCCCCGTGTTGCCAAACCAAATTTTTTTTTGTTTTTCGTATACGTTTTAAACTCTTTCATCTCACTTACCCTTTTTGGTTCATTTTACGCCATTAAGTATGCCACACGTTTGTTGTTTTTTGTTCACATGCAAAGGATGTTAGCTGCACCTGAACGCCACCACCTCTCTGGCACTTTTTGGCGTTCGTCTTGCCTAGCACTTTGACCCAGTTCGTTTTGTTTTGCGTGTTTATCTCGTTCTTATAGTCATAGTCGTACACGTCCAGGGGACTGCAGATGTTGCCGCCAGTTTTTGTTGCATGCCTCCTTTTTTCCCTTACAAAGGCACCGTGTTGCTGTTACTTTTGCTATTGTTGTAGTTGTAATTGCTGTTATTGTTGTTATTTTTGTTTTCTTTTTAAACTCTGACCGACTTTGAAAACAAGCCAAGAAGCACGCACACACACATGCACACAGTGGAGTGCAAGAGAGTTAGAAGGGGGAAGAGACTGTGGAAGTAAGTAGTTGTCCGAGCCAAGTAAAATTAAAAATTTAGAACTCAGCTGAAAAGTATGCTATGGCAAATTTATTGCAGTTTTATTTCCCCAATTCTTTCTATCTTCTCAACGGACATTTTTCACATTATCTTTTGTTCTTATGCTGTTGCTAATTTTGTTACTTTCACTTTGTTTGAAAGGCTTTCACCGCTGTAAACAAGTGTGTGGGTGTATGTTTGTCTGAGAGTGTACATATATATATGTTTTTGTTTGGGTGTGTGTGTGTGTAAAGCACACGTGTGCGTTGATTGTATGTATGTTAGTGTAGTGTGTGCGTCGACATTGATTTTTCGTTTTAATTCAACTTTAATTTCACTTCAATTTTATTTTGTATTCATTTTCTGTTTTTATTTTTTTGTGTTCGTGTTTCTTCCTCTCTTCCTATTTTCATTTTTGCACCATTTCACTAGGATTTTGAAGCATTTTTCGTTTCGTTTTTATGTTTTCTTTTGCGCGCGCGTGCTTAACGTTTGTATGAGTGTATATACATCGTCATTTTCTGTGTGTGTGTGCGTGTTACAATAGTGTTTGTATGGAACATTATAAGAATTTTATTGTAGCGTAGCGCACACGGTCCGCTCGCCGCAACACTTCACACACTTCTGAGCGGAGCATCGAAATGTGATTCACTAATATTTACGTTATTTCATTTCTTCTCTCGCTTACATATTCTCTCATTTGCTGTCTTTCTCTCTGTTTCTCTCTCTCTCTCTTTTCAATATGTAACTATCTCTCTTATTAGATTTCTCTCCCGCTATCACGCTAACCAAGCGGCGCCAGAATGTCTACGCATAAATAATACGCACGTTTTGCCTTGCGAAGGACATGTGAAAGAAAGTGAGTGAGGAAGACAGCCACAAAACTCTCTGTTTTAAGTAAAACTTCATAAGCTAGAGGAGTAGAATGAAACATTAATGTTTAGGCTATAGTGACATTAAATCACCTACCCAATGATTTAAACTCTTTCTAGCAGAAAATATTTGTGAAATATAGGATACAAATTTTAGGAAAATTTAGAAACAATTCTTTAAAAAAAAAAAGTTTTTTTAACTCAAATACTGTCACTTGTTTATTATTTTTATGTTTATTTAATATTTAAAATTAATAACTTACATATGTATAATAATATGAGACTATCTAGTATTATATAGTTTCTTACATTTTTTCCTCCTGTAAGTTTTTCCAAAAGTTCAATTTAAGTTTGAAAAGTTAACAAAGCAACTATAACAGATTGATTTTTGATGCACTACAAAACGATCAAGGAATTTCAGATCATAGGGATCCCAAAATGGTTCTTTTTTATGCTTGCTTTTCTGAAGATCCGATGTAAATAGTCTCTGACTTTTTGATCAAAGTGTCAATAGAAAACACTTGCAAGGTCTGATATACCTATTTCATTTTCTAAACTATTTTTTTAAAGGAACTTTACATTTAATTTAATTTATTAATGGCTATAATTTCCAAATCTACTATAACTATATCCCTAGCAACTCAAAAAGAAAGACTAGATCAAATGTTTAATCTTAACTTCTTAACAGTTCTTTCCGTCTTGTCTTGAAATAAAGGAAAATAATAGATTTAATAAATTGTGCAATAGAACTACACATTTGTGATTTTATTGTTTTACAATTTTCCACATATTAATATTAATATTAATATTAATATTAGTAATGAAGCAAATAACCAACTTTATCTTTTTTTAGATTAAGATTCTTGACCGAATCCCCTCTCTAGGATAATCTCCTTTGTAATCTTTCCTATCTGTTCGTCTATGCTGTAAACTTTCACCTGCTTTACTACTACGTCACATTATAACTGTAAACAAAACTTGCATGGGAGAGAGATTCTATTTAGAAACTCTCTCACTGCCACACTCTCTTTTATTTATATCCTTCTCTATCACTCGTACTCTCTGCCATTTTCCATCTCTTTCGTTGAGTCATGCGCTTTATTAGAATTCGCTCTTTTAACTATTGCGCAGCTTTGAAAGAGACTTTTTGGCAACAAGCCGCTCTAGTCCCTCCTTCCATCCCGCCCCCCTACAGACACAGTCGCCTCTTCACTCTTAGCATGCCAAGCACGTGAATTTTTGTGTTTACTTTTTAATTTTCTTCTAGTTCTCAGCCTCAGTGGCTCTTGTGCCACCTTTTGCCTTTTGTTTTTCTTTATCGCATGTGGTTTTTTGTTTTTCTTTTGCTTTTGTTTGTTTCATTCATGTAGGACTTTTCCCCTCTCTTTCTGTTAGCCTCTCAGTCTGTGTGTGTTGGTAGGTAAGTAGAATCTAGTACCAAAACTACTTGCCCTTTTTTTTCATCCTTTTTTATTTTTGGAGATTTGTATGGAAATTTAGAGCAAAATATGCCTGGAGTCCCTTGAGATGAAGCATGAATTCCTTTATTTTGTATAACCTGCATTTTGCATTCATATTTATGTTGGTATTGGTGTTTGTGTGTGTCTTTGTATGTGTGTGTGTGTGCTTTTATTTTGCATTTTTGTTTTTGGATAAGGTTCAATCATGCATACTGATTGTCATGTGGCTGACAGAATCTCAAGGATACCATAAACATTTTGTGGATGAATTTGTAAAATGTCTGCTCAGCTGTTCTGGATACAAATCATGCAAATGATGGCCCACATTATTGATAGAACAATGATGTCAAAATATGGCCATAAAGCATCCCATAAACCCAGCAATTGAACAAATAAACACACACACACAAAACGAGGTGAGTGACAAGAATTGTATGGAAAGAGTGTATTTCAAGCAGAGTAAATGCTTTCAAATGGCTACCATCACTAACAACATATTTCCATGAGTAATTGCCTTTGTGCATGCACCGAGCAACCACCCAACCAACCACATTCTGCACCACCCACTCTGTATCCTGTAAACCCCCCTTCTTTTCTTTGTTATCGTCATCCTAACCTATCATCATCGTCAGCCGTATTTGTTGTCAGTTTCGGTTGGTTTTAAGCCATTTAACCAGACCTGGCCTAAAGCAGTGTCAGCCAGAGCCATAGACATAGCCATACACATGGCTATAACCAAAACTGAAGCGAGAAAACGAGAAACCAGACCAGGCCCCAGGGCCAACTACAACAAGGTAAACTGTTGATTTCATGTGGCTTCGCGGCGACTCCCTGTTGCTGTTCCTTCGTCCTCCTTTGCCTGACAATACAATAAGCACATTGCCCGTCCGTTAACTAGCCTAGTGTGCATGTGTGTGTGTGCAGAATATATGTATATACATATATGTGTGTGTGTGTATTTTTGTTATAGCTTGTGGGCTTCATTTCAGTCTGCTGGCAAAATTGCTTACTATTTTCGGAAAGGACCTCAGATTAGGCAAATGACATTAGGACACTTAAAACACAGAGCACTTTCTGAATTCATTGTAATTTACTAATGAATTTGACATTTCCATTGTCTACTTTTAGGCTGCATCGAATAGTTAACCTTCAAAAAACTTTAACTATAACTAATTAGACTCTTGTTAACCAATTAAAACAAAGTCAACTAAAGTTGAACTTTTTTTTCGTTTTTGTGTAGGTCTGCAATTTGATTTGTTAATGAGTTCGTCAACTAAAACAAACTTTTTAATGAAAGTAATTGAAAAAATTAATAAAGCTATGTATGTATATATGTACATACATTTATCTTACTATATGAATAGGAATGTGGTATTAACATGAGGTTTGGTTTTATACTCTATAATTTTGTTTGGTATAGATGCTATAGATTGAAAAAAAAGCTATATGGAATGTATTTAAAAAATATCGAACATTTTGGAAGAAATAAATAAAATGTTACTGTTCTTTACTGTTCTTCAAAATTTCTAATCATTTGATATTTAATTACAGTTAACGTATAATTCTTCTAATTAATATTTTAAGTCTCCGATTTTTATGATTTTATTTCAAGATCTTATTACTAATTAATAACGTAGAAAAAATCACTTGTAAAAAGAGTATATTAAATATTTTTAGTTGTTAATTAATATTAATATTTTTAGTAGGTAATCTGAAAACAATTTGAAAATTTGTTACATGAAAAAAAAACAATGGTAATAATAAACAAATTGGTAATAGATTATACAAAAAATGTCAATTAATATACATATTTATTAGTTAATGAAACTCAATCCTTTTTTAATTTTAAGCTTGAATCCTTTTTTAGTTTTCAAAACCAATCCTTTGTCTAGATTGACCTTTTCGAAACTGAAATTTAATTAAATTTAATTATTTTTCATATTAAAATTTTAGTAGTTAATATTGAATTTTATATGGTTAATTGTAATTCCTTTCCATTCCATCTGATCTGAAGGTACTTATGAAGTATTTTAATGAAGTTTCTATAGAATTTATTGTGGAACAGATGAGGATGCTCGGACTGGGCATAAAACGAAACAGGCGCTATATTTTAGATTTCAATTCTCACATATGATCTTTAAAAGAAAATTCCTAATAAAGATATTCGACTACTTGATGGACAAAGATCGATATTAACGAATTTTAACCAAAAAAAAAAAGAAAAGGAGAAAAAATTGTATTTACAAATCGATTTGATCCCTCTTTATTTTAGACTTAAACTAAAAATGTTTCGCAACTCTAATATATAGTTTAAGACTTCTCAATTGGTCAACTATTTTTGTCTGTAATCGTATCACTGTACAATTGATTCGGTTTTAAGGCCAAAATCAAGCAATTCAATGTCCATGCAAATTTCATAGCCCACTTTTTAGTGTTGAGAACTAAGAGGATCACAAAAGTATGCTATAAAAGTGCTAGACTAACACACAAACACACAAGCACAGAAATAGAAGGGCAACACAAAGGATATGGCATTTTGGGCAATGGCAATCCAATTCCTATTTTTTCGTCAACAGTGTATAATTTATGGTACATGGGGGAGGTCGATGAGCATTAAATAGACACCCCTAAAAAAATATATATATACACACACACTGTACACACACAAACACATTGATAAAAGGGCAACACTGTGGAGTGAATCCTTTTCTAAATTTAACCATAAAAAGCTTTCTCATTTCATTTCATTGCACACACACATACACACACACATACATAAATATAACAAAATTTGAAATAGAAATAGTGGTTAACACTTATTGTCTGTGGTTTTATACAAACATATATAAATATATATATACACATATATGTATATATCTGTCTCTCTTTTGATTTAGTCAAAAACAGACCGCAGGTTGTAATTAATTGAATTTATGCATAGAGTGGATTGGCAAATATTAATTGCATATATGCAAATTTAACCACAGAAATCAGATATCCAACTATATATATGCATTATATCCATGAAACAAGTTAAAACCACAGGAAAACTAATGAAGCTACCAATCAGAAATCCGTATGAGAGATTAACGTGAGACAAATGATGAGTATGAAACTATGAAGAAAATTGGTAAGAGAAAACTTTTGTTTGCTTTTCCATTACGTGCGGGAGACCCCAAAAAAAAAAAAGATTGTCACTTGAATATTCCATGCGTGATCGATGCGCAGAGCTTTCCATTTTGCTTGAATTGAATATATATATACATATATATATATATAGAAGAAGCCCTGGTAAAGTCTACCCAGGTTCCATTTACTTTTCCCCACACCTCTTCTGCTCTCTGCTTCTCTCTCATTCCCATCTCTTGGGCAAAATTAATGTCAATTTTTATGCTTGATTTATGGCTTGGCATTTTGGTTGAGGGCTTTGTGTCATGGTCGTGGCTGTTCCGGACGGTATGTTGGCTTCATTTGAATTCAATTGCAGCAGCTAAAAGATTCGACTCTGATTTTGTCGCACCAATGACAACGTCAAACGAGTAGCGGAGCAGTAACATCATCTAAAAATATATCAGAGAAAAGTGTCTGAAGAGCACGTGACCCGCTAACCTCAAAAAGGAAACTGACTTGACTGCCTTTACCTCCTCCTGCTCCTCCTCCTTTTCTTCTCTCTACTCTACACTTTGAAATTCAAACACAGCTGCCAAAGGGCAATAAAAAATTGACAACGACAACGCCTAGTGTCAGAGACAGAATAAGAGATACACAGAGATGAAAATGGAAATGGAGATGAAACACCCAAAAGTTTTCCTGCATCATTTTGCACAAAATGGATACAAACAAAAAAAAAAGGAAAACGAGAAAAGCGGAAAAAGTGGAGCTGCTGACTGACACAGTTTAAGTATGGGCTTTAAGTGCTCCACTGTTTGTTGCATTTGCATCATAAACTGGCATCATATAGGTTGATGCATATCCGTTTTCCATCCAGAATGAACACCTGCGGCTACCATTGCCACATACCACAACCACCGCATTCACATTCACCACCAGTTCCACCACTCTGGAAGCCATTTTGGCTTAATGCCGGAAACACTTTGCGTGCAGATTTATGGCCAAGGCTAACAGCGGTGGCAAAATGCTAAGAGCTGAACGTTTTTAATGCATTTAAATTGCATTTACTAGCTGATAAAACTGTCGGCATATAAAGCTAATTATGAAAACTTTTAGTTACTTAAAGAAATCCATCAGAAAAAACATTTTTAAAATGTTATAAAAATAAGAAAAAGTTATAAAGTGAATTTAAATTAATGTCGAAATTTCTTACAAGTTTTTAAAGCGCTGAAACCGAATCTGAAGTCAGAAATTCGACAGAAATTAATCAGCCATCACAAATAATCACTTTTATTTATATTAATTACAAAAAACTAGTGTGAAAAATAATTCAAGATTACAATGTAATGTTAAGAATAGAAGTAAATTTAAAAAATTTAAATGAAATTTTTAAGTTTCTTGAAGCAAAAAGAGATGAAAGAGTTGGCATTAAGAAAAGTTATAAATAAATCGATTGAAAGGTTTTACGGAATTTATATAATTTATTTATTTATATTCTGTTCGGTTGCAATGTAATTATATAATTTATATTTATAATATGGCCAAAAAAAAGTATGTATATTTTATATTTTCACCAATTACATATTTATTTAAAATAATTATTTAAGTATCCTCTTGAAAGGCAAAATACAAAATTGTTTTACTATCAAGTAATAAATGAATCAGCGTTGTTATTTATTGTACAAATATATTATTCAATATTTAAATAATGATTTAAATTCCCTTGGGATTTACACACACACTGCTACATCTGTTATTTGACCCCTGACCCGTCTGCTTAAGCTCAAACGAGTCGCTTTATCAATTTCAATTGATAAGCACTGAAATGAAAACAAAATGCTTTATTAAATTGTTTAAAATAAATTCCATTCAGTTGTTGATTATTGTTTGAGGCATTTACAAGATGAAATTAATATTTTTAGGTGCATTGATGCTTATGATGACAGTCTGGGCTGTGGCAGGAGGTAAAAAACTAAATAAATTTCAATTCAAATTCAAATCATTTAAATTTGAATTTTATTTTAGATTGTGTTACTGATCCCGAGTCGATGTTGTGTGTCCTTGATCCAGATAGAGGCTAATCAATGAATTAATAAAGTGAACATCTTTAATAGAGAATTGTCAATGGAAATGAAAGTGGAAACATCTTTGTTAATGTGTAGTTGGTTAGGAGTATGGGGCAGGATTAGGGGTTAGTTTGGATCCTCATTCCGTTGCTCTTGTGTGTGTGTGTGTGTGTGTGTGTAGAGTGTGTGGCATGAAGTTATGTGTTTATGCTCTTGACTCTTGTTTGCCTTTCATTTGCTGTCCACTCACGCAGCAGTTGCTCGCTTTCGCTCGCTGTGTGTTGACGGACGACCACTTGGGCAGTAATCTCTGTCAGATATATGTATACCCCCCCTATCCCACCAACCCGCTCCGTGCACATAATCCGTTTAAAATGAGCACTGGCTATGTGCTCCAGTTTACGCTGCTCCAGTCAGCTAAGTGCAGAGAAATTAATTTAACGACTTGGCGCACTTCAAAACTGCAGCAAATACAAGAAGGACTTCCACCGCTTCCTTTCCCTTCTCATTCCTGTTGCGCGCGCACTGGAGTAGGAGGAGGACTAGTAAATGGGGGGGGAGGTGGGTAGGATAAATATGGTATGGAATGTCGATGTCGAGAATGACAATGGCAACTTGACCTTGACACATTCGACGTTTCACGCTTGTCCTCGGCATGTCGTCGTCTCCAATTTTATTTTGTGACTTTCACTGGGCTTACGTAAATTCAATTTTCAGTTTTGATGAAAGCAAAGTTGGCTTAGTACATGTGTGTGTGGGTGTGTGTGTGTGTGTAGAGTGTGTGGGCGGGTGTACAGTGCCTGCAGGTATGCAATACCTTTTGCCCATCTGAGACTGTTGGCGAGAGAGGGAAGGAGCGGCCATGTGATTTGCACAATCTGCACACAACTTGAAATTAAATTCGGCCCAGAAGCGGCTCAAGCTTAACTTATTTTTTTTTTCTTTTCTCAGCAGAAAGGTCAAAATGTTAATGTTTTTGAAATGAGCCAACACAAGCGAAAGAGAGAGACAGAGAGAAGGCGATAAGAAGAACAAGACATAAAAACTGTAGGGAAACTTTTACTTTTTTTTACTTTTTCTTTTTGTTCTTCTTGCCCTCACCCTAAAGGCAAAATGGAAGTGGGAAAACTTGCCCATGTTCATTCATCTCAAAACATGGTCGCCAACAGGCAAAGATGTATAAAAATAAAAGTGTATAGTAAGCCTACAAGTGGGCATGGCCTAATGTGATTTAGCCACACGTAACTCAGGACATCACAGACAAAATCGCCTCGCCTCGCCTCACAACTGACATCGTTTGGGACTGACTGGGCTGGTCTGGTCTGGTCTGAGCTAAACTGGATTGGAATGGGATGGGATGGTGTTGGTGGAGTGGAGAGATAGAGGTGGGGGAATGTGTTTCAAACAAGATGCCTCAATGAAGTTGATTACTTTATGGCTGAGTGGTTTATTCTATGCTTTATTCACTTGAGTACCAATTGCAATTGTTTATTCATCATTATGATACCTTCCCTGTCTAACAATATGAAAATGTTTTAATTAGTGATCGGTTTATGGTATTTAATATTCTAATTTTCCACCCACTGAGCAGTCATTGTAAATGTTCCCTATTAACGGTACATAAATTCTTACTAAATTATATTTTAAGTTTTAAATCAAGAACTTACCAAGAGATACTAATTGCGTTAATTATTATTGAAGTGAAATCGTTTAAAAAGTAGGACAAAAAATAGATTATAAAGCACAAGCAAACAATGCAGCCAGCAAAAGAATCATCATGGCTTTATTTTAAATCATTTTCTAAATTTTAAAACACAAATTTTAATACAGAAAAACACCAAAGCTCCAATTTCAGTGATAATGATATTTAGGCAATAATAATAATAGTATAATTAATAACTATAATAATATCCGAACTCTTATTAGAGCAACTATATTATCGTTTATTATTAAACGCCTAAAGTTTTATTAAAACTTTCATGCTTTTATTAATATTATATACAAACACAAAACTGTTCCAAACAAATCAATATAAATGTAAATATCTAGCAATTCCTTCAATTCACATAAATTAACCAATTATAAGATAAGTTTCCCTATCTATTCCATTAGTCGATATATTTAGTTTTTCTTTTATTTTCCCTCATAAATTTTTTTTAAGTCGAATGCATTTACTTCTAGTTTCTCTATCTATTCCATTAGTCCATATATTTAGTTTTTCTTTTATTTTCCCTCATAAATTTCTTTTAAATAGAATGCATTTACTTCTAAAAGTAATTTTTTGAATTTGAAACAAATGCAGCCCTGTGTTATCGTACAGTTGCGAGTTTTTACCAGTGCTGGTAAACTGAATCGATAAACTAGTTAGATTCTGTAAGTTAACAGCTGTCTGCCTATATAAGGTCACACTGTCTGTTACCAAAGAAGAAATAATAATAATACGCCTCGTTGTTTGTTTTTGTTTTAAGCATAAAGTGTACGCGTATAATTATTTTGAGACTGACACTTCCGCCACATCTGTAAGCACAAAGCAGACAAAATGGCGGAGACCGTGAATCCCTTTGACATGGACAGTTCCAACTTTGATGCCGAAAAGTATCTGGAAAAACTATTGAAGGTGAGTGAAATCCAATCATATGCCAAAATCTAATACTATCTTGTCTCTACATCATCTAGGATTGCTCTCTCAGAGAAATCATGGACACTGAGGCTGCTGTGGTTAAAGACACTCAAACTCTGCACTCCGATATGCAAACACTTGTATACGAGAACTACAACAAATTCATCTCCGCCACGGATACCATACGGAAGATGAAGAACGATTTTAAGCAAATGGAATCGGATGTTAATCTGCTTATGACTAAGATGCAATCCATTACCAGCTTTAGTGAACAGATAACTGGTACACTGCAGGGCACACGCTCTCAACTATGTCGTTTATCTGAGAAGCATTCACTCCTGAAGCGACTGCAATTCCTCTCCACCCTGCCGGCTAAACTAAAGTCTCTGATTGAAGAGCAAAACTATGCCCAGGCTGTGCAGGACTATTTGCATGCCCAGAAGGTATTTGCTCAATACGGACGACAGCCCTCATTTGATGGCATTCAGCGTGAATGTGATCAAATTATGGGAGATTTGAAGGACAAATTGCGTCGTGACTTCCAAAGGGCTGGCAATACTGCCCAATCTTTAACAGAAATCGGTGAGCTTTTGCTTCAATTGGACGAAAAGACATCGAATCTGGCCAGCGAGATGTTGACCTGTGCCGGAAAGCGTCTACACGAGCAAATTGTCATGTTGCAAGATCAGACTGAACGAGATATGCTGGAATTCGTGGACATGGGTATCGATGGGTTTCTTAATGATTTAGCCCTGGTGGTTACCTCTTATTTTGATATGTTTGTGGCCAAGCATTATGAACAGGAACGGTAAGTATAAATTTATACAAAGATAAAGATAATTCGATTATTTACTTGTAAATCAATTCATTCCAGGGATGACTTCCAGGAGAATGCACTGAATGATCTGAATATTTTCCTAAATCAGAACATTGACAAGTATTTAAGTCTCGTCCAGGATCGTGTAGAATCTGATATTGGCTATGGCGATACCCAGGTCATGTTGCGGGCTTTGGATCGTCTCCATCGTCGGTTGCAGGCTATGCGTAATATATGCCGCGGCCTGGAGGTGCAACGGAACACTGTGGACATAATCATTGGTGCTGCCCATCAATTGTGCGATGCTCATGCAAAGAATCTTAGGGATCACTTTGCCGACAGTCTCAGTTCAGTGCGTCTATCTCTGGTCTCGGCCAAGAGTGATGCTGCCACTGGACTGAATCTGTCGGATCTGATAAGCAATCTATATGTGTCTATGGTGGAGAAGATTAAGGGTGTGCTGCAAGATTTATTAATCTTTCTGCGCACCGATTGGTCCTTTAACATCAAGGCCGAGCACAGGGGATCCCTCTGTGTAGAGGGCATAAGAGAGAATCTTTTAATAGGCTTTCTGCGTCACATATCCAAAGTGATGTTTGGCTTTGCCAATGCCTCCAGTTCCAGTCCACCTAATTTACTATTAGTCTTGTCGAAAACCTGCTTGGAATTGGAGCAGCAAGGCGTTCATATTCTCGTAACTATAATGAAAAATCTCGCAAAGTATATTTTATTATCAGTAGAATTCATTTCCAGATTGCTCTAGTCGATGATCTCTATGAAATTGACTCGGAAAATAGCGCTACATTAACCCATGAAACGGAAATCTGTGCCGAGATGCGTGAGACTGCCCAATCCCTTCTAGACGCGTATGTCCGGCAGCAGGGCACAAACATCTCACAAATGCTACGCAAGAGTGTGGAGACTCGAGATTGGCTAAACTGCCTCGAACCGCGATCTGTGCGTGCCGTAATGAAGCGTGTGGTGGAGGAATTGGGTGGCATTGAAACTGTGGTGGCTAGCCTCTATGAGAGTACGGGCACTGCCGGTGGTTTTCGCACCACAGCAAGCAGTGATTCCAGCCGTAAAACCTATTTTAGCAATTTCACTGCTTCTAAGCCACAATACCGCTCGAATTGGTCCAACTATACTCCTTCCCAACTAGAATCCAGCTATGTGAGCAATATCCATCGCTTGTTCTCAGAGCGAGTGGATATATTCACATCAGTAGAGTTTACAAAGGCTTCGATTGTCATGGGAATCATTAAAATTGGTCTTAAGGTAGATTTTACAGCAATCGGTTTCATAGCGACATAATTAATTTGAATCCTTTCCAGACACTGTTGGAGTGTGTGCGTCTGCGTACTTTTAGTAAATTTGGCCTTCAACAAATCCAAGTCGATGCCCACTACTTACAGATGAATCTCTGGCGCTTTGTCAATGATGAGAAGTATGTAAAAACGTATAAATTTTACTTGTTATTATTAATATTTTTCCTTCTTTAGTTTGGTAAACTTTTTGCTGGACGAAATATTGGGCTCGGCTGTGCATCGGTGTTTGGAATCTGTATTAATGGAACCAAATGCCGTGGAAATTATTTGCGAACGTGGTTAGTATTTAAACTAAAGATCTTTAAACCACAAATTTGACATTCCATTTACTTTTGTTTAATTCTTTATGCTTAGCTTAAGGATATTTAAAATAAAACACAAAAATTAAAGCTTATAAATAATTTGCTCTTCCCCCCCCCCAATTATTCGCATTCCACCGCCGACTGTGGACTGAGACAGAGTGTAAATTCTATATTCTCGGTTTTTAATTCCCCTTCATCCAAGGCCTCAACCTCACTGATTTCCCCACTAGTTGTGGTCACTAAAATGTTGTGAGTCTCTCCCTCACCTCCCTCTATGGTAATAATACTAGTGGTGCTGGGGGTACTGGGAGTCGTATCGTTGACCACATTTGATGACATACGTTTCTCGGAACGTGCCTTGCGTGCCTCCTCAAACTCCTTAGGATGACATTTCTTACGATGCGAATGTTTGTTGGCATTCGAATTAAAAGTTTTTGGGCAATGAGGACATTTGTAAAGGACTTCACCCTGCAGTACACAGAAAAAATGTATCAATTTTTTTGTATATAAAAAAGTTTCATCAACTTACCGTATGCATGGTCATATGTTCCTTAAGTGTTATGGCCTTTTTGAATGCCTTATTGCAAACACTACACTCATGTTTGCGATCTGCTAGATGGACGTATCTCTGATGACTTAGCATGGCACTACGATTGGGCGATACCTTGCCACATATGTTGCAGGTGCATTCCTCGAAAGAGCTCTGATGTCGTCGTACATGTTTTTTCAGGCTATATTTATTTTTATGCCATGAACCGCATATATCACACTGAACTTTTGGTTCAGTTACTCCGGCGTGTTCCAATTGGTGACGCTGAAAGGCGGCCCGTCCGCGTATAACCTGTGCACAAATATCGCACATGATCCCACCATAATTACCATGAACCATTTTAACATGGGAGCTCAATAATGATAGATTGGGAAAACTGATAAAATAAAAAGAGAAACGATATTATTTAATCTTGTTTGAATATTTCAATTAAACTAGAGATTATTACCGCCTCTCACATATGTCGCAGGGCTCATTCCGTTCCTTGTGTATAATGCGATGTTGATCCAATAAATACTGCTTGGTATAACGCTTGGGACAGTGCTCACACATGAATGTCTTCTCCTCATCGGGCTGATGCTTGAGCAGCTCATGGTTTCTTAGGCATTGCTTATCAGCAAAACTCTTGCCACACTGTAGACATCTGGATAAAGGAAATGACATTGTATTATTAACAGATTCAATTATTTTCAATATGATTGAATTATGGTGGCCCTTCACTTTACCACTCACTTAAATTTCTCCGGATTCGCATGACGATCAATATGATCCGTGAGAAAAGAACGCTTGTAGAACTTTTTGTTACAACAAATGGCATAGCCTTTCTTTTTATGCATCTGCATCATGTGCTTGCAGAGCTTCAAGAATGTCTCCTGAACTTCACTGCACACATCGCAGGTAAGACGCATGTGGGCGGCAATTTTTTTATCAATCTCCAGCATTGCGTTCTTGTAGTTCATATAACGCTTGCTTTTTGGGGCAGTTGCATCCACCCTTACCTGCATCGCCCCTTTCCGACCGCGTCCACGTATCTTGGCCACAACTGCTGGAACAGAAACCTCGTCCGTGTCAGAATTTTTCTTTGCTATGGTTTCTTTTCCGGCAGCCGCTTCTGCTTTGCTTTTAGTAGTAGCCCTTGTCTCACGACGCACCTCGGCCACCTCTAATAGCGCCACATCTTTATAGTCATCAGTCTCCGTTGGATCATTTTTTATTTCTTGGACTTCGGTAATGTCTGACTGCTTTAGCACCTCATTGAGAAACTGTTCATTGCTGAACGAATCATCATTTACGCAATCATCGTAGTCAGTATCTTGAAAGAAGAAATCATCAGTGTCCTCCGCCGGTTGACCATCCGCTGCAGACTCCGTTTCGACCTCGTTCCCAATACTGTTGGCCTTTTGCTCAACTTTTAATGAGAATCTTTCGGTTAGCAAACGATGCGCCTTCTCTACTGTACCATAAAAGTCATGAAAATCAGTAACACGGGTCCAGCAAACTACACAAATTACAGTGGAGATGGGGTCATCGCTCTTAGGCTGAAATTATGAAAATAGATAATTGTCTTGTGTCGTTTGTGTTATGGATATATGTAACTGACTTCGAACCAGAAATATTTGGCCAAAATGGAGGCCACATTTAACGACTGTCCTGCGCTGTCGAAGATATGTATGATGTCCGCATCATTGGAGGTGTTTAAACACAAGCGACATATCATTTTTGCGAATGGGTCAACACTAGAATCAATTAATTAACTGGATAATAAACCCTAAGGCGGGCCTCAGGTAATGATATTCGCAGCACTGCCAATTAGTTTTGGCCATAAATAGTTTACAGGGCCTTAGTTAAACTGGATTAAATACTGATAGCTTTCAAACAAAAACAAAACAAGAATAAAAACTCCCACAACTTAATCCTAAGTATTCCAATAACAAAAATTAGCACACTATGTTAAGTGGGCAACAACAAAACACACGTGTTTATCGATAGCAATAAAATGAGTTAACATAACAGCTCGATTTGAGTCGGCATTCTTTCTGGCAACACCTGAAATTAGTACTAACAGTATTTATAATAATGCTATATTTTTTAAAACAAACGAAAGATGATCACAACCAAAACTTAATTGGTTATTTATTTAAAGATAAATATATATGTATAGTTTTGTATGTAACAACTCAAATCAAACCCAGTCAAAATATTTATTATTTGCAGTTTTTCTTCTTTCCACCTTTCTTAGATAACTACAATATATGGCTTCTCGATCAGTCAAGAATTAAGCTTTGCTTTTATCAAATAACTTGGTTGTTCTTATTAAGCCGTTGTCAACAAATTATTATTTATAAATTTGGTACACACTAATCTAAGCGACTTTAACAAATTTTAGGAAAAGCTATTTATATATGTAGATAGCTTTAACAACAGCTATTTGGAATAATCGGTCAAAAAAATAGATTCGGTAAAAGAAACTTTTGGGTTTCCTAAACAAAACAGCAATTATCGATTTCGTATACTTTTTATTCTGGAAATCTGATGCGAAAACTGTAATTTTAGTATATATTTATTGATTAATTGGCTGTTTTCTTCGGCTTATATGAAAGCCTCCATAATTATACCGTTATCCATCATTACTGAAATTTTGATCCCGTTATCAGCAATATATACCGGTTTCTTGGTCAATATATAAATCAATTTTTTATTAAGAGTTCTGGAGAATTTGTAATTTATTTAAGATAAAGGATGAATTATTTAATGTATATATATATTATATATATAGCTAATTTCTCTTTTGTTTATTTGTTGTTTCTGTTTGTTGTTTGTTTGTTTTTTTTTTCTGTTTTTCCATTTCATTTTAAATAAGAAATTATTACATTTAAAATCACAGCAGTCTTTTAAAATTAGAATTATCAATTTGTTGTGTATTATACGAACAAAGTTGGTTTTGTTTTTGTTTTAAGTTTAACGGAATCAAAGAGCTTACAAGGTAACGGAGCAAAAACTGCCTAGGCTATCTAAAAGATTTCTAATATTATTCCATATATAATATACGAGGGCGGTTCAATAAGTACTCGTGTTTGATGAAAGTAAAACAAATTAAAGACTAATTGATAGGTTAGTTTGGATTACGCAACCAAACGGATACCTATTGAACCGCTCTCGAATATTGTAGAACAAACATTTTTTGCATCGCATTGAAAATTGCACAATAAAAGTTTTAAATAATATATGATTTTACATACATATGTATATTATATGTATAGTATATAGATTGAAATTTTAAACTAGAACGAACATTTATATGAAAAAATTTTGCTACTGGAATGTAATTTTTCTTGAAATTTTTAAAAGAAAAAAACTCGCCTCTAAACTACATATGTATGTGCGGAAATCGTCTCTCTATATATAAAGATATATTAAATCGCATATGTATTTATGTACGTACGTATGTATGTATGTTATATGTGCATATCTAACACATATATGTATGTATGTATGTAGATGTATGTATATATGTATATATACCGATTTATATATATATATATCTTTTAGTTAAACTAACTAATTTTTGATTATGTAACTACAATTTCAAGAATCGATCAAAATTTGGGGATAGGAAAACCATTTTAGAATGGTTTAAAGATATTTACAGGATTACAACATTGAATATATCCATAATTGCTTATATCCGTCACATGCTTAGCAAACGCACACACACACACACACACACACGCACGTATAAACAGATGCTCACATACACACACTCAGGCACACTCTCTCAAACAAATATATAGACACAGACATTCTAGGATACGGCTTAAATCACAGCTACGCAGAGTTTAGGCAAGGCGAGTAGTCCATTTAGGTAGCTAAAACCAAACACATAAAATATAAAAAAAAAAACTAAAGAAATATTTTGTAAAACAAAACAAAGAGCAAAAAAACCTGACGGAGAAGAAGATTGTGGGTATGTGGGATTGGAGTTTTGATTCTCAACCCGCCACCTGCTGCATGGTTATAGTGCTAATCAATTGCTGACAGATTTTCCCATACTCGAACTGATCCCCCGAGATGCGTCTTAGTTTAATGCCCTTGCCGGCTCCATGGTGATCACCACGATTACGTCCCTCGCACACTTGCAATTCAATTTGCAGGCCCCCGGAATACTCTAGGCTGAGATTTGTTGTGGCTGATGACTCGCCATAGTTTGTTGTGGTGGCAGCTAAAGCTGCTGCCTCCGAGAGGACACCATGATTCGAGCTAGATGAGGCGCTGCTATGTCGTGACTCTGCTCCACTATCCTCAGAGCTAATACTACCCTTGTGCAGGATGAAGCCCTTTGGCGGCATGGTGGAGTCTATTGTCTGTTTCACCATTTCCAGTATACGCGTGGAGTCCAGATTGGAGCATTCATGCGGTAATGGAACCTCGTAGCACATCTCATCAGACATGCGCCTCGAATCGCACATAGAATCAGGCGTCAGATGACCACATTCAGTGTGATCTCCCATTTCGGAATGTGTGTCTGACTTGAAGCCCGACGAACTAGCCGATGGTTCTTGGCAGGGTGACAAATTATTCGAGTCATTACTGAGGGAATCGTCGGAGAAGCCAAGTGACTTGTCGCTGCCCCGCCTATGCGCCTCATTTTGATTTGCTTGAGCCTGTGCTTGACCATGAACTTGAGCTTGATAGGAGACAGGCACATGATTGCCACTGGGCTCACAATCTATGCTAGCTTTGCGTCCAATCCCTCTGGTAATCGAAGGCATATCATTGCTGGGTTCAGTGATGATAAGACCCTGCAAATGGAAAAGATTTATGATTGGTTTTAAGAAATAGACTAATAATTTTTATAATTTTCTCACCTGCAAGGACATGACAGGTGTGTGCGTCTCTAGGGAATCTTCACTGTCGCGACTATTGTCCGAGGAAAGGGCCACCAAGGTGATCTCACTGCCTTGGACATCGGTAAGGCATATTTGAGGGGTTATGCCACCCGTGCAACCAGCATATGGCGTTCCCGTGCTGATAGTATGACACATCTGACCATTTCCATTCTCCTCCTGAATAATGCAGAGATTGGGCGATGCTGGTGGAGTAGGCACAACTCGTACAGTCTGGGCAGGTGACAGATTTAAAGGTTTTAAATCATTATAAGAAGCAGCAGGGATAAACCAATTGGCAGCAGCATAATCAGTAGCATCACTGCCACCACAAACATCCATGGACAGATCCAAAGGCTGATTGGCAGCCGCTCCTTCACTAGCTGCCGAGGTGCCGCGTGTAATGGAGCCACCAGCACCTCCAACAGTTGCCCCCGTACTGAGGCCTGATATGCCTTTTGTAATTTGATGTAGAGGCGATGAACCACCGCCACCGGGTCCGGTATTGACAGGATTAAATGATCCTGTGCCGGGTAAATAGGGATTGGGTGAGCAACTGCCACTGAAACTGCTATTGCTATAGACAGGCGACTGGCATCCACTGCTCGAATTAGAGTTACTCGCTCCCAAATTGATATTACTGAACTGGCCCACTAATTGGAGTTGCGGTTGCAGGGGCAGAACCATTGGACCCTGATATTGATAACCACAAATGGGCTGGCCAAAGGTTTGCTTTGCCGATGTCAGAGAGGCATTAACCGCAGCTCCAGCTCCTCCTGGCGGCAGTGAAAGTGGCGATACACTATAACTATGCATAGGCTGTTGCAGTTGCTGCTGTTGATGATGATGATGATGCATCAGATGGCTCTGATCCAAATGGCCACCACTTACAGCCGCTGTACTTGATGACGCATGGGCAGTGAGTCCCAATAGTGGAGCCAAATCGATGGGCACCACATGCGATGAGATTATTTTGTTGGCTATTTCATAACTAACAAGCTGCTCCTTGACCAATCGATCCAATGCAGGCATTAAACCCTTGATGGCTTCCGGAGGAACTTCAATATCATGACCTCGTCTCAGGGCCAACTGCATGCCAGTGGGTTTTCCATGAATGGGCGACCCTATGAATGAAAGAAGATTGTAAATTAATTGCAAATGGATTAATCCCACGAATTGATGACGACTGACATGGTTGAGGTGCTTATATTTGCAATTTTTCTTACCTGGCAGACTGATTGAATTTTCTAAAAGCGGCGGACTGGGTGCAACCAAAAAGTTTCTCTGTGCAATACCTTTTTGCAGCGATTGGCATTCCTGCAACGGTCCTTGGAACTGTGACTTTGAACCCTCTGAGGCGCGTCTTACAGGACTGTAGCGTCCTATGGTCGCTAAGTGAAAGGTGGCAGCAAAATTGAAAGACAAGATGGAAGAGATAGAAAAAAAAATGAGATCAGAGATGAGCTATGAACTAGACGAAGCAACGCTTTATAAAAATCATCATCAATTATCGATGACATCGTATCACTTACCACCCTCCTGTACAGTGGGCAATTTACAATGGGCAGCGCGATAAGTGCGCCGATTATTGGCCGCTGTTGTGGGTGACACAACCAGGGGCACTGAGCCACCGGCTGATAATGGTACACCAGCAACACCGCCACCAATCATACCCATTCCCACGCTCATATTAGCAAAAGTGCCATTCGGTGGCGATTGACTAAGGGATTTCAATGTTGGCGGCAAATAGTCGCGATTCATGCGAGATTCAACTTCACGTATAAGCTCAGGACAAATAACTGCATATAGGAGATGCAAGTGGTGCACAAATGGGCAGGGAATCAAGCAGCAGCAGCAACAGCGGGATAAATCAGTAGCAGCGCAGCAGGTTGTTGTTGTTGTTGTAAAATATTCACAATAAACCAAAAAATAAAAGAAAGATGAAATAAAAAAAAAAAAAATACAACAAAAATTAATAATAAAAAATAACTCAAACAAATTAAATGATTTAAATTAGTTAAATAATTAGGAAGAAATTAAAATTACAAAAGATTAATCAAGCAAAAGCTCTGCATTCGTAATAAGCGTTCCACATGTAATCTCACAGGGGAATCCCATGAATTTTTAAGAGAGATTACAAATTATGATTGATCGCCAATTTCTCTCTTTCGCACTAAGAGGTTATTCAGAGTTTCAAAAGTTGGCCAAAGACAAAACTTTATAATATTTTAAAACCCTAATAATTATTATAAATTATTCATATTTTTTGACACAAATGTTTAAATCGAATCGAGAGAAGGTTGATGGGTTTCAATGTGTTGACATTGCTCCACTAGATCAACAATTAGGTCACACCAAAATGGTTTAATTTCCATATGAGATGTGGGGGCTACTGTTCGATAGATTAACCCACCTGGCGGTCTTTCGGTGACTGTCAATAGGCCTGTGCGTCTGGTGCGCATATTTCCACCACCGCTACCGGGTGGTGCTGAAGACTGATTGGATGTACCCGGACCCACTTGCATGTGAGCCATATCTCCGCCAGCATGAGTAACTGATAGATCCTCAGTGCAGCCAACAGTGTGTCTCTTAACGCAACCACGTTTCTGCATGTAGCTATAAAGTAACAGAGAGAATCTTTAATTTAGGTCATTCAGTTGGAGTACCAAGTGCAAACCTTTGTATCTCTTCGCTACATTCTTCGCTGTTCTCAGGACAATATTGCAATTGTCCTGCAGCCTGTTCACTAAGTGGCGACAATTCCTGGGTGCCAGGGGAATTGATATAGTAGCCAGCTGTATCCATTTGTTGGGGCTGGGCAGCCACCACTGCAGATGATCCTGTGGCGGGATAATAAATATGCAAATTGGCTCCACCATCTGAGGCCCGACGACCAAAGGAACCTGTAGATAGACAAATAGGACATTGTTAGAGTCTCTTGGGTGAGGAATCTACGATGAACTGTACTCACTGGCTCCCATAACCACTGGTGGCTTGAGCAGATGCTGATCCTTGATGGTCAGATTGTGTAGCGGTTGATTTTGCAACATGGGCAGATTCATTGGATAATACGGAACATTGTGAGGAGTATCCTGACATTGCGGAGCACACTTAAAATCAATGGGCGGGACATTGGGATTGGCTAAGGCCTGTTCATGGGCAACATCACCAGGACCCACTGTATGGCGCCTTGTATTGGCTGCCCCATTAATTCCACCGGCAGTGGCACTCAAATGCTGACCATGGACTGCAGACTGTATAAGAGAAATGGAGTTTAAGCAAACAATTTTGGCAGATTTAAAGATAAACCCACTTCGTTTGGTCGCGCCAGGCACTCCAATTCAAAGTCACCAAACTTCTCAAGATCCACTGTTACATCCGTCCAACCAAAACCTAAAGCTGAGCTCGAGGCATTCGCATTGCTTAACGGACTAAGACGGTCTAGAGATTCCTGTTTCACAATGGGCTCTGAACGATCCACAACGCCCGTTGTTATGCTGGTCTTACGTGATCTTGAATAGGCCAGGCTGGCATGATGCTGCAGTCTTTGGTTTTCGCGTCGCTTCTGCTGAAGTTTGTCCTGCAGCAGATTGTATATGGCATAGATATTATCGAAGCGCTGCTCATGCACAGACTGGGCAATCATATCGGCCGTAAGACCTGGCAATTGAAGCATATGCGTCATGACCACCGAGTCTAGCTGGGGTGTGGCAGAAGACGACGATGAGACTACTTCGCTGGAGCTTGCCAACGAAGATGACGACGCAGAGTGTGACAAACCTCCCATCTGGGATGAGTCCATGGAACGTTCATCATCCTGAAGCTCCGACTGCCACTCGCTCAGCCAACGATGTTTGATAATCTGTTTGATGGCATAACGTCGATCGGGCTCCACTACAAGCATATTTCGTATAAGGTGTTCACATTCTGGAAACGATTGTAAAATTAGATTAGATTGGAGTAATGAATGAAATTTTAACATTGAACTAACCTTGCGACATAAAGAATGGTATTCGAAATTTTCCCATTACCACACGACTTTTTAACTCCAATATGGTCTTGCCATCAAAGGGTAGAGCTCCACAGACTAATGCATAAAGGACGACACCCAGACTCCAGATATCCGATTTGGGACCATCGTATTCCAGACCCTGGAAAACCTCTGGAGCAGCATAGGGCGGTGAACCACACCACGTTCGCAATGTGGCACCTTCCTTATAGTGGTTACTAAAACCAAAGTCAGCCAGCTGTTAAAATACAATGAAAATTTAGTTAATAATACTTTTTCTCTTACTATTTTCTTCTTCTCACCTTAATGTTCATATCCTTATCGAGGAGAACATTCTCTGCCTTGAGATCACGATGGACTACTCCACGTAAATGACAATAATGGACAGCCGATATGAGTTGGGTAAAGACACGAGCCGCCTCAGGTTCTTTCATTCTCCCATTCGCCACCAAATGATCAAAGATCTCACCATTTGGTGCATATTCTGTTACCAAATAGATCATAGATTGGGATTCCATAACCTCGTAGAGGCGTGTGATATGTGGATGCCTCAACGATTTTAATATGGTGATCTCTCGAAAGGTTTTGCTCAAATATTCCTCGTTGAGGCATGTCTTGTCTATGATCTTGATGGCCACCTGCAAACAAAACAAACAAAACCAAAATCAGAAAGGAAGGTCACAGTTAGTTGAGAACTATTATTCTTTGGTATTTTGTTTTTTTTTTTTTTTTGTATTTTGGTGTCGTCGACGATTGTTTGATTTAATGTGATTTGGTTTGATTGGATTTGATTTGTCTTTGGGTTTTTGGGTTTTATGCGAAGGTGAACGAACGTTTGGTCAGAAAGAAAAAATTTGCGACTGCAAACGGGAGAAAGGGAGAGATAGAGAGAGAGCCCCCAAAAAGCAAGAAGAAGGCACACGCATGGGGCGAGAGCAGCGAAATTCAAGCTGTGTGGGTTTTGTTGCCAGCCAAAAAGACATAAGAACAAGAGCAAAATATGTCTCGTTTGGCCGTTGAACACTGTGACAAATTATACATATGTAGATGGTGATAATTTAACAAATTTTAATTAGAAAAAGGGAATACTATTGGTATGGTAAACAATTTTTTCAGGTACAAACTTTACAATACATTTATAAAATAATCTTTATATTAATCGCTTGTCTATATTTGCAAATTTAATTTTTGATAGGTTTGAAAAAAATATAAAATGATTTATTACCCAAAGGAGCTCAAGGGTAATTAAAACATTAAATAAATGGACATTTATGATTCACAATTTCGTATAATCATTTTATTACTTTTGCACCACTGTGTATGCCGGGCGTTCTATTGCTGGGGGTCAGGTGGAGGTAGGAGGCGCACAGTCTGCAGCAAAAGCAACGGCAGCAGCAGCAACAACACACGATGACAGCGCCATACATGGTGCGCGTGTTTGGTTGGTTCTGTATCTGTGTGAGATGGAGATGACGATGACGACGACGACGACGACGACTACTACTACAACAACAACGACGACGATGAGGTGATGATAAAGGTGGGGATGGAGGTGGGCACGAAGAAGGTGTTGTTGCCTGCTCACGGGGGAGACGAAGACAAAGACAAAAACATTCTTTACTCACGACTTTCGTTGCTGTTGCCGACGCAGAATGTTTATTTGCCTTTCGCAAAAACATTTCAATAATTTAACAAAAAGTTAAATAATTAACAACAAAAGTCAGCGTGCGCCCCTAACTCCCCCTCTGCTTCTATACCCCTTGAACGTTCACCTCTCATACTCTCTCTCTCTCTCTCTCTTTCTGTCATTCTGCTCGACAGTGACAATGGGAGGCAGACAGCCAAACAGAGCGCAGCATCATCACACCGGTTTTTATACCCTGTAACTCATCAATTTAAAAAGGATAGGTTGCTAAAGCTAGATGGAAACATTTATAGAACTACTGTAAAGATATATGTTTATATGTACAAACACTTGTAATTTTACAGAGGCACCTCCAAGAAAACTAATTATTAAATAACAATTAGGGAAACAATTAAATAAAAGTGTACGTACACACACGTTAGATGCCATTCACCTTATCGAACCAAATTAAACCGTGACATCTCTGTGCGTCACTGTGAGGAGGGGAAAAAAACAACACTTAAATGGAATCCTGCTGTACGCTAGGTAACGCCATCTTGTTAATAAGCAGCAATTAAGAGTCAGTGACTCGTCATGCATTTCTTATTGAGGAAAAAAAGGTAATTGATATAATTAAGAATTGATGGCGGCAATTTTGGTAAGTTTTTAATTTATAGCCTGTTCGTTCTAAGGTATCTTTGAGTCGGGCCTTCGAATTATTTGTTATGTTATTTGTATTGTTTTTGGGTTTTTTTCTGTTTAGTAATATGGCTCGGTTTTGTGTAGTTTGTTTTGTCTGCTGTTTAACATTTTTAAACAAATTCGTTTCC
Organism: Drosophila emarginata; assembly: GCA_037075365.1. Taxonomy (NCBI): domain Eukaryota; kingdom Metazoa; phylum Arthropoda; class Insecta; order Diptera; family Drosophilidae; genus Drosophila; species Drosophila emarginata. The sequence goes on from JBAMCD010000121.1 coordinate 800,496, forward strand.
TCTGTTTTGTGATTTTCTGTTTCGTTTCTTTGTTGTAAATCGATGGCGACAAGCGCCAACACTTTCAATCAAATAAAATGCAATAAAGACAAAATAATCAAAATAATACATATATATGTACATATATATATACATATGTATAATATATGTACAAATATATATATTTATATATGTATATATTGCCGGGACTTTGAACTTGGTAAATATTTGTTGAATGCATTTCACGTATGCGTAATATTTAACAAAAAAAAAAATGCGACAAAAGTATGTGGGTACACATACATACATCGGAACACATGTGTGTGTAAGTCGGGAGATAGAGGGAATTCTTCATGAAATGTATTTGACACTTTACATAATTGCATGAACAAATCACTGCAGCAACAACAACTACAACAACCACAACGTAAAGAAAAAAAAAAGGAAAACTGATTTGAAGCTGATATTACGCCCTAGGAAATGCCAGAGCCACGTGAACTGGAATTGAAACTAAACTTTGTTGTTGCGACCTCCTTTTTTTCCAGACACCCTGTCCCGCCCCTTTTTTCTTTTACTTAAAATGATGCACGACAATTGGCCCCAAAGTGTTTTGTCAGCCACTGGCGGCCCCAAATGAAAGCACATGAAATGCCATTGCCACGTGTCATTTGACCTTTTCCCTACGTCCCTGCACCGGCACCATTTAGGACTCCGACGGCTCTCTGAGCGTACGCGATGAACCCAACCTTAAGCCTTGATTGCCGAGACATTCAAAATAATCGCAGCCGCAAAAAAACAATGTCGCCTTTTTTTTCGAATCCTTGGGTACCCCCCTCAAGGCAAAATGGCATAAAGGTTCTTTGGTTATTGATTTAAACAAGAAACAACAAAAAAAAAAACACTAGAAGGCCGGACTAAGTTTGAGTAAGCCGAAATTTGTATACCCTTGCAAATTCTTTATTTATTAATTACGCGATCAAAAACCAAAAATCTGTTTCAACTGTTTCAAGAATTTTAATAACGTATTATTATTAGAATACATGAGACACAATTTTATTAGATGTTAGTACGGCAGATAAATGATATAAGTATTCTAACGATTCTAAATAAATTTTCGCAGACTTATTTTGAAGTATGTAAAACTAAAATGCCAGAAGCTTAAAAACAAACAAAGTTTTTCATACCAAAATCTTTTTTTTTGAATGCCAGTTCCTATCCTAGCTCTTAGTTACAGTCAAGTGATTCTTATAAAATATAGTAGACAGACGAACTTATATATAGACAAACTTGCAATTCGTAATAAATGTTTGTTCTATGGTTATATTTTTGATATATTATCGATAGAGCTATATGATACTGCCATTCAAATCGGTTCTAATATGTATCCCTTGCAGTAGCAAAAAATTACAGCTCGATAGTCTTAAAACTATGGAAAAAGTTTTCATTAATCAAGACAAACGAATCTAAGGACATGGATATATGGAATTTTCTTTACATAGTCGGATATACTTCTTTAAATGAGTAACAAACTTATGTCCAAAGTGAATATACCCTATATTCCAAGGCAAGGCCTCAAATGATGATTATGACTGACGATGAGTGAGTAAATTTCATTAGAAATTAGTCAGTTGGCAAAAGTTGAAGGTGGATTCTAATTATGTTACACACTGAAATGTTCCATTTTGATAATGAACTAATTCCCTGGACTCAATTTCAACTTAAATGCTAAATTACTTTTCAAATTAAGGCTAGTCATGAAATAGAAATCTTAACCGATATAAAACTAGAATTAGAGTTTGATTCAGTTTTATGTCTTTGGAACTAGAACGCATCATTTTTATTATATTTTGTAATCAGAAACAAAATGAACATAAAATTTTAATACAGATTTAAGCAATTTCAAACTAAATGCATATTTCTAAGCAAAGGAAATTATTAATGATTTAGTTAACCGTTTTTCTATTTTAAATACTACCCTTCCACACAAAACTGTTTTCTCTTTCCAATTTTTCAAATTCCTCTTGAAGCATTTTCAATTCGTGGGCATTCATTGCATTCAATCTCTCAAGCTGACCACTGACACCAACAATGCGTTCTCTTAATGCATTGATCGAGTACAGTCTGAGTTTTTCTGGCTGGACATCGTCCTTGATATTACGAACATGGTGCCACATGTCACGAACTTCCTCACATTTGACTGCTCGATATGTTTTTAACTTTTCATCGAGTTCAAATTTTATTTGTTCAATTTCATGTATTAGGCTTATAACTGCCGAGGTACTATTGGGTCTATGGTGGTGATGGGTAGATTCAGTGTCCTGATTGTTGTCATTTAATTCGTCCTGTTGGTCGTCGATAAAATGTTGGGGATTCAGTTTTGTTTGATTACATTCAAGATACTTTTGTTGAGCCTTGAGTCTTGCCAATTCGCACAGTACGGCAGTGGGCGTGGCCGATTTCTTTTTACGAGGAGGTTTTTGAGGAGATATTGACTTTTGTTGGCATGGCCTCCGTTGCTCTTGCAGCTGCAACTGCTTCTCATCATTGGCTAAGTTGTCCGTGTCTGCCATTTGGCTTCAACAGACATGTGACTGACTACCTGGTAAACCAAAAGGGGGAAAAACAACAACGTTGCACAATCGGTGGCCTGCCGCAACTAAGAGTCCTTGCAAGTTTTGTGCGCTTCTTTCTGTTGATGTTGCTGCTACTGTTTGTTGTTGTTGTACTTGTTGTTTACACGCGGTAATCAAACGTGTTGCCAGCGCACCCGATCCCGGCCCAGACTACGTGACTCCAAGCCTTCAAAGTGTCCCCCTGCTCATGTTTAATCGATATGCGGCAGAGGCAGGACTTTTGCTCTACCTTGTTCTCGTCCTTGTTGTTTATTTTTTGTGTGGGCTTATTTCTTTACTATTTTTTTTTCTTCTTGTTACTGCACTCAATTCTGGTTGGGTAGGCGGTTTTTCCAATTGCAATCGCCCAGCTCAACTCCCACAGCTTAAAATGAGGTTCAATAAACTTTATTGAGGCTTCTGGACAATTTTAAAATTTCGAAATGCTTTCAACTAAGGCAAAGGAAAAATCGATTTGTTAACATTTCCATGGCCTATTTAATTTCACGTGCCACAATGTTGTCAAAGTGGAAATAGGTAATGGAAGGTAAAAGTAGGCTCCTTCATGCTTCCATTCTGACAACCCAAATTAACCCAGATTTAATAGGATTCGTCACAAGTCTTAAGCTCAAAAATTAAACAAAAAAAAGAAGCGTTTATTAAAGGTTAAACACAACAGTAATATCTTTAAAGCTTATCAGCGTATTTAATATGTAATACTCTATTTTAAAGATAATACTTATTCTGAATAAATTTCGACATCTATTTTATCGATATATGTATTTCCTTATTTCTTTAACTAACTAGTTTAGTATATTTTCCTTTCTCAATCAAAATATTTGTTCTGTTATCACAATGGTGATCTGTTAAATATGTGTCTTGGGCTTTTGAAAGATTTACAGAATTCTGTATTTTAAATGTTTTGTATTAAGAATCACTTAGCATAGGGATTAACGATTTGCCATTTCTTTAAATTTATGCAAAATATGCAAAAGATTAATAAAACATCGTTGGAAATATTTATTGAGAGCGGATTAAGGGGAATATCTAGTCTACATTTTTTTTTTTCAAAATCAAACTAAAATTTCAAAAAGTTTGTGATAAAAGTTATTCACTCAAAAGAGGCAGCCGTTCTTGATTTAATTTGAATCTTTTTTTCGTTAGTAAATTTTTTTAAATTCCCCCAATTGGGAACATCCGACTTACGAGATTTCCACAAACTTGTGTAAGAAATCCATTTAGTAAAAGAAGAATATTGAATTAAATTCCTGTACTTATTTATTAGAACCAACTGATTTTTGTTTTTTTTTTTTTAAATTACGACCTCATTTTAACTGTTTATGTTGATTCTTCTTTTATTATCTAGACTTATAAAAGAGGTTAAACTATATAAAGTTCACAACTGATTTATGATCATCACGCTTGTATGAAAAGATAAAGAACTAGATAAACTTTTTATATGCGAAAACGTTTGATTCTTAATAAGAACGAATTTCTTATCAGTAGATAAGTTTTACAAGCTTATCATATGTGTATGTATGTATGCATGTATGTACATATGTCTGTATAGTAGGTTGAATTTAAAGCGATCCATCTATTAACTAAATACGTTATGAGGCTACCGTTCGTTCACTTTGAGGACTTGGACTTGTGAATTTCTTGGGGAAACATTAGAGCACTTCACATTCCAAATGAGAAGAGGAAATACTTGAGGTTACTTAGTTATCGTTGCACACACACACACACACACACACACACACACAAATAGGCGCGTGCTGATGGCACACTCCCCCGCCGCATTCCTCACTCTAATCTTTGTGCTCTTTTCTCTTCAAGAAAGAGATAGTTATATTTATAGTACAATGTGTTAAAAAGAGAGATAAGTAAAGAGCTAGCGCGCACGTGATTGATTTGCGAATTTGTTGTTCTTTTGTAGTGTTGGTTTATGTATAGTGTGTCTCTGTTGTTGTTTTAATGACAAGAAGCAATTGATAACACTAGCCACCTTATCAACGTTTATCGAGTGTATGTGTTTAGAACAACAACAACAACTAGATATAACAACAATAACAAAATCAACAAGTAGCAGACACACAACAAACTCATATCATTTGCTTTTGCCTTCGTTCGGTCATAGAAAAAAGAGAGCCAAAATCGGCCTTTTAGATTTACTGCGCACGATTTTTTACTTATTATATTTTATTTTTGTTTTTTTTTTCGTTATTTTTTCGGTTTTTGTAAACAAAAAAAAGAAAGAAACCGCAGACAGTCGAAAAACAAACAAAACGTATAACAAAATGCCGCGAAATAGTTAATGAAAAGTTAAATAATACCCTCCGACAAAAGAGGAATCCATTCGTTAAGTCACGCCGCAGACCTCGCAGATACTTCGCAACAAGTGTGCCAGTGTAAAATGATTCAAATATTTCACCACATTCTAATTCCATTCCATCTCCCACTCTATTAAAAGCCCTTCATTAATACCCTGGCGTCATTTTTCAGCTCTTCTGTACAAAACAACGGTTTGAAACAGCAGTTGGGCGTCTCTTAGGAATCAAAAATTCCGTTCATGTCATAAATGACGATTAATTATATTCGTATTTTTTTTTTTTTTTTTGTAATTAGTAATAAGTTGATAGCATTAGGTTTTCCCTATAATAAACGCTGAAAGGTCTTGTTCAAAAAAACTATCTTTTTGTCCCACTGTACTGTGAGTCACATGAGAACATCGTGTTCCTAAGTTAAAACCAATTCGAAGTATAGATTGTTTTAGTTATTGATGTAGATCAGGAATATATATGTTTAACAGTGTCTGTTACATGCATTACAAAAATCTTAATACACCCGTGTAACTTCTAAATGTAGGGTATATTAACAAAATAGTTAACATTTTATTTTTTTTGCCATTTCTTTTATCCATCTTGTCTACTTTTTTTTTTCGGTGTTGGTCACAGTCTCTGGCATATTAAGTAGATCTTCAAACATGTTTTTCGGTCTACTGGCCAAGAGTTATGTATATATGTTATTGTTGGCATATAGAAATATAGCTAAAGATCAATCAAAGCAAAGAGAGTCGAGTGAGAGATCCACTTAATTGCATCAATTGGAGCATTTTAATGGTGCCCCAATCGTAGATGGCAGTTTCTAGCATTATTAAACAGTTTCCAAGGCAACAATTCACGCGCCATAAAATTCAATTCAATTAAAATGCCAATTAAGTACATAACAATTTGTATGTTTCTTTTTGTTTTTTCTTCCTTTGTTTCTTTTTTGCCAGAATATTCCAAATTGAGAGAAAGTTCAAGAAACAATTTAAATATTTAAAGCGTCGTTAAGGAACTGTGCATTAGATAATTCCTTTTGTCCTTCAATAAAGGTAGGTATTGTCCTTGCAGTTTGCACTTTAATCGGATTAAATTGGTTCTATCGAAACATTGCAAAGCTATTGGGCTTAAATAATTGAGTGAGTATACGACATGCAAGCCAATTATTCAATCAGTGTAGTTATTTAATGTATGTATAAACCCTTACATCACAATATACACATATGTACATATGTACCATATTCCAGCAAAACAGAAAGGAAATACATAGTTGGGAAATAATTGGATTGTTTTTCACTTGGACATGTGACGAAAATTCTTATAAAAGTTAAGGTCATATACACTTAATCTTTAGTCATGAAAAGCTATAAAGTTTTATTTAGGATAGTTCCTTTTAAGGGATATCTTAAGATTTTAAATTAACTAGCCACAAAATCTAATAGATAACTCTAATAAAATTGAGCCCGAACTAAGAAAATAAACATACATTTTAAAAATGATAATTACGAGATAAATATTTTATGACATATTTTAAAACCACAAAATATATATATAACTACAATAAAAGGAACTGGATTTATAATCGTAAATCGTAAAAATAAAAAATTTGTATTTGGCAACCCTATAAACTCTATATTATAAAGTCAATATCTTTAATTGATAGATATACAATTTAATGATCAAAGTTAAGATCGACTCTAAGTAGGGTTGCGTGTTTGAACCCAATGTAGTGTGCTCACCCAAGAATGACATGAAATTAAACATTGCCCCCTTTCTAAAACTAAGAAAAATATAAAATAAAAACATTTTAAAAATAATAATTCCGATATGTATTATTTATGAACCATTTAGAACCACAAAAAAACCCTTGTAAAGTATACAGAAAGAAACTGTCGTTATAATATAAACCCTAAGAATAGTTAACTTTTGTGTTCACCAACATTCTAAACTTTATATCACAAAGTTAATATATTTAATTGATCTCTATATTATAGTTAAGATTGAATCTAAGTAGTGTCGCGTGTTCGAACCCAATGTAGTGTGATCACCCATGAATGACAAGAAATTATACATTGCCCCCTGTTTGAAACTGGGTTATAACTAGTTTGTTTGCAAATCATTTCAATTGCTAATCCTTAGATAACAAACTAAACAATTTTTACACGTTTAACATTTGAACATTTGCCATTTTGGACATTGATAATGGTAATAATTATTTGCAAATGCGCTTAAGAGATAAGGCTAAGCTATAGCAAGGCAATATAATGCCAAGCATACTTTGTACATGCCTACATTATATTTACATATATACATACATATATTTGTATGTATGTATACATATATACTATATAGAGTATGTACGTGTCCATTGCATTTACACACACAATATAAGATAAGTGTAGGTGCCCCCACAGGTGGACCTTGAAATTGACAAACAGCTGCGTGTGTGTTTTTTTGTTATCGGAAAGAAAGTTAATTGTGGCAAAATGAGAGAACAACCACAGGAACATATTCATTGTTTAATTTTACAATTTCAAAATCAACGATAATTTTTAATATCGATATCGAGAAGTCAAAGTTGTGGGTGGTTGTTCGAAAAGTAAAGCCACGTGCTACTTAGATACAATTTTCAAAATTCATACAAATATTTAAATGAACAATTTGCATATTTTTCATCGGATTTGCATTATCAATCAGTTTAATTTGATAATTAATATTTAAGAATATTTGATACCCTGTAATTATTTAATTTAATATTCTTTTTTGTCTTTGGTCTTACTAGAAGAACTTTTTAAAAGATTAATAATAGAAAATATAAAAGATTATAATTAAATAGATATTTTTCTTTTGTTTTCATTTCTGTCATATCATAATTTTCAATTGATTTTTGTTTGACTTAGTTTTGGAAAGATGATTTCAATTAATTTTTAGACTAAAGAATGTATCATATATATATTCCTGATTAGCGAAAAATTAATTTAATATAACCATGTTTAACTGTATGTAACAAAAGAAAACATATCCTGAGTTTTCATTAAAAATCTTCTATTTATTGATCGTTGTATACTGTTATAAATCAGAATCAGTAGAGCAGTACTATGAGTATTATCCAGATCTAATATGTACAAAAATTGCTTTCAATACTATTTTCCGTTTAGATAATTAGAATATTAATAGATTACATTTGTATATTAAATTAAACTACAATTTTATAATACATATATAAAATATAACTATTATTGTTCTAAATTCTAATTCAGAAAACATTTATTTTACGTTTTCTTAAACTCATAATTTAATAAATAATTTTGCCAAATATGATTATTTTTTATATGTTACTAGTTATTAAATAAATTATTAAACAAATAAATTAAATTACATAATAGAATAGAAATATTCCGGAGAAGAAAAAATGGGTTTGCTACAAAAAACTAGTTCCTGGATTTATGACTAACAATCTTATACCAAACTTGATATTTATGAATTTATATATATTTTTTATATATACCCTAAAAGAAATCGGTTCAAAAAAACCAGTCTTATATTGCAGTGGAAAACTGGTTTATTGCTAGGTATTTCCAATAATATTAATCTCACTCAATCATATTATTTCCTGTAGATCTTATCGTTTTATTGGGTATCTCCAAGTCGGCTCTGGGACTTTATATACATATATCTGTATATATATTTCTAGTTTCCTATTGTGCCAGCTGTTGTTGTCTGTATCACTTGACTAACACAATTATCATCTGTGACAGAGCAGCTGTTTGTGTCCAGCTGGGCATATGTCTCGAAGTCAACAACGAAATCAATACAACTTTTTATCAATGATGTTTCAAAATGATGATAAAAAAATTTCCAAGTGCATGTGTACTAAGATTCAAACTTTACAACAGGAAATTCTCAAACAAAAGCAATAAAAAGACAAAAAAAAATTAAAAGAGGAAGGGAAACAAAATTTTTGTGAATGCAAATAACAAGACAAAGTAAAATTCAATTACTTCCTTAAGTGACACACACACACAGGTAACACACAGATACACACTCTGTGAAATGCTCAGGGAGAACCCATTAGCATCATTCGGTTTGCCCCTCCAGAGGTTTCTTTCTGACTTTGTTTTTTTTTTGTTTTTTGTATTTTTGATGGGCTCACAGGGCGTATGAGTGTGCGACGGAGATAGTCATACATTTTAAACGCTTACAAATGCGTTTCAATTAGCATCTGTCGACTTACCGATTTGCTTTTCCATGCAAACATATATATACATTATATATATGTATATAATACATACATACATATATACATACTTATATGTACATACTACATACATATATGTATTGTCAATTGAAAACAAACAAATAAAAATATAGAGAACTAAGCAGAGATGAGTTGATGCTAAAATTTCAATACTCTTGCAAATTATAGAAAATAACAAATAAAATACGTTATCGATTTCGTTTTACAAAACATTCTTAAATATTTTTTCAGGTTTCGGTTTTGTTACTAATCTAAAAAAAAAAACTACAGTGTTGTAAGACTAAACAGTAAGCAAAATAAAATTTTGAACAGTACTTGTCCAAAGCCGATATGAACCATTTGTGGATTTTGTATCAGTTTGGATTTGATTGCTTTTATAATAAAAACAAATTTATAATTCAGTGAAAAATCAAAAATATTTCAAAATCCTATGAGCCTGTATAAACAACCTTAAAAAAATTGTTTAATTTTTAGAAACATTCTTTAGAATAAAAAAAGGAAAACAGAATATCCAAATTGAATAATTGTCAAATTTATAATGTACGCAGAATTGTTTTCTAATTCAAAACTATTCTTGTCCACAGAGCGTTTTTATAAGAGATATATGCATATATGTATATCATATACAAATGACACTATTCAACACTAAAAAATTTGCTAAATAAATGTCTCTTTATATAATATCTGAAGATATATAACAAGACTCTCATAATATATAAGATAAAATAAAGAGGTAAAAATGTGTTACCCAGTGGAATACCCAGTTTCACAATATTTTTAATTTATTGTCTTTGTTAAAAAACAAAAAAATCAGAACGGTTTTTAGTTAAAACTGAGCTGAAGTTAAAAAAAGAAAAATTTAAATAGACAGAGCCTAATTTATATAAATATTGTCTGGTTATTTATTATTTAATTTTTTATATTTTTATTTATTATATATATATATTATTTAATATATAGTCAGAGATCGTCATTTTTTGCAAACGTTTAACCAAATTGAATAGACTTTTTTTTCTAAGAGTATAATAACTACAACAAAGAGGCAATTTCGTAGCCGTCGAGTGGTAAATTTGTATTGTCAATAACTTGTGTAAATAATAATCATTATACACACATATTTACGCGGCAATAAACAATACAATAAAGAATCTAACTAAAATCAATTTGATTTAACTAAATGCGCAAAAACCACAAAAGAAAGTCTACCTCAGGGCACAGTCAAGAGCAGAAGGATTCACAACATTATACACCAAAGACATATGGTAATTTTAATAATTGTATATAATATAGAACCTACATACATACATATGTATATGGTATGTATGTATATACTTTATCTATTTGATCCTAATTGGTTTGGCATACAGAAACATTATAACAATTATGACCATTTATCGCTCTGTTACTTTTTACACCAACAACGAAAAAAAAAAAGAGTAACAGTTTGCTTGTAATTGAAAATATTTGAGATCATCGGAATGATATATATATGTATGTATATAATATACCAGGGTTGCGAACACATATTTTAGTTCATTGGTTTATTATTCTGTTAAAATGTCAAACAAGTTGTTTTATATAAAAGAGTTTAGTATTCGATATAACATAACAAGATAATTTAAAGACTTTGTGCTATAACCGCTGACAAGGGGGCTTTGATTAAGATGAGGGCGTGTATCTACCTAATTAAAATCTTTTCACTAATATTTATATAGATACGAGAAATGTCAAAACAAATCTCTGTCACACCCCTAACAAGCTGAGTCACATTCTAAATTATGAATGGAAATAATTTGGAAGATTTTAGTCGACATTGAGATGTACTATTAAAAATTATAAGGCTTAAAATATCCTGTCAATTTTTTTGATCATCACTCATAAAGAAAACCCTTCCAAAATTTTAAAATTTAACCGCCTAAATAGAGAGTCAAAATATCAAAATATAATCAGAATACAGATTATTAAAAATTGAACAAATATTAAACTGAAGTCTTTAAAAACAAATCACTGTAAATTCAAATAGATTAAAACAGATTAGAATACAGATTTACTGAAACTTAACAAATGAAAATTCTATAATATTCTATAAAAATCTAATTTAAAAATTAATAAACTTGGTTAAAATTCACAGATTAAGATATTTTAGATATATGTAGGTATATAATTCAATAGTTTTTCCATCAAGCATCTTTGTACAATGATTAATTCAAAAAAATCAAAAGTCTCGGTAAAATATTCGATCCTTTCATTTTGAACTAGTTTTAAAGTTGCAGTACAAAATTCTTCAAACTAAAACTTACTAACAAAACCTATGCTGAAGCTTAATACTTAAAATCCAGTACAAAAATACTTAAAATCCAACCAAAGACCAATATCAAAAGAGCTTAAAATAAACCCAGTCAAAACTTTTAAACACAATTGCGAATTAATAGCTTTTCTTTACAATATCCAAAAACTGTATATTTGAGTAGTGAAATATAATTGGAATGCCATGCTGTTAGAGCAGTGCACAGGAAAAGAAATTTTTTAGTACAACTGACTGCATTTTCGATATATTCGAATTTCAAGTTTCAAAATGATTTGTCTCATATATCACATAGATATGTACATTTTATTACCCTATTTATTTAGCGATTGCAAATGAACTTATATTTCCAATTTCGTCAAATCCAATCTCTTTTGCACAATTTTTACAGATTTATGATGGATATATTTTTATATAAATTTGTTAAACTTACCTTTGTTTTAGTGACAATATTCATTGCCGATTTGACGACGGCAAAATTGCCCTTGCCAATTGTCTTTTCCAGTTCGTAGTAGCCAACGCGAAGGAGTTTATCCACTGATATTTTACTTGTCGATGGCACTTTGTAGTTTTGTGGCGTTGATGTGGATGCTGATGCTGTTGTTGTTGCTGGTGTATTGGAGGCCATAGCTGAGGCTGACTTTCTTCTTCTTAGTTTCTTCGATGTGATTGTGGATATGGTTGGTGAGAGTGTGAGGGGGTAGGAGGTGGGGCTTGTGTTGACTCTCGTAATTGGTTGTAGCACAGGAAATTTCACTTAAAATGCATTTTCTTTTGCCTGCTGGCGGCGCAAAAACTTACACACACACATACACATATATAAGCGCGATAGATATTGTGGGTTGTGTGGTGGGGGCAGCGGTAGACACTCACACACACACACACACACACACATACACACACAGAGAGAGAGACACAAATACACGTAGAAGCAGCGCCGCCAGCAACAAAATATTTAATTTAATTCGATTTGGAGCGCGGCTTTAATTGAAGGCTTGAGTGAGCCAGCGCCAGAGCCCAGTGAATGGCAGTGAGCGGGATTGGGGGGGGGAGGGGAATTGAACAGAAACTGATAGAGAAGGGTGGGAGGGGGGAGAATAAAAAATAAGGAAGAGAGAACGAGTGAGGTCAACGGCAGCTACTCTTTAGGCTGCGACTGCGGCTCCAACAAAAGATTTGCCGCGGGGCCATGCCCCAAGTAACGGTTATACCAAACTTTGTTCTTTTACACTTGAATTTTCTTGAATATTTTCCTCTTCAATTATTTATTTATTATTTATTAATAACTCTTCTCTTCACATTTCACAGTTTTGCACTTTGTTTTATCACTTTTTAATGCACCTTTTGAGAAAAAAGAGAAAGGAAAATAGAATAAACTTTATTAATTTTCCTATTAAACACTTTTAAAAGATTATTAAATAATTATTGTATAGCACATAAATTGTATATGTTTTATATTCTTGACCAGCAACATTAATCCCAACCATTCGGCTCATTCTAATATCCAATTTGATGTGTGTATCCGTAATAGATATGTATATAATTTTTATTCTAAACCTTTATAAATAAACCTATATAATAAATATTGTTATAGACTAGTTTAAAGACTATTTTAGTCTAACTATTTCAATAATCATTTAAACAAATATCTATAACAAATTGGAGCTAAGTTTTATTTTGATTTCATATAGAGAAAGCCCCATCCATCCGGTTTAATTATTGCAAGAGTGTCTAAACTTCGGGGCCTAGTAAACTAGTTAATTTTTGTTTAGTTTTAACCTTGATTATTATTGTATTATTATATTATTTTTATCAATTTTTCTTTTATGCTATTATTTAAAGTTGGCTGAGGTTGAGGTGTGGCAGATAACCAGAACAAAAACTGTTATCTCTTTGAACAAAAAACAACAACGAAAAAAATAAAAAAGAAAAATCGAAAAGTAACGAAGAGAATGAAGAAAAAAAAAACTGAAGAAAGAGAAGGTAACTTAAAACCAGTGTCTGATCGGCTTCATATTCTTATTTCTCTTGATTTTTTTTTTCTTTCTTTTTCTTCTTCGATTCTTCTCGGATCTCCTTGAGATGGGAGACAAAACTTAATGGGTTAATGTCCAGCATCAAGGTCGTCGTGAGACCCAGACAGACAACGACACACCACAGCACATGAGAATTCTCAATTTCTTGTTGTTGTTCCTGCTGATGTTTGGTTTTTGGTCTTCTTATTAAAATTAATTTAACGCAAAGCAAAAAGTGAGTGTGTGCTTTAAGTAATACTAATGCCAATTGAACAACATACAAAACATACACCCACCCACACACACACACAAACACACACACAGAGTTTAAAGGGATTTTTGGGGGAGAGGGTGTGAAACAGTGAAAGTGAGGTAAAGAAACATGTATGTATTATATGTATTATAAACAAATGTTTCTCTTGGTGCGAAAAGATCTCAGACAGCTGGGCAATAAGTCTAACACTATTTTGTAGTATTTTCTGCCACGCCAAATTTGCACAATTTTTGCTAATAGAAAAAAAATCGGTTGCTAACATTTTCTTTGCGTTTTTTAATTGTTGCTGTTTATTTTCATTAACCAAAAAAAAAAAAAACACACGCACATGTACACATATCGATGTATTTATGTATGTATGTATGTGTGTTGATGGCTTTTGTCCAAGAACCAACGTTAACGGGAATGCCGCAAAAGTCAAAGAGCAAAACTGAATGAACTTCCAAAAAGTTGATGGGAAAAATTGAAGCTGGAGCCTAATATGGTTAAAAATCTTGGATGCCGCTGATTTTTCCAATTTTCCAATGCACATGCGAAAGAGAGCGCCCAAAAACGAGCACCAATGCCGGGGAGCAGCTGGTAAAGACGTCACAAGGTGCTTGCTTCCTGATATTTGCGTAGTAACGTGGACATTCACAACATCAAACTGGGGCAAAGTATTCTAATTGGAGGGAGGGGCTGAAACGGGATTCTGTGAGAAAGAGAGAGAGAGAGTAAGTCGCAGTTTTTTATACCCATTCCATCTGTGGGTATCACAATTTCGTCACAAAAGTTGTAACAGACAGGGGCAATGCATTGCTAAACTACAAATTACGGCAAAATGAATCCGATAGTTGGACTTTTTGTAATAATATAAACTCTTTCATATATTACTGTATATTAGGTGCTCCCTTTTTGATTTTCTGGCTCTCAATTAAAAACATTAAATTTTCTAAAATAATTCAAATCATTCTCAAAACAAATTTAGTTTAAAAACACTTCATAAGAAAAGGCCAGCAAAAAATAAGTCACCAACCAGAAAGCTTAATCATCATCTGTAATAAGAAAACCAAACCACAAGCTGCATAATCTGTTGAAGAATTTATTTTTCATTTATTTCAGCTATAACATTCCATATTTATAGATAGTAAAAAGCATCTAACTTTTCAATTTTAGTAATATAAATACAGTACCAAACTCGAATACAAGGGTTTTCAAATTCTTAAGTTTTAAGTTTGATTATGTATAAACAAAAACTTTCCAAATTATTTTTACTTCAAGGTCTCATAGGGTATAATTATGTCGGTAGGTGTTAAAATACCGTTCGATCGAAATATATTCTGAATGAATTTCCTGAAGTATTGAAAACAAATAATACGAATTATTAAAGGTACAGTCAACAAAAAAGAAAAGGGGGGGGTTGTCTGCGGGAGGTAGTTGGTATTACAAAATTTAATGCTCATACACAGCAAAAAAATATCAAAAGTATTCAAGAGAAGAATTCTACGTTTATTTTTTTGATGTTTAAGGTTTTTTATTTCTTTACTGATAGTTGTACTTGTGGTTTGTTTGCTAAATAAAATGAAAGAAAAATCAGAAAAGCGAAAATGATTTGAAAATAAAAAACGAAATAAAACAGTGAAATAAGTGAACCAAGACAAAAGAGACGAATGAGAGAACGAACATGACTTGGACTTACATACAGCAGCCCAGAGCCAGACAGACTGCTGACATGAGGCAAAGGGGGACAACAATGGGTGGAAGGGGGTGATTGTAGACGACAAGCGCCAACGCCAAAGAGGAAGAGAGAGTATGTGATAAAGAGAGAAGCAAACAAACAAGAGGCAGCCCCACATCGATTGCAAAAGGGCAAGCAGCGAGGTGGAGATAGAGGCAGAGAGAGAGAAAGAGCAAGAGAGTGAGACTATAGTGAGTGGTAGCGGTGCGATTATATATATATGTAAGTGTGTGCGTGTGCATACATATGTGTGTGTGGAAGCGGGGGCGCGCAACAGTTTCAGGCCAAAGCAGAGGCGTGACAGGTTAATGTGTGTCTGTGTGTGTGTATGTTGGCTTGTGTGGGGAGGAAAGGCAAAGGGCATTGGGGTAGGATAAAGAAGGGATCGACAGAGGTAGAAGTAGGTTCAAGGAGTCAAGAAATAGCAGCAAGAAAAAATTACAATCTGAAGAAGCGCGCACATACACACACACACACACACTGACTCACTTGTCGAGGTCACACACTCATACGTACATACATGTGTATATGTATACTCTGAATTGTAAGTATGAGAAAGAGAAAACACCTGTCTGATAACAGTAGATCCCCATAAGTCAAAACAATTAAACCCGCAAGGTGTCCAATTAGACCACTAAACATCCAATTGGCTTTTCATCTCTTTCCTACATTTGCTTTTCGCTTTATTTGCGTTTTACTGGAGTTTGCTATGACGTACGCACACACTTATACAGATACACCACTCACACATCCGCAGGCTTATTGGCAGCGCGCACACTCACACATTCGCTGGGAAAAACGGAAAACAACGTCACGACTTCCAAGTGGAATCGTACGCATAGTTTTCAGTGGTAAATTTTGTGGCTGCAATACATAATTGCCATTCATGAATGCGACTTTTTTTCTGTTTGTTGCTGCTTCTGATTATTTGTTTCTCTTCCTTCTGCCCCAGCAGATGATGTGGGCGTGAGGAGACAAGATATCATACATAGTTCGTGTCACGTCACAAGAGAATTACATGTAAATTTGTTGTTGTCGTTGTTTGCTGGTTGTCGTTGTTGTTGTTGCGTTGTCTGCTTTCTGCCTACCGCCCTCAGCCTCCGCAAATCAGACAAAAGCTGCTCAAACACAAATACAACACACACCACACACACACACACACAAACACATATATAAATTTAATCTTTCGTCGTTTCATTTGCTTTTACTCGGCGCCCGCTTACACATTACGATTTCCATCTATCTTCAATATTTGTTGTTTTTCCCTTCCTTCATTCTTCTTTTTTGTTATTTGTCGCTGGCAAGATTTCTTTTCACGTTGAATTTATTATATTATTTCTCTTATCACTTTTGTACTTTTTGTTGTTGCTGGATCTTTCTCGCTGTTGCTCTTGTTTCGCTTGCAATGAACTTGAACGCGTGGGCGTCGCGTATATTTTGTTTTTTCTTTTTCTCTCTTTTTTTTCTACTAGTATTTAACGATATCAAGTGGCGGTGTTGCTTTCGGCTGTTGGAATTTATTTAATTTTCTTTAATTCTTACTGGATACGGAGCGCAACACAGCTCTTATTGGAAACGCGCTCGCAAAACGACTAACAAAAAACAAAACTGTAAGGTAAGCCAAATGATTTGAAAAATTCCATCTTTTGTCATCTCTAAAACGTCTGTTAAATAACAGAAATGTTCATTTTGAGACTGTTAACTGAAAGCCAGTGTGGCCATCTGCCAACAACCGGCAATTAACAGAAAATGCGATGCTTCTGATAACTAACAGTATTTATCGATAAAAGACATACATAAAACGATTGAATCCCCTAAAAGATAATTTATGTATGTACTAATTGCATTTGCTTGTTGCATACATTTTGGCGCTACTGGACCCATGACCCATTTAATAAAAAGTTTACATTTTTTATATATTCCTTTTATTTTACAGATTCGTGCACTATTCCCTTTAATTATCCGATACGTTAGACTTTCAAAACAATTAGTACATTACATAAAATTAAGGATTATTTAATGTTTGACCCAGACCCCAGTGTATACACTAATTTTAAAATTATCTGGAACAATAACACGCAGTTCACTATTAAATTCTGGTTAATTTTGGAAAACTGGAATTACATATAGTTTATCGTCTTCGGCATCTGTGACAAATATTTCCAAATTGTTCAAAATGTCTTTTCAATGTTCATATCAATTATGCATTTGCTTACATTTTCTTTTCCAATAGCAAACACTCACATAAAGGACTTTCGCAATGGGTACAGACGCTTGCCATAACGGATCTTGGGCACGACCTTGGTTTTGCTATTCTCTTTATTCTTTAACTCGTTTCTCAACGGAACTTGGACATTGGTCAATGGCAAACATCTCTTATTCTCCTTCAGCATAGTTTTGGGTATTTCTTTGCAAAGGAATTCAAAATAATATATCTATATTATATTCCGAAACTTTGAGAACTTACCTCTAGTTTCATACCAACTGGGATTGACTGTCTTGACCCATTGCATGGTACCCGAGTGAAAGTTACTTAGAACTCGAGCAACACAACCGGCATTTACCATTTTGAATTGAAATGAATGGAAATCAAATTTAAATTTATTTTACTATAAATTATTGAATTTATGGGAAAAATTTTGTTGTTTATCGGATTGTTGACGGGGTTGGAATGAAAATTTCAAACAAAATTACTACCTCCATGTATTTGAACTGTCAGATTTAAGCTACCAGCCTACTCTAATTCAAAAATAGGATAAACATGTTTACAGACAGAAAGATAGATAAGTTCTGAAACAAAATTCTATTTCGAGATACTTTAATTTTGTAATTCTTCCATAACGCTGAATTGTTTGACTGCACTTTGTTATCCTTTCGTCATTTCAAATTAGCTGAAAGTGTTCCTCAACCATATGAAGGTTAACGTTGCCTTGAATTGCCCGTCAATGTTTCCGTTCCAATAATAATTATGGCACGTTCGTGCATCCAAAATTTTAAATGTACGTACAGATCTGAAATCAAATCTAATAAAAATAAAGTCAAATTTTAATACAAAAAAAAAAAAAATAATAAGAAAGAAAACTCAAGTGTCCAAGCGAATCCAAAATAAGTGTAAATTATGGTCCGGCCCAAAAGCCTAATGGGCGGCCTGGCCAGCCATCTATCAATGAGAGCCTACCAGCAACTGATGACACCAAATCGTCAGCCACAGGCGGGTGGCTTTGCCCCGAAGTCCGTTTCACGTCACAGGAATTTAGTGCCTTCAATGCCGGAATATTGGCATGCCATGTGTAATAGGTTAGTGGGCGCCATGCCCCGTATGCCTACGATGACCCAACCAGATGCTAGTAGTCGCAAATTGAATCGTTTACGGAGAGATCTAATGAAACCGCCGCTTCCATCAAAAGAAACTGTGAACTCCAATGCATTCAATGCCATTAAATCGAGTTATATGCGACCTCAGCACACTTGCCACTCCACTTCAAACTGGGCTAACACTGCCATGGAACTACCGAAGGAATATAGAATTGGGCGTCAGGTACCCCTATCACCGTCTTCATGTCTTAGCACTGCAACCAGTTCAAGCCGAGAGCAAATGAATAAGAAATTTGAACAACAACAACAGCAACAGCGACGTGGTCCCTACAGTCCTTTCAATTTTGGCAAAATTGCAAGTAATTTTATTGACGAAAATTATGAATCACGGGGCCCTGCATCGCAGACTTCCATGTATTCAGAGGCAACACGGCACCAGCAACAGCACCAACAACAACAGCAGCAACAACAACAACAGCACCAGCAACAACAACAACAGCAGCAACAACAACAACAGCAACAACTTCAGCAGAAGTCAAAAGAATTTACTCCAGTTAGCATATTAAAAAAACGTTCACGGTCCGATGCTGTACTGCAGATTCCCGGTTCTAGGCAGACCCAAGTGATAAACATTCTACGTCAAATGGAGGCAACTAAATTGGGTAAAGAACCAGCCAAGCGGTCATCATGTAAATCTAGTACAAATTTAAATAATCGTTGTAAATTCAGTGAACCGTTGGTAGTAAAAGCTGGTAGTAAGCCCAAATCATCGGCCAAGAGTGTTAGCAAGGCCAAATCACCACCCATACCAAAGAAGTCCCAACAGAAAACACAGTTCAAAGCACAGCAAGAGCAACCACAACGATGGCAATCACAACCGGTGAATACCTTCAATTTTGGAAAGTTTGCGAGCCATTTTTTGGACCCCTATCCGGAAGATTCAGAGCAGGAGTCCAGTATGTATATGGCAGCCAATGCCATGGAAAAACAGCGTGTACCTTCAAAAAGTATTCGAAAACAATGTCCTTCACGACGAGCTTCCTCTCCTCTTCAGTCTACTTCGCCGAAGAAACAAAAGAGTGAACAGAATATCAGGAAAAATAAGTCGGAAGTATTTCGTATTGTGGATAAAGCGCCATCCGACAATCAAGCATCGGAGTTGCCCAAAAGAATAATGAAAATTACATCAAACAGATTCCTAAAGCGTCTAACTCAGAGGTTAGAGTCGGGTAATAATACCAGTACCGTAACTCTTACAGCGGATAATGCAAAGAGATCTCGTGAATCAAATAAAACTGTCCGTTCAAGTGAAACAACACTGAAACCCACGAAAGAACCTGAAGCCTCAACAAAAATTAATTTCAATGACTTGGATTTGGCGGCACTTAAGAAACTGTTGTGTCCAGAAAAATCATCCGTATCACAGTCCAAGCCTTCATCTGTGCCAAAGAAACCTAAATCAGAGCACAGAGAGAGGATCAACTTGAACGAATTTTTTAAAAGCAACAAAGCAAAGAACCTGGAAGGCGATCCTCTGTGGGATTCTTTAATGCGTCTAGTAGTTCATATGTGTGATTCCAAGGAAACGCCATCAACACCGGCGTCAGTAAATACCAAATCTAGACTCAGTGCAGGAGATGGAGTAGAGCGGCAGCCAAAGCAATATTCCGTCTATCTTTTGGTTAGCTCAGATGAGGAAGACGAGAATATCAATAGTCGAAGCAATAGTTCCCTGCCAATAGAAGTCAAATCGAGTTGCAAGACTGTTAGTTATAGTAATCTAACACATAAAAAGACAGAATATACAGAGCATTGTCATGAAGTATATCAGGAAGAGCATCCTAAAAAGAAAAGGCGCAGAAAAAAACGGCGTCCTTTGTTACCTAGCAGCTTTATTGATACTAATCCCTTACTACCCCCAAAGGTAATGCAAATGCGTCGTCCTTTGCATTGGCCCAAGCCGGATTACTCAAAGCCAGAAAATAAACAACTGCAGACAAGGTCGAGATCATTAAAGCAAGGGAAAAGATCATTGAGCTTGGCCCTAAAACAACATCAACATAGCTGGCGAATTTTTGAGCAACAACCCTTAAATGCTCGAGCTTTAGGCCGGGCCTATTGTCGCCTCTTAGACTCCATTTGTTCTCAAAACACATCCCGTTCAAGTCGCTCTAATTTAGTTGGTTGAAATTTTAACACATTTGCCTGGTGCATAAGTACAGACCATGGAGAAAGCCCAAAGAGTTCATTTTCATTGGAAGGCTTTGTCCATGATCTGCCCTTATTGGCCAGGCATAATATTTCGTTCTATGTACAATAAATGTAAATAAAATTGGAATACTTTAGGCAAAATAAAAACGGTTTATTTATAAACTAGTTCTAAAGTTGGCCAAGCATTTTTTAACAGTCAATTTAATTTATTTTAGTATTTGTTACAGCTTTGCTGTACACACAAACACATTTAAATAAAAAAAATTAACAAAAATACAAAATATCAATGTCCAAAATTTTCACCTGATAATGTAATACAGAACCATTACCATTACTTACAACATCTGACTGCACTTTGCGGTGCGCCAATGTTGGACATAGATGAACGGTTCGCCCAATTGGGGTTCGGTTGTACCCGATTGCCAAAGGATTATGTGATTATAGAAAACAAAGGAAGTCTAAAAGGTACATCAACAGACGACTCGTTATGGAGTAGCAGTCAAGAATCCATAGCGCAAACCATTCAAGCTGAATCATCACAAGCTACTATAGACACTCTAGTTCCATCAGAGGACGTATTACCAGTTAATCTAAAACAGAGTCCATCTTATTTTACTTTTTCGTCGAGTTTTTTGGGTTTAGAGTGCAAGGTGCCCAGTATGGCTAGTCGAGCTCCTGGCGGTGACAATACTTGTTATCCATACTCAACTTTCTTAAAGAATCCTATTGTGGCTAAGAGTGGTTTTGGTTTAGGTGGACGCACTAAAAATGCTTTCTTTGATCAATCGAAGAGCCGTAGCAAGCATCAAATGAAGGATATGAAAAATAAGGAACGGGATCGGGATCGTGATTCCAATTATGACAACAATCCAAGCCGCAGCTATGATCATTCTAGCCGTCATATGGAATATGGTGGCCTTAGAAAAGTAATGAAACAGAATAAAATAATGCCGGAATCCAACATGGTCTTGGACGAAACAGAGAGCTCATATCCTATTGACAAGAAAAAGGAAAAAAAAGAAAGAAAAGAAATGGAAAAGATGGAAAAAGAAAGGGAGAAGAAGAATAAGAGAAGCAAGAAGGATCAAGTGGATTGTGGGTGTTATTCAGAGTCAGATGCAAATTGTACATGTGAAACGAAGATCTCGGTCAGAAACAGAGAGACAAAAGCCAAAAGTAATCGCTACGAGACTCCACCAGAGGATCCCTATGATAGATATCCCACACAGGCGCGGCAGGAATATTCTGAACTAGATTACCCTTGTTCCCGTGGTCAGAGTGACTACCCTGTATTCCAACAAAACTGTTCACCTAGAAGAAAAAGTTGTCGATCGGGCTCAAACAGTCCTAGAAGGGTATGTTCTAATTGCCAACATGTTTCGACATCAACCAAGGGTAGAAAAACCAATTACCCACAAGAAGATAAGAGGTGTAAACGAAAGAACTGTCGCTACGACTATAATGATATGGATAAGCCGTCTGACTACCTGGAATTAGGCAATTCAAAGTGCAAACAACTGCCAACCAGAAACCCTCTTACAGTTTCCCATAGGGGGCACACTGAGGATGAATTACTACCCCATGAGAGTTACAGTGATGAATACGTAAAGCGTCGAACCACTTCATGTAGACAAGAAAGTCGCAGGGTAACGCAAAGAGCGCGCTCTAATGAGACACTGATAGAGAAACCTTTGAAATGCTATCGATATTGCAGCATTGAGAACAGTTTCCACGAGCCACGACCCTCGCGAAGGTGTTGCCCAAAGTGTAATAAGCCGAAATCAAGAAGGACACCACCAGCTCCAAAGCCAAATCAATGCTGTTGCCCAATGTGTGGACTTTGTGGGATGATACCACGTTATGTAATGCCTCAGGGTCCATGTGTGGCTTCGGCGCCCGATCGCATGGCTTGTGGTTGGGTGAAAAAAAAGAAGACTTCGAAAAAACTGAATAGCAGTTGCACTCCACGAATGGTGCCAAAATGTCCGCCTGATTATTCTTGTGTAAGCTATAAGGCAGTTCCTTGGTAAATTTAACATTATTTTCTATTTTGCAACTAGAAAAGGCCAAAGAAATCGCCCAAACCGATTTTCAAGGTTATCTGCCGACCGCGTCCACGCATACTAAAACAGTGCCCAAAGCGATCCGTCCAAGAGCCCTGCAGAGTTACTATTCATAAGACCGATTGTGAGGGTATGCGATGTCGAGGCGGTAAGCTAACACCGCCACGAGAAAATAGACGGTCGGTGCTCACCAATACGACCCCAATGCGAAACAGTGGATACAGAGGAAGTAGGTGAAATCAATTATGAAATATTATTGAATACAACAGATACTTATATTGAATCCATAGGTTATCCGCCCGAAAGGCCAGTTAGACGTATTACTTCTGCAAATCAACCAACACAGCGATCAAACTACACTAGTCGATCACTTAACCGGCCTTCTACATCAGCTGCCGTTCCCAGCCGACAATTACGTAAAACTTCTTCAAGTAGCTTAAATAATTCGGACGATACGCCTAGTTCATCTAGAGAAGCTCAGGTGAATGTGACTCAACGAAATGTGAGAGCTAATGACAATCCACCTTTAAGTACCACTGCCAATGCGTTTTATCGAGGAAGTTTTCTTCAAGTGCGTTCAGATATGCGTTCGAATAGATACCGTCCAGTTCATATCCGAAAAGAGAACTTAATAAGACCAGAACCATACATGGTAAAGCCTAAAGAACTCCGATCTATGCTGGGAGTGGCACAAAACTCCCACAGGTGGGTGAGAAAACCCACCCATAACAGCACAGGCTTTTTAGTTCCAGGAAGAGGAACAATGTTGCGTCAATTTCACAGTTGTTGCAACGTTACTGGCAAGTCCTCCAAACAGGGATTTAAGCTGTGGAATTGGCTAAAACTGGTGCCAAGTCAACAGAAGTCCGCGCTCTCAAAAAATGCTCCTAGTGCTCTTTGTTCTGATGAGAGTCGCAATGCCTAGCGCAATACGTCAAATCGGAAGTAGAGCTCTTCCAAATTTAAACATGAAACAATTTGAAATCGACAAAATTGTAGGCCACTACCGGAACTCAACTCATCGTAGAAAGGCGGGACGCGATGGTAGTAAAAGTGATTGCTCCGAACGTGCAGATGATGAGGATGACTGTGGCCAGAAACGACCACCCCCACCTCCCGAGACACGAGGTTGCCCCAATAACAATGTGTCTCGAGCATCTAACGAAAATATTTATGTCCTAAAGAATTGCGATTTATGTCATGATTACACGGTGAGGCCATGTAGGAAATGCAGTTGTCCACTTAAAAGACGATATAGTCAGGAGCCACAACAACCGGTTGAGTCAAGGCCTCGGGAGTCATCTGACGAGTCAAGTGTGGAAGAGCCCTCCAGAACAAACCCATCAAAAGAAGCAACAATGACAAGAGTAAAAAAAAGAAAACCTCACCGCCGCTCTGGAGGCGGTGTTTGCCAACTATGTGGACAAAATAATGTTGCTGAACCTACACCACCGGGTGGCTATGAAGGCATGTGTACCCAATGCAATGAAAAGATACAAAATGCGATGAAAAATTACTATGCGCAGCAGAACCCAAATCCGTATGCCTCTAAGCCTCAAGCACAATTCTTGGGACCACCACCGCAATGGCTACCATATCAGCAATTTACTCCCTATAATCGAGGATACACCGTTCATAACGAACAACCCAATTACCAAGACTATGACTATCAGCAACCACAGAGTCACTTGCCAGATCATACGCCTCCTAATTTAGATCCAAATAAAGAGTCACCATTCAATATAATTGTTCTGCAAGATTGTAACAATAGTGCCCTCATTGATCAGCTGACCACCGCCATTAGCCGCATTGGACAAAATCCACAAACCAATCCACAAACCAATTCATCAGCATATAATCCATATACTATTCCTGGCATAGATCCTTACTATTATCATTATCCAAATGGTCAACATCCACCGCAGTCACAAAATCATGGGAGACCATTGTATCCCATGGAAATGGAAAACATTGAAGTTCCTTACCAATCGTACAGATTTTCTGCCGATTACCCACCAACAAACCAAGAAGGAAATTGTAAGTTTAACATAATTTCATAATTATCTATCTGAACTATTTAATTAAATCTATTCCCCAGCTACCAACAAGAGGGAAGAAGATAATAGTCCCGTTCGCAAGGAAAAGCCGGAAGGAAATAATAAGGATACTCAACAGGAATCTTGTAATTTAGATAGATGTCGCTTAAAGAAGACTAATAGTTGTACTTGCGAATGTGGGTATTGCCGGAAGGCCTTCGAAACCAAAGGAAAACTAGCCGAGCTTATTGCTCAAGCTCTACAAATATTTATAAAGGGAACAAAACCAAAGGATAACAAGAAGGATAAATCGGCTCCAAAAAAGACAAAAAATAAAAATGGTAAAACAAAACGAAAATCGAAATCACCAATTCCCCTCTCGATGAATCCATCCAAAATATTATCTGTGGCCAATTCTGCAGAGATGTCTAATGCTAATTCCAGAACGGGTTCATTGATAGAAAGTAATAGTCTATTGTCTGTTTTGGGAGAGATTAAAAATAACAACGAAAAGTCCGCAAAAAGTCGGAATGGTAATGAGAAATTAAATCGAGGTGGTGGCGGAGGGGGAAATGTCGGAGGACCAAGTGCCAGAGGAAGTCCCGGTGGACGAAGTGGTAAATGGAGTCTCGGCAAAAGAGGAAACTTGGGAGGAGCAAGTGGCAGAGGAAGTCCCGGAGGAGCAAGTTATAAAAGAGGAAATTTCGGGGGAACAAATGGTAGAAATGGCGGCAATAAAGTTGCTAACAGTAAATTAGTTAGTCCAACCAGCAGTCACCTTAGCAATAGGTTTAAAACCAATAGTCGTAAAAAGAATGAATTCTTTTTGCCCAACTGCGAAGAGCATAACTGTAAACCAGGATGTGGTGGTCTTTGCGCAAAACCTCCTCATGATTGTAGCGAAGGTTGCAAAGGCTGCTGTCGAGCAGCCTGTGCCAAACCGGCTAACGTTGGGGGAACTAATGGTGGAGGAGCCTATGGTGGAGCAGATGGCGATGGGGCAACACGACAGATAAACTCCCGGCACGCTCGCTGCTTTCAGTGTAATTCTGGCAAGGCTGGTCATCGGCAATGGCATGAGTATAATGGTGATTCTTGCCCGATGGGACAAAAGGATGGTGGAAAAGTTAAAGGATCTGGCAGATGTTGCGGTGGCTATATGGGTAAACGAATAGGCCGTAATTCACCACCGATATGTCCCTTCACAGGACTCAGTAACATTGCCCATTATAGACCAGGCATGATTGATTATCCCGTCAATTATATTATAGATGGCATTCACTCGCATCGCGGTTCGCTAGTAAGGACAGCCGCTGGCGTTACCCTGCAACAAAATGGACCCTTTTTAAGGACATCCAAGCATTCACCGCATTTACCCCGTTTTAATCCAACAAATGACAAAATGAAATCCTTTAAAAGACGGACAAGAAAATGGCTTTGAGTTCAAGATCAGCACCTCAGCAATTATTATGTATTATATGTATCGAGATTTCTTCGATCAATGCCTATAATGCATAATTTTGATAGGTCGCCTAGTAGTGGTTTATAGTTTTAGCTTTTTAAATACAACTCTCACAAATTCCCAAAGTAAATTTTTGCAATAAACCGGCATGAGAAACAAGTGAAGGGATTTAATATATTATTGTTTTTTTTTCCTTTTTTTTTTGTATTTAGCTTCCGCTTCCGTTTCCTTTTGGTCCAGATTAACTTCTTAGAGCGGTGCAAATCAAAAGGCATATAGAGGGAAAATAGAAACAGGGACAAAACAATTAACGCCACAGGCGTTTCCTCGCCTCTCTGACATTAGCCATTCGTTCCAGGGCGCAAAGTCACTAATCACCAAAAATATTGAAAATTCGTTCGCCTATACTCTTTATTCTTCTCTCTTCCTCTTATTTTGGCCTGAACGTGATCACATACAAAAGGTTTGGGTTTGAGTCTGAGTCTGAGCCTGAGCCAACAGCTTCCTGTTTCTGCCTGTTGCTGTGTGTGTGAAATGAGCCTCTAATTGCCTAGCCTAGCCACATGTCCTGCCAACGGAAAATGTTAATTGCAATCCAAGACAACGCACTTTTCCACACCACCACCACTCAGCAGGACATCCTTTTCCTTGTTATTGTTGTTTGCCAACATTTGTTTTTACAATTCCTCTCCCTTTCCCTTTCCCTCTACTTGTCTATTTATCGTATTTGTGTACAAAGTACGCGCCTTCCCTGTATTTCCGTTCATCAGGTTGCACATAGAGAGCAACAGATGATTTTTTCTCCTTCCCCGTTCCCTATTTTGGGTTAATCCCAATTTTTCATCTCTTGATGTTTGTAAGCGAAACAGGATGCATTTATGCAGGAAATGCATTGATCTGAGATATTTTGTTGGTCTGTCAAATATTTGCCAACTACCAAAACCAAATTGATTCATCTAAGGTAGCCAAATTGAGCCGTAAAGTATATATAGCTGTTATAGGAACAATCGGGGAAAAAAATTTGTTTTAATTTTTTTTTTATGACATATATGATGGGTTTTATATACTTCCTTATGATTCTGGCAATTTATATATAAATCAAAAAGACAGTTTGCAAGGGTATACGAACTTTGGCACGGCCGAAGTTAGCCCATCCTTCTAGTTTTTTTGATGGTATACCCTTCAAACCGATGATTTAAACTTAGTTTTTGGAATAATCAAGATCTGATCCATGTGCTTTCTTCTTTTAAATGACTAAAAATTTTATTTCAAAATGATTTCATTTTGCAACATCCTAATATTTAATGATGATCGAAATTAATTTTAGCACGGGATCACTTTTATCCCATTTGGAATAATACTCCGGGACAAGGAACGACATTCACTTTTTAATTCATTACGCAGTAGAAGAGGCCGGAAATTAAATCTATAATACCATAGAATCAAATAATAAAAAATAAAATATCAACAATAACCTTGGAACGAAGTGCATCCTTTTTTTAGATTCCACGGTAGCAATTTTTAACTTTAGGAGAATGACATTTCCTCTACAAAAAGGGAATTTACCTAACTCTCTTAAAGTATTTCATTTCGTCAATCAATCATTTTTTTTTCCAAATTTCAATTTAATCTTCATTTGTTTTCTAGAAACGTATCCATTAATTTACATTAAATTCTGAAAAATTAATTTTGAAACCGATTTTGCAATCAGGATGTACGCACTTTTAAAAATCTGGTCGAAAATTTTTATTTGCAAGTTTTGAAAGTTTTAAGATAGATTTTTACTACCGAAACTAAAACCCTTAGGAATTGTCTCGACTAATGGCCTAGAGAGCATCGGACAAATCGGAACCGATTTCAAATAGATTTTTGCCGTTTTAAGTGTCAAAATTTTCAAAAATTTGGTCAACATTTTTTTTTTCATTTCGAAGTTTAAAGTAATTGGCTTTAAAATTAATGAGGATTTTTCATACTGGCTTATCCTTTTCAATCTAATTTTCATCTAAAGATATTCGTCCTTACACAGTCAAATTTGGCTGAACTAAAAATACATATTGGAACATTTGTAATCAGCATAAACCAAAATAGTACCGATATACTTATAAATAGCATCTCTAACTGTTACCGAAACTCAACATCCGGTTTCAAATAAACGTTGCTATATATATATATATGAACATATATAGACCTTAATTTCAAAAATTTAAATAACAACAATTTTAAGTTTCCCCCTCAGTTATGCCTGCCTAAATATTTGCTATTATAAGAGGGCGCCCTTTCTCAACCAGAAAAGTGCTTCCGCAATATATGTAAGTTAGTTTATTTATTCATTAAAAACAAAAAACAGTAAAAAAAAACTGAAATTTGTCGACGCAAAAAACAATTTGAGAGCTTTCTTTCTATGTACAAGATACTCGTACTCGTGTAAGTAGTTTGGTGTAGGTTTTGTAGTTCTTGGGCTACTTATCCGCTGTGGTTGTGTGGTTGTGTGGTTTATGTGTGTTTTTGTGACACGTTTTGTAAGTATCTTTCGGGTACGTTTTTGTTTGCCGTTAATCAGATTCATGACACAGACAGACGCATTTCTTCACTGCGTTCACAGTGTTCTCTTTATTTATTTTCATTGTTATCATTTGAAAATGCCTTAATCCGAATTTATGAAATGAAAGCGGAAGTCTGCTGAGGTTGCGACTTGGACCTGGGCATGGGCCCGGGCCCTGAGACTGATCTTGGGCATGTTTCCCCCCCATTGTCTTCACTTATGCACATGCCCCAGGTTCTCTGAAGGTTGTGTGGCATTTCAAATCTGATGTTTGGGTTTTTACGAGCGCATTTTCAGCTTTATTTTACGGTTAACTTTGTTTTGGTTTCATATTCTTCTTCTTCTTTCTTTTTGTCCACTGATTGATTTAAACATTTTCGTTTTTCTACCCTGTAACTGAAAAGAGTATACCTATTTATATAAATTTAGGGAATTATTATAAATATTGTACTATTCAATTAAAAATAATCCTTCACTTGTAAAAGCGAAAATTTTACAAATATTCTTTTTAATGTTTAATTTATGCATTTTTAATCGAGTTGTAAAATATATTTCCAGAACTAATCATTTTCAATGTCAACAAATTAACAAAATCTAAATACAATTATTATTTTGTAAATTAAAAAATTAAATCCAGAGTCAAAAAATAGGCATATTTACACATTATTTAAAATTTGTTCACACTCAATTGGAGTATAAATTAAAAATATATATAATATATATATAAATATATATAAGAATATATATAAAAATATACATATATAAGATTATTGCCCGAATTCTTTGTAGATACGCCAAATTTCCATTTTAAATTTTATTTTTGACAAAATATAAAACTCGTGAAATAATTGATATGTTTTAGATTTTTCCAGTTGTAAAATATAACTTAAAATTAATCTTTGTTCTGTGAGCAAACTAATAAAACTCATTAATTTGTTAATCATATTAAATATGCAAAGATCATACAAAGCAAAAATATTGTTTTATTTTTCAACTTTCTAAAGTCAGAGTAAAATGTAAAAAAAAATAAAAAGAAAAAAAATATTTGCAGAATCTTATTTTTTTAAATGACTTTCACACTTTAACTAAATAGATGGATTAAATTTTGCAGGCTCTTGCGGGTTTAGTTAGTCAGACGGTAGTAAATTAAGTCTAAAAATTGAGTCAATTTTATTTATTATTTTATTTATTATTTTTTATTTATAAAAAATAGTAACTTATGCAATGTAATTTTGATCATTCTACCAAAGTTCTTAAAATAGTATTGTATATTACTTAAAATTTTAAATAGTTCTAAAGAATTTATACCTAGAAAGACCTATTTTTAAATTTCATATTTTTTTTAAAAAGGATCAAAATATTATATAAAAAGTGTTAAGAACTATTTAAAATACTTTTTGTTTTGTTGCTAACGAATATATTTGAATTAGCTTACAGCAAATACTTAAAGATAAATTGTCGAAAAGTTGAAAAAAATATTTTAAAATAATTGAATTTTAAATAAATTTTACATTTTGGGATACGTTTAACAACAATAAATATATAAGTTGTGTTTCAGCAACAATTAAAAATATTTTAACATTTTTAACATATTTTAATATTTAGATTTAAATTTAAATAATTTTGTAATTAGAGAAAAATGAAAATTAACTAATTTATTTAATGTAATTTATTCTATTTCTCTCAAGCATTCAAATCTATAATTCTTTAGAAAATTGTATTAAATTTTGTATGGTAAAAGTTACCAAGTGTCTTGTAGGAATTTAATAGAGGGTATGTCTAAGTCCACACACATCAAGAAAACAAATTTGATATATTTTTTTCTTTTTTTTTTTTTTTTGTGTGGAGATGAGGAAACACTGCCACAGCCTCTGGAGGTGTTAATGATCATTTTCTTTTTACGAGAGATTTTTAGTCGGTGTTGTACATAAAACTGATTAGTTTAATTACCGCAAAAGGTAAGAAGAGAAAGAAACCTCTACAAGTAAAAAAGAAAACTATAAACTAGAAATTTTGATAGCTTTGTCATCTCTGTCGAAATTAAACACAAATCGACAGCTGAATCCGGTCTAGTCATCCGACTAGGAACTATATTTTAGGGCTATAAGACACAAATACCTCCCACAATTCTTGAATTTCATGAAAATTCATGGTGAAAACTTTATGACTAACATGCCACACAGTCTGTTTATTGATTTATAGTCCGGAAAAGTGCCAATAAAACATTGCACACACATTTAAAGCTAAAAACGGAACTGAAATCAGAAGCTATAGCTACAGGATTAAGAAGGGAATTTTCCCTTTTATATACATATGTATACATATGTAATTTTTCTTCTTTTTTTTTTTTTTTTTGACTGTGAACTCATAAAATGTACTTTTCTGTATATTTTTGTGAGCATTTTTAATGTCTGAAAATTTAAAGGGAGAGATCTAGGGAGACTGAAATGTAATTTTCTAAAACCATAAATCGTTTAGAAAGCCACCACCCCTCACTAACAACCTCCTTAACTATAAATAGATTAAATGTCTGATTCTTCTTACTTGTGATAACATTTGATTAGAATTAGACAAAAGATGAGAGACGAGAGAAAAAGAGAAGAAGACGATTAAATGGATTTCGAAATTGTATTTTTGGAATTTGATATATTTGAGGCACACGCCCTAACAGTCAGTCATTTCAACTAAAAGGAGGGGGGATTGTTGGGGGGGAAGCGATCGAAGTGAATTGAAAATTATTTCAACTTCCTTTCTCATTTATGCGCAAACACTGGTTACCTTGAAACTCACGTAATTGAAAATAAACAAGCAACTCTAAGCAAATAGTGAGAAAATTGTAAAAAAAAAAAAAAAACAAAATAAAAATTACCTCACAAAGTATAGAAAAAGTCACGTACCCAAAGAACAGAGAAGAGAAATAATGAATAATAATAAATAAATTTAGTTTTTCTTGCCCTAAGCAAACATCCTTTTTCTTTTTGGCAAATGCTTTCCTGTTGATGTGATGCGATCCTTATCACGTGTGTGTATACATGTAAGTGTGTGTGTGTGGATTTAGATTTCAATATAATACACACAGACACACACTCGCACACACAATGGAACCTTAGAGGATTGCAATTGTATGTTAGGCAGCTGCTGCGTATGTGGACAGGATGAGACACGGTTTTAGGATTAACTGTAAACAGTGAACCTAAAGAAAAGAAATACCCCTAAGCGCATTCCGGCCCAAATCGGCTCAAAGAGAATGAAAGAAGGAGAGAGCGAGTGCGAGATATCATTCGGCAGGACGCCGCAATCAATTAGAGCGTTCAAATTAAAAGGACTTAATTTATTTGCTGATAAAACTAATGATAGGCAAGCCATTAGATCCACTTGAAAGCAACTTGAAGACCCTCGATAAAAAAGGTGCAATTACAGGATTTCAACTAAGATTTTGTTTTCTTTTTTTTTTTTTTCTTACTTGGAATCCATCTGCTGCAATTTGAGATCAGTGTGTGTAAGGAACACTACGCGTGCCTGCCTCCAGGCTAGAGAATTCGTTTGAATCTGAGACGTAATACGAGCATTTTACTTCACGCTTGTCTGTATATATAACCAGAGAAGGATGAAAGGATTCATTGATGGCACTTAACTGCCAGCCATTCAGTCAGTCAGTCAGTGTCAGACATATGTCTGCATGTAACACATGTTCCAGGATAATGCACACGCACGCGTTTCAACATCTGTATAAATGCTCCTTTGTGGCTCCTTTGGTTGCCAAAAGGAAGTCACACCGCAGAAACCCCAAAAAAAGACAAAAAAAAAAAAGAAAAACATAAGCATAAATTTAAATGCTTTTTACCAGCACTAACAGCAGGAAAAAGGATTTCCTGTAATTATTCGCGGGGGTCTAGGAATTATATGCCGCCTGAATAATTAGTCAACAAACCCATCCAAGGAAGGGTTTGTTGGACACAAACATACATACATACATACATAGATGGGCACGTGATGGCCAGTGAAATTAATGACTGTCTTATTAATATGTAGGAAAAGTTATTTTTCTTCAATGGAACCTTCTGACTACTGGATATTAAGTGTGAAGTGATTAATCGTTTTGAAAGGGGCCCCCAGACAATAAGTAAAGGAGAAATGTTGAAAAGAAGAAAGATATAAATTAGGTGACAAGTCAAAGTGTTCAGATTTTAATGGATATTGTAGGCAATTTCATAATAAAGAATCTACAACAAATGAATGGGGGCATCCTAATGATCATTTGATGACAGAATGGAGCAGCTCATGATAGATGAGCTATGTACATACATAGGACAGTTCTAAGATCTTCCAATTTCAATCAGATTTGAAAATTCTTTTACATTTCTTTCGAAACGATTTAGTTTCCAAAAATGAATGGAATAATAAGTAGAGCATTTACCCTATTTATGTTCTAGGTTCTACCCTATGGTAAATGCTCTTTGGTTTCAGCTAGATCTACAGAATAGAACAGAATCTGTGGAACAATTCTATAAATACACAAATATAAATTTCCTTTAATTGTTTTTTACTCTAAAAATATTGTTTACTAAATATTTAAGCAATATCGCTACTGCAAACAACTATCAATCGCTGTCTATATATAAATATAAAAGATGAGATCGTTTAATTTCACCGATTATTCACTTAAAATATCAAGCTAAAGCTATGTTCTTGTAAGAAAACGAGTTTCTTTAGTTAAACCTTTTTCTCTCTTTCTACCATTTTACTAAATCAAACTTCTATATTTTATTCTGAGATCCTTATTAAGGCACCTCATAGAAAAGATTGAATAAATTTTAAATGAAGCAAGCAAGTCGTCCCTGCCGACATTGATTATACCCTGTACCAAGTAAAAGTAATCCATGAAGTCAAAAACGATCAAAATCGCCATCAATTTATAAAAAAAATTCTCTTAGCATGCAACAACAGCGAACGCATGCTATCTCGCTCACACTTAACAGCCCATTTTGCATGGGGCGTTTCAGTACAAAACGGAAATGCGTATATCTCCGATAATTATTGTCCGATTTCCACAAAATTTGGTCAGCTGGTGCATATTGGCTATATTATTAAGTGTGCCAAATAAGAATACGATATCTTTAATACAGCTCAAGTTATAGTTTTTTCTAAATTACGGGGGCGGAAGTGGGCGTGGCAAAAATTTAAAATAAACTTGAGTTGCTTATACAATAGACGGATGTTGACACCAAATTTGGTTGCTCTAGCTTTTATAGTCTCTGAGATCTCGGTGTTCATACGGACGGACGGACGGACAGACGGACAGACGGACATGTCTCAATCGACTTCGCTATTGATACTGATCAAGAATATATATACTTTATAGGGTCGGAAAATTTTCCTTCTGCCTGTTACATACATTTTAGCGACTTTAATATACCCTTTTACCCTATGGGTACAGGGTATAAAAACTTATTGTGAAAACCTTAAACGCTGTCTACATGAATGAGGATTGCTTCAAACCTATTTAAAGGCATTAGTAATACTCTAATTTTCTGCAGTTGTATCTTGTATATACATATGTATGTAATTGTATAATATATAATAATATAATACATATATTGCAAATACATAATTGTATATTATTGAATAAATGTAATATTTTCTTTGTTAAATTTTTTTTACTGTCAAACTTCTCTATAGTGAATTTCTGTATTATGCAGTTTTCCGTTTAATGAATCAAATTAAATTAAAATTAAATTGTTATATGTTGCAGTTTGTATATGTTACAGTTTCTATATAATACATTTTCTATAAATTGAAGTTTCTAAATAATGAAGTTCAGTGGAAATTTATTATAGGTAAGTTCTACAGTATTTGAATATTATATATGTATTACTTTTAACGCAGCTATAGTCCAATTTAAAGTCTTTGTCAACAACTTTACATATGTACACTAAACCTCTTTTCTTATACCTTTCCTATTAATTTATATATATGTATATATAATCTAATGTACGTTTAAACACGATTTAATTGACGTTACCTTTTACTTCATGTTGTAAAAGAACATGTTTCAACTATGTGGCACATTTCCATTTCCTAATTGAAGACCTTTCCCCTATACATTTTAATTCTTTTAAAAACTTTCAATTTGACTTGGTCATAAGTGCGGCATATGCGGGTACCAAACCCCCAAACACGATCTACAATTATGCCCACAGCTGTCAGCAAACAGCTGGGTGAGAGAGAAAGAGAGCGCTAGAGATCTGGCACATGCGCAAAGAGAGAGAAAGAGATTATGAGCAACCACCAGCCAAGCATTCATTCTCATTCATTCCATGTGAATCACTTCTCTCTCTCCGCTCTCTGTGGACAACAAAACCCGCTGCATCAAGATGATCGCAATCAGTTGAGAACGTGAAGTGCGCGTGAACAGTGGATGAAGAACGAAAGGCCAGTGAAACGCTAACTATAACTAACGACGAAAAAGATATCTTATAGATACTTTATTTTGCGTGCAGTTTGTAAACTGGAAACCTCTCGAAAACAACAAAAACAAGAGCAGCAGCAGTAGCAGAAACAGAAACTTGTGTGTTTAAGTGAATTACTAAAGAAACGTAGCTGCCAATTGCAACAATAACAGCAAACAGCCACAAAACAAAAAAAATAAACTTTCGAAACTTGAGATAGAAAAGTAGTTCAGAGCGTGAAATACTCGTAAGACTTGGCGGTGGTGTTGAGATACATATTTTTTGGCGAATTGTGAAACAGTTTTATCTCTCTAGCTCTAGACAAGAAGCGAGAGCGTAAAAAAAAGGCACTGCAAAGCCCAATAAAAGCAAAGCGAAAGCGAAACGCGACAACACAAAAAAAAGTGCAATTTCTACTATATATATACATACATACATACATACATACATACATACAAATATCTCTCTTGCTGGCATTCCATGTAATTCAACACAGGAAGTTCTCCATATTTATAAACAAGACATCAATATACATCATCAGATTGAGATTTATCAACAAATCATAAATATAATATCTGCCATAACGGATAGGCTCCTTTTGGATTAAACAACAATAACCACAAGGTAAGTTAAGCTTCGTTTATGGGCCTCATTAACACATACATACACACATACAAACATACAGATTCACATACATACATATGTACATATCTACATAGATATTTGTATATGTCTGAATTGAAATTCGAAGGTTTCCCCCCATTAAGCTTTTGCCTTAATACATACTTATAACCAAAAAGCAGTTGTTGTTGTTGCTTTTTGATATGTCTTGACATGGCCAAGAATGCGCTTAATTTTGTTTTTCTTTCGTATATGTACATATGTACATACATACATATTATTTATACCCTTTAGAAAATGGGGTACATTAAATTTAAATTAAAAGAAGCGACAAAATAGAGAAAACAAACTTGGAGATATAAAACTATTCTAAAAATTGCTTCAAATGTTGTAAAACTATTCCAAAAATTAGAAAAGTTTTCTTTAATTAAATTAGTATATATATTAATTTTATACCTTATTTGGTTTAAGAATGTATATCTATATAAAAGAAGAAAAAATACTCACTTAGATTTCATATATAAATATATCTTTCCGATATTTACTTAATAAAATAACGAAACAAAAAGCCTTAATTCGATATATACATAGTTTCAAGAATTACCTTTAATATTTTCTTTTTATAGTAATTTCCTAAATATAAGACCATTTCAAAGATTGTATTTGATATTAGTTTAATTAAAGTTTTTAATATGTTTTAAATGTTCTCTCCTATTAAAATTGAATTGTTTAGTATTTCTATTGTATTTCTAAATACCATATTTTTATTAAAAGTAATAACTACCACATAATGCTTTATTATATCATTATAATGTTATTTAATCCATTGGTTTATTATTTATAATATTTCTACAAACAAAATTATAATAGTATAATAAAGCGTTATTTGGTAATTAACATTTTAATGCAGAATTGTAAAAGCACAACTTTTAATATTTTAAACATAAAAATGATAATTACAACCTATTTTATATACACTTTAATAAATCTTACATCATATAACCCTAAATATAGTGTAAAGGGTATAGAAACGTCGGCATATTAATCCAAATTTTAACCTTGCCCTCTCTTGCTGTGTTTATTTAACTTTGTGTTGTGACTTGCTAATTGACCTCTAAAAAGGTGCTTTGTAATTTTTATTGTATTTTTTTTTTTAATTAGCATAAACGAAACCTTTAAGCCGAACCAAAACTGAAAGTGGAATGAATCAATAACAATGATCATATGAATCTAAAGTCAAGGGAGGAAAATACCAAAGTCAAAACTTGCTACAAAATTACTCATATTCAAAGCCACTACGGGTATTTTGAGCTCATCAAAGTGATTATTTGAAAGGCAATAAAAATCAGAAGGTCAAACTAGCTTTAAATATGACAACGTTTCTATACTCTAACACATTTAGACAAATAAGAAACGATATGGGAATGTTCAGATACTCGGATAACTAACTTTTACAATAAACTAAATTATTCCTAAGAGAAACGTTTAAAAGTAAAGCAAAAAATATATTTTTTAAATCCAGATCATTTTAAAAAGTTTCTCTTAATGAAAACCTTGGGAAATAGATATTTGCATTAAAGTGAAGGGCTGAAACTGATCTTGGTAGTTTATTACTTTTAAATGGATCTTTTTCTCTATTTAGCTTGACATTTTAATCAAGAATATATATATTTTATATAGAATATTTTTCTTTTCAAATTAAAAGAATCTTTCTTTAGAGTGTAAAAAAAAGGCCATCAAATTTTTTTTTGTCCAAAAACCGCAACAAAAGAACCACACAAAGCGACACTTAAAATACCAAGACAGCAGCTGCAAAAATGTTTTAGCCAAAGAGAAAAACGGAGTCAAACAGAGACAGAAAGAGAGAGAGAGAGATAGAGAGAGACTGAATAAAAGATACAAAACGTAGTTCTTCAAGTCAATAAAAATGCAGTTTTTAGATGAATGCGCGCGCATGCGCAAAGGTAGCAAAGGATCCTTTCATTCTTCCTTTTATATTTTTTTTTTCTTTTTTTTTTTTTTTGGGGGGGGGGGAGTTGGAGAAGGGGATGAAATAAAGAGAGCACAGGAAATACACAGTGAAACAACATTCTGTAGAATCTTTTGCAGCTGCTGTTTGCTTGCACCTGGTTGGACTATGGAATTCTTAATTAAATTTTTATGTGGCAATCTATGGTCTGAGTCATATTTGTTTTACAGCTGACCCAGTAAAAAGGAAATGACAAATCAACCAAATGAAACACCAACATCATATCGAACCAAGGTTTCAATTGCATTTTAAAGATAATAAGAATATAACAAATAAAAGCCACCAGAAATAAACGAAATCTTTTATTTGCTTTACAAGTTTGATAAGAAAACTTAATGCAATTTCCTGTTGAGTTTTCTTGAAAAATTAATGTTGCTCCACCTGGTGGAGCATATAAATATATGTATATACATATATATGTATATGTATATATATAGTTGTCTTGTTAGGTTCCTTCATAGTATGTTACGAAGCGTGTCAATTGTAAGGCAGACACTTTTTAATGGTGGGGAGTAGCCATGGCTCACTTCATTTCGACACGTGCGGGGTGTGAATATTTACTAGACAGTTTTCATGTTCAAAGGCATTTTCATTTAATTTCCAACTAAAAACAATTTTTACCCCGATACACCAAAATGCATTTGGCGCCATTCCGTTTTATTTTTAAAATGCAGACAAAAAGAGCAAAAAGTCAAAAGGTACATACATCGAAACATAAATACATATATATGTACATACATACATGCATACATGATCGTTGCTGTTGTTGTTGTTGCAGTCATCGTCACACATCCGTCCATCATTTGAAACCGCTTGGAAATGATGAATGGGGAATGAAACGAACAAAGTTCACCTCCCATTCCATATTCCATTTCTGTCTTCTTTTCCTCTTTTCTTTTTTTTTCATTGCTTTTGGCTCTCTAGTCAGACGTCAGCCAGACGTCGACGAGCTGCATCGATGGCGTTACATGATTTGTAATATCAGCAAACATACGTCACATCAGCAACAACCGCAACAACATGAGCAACATTTACGGAATCCGGTTCGGATGCCGTTGTTGCAAAAAGAGAAAAATGAGAAAAACTGAAAAATTGTTTATTTTTAACAGATTATCATATGTCGTCTGGCTTTTGTGTTTCTATGGCATAAACATATTGCACATTTTCATTCCTGTTATAATCTTTATACAACCATACATAGTTTATTTTGGTTAAAGATGGCAAAAATCTGAAAAATATTTCGTCAATAGAATTCTTTTTTTTTTCTCAAGATTAAATCTTTTTATATGTGTTTATATGATAACTGAAAATATGAAACGGAAACAAATCTGGCCAAAAATTGAAGAAACAGCTAGAAACAGAAAAGACACACAAAATATCCATGCATACAAATAAACACAGATATATAATGAAATATTTGTAGGTATATCAATATGCTTAATAATCAGGGACGGACTATGATGAGAGAAAGATAAATACTAATTTAATTAGAGCAAGGAATTAGTAGAAAATAATCATTAATATAATACCAAGACAAAGTCTTTTATCGATTGAGAATTAAGGCATCAAATAGAAAATATACATATATATAATTCATATAATTATTTTAATTTTATGTATATATATTTATGATATATATTTTCTATTTTCAGTTTAAAGTATTTCATATAATTAACAAGTTAATCTACTCAAAATACATATATCATAGTTATAGCAAAATACGCTAAGTAATGTTTATTATTTTTAACAAGATTTAGCATAAATAATTAATTAGTTTAACTAGGCACTTTTATTTCTCCAATTAATTAGATTAAACTGGTGCTACTAGTACTGAAAATGCAAATTCATATAAGCTACAAATTCTAATTGTTTATTTAAATGAATTAGACAAAGGCCCAAGTAGAAATAGTTTTATTTGCTTAATGCTTTGTAAAGTCAAGTCTTTTAAATAAATTAACTTAGCTTATGTGCTACCTTTAGTTACTATAACTAGCATAAAAATAGTACAACAAGAAGCTGTTTATCTTTACATTATCTTTCATTTTTCAAAATCAAGTTTCATTTGATAAGTTATACTGATATGATTTGAGAGTAAAACAAAAAATATATTTTTAAAAACTTTAAGTTAAATAGACATTCTTAATTTTTATTTTTATTAATTATTGGGAAATTACATTTACAAATTATTAAATCATTAAATTGGCCTAGCTTTAAAAAGAGGTAATTTTATAGACATGAAAATATATTAAATGTAGGATAAATAAATTATAACTTCTTAATAAGTACATATTAATATTTATTTGTAAATAGTAAAAATTGTCTTATAACAACAAAAGTCAATAAGAAGATAAGTTAAGTTAAATAAGTTTTATTTATTTTGAAATTGAATACAGTTTAAACAAAGTTGAAGTGGCCCACTTGATATATAGATTAAAAATTGAAGACTTATAAATTGTATAATGAATCATAAAAAGTATTGTAAATTACATATGTATGTATATACTTATTATATTATACCGGAATGAGTGATTTCACAAATACATAAATTATTTGTTGCAATCATGGAGCCCTTTAATATATCTTAATCCGGTCCTGATTATAAGTCACAGTCATATGTGTCTGTTTGGCTGTATTATTCTTTTTTTGTTCTGTTTTTTTTTTATTTTTGTGGGGAGCCAAATTACGCACTTAAAGTGCTCGCCAAATGACAGGAAACGCGTCATTTTTACGAACTTCAAATTACGAGATTTGCTATATGTACATTTCGGTGTGTCTTGGTCTTGGTCATGTATAGATCAAACATACACAGATAAACAAACATATAAATACATGTGTATATGTTTATTTAGTAGCTGCTACTAAGTAGCAATCACAATCAAAACTGCAAAAAAGATAGAGACAGAGGAAAGGAAAAAAAAAGATAGAGAGAGAGACAGAGAGAGAGAAAAGTCAAGGCAATTGTAATTAAAACTGGCGCATATATCGTACAATTTCCTCTGCAATTGTATCTCTATCTCTTTCATCAGCATGTGTGTGTGTGTATCAGTGTGAGCATTTCCTTGAAACCTCTACCTCATTCTCCCCCGCATTGCTGCTTTCTAC
Organism: Drosophila emarginata; assembly: GCA_037075365.1. NCBI lineage: Eukaryota > Metazoa > Arthropoda > Insecta > Diptera > Drosophilidae > Drosophila > Drosophila emarginata. Next base: position 841,810 of record JBAMCD010000121.1, read on the forward strand.
CAGTTCTGAGCAAACCGAACTGCATCCTGTGCGCGGGCGTCGTTGGCGGATATGGCAGGGCAAGACTTCCTGTCATTGACTTTGTCACACTGCGACACTAAATAGTAACAGAAAACCATTTCCTACCCAAAAGGCACAGGCAAAACAACAGCAACAGCAAAAGCAATAACAACACCAACAACAACAACAACAGCAATAATAACAAAAACAACAATTCGCCTTATGGCGCGTGCTTAACACGCGATTTTTGTTTGAACAGGCAAAATGTCATTGCCATTAAGAGAAAACACATTGACGACAAAGAGAAACAGTAAGAAAGAGGACAAAAGATATCGAAATCAATCAAACAGAGCAGACACAGAGTCAATTTTTACTTAAAATCTTAACAAAAAGGAATAATTTCTTTTTTTGTATGTTGACAGCGGAAGTGTGACAGACACACACACATACACACACTGAGAGAGGGATGCAAAGAGTGCATACTTACTGATACATTTTTGTTCTGAATTGTTTTGAGCTTATTAAGTCAGCTAAACCCTCTTAACTCTTTCCCCACTAAGCGGGGGTCAACATCATCTACATAATCTTTGAATTATTTTCACACGCCTGTCTCTTTGAGAGCGTGGGAGTGAAATATTTTATCTACACTGTGAGAAAACTAAAAGTGGGAATGGATTCAAATGTGCTTGCATTTCTAAATTAATTGTAAATATGGAAGCGAGAAACTCAAAACAACTTTTCTTTTGTTTATTCTTTTAAAAATTTGATCAATTTTAGTTTTTATAAGATTTTTAAAAGCGAACACGCAGAGCTAAAAAATATTTTGAGAATAATAAAAATATTAATATACTTAAACGGAATATTTGTGGGTTAAAAAATTTAAATTAGCAAAAAAAAATTTGAATTTTTTTGTAAAAATTTCAAATTATTTCTTTACCACACCTGATAAATGAAAACATAATAATCTACTTTCATAAATGGTTTTAAACTGAATACTTTAAACACAAACCATATTTATTCACTTTAAGAATTAAAAAAATTTGAAAACAATTTGAAGTTATTTTTTGTTTTAAACACATTTCGATTGGAAAATGCAACGGGAATGTGTTTTTTTTTTTATCAATAAATTTTTCTCAAGTGTAACCGTGTTCTAATCCGGATGTGGTCAATATACAAAGCTGATTGTCCACCATGGGTGGGCCCTCGGTTGGAAAATTAGAAATTGAAATGAAATAATTACAAATTCTTCTCGATCTACTTTGCTATAGTGTATTAGAATTATGTAAAGCTCATGCTGTGTGGGGACCGCCTGAAGTTTTCTGATTTCTAATGGAAATATTCAGAAAAAGAAAACCTAGAAGAAATGCCGTTTAGGCCATTTTAATAGTGTCACTTTAGGCAGATTTGAAATGTTTTATGGCCATCCGCTCAACTGAGTCAACTTTTAGATAGGCGTGGGTCGTAATGATGATTTTATGCCGTTCCATTAGGGTCAAAGATTCAAAGAGATTTCATTCAGAGAAACAACAAGTGGCTGTCCCTTTTTTTTTTGTAAAGCTGGCAAAGTGTTGTGAAGGTCTGAACCTTTATTCCTCCTTATACAGACGGTTATTTTTCTTGTTGTTGATTCATCTCATTTGTTTACCCCTGTTTTCTTTTTTTTTATTTTTCGTGTTATTGTTGGCATTGGCATTTTTCTTGAAGTTTCGTGGGAAACGTGGCTTGTCAATGAACTGTATAATTAAAACAACTTGTGTTTCCCTTAAAGAAGGCTCCTTTTTACGCACTTCCTTTTGACGGAAGCCACCGCGCTTCCTCCCTATCACCGTTTCTCTGTCCCTGTTTCCAAGTCTTATTGCCCGGAAAACAATTAAAAGCAGGCGAAATGACAAATGGTTAAAAAGGTAAAGGGTACTACTACTACAGGCAAATATAAATCCCAGGGTTTCCCCGCGGCTTCCGCTGTTTGCGTTGAACCACCAACAGAAATGAACGGTCTTGATTCGGTTTGGTTTGGTTTGGGTTTGGGTTGGCTTTAGCATTCGCATTTGACACCTTTTATGCCGGCGGATGTATTCTCCATTCTGGGTACAAGTAATTCGGCTTCTCTTTTGCTTGCGCCATTCTGTTGTTTGTCCGTTTTGTTTTGCTCGCCACATTCGCAGCTGGGCCCCATAGTTTAATTATTTCCGTCTTTAGTTGGAAACGACGGAATCGTAATCGATGCCGGGGCATGTTTTCCATTTGCCTTTTAATTTCTATGTCAGGCCTAGGCTTCTGTCTCTCTTTCACTTGCTCTCTCTCTCTCTCTCTCATTCATAGAATGTGTGCCATTATTTAAATTTGTTGATCGATATGACAACGTAATGATTATTCAGCGCTTCCTTTCGCGTGTGTGATCCGAAACCGCCCCAAATGGCAACAAGGTCAGATTTAATTTCGAAAATGTTTTTCATGTTTTGGTTACTGCTTCTGTGTGTGTGTTTTTTTTTTTAATATATATACTATGTGTTGTATTATTATTATTATGATTATTGTTTATTTGCTGTTGTTGTTGATGTGCGATTAAAACAATTGCCAGCTTGTGAAAGCATTTCCGTCACCCCTTACCCCACCAAACAAACGACAAACTGAACAGAGAAGCTAATGAGTCACTTCCATTAATCAGCAACCTCCACAAATACACACACACTCACTCATACACTCACTTACTCACACACACACACACACTCACTAATCTATCTTTCTCTTTCTCTCTTTGATTGCAGTCAATACGATGGAAGTGGAGGCCAGCTACCCCAAATATGCCGGACGTGTGCCACCCCTCGATCTGTCTCAGGTCAATGCCGGTGCCGAACAACTGCAGCAACTGTGGGCAAATGCAGGAAATACTCCAACGAAACGTCATCATCCCTACCATCAAGTGTTGGAGAAATGCCGCAACGGCGGTCTGTCCCTAATCAGTGATGATAATAATAATAATAGTGTTACCGCCTCCAATACCAACACCAACAATAACACAATCCTGCATCCCATTGGCTCTGATGGCCTTCCATTGGATCCACGCGATTGGACTCGTGCGGATGTTTGGAAATGGCTTATCAATATGGCCATATCCGAGGGTCTAGAGGTCACACCTGAACTACCACAAAAATTTCCAATGAATGGCAAAGCCTTATGCCTCATGAGTCTGGATATGTATCTGTGTCGTGTTCCAGTCGGTGGCAAGATGCTCTATCGTGATTTTCGAGTGCGTCTGGCCAGAGCCATGGCTATCCTTTCCTAAGCATTATCCAAATCAATCTAAATAAACCTCTTGAGTGAATTTAGCCCCAAAAAGAAAAAAAAAAAACTAAAACTATTATTATTATTATTATTAAATAAGTAGGTTGTATATAATTTAGTTTGAGTTTAGCTCTTAACTAGTCGCTAGGGCTCTCACTAGTTTAAGTTTTTAGTGCTATTTTGCATTTGTTGTAATTAATATATGTATGTAATTATAAAAGAAGATGAAATCTCCAAACCCCCCAAAGTGGAAATTTTTTGGGGGGTTTTGGAGTAGTTGTTCAAATGCTGTCCTATTAGTAATTTAAGTTACAAACAATGAAAATATAAAATGAAATTTTATAAAACTAAAAATTTAAACAATGTAATTTTCTTTCTTCTTTTTTTTTTTGGTGGGTTGGGACAGATAAGGTGAACAAGTATATATAGCATGCCAAAGGTAAAAAGTTAGGTAAGATAAGGTAAAAGTTTATCAAACTTTCTTTTATTTTAAATTTTAAAAGTTTATACAAATGTACAGTAAATTTGGACTTTGATTTGCTTATCCAAGAAAGAACAAACAATATGAAAACAAATATTATTTAACAACAAATTAAATTTAGAAATTAAAATTTCCAGTAAATGAAAATATCTTTTAAAGAAGCTTTCTCTTTAACTTTATATAAGAATTCTTAATTATTTTTTTTGATTTTAGAAGAATCGTAATATGAGTCTTACAAAATATATAAAATTTTTTACATTTCCTTTAACCTTAAATAGCAACTACATATACATATGTATGTACATATGTATATATGTACATACATACATATATAACTATAAAAGTAAGTAAGAATCAAATCCAGAATAAAACCTTAAATTAGTAGCAGTTTAAGTTAAAGTAACTTTATTTTTAAAGAAAACTAGTAGAGATTAACATTTTATATTATGGAATTAAAGGCTCATAAAACATTTACTCTCTTAAAGTTCCCTAAAAATACATTTATTACATACAAATACACTTAATTAAAATCTCTAATATAATATTCAAAATTTTGTCTGTTTTTCAGTCTCTATCATTTCATTTCATTGTGCCTAAAAACTTTGCGTTTTTGTTAAATAACTAACAACATTGCGTTTTTGCTAATATTAAAGATAATTTTAATCCAATTTGGCACAAGTAACAATAATTACATTAAAAAAAAGAGATAAAAAAGTAAACCTTACGGCAAATGTAATTATTCTATATTATAATTTGTTAACCTAATGTGAAATTTACATGTCTTCAAAAATAAGTTTATAATTATTTTTGGATTAGGTAGAATATTTAATTCACAAAGAACATGAATACTTTTAGATGAGTATTATGTACTATAGAGTATTCAATTTATGTATTCCCAATGATGCCAAGTATTTCCAGTTTAGTTAACCAGTTAAAATTTTCATTCAAACATTTAAATGAATGTACCGAATGCTTTGCCTTGTTTTCTTTCTTCTTTTTTTTTTGTTTTTTATGTAGTGTTTATATCTTTCTCGATTCTTTCATCAACTGGGACACAGAGTTGATTTTTTTCAATGGACTCTTCACTCGACATTGACAAGTCGAATATGTTTGCCCAATTAGCACATCATTAGGGTTAAACGAAATGCTCTAAAGAACACTGAAAATGGGGAGAATGGGGAGACAATTAGAGGGAGGGTGGCTGTGTAGGAGCAAGGGGGCTGGCAATATGCTCAATGAAGTGCAATAAACTCTTTTGTTTGGCTTAGCAAGAAGTTAATGTTGGGCAAGTTTTAGTTATTGTTGTTGTTGTTATTTTGTTTAGATGTTATACACTATGTACCAATAGATCACCCAAGATGTTTATTTTTAGAAGGTTTCGTTGATTAATAGCTGTGGGGGGGAGGAGCAGGCGAAATTCTTTTTCAAACTAAGAGAAAGCACCAGAGAGAGAGAGAGAGTGAGCGCAGAAGAGAGAGTGCAAGATTACGGTAGATATACATAGGTAAACAACAGTTGAACAATTATGACTATGACAATAAGGTTGAATGATAATCAGTAGTGCTTTGGCATCGGTAGCCAAATAGAAGCCGGATAGACACACACATACAGAGGCATTCAACAAAATATTTGTATACTCAAGCGCTCCATCCGCCCGTGCATCCGCTTGTTTTTTTCTATGAATGAACTAAGAGCGAGAAAGAACAAGAGATACAGCCAACAGATACAAATACAAAAATTTGTGCGCTTCTCTTCCTGTATGTGTGAGACTCATTGTCGCTCTCTTGTTGTTCTGTTTTTTTTTAGGTGTATTCACAGTTTTTTTCTTTCTTTTTTTTTTTATTTGTAACTTTGCATTTAGTGCAGTTTTATATGAAAAATATATATGTTTTGTAGTAGTTTGGAAGCATCCGGGATGTAGTTAAAAGGTAAAGGAAGTGAGACAAATGGGCCAAACCAAAAACGACAAAAGTGAGGATCAATTGATAGAGTGAGAGAGAAAGAGAAACAGATGGATGGAGGGGAAGGGGGATGAAGGCAAAATACCTTTTGTGGCAAGGGCCATTCCTTACCTTGTAATATGAAACAGATGTTGAGATATGTACATACATACATACATACATACCTGTGCTACATGCCACATGCCACACCAGCTGACATCAAGTAAACATTGCTTAGTTTAAGGAATGTCTAAAACAGTTGTATAAACCGAAACAGGCCAAGTGTAGCAAGTTACTATTGGAATTTAATATTAACCCTCTGGATACATTGTACATAAATATTTCTATATTTAAATTTTAAAAATGATTACAGGTCGCAAGTACTTAAAAGGGTATGTAGCATGATCAATTAAGTTGCATAATATTTACTTTTCTTGGTTTTCTTCTTTTCAAGTGTAATGCCGATTAAAGTGTATCAATCGGTCAGTGCCCTATATATAACTTGCATCTCTAAATTGACAAACAATGTCTTTAAGCCAGAATGCAATAAAAAGTTGGCCATTGAACAGGCTCTTGTTGAGGCGATTGATGAGAAACTAGCCCCCGAAGCCTATGCTAAACGACAAAAGGAGGCTCAAAAAATTCTGCAATTTTCCCAAGAACATTTTCAGGAATATAGTCAACAGAAGGACGAAGAATCACTGTTGAATGATGAATCGGAATCGAATACAAATCTTCTTGAAGCCAGAACAATAAAGTCGGAAATATTATTAGCTCAATATCATGCAATCTATGAAGAACAACCTAAGGAAGATGCCCGAAATTTGGAAAGGCTTAAACATTATAATGAATATTTTAGTAAGTACAGTTGCCATTGCAACTTTTAAACAAAATCATTAACTGTACTATTTTACAGACAATATCGTCGTGATATTTTTTATAATATGCTTTATTTCTATAATGGTCTTTGTTATATTTGATACCGATTATGATAAGCAGTCTAAACACAAAAAACAACGTGCATTCATAGAAAATTAACCTTTCCAATTTGATGTAAATTAATCAAGAGATTATTGAACACATGCGTATAAGCTTAGCAAAACAGACAGAGAGAAAGAGAGAGAGGGGGAGAAGAAAGAATGATATCACAAAGCAAACGAATAAATCATCTAAAGACCGAAGAAAATTGAGGAAATGTGCCGCTTATGTAAAGTAGAATATCCGTTGACCGACCGATCACAGCGACCCGAAGAACGGAAGAACGGAGGTGCGAAAACAATAAAAACGGACGGAAGTCAGTCGACGGTGATGTGATGACAGTTCCGTCAATCGTTTCTGTGGTTTTCACTACTGGGCTTAAGCTTACAAACAGACACAGACCTTTGCCAATTTATTGAAAAAACCCCCTCTCTCCTATCCCAACCGAACATCACCTCACTTCACTCTGCTTTTCCGGCTCATGTATTTTGCTCTCTCTAATTGAATTTCGTATGTCAGGAAATGACTTAACTAAAAAGAAAATGAGTGATGAAGGGGTGGGGGGGTAGAATAGTAAAATACTTTTTCGGGGCAGTCAAGTGGCTTTTCTTCAATAATAGGAATATCCAAGAACTTTTATTATGCAATCGAGAACATATAGTAACGCAGGGACGGATTCGAGAATAAAAGCTAGAGAATTTAACTTCAAAATTCTTATATTATCCACCTAAAAATTAATTACTTTGGACTAAAAACTTAATAGAAAAATATGTTAAATTAATTTTGAATATGTTTTGAATTTTATAAAAATTGTACGTTATTATAATGTTTAAATTAAATAGTGCATTTTCTGAATTTTCTAAATTGAAATTTCAGATATACATAATTTTCATCTACCTAAGTTGAAGTTTAATTAAACATTTTTTGTAAAAAAATATTAAAAATTGCTGTGATAAACATAAATTATAAATTTTTTTTTAATACACCAGGGTTGGATTTTTATAATAATAATATAATAATCTTAGAAATGTATCATATTACTTTTTAATAGTTTTGTGCTATTTTTTAAACTCTAAAAATTTAAACTATTCTATATTCCAGTTCATCTTAGCGATTACATTTTAAGATTACATTTATTACGATTATATTCAAAAGATAATATCGGTATTTCCTTAACTGAAATTTGAAACCAGTTGCATAGATGAATCTTATTGTTGGTTTAGATATAAGTTGTTTAACCACATTTTCTATATTTAAACTAATCAACATATATCTATATCTGATCTATAACTTTATAAATTTTCAATTTTCAATACCTGAAAAATTGTGTTCTTTTTTTTCTCGATAGAAATACGCATTTCCATAAATTTTCTTGATCCAAATCTATTTATAACTTTGGTGCCATTTATATTTCCGGTACTTCCGATGATCTTAAAGGCTTGAGAAAAGGTCTTATCATCTATTCGCTTGACTATTTTTAAAGGTTTTAAGAGCTACAGTGCGTGCTATACTTCTTTTTTTTTAATTTTGAGGATCAAGTTAATGCCCTTCCATAAATCCAGCACTGTTAAACCAACAGCTCCCTCTAAACTTCAACTCTGAGTCCAACGTCAGTGGCCTTTTTAATTAGTTCATTGGCAGCAAGGCGCGATATTTCCCACGAAATATTTTGTATCCAAATGAAGGGAGAGAGAGTGGCGGGTATAAACAAATGAAATGAATCAACACAAAGAACAAAAATGAAAAAAGAAAAGAAAAATAAAATATGGAAACAGACTTTTAGATGAGCGGGAGGAGAATGACAACAGACACTTGTTGTTCATGTTATTTGGTTGGATTAACATTCAAATTGGAAATTGGAGAAAATGGTTGCATGTTGAACGAAAAAAAAAAACATCTCATCTAGAATTACAACAAGTCAACGAGAATTAAAGAGAAGTCGTTCTTTTAAGTAATACTTACTTAGATTTATCTTTTATTAGTCTAAAGTTCTTTGTATTCTTTTACTTAAACCCTTCTTAACCCTAGACCTATGTATGTGTTCTATAAAAAAAAACAATTTAAATTTCCTGCTTGAAATACTTTTATAAATTTTAATTTTCTCTCAATTGTTCAATACATCGATGGTAATTAAAAATATTGCCTAACTTCAGGCGGTCCACAGCATGATGTTTGATAATTTTCTTCAACAATTGTTCTATATATTACATATATCATTTCGATTCGAAGCATTTTCCACTTTGCCACATTTGGCCACCCATGAGGCATGTCTACTATGTATGTATGTATATGTACATATGTATGCCAACTTCCGTTAGAAGGCACTAAACTGAATACTACAGAAGAAGTCTTCTTTTCTATGCAGTCTAAACGAATTGAAGAGCACTTCAACTTGTTCATTGAGTTTATGTTTGTTTCTTTCCTTGTTTTCTTTTACTCATTTTCCTTTTGTTGTTGTTGCTGTTATTTTCGTTTCTCACTCCCACGCTTTGTAGAGTTTTAAGCATGAGAAGGAGAAAAATCCCAAAAAAAAAAAAGAAATAATAAAAGCTATGTGAAATGTTTGAGAAAATGCTCATGCCACACATGTGAGGGACAAGAGGGAAACGAAGCAACTGAAAACTGTCATTTGCAGCACACACACACATACACACACACACACATAGAGGGGCAGAAACAATGAGAATATTATGCACAAAGAGTGAACTGAACTGAATTGCCATCAAAAGGAGAAGTTCATGGGAACGAACTTATGTGGAGCCGCCGCGGCAAAGAAGTCAAGTGTAAAGAAAAAGAGGCAATTCCATGCCACTGATGTGTGGGCACATCAAGTGCGCTAACCATCACTAAATATCTGTTATCGTAAATTTTAATGAATTTTTATTTTCCATTTAAAATTCCTTGTAATATTTTAAATATCATTAAAGTTTTGCATTGAAATCGTTTAGCTATTTCTATATAAATTTTATTTTATTTATTTATTTTATTTACATATATTATGGTTGGGAAGCAATTACAAATTGAATTCAACTGGCCTTAAGCTATATATATATATAAATTTTACTTTTATTTTATATCATTCTACATAAATTGTTATAAATATTTCAGAATTTGGCCTAATTTCATTGATCTATATAACATCGATAGAAATATCAAATTCTTCATGGAAAAAAAAACCTTTTTTAAAAAATGAAAAATAGTTTTAATTAAACTTTTACGTTTTTAACTCTTGAAAATTGAAATTTAATCATGCATAAATTGATTGATCTTACTCATAAAGTTCCAAATTTTGCTATTAAAATGATTGCTAAAAAAGGAACTTATGACGAAGGAGGAGTCCAAATATTTCTCCATTCATTAAAACAGAAAACTTTGTCATATCCCTGATCCGCCAGTATAGATATTCTCTAGCACGATTAAAATATTCTTTATGACATTTTAATTATGAGTTCATTTAATTTCTTTGAAATTTGACGAAATTATTTAAGTTAATCAATCCAAACAAAAATTTAATTTATTTAGAAATGTTTTGTGGCTATCGTTCGATTCGATTAAATTCGAATTTGGTAAAATTTGATTTTTGAAAAATATAACTTGTAGTAAAAGCTTTAAATCTTTGATATGTATATTTCTTAATATGTATATATCTTAATTTAAAAATATTTTTTGATAGCCACACAGATAGAAGATCATTAATGATCATAAATATATATGGTTAATTTTTTCAATGATACATTATTTTTGGGTAAATTAAATAATCTATAAAGTTCGAAATCTTAATTTAAATCTATTACTATTCCTATTACTAATATTTAGCTAATTCTAAACCTAAATTCAAATCTATGACTCGCATTATTGCAATTAGGTTAGGTTAGGTTAGGTGTATATGTATCTATGTGTATATAGAGAGAAATACTTTTCTTATTATTTTGAAGCAGAAGAAAATAAATAAAATAATAATAATATTATATTTATTATTTTCAACATAAACTTGTATAAGGGCAAAAATGCATTTCTCATTTTAATTATGCATCTAACTTCTTCAAAATAATATAAATATTTATATATTTTAAATTTCAAAACGTTATGTGGTTTAGTTCAAAAGTTACAGATTTTTGCCAGTAACTTTAGCGAATTTTACTTTAGTTTAAATTTGCCGCTCAGCCAAATTTTATAGACATTAAAAATTAGTTAAATAAAACGAGATGAGGAAAAATTGTATTTATTTTTTAATTTTTTAACAACTTTTCATTATATTTTTGGCCAAAAACTAAACTCTTGGTTTCGCTTACCTTAAAAATTTCACCTGTTTGTTTTGACCATATCTTACACTGTTTATCTATCTACTCTCTCTTTCATTATTTAAGACTCTTAAATCTTCACCTCCGCATCTGCATTATTTTGTTCATTTATTTCGTATTTGATAGCTTCATTCCATATCCCCCCCGCCCCCCTTCTCATTTCGTATGTGTTAATTAATTTAGATATATGTACTGTATACTATTTTTTTTTTTTTCTACATATACAACTTCGCCCCCCTTTTCCTAACCAAATGTAATTATGTTCATATATTTTTGTGTCTGAACAATCAAGATGTAAGCAAAATGTTTATTTATGCAGGCAGTGTGGGCGTGTCATCACTTTCAATTTTGAGTGGCCAATTTGAGTGACACTTTTTTTTTCTGTATTGTTGTTGTTGCTTGTCGCCTGTTTGTCAAGTCCGCGAGGAGCCTAGAAATCGTCTGCAGTTTTGTCTGCTTGGCGTCTGCCTCGTTTCCGTTTCCTGCGCATAAATTTTAATGAACGAGGAGTCCACTAACAATATCAATTGACTAGAGAGAAAGAAAGAAAAAAAGGAGAAAGAAAAAAATATGGTGGCCCTTAACCATGTCTTTTACCTTGACTTTCCAAAGCATTGGCAAAGTCATGGCTATGTTGGCCATAAATTAGCGCAACCAGTTTGCAACTTGGCCAGCTAGTCAGTCAGTTAAAAAAAGGAGAAAACAAAAGAAAAGTCCAAAATGGATGAGGCAGCTTTCCCAAGCATGAAATTTTTTCTTTCTTTTTTTTTTTTTTTTTTTTTGTGCAGAAATATTTATTGTCCGGCCACACATACATACATACACAGAAACCAAGAGCATAGCAAAAGCATGGCTAACTACTTACTTGGCAATCGAAACTAGTTTTTCAGGTTCGGCGCATGGTCGCAAGACGCACTTAAAGTCGGACTCAAAGCTGGCGACGACGATAACAACAATTGCATGGCGCATGCCCACAAGCCTGGCATAGTTGAGACCCGCAGCCTGGGTGCATGGAGGAGAATGAAGGAAACATTTGTGGAATTTTAATTGCAAGGGAGACGACAACTATGACTACTCAGTGAGAACATATAGTAAGCATATCGCGTGATTGTGATAGATATAAATTGCCTTTAGATGGCATGGATCTTGTGAACTGGATACGATGATATGCCTCTTGACGAAGAAAAACCAACAGAGCGCAAAAAAGCAAAAAGGCAAAAGAAAATTTCATATGTTAGAAACGACTTTGATATGCCCTCTGAACAAAAGATACTGGAAAGTAGTTACATACAAAACAATGTAATTTCTATATAAATATAAATATATAATATGGAGACATATTATTTTACCGGTTTAAATTAAGTTGTAGAACATTTAAGTAATTCACTACAAAAAAACTAAATACTTTAGTTTAAATTAATTTTTTTTTAACTTCAACGGATCGCGATGTTACAGCTTTAACTAGTTGAGAATAACATAACCTCTTAAAATCTTTATTACAAGACCTAAAAAACAATTTATTAAACTTTAAAAAGGTGGAAAATAAGTTTATACATATTTTTCATACTATTCAGACATATTTTTCATTCCTGTTCAGATATATATTTATATATGATATATGTACATATAAATATATTAGATATATATTTTATTTGAACATAGTCTACATTTGAGTACTAATTTCCAAGAATCTATCTACTTATCTACATATGTTCTTTATAGAACCAGAAAAACAATTCATTCTGTGTGCTAGAGCTGATTACACCCATTCTGGTTATAGGGTATTAAAAAATTTTACACGGTGCTCGAATTATAAGTCGTCGACATTTTTGCACTTGAGGTCTGAGAAAAATGAGCCAGCATAAATAAACCAAAGCGAAATAGAATAGACATTTGTATCTGCTTTTTGCTCGGCTGCTGATGGTGCTGCTTCTGAAGTTGGATTGAAGATACGTCTATATGTATCTTGGATTGTCTAGCCAGTGGAGTATATGTATGTATCTATGAATGTATATATATATATGTATATATAGACGCACACACATAGAAACATAGTCACTCACATGGAAGCCATAAGTAGCTAACTAACTTAAATAAAAAGAGAAAAAGAAGAAGAAAAAAAAAAGATTTCTCTGCTCATGTTTCGGTTTTTGAACCCATCAACAGCAGCAGCAGCACCCAACCCATCGCGCCTGTTGGAGCGTGATCTTTCTCCTCTTTGTTCCACTCCACTCCGGTCCGGTCCGCTCCGCTCCGCACCGCAAAGAGTGCAAATCACTTGGCCATAAACATGCTCAAGGATGCGATCGGTATTCAATCGCAGCTGCATATACAGATACTGAGATGATGCGTGCAAATCACCCAAAATTACAGGAAGCAAAAGCACTTGCCGAAATGGCCAGAAAAATCATTCAATTATATATGTATGTATGTACATACATATGTATGCATAAGCTGGGTTAAAGATTGCTTAACTAAAAGGCGACAGCTGCCCCAGTATCTGCATAAATAATGGGAGTGGCCACAATGTACATACATATGTGTGTATGCGCCTGTGTATATAAATATAATTACATAACCAAAATTTGGCCTTAAAGGATCTCGAAAATTTATGATAGGAAGTTAAGGGAATCAAAGCATAAATGAGGTCAAGCCTTAAAGCAAAAATATTGCGTATAAATAAATGCGATTTATTTTTAAGGTCATAGATGGCAATGCTATCTTAAGTAACTACTTCAAAATAAATTGCAGAAAATGCAAAGTGGTTTCAATTCAATTTAATTTCGGGAAATTTTCCCAAATTCAAATAGGTTAAAATGTTCCGCCAATTGTTTCAAAATAACGGTTACCATAGGAAACTCCTACTCGATTCTCTTATCGATCGATACCAGTTAGTAATCGGGATAGCCAAGCAAACGGTTTTAACACTCTTTATCTTTCATATAGAGTTGGAAAACCATCGATGGGATCATCGATTATATCAATGGTTTCAATTTTTTAGAACTATCGATGTTTTTTGAAAACCACATCACTTTTTGCAATCACATTTGTTCAGTGAAAAGAAAGAAGCGGCAGGTAAGATAAATGATCTTATAAAATTATATTTTTTTAAATGTAACTATTTTCATCAGATATACAATTTAAATTGCGGTGGTGTTAACGAAGCGGTGGGTGATATAATGGACGATTATTTAAAAAGTAAGTATTTGTTTGCTGCAGACATTCGTACTTAAAAGTACATACGCAACGCAAAAATGGCGCCAGAACGCTTACATGAATAAATGTTCATTTATAATTTAGATTTCCAACATGTTTATATCGTTTTAGATACATCAACATTGGTAGCTGATCCTGGCAGTACTTCATTAAAACGCAAGCGGGAAATGTCGGTCGTGTGGAAGCACTTTAAAAAATTAAAGGGCAATCAGGGAGCTATTTGCAATCGCTGCGGTAGGCACTACAAGACATCGGGGAACACTTCCAACTTGTTGGAACATCTAAGCCGTATACACCCAGACTACTTGCAGAGGGAACAAAAATTGCAAAAAAATACTATCGACAAATTTCTATCTAGAAATATCCATAATGACAACGACTCGTCAAGAAAATTAGAGCTTGACAATGCATTGATGAGAATGATAGCAGTAGATCTGCAGCCTTTCAGCATTGTTACAGATAAGGGGTTTCAAGAGTTGATAAGCAAATTAGATCCCAAATATAAATTGCCGAGCAAAACTCATTTGCGAAACTCGCTTTTGCCAAAGGAATATGAATCTCTCAAATTTAAAGTAAGACTTGCTCTTGATAAGATTGAAAGCGTTGCAATCACCACAGACTGCTGGACCTCGCAAGCAAATGAAGGCTACCTCACAGTGACGTGCCACTTTATAACAGAAAATTTTGATCTGAAAGCTGCAGTATTATCAACGCAGAAATTGATAAAACCAACTAACCATACGTCAAATAATATAGCTGATTCTCTTAGTTCCGTTTTCGAAGAGTGGGGTTTATCTGGTAAAGTGGTCACTATCGTAACTGACAATGACAGCACCATGAAAGAGGCATGCGAGCTTTTGAAAATTAAAAATTTGCCATGCGTAGCACATACGATTAACTTGTTGGTACAAGAAATATTAAGAGCAGATTGCTTATTGCCATTATTCTTAAAGTGCAAACGTATTGTTGCATTTTTCAAACATAGCACAATAGCCACCGAAAAATTAAAAAATGCTCAAGGTGATGGTCCGTCGTATGGCCTAATACAAGAGGATGCCACTCGCTGGAACAGCGCATACTTTATGATGCAAAGGATCGTTCTAATTAATGAAGAAATTTCCGCAACTCTTTTATGCTGTCCAAAAGCTCCTGGCTCTCTCAATGTTGATGAAATTGTAACTCTTAAAGAAGTAATTGCAATTCTTGCCCCGTTTTATGAGGCGACGCTACAAGTATCGGCTAGGAAGTCACAGACTATTTCGCTGGTGATACCAACTATCTGCGAGCTGTACCAAAAATTTAAAATGTTACAATTGGAAACGAAATCGGAAGTGGCACATTTTTTACTCAATCTCATACAAGCTCGACTACCCGAAAGATTTGCACATTATGAAAATAGAACCGTTACTAGGATCACTACCGCTCTCGACCCAAGGTTCAAAAAGAAACCTTTTTTTGTACTTCGAATGCAGAGCAAGCACACAAAGCTTTAGAGCAAGAAGTGCATGCCTGTCTGTCCAAAAGTGCCCAACCACCTGCTCTAACATCACCACTAGAGGAGAATGTTTCCAGGAAACGTTTTACATTCTTGGATAATAAACTTTCGAAAAAAGTACAATTTTCTCGAGCAGATGCTAATATTGTTCTCAAACAATATTTTGAGAAGTCAAACTCACCCGAAGATCAAGATCCTCTACAATATTGGATGGTAATATATATAATTAATTATAAATTTTTCATTTCCAAAAATTTTGTTGTTTGCAGAGAAATGAAGATGGGCTATCACATTTGGCTGCTATATCTACAAAATATTTTTGCATTCCGGCGACATCAACGGAGTCGGAACGAATGTTCAGCAAGGCAGGCCAAATTTTATCGAGTCGACGTTGTTCTCTGAAGCCGAATGTGGTCGACAAACTCCTATTTTTGAATAAGAATTCAAAAGAGTTTTAATTTTTTGATGCCTTTTTTTTATATTCGATATGATTTGAAATGTGAAATTCCTCAAGAAGAGAAATTTGATCTCATGTTATGTTTCTAAAATGCACATTTCTTTTTTAAATGAAATGTTTTCTACAATAAAAATTGTAATTTTTTGTTTTTATTATTAAAAAAGGTTTTTAAAATTTTGTATAAAATCATCGATAGTAATCGTTGGTTGCCACCATCGATGGTTTTCCAGCTCTACTTTCATATCAGTTAACAAAAACTGCGCATTTATCAGTGTATTCCGGGAATCCCAATTAAGTACATATAAACAAAGAAATTTTTGCAAATCACAGACGACGGCTTATTCTCTGAAAAAACGGCAGTGTTCTTAACAAGCATTAACAGCGCTAAAAAAAATTTTTTTAAATTCAAATTATAATTCCTAAATTATTAGAGCGAAGATTACGTAAAGGTTGTTTTAGTTTTCCAGCAAAAATGGATAAAGACACCCTGGAACCGATTTTGTCGAATTTAAAAGCATCTTTTGATGAGTCAGCAACAGCAACTGACAACACTTCGGTAAGTATACATACATATGTACATACATATGTATATAGTACACTGTATGTTCGTATGTACATATGTAAATGTACATATATGTAAATTAGATAAAGTCATTTAATTAGTTTTGCTCTTTTTTTCAGATAAGCGATGGTTTTGAATTATTAAATAAACTTAAATCTATATTGCAACATGCAGATATGACAATTAAATCGAAAGATCGTCAAATCGATAGTCTCATAACTTTGGCTTTAAAAATGTGCCCTGATTTAAAAACTTCAGTCGAAACTAAAAGCAAAGAACTTCTTGATATAGAGCAAGTTAGAGCTGATTATGACAAAAAAATTATTGATATTAAATCAGACTACGATTGTCAACTTAAACGGGCAAATAGTCTTATAACGGAACTCATGGAAAAGGCAGATGACTTTGAAACAAAATATAATCAATCAATTCAATACACGACAATCATACCCAATGATCTCAATTGGTGATTGTAATTTAAATTGTGAAATATGTATGTACATGTATGTAACTGTTTTATAAATTATAAAATAAAAAAGGTATACTTTTCAAGTATAATTGTCTTTTATTAAGGTAACCTCATAGTAATTATAAATTGTAGCATAAAGAATAAGTTAATACGCTTTTTGATTTAAAATGATTATGAAAAAGATATTTGGAATTAAAACACTTCCTATTTTAGAAAATAGTTAATCTATCGATAGCCAAAGTATCGAGTTGCTAGTGTTGAAGAGTAGCCAAAATTAAAACATATCGATACATTCAGTTGACGGCGTGCTAACTAAAGTTGGCTAAGTTTCAGTTGTCGTTTTTATTTATTTCTGAATTACGTACTTGGTATCAAGATTAATATGTCAATGCGAGCACTCGGGGTACTTGGACAGGCCCGACACCTGTCCTGTCTTGGAGTAGCGCTCAGATATCGAGTGGCTACATCAGCTTTGGGTATTGCCTTACGAAATCAGCAAGTGCCGGCTATTCCGGGTGAGTCTCAATTTCACAGTTTCCGGCGTGTAAGGTGTTTATGTAACTCTGGTTTTCAGTTTTCTCTGCTCGCAGGTTTGCCACAGATCCGAAAGCAGCTTCATCTGCTGGAGTATCCGTGGATAAGCATGAATTTCAGGCAGAAACACGCCAATTGCTGGACATTGTGGCGAGATCACTCTACTCGGATCATGAGGTTTTTGTGCGTGAGCTAATCTCAAACGCCAGCGATGCCTTAGAGAAGTTCCGTTACACAGCTCTAAGCACCGCTGAAGCTGAGCTATCTGCTAAGGACCGTCCACTTGAGATTCGGATCACGACAGATAAACCTCAAATGCAGCTAATAATACAGGACACAGGCATTGGTATGACTCGGGAGGAACTGATCAGCAATTTGGGCACAATAGCTCGCAGTGGCTCTAAACAATTTCTGGAGCAGATGAAGCACGAACAGCAGGCGGCCCAGGCCACCTCCAATATTATTGGTCAATTTGGTGTTGGCTTTTATTCAGCATTCATTGTAGCCAATCGTGTTGAAGTGTTCACCAGAGCCGCCACTCCAAATGCACCAGGATTACGTTGGTCAACTGATGGCAGCGGCACCTATGAAATCGAAGAAGTGAAGGACGTTGATTTTGGCACAAAAATTGTATTGCATCTGAAGACGGATTGCCGCGAGTACTCTGATGAGGATCGAATTAGAACGGTGATCAAGAAATACTCCAATTTTGTCGGTTCGCCCATTCTCTTGAATGGGAAACAGGCGAATGAAATTAAGCCATTGTGGCTATTGGATCCTCAGAGCATTACCAAAGAACAGCATCAGGATTTCTATCGTTTTATTAGCAATAGTTTCGACTTGCCTCGATTCACTTTGCATTATAATGCCGATGTTCCACTTAGCATTCATGCCATTCTCTATTTTCCGGAGGGTAAGCCCGGTCTTTTCGAAATGTCACGAGACGGTAACACGGGAGTGGCTTTATATACCCGTAAGGTGCTTATCCAATCCAAGACTGAACATTTGCTGCCCAAATGGCTGCGTTTTGTCAAGGGCGTGGTCGACTCCGAGGATATACCCCTTAATTTGAGTCGAGAATTGTTACAGAATAGCTCACTCATACGTAAATTATCTAGTGTTATAACCACCCGAGTCATTCGTTTCCTACAGGAGCGTGCCAAGAAACAGCCCTCAGAGTATGAAGCCTTCTATAGAGATTATGGCCTGTTCCTTAAGGAGGGCATTGTAACGTCTCATGATACTGCCGAGAAGGAGGAAATTGCCAAACTTTTGCGTTTCGACTCGTCAAAATCGGCGGATGCAGATGCTTCCAGTCGAATGTCACTAGAGGAATATTGCACAACAGTTGGACCGGAGCAGAAAAATATATATTATTTGGCTGCTCCAAATCGCATTTTAGCCGAATCCTCTCCCTATTACGAGAGTCTTAAAAAACGCAATGAGTTAGTCCTGTTTTGCTATGAGGCCTACGATGAGTTGGTCCTGATGCAGTTAGGAAAGTATAAAAACAAGCAACTTGTTTCCGTAGAAAAAGAGATGCGTGAGGAATCGAAAGATACAGCCTCCCTCACCGATTTTGGTGAGGGCAGTTTATCTCGTTCTGAGCTGGACACCCTAATACCATATCTACAGGATGAGCTCAAGAATCAGGTAGTGAAAGTCAAGGCCACAACGCGACTGGATTCTCATCCTTGTGTCATCACTGTGGAAGAAATGGCTGCTGCCCGGCATTACATACGCACTCAAAGTCATCAGTTGCCCGAGGAGAATCGTTTTGCCCTGCTCCAGCCTGAACTGGAGATCAATCCCAAGTATGATTTTATAATTTATTGATATTCAATTTATTTTATTAACTTTTTTTTCATTTCAGGCATCCCATCATCAAGAAGTTGAATTCATTACGTATCAGTGAGCCAGAGTTAGCCCAGCTTATAGCCAGACAACTTTTTGCAAATGCCATGGTTGGTGCTGGACTGGCAGAAGATCCTCGCATGCTCCTAACCAATATGAACAACTTACTAACAAAAGCCTTAGAGAAATATTAATAATTTGGTTAAAAATATCGGAAAATCTTAATTGTTATGCCAGAAAACTAAACAAATAGTTAATGTTATTAAGCTGTATGTATGTATAAGACTTGTTATAGCGCTTGTGTGGAATATTCTAGAAATAAAACATTCTAAAGAAAATGTTAAATTTAAAACAATAAATTTAACAAGATTATAGGACCTCCGTTTTTATGACAATATTTATTTTCCCGTTCAAAATGGTTCCCTCAGATAAATTTTAGTCGATGCTTGCCTAATCTACCCTTATTGTTATCACTAAACCAACTTGAATCACCTGCCCATAATATGAAATCTTAAAAATGATAAAATTAAATTTCCTATGCACAACTTACTTTTGCGGTTAACATTCCACTTTGCGTTTAAAAGTTCATGTTAACAGAATGTCGGCAATCGGGTATTTTGTTATTCTTCCAGTTTTCGCTACTGTCCACACTAGTCTAAGCAGCACCAAATGAGTTAACAGTACAAAATGTGTTAACAGTACAAAATAAATTTAACAGTACAGCGTTGCCGCGTGACAAAAGTTTATAAAAGAAAAAAGAAAAAGTTCAAACACTTAGTGCCGTATCACCACCCGCAAGCGTGCTTTTCAAGTCGCCACAGCAGCAGCAGCAGCGCCAGTAAAAACCCGAAAAAGGCTAGCCCACAGAGCAAATTGCTTTAAATTAAATTTCTAATCACGTGAGTTCCAGTTCAGATGGAGAATATAGAATTGGCAGGGTTCGGTTGCATTTCGTTTCTGTTTTGATCACAAATTAATTTTTTGGGGAAAAAATTTTCTGCCTTATCGGATATAAAATTTATTCGGTGGCAAATTTTTTTTTCCTGCGGTGCTGAACAAGTTCATGTAGTGTTTGAAAACGCATTGTCTTACTCATCTATGTCTTATATATTGGTATAAGAGTTAATTCATTCTTATACCATTCTGTTATTTCATTCTCTCATTATCAATTCGTTCGTCGTCGCAGCAGCATTGTGGTTCGGAAGAAAGCAGACTTTCTACACACACATACATATATCTACACACGTATACATATACACACATAGTATATATATAGTGTATATATATAATAAAAATACTTTGTTTTAACTTGTACATACACACACGAATAAAGCAAGAAGCGAACCTAAAAAGAAACCGTGCTAAAAACGCCGAAATAAGAGAAACAATCAAAAAAAAAAAGTGCAAATCAACGAAACGAATTCAAATTTCGATTTTCATTTTGTAGCCCCCCTCTAAAAAAACAAAACAAAAGCAAAATGTCTTCGGAAGTGAGCAGCGACAACCCAATCTACGGCCCCTTCTTCGGTGTTATGGGAGCAGCGTCCGCCATCATCTTTTCAGGTAAGTTTTCAAATTGCATTTTTTCAAAATCGTATAAAATCGAAAATCGAACATTTTGTGTGGCGTAAAAGGTAGAAGAAGAAGCACAAGTCAAAAAATAAAAAATTCAATACATGCTCAAAGGTCTCTCTCACACGCACACACATATGCGCGTGACAAGCAGAAAAAAACCCGTCTTGCTTCATGTTTGAATCAGCCAACTTAGCAAAGGAATCAAATCTATATAATCTTAAAACGAAAAAACATAAGGATTTAAGGGAATATAGACTTTACATGTTTGAATAGCCTTTTATTTGCTGAAAATTTGTATTTTTCACACGGAATATTACTCATTTACACATACATATACGAATGAGTAAACCCACGAGAGAGCGCGAGAGTTGCGCACTCTCGCATTTGGCATTGAGTTTGTATATGTGTGTGTGTTTGTGTAAGTGAGCAAAAGTTACGGGTTTTTTTTTGTGGAGTCACAAGACCGCAACTCTTGTGGTGTTGCCATATTGTAGCGAATTGGTTTGTTGGTTAGAACTTTAGCAAGTGCCGCCAAGTGGCCAATAAATAATTGTTGGTAATAAAGATTGCAGGAAGAAGCAAGTCAACCAATTGGGAATTGTAGTAAAATGTAAAAAAAATTTGCATCAGCACGTGACACTATCAATTCTAGCATGTGCTAATTAACTATGTTGTAATGTTTGCCTTCAATTTAACACCTTCCCTTCAGTCAGCTGATAAATATTTTCCTTAAAACCATTGTTTGATTCATAATATAGATTGATTTCATATCAGTACAGGTAATCACATGCCAGACACGATCAATTGACTACCCCCGAAATCCAAACACACACATCACATGCCTTTTGTAAAAGGCATACACCATTGTGGTTTTATATTTCCTTCAAATCTTATCAATCTTAACACAATGATAGCAAAGTGACTTATTTACCAATTGCTTCACTTGTCTGATAAGATAAGATATATTATGAAAAGAAAATCATATTTAGCACGCGCTTGCAATAGGGGGAAGTAGTCCGGACGATGGGAAGGGGTATTTTTTTACTCACACACGCACTCTAATTCAACTAACAATTAGTTTTGTCATAATCTTCCAACTGGTCTTGTGATCTTCCTGTATGTGTGTGTGTGCTTAAATGTTTGCTTGGGTTATTAACGTCACATTTCTAATGATAGTAAGTGTGACTTAGCAACTAACTAAGTTATTCAAGATATAACTAGCTACCGTCTTATGTAATTACAGACCGTCAATAGCATAAATCAATTTCATGTGCAGTCTGGCAACGCTTAAAATTCAAGCTTACACAGCTCGGCTCTCACACACACGATCACATGAGCATGGGAGCGAGAATTGCAGTTATCTTTTTTGCTTTTATATTTTTTTTATATTCAAACTGAGACTGACTCATTATCGTTTATTTTTTCTTTACTGGGGCGTTGTTGCTTTTGACTTTGAGTTTATCAGTTGAACATCCTCCTCCCTCCAATTTTCCAAATCATATGAAAATCCTTCACAAAATGTAACGTACACCCACACAACAGTACAAGCACGCACATACACAGATATATGGATAGATATTCTACTTACTCTCCTTTTCCTTGCGCAAACGCAGTAACTCAAAAAAAAAAGAATATAGGAAAAATAGTTGTAGATATACAGAGGAATGAAAGTAGTAGGCGGAATAAGATGAAGAGAGATTCAAAAAAAAAAAAGAAAAGAATTATATAAATATTGAATATGCTGACGCCATAGATAGATTTGTGGAAAGATTCAATTGTCCAACACGTGACAAGTTGTCACCCCGCCCGCCTCCTAATTGACCCTGTAAATTGTATGCAGGGTGGAAATTAGGTTGATTTTAAAGAAGTTGTATAACCTTATCTTATCCGACTTGAAGATTATAGAAGAAAAATAGCCGCCAACTAGAGGGATGTAGTGACAGCCACCTGCAGTTGTTATTTTAGTACAAGAAAAATTATTTGTTCTTTTATGTTGTTGCATTCCCTCCACCCCCCCGGCTCCCTGTTGTATCCCATACTTCGTGACTGTTTGACTTTTACGTGGCTGACTATCTCGCTCGCTCGCTCTTCACTCGCTCTCTCTCTTCTTGCTCTCTTTTGCACTCAACTGTGACGCCTTTAATTTGTTTCTGTTTTATATTTTTATTATTCATTTTTCAGTTGATTCTTCTCATTTTGTTTTTTTTATTTTCGCCCTCTCTCTCTCCCATTTTTATAATTATCTTTCAAAAATGTGCTTAACTGTTCTTTTCGTTTTGTTTGTTCTATTCTTCCTTTTGCCATCTTATTGTTCTGTTCCAACGCCGCCCGCCCACGCTTATGTCTGGCCAGACGCGTCTGTCTTTGGCTTTGTGATAATTTTAAAATTCAGTTAAAACCAAATGGGAAAACAAATAGAGGCAATACAATAACAAAAAAGCCAATGCCATTAAAAACATATTTGCAAAATTGTTTATTATTAGTTAATTTAAATGCAGCTCTCAGAAAAGGCGCTGAAGCGGCAGCTTTATTGTTGTTGGTCCCCCCTCAATGTCAGTTTAAATGAGTGAGTGTGTACACACTTGCACACGCACGGCACAGTCAATGCTTAAATTATTAGGCAGGGTCTCGCGTCAAATGGAATTATTGAAATATTTTTAAATGTAAAAATTAAACAAAAAGTGGTAAATAATAGTTAAAGTTAATACAAGCTTTAACATTGTAAATTTAACATATTTGTCATCCAAAAAGTTATTTACATGTCTATATTCATATTAGCAATATCTGTGCTTGTTGTGGATCAAGTCAAACTTTTAGACTCTTAGTTTAGAAACTCAAATATTCTAAAATTTAAATGAACCTGGCATACAATATAATAAACAATAATAAAGTTTTTCTTTCTCTTCAAGAGAAACTTGACAGAAACCAAATTAAAACTAAAATGGATTTTATTATCATTAATATTTTGTACAGATTTAAAATCAAAGAAAGGTATTGAAACAAATTTCGGTACTAATGCACCTACACATACATAGATATGTGCAAATGTATGTATAAAGAATGCTTTGAATAGAGTTTATTACTAGTGTTCAAAAAAATTTCCATCAATTAACAAACGAAAATTGTATAGCAATGAGTATTATTCTCTTATTAATTGCAATTGAATGTAATGCGGGTCGTCGTATAGAGGGGTGGGGTGGTGTTTCTCCCTTGCGTTGAACTTGTGTGTTTGTTTGTTGTTAGGGGGAGCCCAGTTGCCGCCGCACACGCATGCTTTATTTTTATATATCTCAACATGGTTTTGTGTGGAGGCAATCCCCCCTCTCTCTCTCAACCCCCCAATACCCCATACCCCTATCCTATCTCAATGATGACCATTTGAATTTTACGTGCGTCGGCTATTGTGTTAGTGTGCCGTGTGTGTGTGTGTGTGTGTGTGCGCCTCTGTATATTTGTATATTGATAGGGCATATATTTCTTCATTTATATACATGAATCGAGTACATTCCGGTTTTTTGACGCTATTTTTTTGGTGACGTACTAGAGATACAAAAATAAATTCAAACAGATGTTAAAGGTGCTCCAAGGCTTCGTACATTTTCCTTTTTTTTTCAATTGAACTCTAAAATGAAATTTATCTAAAATATTAATTAAATTAGCATTAAATCACATGACAACTGTACATTTAAACATAGGCAGCTACTGTTATGAGCTCAGCTTATTATTTGCTTGCTTGGTTGGTTGCTCTCTTTGAATTCGATTCGAATTTATTAACAGCAAGCACACAGACACACACACACACACACATACATACTGAAACTCACACGCACACTAGATTGACCGTCATTTGAAACTGGTTTTTTATTTTGTATTTCAATTAATATAAATTTGGCTATATGTACATAGAACTCCCCCCGCCCCTCCACTCCTCATTGCCAATTTACCTGTTAAATTGACACCAATTCGTGCCACTCTCCTCGAGTGAGTACACACACACACACTCACACACACCACATGCTCTTGGCCTTATCAAAACTGTTAACCAATTTTTTACTTTACTCATCATAAATGTATTGAGAAAACAGCTCTCTGACCAATGAGAGAGTTGAGTTGAGAGTTAAGCTATGCGATTGGAAAAATCTAGATGAAGGGGGAAAGACAAAAGAGTGTAACGACATTTTTGCGGTTGTTGGAGTGGAATAAAAGTAGCGTAAAAAAAAACTCAGTTAAGCGATCATGTGACTGGTAAATGTGACGTTAATTTTTTCCTTCTCTTTCTCTCTCTCCTTCTCTGGAGAATTTGCTTTAAAGCACAAATGAGACAGACATTGAATTTTAATTTTTATTGGTAGCAATTAGGTTAATAATTATAATGAATATAGATAATACAATATACCTAAATATATATATTATTAATGGGTTATACATGGATTAAATGTAGTGTAAAGAGACAAAAAAAAAATACTTTTTTATAGGTAGCTAAAAGTTACCTAATAAATGCAAAAAGGTTAAGTTACATAACCTTAATTTGTCTTTAAAGAGAAGTTGTTCAAGTTAAATCCTCCAAATTGTAGATACGACGTTATAGTTGTTTCTACAACTGCAAAGTAATGCAATATTTAATCAATGTACTTAAGAAATTTTTATGGCTTTTTGTTCTATTTGTAGATTTTATGAACATTTTTAATACCAGTTAATATAATAATGAAAGAATAATACAATTTCTCGTGTTGTTATAGAAATTGTAGACATTTCATTTAGCCAAAAATGATTACGCTGTGAAATTCTTTGTTCAGCTCTTTTTTCAATATATTATATATAGCGATAAAAAAAAAAACCCCATTAAAACCAACCCGCAAATGTACTATGTAATCCACAAAGTCATCAAAAACTGAATCATATATGAACATAGTTTTAAATAACAAGTAACTCAAGGCAGGGCCCAAGTTTTCGCTATAAGTTTTCCACATCAGCCACACTTCTATTACGTAAAGATTTTTATGGTAATTTAATGTAAAATAGAGAATTGATTAGGAATTTCAAAAAACAGACTGATTTTTATCTATAAAATGCATTTTCTGGGCTGATATGAGGTTATTTCAATATATTCATTACCTCATAATGTTGCAGTTAAATTATTAGTTAAATAAATATTCTTATTTAAATAAGACTTGAAGGATTTGTTTCTTTTTAACTAGACAACAAGAGGTACAAACTAGAGATAGAGACTTGTGTGAGATTTTCGATATTTTACTTGATCTTTTCACAAAAATAAAAATTAATAATTTAAGCGATTTTAATGATTTGAATTTATTTTAATATTTCTACAGCTCTGGGCGCCGCTTATGGCACTGCTAAGTCTGGTACCGGTATTGCTGCCATGTCGGTGATGCGTCCTGAACTGATCATGAAATCCATCATTCCTGTGGTCATGGCGGGTATCATTGCCATTTATGGTCTGGTCGTGGCCGTGCTGATTGCCGGTGCGCTGGATGAGCCCTCAAAGTATACCCTGTACAAGTAAGTGTTTTACCTATCCACTAAGAAAGACGAAGGGAAGAGGAGAAGTATCATCCAAATTCATTCATCCATTTTTAACGCTCTTTTTATGTTGTAATTTTCTAACTTGAGTTTTGCTCTTTCTTTTCTAGGGGTTTCATCCATTTGGGTGCCGGTTTGGCGGTAGGATTCTCTGGCCTGGCAGCCGGTTTTGCGATCGGTATCGTTGGTGATGCCGGTGTCCGTGGTACAGCACAGCAGCCAAGACTGTTTGTCGGTATGATTCTGATTCTCATTTTCGCTGAAGTGTTGGGTCTATACGGTTTGATTGTGGCCATTTATCTGTACACGAAATAAATCAATCAAATCCAAGACAAAAAAAAAAAACAACACACACACACAAAAACAACAACAACAACCAGAAATAGAACAACAGTAGCCCAGCAATCAACAACAACAACAACAGCAGCAGCAACAACATCTGCAGCAGTGTAACAACAACAACAACAAACGCGCAAATTAAGAACGAACCACCACAAAGACAAGGATAAAGAAAGAGAAAAAATGCGCATGCGCGGTGGCAACTCTGGTAGCAGCGATTGTGTATATAGCAACAACAACAAACAAACAATAACTTTTTATTAATATTATTCTTAAATTGCTGGTGCGCCTCTGGTTAAGTTTAGTTTATCATTAGTTTTCCGTTCAACACAAAAAAGATGAAAAAAAAAAAAAAATACCAACAACAACAGCAACAACAAGGAAACACAACAACAAAATCTATCACAAGATTTAACAATTTTTGCAGTTAAGTTCATAAAGTTGTAATAATACCATTTTTATCAAATATTTTTCTCTTTTTACTTATTATTTTTTGCGCTCCACAATTTTTGTGTGCTCTTTGTTATTTGTTTTTTCCATTATTATTATTAAATAATGTTTAGTGTATATGTAAAATTCGTTAAACAAACAAAAAAAAAACCAACAAAAAAAAATAACTGTAAAGAAATCAATTGTCGAAAGAAAACTTTGTAAAAAAAAAGAAACAAACAAATTTAGCGAAAATGGGCCAACAACAACTGCAAGCAAATTAATTGTTGAACAATTAAGAAAAACGAAAAATCCTTTTCACAACTCGTTTAACAATAATGACAACTCTGGCCGGAACAGCTGTTTGAACGCATGCAACGCCCTCTAGCGTTGAATGGAAGTTCATTACAGTTGCAAGGCCAAAAGAGAGTCGAGAGAAAAGAAAAGGATTCAAAAATAAAAATTGTTTAACAACGAAAATGGAAAATTACTTGGCAATACTTCAACAACTGCTACAACAACAGCAACAACAACTACATGCAATCATACCAACACACCCACACACACACACACACACATACATACATACAAACAAACAAAATGTAACTAAGTCCTATGTTTATTTTTAATTATTGTTCAATTCTAAGAATAATATATTAAAAATTTAATAATAATAAATTATATATATATATAATTATGATTTTTTTTGTGATAAGAAAATACATAAAAACAGAAAACAATTATGGTATTGATATACATAATATATATACACAATATATATATAGATATATATATATAAAAGAAAATGAAAAATCATTAACAAAATTATACATATTAACATGAAAAAGTTGTTATAAAAAGGAGAAGAAGGAGAAACCCAAAATACCAATACAAAAATTTCACACTCAAATACACAATTTTTCCGCTGTTATTGTATAGTAAAATGGTATAATATTATATATATATATATAAAATATATATTATGTATAAAAAATATTAATTATGAAAATGTAGTAGCAAAATTATAATGAAACAACAACAACATGATAGATGAAAAGTCGTGCAAGAAACTCATACCAACCAATCAACCAACAACAACTACTACCCATAAAAAATCAAGAAAAAAAAACCACAACAAAAAAATTGTAAAATCCCAACAAATTAGAAGTTATATTAAGTGAAAAACCTAACAAATCGATTTGTATCAATCAAATAACAACAACAATTTGTATTAGAATAAGCGCAACAAACATCAAACAACAACACCGCCGAGAACAACAAATAACAACAGCCGATCAAATATTCAACCGGAATTGCCTTCAAAGCCTAGACCCTTGAAAACCGATGTGTTCATGATGCTGAGAATGCGGAGGTCTTCAACCTGTTTGGGTGAAAAAGAGCGGGGCCGGCCTGATTGATCGATCTCTGATGTGTGTGTTGGTCCCAGGCAGCAGCGCATTTTTCTCATAAATGCAACAACAACAAGCAAACCAATCAACAACAAAAACAACATACATGCACAAAAAGACAAGAAAAAAGAACAAAGAAAATGTTATACATGAGATGGTCCATTAAACATATACATACACATACATTTTATATATTTGTATATAAAGTTTTGTTGCCGATCGAAAAAACATCCCTTCCGCTTCGCCAACGATTCGTTGCGGTGTATCCTGCTAAATCTGCAGCGCCCGTGTTGCGTTCACTTTCCAGTGGTTACACCTGCAGCGAATCCTGAAGCGGTGGGGAGAGTTTCTCATATATATACTACTGCACTGTTCTATTCACCCGTTATAATTGTTAATTGTATACATTTAATGTGAAAAAGTCCTCTCTTTTTTTGCAAATTCTTATTGTTATTTGTGGAATTTGCGTTTACCAACAACAAAATCTAGACACAAAAACAACAACATCATCCATTATAAATCATACAATCGAGCAAAGGTTTAGAAATCAAACTGTAACTGTGTATTCGAAACAACATCAAACATGCAACAAGCAAAATCAACATCAGACATTGTATGAAATAAATTGTAATTTCTAATTTCCAAAAAAAAAAAAGCGATTCACTGTTTTTCTTTCTGCGGGCACGGGCATGATAAAGAGCGCACTTCTTTTCACCTAAAACTGCGGGTAAGCGATAGGAAAAGAATTGTGTAAAGAATAAAAAAAAATCTTTTTTTATGTGAATTAACTGAAAATTAAAAATTTAAAGGCAATTTTTCCATCCGTACAAGGACATTCTTACCTGAAATTTTTGTAAGGGGGTTGACCATCAAAATTCCCTAAAAATCAGAAAACTCCTTGTAACTCGGCCATTTCAAGGACGATCTGGATGTCCTTTGGCCAGATGAAAGTCCTTGTTGATTAACATCGAATAGCATCTACAGATCCTTGAAAGTCCTTTAAACAGCTGAGAAAAACGGACTTTTTCCGGTAGAGAAAAACGTCAATATCTCGCAAGTCCTTTGAAGGATCAGGACGAAAGTAGTGTCAAATCAAGTAAATTAGAAATATCTCTCTTGTGGCCAAAGGACATCACCATAGTCCTGCGGAGAGTCGAGTTATGAAGGATTTTGTGTTTTTCACCCGATTTCCAGCGAGATAAATTAGTTTGCATAGGTGGCATATTTTTGTGGTGTAAAAAAAGATCCGAAGTAATACAAGTTTGGGCAATTTTTTTAACCCCATTTAAAAGCCATAATTCCAAAGTGTCAGAAATGATAGATTATCAGAAAAATAAAACTCATTGTTTTTTGTAATATTTTTTTCTTTCTATATATATTTTTTTTTTCGTCTTTTCAGCACGTTTACATTTTCATTTCTGTACGGATTCCACAATCCTGATACAATCTAGGTTGTGTGGTGTGTGTTTGTGAGTTTTCATATAATATAGGTATGTATGTTTTTTTCTTTTATATGTAGAATGTTCTTTTGATTACATTAGTTACAATTTGTAGCAATTGCCATTTGCTATCGCCAATATTGACCCTAGTGTGGCCCCCAAATCCTGGGATCCTCGGAACCCGAGGACGGGGGGGGGGGCCAAAACTAAATGTAAACGTAAATTGTCTGGTGATCTTTTTAAAAATAGTTCAGAAATTGTTCATGTATAGCCTGATTTATATATGTATATATACTAGTATACGGGCTTGCTAATCATAATGGATTTTCAATTAATCCGTTAATTTATTAAAGCAGTTTTAATAATTTAGTATTAATTTTTTTGTTTTATTAGTTTTACTTAATAATTTCATTGAATTTTTTGAATTAACTATTTACAAACTTAAATTTTTAGCACAGGGCAGCAAAGGCAAATTTCTTAATTAGTTAAATTGTTTTTGGTTGGTGGGGGAACTATGTATAATAATTAGAAAGATTTATCGGAAAGCAATAAGAAGAGGAAGTGAAAGGAAAAACGCAAACGCAATTTCGAAAATTGATCTTAAGTAACGAAGTTTTATCCTAGTTATTTACGCATTAATTTATTTTGTTTTTATTTCTCCATTTTTGTTTGTTTTGTTTTATTTTTGTATACGTTCCATTCCCTTGTTCAATTTTTTGTTTGTTTTTAAATTTAGAAAACTTGACTCGAAAAATTCTTTTGTTCATTTTCATTTTAATGTTTGCAAATTTTTGAGGTAGTTTTATTTTTTATTTGAATTTTGGTTTTTCTTTTTGAATACGTTAAAGGCTTTTAAAATTTCTCAAATGAATGGATAATTTGGTTAACTAAAGTTTAGCGATTGTTATAAAGTATTGCTTTTAATTCATATATATATACATATATATATATATACAGCTGTGATTCTGATTCAGAATTGGCTGTACGCATATCAAATTCAAAGGAAGATTTTTTGTTTTGTTTTTTGGTCTATATGTATATACCTATATATAGTTAGAGCTGTACACTTGCTGATTATTTTTATGTGTCATCTATACATTTCAAATTAATTTTGGATTAACTTCGCTTTCGACAGAATTTTAAAGTAAAATTAATAAATTTACTGCAAAATCTCAATTTCAAAAAACATATTTTTCGATCGTTCAATATATTACATTTGTATACACAGATTGTAGCAGAAGATGGCAGTGTGCAACAGGATAGCTTTTAAACCATAGGACTAGTCTTTGAGATCGTTATAAAATAGACATACATACTAGCTTTTTAATATTCCGATCTCTGATCAAAGAAATTAACCATTTTTTTCAAATTTCATATAAAAATTGGATCGGATTTAAAAAGTGTATAAAAGAGTTAAAACAATTCGTTTAAAAGTCATGCAGCTCTCTTTATATATATGTATGTAAATATAAACATGTTCCTATATTGCTACAAAATACATATTGCCAGATTATATGAAATATTTTGTTATAGATCCAAGAACATAAATGTTTTTAATAGAAAATAATTTTTAAGAACGTTTTCAAAAGATTGCGAAAAAACATTTTACAAATCAAGAGAATTTGAAAGTTCACAAAAAAAATAATTCCAAAATATTGGGGGATATATGTATGTATGTAAACTTTAAATGATAATCAATATCTCAACGCAATATCTGTATATCCCAAAGCGTTATATATGTATGTATATGTGTATGTGTGTGTATGTATTGGATTCCTTGTATACAATTGCAGCAGCTTAAAACTAATTGAATATTTAGATGCACTCTACTTTAAGACAACACAGAGATATATATTAGCTGTATATATATATATGTATATAGGATTTTTCCTTTTTTTGTTTTGTTGTTTGTTTTTAGCAAATTATTGAATTACCTTGACTTAAAACTCTTTTAAACAATTTTTACACATTTTAATTTTTTTTTCTTTTTCTTGGCAATGAATAGATTCTTTTTTCTTTACTTTTCCGTTTTGCTTGTTAAATTTATCAGTCGTTTTTAACAACTGTTTTGTGTTGTTGTTGCTTTGTTGTTGTTTTTCTTTTTTTTAAATCTTTTTTGTGTCACATCTCATCGTTTTGGCAGTGTTGAGTAATCATTACGGATTTCTAGTTAGAATTTCGATATCGACATTGATGTAATTTCTATTTCTTACCTTACTTCTTTCTTAAGACATTTTTTGTTTTATTTTTGCATTTATTTGATTGGCATATAGACAAAATTATAATGAGCTTTAATTCAGTTTTGATCTGGGATAACGTTCAATATCCTCTTGAATGCATTCGATGAGTTCTCATTAACGTTTTCGATATGTACACAAAAAGTATAAATTTATGCAATATAAGCAAAGAAAAGAAGTAAACATTTAAACAAAATGATTTATAAAAAGCAATTGAATTTTTTTTCTATGAT
Source organism: Drosophila emarginata (assembly GCA_037075365.1). Taxonomy (NCBI): domain Eukaryota; kingdom Metazoa; phylum Arthropoda; class Insecta; order Diptera; family Drosophilidae; genus Drosophila; species Drosophila emarginata. The sequence goes on from JBAMCD010000121.1 coordinate 874,584, forward strand.
TTGTTGTTGTTTCTTTTATTGTATGTGATTTGTATTTTGTAGTTTTTTTTTTTTTTACTTTTCTGTTTGTTTTTTTTTTTTTGCTAATTACTAAATTAATTGTTTAAATGTTAAATGTAAAGAGCAAAACTAATTTTTCTTAGAATCTTAGTTTTCCTTTTTTTTGTTATGTACAGTTAATATTTCGTTTCGATTACATTTTTCTTTTGTTCTAGATACATTTGACAAATTTAAGAGAATTTTCACTAAATTAATTAATTTTGGATTGGAACTTAAAACTGTTTTTTTGCATTGATTGCTGTTCAATTTGAGTAGAAAATGTTGCTGTTGTTATCATTTGTTTAAACTATTTATTTATAGCTGTAAATGCTTCAAGTCTTGTATTCTTTGCTTCATCTTTTTCATAACTTTTACATTTTTGTTTTTTCTTTTTTCTTCTTCCAAATTGTTGCTGTGTGCGCTGCGCTCTCATGATCTTTAAAGAAAGTCTTGGCAAATAAAGTAAATTTAACAAAAGAAAAAGAAATTTAGAAAATTAGGAGACAACAAAACTTGCGCTAACACACACGCACTCATTTATATATTTGCAACAGATATATAGGAAAAGTTAATAAACAATATATATATATAAACAATATATATATATATATATATATATATATATATATATATATGTATGTACATATGTACATAAAAGAAAAGTCTTGGTATCTGCGTATCGTTTTTTCATCTATCATTCGTTTCCTGTTTTAGGGCAGTTCAATTTTCAAAAATTTTACAACTTAAATTTAAATTACAATTACAACTATAATTAGCGAAAAATTAATGTTAATTTGTTCATAACGGTTGCTTGAACATAAGTAGTGGGTGGGTCTATCTGCCAATTGAGTTGGCCATTGTTTTTTTTTTGTTTTGTTTGTTTGTTTCTGTTGCACTTTGGATTTCTACATATACAACAACAAAGATGATAATGGTGTGTTAATTATAATGATAATTGTTGGATGGGTGGTGGGTGGTCGAATGATTCATTCGTGGGTAAATTTACTAAAGAAAACTTTTGGATTTACATTGAACATAAATCAATTTGAAATTAACAAAACAAATGAAAATAAAACTAAAATCTACACCTACACAATGATAAGCGTACGGCGTACGCCCCCCACACAAAGGGGGGCTTGTCTACTAACCTATTTATATATATATATATATATATATATATATATATATATATATATATATATATATATATACATGATGGATTATATAGAGTGTATATATATATATATATATATGATAACTTAGCGCTTATAGAAAAACTAAATCTACTTGTCACTGTTTACTCGTTTGTCGCTTGGTTTATAATTACTTAAGAGAATACTTTTTGTTGGATTAGATGGGCACCAAGGCATCTGTGGATACCATATGCTGCCGTAGAGGATTGGGTGGCTTGCTCTTGGGCGGTTTGCGCGGATGTTTACGTCTCTGTTGCATTTGCAATTTGGCTATTGTCAGCACCTGTTGATAGCTGGATACAGTTTCGCAGCTGGCACTGCGTGAGCTAATGCTCCCCGAAATGCCATCATCCTCGTCTTCTTCATCCTCATCTTCATCATTCTCCTCATCGTTATCGTCGTCTTCATCATCGTCATCCTCATCATCATCCCCTTCATCATCACAATCATCAATATCGTAGTCACTATTCTGTTCCTGCTCATTGATATTGTAATCATCGGCAAAGAGTTGCGCGTCATAGCGCAATTTAAATGCCGTACTTAAAAGACTCTCCACACGCGTCTTTTCCGCCGGACGCATATGCTTTATATGCAGGACTTTGGTATGCTGACGTGTACGATTCGGACATTCTGGCAGCCATTCATCCGAAATTCTATAAGCAAAACAAATTCCATTTAATTCCATTTGGATAAATTGACAAATCTCTAAACTTACATTTCTCGTGGAGACCATCGCACGAAGCACTCGTAACATCCTCGACTATTCCGGCGTCGCATCAGACATTGACCCTGGAACGTGATGGCTTGTGCACCATTCGTTAGAGTACTGATCTGTCGTAGGCGATGCTGTAATCCCTCCATTATTCCAGTGTCAAAGAAGTCAAACATGCGAGCTAAAATAGTGACGAAAGAAAGGTGATAAGTTAGCAAATTACGGGCAAATATTGAATCATGTAACGCCATTAACGAAAACGTTTTGCCTACACAAATTATTCCTATGATGTATATATGATATAGCTGCCCGATCTAAACGAAAAATTAATAAATTTTATGGTCGTCGTGTTTAGTTTTAATGACTTGGAAACAAAATCTTAGTTATAAGACGTTTGATCCTATGGTGGCTATATGATATAGTGATCCGATTCGGCTGATGTAAGAACCTAATCTACCTATATCAACAATAAGCTTATATTCCAAGTTTTATCCACTTGGCTCAATAACTACTATATAAAAGATGCATAGAAACAAACAGACATAGTTTAACTTGGCTACTGGAAACGCTTCTTTCTCTGCACTACAATTATTGATGCTTAAAGAGGGAAATCCTGGAGGTACTTAGAGGACTTCTTTGATGTAAATTAGAATTAATAGCGTTTTCCGGAACGGAAGTTCTCCCTAAACAGTAGTTCTATCCACTTATACTAGAGCCGATTTAGAGTCCAACTGTCGAATTTGTTTCGGTTACATAACTCTACTTACAAGTCATATTTTAAGGTTTCGGTTACGGTTTAAAGAAGAATTATAATTGGTTTATCTTGGTTCTTGTGACTCACCTGAAAATGGTTGACGACGGTAACGCAATTTCTTGCCATTCTTGCGCAGCTGTTTGGGTACTGGTGGATCTGATGTCCGTTTGCTGGTGCTCTCCTTGACATTGTCTGTGGCATTGAAATGATTATTCACATGCTTCTGCAATGCCAGCTGGAATGATCAGGGGATACAAATTTTTTATTAATATGTCTTGGAGGGGGATTTAGAGAGGGAAGAGTTTACCTGTGAACCGAAACGAAGGCCACATCCCTCGACAATGCATTTAAATTGCTTGGAACCGCCGTGCGAGAGGACATGACGTTCTAGCCAGCGACGGGAACAGGATTCCTTATTGTACACCTTGCAACCGACCCAAAGGCAGGCAAATGGACCCGTCTGCGTATTGACATGATGCGTCTGCATATGATCCAAAAGTTTGGAATTGCTCTCGTGCTTCTTGTTGCATTTATCCCAATAGCAGACGCCATCGTGTCGCTTGGCTCCGGCCTTGCCACCGCTGCCGGCACCCGCAGGAAAACGTATGGTCTTCGGTTGGGAGAGAATGGGTGAAATGGCACATTTGGGCAACGTTTTGCTAGCGGATTCGGCCAAAGCCGTATCCACCATGGTCGTAGTGGATGAGCTATCATCTGGTGAGGCGGGCAGGGAATTGCTATCAGAATGAGCAGAGGTGGGCGGGCAAGCTGAAATGGATTTCACGCTGGAGCTGTAACAAGAAGGAGAGGATTAATATAAATGGATTTTGCTTCGTTGGATGATGTGATCCACTTACCTGGCATCTATAATGGAATTGCTGCTCTCGCTATTGCTTAAACTGCCACCAATACCCGATTCAGGAGTTGGCAGATCCCTGAGACGTTTGTGCGCCTCCGAGGAGACAACCGATTCGGATTTATCATCTTCCTCGTCGTAATTGCTGCTCCCACTGGAGGAGGCAGGTGGGGGTGGTGGCAGCACAGCTGGAGCAACGACAACAGTTAGAGGTGGACTCATCCCTGTTCCCGTTGATAGGGTGGTCTGTGAGCAATCCTCATTACCACTGGAGATGCACGATGATGTAACCATTTCGCTAAGCATATCCGTTTGGCTGGCCGCTCTACGGCCACTGATTCCGCTCCCACTGGCACTTCCACTGCTCCCACTACTGCCCGATGGGGATGGAGCGGGTGAGGGTGATGCCGGTGTTGATGCCTCCAGTGAGAGATCCGCTGCTGAGCTCACCGAATTCGAGTAACTGCTGCATGAATTCGAATTCGAATTACTATTACTACAATCGGGCATCAGTTCGGGTGGTTCATGGACAACCAATTGTTGGACCGCTACCGTCCGTGTTGGCAATTGTCCGGCAAATGATTGCGGTGCCTTGGACACTGCGGATTCCATTGACTCTGATTTGCTAATCTTGCTAAAGGCGGATAATGTGCAGGAATTGGAGCTAGAGAATGCTGGCGAGGATCTGCTGCTTGGTGAACTGAATGGCAATGGCGATGTCATGGTTATCATTGTTGTTTTGGGCACTATACTGATGGCACCATTCGAATTCTTTACCAGATCAAATAGATCCGGTGTTGGCGGTGAGATCTGTGTCTGCATTTGGGATTGACTCTGCGTCTGCATTGGAATCTGTGGCTTGGACAGGCTCAGTGTTGATGTTAGCTTTGAGGGAGCTATGCTTACAAGCGGTGGAGTGGGAACACTCACATTCGTTTTCCTTAAAGCTGTTACCACATCTTTATTACTGGATGTTGGCACTAGGGGCGGTGGTGTTGTGGGCGTGGCTATGAATTTGGTCTTGGGATGCTGCTGCTGCTGTTGCTGATGTTGATTGTTAATCCTCTTCTGATAGGGTTTAACGCCAGCAGATGAGGTATTTGGCCTTTTTGCATTAGAGGATGACGAGATGGTCACCAGTGGCGGCGGCTGACTCGAGCTATGCATTATGGCTGTTGGCGGTTTGGCCAAAACTCTCGTTCCTGTCTGCTGTACCTGGACCTGGGCAGTGCTATTCTGATTGCTATTATTCGAGTTGGTTCCATTGGCTAAAGGAGGCGGATTACTGGCAGTGATCATGGTTTGTTGGCTCTGTTGCTGATGCTCACCATTTGGTTCAAAGATGGAACTCAAAGCTGGCAATGGTTGCAGATTCAAAGAAGCAGCTGCTGCTGCTGCTGCTGCAGCTGCCGCCTGTGCCTGGTGATGATGATGATGATGATGATGATGGTGCTGTTGTTGTTGTTGTTGATGCTGCTGTTGCTGTTGCAGGGCCAAGGAGGCAGCCGCTGCCATTTTCTGTTGCTGCTGTTGCTGATTGGCAGCAATCGCTGCTGCTGCTTGGGCTAACATCGCTGGCAGAGTGGCTGCATTTAACAAAAGTCCAGCCGGAGTTGCCATAAAAACTGGCTGGGGGGCAGTTGCTGTTCCGGCTGTTGTTGGTCCTCCTCCTTGCACCAATCTGGCCACTTGTTGCTGCTGTTGTTGCAATGCCGCTGCTGCTGCAATCTGTTGCTGGAAAAGCTCTTGCAAATTGGTTGCATTCTGTGCCGTTTGGGCAGGACCAGAAGCATTTGCTGCTGGCAAAGATGGCAATTTGGCAACTTGTTGTTGTTGTTGTTGCTGCTGCTGCTGCTGATGTTGCTGCAATTGCTGGAATTGCTGCTGCTTGATCAGCAACTCCTGCAATTCATTGTTGCTTAGCAGGCCAAATGGATGTCCTCCAGCAGCCGCTGCTGCTGTGGCTGTGGTGGCCGTTGTTGTTGTCGCTGTGGTCACCTGTTGCAGCTTAAAAACGGTTCCATTGAGAAAGAATTGGGCTGCTGCCGCTTGGGCGGCTTGTGCCGCTTGAGCGGCTGCATTATTATTGGCAGCAGCTGCCACAGCCGCCTTTGCCACATTATTCAATTGCATTATATTGGCAGCGGCTGCCAATTGTGGTGGCAATTGGACTAGATTGGGCAACTGAACGGGCAGTTGATATAGTGTGGGATTGGTTGGAGCTGTTGTTGCAGCAGCAGTAGGCACCGTTGGATTCACAGCATTTGATTGCGTAGGTGGTGGCGGTGGTGCTGCAGCAGTGGCAGTTGCCAATTTCTGACACGGCGTTCTGTATACCACAGATGAGGATTTATTTTGCAACAATTGTTGCTGTTGCTTCATCTCGGGTGTTCGTGGTGCTATGGCCACATGTTTCTTGGCTGGTGATTTACCTGTTAGACCGCCAGTTGATGAGGATGATGAACTGGATGATGAACTCGAGCCGGTGGATGAGGAGCTATTGCTACTGGGAGTTTTACGTAAATTGGGTGCAACTTGGGCTATTTTTGCCGGTTGTTTGGTGCTCCTTTCAATCTTCTTTAGGGCGGGTACTGGCAAACTTGTTGTTGTTGTTGCTGTTACTGTTGCAGCAGCTGCTGTTGTTGTTATTGTGTTCATTATTGGTTGTGCTATTGTTGTTGTTGCTGTCGTCGGAGGCGGGATTGGATTAATTATTGGCGGCGATATTACCTTCTGGGCAACAATTGGCGTTGTCGTCGCTGCTGCTGTTGTTGCAGCTGCTGTTGCCGCCGCTGCTGCTGCTGCCGCCGCCGCTGCTGCTGCTGCCTGTTGTTGTTTTTGCTCCTTTAATTGTGATAATATATTAAAATATTTATTTAATGATGCAGTCGTCGCTGGTGTGCTCATTGTTAATTGATTGGCTGTGGGATTTGTATTGGCTGTATATGTTGTTGTTGTTGTTCCAGATGAAGATGATATTGTTGTTGCTGATGATGATGATGTTGTTGTTGTTGTTGTCGTTTGGTTAATTGGTGGCGGGGGCGATAATTTGCCACCTGGTGTGGCCTTCATTTGGGATTTGAAAAAACCCGTTATTTTGGTCTGTGACTCTTCGAGGGCAACTGATTTCAGTCTTTTGCTTGCCTCCAACGGATCTCCCCGTAACTTTTTGGCACCAACTGTGACAACATGATCAGTTGTTGCCATACTCAAGCATCCGCCACTGGACGAACCATTTAGCCCGCCAGCCGAACGCTTTTTATTAGCCACTGATGCTGGAACAGCTGTTGATGTACTGCCCAGATTGGTGTTCCATGGCCATTGGAGTGTGGGCAGCATATTTGGATTACGTTGTGGCGTCGTCATTGTTGTTGTCGTCGTCACTTTGGCAGTGTTGATTCCCTGGCTAGTACTAATGGCTGAAGCTGGACCCGTTGTAGTGGACACGGTTGTTGCAGTGCTGGATGTAGAGGATGCGGAGGAGGCGGTGGTGGTGGAGTTACTGGAATTGCCTGCACTGCTGAGTATTTGTGGCGGCATCATGTGGGTTGTCAACTGTTGGTGGTGCTGCTGGTGGTGGTCAACGTCGCTCAATTGCGACGAGTGAGCACTGTACGGAGAGCCTGGCTCGGATGCATCCTCACTGGAGCCAGTGCTGGAGTCGGCGCAGCTCAAAGATGTGGCCACGCCGCTAAAATGGAAAGAAAAAAAGAACAAAATGCGGAAATAAAGATTAGATTTGGGATTAACGTGCATTAAAAATTTAATTGAGGTTCGCCATTGGCCACACCTACACATGGATATGGGAGTCGTAACGGGATTTAAATTCTGGCTTGGGCAACTCTCCTGCCACAGTGCTTACACAATTCTCCTTTTATATTAACAAAATGTCCAGTCAAATGCATTTTTTGAGCATTTTTAAGTCAAAACATGAAAAGAAGTGCACCAAAACAAATGTAAAAACCACTATTTAAAACCTCTGTTTTTATCACAGTGTTGAACACTGTTGGAAATGGTCAGTGTTGTTGACTGTGGTGAATTACTAAGAGGGGAAGTTATAGTTGAGTAGGCGCCAAAGAATATTTAAAAAACAGCTATTTTTACCAGTATTTCCAACTCTTGTAAATAATCATAATCTTATGCTTATTTACGCCGCTCTCTCTCTCTCACAACGGGAGAGCGCTTGCAAGAGAGGGAGAGGGAAAGAGAGAGAGAGAGAGAAGAAGACCAGCAACACACACACACCACACACAAAGAAAACGGGTCGATAAACGAAAGCATAAAGTAAACAAAAAAAAATACACGCCAAGAAAATAAAAGCAAACTCAAACTCCCAACTGCCCCCCTCCCTTACCAAGCAACAATGTTATTCTCTCTCTCACCCCATCTTCTCTTATTCCCCATCTCTCTCGCACTCACTATATCAAGCTGTTGTCTGCCGACGTGCAACATAACCAACAACAACAGATTCTCTAATGCGGGAAAATTTCAGTTTCAGGTAGATGCGGTGGACCCTGCACGCGACCCTATCTCCCCCTCCCTTCCATCCACTCTCTTACCCCTTTACCAATCTATGTATTGTATACCCTATATGTATATAAAATTGTGTAGCTGGGATATTTTGGATTTCGGTTGCATTTGTCAGAAAATGTTTGTAGAAAACGTTTTGAATTTAAATTGACACCGTTAAAGAAACATGAAAAAAGATATTTGGAATTATTATTAATTATTTTATGCTACATACATACATACATATGTATGTATTGTATGTACATAATCAATCATATTGAACTTTTTGGAAATAATTTAACAACATTTTCTAATATTTTCTAACATTGTTTTTTTTAAATGAATTTTGTGTTCTATTCATTTCTAACACTTTATATGCGTTATGCAGAGATTTAGTTGCACAATTTGCGTCAATGTTTAAACACATTTATAGAGGTTTATTTTTAGATTTCTTGACAAAGAAAATGACGTTTTCCAATCAACGATCTTCTGCAGATGTTATTTACTGGGATAATATATATTTATACACATACATACATACATACATATGTACATATGTGTTATACATACAAACTGGTTACATTTGGTTGAAAACCAAAAAAAGATAAATATTTTCTAATTTTTAAGGAAACTTAATTCTTTCTTATGTTTTAAATAATGTAAGGCATACAACAAATTTTAAATAAATTTTTAGGAATTTTGTATATAATTAAATTAATGTTTGTTAATTTATTAAGTTTCTGCGTTTCTTCTTCTTTTAATCAGATTTAAGATTTATTAGAACGAAAGTAGAATAATTGGTTTCCTTTAAGATTTGCACCTTGCACCAGTCAATGGTATACATAAGTAGTAAATATGTATGTCATTCGGTTAGATGCAATTTAGTTGAAAGAGTGAACTGATATTAATTTATTAAAAATACTTCTAGTACACTATAACAAATACTATTACAACTTATTAAGGGGGGGAATGGGAGCTAACGTCGAGAACTTCAATGGATCTGTTAAATGGTCAAAGAAGTTCTGACAAACTTTGGAATTTTGCTTGTTTCTATATTCGAAACTTATATAAAGCATATAATTTCCGGGGATCTTAAAAAAGTATTATCGTTTCAAGTAAAAAAAGATATTAATTAAAAGAAGGTTTATCCTGTATTGGTTTCTAAAATTTTAATTTTAATATTTTAAATCCTTTAACAGACCAAAATATTTAAATTTAATATGTGTAGTCCATAGTGCCTTTCGTATTTAAAGTTAAATTTAGTTTTAGCTGTCTAAAATATTTGTAATCTGTAATTGTAAACATTTAAAAAGTTCTATTAAGTGTTCAATTGCAAGTCCTTTAATTTGTTCTTTTAAAAACATAAAATTTATTTAAAAGATTTACATATGTATATGTATACTATTTATATGTATATACATAGCTACTCCATACAGCGAGTTTAATGACTGAATAATTGTAAAGAGTATCAACAAGTTGATCTATTTAAAGCGACTTCATTAAAATTTCAAACATTTTTTTCTATATTTATGCATATTTACTCTCTCTAACTTTAATAGAATTAACAAAAAGCAGTCAGAGCGTGTTCTTTTTCACACACTCTTTCATGCACCTACACACACACACACATACATACACATAGCACTCATTTATGCACTTGTGCTTTTCCGTTTTCTTTCTGTCTCTTTTCTATGTATTTTCATTTTCAGTTTATTTGCTTTAATTTTCGTTTTGTATGCAGTTAGCATTTCTGTTTGGTTTCTTGTGTCATCGTTGATTGCACTTGATTTTGAATGTTGCATGTTGTAACATTTATACTTCTATTTTACTACCCATATATACATATGTATGTATATACATACATATATGTATGTATGTACATATATATGTATCTACATATATACATATGTATTTATGATAGCTTAGAATGTTTTTATAAGAAAATGTTTCATCAAAAGAGAAAGAGAGAGAGAGAGAGAGAGAGAACGAGGAAAAGAGGGTTAGGCGGCAGTGACTCGGGGTCCCATGCCACCTGCTTTGATGCTGCCTGTTCAACATTCTTGTTGAACGCATCGTTAAATGTGAAAGATTAATGTTAAGTCGTTGGTTGGTTTTTTTTTTTGGGAGGGGGGTTTTGTGTCGATTGTTTCTATCTTTTTTTTGGGTTTGGTTTGGGTTTCTCTCTAGTTATTGCCGCTTTATCAGATATTTAGTAAGAGATACGTAGAAATTCTCTAGACTTGAAGGTTATTTACCTTTCGTAGGCTTTGATAACTTTTGTTTTACTCTGCTGCCATTGAATGAAAATGTAGATTGAGATGTTTAAACATTAGCAGAAGGTATTAATTACCCTTAAGCTAAATATATTGTTTACGTACATATGTACATACATACATATATGTTCTTGTTCCACATTTAAAGCTAAGCAGATCTATTAAGTATGTTTTTAACAAACTGAGGTGATTTTTGTGAAGCTAGCGCCACTTTTTTATTATAAAGACATATCAATTATGTTGCCTATATTTGCCTCGCCTACTTTCATACCCTAATTTCATTCATTCTAATTTAAAATCAAATAAACCACAATTAGTATTTAGGAAATTTGATCTTAGACAATTTAAACTTGGTTTTCGAAAGTAGTTGAAACGTGAGACTTTAAATTGATTTTTAACATAAATTTGGTTAATAAGAATTTAAATGTTCCTAAATCAACTGATCTACATAAAATAGTATAAACGAAATGATAAGCATTTAGTTTACGATTCGAAATATATTGGAAATGCATTTTTATGGAATTGGAACAGAGAAACTGCAAAACAGTTACAAATTGACATAGTTTAGGAATAAATGGGAATGGAAATAAAGGATTACAATAATTTAGAATAGAACAAAATGATTAGAATGTAAAGATTTAATTGGATGCAAAAGTAATTTATATTTAGTATTTTTAGTTTAAATAGAAATTGGAAAAGCAATTAAGTATGACTAGCAATGGATTAAAGTAGAGAAAATTTGATTTTGAAATTGTCATTAGACTATTAAGATTTTTGTTTTAAAAAGTTTTAGATTGATTGGCAAGTTTTTTAAATTAAATTATTGCCAATTGCTTCTAAAGATTTTTTCCGTAAATGATTTTTGACTCTGTAAAGTCATTGTAAATGCAAAAATCTAAGTTCTAGGACCAACAGGTCACAAAGATCACGAAGTATAATAATTAGATAGTATTAAACTATAACTGATTAATAAGCTTTAATGTATCTACATACATTAAAACATATTTTTTACTAAAGATTAAACATGAATTTGCATTCCCTGGAAATATAGTTGGAGTCATCTTTTATTTTCAACTGATTATAAATATCTTTTAATAATTTATTTTGTTATTAAGTGGTAGGCAATGATTTATATTTATATAAAACTGTAAAATTATTCATGAAACATAAATATACTTTCGTCAGTCGACTTAGGTATGCTTCATTTCATTTCTTTAGTCATCTGCCTAAGCAATTTTTCTTAATAATTAGTACATATTAGGCCTACCCTAGTAATTAAAACTTTGTGCACAATGAAATATCATATACATATGTGTATGTATGTACAATTTGAACTGTATAACAGTTTAATCACAGCAAAGTTTTATGCAAATAAGTTACCAACAGAGAGACAAGAAAGGAATGCCGGCTGCTATGTGGCGCCAAACTGTCGATGCAGAGAAGACATCAAGAAGCTCATTTCGATTAAGAATTTGTGGCACATTCACAGAATATATATGTATACGTACATCCAGTTACAATAGGCTACGTATTGGTATGTAATACAAAGTAAATTTAATTGGTGACTAAAGCCTTCATAATTAAACTGAACAAATGTGGTAACAAGTCTTGTTAGCAACCGATTTTGTTCTTTGCCGGCGGCACTTGTTTGTTTGTTGGTTTTTATTGCTTGTTCTCTTAAAAAGATTTCAAATCCAATTTCGTCCTTAGTTGCTGTGTGGATTTGGCAACGATTATGGTCAAGTTTAGTCAGCATAATTATTGCATCTGTGTTCCTTTAATTTATTCATTTTCAATTGGCGCACTTTGACTTGATTTATGCACTTTATTTAATTTTCTCCTGTTCAAACACACACACACACACATAAACGGAAAGGTACATATACACACGCACATGCACATATTAAATTCATAGAATGCGCTAACAATTTAAATTTTATTAGAAAATCCCATTAGATACACACACACACACATATACACTCACGTGCTTGCACATACACACATAGACGCTACACGAAGGCAACTTCCACTTCCGCCATAAGTTGCCTGTGTATCCAACCAACCAACCACCCAGCCACCTCACCCACCTCCATCACTATCCTGTTACTCTTCACCCCCTTTCTATGCCAACAGAACTCGCACAATTGAGCACGCTTCATTTGCAAGGCATGAATGAAATAACGGATGAGGGATAGGGAGAGAGTGAAAGATAGTGAGGGAGCCGCGAAAAGAAAAATCATTGCATATTTGCTTGGGCAAACAAAAACAAATGCAAATGTGACATATACAAAGACAGTTATACATAGACAGTAAGTATCAATGTTATTTAACATGTGATGTAAAATGTTAACTATGCTGTAATAGTTATTCCAAAGCGAAACAAAAGCAGGCAACCAAAAAACATTAAAAGGAAAACAAGAAGAAAACGACAAAAGAAACGGAAAATTGAATAGAAAAAAATGCAGGCGCACACAGAGAAGAAAACAGAGAAGAGGAGGAAACATGCGCAGCAGCTGAGCCAAAAGAAGTCTCAGAGTCGGGGAGTCGGAAGTAAAGTCAGAAGAAGAGGGAGCAATGCACGCGACTCGATGTAAACGTAATCGCCGCTTTAACTTTAATTTTTCGCCTTGTTTTTTTTGTGTTTTAGTTGGTTTAGTTTAGAATTCAGTTTGTTGCTTTATATATATGTACATATATGTAGATACTAACATTTAATGTTAGCCCGTGCTGCTGTTGTTGTTTTTGGTGTTGTTGCTGCTGCTGCTGCTGCTCCTGCTGGTGCTATGTATCCAAAGGATGAGGTTGTTTAATATTTGTTTTTCTATACACACACTCGTACATACACGACACACACACGCACACTGTTGAAATTTGTAGCAAAATTTCTGTTGCCTTTAAAGCATTTTCTTTATCATCATGTTTTTGTTGTTGTTGGTTTAATTATCCACGCACAAACAACACTCACTCGGACACACACACGCACACACACATTTTTCGGAGACGGGGAGACACGCGAAACATAAATTATCCGACCAAAAAAGAAGCAACAAAATTCCCAACGCAACGCGCTTCTTCTATGCGTTATGCGTTCCTTGCGCTACTTGCAGGCTCCGACGTCCGTCGCGTTTAAGAGAAAATGGCTGACTGAATTTGAAAAAAGACTGTTTTCGGAAAAAGTCCATGTTAACTAACACAATCCTATAAAATACCCTGAAAGAGAGTAAAAAACCTGGCTTTGGGAGAATGTTAACCACTAACAGTCTGTTATCAAGAGAAACACAGGGAAAACAATGCAGCGAGAGAGATGCAGAAATATAGAGAGAGAGTAAACAAGTTATGCTGCCTCTCTCTCTCTTTCTCTCTCTCTCTCTCTGTGCCAGAAATTCCCTTTTTTTGTGTGTTCGTTAGAGAGAGGAATATTCTAAAAGGCAGCTCTTCATGTTGCACGCTGCACCCACGAATGCGCTCTCTTTCTATATGGCTCTCTTTTTTTGGTTTGTGGCTTATTCCCTACATTTTCTGCCCATTATTATTATTATTTTTATTTTTGTTGTTGGCACGTTAAATATTTCCTGTTTGTCGCCACCGCCGCCGCCCGTCCTTATTGCCGTCACTTTGAACCCGCAAAATGTGTGAAGGAGCAGCAGCAGGATGAGGGACAGCCAGGCAGAAAGGGAGGCAAGCAGACACAGGACGGGGCATTGTGCCACAAGGCAGAGGCGGTAACAGGCAGTTCATGTTATGGTCACGTAGTCTCCCCTAACTCCCTCCCTTCCTTTCTTCTTTATTTTTTTTTTTTTACTCTTCTGCCCGTTATATGCGTCTGCTGATGCTCCTTCTGTTGGTGCTGCTGGTGTCTCGGCTTCTGCTTCTTGGGCCCCCCCCCTCACCAATTGTCGCTCGCTTTTATTTTACTTTTCATCTCGTTTTGTTGCCTTGGCTTAAATGTTTATCTAATTATTTAGACGTTTTTCCGGGCGTCAAAAAACAAAACCAAAAAAAAAAAGAAATAAAAGAAAGAAAACACAAAACGTATTTAATTTGCTGCATAAATCTTTGCCATAAATTTGTCACTGACTTGTCTCGAATTATTCTTGGGGCTGTGGTTGCGGCAACCACAACATTTCGCAGGGCAAAGTGCCTTCCATTTGAATGTTGCAATCTGCTGTTGCCAACTTTAATTAGAGAGAGTGAAATTATTGTTTCAATAATATTTGTGTAGGGGAATATTAAAACCAAAACGGTTTAAATTACGGTCGAAATAATCCTCTAATTATTATTTCAGTGCAACGGGTTGATGGTTGGCATAGAAATTCAATTTTCACTATTCAAACTTGGATTGACAATAAATTCGCTATTTACCGTTAACCGAAGTAATTTAAATGAAATGTTGGCCATTATTATTAGAGTGAGTAATTAATTACCGATATAATATATGTATGTATATATATGTATTTTTTACTTTTTTAAACATTTAAAGAAATTTCGTAACAGGAGTCTTGTTAAAAAAAGAAGCAGATTTTTCCCATATCGTTCCGTCGGAATTTGGTTTCGGTTGGAAATTATATATATTTTTTTTTACCCTTCTTGATTCTTAATAGGGATCAACTGTCTCTGCCTGCGTGCAAATCCTTCTGCCTGTATTTCGGTCTCCCCGACCGTCTACCTATCCTTTAGCTTAGCTATTTAAGTACCCAAATCTTAGTTTGAACTATATAAAATATTAGGAAAGAAACGGGTAAACCGGTAAAAGAACTTACATGTGTATACGCCACCCCGACTAGGTTGATGTCAATATACCGATGAATTATATGATTTCCTAATTAACAGTTAGCCGATATTAATTTTGATATTATTATCAGATTCATATTAGACTTCTTCAATAAAGATATTGATTAATGGGAATGTTCTCTTGAATCAGAAATAAAAATAGTTTAAGTTAAAAATTTGTTTTTCAACTTATCCTAAGAACTTCATTCATCTTGTAAAATAGATTTATGAGTTTTCAATGGAAACGAAGCGTGTCGAAGGAAAATCGAAAATGTTATAGAGAAAATTGCCTCCACATCCGTTAGCCCTGCCATAAATTATAAAGCTCAATCCTTCGATTTTGGGGCTATGCCAGAAACAAAAACGCGTCAAGTTCAAATAGAAATCCCCTTCTAACAATCATCAATTCCACTTTGATCAGGCAACAGCAACGGCTTACAATTTACACAATTTGTTTTTTTTTTGCATAATTTTGGCATATTTTTAAATGTGGCAAAAAGGTGAGGGAGAGGTGTCTGTGGGCGTGGGTGAGGCAGCCACTTTGAAATTTGTTTATGCGTCAATTTTGATTTATGTGTGGCATAATTCTAGGCGTTATAAACTGTTTTTGACAACTGAAAGAGGTTGGCAGCCCCATTCGTCCCCATATGAATTATGGGTGGAACGTGTGCGTCAGTTTTGTGTTTTTTGATTAGGGTTTTTATCGTCTGTTTGTCATTTACTTATGCTAATTTTAACATAACACAAACTACAAACAAACACACATAAATTAAATATGTTAAGAACAAAATGTTGTGTTTAATGCTTTCAATTAAATATAATATATTAAATAAAATTAAATTTCATTAACACCCTTACGGTTAGACGATCACAGCATGTGGTATAGGGTGTTAATCGTAGTCGCACCGTCGTCCTGTCAACGTGTGTGCGGTAAATGGAAGTAAATAGTGTCAATGTATTTACAATATTGGAAACCCTTATCAATCGCAATTGCTTTCTTGACATTGACAAAATGAAAGAGATGAATAAGAATCCTTTCAATAAGCCCAGAAAATATTATATATTGCAATATTATTCAAGTTTAAACTAATAAGATTCATTTACCTTTTCCAACTTATGAAGTGATTCAACTGATTCTCTATTTGATTAGCTTAGAGGATTTCTTTTTAATAAAGTTAATGAAAATGAAGTCACTCTTTAATGTTTTTTCAAGAAACGATTTCTTACAATAGATAAAAAACCTTTTAAGTTATTATTGCAAGCCTAAGTAAAAAATCTCGGAACCACTACATACACACATATATAAATTTTTTCCAATACTAATTTATTCTCCACAAAGCTCAATTCAGTTGTGTTAAAACGCTTTTCTCGTTGTAATTCCCAACTGGTTTTAGTGTCTTCAATCCCAGTGGAGAAGACTTCATTCTCTTATTTTACTCAATCTTTTACTTTTTATTTTTTTTATAGCTCTTTCCTTGTATTGGTGTTGACAAAAAGTGTCGCCGCCGCAAGAGTTCTTTTTGTATGTATTGTGTCTGCATGTGTGTGTGTGTTTGCGTGTTTGTGTAATTTTTTTTTAGACACTTTTCCAAACTAATTTCAAACTTTACACTTCGAGGAGAAGGCCGACAGAAAAAAGCGCAGCGAATGCAACAGCAAACAACAAACAAACTAAAAGAAGGAAGAAAAAAAAATTGATTGCCGGACAGACTGACAGACAAACGAACGATGCCGAAGAACTACGGGAACAATGTCAAAACAAATGTTACAGCGGTGAAGAGTGAGACGACAGCAGGCTGCAGGCGGCAATGCGTTTTTATGTTCCACAAGTAAAACTAATCCGGCTAGTTTATAGCCTGTAGATGCAATACAATAAACAGTTACATTAAAATTACTCACTGAATAGGCATGCTCTCTCTAACTGTATAGGGTATCGAATAATGCTATCGGGCAGCCCACACAGTGAAGCAGCTGTGATTCTGTTTCTGTTGTTATTGTTGTTGTAGTTCTGTATGTATGTATTTGTTCCCAGCAAACAATGCATCCCTCTCTCTCTCTTTCTCTCCCTTACTCAGTCATAGCACAGGGCCACATGTTGCCCCGTTGCGGTTGCCAGGCAGTAATAACAACAACAACAACATTCATACATACGTATGAGAATTAGGAAACGGTTAATGGAATATGTAGAAAATCGCCATAAGGTGAGCTCAAATAACAAGAACAACTAAACTAAACACAAAAATTAATAGGGTCACACAGATAGTGTAATAAATTTGTCAGGTAGGTACTTGACCAGAAAATGTATTTAGAAACATTTCTTAAAGTATCTACGTAAAGACAAGTGATAGGTATTTAAATCTAAGCAATTTTAAATTAATTTCTCGATTTTAAAATTTCAATTTAAATCTGAATATTTACCTTAATTGATTTATGACATTATTTACATACATACATACATATAATATCGATATGATATCAATATGCTTTTGTATCCAATATCATCTTAAACTTAATGAGAGGAAAAAGTTGATCCTGGCTAAAATCTTTTGATCACTTTTTGACAAAATTGAGATTTCTTTCAATTTAAAGTCTTATTATCATTTTAGGTTCTTTTATATAACAACAAAGACTAGTTTAAAGGGTATTAAATATTCCAGTTTCTTCATTTAGCTAAAAATCTCAATTCCTTGTTGTTGCCCATGGCTGCTGGTGATAATCCCAAGGCCCATTTCAGTTTTGTTCAGTTTCAGTTCCAGGCAACAGGCAACGGGCAAAGGCAAATTGCGTGTGCAAACAGTGAAGAACTGCAGCTTCATTAGCGAGGGTTGCTTCAACAAAGCCATAGATATACACAGACACACACACACACACACACATACTCACATTCACATATACAGACATGTCTGTGTCCTGGAGTTTTATTATTATTTTCTTTATTGTTTAGCGTGTTATAATTGGGGTGCCAGAGTAAGAGAGGCAGAAAAAGGGAGAAGGGATATTAAAGGCAGAAATCCCAGAACCAGGACCAGGTCCAGGTTAGGTCCAACAATGCATGCACTCGGCTGGAAGACCTACATTCTGTTTACTCTCCTCATAGGTACACAAATACATACATACATATATATACACATACATACATATGTACGTATTACACCCGCTGCAAGTGGAATTGTCAGTGAATCAGTGTTCTATATCTCTGTGTATGTGTGTGGGATCAGAAGAGCTTAGCTCGGCTATTATACATATGTGAGTGAAGGGAGCATAGACAAGTACATTCAAGGGGGGGCCCGGCTTACATTCTGCTAAATAAAAGACTTCACTCTTTAGCATCCAGCTATAAATATTAATTGGAAACTGTTGGTAATGGAACAAAAAAAGTAAAGTGAAATCAATCTTCCCCTCAATCAAAAGTACAAACATTTCACCAGCTTCTAGATTTATTCAGAAAGAGTCCTTCTTTTTTTCTTTTTGTTATTATGCAACGCAGGTGCAGGACTACAGAATCGACCATTATACAGCAGCCATGGTAACAACAAGTTTTGAAACAAGAATTATTTATGGAGTTCTGGATTTACCAAACATATTCAAATTCAGATCATTCTAAAAAGTCTTTTATAAATAAACTATGTATTTAAATTCTTGTAAGTTAACTTAGTTTTAGTTCTAGTATAAAGAAATCTTATTGAAACAAAGAATTGATATATGATAATAACATAGGAATTAGATGTCTATTTCATTCATATTCCTTTGTTTATCTTAGAATGTTGTATAGATTAATAATTCTGGATTATATTTAATTTTGCATTCATAATTAATCTGAATTAATTATTATTTATATTAAATTTATGCAGACCGCTACTAAGAATGCTTATTTAACATTAAGATATTTGAAAACTCGGGGCTTCTGTTAGAAAACTCCAAACTGTAGATGATTAGCTTTTTTATTCGACAAAAAAATAATAAAATCTACTAAGAAAACTTATAGTTCTAGAGAAAGCCAGTTAACAGCATTACAATGAAAATTATTACCAAGAATTGTTTGTATTAGGATGATGATCAAATGATGTTTCCTTAAGAACAGACTTTACTCATCATCATATTACACACGAGACAAGTTAAAGAATACTTTTTTAAGAATTGAAATATTTAAATATGTAAAGAAAATTAGTTTAGTTAGTTTAAATTTAAGCGCAGACTTTGGGATATTTTATATTATATACAGAATTTAGCCGTCTCGAGTTCATAAAATTATGATCACAAAATGTGGGCACTATTCCGAGAATTTTCTAGATCTCTCATCAATCAGTAGGTTGTAATTCCATACCTCTTCTTTAGCTTAAACTAGTTGGGAATTACAACGAAATGAAACGAAGGGGAATAAATATAAAAATAAAATAAATATATAAATATGTAATGAAAATTCGTTAGTTTGGGATACTTTATATTATATATAGAGTTTAGCCGTCTCGAGTTTCCAGTTTTCTGTATCAATCAGTAATCCTGCAATTCTGGCTGTAATTCCATACTGTTTTTAGCTTAAACTAGTTGGGAATTACAACGAAGGGAAATAAAATTGTCAACACAAGTGTTCACCTAATACTTATATATATCCATACAAAAGTATGTATGTCTGTATTAATTAAACTAAAAATTTTTAGAGCATAAAATACGATCCATAATTAGTGTCATGAATTAACAAGAATTTAATGATCAAAATTTAATTAACTTTTACTTTTAAAACAAAGACTTTCGAATATGGTAAGTAATTTTGATAATTTAATGGGTTACTGAAATGTACATACATACATATATACATATGTAGATACAATTTAATAATCGTTCAGGATAGCTTAAAGTCAAATACTTATGTAAATTACAGTGGTAACTGCCAACAAGCCACAGTAGCTGGCAAACTTTAAGATTTAGACATTTAAAAAACATGATGACTACTCGACTATTAAAGCTGATTAAGAATACGAATAAAACACCCTTTCAGCAATGTAGCCATTTTACTATATGGCTACAGGGTATATAAAAAGGTATTTACCATATGGCAAACATTGTATCCTTTTTTTCTTTTCTAACTTTAATTGTCCGCCTCTTTAGTATGTTTGACTATTTTCCTTTTCCTATTTTTCTTTCTGGCTTTTGTACTTGGTTTTTTTACTTTTCTTTTTTGGGAGGCAAGTACGCCTTGGGGCACAATAAAATGTTTAATAAATTGCAAAAGTGCGCCAGGAAAAAACGAAGGCAAAGGCAAACAGCGAAAAGGGAAGGAAAGAAAAGAGAGAAACGAAGCGAAGTGAAACCAAGTCAACGACACATTGTGCACAATATTCTAATGATGTTCAAGTGGAAGGCACACACAGACACACACACACAAACACATGCACTTGTTCACACACACACACACTTACACGTATAGACATCCTGTGTGGGCGTGGCAAATACTTAGTTTTTTGGCATTCAACACACGTAAAATGTATTGAATAATTACATTGCTATGCCTAACGGCATACAAAATGAGAAAAAATATTTTCAATGAGAAAGACAGAGACAGCAATAGACAACCGTACGGACATTGACCACGCCCAGTTAACTGTTATAAATGTTTATCATTTGAATGATAACACACGATCAGTTTATTGCATTTACATAGATTCTATATAGATATATTTTTTTGCATTCAATGCAACTATTTTTTAAAAAAAATTTTCAAGTTTTCCCAGTTTATATTAATATTTATTTTTTTTTTTTTTATTGCGGAATGTGGCTAATGAGTATTGCAGCAGGCAGATAAAAAAATGCCCAGAGTCAAGATTGATGCATTTCGGTTATAAAATTGAGTTTCGCTGGAACATCAAAACATCTACAGGAAATTCAATCGCAGGGCCATTGGCCTTTAAGTAGTGCTAAAGTATCAATCAAAATGCGTGCGGTCATAATCATAAAATTACATTGAAATTTACGAATGTGCGCCCAAGGTGAAAACCTCTAAAGGGCAACTGGCAGCTGGCGGCGGCGTTCAAGAAACAAAAAAGGAAACAAAATAAAAGAAATGATGAGAGAAACGCTTACCGAAAAAAAAAAACTGAATTACAAAAGATGATTTATCATTGCAGAAGGTTGGATGGGCTATAGTATTACAGAAGGGGGAGTTGCAGGGGCAAGGTGACTTTTGGTATTGGGGGAAGGTGCGGAGATGACTGCAACTTGATTTACAAATTGGATGGCCTGAAGGCTTTCTATCTCTCTCTCTCTCTCTCTCTCTCTCTTGCTCTGTGTCTCTCTTGAAAAGTGAGCTATGAGTAACACTTGGTTATGGCAAGCCAAAATGGGGGGGTCTGGGGGAAGGTGGTGTGGTGTATAAAAATAAACTTTTTTCTTTGGCCCGAAGATATATGACGTCTACATAAAATTATTAATCAATGCTGATCCTAGACAGGAAAAAGAGTTTTATGCTTTCAAAATATTCTAAAATAGTAGCATAAAATATATATGTACATATATATACAGGAATCACTTAGTGAAAACGAATGGTAAAATGGATATGGGTTGTCAGAGATATATGTAGATATATAGCATATATATAGTTATATAGAATGACATATACAATACATATTTATCTATATAAAGGTATTTGGAACACTATAAATTTAAAAATGGATAATAAAATATTTTACTGGATTTAAATCTTATACGTCTCAAATTGTTCAGATTTAAGTTTCCTAATTTAACATTTTTTAGATGCTAACTTTTAGATTTTACTTTTGTATATAATTCATATATGTATATGTATAATGTATTTGTATTTCCAGTAAATTTGAATCAAGGCCTCCTATTTAGTTCCTCAGTTTTTTAGCTTCTTTTTAGTCTCTTTGTTTTTAGATAAAAGGAAATATTTCAATGTATATAAGAAGCAGGATAACAAATTTTGATTATACCAATTGGTAATTGGTACAGTCGAACTTCTCCCTTCACTTTATTTTATAGAAACTTAATTATATATGTGTAAAATTGAAATGAGAAAGCTGTGTCTTTAACAATTAATTTATTATACGGTAAACTTTATCATTTATACCTTCACCATATGGAAGTTCGACTGAAATATATGTTTTTAATTATCATACTAAAATTAGTTAGTCTTGACATCTTGCTCTGTTTGAGAATTTCATCGTTTCTTCATTATTTTGCCCGCCTACAATATATATTTAGTTATTTATTCAATATCTAAAATTTTAACCACTTTTGATATGAATAAATAATATAGTTCGAAATGAAAAATCTTGAAGTGACTGGTAAGATATAGCCAATTAAAAATTAAAATTTAGTCAGGTTTAAAATTTAATATATAATATGAATCTTTTTGGTCAGTTGCAGCCATCGGTCAATGATTTAGTTATATTATTCTTTTAATTATTATTATTAATCATTGTTATTAGTTTCATAAGCCACCATATATCTAGTTTAATTTATTATTAAATACTAAATTATACAGAATAAGACATTATATATTTCATTATTTTTTCACATTAAAGAGATTGGACATTTAAATTGACTTTAATTTTTAAGAATTGTTCTTATAACTTAGCGAGTATAATGTCGAAAACAAATCAGATATAAATTTAATTATTTATTTATTTCAGAAATCTTTATACAAATGTAAAATTAAGATTAATTTCGCAAAGATTTGGACTTAAAATAGATATTCTAATGATTTTTGGTTACGTTTCGGTATTTGTTTGTTTCGTAAAGAAAAATAATATTTGCATTGTGGTTTTGAATACCCATTTGTCGATTGATTGCAATTCAATCTATCCACACATTTACATACATAAATACTAAATACTCAAATGCTCAATCCCGCATATTAAGTTTTTATCTTTTGTACAATTTTATTTTATTTTATTTATAGATGAATTTATTTACTGTCTTTGGCAAAAGTTTTTTTGTTTTGTAAATGAATATTGTAGGAAAAAATGTTGAATAAAATATTTCGCACCTGATATATTTACACATAGATGTACGATATATGCAAACACTTGAGAGACTTGGAGATTTAGAGAGAGAGAGAGAGAGAGGAGATAGATAGAAAGAAAGAGAGAGAGAGAGAGGAATGATATGGTCCACTGTCAATATTTAACTTTTAATTTATTTAAAATCAATTTACGCAAAATCTTTGGCAAAATCTACCTTAGTCAAGACGAGTAAAGTGCATTGGAAAAATCCTGCATAATTTAATTGTCTTGTTGTCGGTGTTAGTTAGTAGGAGTACTAGTATTCCGACTACTGTGTCTGCATCCTGTCCTCATGTCCTGCCAATGTCCTGTTGTCTGAATGTCCTGGTGTCTGTGTCTGGTTTGTTGTCTTGTCTCTGCCATTCTCCACGCCCCACGGCAATGTGCAGCCAAGTTGTCTTTAATCCACATACGAATCTTCCATATCCAGCGGTGAGGCAGTGGCAGAGGTAAAAGCAGAAGCAGATGCAGGTTGCCGGGGCACGTGGGCCAGGTGGCCGCAATGGCAATGGCAATGTGCCTGTGGATTGCTCTATGGTTAAAGGATAGCTGGCTAGGAGGGGGTATATGGAAAGGCTGTGGAAACAGTTCTGGTTTTTGGGGTTTTTGCGGTCCATCGTTTTGCCAGACCACAATTACTGTGTTTGCTGCAAGTTTTATGCCAATGCGGGATCTTAGTTACTGACAACACGATGGAGTTTATTAAATTTCTACCAAAAGTTAAATCTTTAATATTAAGACAATTGGGAAACAGTGAGTCTGAGTGAGATACACAGAAAGATATATAAAGTTACTTGGCACCTTTCACCCTAAATGCAATACAAATTAGCCTTTCGCCATGATTTTCATTGAGGCACTTGATGCGTTGTCTGGGCACCCGGCACACGACAATATCTACATATATTTCTATTCCTCTTTCTTGACTGCCTTTTGCAATCTTTCTCCCTTGGCTGACTGTCGGCTGGTGTCGACAACAGGCACCGACATTGGCGGCTCGCATTGTTATTCAAATGCTGCCATTAATACTTCACTAGCAATTGCAAATACCCGACAATGTGAGGACTGAAACTAGACTCGGAGGAGGAGAAGGATGTACATATACATACATACACACATACATACAACCGTTGCATGCATGCTCCGGTTCCGGCTTTGAGTTTCGGCATCTCCACTACGTTGCCTTTCATACGAAAGGCTGGGAAACGACGACGGCATTCATATGTAAATTTTTGTGACTTTGGAATAGCTTCTATGTTTGTGTGCAGTTTTTCTCTGACTTTTCTTTCATTTTCCATCTCTTCTTGGTAAATTTAATATTGCAAAATGACAAAATATCAAGTGCTTTGAATTTATATTAACCAGCCAGTTGAAATCTTATTCCCTCTTTTGTATTGTGAAAGTTTTTGCCAAATAATATGTAAATTATTATAGTTTAATCAAAAGTGTAATCAAACTCCAAACATTTAATTAACGAATCGTTCATATTACCTTACACTAATTTCTGTTTTATATTGCACCAGCATAGTAACTTAAAACCGATTCGATTAAACTAACTTGTAATATCTAATTAACTTGCCTGTCCAACATAAATAACGTATGAAATGGTCGTATTACCACATTAATATCTTTAGGCCATCTAGCAGGAAATGGCCGATTCGTGCCACTTTTAGTAAAAAAATTTGTTGGTATCTAATGAAATAGTTACTGTTGAAAACTATACGAATTAATTTGCTTGGATAGTCGATTTATTTTTCCTGTTCTATTTACCTTAATGTCTACTAAAAAACTTTATTACTAACTTCTTTAAAAAGCTTAATAGTTTATTCATTTAAAACGGTCAGCTAGGATAAAGGAAATTGTTGATATGGCATATTAAATATTTATTTATCCAATTGGTTGCGTTTTACTTAATAGATCACATTCTTCTATCGTAAAATAAACTGACATTTCTTTTTTAGAAAATGTATATAGATTAGATAATTGTTTATTCATAGATCAGATTAGATAGTTGTTTGTAAAAATAGTTAAATATATAAGTACAGTAAGTGATCTGCATAAAACCGAACGATCCAGTTTTGGTTAAGCAAAATTTAATTTCTTAGTTATGACTTTAGTTGACAAACAGTTTGCACGATTTTGATTTCAAAAATTTTTGTTTTCTTTACATTTTAGTATAATTTATTCGAAATGAATTCGAATATTCAAAGTTAGCATGTGATAACAAAGAATATATAACTTGTTAAAAAAATGTGGTAAAGAAAAACCAAAATCTAAAGATATGAAATATGTTTTGGGACTTAAATAGAAAAAGGTTTGAAAATTTTGACAATTTATACAAGATTATTAATAAAATTAATATTAATAATACTCAAAAATGTCTATATTTAAATGTATATTTTATATTATATAATTAAATTATAATAGACATATTACTTCAAAGAGACTTTAAGGCCAGGTTTAAATTTACATTTTCTTTTTTATAAGTAATAGGAAAATGTAAATAGATTTCTTTTATTAGATTTTCTTTTATTTTTAAAGAATTTATTTTTTTCAAATACCAATCTTATTATATGAATTCAAAGACAACATTAGGATATCATCTTAGTGGTTGATTTTCAAGAAATAAACTTTTATCCTCTACTTTTAGATAGTAAAAATGATTCGACTGTATTAGTACTCAGACCTACGACCAGTTATTTGATGAGGAAAATTGCCTAGTTGTAAGGCTATTGAGATATGTTAATTTATGTAGTAGAAATAAAGTGGCCTCTGGTGACCCCTTAAAGGGTTGGACTTCTTTTTTTTTACCTTTTTGGCAATAAACGTTTATGCATATATTGTAACCAATTTTAATCAAATTCGTTGAAATGATATATATAGAAGATATATATTTATGTGTCTATTTTTAAAAGTAAAGCAATCTCTATTGAGAACTCTGTAGAGGTTATATACGGTAAGGAGACCAGAAGAAAACTTTATTATATAGGAATTATGATATGTATTTATATATACATGTAATGTAAATATATAGAATGTAAAAACTGTATCTTTGAAATCAATTCATTATAAAGATTTCTATAGAAATTTGACATTATTACAAATATTGTATATTTTTGTTTCTAGCACTTATATACCCCATTTATGCGTTCCTTATGGGGTATAAATATATTGAAACGAAATCAAAATCAAAATCATTTGTATGTATGTATGTCTGCGATAAGTTTCCTCTTGTATTCTGAGAGGAAACCCCGCATGACAACTACAACAATAATGCAGCAACAACAATGACACTAGGCAACATCAATAACCCGGTCCAAGCACACACACACACATTCAAAGATATACTCCGACACACACACACACACACATACACAAAGACATCAGAGACATCATCCCCCAAAAAGGTATTGAATTTCAGTTGCCCCTGCCGTTATTCCCCTGCCCTTGTCCATGGCCTTTGTTGTTTCTTTTCGTTTTGGTTTCGTTGAAGCATTTAATGAATTTATCAGCTGTGGCCCATCGCCTGACCCAAGCAGCTATCCCATTCCCTTCCATTCCATCCCGATGACGATGACTGTTACTACTATATACTACTACAACTACAACTACTACTACTCCTCCAACAACAACAACAGCTACTCATATGTCTCTTTGAGCTCATTCTGGTGGGTTTCATTTCTTCTTGAGATATTTTTCGTAGAACTCCCACCATTCCACTATATGCATTTCACACACTCTCGTACACACTCACGCACACACTCACGCACACACTCACGCACACACTCATGCACACATTTAGACATTCATTGTAAATTCGTAAATGTATTTTTTCTGATTCTTTTTCTTTATCTTTCTGTATTTTTATTGTTGTTGCTGTTTTTATTACCATTTAATGGTTTCTAGTATGAAAAGTTCTCGTTTTGTATAGAGAACTGCAGAATAAGAGATCTAACAATTCCATCTCTTTAGACATTTGTAAGATTTCCATTCCATACAATGAAAGGCAATAGGTCTTCTCTGTCATTAGATATTCTTTCAAATTTTGTTGGCGCTACAAAACTGGATGGGAACTATAATGTTCCATGAAAGTTTCTAAAAGAAAATACATATGGAATAAAGGACTTTGAAAAATTTCTTAAACTTGTTCAGTTATAATAATGATATTCTATTGAATTATTTCATTCCTTAGGAACACTTATAAATAGAGTCTTCTTCCAGAAATCTTTTTTTTTGGGTTAATGGATTATAGTAGAATATTAGAATAGGTTAAATCTGAGAGCTTAATTGTCGACAACAGTTGCGCGTTATCATGGAATTTTTTGCTACTTTTCTATATTTCAGAGTTTTTATACCCTTGCAAAAAGGGTATATTAATTTTGGTCAGAAGTTTGCAACGCATAGAAGGAAGCATCTCTGACTATATAAAGTATATATATTCTTGATCAGCATGATAAGCTGAGTTGATATAGCCTTGTCCGCTTGTCCGTCCGTCCGTCTGTCTTAATCAACGGGTCTCCTCCGAGACCCTTGGAGCTACAGAGCTGAAATTTTGCACCTAGGCTTCTTTTGCTGCAGGCATTGTATATCTCGGAATCATCCCGATCGGATGACTATATCATATAGCTCCCATAGGAACGATCAGTCCAAAATATAGTTTTTGATCAATAACTTGGGTGTTTTTGAAGCGATTGAAGCGAAATTTGTTATTTGACAATTTGATATAAAAGGAAATACATCTTTGAAGTTTCATCAGAATCAGTCGACTATATGCTATAGCTGTCATAGGAACAATCGGGTGTTTTTAAATTTATATTTGATGGGTTTCACATATATACTTCCTTATGATACTGGCAAATTATATATAAATCAAAAAGACAGTTTGCAAGGGTATACGAACTCGGCACGGCCGAAGTTAGCCCATCCTTCTAGTTTTTTAGCAATTTCTTTTTGCTTTTAACATATTATTTTAACCAACTTCAATGAGAGCTTTTTATTAAAGAGATTTCACTGTACACTGATTAAACCAAAGTGTTATTTGATGTGTATCAAGGAAACAGCAATTCCGCATGACAAGGAGCTAGGTAAAGGTGAAAAGTTCCATTTAAACGCTTTAGGAATGGTTCCAGTCTATAATAGATATCTTGTAAACTAGCTAAGAATAACTGATATTTCAACACTTTAATGGATTGACTAATTTTTACTCATTATGAAACGTATATCCATAGATTGTTCTACTTCCTTGGATCTTTCATAACACAATATTTATATAAAGTTATGATACTAAGACGTAGAGTCTTTAAATTAAATTAAAATTTTATTATCAAAAGTCTTTGGTTAACTTGATTGCATTAAAATCTGTTTCTTTTCTTATGATGATTGCAAATATTTATTTGAAATTTTTCAAGTCTAAATCATGTATGTAAACATGAATACACATCAACATACAAATGTATATATATACATGCATACATATGTTGTGTGGTGTGTGTGTGTGTGTGTCTGTGTATGTAAATATGTTGTGTGCATACCTGGCTTAAAGGTCGCTGGTCAATCGATTTCCTGGAACATTCAGCCCACGATGCATAATGAGCACAAATTCAAGAGAATTTTTGCCAGCCGAAGAAGAATTTATTAAAAGTCGAACCCATCGAACCGCCATCGTCTGAATTATGCAAACGTCATTCGGATGCCGTTAATTATGGTACCCGATCCTTAGTCACTCTTTTACACTGCATTCACCTGGATTGAGTAGGTGCGCCTTGTGCAAAATCATTTTATAAATATTTCTTTTGAATTATTAAAATATCGAGATATTTATATGAGTTGCATTTTCAATAAGCACAACAAAAACAAAAAAAAAAAAGAGGGAAAATGGCAGAAAGAGTTGCAACTTTATAAAGTCTGAGTTGTCATTTGTATTGACATTAGTATTTGTAATAAATCATACATGTTACATAGATATTTTGAATAATTTTCTATATAATTTTATCAATATCTGATACAACCACCAGTTCAGTTGGGAACTGTTTTTTACCATATTTACAAGTGATAATTGAGCATTCAGTGATCCCATTTTATAATTATCAATCAATTTAAAATATCTGTAAAACATTGAAGGATAATGCATTGATTATAATTTGCAATGATAACTTCATTGTCGGATCACATTTAAGAAGTACTTCTGCTAATCGAGCACTCTGCACTCCATTTCATAAATTCCATTTGGAAATTAATCTCTACATCTCATTACTTGATTCTCAATTAATTTCAAAATATGCGAAAAACTTTTCCCTAGACCTAATCCAACATCAAATCTTCATATTAATAGTGAATATTTGGGGGAAAGTCAAAATAAACTTTTTTATCAAATCATTGTTAAGTGAAATGTAATGGGAAATGGCACACGCATGCTATACATATGTATATATATTTACAATATATATATTTTAGCAGCATATGTGTATATATGTATGTACACACATATCTAGAAGATGATAAAGAAAAGCAAACAATCAGCGGAAATTGCTTAACGGGCTAAAAGTGAAAAACAAGGCAACAAATTGGCTTTAAAAAGTTGACTAACAAAGAAATTTTTTGTAATGGTGTAAACTAGATTTTCAGTTTATTTTCAGTACTAGTCAAAACTGAAACTGAAAGGTAAAATGTACAAATAGAAAGTTAGTACATTTAATCCGTAAGAAAAGTGTGCGAAATATACTGATTATTAAACAGCAAAATGGCAGTACAAGTTAGTTTAATTGTTACAAACAGTTTTCTCTTGAAGCTGTTAAGATTTATTTAAAATAATTTCAATATTAACAATACTCTACTGACAAAGATACTGACTTTAATCATATTCGAAAAATATGAAACACATTTTGTTTTAATCTTTAATTGACTTAAATTTCGTTTTCGTTAAATTTTTTTCCTTTATTAACAGAGTAACAACTGTAAAAAGAAAATCACTGTTTCTGATATCATTTAATGTCTGCAGATATTTTTGAAATTCTTAATTATACATACTAATAGTTAATCATTTAAGAGCAAGC
Source organism: Drosophila emarginata (assembly GCA_037075365.1). Lineage (NCBI taxonomy): Eukaryota > Metazoa > Arthropoda > Insecta > Diptera > Drosophilidae > Drosophila > Drosophila emarginata. The sequence goes on from JBAMCD010000121.1 coordinate 904,757, forward strand.
TTAGTATTTAACAGAGAATTATTAAAACTCAAAATTAATTATGCTTACAGTTGAAGAACAGCAGCCCATTTATTGATCTGATGTACTATAAATTGACAATTTTTAACTTGTGCTCAGAGGAAATGTTCAAAGAATGCCTAAAGAGGTCAATATATACAATCTACAATACAGTACACAGAATCCGGAAGGGGTCATATTTTGGAAATTTAGGTGTGAATTAGGATGCAAGTTTTTTAAAATTGTGTCCCTAATCTATAGGTTAGCCAGTGTTTAAGCACATCTTAAGGCTAAACTAAGTCCTTAATGACCACAATAAAACTTGGGCTTCTTAATAAATTTACAGACCATAGAATGAACTTGGATTTTCAAACAAGACATCTAATTTTCATTGGACTAACTTCATGTAGTTGAAGTTTTCGACAGATTAAACCAAAGGACTCAATACACAAGGCAAGGACACATGTTTAAGAACGATTTTTAGGAAAGATTTGGGTTAAAACAGCTTAAGATTTATCAAATCAGATCAGAGCTATTAAACAAGGCATTGGAAATTAAAGAATCTTTTAGTTTTTTGAAGAACAGGTTTATTTTCCAAAAAAAGTCTGTCTAGACTCTAAAAAGTACATAAAAATGATTTTTACCTAGAATTTGGTGTAATTATATCTAATCCACTTTTTGTTCAAAAAGAGTAAAAAAAAGTGATGCATTTCTAGTTAATTTTATTTTTAAGAAAATATAAAAAAAAGATACATAACTAACTGATGTTATTTTAAAAAAAAAATACGAATGACATTGTCAAAATTTCTTAATTTTCCTACCTTTTAACCAATTAAATCCTTCGCCGAGTAGCAGATATATATTTTTATTTTTAGCAAATTTATTTACATGCAATGGATATCAAACGGTCAATTAGTTTAGTGCTGCAATAGAACACGTATTGATACCGCAAATAAATTTGGTTAAATATCGATTCTTTGTATACAGTTATAGCCATGTCAATTTAGGTCATTAAATCAATTAAATAACATAGTCGGTTATTTTCAAATTAAGGCCATGGATAAAACTATTGTTTTAATTTCAAATGATATCTATTATGATTAGTTAAATAAATTGACATTATATCAGACATTGATTTCAATTTTTGTTATTTTCCATAACCCGAAAAGATCTTTATTTATTTTTGTACCACTTTAAATTAAATATGTTATCTGAAAATCGAAATCTATTAAAGACACTTTACTGCTGTAAGCCAAAAGGTAGTGAGTGTCACCTATTCTGATGTAAAGGAAAAGTTGTAAAATTGTTTCTTTTTTCTATTTCTTCCATTTCTCATTTTCTTTCATTTTCAAGTTGCCTGTCATCTTATATCCCACCTCCTCCTCCTACACATACTTGTAAGAGACGACACTAAATGGCACTACCGCATAGATTCTATGAGGATTCAAGTGATGTCTGCTTTTGAACTAGATTTCGTTGCCGAGGACATCTAATGAAATTAAATGTATCAAAGTAAAAGAACTGCAAACTGGATAAACATATATATATATATATGTATATATATGTGTGTATATATCTGTATACAAGGAAACTGAATCGTTTGTGGGAGTAACTATTGAGTGATTGAACAGTTGTCTGTCAGAGTCAGTTTTGGGGGCAAAAGTGAACTGAAATTTCTACTACCACTTTGTCTAGGACTATATCTACAACTAGATTTCAAACAGCCTCCTGTTTTTTTATAAGTGAGAAAATGTCCCAAGTCATAGAAGGAGCAAGAGAATGCCAGAGAGAGAGAGAGAGAGAGAGAGGGGGAGAAGAGAGAGAGAGAGTGAGAGAAGTTGATACGTGACTAGGAACATTATTGTTTGCTTATCTACACTTAATTGCTTCTGGCTACACTTAATAATATGGTCTTTGCAACAAACATACACACACACACACACTCACGCACACACACACACATCCCACTCTATGCAACCTCCACTTCACTCCATCGCCACTCGCATTCCCCGTTGTCAGGCCAGGAACATAAGAGAGAAGAGGGGGAGGGTTCTTGGTTTTGGTCTTCGCGTTGTTTGTTCGGTTTCCCACTTTGCGTTGGTCGTCATCGTCTCCATCTCCATCTCCATTTCAATTCCATCTCCATCCCATCTCCGTCATCGTCGTCATTCTTTTGCAGCATTTTCATTCAGCTTGAGATTTGTTGCACCATAAAAAGGGCTTCTCGAGATTCTCTCTGTTGGCTTTTTTTTTTTTGGTTTTTGTTCGTTTTCCTCTTGCTGTTTGGTTTTTTGTTTTTGTTGCTGTTGCTGTGCTGCTCCATCAGAGCCAGAGTCATAGCCAGAACCAGTGCCCAGAGTCGGGGCTATTTGTTTGCCTGGCCCGTTGTCTTGTTTTTCAATTTTGTAGCATGAAAAATTTCATTGGAATTGGTTTTTATTGTGGGGGCTCCGGTTCTGATGGATTTTTCGGTAGGTACAAATTGTATGACGCTAATGGAGTATGAGGCACTTTTTTCTTTTTATTTGTTGTTATTGTTGTAGTTTATTGTGTGTGTATATGTGTGTGTGACTTGGGATAAGTGTAAGTGTGGGTAGCTTTATGGTCGGAAAATAGTGTAAGGTGGTGGGAGTCGATATAGAGCTGGTTGAGGAGGTACTTTGCTTTAGACAAGGCTCATTAGTTCAAGGGCTGTAAATGTTGAAGTAGTTTAGCCTCGAATACTATCAAATAAATGTCCAATTAAAGGATAAAGCAATTTAATATCAACGTTGAATGCATTGTCGAAGTATTTTCTTATACAATCTTAGTTTTATGTGATCTTAATGGTTGTTACCAGGGCGCCACTTTGGCACAAAAGAGGGCTTTTTACAGCGATCGATAACAATCGGAGAAAAGAAATCGTTTAGACTAATTATAGCCTCTAATTATAGACCTAAGTTAATTCTATGGAAAATAAGATTATGTATTTGGAGCATGTTTTCTTACTTCGAAAATCTCAATTATATTGATATTGTTTTGATTTCTTGACCTTTTGGTTAAAGATTCTTAATTTGAACTTTATTTGCGTCGGATTTGAAATTGTATCTAATTTTACGGTGAAAGATTATGCATTTTTACTGTATTAAAAGGACTTATTTTTAAGAGTTAAATTCAAGGACTAAGTTCAAGTTTGATGACTTACATTTTTCTATTAAGAAGTCTTTATTTTAATTGTTGAGTTTAAAAATTTAGTTGAATATTTTTCTTGGGTAAATTAAATTTGTAAAATAAATTAAGAACTTTTTATTTTATAAGTACAAAATATATGAAATCATTAATATAAAAATTCAGTTATCATTTTATTCCTAATTTGTTAAATTTTTAATCGTTTAAAAAATAAAAAAAATTATATTAACAGAATTAAGTTAACATTTTATTTTTGTTCTTTTTTTTTTTAAATGTATTTTTAATTATTTTAACTAAAAGCCTAAAATTTTCTAATACCTTAAACTTTTAATTTTTTATTTTCTTTTTTTTAAAACCTTATATTTTAATTTGTTTTAATTAAAAACCTTGCAAATGAAAGAAAGCATTTTCAATTGGTCTTTACTTTTTATTCTATTCTGCTGAACAACTAGTTTTCTTTCTGCTATTTATCTGTATATATGTACATATATAGAAGAGTAAAGCTGCCAAATTAGCTATATAAGATTAATTTTGAATTAAATATTGAATATCATAAGATTTAGATACGATAAGATGAACATGTCATTGACAAGTTAGGATCGAAAAAAGATTGTGAATATTAAGATAAGATTAATATTATTCCAAATTCCAGTGAAATTTGCTATTTATTGGTTAAGTTAGTATAAAGGTTTTTTGGTTAAAGTAGACCTGACTGAAGTTATCGTTGGTCTGGTTTTACTTTGTTCTATCTTCTTATATAATTACAATTTTTGGTTTTCGAAAATCTAGTTTCATAACCACATAAAATCGAAATCATTGAAAGGAATAAAATTATTTTAATTTAAGAAAAAAACTTGAGTAATAAATAAAAATTGAAAAGTTTAATAAATAGCAAAGCGACTTCATTTAGTTTATTTAAGACAATCCTGCAATGTATATTCAATAAATATTATTAAAAATATTAAAAATTAAATATTTATTTTTATCAAATTTTTAAAAAATCTGGATATCGGTTTTAATATCTGTGCCTTTGGTTTAAATTTTGCGAATGTCTAAAACTATTTGCTATTTATACGAAAAAAAAATGTTTATAATTGATAACTTTGATGTGAAATTAAATCTCCACAACTACATTACCACTACTGGCCACGCCTTTTTTTCCCTTTTATACATATATGTGTGTATAACAATAATACAAATTATACATATGTTAGTACATCTGTGTTACTATACATATATATTGACCTCACATCCTCTTGTCTAGCTGACACATTGCAGAAAACTCCCTTATGCTCCCCTTTCACTTTGACATTGCCTTATTGCCCCATCAATCTTGAGTGCTAATTGTTACGAATTTTCAAACCCTCCCCTACTTCGGTGCCCCTCCCCTAATAACTAACCATCAATTCCAGGGCATTCTCTTCCCTTTGTCATTGTTCTTGTCAGCTGTTTTTGGAACAAAAAGAGAATAAAAAATTTTTTGAAATGTGGAAAAGTGGAAAATTCCTCATGATGCTGTGTCAAATGCATTGAAGAACGACAATTGCTAATTTAGCATTGGACTTTCCTCATTTGCCTCCTCTACTCTACTCTACTCTACTCTACTATCGGAGTGACTGCAATTAGTGGGCGTGGCTTTGGCCCAGGAAGTGCGTGACTTGCAGACGGCCTGTACATGTTAGATGTGTTTCTGTATGTGTAAGTGAGTGTGTGCGGTGGCGACCTATGGGAAAATCAATGGCAATGCTAGATAAAAAGGGAAAACCATAAAGAGGGGTGCAAGGGAACGGCAAATGACGACTGGTACATGACCAATAATCAGGCTAATAAACATTTCATTCACAGGCCTCATTGAGCTCGAGCCAATCATAACAACATCAACAACATTGGCGTCTGCATTATGCCAAATGTTCACAATAGAAGTCAAGAAAACAAAAGCCTATTTTAACCATCCCTCCCACCCTGGCCCCCCGCCAAAACTCCATAATGTCTCCCCAATCCACCCACACTCATCCCTGCAAACATATGGCAAAGACGGGGCAAAAGACGTCTTTTCAGTTCTTCGTTTGCTTTCATTTTCATAGCTTGTGATGGCTGTCATAAGGAGGAAGGCCCCGAAATAAACCGGAAATTATTGTTTTCGCTTTCTTCTTCACTATATGTATACACAAAAAAAAAAATAATAAAAAAAAAACAGAGTAAGATGGCAGAGAATTATTCCCCCCAATCAATTTTACCTACAATATCTTTCAAATTCAGACATCGATTTGTGTGGAATATAATGCGGATATATCTAGTTGACATACCTGAAATGAAATAAAAACGAAAGATTGACAGTTTAGTTAATTTTTTTAGATATCTAATGTTATTAATAAATTATGTTTGATTTAAGAAGTGTTTGGAAAATTGTTTGAAATTGGAGTAAATAGGGTTGTTCGAATAAGATATTTTAATGTTCGAAAACAAATACTTTCTTAGTAAGAACAAAAAAATTAAAATAAATATTTGTTTAATAAAATCAAACAATACTTATAATAAATGTTTTTATACTTAATATTTACTTACTTCGAATGCTTAGCCGAAGATAAATAAAAAATATTTAAAATTAATTACTAAAATAATTAATACAGCAAAATATTTAGAGTATAGTAAAATCTGTTCGAGATATCTCAGAATATCTATACTAAAGGATTTCGTATATGTTTCAAAAATGAACTTATTAATATATTAATATGTATTTTTAGTCCGTATAAGATAAATGTTCAATAAAACATTCATTGAAGACGTAACTAAAAAATTTGGTACTGCGAAATCGGAAAATAGTCAAATGTTAATGTTTGACTAAAGAGAAAATGAAAATATTTAGATATGTAATGATCTCAAAATTCAATTAAAATTTTTGCCAATCATCAAAGTTTTCGGCATTTAAATAACTTGGAAAAATGTATTTAATATTATACATGATGAAGATCATTTTATCTTAGTACAGATAAATGAACTTGTAAAGGTAACAAAATATACTAATATATTTGTATATATATAGTTTGCATAATAAACTTGTTAAAAAATAAATTTACATACATACAAACATATATATGTATATTTCATATAATGCCGTAATCCTTTCTCATCATTTGGCTTTATAAGTTATCAGCCGTAACCAGAGCTAGACATCTGAATGTTGCAATCAGAACAAAAACAAGAACAATACAATGCCATACAATACAATTCCCTACCTCTACCTCCCCTCCTTGAATTTCTTCTCGTATTCCCTTACTATTTTTTGATTGTTAATCCCACGCAATAACCCCAACGATTAACCAAACCGAACAGTCGTCCGTGCCGCATTGTAAAATTGCAACCGAAAAAGAAACTCCAACTCCACAGATCACAATTGCAGATATTCAAACCGAAATACAAATGGTAACAAAAGGCCATGACGACGACGACTACGACGACGAAATGTGGGTAAAAACAATTCCAATTAAGGCAATAGCAATAACAAAACCCAAGAGACAGAGAATGGGGGAAGGGGCAATGGGAAACGGGGTAAAGGATAAAAAGGTATGAAAATAAAGGCAAGCCAAAAAGTCAGTTACACTGCAACCCTGAGGGCTTCAGCAAACGGACAACTAAATACAACTGAATAAGTTTATAGATGAGATTAAAGACAAGTCAAGTCCAGAAAAAAAAGACCTCCAACTTGCATAACGGAAGTGGCGAATGCAATAAAAGAGGGCAGACCTAACAACTGTCAAAACTCCCACAAAAATGATAAAGAAGAAGAAAAAAATGTGAAAACCTAGCATACACTGTAAGAAATTTGCACGAAAATCAACCCTGACGGAACAACAATTTTACAAACCCTTAAGGGGAGGAAATTCAATGATGCTTGAGCCGTGGCCCTAAACCAATTGAACCCGCTAACGCAACATCGATGTTGGTGGCGGTCAATCAGTTTACAACAATAACAAATTCTGAAGGGTTAACACGTGGTCCATAGGCACACATATACGACATCAACTTTACCATCCATCCATCTATCCACGTGCAAGTTACATGCGGGTTAGGCATTTTGTATATTCAATTAGCCAACGACGCGTTGTCGACATTGTCGCTGCTTCCATGTCGAACATTTCCGTTAGTTAAAGCGTCTGGTCTAAAAGGGGTTAAGGGTGAAGAGTCGCAGTCGCGGTGGCGAGCTTATGGGGTTGAGTAGGAGTTAATACTCGGACTCAGAGCTGGAGCTACCCACTTGTTTGCATTTCTAATGCAATTTGCGGCTGCAATGCTTTTGTTACTACTGCTAGCTTCCTCTTATTCGCTCTGTCTCTCTCTTTCTTTCTCTCTGTGTGTGTGTGTGTGTGTGGACTCCGAAATTGTGTGGCGTGTCGTGTCCATTAACACCTTGATGGTCATAATACATATTCATTAATTCGCAATACTGAGGGCGATTTGTCCAGCTCACACCCATGTAAATACTATGTAGATTGGATTGGATTGTGTGAGAAAGAGCATGCCATGGTTTAGGTCAATCAACTAGGTGGTTGGAGGTATGGAATAGATGTACATAAAGAGGTTTAATTAACCCCTTAGGTAAATGTAAAAAAGCTACTAAAAAAAAGAAAATGGTTGAGTTATTTCTAATCAATCAATATACCCAAGATACATAGTTACATAATAAACCACTTTCATGGGACATGTTATTGGTCTACAAGCTAATGCTAGAACTGCTTGGGAATTATATTGACCCACAACAAGTATGAAGAATACTGTTCAGAAATTTAAAGATGTACTTTGAGAAGTTTAAGACCGAATTAAATACGATCGAAATATAAATGATGTATTACCATGAACAAATTAAATTACATTTTTTTTTAAGTGTATATTATATTATATTTAATAGTTTTATCGTTAAAAAATAATCATTATCAAAAGTAATCTGTAAACAAATTTGACCCACTCTCTAAAAGATTTGTACAATATTAAAACTGAACAATTAATACAATACAATAATAATTAATACATAAATTTACTAAAAAGAAAATCTTCATGTATAAAAGAAAGCTATGTACATAAGAAATTACAAGATCTTTCAAAAAAGGACCTCATCAAGACGTTTTTAGTCACATTTAAGAAAGAAATTTATTAAAAAAAAACTTAAAATGTTAGAAAAATTAAAAACAATTTTGAACAGTAGAAGTTCCAAAAGAAATACATATACTGAATTTTTTAAGATTGTGCTAAATTTTTAACACTTCGATATGTTGTTTCCTGAGTTAAAGATTGTCGGAAGTTATATACAGATCGTTCGACTAAAGGTTTTTAAAGATACATACATATGTACTTAGAAGAAATTGTATTGTACTTATTTAAAACAAAAATAATATTTGTTCATTTAAAAAATAGAGAGGTAAACGGTGGGGAAAAAAAATTAGCTCTTCTTTAGTACTTATTAAGAATTTGAAGAAACAATTTTCTTAACATTCTATTAACAGGCATTAATTATATACAATTAGCCCTAACAAATTGTTATTCTAAAGTACATAAAGCTTCCTTTTTTGCAACCCACAAATACCGCAAAATATATTTCAATATTAATTAAACTGAGAATGGGGAATTGGATCCCTGAAAGCCCCAACACCAGAACTGATTGACTGTTGTAATGTCAACCACAATCCGAAGATATCCACCCACGTATGTATATCTGTAGCTTGTTTGTTCCTTGGCATCCTTCGATCAACCGTAAAATACCTTTTTTGTGTCTTCCACATTAGTTAAACCTTGCGGCAACAAGAAGACAAAACACAACACAACAAAACACTTAAGCGCAACACTTTTAATTTAACATTGTGTGTAGACCAAAAAATGATGGGGGGGGGAAACCGGAACCCCTTTCGTTTTCTTTCACTTGGGGTTAGGATGATGGGTACGGTGTGGGGGGGGGTGTAAAGAACTTGAAACTGATGCCCGGCACGTGGACATGACGAAACATACAGACAGATTGGACCGATAGACAGACATCAACAGATGGACGGACGGACTGACATCGGGCTTGACTTAGTTTGCCAAAACAAAGGCGAAAATTGGAAATTTTATGTCTGATGGTAATGGTAGAAGAGGGGGCCAGAGGGAAGAGGGAAGAAAACATATTCCAAACGAACACACACACACACAAACAAAGAGAGATAGACACACACATAACATACACTATTTAAATGCGATTTGGTTGAGGGTAAAAAAAGGGGAAACAATTTTTGGCGAGTGGCAGAAGCGCACCCTGATGCTGTTCCTCTAGTTCTTCCTGTAGATGTTGTTGCTTGTGTTGTTGTTGCTGTTGTTGCTGTTGCTGTTGCTGCTGCTGATGGATGCTGTGTGTGGACACGGCGTCGTCGGCACGCGCACAAATTAGTGAGCAACCAAACCAGATACAATATGAAAAGCCGAGAGCTCGTGCCAGTGAGTTACAGCAACAACAACAACAACAATGGGATTGCGTATAATCAAAATTAACATAACAATGCATCGGCAACAACAACAGCAACAGCAACAACAACTACGCAAAGTGTTTCTGAGTAAGAAAAATAAAAAGCGCGGAGAATTTAAGCCGCACCAAAATGAATTTGTATGGGCAAAGGGAACTTAAAAAGTTGTTGCCGAAACCATGAGATTTTAACAATAGCCCAAGACCAAAAGCAAGAGCAAGGCCCAGCCAGTCAGCCAGCGTCTGGTTCTTCATAATGAAAGGGTAAGCTTAATTCCAGGCGAGATGAGCCCACAGCAGGGGGTGAGGGCAAAAGACTGACAGAGGGAGAGAAAGAAGGAGAGAGATGATGTTATAAGCACGGCGGCACGGCAGCACCCAAGCCATTAAACCGAGCTAAGCTAAGGAATATTGCTTACACGCACACACACACACACACATATATATACACACTGACTGCTGAAAAAACATAGATACATACATACATGCATACATACATCTAGTATAAGTGAGTGAGAGAGATAGACAGAAGTAAGCGTAGTACACTTCGATAAAGAAAATTCCCAGAGGGCACTTAATTTACTGCCTAGCGTTCATTTCATGTTCATTTCCCATGCGTTGCCCCACGCAATAATGCAATGCACTGTTGCCACACTTCACGTTTCATTAAGAAAATTGCCAGTGCGGAGAAGAGCACTATGTAGAGGAGGAGTAGTAGAGGAAAAGAATGGCTATAGATCATGCGCCGATCTTTAACTTTACTATAAATAGAAAATATTTAAATGATAACAAAAGATATTTCTTTAAATTCTAACAAAACTCAAAACACCGAAGGAGTCGTTCATTAGTTACGTGACTTTCATTATGATTAGAAAAAGGAGACAGCAAGTGTCCTTATATGAATATACTTTTCCATGTGATTTTCATATCATAAGTAAGATATGAAATTCACGTATAAATAATATAAATAATATAATAATATAAATTTTTAAAACACATAAGGATGATTTCTTGCATATTATAAATCCCTTAAGGAGAAGCTAGGCTTCTTAGTTTATAAAACTAATTCTTATAATTGATTTTTATTAACGATACCACAAATATAAACCAGGCATATAAATCGAAATATTTTAATAATTTAACATATTTGGTCCATCAATAGACTTGCTTAAAATATCTTCCTTTTGAAAGATTTCTTTTGGAAATCTTTAGAATTATATTCCATTTAACATTCATTTCTAGTTCAAACCACTGAAGCGGTAAATGGCTTATTTGAATATACGAACTTTTTTAGTTCCTTTGCGAAAGGTATTAAAATTTATCCTTTCGAGTTCAGCAAGTAAATAGGTTTGCAAAACTATCTAATCTCCCTGGGGAGCACATTTTTATTAAAACACTATTTGAACCCATGTCAAAATCTTATGTTAAATACCGACAGAAGGTTATGTGAAGGCTCTATCAAAATGATATCTTCTGCCAATGGCATTGGCATTGGACCCGGTGTAAGGACTCTACAAGCCGATTTATTATTTATACATTAAAGGGTTTTTCTCTCCACCGATCTATCAGACCTCGTTAGGTTCCTAGTGGAGTACTCAGTGGGTTTTATCTGTTATAATATGAGCCATTAAAGGCGTAGTACATAAAATTGGTTTTAGCCGCCTCTTAAAATAAGCCAAGAAAGCTTAATTTATACTATTAACTTTCTTATTCAAACAGGCAAATTAGCCATCAAAGGATTAAGGTATTGATAATTTTAAACCTTATTAAAAACTTGTTCAAATAAAGTAGTTAATTAGTCCAAAAACAAGTTCTTTTCTAAATACGAAATATTTGAAATTTAATCATAGAAAATCCCAGGTTATTGTTAATTTATTCTAATTTAATAAGATAATATTTTAACTTGAAAATGATATCATTTTACATACACCAGATTTGCAATATTCGAAAGTAGATTGAGGCGATATTCCACCCTCATCGTCTAGAATTGAGTTTCTGTTATCCATTTTGCACCAAGTGTTGCAATTGTTTGTGTTGTGTGTCGTTCATTCTCTATCTTGCTTTCATGCCACTCGTGCCACAAGGCCACCGTTATAATCAACATAATGAGAGTTCGGGCATTATGATAATAATAGTGTGCCAAATGCTTCTGTCGTGTCATTTGGTTGGCAATCTATAATAAGTATTCCTATAGGGTTGCTGCTGTCAGAGAGCTAAAGGCATTGCCAGAAGCGGTTCCAAAAGAGGGTTCTACTTTGATTTGCGGATCAGCTTCAGCTTCAGCTTCGGTTTCAGTTGTTATTTAATTTGGAAAATATTTGAATTATTTAAAGAATGCATTTCGTTTTTGTTCAATTTTAATCTCTTTTTAAACTCGAGTGCCAGAGTGTTTCAATGGAAGCTTAGAGTACTTCAATGAATGAACAAAAAAAGAAAAAAAACAAATTCAAGCTAAGGAAAGGGATGGGGGAGGAAATGAGGGCTCTTCCCCTGACATGAAATGCCAAAAAGTTCTGTGTGAGTGTGTGAGGAATTTTGAGTGGCCCAGCAAAAAAAAAAAAAAAGAAAAGAGATATATATACATACATCTATCGGAAAATAGGGATGAGAATTGAGGATGAGTATAAAGCATTTCGGAGTGGCTGTTGATATGAAATTTAACACTAAAACCCGCCGACACAGATAAAACCACATTGAAATTGAAATGGTAATGTGAGGAATTGAAAACTAAAGTCATATGTTTTATTCGTTGTAATGTTAAACGAAATTAATCAAGGAAAAAGAAAAGGGTTGACAGGTGTGAGTGGAAATATAATTCCAAAGCTCCCATTGAGCCTAATCTCTTTCGCCCTCCCTTTGAACTTTTTCCACCTCAATGCCAGTGCAATGAGGACAAGAAATTCGCTTCAGGGCCTATTCTCCATTCAAGGGAAAATCAGAATTCAACTAATTTGCATTTTCGATTTGCATATTTACACAAAATCCAGCCTACCTACCACCCGATGCAAATGTTCTGTCATTGAAATTAAATTGATTGCAAATACTGAAGATTGACTTGAAGTGCGATGGCAGGATGAGGTTGTGGGGGTGTGAGAGAGAGTGAGAGAGAGTGAGAGAGAGAGAGAGAGAGGGAGAAAGAACCTTGTCGAATCGAGTGGACGCCATTTGGTGTTGGCTCTTTGTTGATTTTTGATAACTTTTGCATCGGCCATCGTCTAAAGGGAAAGTCAAATTCATGGCACATAATTGCAGTTTCGAGTAGCGTTAAGGGGTTGCTCAAAGTTCAAATTGAGAGAAAGAGGGACGAAATAATGCAACTGTGTATGTGCGTGTGTGTGTTCCCAAAATGCCATTAATGAAAATCACAAACACAGCAGCATTCAAACCCCCACCCCGAAAACCTCTTTCCTGCCACCCTAATTTGAAATTAAGCAGCGAATGCGAAAAGGAAGGGGCCATTCTTGCCACGGTGGCAACCTGTCAGTCATTGCAGTCAGTTAGTTAGTCAGCAGGGACAAAGTTAAATAGCCATGGAATTAATTGAAGGCACCTACACAACTTCTTGTCATGATCCAAGGCCTAGGTAAAAGCAAAAGTTATAACTATTTAATAAACTTTTATCCGACTGGCCACTCAAAGTTTTGTATTTTTTTTTTTTTTTGTAAAAACTTTTTCTTATACCTTTTTTTTTTATGTTTTGTTGTTGTTGGGTAAATCAGTTGCGAAACAAGTTTATTGAACAATTTATCAGACGACTGGTTGGTTGGATGGATGGATGGATGAAACGATGGTTGAAGGGAAATGCTGAGGTGTGGGCGTGTGCAAAGTAGTGGGTGTGGTAGGCAAAAAAAAAACCATAAAGGAAAAAAAAATGGCAGCACGCGTCTTGAACTGATGTTGATGATGATGATGAGAATGCCCTGGAGTCTCACACTCCCCCCTGGATCTCTCCCTTTATGACACGTGAAACGAGAAAGAGAGAGTGAGATAGGAATAGAGAGAGACAGAGAGAGAGAGAGAGAGAGAGAGGGTGGTTAAGGGACAGGTTTTCCATTTACTCAGCATGCAAACAGACAAGGGCGTGGCAAGGTTGTATGGGGTTAGGCGTTCTAAGTAAGCCTTCAAACTAGATGCCATCCCCCTATTAAAAAACAGTTTCGTTTAAAGGTACGCCCATGTTTTGCTCAACCCCCTTTACTATATTTGCTTTGCTGGGATTTACTTTCTCTCTCTCTCCCTCTCTCTCAGCTTCCCCGAGATTAAATTCAACTAAACAAATTGGAAAATTTTATAAAAATTGGTTTATGATGCCGACATTTGTATGGCAACTAGCAGGATATACGAGGGGCAAAATATATATGTATATATATATATATATATATATATAAGCTGAAGGAAAAGTGCAACGAAGCGTTGAAGTCGTTGCCGATGTTTGTGGGGTGAAGGGAACTGATGCTGAGAGTAAGCCGCCAAGGTGTTAAGGGGTTTCTTTTTTTCCCTTGTTTTCCCTTCTTGTTTCTTATTTGGATTCCAGATCCTGATAAGTTGTCCGGATGGGTTTGGCATTGAATTGACATTTCGGGATAGCCCCAACAGGTGACAAAAAGGCGGCGAGAGGATTTGCCTGGATATTGATGGGTGATGGCTGACTGATGTTGATGTATATATGTATGTACGTATGTATATATATATTTGTTGGTCTTGAAAGTGCCATCAATAACAAGTTGACAGCAAAAATGGCAAAGTGGATGATGCGAGACAAATCAATAAGATGCTGAAATGTGTCAAAGGACTTGCAAAATTGTACAGATTACGCTTGGGGGAAAAAAAGGAAACTTGCTTAACATTTAAGCAATAAAATTAAATTAATATGCCATTTGAAAACTTTAAACTTGCCATTTTAATTTACCAACCTCCCCCACCCCTCGCCCTTATGCCATAAATCCAATCTGAAATCTTTAATTTACAACAGGCAACGAGAGCAAGATGCTTCAGTCTAAAGGCCATTAAATTGATAAATAACCAAAAAACTTTACTCATAATCGCCTTGAAAATTCGTAGTCTTACAGTCAAAAACCAGACCAGTTGTTGGTCTAAGATGTCTTCAAGGAAATTGCCATAAGCACACGCAGACTCACACACACACACACACATACACGCATATACAAACACAGATATGTATATGTATGTAAAGCCTAGACCGAGTAAAGCTAAACATTTATCAAAGGCAAACCTAGAGAAATGTCCGTACGTTTGTTCTACTCACACTCTATCTGTTTCACTCCCTCTCACTATGGTTGTCTCACACTCTGTTTGTCCGTCACAATGTTTGCTTAAACAATTTGTGGGTGTCCAGGACCTCCTAGGCCGGATGGTGATCCATTTAAATTCCGCACATAAATTACCATAGTCGTCTCTTCCAACATTCTACCGTTCTTCTCCTCTCTCATCTCTCTACTCTCCCCTCTTATACATATTTACAAGGATAGATATGTATATATGTTTGGGCATATGTCGCAGTTGGGACCACCTTTTTTGTCGCATCATTGAGTCAAGTTTTGAACTGACTGACTGAAACTGGACGACATATTGATGTATTGGCTGTGTGCATTGAATGATTGTCAGTAATAGGAGGAGCCGGAGACGTAGCAATCCAAATCATGTCAACGCGCAAAAATGTTACTAATATCACATCAAGCTAACCAACAACCACCCCGCGATAACCTGACCCTGACCTGATAACCCTCCTACGACCCCCCCACCACCGTGTCACGTCCCTCAATTTCATTCAGTTTTGGTTTCATTACTTTAAATGCTTTACACGTACACCATTTAGGCAGGCCGTCGAACAGACTGACATGGAGCGACACTTTGTCTAGGGTGTGTGTGTGTGTATGTGTGTGCACTTTTTTTTCCTGCATTTATATTTTGTTTCCTTTATTGTCCATGAGATTTTCAAGGGATGGAGCATTTTATTGTTGCCAGTGACGATGTCAACATTCCCACCATCTCACGGTAAACGCATTTTGCACGCAATTCAATCTATTTTTGCTTTTCATTTACAATCTTTTTGTTATGGACTCCAGGATTCGAAATGGATGTCGTCGCTAACTTTGCTCTTACTTTTCTTGGTTACAGAATTGCATTGGCCACATATTGCTTTTATTTCCAGATGGGCGCAATCAGCATAAAACTTTGCCAAGCAATATCTAAAGGTCCTTCAAAACCGTTGTTAAATGAAGTTTACTTTTGTGGCGGTTGAAATGGTGCACGTAAAATATCTGAGAGATACATAGCTATAGATCTATAGAAAGGTAGCAAGCTATCATTTACTCTTGCATGTCAAACCAAAACTAGTTGGGAATTTTTACGTGCACTTTTATGAAAATTCAATATTGAACAGGAGGAGAAATTGTTCCAATAAAATAAAAGAAAACTTAATTCGTGCTGTGATACACTCCCTGCGGTTTTTGTAGCACTTTTTATTACAAATGTGACGAATAAAATATCGTAGAAGAAAGAAAACTTTACCCAATACAATTAAATTAGCATTATTTCTTCCCCCTCTTTCACGGAAGCGTATAATAATTGCATTTAATTGAAAATTATTTAATTGAAGTCTAATATAAGTAAAGAACCCCTGTTTTATTATATTGCAGACTACGTGACACCATTTCCGTTTGTCACCCCAAACAATATTAACAAGTTTTCTATGCAAAAGCCAGATACGATACTGAACCTTACGAGCTATATTGATTATTGATCAGCATGACATTGTAAAATAATATAGTCTTATTTGGAATACTCATCGTTCGTTTGTCTAAAAGGAAGTTCCTAATGGTTCTAAATTAATTTATTTGTAGGAAATACTCGTCTACAATATAATTTACATATCTTTAAATTGATCTTTATGGTATCGGTTAGTATATATGTACCTAATTGATATAATTAAATTTATACATTTCTCATCTTGGGGGTTAACAAAATCAAATTGCTAATGCTAATACAATTTTGTTTTTGTATCCTGGATTAATAAGGAGAATAAAAGGTCGTCAGGCGCCAGGTTAAAACAGTAGGAAAAAATTTTCAACCCCCATAAATTGGATATATGTAACTTTTCAACAACATCAACATCTGAGTCAATCACAACATTTCCTTTTTTTTATTTATCCCTTCCTTTTAGAAAACATAAATAATTTCTTTAGTGTTGCTATCATGTTATAATTTGGTACTCTTGTCTTAATATAGTCAAAGAACCGTGTGAAATGACATGCAATAGTTATGAAATTAAAGAATTTAAAACTAATTTAAAATTGCTGAATAATTTAAAAATGAGAAAAATTTGTACGATTTGAATATTAACCGACAATTTTAATGAGTTTACATATTATATAGATATGTAAATTTGAGACTCCGCGAACTGATTTTCAATTTCGAAATAAACTGTGTAAATTTTATTAAAAGTACATATAAATAAAATATTATTTACTTGTCTTTAAATCGAAATAAATGGATAACTTTTTTCAGATAAAAGTTTGATTTTGAGGCTCAACTAGTCCGAATTAGGCAAAAAGTTTTTTATTAGTTCCTTTACGAGTGAAAGGGATTAATTAAAATATTCAAAAAGTTTTTATGTCGATTTAATCTACTATTAAAAATGCACTTGAACATCGTTTGCCACAAAAGCTTGTGGAGCTCTTTCAACATGTTGAATATAATATTCGGTCTATACCAGTAAAAGAGGAAGGGAAAGTAGTAGAAAGGCATTTCATAGCGAAATACTTTCTTCTAATGACCTTAAACATCTTGCTGAATTTCAATGCCTTAAGCATGCCACTTGAAGGCTAAAACAACAGTTTTGGCTAACAAAAACAGAGAAAACTATAAAAAAAAGTGTTACATGGACAATTAAGTTTTTATGTAGCATTTGCTCTAGGTGGCGCTAGTGTGCAAAACAAGTAAACAACATGCACGAACACGAACACAACTACACAGAGAGAGAGAGAGATGAACGGAGACTCCGTAGTCGGAGTCGGAGTCGGAGTCAGTTATGTGGCGCCAGACGCAAAAAGGCAGACACACACACACACACACACACACACAGTGTTATTGTTGTTGGAAAGGGGCGGGTGGGTTGGTTTATGTTGTATTGTGGAGTGTAGTGGGGGTTGGATTTGGATGGTAAGAGCTGAACACATTCTCAGTCAAGCGAATAAAAATTCATGTGTGCGGCGTGTGTAGTGTGTGTGTGTGTGAGTGTGAGTGTGAGTGTGTTCGTGTCTGCAAATGTATTTAAATACATTTTAATTAGTATTTATTGTTTTTTGTGGACCAAATTCACAGCCCTATTGCTCTGCACCCCCTCCAAAGCCACATTTAGCACTTAACACTTGCCAAATTAGACATGCAACAATAACAAGAGGACAACAACAAGAACATGAGCAACAGCGCACGCCAGTCAAGGGGTTAAGTTAATCAAAAACTGTTGCCACTTTTATTTTACCTATGGCACCAGGCGTCTAACCCGTAACTATATACAACATACATACATATGTACGTACCCCCTTTACCCATCCAATACCAATCCGGCAATCTCAATCACTGTCTTTCTTTTTGCCTATTTCGGCAAAGCAATTAACTACGCTTTGATTAACACTCCACATCCATGTTCCACAACGACAGCGGCCGTTGACAATGACGACGACAGCTGGTGGCCACCCAGGCACCATCTTTGCCCTGCCTTCGACTTCGCTCCCCTCCTCGGGGATCCAACGAATTGAGTGTATATGTTGTCGTAACAGACGCCAAACGCTACTCATTGCTTTGCCAGTGTCTGTTAACTAACAGCTGTCAATTACAGCCGCCAGCTTAGCCATGCTCCCACTACTGTTAAGGTAATGAACGGCAGCAACACATCCGACACGATATACACAGAAAGAAAATTGATAAGCTTTTAATATACATACATACATACATAGACATAATTTCTCTTTGGAGAATTTTTGAAAAAGGATTTTAAGATAATCAAGCGAATTATTAATCATCTTCAATAGTTCCTTTCAAAGAATTTGTTCAACAATTTGTTTTTCTTATTTTAAATTCAATTTTTACTTTTCTTTTCAATTTTTAAGATTTTTTTTTTAATTTTTCAATAAACAAAATTACAAATATTTACATTTCCTCTAAAATTTATACTATCTATGTATAAAGTCATAATAATATACTTTCGAGTTCCTGTCGATCATGACCATTTAGCCAACTGTAGTTGACGCGGGAAACGTCCTTATTTAAAAGTAGATAGCCAATAATTTAAGGTAATTTAAGGAATAAAAGTCAAGAAATATATTTAAATTAGCTCGTAAGCTTACCTCGGGAATTTCGGTTTAGAACTCTAACAAACAGAAACAGTTATCCTTATAAGATATAGCTTTTGATCGATGCTTTTAAGTATAACTAAGTAGTTTCCTTTTCTGAACTGAATTTCTATGAAAGTGTGATTTTGTATAGAAATTTCTGACAAAAAGTACATACAATGTACATACATATGCCCTAAGAACGAAAAAGAATTTCTTGATCAGTCGTTCCTAAGATAGAGAAATGATATACTGGTTCGATTCGGTTGTATCAAAATATCTAAAAAGTCTTGAAAATTCAGTGCATAAGTGCGATAGAAACAGACAGATAAAGGGAATGATTAAGGCATATGGTATTCTTGCTGATCGAGAATATATAATATATGTATGTAAGTACTTTTTGAGCGTTAAAACGCCTCCTCTGCGTTAAAATTATTTAATTATTTTAAACTTTTGGAAAAAATATAAATAGTATGACTTTAAGAAAAAAGGTAAAATAATTTTTTAGTTTGTTATCGGTAAATGAAATTTGTATCTTCCGGTTAAGATTTATCCCTTAATATTTATGTATATATTACACACATACATATATGAAAGTCGGTTTTCCATTTCAAACGAGTTCCGTTTTAGTTATTATCCAATTAAATGGAACAAATCAATTGTCATTTGGAATAGTTGGTATACATACATACATAGGTAATCAGTTAGGGTTTCGGTTTTAAGAGTTTCTTACTTTGAATAAAGGTGCTATTTATCTCTATTCAAGTGCAATTTTTTTTTTGCCGTGTACTGGACAGTTCACTTTTGGCCAGAGGCCTGTAATTAAAGTGCAGTTGAAGCTTTTGGGCTTATTGCTAGTTCGTGCTCCGCTGAATGGGCTACCACTTTATTAAGCTCTCAGCTTCTTCATGCACATACATGTTCCGTGTTTACTGGTGGTTGCTTGCCATCTTCCTTTCTCACTCCCTCTCTCACTTACTCTCTCTATTTACGCAGTCTTTCTTACTCTAACGGATGTGTCGCGTTAGGCTGTACTGTAATAAGTTATGACACTTTTAGCGCCCACTGTGCGTGGGTTGCATGTACGTGAATGTTGGCCATGTATGTACATATGTATATATGTATGTATGTATGTCTGTATGGGTTATACCATGTTCGTGTTAACAACCACCCCTTTCCTTTCTTTTATTTTTCTTGCCTTTTTTCTGGCCACAAGAAGTTCATTGAAGCGCATAATCGCATGTTAAATGTGTTGTAATTAAAATATTAATTTCTTCTTCGTTTGAGTCTTAGCTTGTAAGTACGGTTTGTCGTTACTTGGTAGTTGTTTTTACCATCATTAACATAATCATCATCATTATTATCACCATCTGCATCATCATAATCATCATCATCATCGTCATCATCATCGTCACCATGGTCTTCGTCATAGTCTGCTGCTTTGTGGTTTTTTGGCTGATGTGTAATTATAGTTTTTGGTTTTTTGGTTTCTTTTTTTGGGGTTTTGTGCATATGTACATACATATGTACAGAAAAGAAGCATAACTAACTTTTATTTGGGGTTGTAACTCTTAGATATGAATAGAAGGAGAGAAAGGCCAAAATAATTTAAAATGTTGAATTTATAAATACTTAAAGTTCGTTAGCAAGTATGTAATAACACAAATTTTTACCTGACAGCTTTTCTTTTATGCGAAAATGTTGGCTATAAAAGAAACAATTAAGATTTAACGGTACCAAGGAATTGGCTAAAAGAAAAAACTGTATAAATTGAATAGAAGTCGAATTTGCTTATGGTTTAATACTTAGATAATTTTCTTATACAAAAAGTAATTAGTAACACAGTGAAAACTCACTTAGACGAACAACAACCGTTCCCAATCGTTTTAAAATTAACAGCTCATACAAATTTTTTATTAAAATTGTTAAACGAGATTCAATTCAAAAATGGATTATTTCAATTTTTGTCCAAAGAAAAGCAGATCAATAATCATCAGATAATATAATATTGTCAGATATACACATAATCGATAAAACAAGTGGTACAGTGGCACAAATAAACAGTGTTCCAATAGAAATAAGTGCAAATTTTAACATAGGGCAATACCTGACATTTTTGTGGTTTTGAATACAAAATGTTCTTCATTTTGTACACATAAAGGAAGTTTTTTGTTGGTGTATAAGTCATAAAAAATTCCAAGGAGCAAAAAAGCACAAAACTAAAATGACAGGCAAATGTCGGTCATGGCGAATTTCCTATACCCTTTCAAACTATCTTTTTTACAATTGTATACATATAATATCGCAGAGTCCTTAACCCTTTAACCATGTTGTCGACCGATCGTTCCTATACGATGTACTCATTCGATCGGAATAATTCTGAAATATGCCTGCAAAAACAAAAAGGGGGAGGAGATTGCATTGATTCAGATAGACAAGCGGACATGGCCTCATCAACTCAACTTATCGTGCTGATCAAGAATATATTACTTTATATAGTCGGAGTTGCTTCCTTTTAGGCGTTGCAAACTTTTGATCAAAATTAATATACCCTTTTTGCAAGGGTATCGTCTTTTTTAGGTCGTCGAGTAATTGTCCGCGAGTTATAGTTATCCGTCAAGTTTCACAGTTGTTAACAAAATTGATTTAGGTTAGAAGCTGCTGTTAAACATTTGTCGTTTGCCTACCTTCTAGAAAATCGATGAATAATAGATTTATTTATCATTTCGTATTCCAATTCAGCAGAGTTTCTACAATTTGATTTTCTGTATTTGTTTCGGTTTAGCTTTTTCATTATTTCAAATTTAAAGACTTGTAATGAAAAACTCGTTTAATGTAAAGAGAAAAGGAAAAAAAAAAAACCGAAATATATTCTCAACTTGCATTAACCCCCCAAAAAATATCTAATATACGTACTGAAAATTGTGGTGTTGTAATCGGATATAAGACTTGCTCTCTAGAGATCAGACTTTTTGGGGGAAAAATGTGAAAACAAAAATAATATAAAAAAAAAACAACTGTAAAATAAAAGGGGGGCGTGCTAAAGACAAAAAGCAAAAACCTTTTGAAAGACCCAAGGCTGGACCACACATAGACCCTTGGTAACGCAACTAAGCCATCATGCATAGAATTTCACATTTGATTTAAAAAAAAAAAAATAACGCAACGAAAACAAGAGAACATTTTTTTAGTCTGTATTTGAACGAACTCCCCCCGAAAAAAAAAAAACAGGTCCCCAAGTGACATTTGCAGCGTTATAAACAAAAAATTAAGCGCATACGTGAGTTGCATGCGAAAGTATGACTAGAAGGAGTCTGAGCCAATGGCAATGCCAATACAACACTAACAGCAGGTCCATATCCATGAGCTCCTGGCCTTCCTGTGCTCTTCATGCGTGCGGTTCTGTTGTCAGACTGTCTGGTTGGGGTCTTTGGAACGTCTGTACGTTCGTTTGTTGTTTTTTGCTCATTATGTGCATAGCAGTTTTATAATAAATACATACCAACATCTATATACATACATACATACATACATATATACTACTATATATGATGGTATAAAAAAATGCTATAGCATAAAAACTACCCTCATGTATTGTATGTTATTTGTTATTAAACGGGTCCCTGGCCTGGATTGGACCTTCAGTGTCTGAGAGAGTTCATGTCGCGTTGCATAGCGTCTCGTCGCCAGTCGTGCGTTTCAGGCACGGGGCAGGCATTTTGTAATCGAGACTGACCACAATTATATTTATACATATGTACATTCCATATGTACAGTTTGTGCGAATGTGTGTCTCTATGTGTATGTGTACGACCCGAGGATGTTTCACCTGTTACAAACCACAGACATTTCTCATTAGCGACATTGATGTACAAGGAGCACCCCAAAAAAATAAAAAAAATAACAAGATAGAGAGAGAAAGAGAGAGAGAGAAAGAGAGAGAGAGAGAAAGAGAGAGAGAGAGAGAGAGGGGGAGAGGGGGAGAAGGGCTATAAAAAAATAATAATAACAAGACCTTTTCGCAAGTCAAAGAGTCAAATGGTTAGGAAATGACACCTTGAACACCTGCAGTCATTCCCAATGGACTGGTTAATTTATAAATAATTAGTTTTTTCTCACAGTGTAAGCGGCGCCCATTGACTATTGCATCCGTACTAATTCCCATCGCAGTTTTGCTCTAACTTCATTTCTCTAATTGTCCACAGTGAACAAAAACCAAAATTGTATTTGAATTCAATTTCTGATTGTTATCGGCCTGCAGGACTAAGGACCCCTCAGCTTGTTGCCCGGCCAACCCTCCTTAATGGAGAAAGAAAGAAAGAAAGAAAAAAAAAAAGAGAATAGAAAAAAGAAGGGAAAATCTATTTTCATTACGTTTTCTAGTTGATTTTCTTCCAACTCCCGCTGCCACCGTACGACAAATGGCTTTCGTTTCACTCGTCGACTTGCGGCTGATAAGCTGCCACCCAAAACCCATAGATGGGCATAGATCAAATAGAAATAACCGTACAAGTAAACCAGCTAAACGGAATTTTGCCATCAGACCAAGACCACGACCAAGATATAGCCAGGCGTATGGACTCGTTTCGATTTCGTAAGCACGTGACCAAATTATTATGGCCTCCCCTGCCCTAAAAATGTGTGAGTGTGTCGCACTTCAATATATAGATAGATAAATGCGGATGGATATATATATATGTATATACATATATATATATATAGATATATAAATATATATGTATGGATACTTGAATAGTTGATATTTTGATGGTTTATGTTGATGTTGTGGGCCATTGGTTGGTCTTATGGGCAATTAGCATTTTTGGGGTTCATCTTCATATTGAAGAATCTGCTCAAGAAATCCTTCAGTTGTGGTTTGTAAGTTATGTAAATGTTTGTCTGTGTGTGTGTGTGTGTGTGTGTCTATGAATTATGTTAATAGGAAATTTGTCACTATTGTTTACCTGACAAGTTTTTCTGGGTTAATGAATATAAATGCAATTTACGGGAGCAAAAAATGATTTAATGAAGGTCATTGATTAACCCAGCGGGGGGTGGATAAGAGGATGTGATTTTTTTATTTGAAACGAGTTCTTTCATGGTTAAATTGTAAATCTGTGTTAATCCCTTTGGATTTTACCCGATTTTGGAATGGAAAATATGGCAAAAGGTTGATAATAAAAGCAGATTAGGGTTTATGCTTGGAATTCCCTCGTTTAAAAGTTTAGGGGAACTCCAAGTACTACTTTGTATAAAATGAATATGGTCTTTATTAACCAAAAACTTTAAATATATTTAATTAATATAAATCAATTAATAGAACATAAACTCCTCTAAAAAACTTAATTATAAATATTCGCTTATATAAATTCGCTTGGTATTCTTCTTGAATGCCTTAAATAATTTTCTTCACTCACAGAATAACTTTTCAAGTTTGGGAATTTATAAAAATTAATTTTAAAAATTAATTATAGTTTTTTTATAAAAAATATATCACTTCCGCTTTGACTAAAAAAATATATATAAAAAATAAATAATAATAATAATAATGAATTAAATTTTATAAATGAAAAATAAATAGTAAGTTTAGAATTTTTTTAAACAAATATTTTGAAAAAAGTAATTATTTCTTGTCTCCAATTTTCAGTGAAGTTTAAAGAATTGTTTTGCCTAAATATATAACTGCTGGCTAACTAAATAACTAAAAGTTGATCAAATATTTATGACTTAATTAGCGCTTTCCTTGCAGTTAACCCAATATTTAATAAAACTTCACGGATAACTTTTACATCAGATCCTTTTAAAGTTAGGTCAAGAAAAGCGTTAAAAATGGAAAGGTCTCAAACAGAATTATGGCTTTCAATTTTTAACTTCTTCTTTCTTAACTCCACATATATAAAGTATATAAAAAGTACTTCGTCAAGAAGACCATTTGAAGATGATAGATAAAACTTATGAATATAAAAATGCCTTTAGCAACGTTAATACATAGGTAAATTCTCTGCGATATTGATGTTTCTGATAGCACTCCGATTATATTTATAAGGATAAGAAGGACTCCCTTATTCGCTCGACTCATCTTTTCTATGCTTTGGAATCACATAAAGGATAAATAAAGGATTTGAGTGCTGATCTACAAATAAGTGACAGTTGGCCTGATCATCTATTTCAGACTTGACAAGTAATTGGAAGCGGCTTTAATGACCCGGAGCGCATCAGTTCCTTTAGAATTAGATCCCTGTTGAATACACTATGGAATGGCAACAACTAATCCTTTCTAAGTACATTTGAAAATGCCACATGCTGTGACCGAAATGCAACATTTGCGCTCAAGGACACCCCCCAAAAACAAAAATAGGACGAATGCACAAACGGAACAGTTGCGATACTATCACATTGGTGGTGACTGACTCACTGACTCACACACTGCACGAGATGGAGAAGGATATGGTGACGAAAGTAAAGGATGACTGAGGGTGTTTCCAATGTCCAAACAATATTTCAAAATAATTTGAGCAAACAATTCAAGTGGCTTTGCGTTTTTCCGACACGTGCACAAAGATGGTTATAGAGTATTTTGTATATTGCCAGATGACAGACAGTCTTACCTGAAATGAAATTAAGCAGAAGAGAGGAAAAAGATTTTTAAATTAAATTCATTAAAAAAAAAAGAAAAAATGTAAATTTAATGGCTTGCCCATATGCTGCTGTCGGTGAGAACCGAGCCGAGCCGAGCCGAACAGAGCCAATTAGAAATCATAAATCTCAAACATAAAAATATTTTTACAGCCACAAATTGCAGGAAACATAGAAAAAATAACTCCGGGTATACAGATTACTAACATAAAAAAGCATTGTTCTTTTTTCTTGTTTTTTGTTTTTTTTTTTTGTGCGACAATTAAAAAAGGGAACAATCAAATTGTGTCCATTCCATTCCAAAATTTACTTTTTTTTTTTGGCTGGCTGTTGTTTCTGTTACGTTTGCCAAGCTCTTAATCAACGGATCGGACCCTTTCCATAAAATTGGATGAATTTGGTAGCAAAACAAGCGAAAAACGGCATACAAATAAAAATGTAAATATTAATAAGCGTCAATATGCGTTCAAGCGAATCGAAACGGAGTTGGAGTCAAAGTGGGTGCCGGAGACAGAGCCGGAGACAGAGCTAGGCAAACAAACAAACAGCCGCACAGGGAGAGAGGAAGAGAGAGAGAGAATGAAAAACACCAAGGACACAACACAACCAGGCGGCATTCAGACAGCAGCAGGAGACGGACGCCCACTACCCAAAAACAAAAAAAAAAACCAAGTAAACGGGCAAAAAAAAAAAATCCTAAAGCAGACGCCGCCCTGGGCACTGCAAGCCCAAACCAAAAACCCAAACCTAAACCTAAACCCAAACCATAAACCGAAACCCAACAACCGAGCGCCGTCATCGATGTCGTCGTCGTAGTCATCGTCGTCGTCGTCGTCGTCGTTTACCACTTCGGCGGACGCACTGCGGCGAGCGGCGAAACGCTAATGTGAGACTAAACACGAGCCCAGAGACCGAAACCGATTTCCGTCAAAAGGGGCCAATGTGTTTTTGTAAATGGTTACAGTGGCATGGAATTCCAAATAAGCTAAGCAAAAAGCGGTACATGAGAGGAATCAAATAATCACAGTATTTCAATTTCTATAAAAAAATAACAAAATAAAACGAATAAAATGAAATCAAAAGTTTAAATATTATTTACCCATTGAAGAAGATGTAACATAGGAAAGGAAGGCATACTTTTGCAACAGTAGCTTTACTTCTATGGAAAAAACAATTGTTTAAACATGTGAATCAATAGGTTAGGAAATTTTTTTGTAGAATTTCTAATATTTAGAAACGTTTCCCTCTATAAATTTGATGTTTTCAGTTCGTCATTTTATTCCACTGTAACGCACATCCCCTTTAGAAAAGCAACAGAAAAGGCTTCCCCCCGATTTGCTTGCGCCCTTCACACGCTTGCAGCAGCAGCACCACCACCACCACCACCGGCACCACGACTACTACTACTACTACTACCATTACCACCACTGCTGCCATTTTCAAACCCAAGCTTACCCCCGCGCCAAACACCGCACTCCCATCATCGTCATCATATCAACATCAAGTCATGGACTTTTGTGAAATGGAACTTTCAACACCGGAAGCAGCGTGTTGCATGTATTTATGTAGATATTAGAGCAGCGGCTAGCCCACTAACCCCCCGCCACTTTATCCCATCCCCATCCCATCTCATTCCCTTCCATTCATTCCTCTTATCCGTTACCCTGTCTACCCTTTGCGCGCACATTGTCTCTGTCTCTCTCTCTCTATCCCCTCTCCTCCTCTCTCTCTCTCTAGGTGGACCGAGACGAAACGAGCCGTATGGCACACACACAAAACGTGGGGAAAATTCAATGTTGTTGTTTTTATTATTATTTTTTTTTTATTTTTTTTATAAGCGCGACTATAAACCAGATTTGGCAGGGCTCTTTACCCTAACCTATATGGCATATCGACACTGGTCGAGTTGGTTAGCTTGGGGGAATGCGGGTTGAGGGGTTTAGGAGGGACTGCAGGAAAAAGGACGAGAGCCAGTCAAATTATGGTCCGTGTTTGTGTGTGCCCCACGGTGAAGTATGCACAGCCAGCCGACACTAGAATAGAACGGAATAAGGAACAAGGAGAAGGAGAAGGAGAAGTAAAGAAGGAAGAAGCAATTTTTTGAATGAAATTATGCATTCATAACCATTCGACGAGAGTCACAAAGGACGATGGTTGGTTTGGGGCAACTAAAGGAGCGCACCGAAGAAGATGGAAGATGGAAAATAAGAAAAAGTCGACAAGCTGAAACAGGTGACGTTAGCTAGGGTTTTTGACTTGAGTAAGCTACTAGAGTCGATTTTTCTTTTTTTTCTTCTTTTTGTTGATTTTAGTTCTACTATATATATAGTATATATATATATATATACATATATATATTCGTGGTTGTGTGATAGATTGACAAAGTACAACATGTTACATGTGTTTGAATTAGATGGGTTTTGCCAGCCCAGTTACAAGCTGTTGTCCTTAGCAAAACGAGATATATTTTTCGAAAACTAAACAAACATAAGCAGTTCAAGGTACGGAAGGAAGGCTTGATTAAAGAGATTGAACTGCAGTGACTTCTGGGCAAACATGCTAAAGTTCTTTAGACAAACATAGTTAAGAGGTACATATACATATATGTATGCTCTCTCTCCTTTACTCTCTGGTCAGTAAAAGAAAAGAATTTCCCCATCATTGGTAAGCAGCCCCTTTACATTTAGCTCGTGCCACCCTTAAACCTAAAGCCCTAATCAAATGCATTGCATGCAACCCTATCAAAGGATTATGTACCCCTGGCAGCATAGAAGCAAGTTGTTATTGTTTGTTGTTCCATGTTGTTTAATTTAAAAAATGTCACGCGGACTTACCGTGCGCCTCCTACCCCTGTTCTTAACCCTATCCCCCTATTCCTAATCGTGCCTACCTCTGCCTCTCTCTTGCTTGTCCATTCATTGCAGTCGGCATATGCATCAGTAACATCAATGAAATATGTAAGCCTTTTGACTCGATGCTACCGTCCGTTACTGGGGTCGTCCCTTGACCACTCGCCATACAAACCTGTTTGATCGAAACTTGTTCTCAAGGGTTTTGCTGACCACCGCTGACCATGTGCCGAACAACAAAGGAATAATGAAATGTTGAGATAGGGGCAAAAATCTCAATATAAACCGCTCGCTGTGTCGCGTGTTCCATCATACGAGTTATTTTTTTTTTTTTGCTTTCCCCCCTCTTGTCTTGTTTGGTTTTTAGGGGTGTGGAGACTGTCGAAAGAACGGTAAACGTTTTAACGATAACATCTGCGGTAGAGAGTTGCGATTTTCTCATTCTCTTATGAAGCGTGAGGGTTGCTGCTAGTTGCTTATTGCATAATTATGCCATTGTCCAATGAAGTTCGTAATGCTGCCGTCGATATAATCTAATTTGCAGTGACTAGTCGAGGGGTTCATCACAAATACAAATTGGGGTAGTTTTTATTTTTTGTTTTTTTTTGTGTCATTTAATTTGGGGAAGGGTTTACCTTTAGCCATTTGACCCAATGACCCAGAATTCGGGGAGCCAAAAATACAAATACTTTTTGGCAGCAAACATTCAGTCGCTTATCGGACAAAGGGATTAGATGAAGAAAGCTTCCTGCCAACTGGCATGCTAATACTTTGCGGTACTCTGCAGTGGCTCTATACTGTGGCATGAGCTTCAGGTGTTCAAGACGTTGACTGGATGGTAATAAAACATCCGAAGGTAGCAAATACCATAAAATCCTTGGCATAAAGCGCACTTCATAACTCATTTGTTGCAGGCAATAGGCGGGAAATCCACCCACAACTGACGACACTTACGACACTCCACGATACTTCATACACCATGCCACAATATTCCATTCTGGCACACCCCGTCATTTCAAGAGAGACATTACCCAATCCACAACGATTCAACGATGTCTGTTTGTCGGTTAGCTCATCGTGTGTAATGGCAACGATTTTCACTCTTTTGTATTTGATTTTCGAAATTGTAATGCAGCAGAGTTTCAGTTTTGGTATCGCTTACATTCGATACATCGTCTCACAGAGACGGGACACGATGGGAGGTGTGACGAATGCGATACATTTGTCAAATTAGCTAGGGCAGATAAGATGAAAACTTTTGGGGAAAACGGTGGTAGCACACTACAGTAATCCACTTCTCAGCCAATTACAAATATTTATAGCTTTTCTACTACGTGAGAAGATTAGAGTAAACCGTGTACTGATAAGAAATATGTCTAGATCAATGGCCATTTGCCTATTAACTGTAAGTTAAGTGACAGTTTGACTAAAATTTGCATAGTCTATGCTAATTAAACATCTCTTAGGGCATTGAGTAGTCGACTCTAATTCGATTTGATGTGCTTGATAGAGGATCTCCTCTCTGTATCTGTTTCTGTATATGCCGCCTGTCTGCCTCGCTTTGTGTGTGCGATGTTATTGAACTGAACTTGACATTTTGCACTGCAAAAGCGGAAAAATAAAACTAAAAAAAAAAAAAACAACAACAACGAAAAGCAGGCAAGCAAACGAGCGAGCATGCACGTAATAAAAAGGATAATACACACAGATACACAGCGAATTGGTCTGAGCTGGGAACTGCTGCTTTTGCTGCTGCTGCTGCTGCTGGTGCTGACCCGACCCCAATTTATGCGACGCGGGGCCAACAAGAGGCAGCTGCTGCTACTGGCTGGTCGGGTCGGTGGTCGGTGGCCTTTCGGCCGTCAACGGCTCTCATCCTTGTCAAGCGAACCTCGACGAGGACTACAACGACGACTACACGAATAATAAAAGTAAATTTGCTGTGGGGTGGCTGTAGGCTCGGTAAAGCCAGCCAGTCAGCCAGGCAGGCAGGCAGGATAAAAAGGACATGGCACAGCATTTATAAAATTATTTGTGTGTGTGTTTCTTTTTTTTTTTTTTAAGAAGAAAATATTGAATATGCTTTTCAAAAGGCATGCCATTAAGGCAAATGGCAAAAACGAGACATTGCATATTGCTCATAGTCCGAGAAGGTTTTCCCTTCAGGTTTCATTTTAAAGCTCATTTGGCTTTGGCTTATTGAATTTCAAATTGTTGTGTCTCCCCTTAAAAATTCGAATTTGATAAAAAAAATCATAAATTACGTCTGCTCCTCAATCTTATTAACACATTTTTATATACAATAAGCTATCGGTCTCCATGCAGAGAGATGGGATGGAGTGGAATGGAGTTTAGGGTCAAAAATTGTGGGAAAAACTAACCATTGGGGCCGGGTAGTGTCAGCTGACAAAGTTGACATTTAAATTGCCATTTGGTTGTTGTGCCCCTGGGCCGATGGACTTAATGCTAAATTACATTTTAGGCACACTGTGTTGAGATTTTAATTAGATGTAATGTCAGCATAATGAGTTTTATGTCATATAGCCTCAGGAGGTGGTTGATGATGTTCATTCAACCAAATGGGAATGGGTGGTAATGCTTTTGATAGCTGAGATTGAGAAGGCGAGATTAAAAGTGACGATTTGAAATTTATTATTTAGATAGAACATGATAAATTTTCCAAGTAATTTAATAAGTGTTAGACATTGTAGGTAGTTCACGTCGGGGTCACCATAAAAGGTATGAGTCTCTTGTCTCATTTTTATAAATATTTAGAGTGTTGTCTTTTTGGTTAGCCATTTCTCTGGCTTGGTAATTAATACTTAAGATTATAACTCAGACAAAAATTTAACAAACTTTTTTTTTTTTTTTGTCAATTTTTTGTTCTTTTCTGAAGTACTTATCATAGACTCGTCAGGTTTTGGGAAAGGTTTTTCTTTCTTTTACTTTGAATGTATTCAGTAATTTTCCCGCATTTCGTTGACAATCTTCTGGTCGTTAACTTTGGCCTGCTCATTAGCAGCCTAGACGCTTGCCTGGGCACACAAGGATCAGCCGAAGACTTTGTGCTAGATCCTATGGTTCCCTACAACCTTATACAATTAAATGACATAAAAACGGATTAGGGTTTAGCCAACAATGCGTAAGTGATGAGGGCGGGCGGTCGCATGGCCACTTTATGGCATTTATGGCAGTGGCATTAAAATAATTTTTATGAAAATTAACTCAACTAAAAATAAGGCAAAAGGATAAACATGCTGCAGGGACTTTGCTTCCCTCTTAATATATATATATATGTACGTATGTATGTGTTTTTCTCCCTCTTTGTGTATGTGTGTGTGTGTGTGTTTGTGTGATAATTGTCGCCTGCCGAGGAGTAAGTATCCTGGATTGTCCTCCAGGCTGCTGGCTGCCTGTCTATCTGCTTGAACTTGGAAACTTGATTTTGCGGAAGAAGACAGGCAACACCAACAACGTGTAACATCTGGCGCTAAGTACAAACTGTGATACACACAGACAGATAGACTGACAGACAGAAATACATACAAACAGACAGACTAACAGACCAAAAGACGGACACACACATACATACACGTACTCATACATTCATACATGTATCCTGACCTGACTCGGGACCGCGTGGCTCCTCTTTAAGTTTCTGCTCGATGCGCGCGCAGTAGCTGTAAACGGCGGTCCTGAGTCTGAGAAAAAGGAAGTTAGGCAGAAATTAAGAAAGAAGGCAAACCAAACCAAACTAAAAAAAAAAAAAACAAAAAAAAAAACATGCGAAAAATTGAAAGCGCCGTTTTGACGGCCCAAAACTTTTTAAAGTCGTTGCGCGAACGGCATTCGGTCGGAGCAGGGGCAGGCGCTATAACATTAATGGCAAGGGATGGGGAGTGGAATGGCAACGGCAGTGGAGTGGCAATGGATGGTTGGATGGATGAATGTGTGGCAGTGGCAGTAGCAGTGCCAGTACAGCGTGAGAACATTTTCAATGCAGGATATTTTAGTGGCTGCTCATCAAGAGTTGAACACACCCTGGTGGGAAGTTTGCTACCCTATCAGGCCCGCACACACAATTCCAAACACACACAAACATACACACACACACACACAGACACACGTGCACTTACACATATACTAACACCATTATAGCTGGCGACTAACTACTTATGAAATTTCCCTATATTCTCAACACTTCCGTGTTGCTCGGTTGCTCTCTTTCTCTTTCCTCTCTCTCCATTTCTCTTTACTTGGTTTGTATGCACATGCGCTACGAGAATGATAAAAATAATACTGGGTTAGATTTGCTTGTCGTTGTTGTTGCTGTTGTTCTTATTGTTGTTGTTGTTGTTGTTGCTATGAAGTGCACTTCACTGGCTGGGTAAATATGTATAGCTAGCTCTTTTCTCCCTCTCTCTCTCTTTTTCTCTTCATCTCTTCTTTTTGTTGGTTGGATTGAGCGAGCTCCTTTCATGCCACGCTGGTCGTCGGCACGATGTCGGCGGTATAGTTGGGGTTGGGGGTGTTATGTATTTTTTACAAGTGTTTAGTCAAATTCGTATGGCATTTTTTTTTTCTTTTTTTTGTTCTTTTTTCTTCTGTTCTTGTTGGAGGGAAACGGTGTTCCCTCAGCTTTCTATATATATGTACGTATGTATATATATTTGTAGATTTTGTGTACATGTGTGTGTGTATTAGAATGTGTTTGTGCTTACGGGGGGAATGAGTAAAAGTAAGCAGGGGGCCTGAGGCGAGGCGTTTTGTTTACAAATGTGAGGTAAAAAGTTTGACTGAAAAGACGGAGCAACATTTTAGATGGGGAATTGATTTTCAGTGTGACGAAATGCCGCGGTATAGATAAAAGACCCAAAAAAGAAAAAATGGCGCCGAACAGGAACGAGAGAAGATACACGGTTAACAAGATGAACCTAACAGGTTACATAAAATGAAAGTTCAGTCAATGTATCGTAAACGTTTATTTGATAATTGTAATGTTATATCATAGTTAGCATTCAGCAAAGATATTTCAGTTTGTTAATGTATGTTCAAATAAAAGCGGCATCGTTTATAGTTTTTCTCAAAGTGCTTTTCAGCATTTTTACCCTGTAAGTGAAGAGTATAAGGTTATGTTAAGATCGTGGAAACCACGGTTGAACTACCTTTGGGGTGTCGTTGGAGAACAACAAAGTGTTAGCTTGTGAAGGTTTCCCCTGGGTCGCCGAAGTCAGACGATCTAATCGAGTCACTTCGCTGCCTTAAAATGGCTTGAGTGTAGATCATGTTAAATGAATCAATTCATGAGAAATGATTTAATTTTAATTCAAAGTCCTTGAGAAGTATAAAGAAACCCGTGTAAGTTAACGTTAATTTTTTTGCATGGTATTTCAAAGTCGTTTCTCTATCTAAACCGTATAAATTTTTATTCCTTACTTTGCCCTTTCAAGTAAAAGGATTTTATGGTTGAATGGTATTTCAAGTGCATCTTGAAGTGCGTTTTCTAGTTTTTACCAGCTAATTGCTTTAATATCACACTCTCCAATTAGGCATTCCACTTCATGTGGCGCACACAAAAACTCTAAATGCTAGGATGCCTTTTTCCCTTTTTCAGTTATTGCTTTCGTCTTTAGAGAGATCTCAACCACATCCTTGGCATCTTCGAAAACGATCTTAATAGCATTTCCAGACATCAGGCAACAGATGATTGACAATAAGGTCGCAGCAAACCGCAAGACAAATTTAAATAACTGTGTGTCCCGTCGAGAAAAAAAGTGGAAACGTTGCAAAGGTCCCGAGGAACCATGAAAAGAGTTGTTGTCCTTAACAAAAACAAAGATACCGAAAAAACAGATGATTGTCGAACCAAAACAAAAGCAAAAAGCAGAGAAAACAGCTGTCGAGAGTGCAAGGTGCAAAAAAACAAAAAAAAAAAAAACTCAGTAAGAAAGAAGAAGCAGAAACTCCACAAGACAAGAAGAATGGTGGCTCAACATTAAACAGAAGCAGGAGCAATAATAAGCTGAGTTGTGTGTCTTTTTGAGTCTGTCTGTGTGTGTGTGTGTGTGTGTCCCACCCGATGATTAGTATGTTGAGGGCCTCAGCCACAGATCGTGGTAGCTATTCAGTCAGGTAGCAGCAACCTGCATGAGTTCCTCTTCTCCATTCTTCAATTTCCCCTCGTTTTTTTGTGACTGCCTGGCTGAATGCCTGCCGCCAGCCTGTTGAGCAGCTGTCGTTAATGAGCCCTCACATGGAACCTACTACTCGTAGGGTTGTTCGGCATCATTTTTTTTTCTGGTTGTTTTGTTTTTCTGTTTAGCAAGTAAATGCAATCTCCGCTTACAGCACATCTAATCTTTATTGACGGGTTCTGTTTTCTTTTTTTCTTTCTGGGTTTCTCTATTTCTATTCGTCGTTTCTATTTGTCAAACAAACAATTTCGTTTCCATTTTTCACAAAGCTGATAAATAAATGGTTTAGTTGCTTGGTTTGAATTTTGAGTGCGGCAGCACCGCAGGTTGTCCTGCAGGTACTCCATTTCATCTGATCCTCTTCGACAGCTGAACATGCAGGTTTTCGTTTTTCTGTTGAACCCCGGTCTCGATCGACATGAATTTTAAATGACGAATGATGTGTGTGTTCGGTGATAAAAAGGATTTTCTTGTTTTTCTTACATTATCCACTTAGACCTACAAATAATGATGGGTTCTTCGTTACCAGAAGGTAACAGATGAATTTCTGATGGAATTGTACAAAATTCTTTAAAAATGGCGGCCAACGTGGAATTTTTTATTAAATTTCTTAACCATATCATGGAAAGTGGATCAACCAAGAGGGGAAACTGTGTTTTCGCGTTAATTTCCTCGTTGATTAGCACCCAAATACACAGTATGGCACACCAACCACCAAATTCACCCTACCCCTTGAAGACTTTTTTGCCCCAACCCTTAATGCCTACAACAACTGTTGCTCTCATCCTCCTTTTAGAATCGAAAGGAATGGTACAACGACAACAATCACCAAAATTTTTCGTTTGCGCATAAAATGTGATTTTAATCACTTTCCGTTGTATTCCCAGTACGCTGTCAGGCCTATCCTCACCCAAATTCAAGATAACTTCATGTCTTTGAGAAGTTCGCAGTTCGCAGTTTACGTTTTTTATTTTATTTTTATTATTTTTGTGTGCGAAAATAATTTCATTTAAATATCCTCACGCAAACACACGCACTCGCATAAACTTTGTCTGTGTGTCCTGACGCCTGCATGTTAATGTAATTTTTATGCTGATTGCGAATTTCCACATTTCCGGGCACCCGGGCCGTTTGTTCACTTCTTTGTCAAGGCATTAAAGACCCTCCATGATTATGATGTTTACTCGGTTCGGTTGACGATGATGTCGCTAGGCTCGTTTCCGTTCCCGGACCCCGGCTCGTTCTCGACCATGGCCATGGATATGACTATGGGTGTTCAACTGGTTTTTGGTCGGCTTTTGTTTTATTATACCGCCTTTTGTTTACGTCGTCACGTTACGTTTTAATCAGCGGCATTAATTTAATTTAATTTGATTTAATAATACATCCTCAGATGTTGGTATATGTTGGCGGCTGGCTATAGACGCACTCTGCAATGCTCCTCTGATGCTGTTGCACTAAGTATGTCTAAGTGGTGGTCCGAATCCTGTGTGATCTATTGTATTGCGTCAAGAGTCGCCATTATAGGGGAAATGGGCTTGGCTTTTGTGTGTTTATTGCGGCGCTTGCTCATTAAAAAAAAGAAGCGTGCAAACGTAATCTTTTGGGCCCGGTTAATAGAACATTCGTCCATTAAAAATGCCAGCAACTCGAGTGGCCAAGTGGAAGCCTAGAATAGGTTTTGGTTAGAGGCACCATCAGGCTATTTTCAATGAAAAGAATTCTTTGGAAAATGATGAGGACTTTTTACTTTGCTTTGAAAATAAATGCGACAGGTGAGACAAATTGGATGGCGTAATTATATGAATTTTTAATTATATTTAACAAGAAGAATTGTCGAGTTGACGGGGAAAAGTATTTATAAAGTAATTGTAAACTCTAAATCTCATTAGGAATCATTTCGGTGAACACTTTGAACATTCCTATTGATGAAAAGAAAATTTGTGAGATGAAATATTGAAAGAATAAGAAAAGACCTAGCGTAAAGCAAGTATTGAAACCCTTCGGTTTTAGTTAACTATGCAATTCTTAACTAAACGTTTTAGATGGACCTACAAAGCAAAGTTTTTCTTTAAGTCGACTAATTATTATAGCAAACAGTTTAAGCCCTCCACAGAGAGCTCTTTCACGTGCTCCCTTTATAACTAAGTCTATAGCCTGATCAATTCTATAGTTAAATAATTCTATATTTATTGAAAATCTCATTTCTTTGATGCTTTACTTTCTAAACCACATTTGCAGTGTTTTCATACGTTTCACTTTCTTCTGCAGTTGGAGTATGGCATACATGAGAGCCTCAGCTGTGGGAGGACAACCCGGCACATAGATATCGACTGGAATAATCCGATCACATCCACGAACCACAGAGTATGAGTAATGATAGTATCCTCCACCATTGGCACAACTTCCCATTGAGATAACCCAACGTGGTTCGGGCATTTGATCATAGATTTTACGCAATGCCGGAGCCATTTTGTTGGTCAATGTTCCGGCCACAATGATTACATCGGTTTGACGAGGCGAGGCACGGAATACCACACCAAAACGATCCATGTCATAACGTGGAGCAGCAATGTGCATCATTTCTACAGCACAACAGGCCAAGCCAAAAGTCATTGGCCACAAGGACCCCTTGCGACCCCAATTGATTAAATCATCCAATCTGGCCACTGTCCATTCCGCCCATGTAGCTTGATCCCTGCCAAATGGACTGTAACCCTGCTTCGGTGGATCCTTACAAAAATTATCATAGACTGGCATGGTCTTTTGCTCCCGCTTCGATATCAAAACGGACGTAATACCAACTCCATGGTTAGGATGGAATACCTTTAGCTTATTTGCAATGAACTGACGCAGCATTTCCTACTTGCTCTCTTTTTCTCTAAGATGAGGAAATATTTAAATTGATTTTTAATAGTTTTGTAAATTTTTTATTTACCTTTGAGACAGGTTTGTCATTAAATAACTATCGATATGAAGTTTAAGCCAAAGGCATCTCTTTTCCATTTTATACTTTCTATTTTCATTTTTTGAATAAATATAAAAAAAAGATGTTTAAAAAGGATAAGGCTAGAAAATGACTAAAGTAGCATTATCAAATTAGTGGAAATTAATATGAAAAGTAGAAGAAAGTTGACTTGCCAATCGTAAATCGTTAATTTTAATGACAATTCGTATCTTGATTCTTGGTTTTAAGTTACTCAAGTTACTTCTTAATTATCCAACTTACATACATATATGTATGTATGTATATATACATATCAGCTAGATCATGGGCGTATAGATTACGAGCATAAAATTAACGTTCGAGTTTATAAAACTAACACACATGTGAATGAACTAACATGAGTTCTCTAATGGCATTCAAGTTTAGTCGGGTCTAATTTTTATGATGCCGGCGACAAAACATTTAAAAGTACTATATCTACACACACACACGCATACATACAGTTGTATATACACACACACACAGTCGTATACACATACATATATGATATAAACATGAGTTCATAACGGTAGCCAGTCTAGTTAAAGTCACAAGCCAGACATTCAACGACTGCGACGAAGACTACGGCGACATTTACAGGTGGTCGGACCTGCATCGGTCGTCTAATGAATTTTATAGCCAGGAAATTATTATGGCATCGATGGGCCAGACCAACCAGACCAAGCCAGACCAGACCAGACCAAGGCCAGGCTCTCTCTCGCTCTCTCTCTCTCTTTCTCTTACTGTATTTTAGGGGAAAGACTAGAGAGAGACAGACGACCGTGACAACAAAAAACAGGCGCAGGAAGGGAAGAAGGTATCAAGCCGAGTCGCATAGTCGCTGTGAAAAGTTTTACTCTGGTGGAACGAGTTGAAATTGGCAATTAACAAACCATTGAATCCAATAAACAGGATTTTAACATTTTGAACAAACACAGCAAAGGAGCAAAGAGAGAGAGAGAGAGAGAGAGAGAGAGAGAGAGACGGAGTCGGAAACGGAGACACAGACAGGAGTGATAGAGATAGAGAGAGACATATACACATAGAAGAGGCAGTCAAAAGGTAGCAAAATGCGGCACGTAATGGCGCCAGGGTAAAACGTTAACGGTGGGAAAGAAGGTGTTGAAGGACATAGGACACAGGACAGCAACCAAACTGCCGATTGCCGAGTGTCGACTGTCGACGTCGTCATCCTTGTGTTTGTTTATATGCCATTTTTGATTATTTCTATGTCCTTGTATGTGCGTGAGTGTGTTAGTGTGTGTGCGTATGCATGTGTGTTTGTATGGTTAAGTGTATTGGTTTCCGAGCCTCGTCAATGTTGTTGCTGTTGTAATTGAAACCTTTGAAGTGTTGCCAAAGTGCTTTGCTCTCCAGTTGAAAATTTAAATCAAAATGAAAATTCATTTAAATTATTTTCAAAGGCTAAATTTCTAATTTGTTGCCTTTTTACATATGTACATACATACATATACATACAAACATAGATATTTGCTAGTCAAATGAACTCTCGGTTTGTAATTTTAATTGGAAAACCCCTTTTTTGTATTAGCTAAAGACAAATGTGTGATAAGTCGGAATTAATCTGTTGAAAAGTGTCTAACAATATGAAAACATATCAGTTCAAAAGAAAATTCAATAAATGGAGAAAATGAAATAGTATTTTAGTCAACTTTTGTAAATAAATAAAATAAAAGATGAAATAACCATGAAGATGAAGATAACCAACTTTAGAATGATCTTTAATCGCCTTAACATAAGGAGAGAGACTCCTCCTTCTCAAACATTAAATTCCTTTTCAAGCATAACTCTAAATATTCATATAATCGGATTTTTATTTGGTATACACATTGGTATCTCTGCCTCCCTCCTTCTCCTCCCATTATTCCTTAGCTGTTGTCATGTGTGTGTCGTGTAACAGTCGGCACTCAGCAGACAAAACGCTGACAACATTTCAAGTGATTTTTGGATAAAGGCAACAGCATAGAGACAACATTGTCGCTCAAGGAACACACATACACACACACACATACACACATACACACATTACCTCCACGGTGAGAGCTCAGGTGGCAATATGAGGCATAGTGTCGCCTTTGCATCCGCCTCTTGCCTCCTGGTGTCACATTTAATTCAATTGCTGCACCAGCATCACGAACCAAGAAGAATACGAAAAAAATAAAAGAGAAAAGAAAGTGACAGAAGAAACGAAGGAAGGAAGGACAAAAAAAGATGGCAACAATTGCAGAAAAATTGAGAAAAAGAAATTGTACGAGTTGAGTTGTGTGTTTGTGTGTGTGCAAACAAAAGCGCAAGTGATAGCAGTAACAGCATCTGTTATGCTATGGTATGGTGTTCGGGGGCGTGTCCATAAGGGATATATCACACAAGGTACACACTCACACAGACACACACACACACTCAGGAGGGATATCAAAGCGTGACAGGAACAGCCTTCAAAGAGAGCAAAATGACTTGAAATGCTGTTGATGATGAAGATGAAGATGAAGGAGAAAATTCACGCACTTGATAAAGTTTTCCTTTACCCACCCCCCCCCGTTTTTCATTCTACAAACTATGGGGATGAACACACGAATTTAAAGGTAAAATGATGACTTTAGTATTTAGCATCGTGTCACGTTTACATCACTAGATTATTCACGCATTTGAGCAAATTTGAATTGACAACGCATTTCCGCATCGCTGATGTGAAAGAAAGAAGCCTTCAATCCTCAATTCCATTTGAATTTCTCGTTCCTCTTTTTCTGTTTTTTTTTTTAATGTTGTTGTTGCTTTTTCCCTTCCCATACATGCGGAAATGTCAAGGAAATGCATGGAAAATACTTTTATAGATGAATACTTCTTAAAGTGACAGCTGGCAGTTGGTGGATAGACAAGAAAGATAAAATACAGGATTCCTACTTTTCTGGCCACAACTAATAGAGCCAACTGTTTGCTATCTCTTTCTGTCTGTATGTCTATCTCTCAGCCATCAATTGCCATAAAATATTTAAAATGCTTTGAAACCGACCAACTCTTCTCCCTCTTCCTTTCCCTTATCCTCTTGCTGTTCATTGCTCGTTTTCACATGCGACATAACATGTTGAATTTTTAATGGGAATTTTTGGCAAACATTTTTCCTTGCTTTTTTTTTCTTCATTTTTTAGCTGGCAAATATATTTTAAAGCATACATTTCAGGTAAGCATTTAAATTGGCAACAAATCTGCAGATTGAATGAAGAACTGAACATAAACCAATGAGAAATGTACAGGGAGGAGAGGGGGGCGGGAGGTTTAGGGGGGAGTGCTGTGAAACAGATATCCATGAATGCCAGACGGTGCCAGGGAGCTGACTTTTGGCCTGCACTGTAGACACAGTCATGTGTGAAAGACAACGAAAGGCATGTGCCTCGTTTATCCTCTTCCTATCATCCACCTAACGCCCACTCCCAATCTCTTCCTGTTACACACACAGACGCACACACACACACACACACACACACACATGTACACATAGATACTGTTCCTCTTTTTTTCTTTCTTTTTTTTTCTTCTTCTCTCATCCATGTTGTCTGCTCGTTTTAATTTCTCTTCATTTTTTTTTCTTTGCCATTTTTGCCAGCTACATATTTTCACACTTTATCGTTCAGCCTACTTCTCCACTCCATTGCCTCTCCTACTTGTCTATCTTCCTTCTCCTTTATCATTTTTGTGTGTTATTTCGTTTGGGTTTTTTTTTTTTTCGTTTTGTTTGTTTATTTGTACGTTCGTTTTGTTTGCTTCAGCCACTGTCTGTCAAATGAATTATTTGCATAGTTTTGGGCGCATCAGCTTTGGAAAATTGCATTGGCCCGAGGTTCCATTCAGTTTTGTATCATTCCATTTGGGATGATGGGAGACTAAGCACGGATTTCCATCATCATTCAGCGTCAGTGTGTAAATATTTATTTGATGCCTGAGTAAGTTTTAAATACGTCCGTCCAATGGCATAGAAATTGATCTCTATGGCATCAAACGGCTGGCTAATCGGTGTGGCCAATGCGTTTTAGAAGTGCTCTAAGTTCAGTTGAAATCTGTCAAAATTGGGGGACTTAAAAAAAAAAAACAAAAACAACAAAAAAGAATACTCGTAAGGGTGGTTGCATCCCTGAAATAACAACAGATGTTGCTGCATCAAAAATGTTGCAAATTTACCATCACATGTTAATTTCAATTAAGACCGATTCAAATGAAATATTTTTTGAATATTTTATATTCAAAATACAGATGTTGCGTGACGAAAATCTTTAATTATATTTTTGAGGTAGAACGATTTTGTATTGTTACCATAAGGGTAATTCGATTTACGTTAATTTGACTTTATTATTTAATTAATAACTTGTATATGGACCAATTTTATGTATACATATGTATATATTAATATATATTGTATACGTTTTTATATATAATTTTCTATAGCTTCAAAAATATTTTATTATACATAAAAAAAGTTTCATACAGATGTGAACTGTTCTACAAATAATTTCCAATTATAAAAATTTTTTGTTTGGTCGCTACTATTAACAAGATAACATTTAGTGGCATTAAATAGTTTTAATCATTCGAGTTAAGGACATTTTCAAATTATGTGATTCGGTA
Organism: Drosophila emarginata; assembly: GCA_037075365.1. Lineage (NCBI taxonomy): Eukaryota > Metazoa > Arthropoda > Insecta > Diptera > Drosophilidae > Drosophila > Drosophila emarginata. Next base: position 947,062 of record JBAMCD010000121.1, read on the forward strand.
TAAATCAATTTTTGAAAATTAATAAAAATAATATTAAAAGCAAATATAAATAAATATTTGATTAGGTTATATTAAACTACATACCTCCGGAATTGATTATCCTTGAAGAAAAGTGCGACTACTCTGTATTCTTCCTAGACTAATGATGGCACCTTGCACTTTTCTAAATCATATGGGTCAAAACATTATTTTTGCAGTAGTCTTAGTGTTTCGATTTTGGATGAAAAAATAAGTTTATACAATTTTGTAAACATTTCTGTGAATTTTCTATATCATTCTCTTTCATCACATTGTTGTTTACCAATCAGAATTTCAAATAAAATTCAATCAAATTTAACAGCTAAAATCGTAAGTTATGCACCTTAATATTAATTAATTAAATTTGATTTGTGGCAGTTTTAACATCGACTAAGCCCTTTGTCGAAAGTTAAAGGAAAAATTAAATTATTTATTTCAGAATTAATTCTTATATTAATAATAATTCAACTAAAACCAAAATCTTTAAACACAAAAATGGATTATTATTTTATAAAGAATCTTTAAAATAGGAAAATCCTTTATAAAATAAGGGAAGAAGTAGCGAAGGCAAATAGTAAAATAAAAACCCTGTTAAGTACCCTCAAGAGTAACCGAAACTAAATTAAATGATTTTTAATATAATATATGAGAATCGTTTCGTTATAGGTTTCGGTTATACATCCAATTTAATGCAAAAATTCCGTATATATTTTTAACTAAGAGGAATGAACTTTCTTCATTCAATTGAACAAACAAAAAGACCTTCCATGTTTCGTATAAATAAAATTCAAGCTAGGGTAAAATCTCAATTGCATTTTTTTTGTTTTTCATTTCGCTTTTATTGGAGTTGGGGTGGTATTTCTTTTATTTCACACGGTACATTCAGTAAAAACGCTAATCAAAGCCGGACTACATGGAAGCACTTGAAACTTGGTCATCGAGGAAATAATCGTAAAGCTTTAGCATAAAGCCCTAAACTGAAATAGAGGGCGGGAGGCCGAGACCAGGACCAGGACCAGGGCCGAGACCTTGCCCTTAGACGCCACTTGATGTTGTCCAGTGCCAACTATTTTTGCGCCAACTTGATTAAAAACATTGCTCTGGCCGAAATGAAGAAAAATGGAAAACTAAATGACTTTCATTTAGCGCTGATGGTGGTGTTGGCTGTGGGTGGACCCACGGAAACGACAAACTATCCCGATTTGAACGAGCGGCCAGAAAACTTTTCAAATAGACATTTTCGAAACGGCAAACTTTTCATTTTCATTTCTTTTTTTTTTTTCTTTCGCTTTACGTGCTTGTGTGTGTGTTTGGCCTTTTTTTTTTTTTATTTTTTGTTTTGCCATTTTTTTTTATTTTTTCGTTTTTGCTTTCCATTTTTATCAGCAGTTTCAGACTAAAAACAGTCGCCCGGAAGTTTAGCCTGGTCTCTGGGTTCAGAGTACGGTTTGGTTTGGTTATTTCATACTGTGGTTAGGCCATTTAGAAAAAAGGGGGAAATACCAATATGAGTAGAAATTGGAGTTGGTGGAAGTGAAGTTGCACAATTTATGATGTATGCCGAGAAAAAGAGAGAGGGAGAGAGTGAGAATAGATATGAGAGTGGGAAGTGGAGTTTTTGTGTGTTGGTAGTGGCCGCGGTTTGAGAAGGTCGGCACAAGGTCCAAAACCCCAAACAAACTGGCCTGACCATTTGTGACACCCGCATTTATGTGCGACTATTTGGTTTATTTCTAAATGGAATCACATCCACTGCATAACCAGCGACAAATGGGCAAAGACCGGACAAAACCCCACTCCCCCTCTTCCCATCAACGCTTTTCTATCCTGCCTCTGTTGGGAACACTCACACACATTTAGACACTTAGTGGTCTTTATTGGTTGACTGTTGTTGTACTATGTAGTTGGCCAAAAATAGTTGTTGTTGTTTTTCATTCTTGTCGCTGGCTCCCATGGTCGACCATGTGGTTGTTTGGTCATCTCATTCGCTTTTCATTTTTTTTTTCTTTTCTCTCTGTTCACTTTATCCAAACCTTTTTCCTGCATTTCATTCAATTTGGATTGTTGGCTATACACACACACACACACACACACGCACACACATCCACGCACACATGTGTCATTATAGTTTATGTAGTTTGCGGTCACATTTGGCCACGGCAATATGGGTTTGGGTCAAAAGTGGGCTGGTTCTGACATCCTTTTTGTTCATTGCTCCGCCCCGCCCCTTTCGTTTCCAGCTCTTTAATCTTCACCAAAGAAGAGTAAAATAAAAACCTTCTCATTCGAGTGCTAATTTTAAATGTATATGGATATTTTATTGCTGCCATTAGAGTTATTAGATGTACTATTTGTTATATTTGTTGTTGTTATTGTTGTAACCCTGGTCAAGTGCCTGGTTTTAGATAAGAGCAAATGTTGAGTGCTGAAAGGGCAAACCCCTTCCCGTTTAATGGGTAAGGGGAGAAGTAAAAGGTCTAGAAAATTGTGCTTCCATTTGATAGGAAACTTTCAAGATGAAGTTTTGTCTCGTTTGCCACAATCATCGATAAATAAGTGAATCGCATTTGATAAATAAAAGAGCATTTGTAAATAGAAAGGAAGCGGCGTAATGAAGACACAGGATTATTAAATTTTTAAATTGAATAAGCAAGTTAAAAATATTTATTATTAATTAAAGAAAACCTCTTATTAAGATGATAATTAAGTGAATGAAGTATAACTTTTGCGATCAGAAAGCTTGGATAATTATTGATATTAAGTATATAAAAAATATATAAGGATATACTGAAGGATGAGTACAATTTTATTGTAATTTGAAGGTAAACTAAAACAATAAAATCTAGTTAAAAAGAACTATCTATAAAGAAAATGCGATCATTTGTCGATAAACTCAGGAAAAGGAACAGACGCTTAGTAGAATCTGATTCAAGTTTACTTAATAAAACAATTCTTGATTAAAAATTCTTATTTAATAGTTCTATATGAATGTATACATTATATGTAGACATTATAAAAAACAATAAAAAGATAAATCAGAAGGAAACGCTGTTCTTTTATGGATTAAAAAAATGGTTATTTATGGATTATACTCGATAAATGTACACTAAAGAACATTAAAATTGAAATAGATAGATATTGAATGAAAAATTTATTAATGAAAAAAATAGTTAAAGTGCTTTTTTGAACATTAAGCAAGAAATGTCTACTCAATAAATAATCAATATTTATCGATAACACTTGATAAATGTAAATATAAAATCATTAAAAAAATAAAAAGAGAGATAGAAAAAATGATCTCTAATAAAATAAATACAAATTTATAAAGCTCCTTTGGAGATTAACCTAGAAAGGAAAACAGTTTTCTCTTTACTGGAAAATTTGCTAAGAGATCAGCGATAATTAACAATATTTTAACATCATAATTACTATTATATATCGATATTTTTAATATATATATTTCATATATGTATATAGTAGATACCATAAATCAATAAAAAAGTTTGTAAACTTTAACTTTCTTGTACGATATGAAAATCAATAATTTTTGCCTAATTCGCTGAGTTTTCTTTTCACATGATTTGTGGGGAGGCTTTTTAGCACTTATCCTTGGAACTTTGTTATCCAACACCTTTTTATTCACATAAATGCACACACACGCACGTCCACACTCACACACACACACACACATACACACATGTTAAGCAATTTGTTTTTAGGGCTTTGAGTGCTTTTTTGGGTTTCGCTTCAACTAGAAATTCTTTGTTCTTCGCTGGTATTTATGGCCATTTTGTTGGGCATAGGCACCCTGGCTAACACGCATTCAGTCCAAACCCATTCTCAAGGGGGGCGTGGAATATAGCAACAACAACACTTCTCGCAACAATTTCGCATAAATCAAAATAACTGTCAACGGAAGCGGCGTCCATAGTTTTTCGGCAGGAAGAAAAAATCAGAAACCTAGCCACCGTGGCCAGGAACAGGAAGGCGACCCCGGGCCATATATATGTATGTACATACATACATACATACGTATACGATATCGGTGAGAATGGGAAATATTGTGCTTTGGATCCGGTTTACTGGTGTGTACTGGTACATATATCGCATAATGCACATGACCAGTGTCGCTATTAGCTTTTACAGACGCAGCCACCTCCTAAAATGGATAGCCAATTTTTTTTTTTTTTTGGCATTTTTGTTAAACGCAATGTAGCCATAATTAATTGTTTAAGTTTTGGCTGCGGTCAAACAGGATATACATGCACATAACTGTAGACTTCAGGGAATAACCTTCATTCCTATAGTGTCTGAAATAAATAAGAGAGGACATTGTCTTTTTCCAACTAATCATATATATTTTAATAAATGTTCTCCTCTCAACTCAATTGTTGTGGTTAATGAACCTCATCGGAAAGTCGCGGCTTCAGTTCAGTTTTATGTTTTTTTTTTTTTTTGTTTTTTCAGACTGTTTGTTGGATATCATCATCATTAAGTGGCAGGGCATTTGATGAAGTTTTAATATAACAAAACAACAAACAACATTTGTTGGTGTCCCGAAACATCTTTGGCTCTTTGCCTTTTCGTGGCCCAATCAAAAATTAATGAGTGCCAGGCGCTTAGAAGTGATAAATCACCTTGACAAAGGCACCTCTGACCAGCCGAGGCCATACCAGGGCCAGACCACGCTAAGGACAAGCCAGTTGAAGTGAGAGAAGGCGAGATGTAAGGGATGGGGGGGTAAATGAAAAAGTATGGATGAACTGGAACACGTAGACACCCTGGCAACGACACAGCGAAGCGATATACAAATGAAAATTACCTTCTATAGTATAATAATAATAAATGTCGACTTTTGTAATTTGCTTTAATTGCCAGCAAATGTGCCACAGAGAAAGCCAACAAATGAGCATGAAGTAGAAATGGTGAGTGCCACAAAAAGAGTGGGAAATGGTTCCGTCTTGGCCGTCTCTAAATCATTGCCTCTATACAAGTAACTTCTGCTACATTTCGGTATGAATATTTATATAATAATTCATCTAGAGTGGGGTTGAAGATGAGATCTAAAAGAAATTAATTGCTGAATGGAAGAAAATGAACGGGTTGTACCTGTAACTGGCATCTCAAATTAAGAGTATACATTTTTCGGTTCTTCTTTTTACTTTTTTTTTTTTTTTTGTTCTTGATTTTTTACTTTTTCGTTTACGTTTATTTGCTTGGTGAGCACTTGAAGGTATAGTGAAATGAGGGTGGTGAGTGACTGAGGGTAAATAATGGGCATGCCCATTGCCATGTCCTTTACCGTTATACGCAGCGTGACGTGGTATTTATTAATTTCTTTGACAAATCTGTTGCATACTTTCAGGCGCACTGAGTGGCATTCTCCGGGCTTCTGGGCTGTTCCTCTGCCGATTCCCCCAACTTCTGTTTTGAAGCACTTTGTCAAACTTTTGCAACAACTTTGTGGCACATCAGCAGGCGGGCCAAATGAGAAGAGATGCATGGTGCGGTATGAAACTGGGAAGGAACTTCAACTTGCTAAATGCCCTGCCATTACACAAACCCACACACACACACACACACACACTCCCATACACAGACTCACACATTGAGCCGACAGGAAGAGACGGCGAGCGTACAAAACACTTGAAAAACGCAAAAGTAATAAACTTAATTGGTTTGTTCGCAGTTACTTTGCTAGCTCGCTCAGTCGACTCAGTGTATCCACCCCCTCCCCTACCATTACCTTCCCTCTCTGGGCATCGTCCAAAAAGAATGCCACGCCTCTAGTAACACCACTGGAGCATTGCGTGGCATTTTGCGCTTTTAAGTAGCAAAAGTTTTCTTCTATTTTATACATACATACATATATAATTTTCTTTTTTCCTGTGCTATTTCTGCTTTCTCCACTCATCTCAACTCTCGGCTGTTTTTATGTACATTCGCTTTTCAACCAAAGTGTTGAAGTTTGCTCTTCGAGTGGTAAAAATAGAGAAACTTTCCAACTGCATTCGTAGCAAATGTAGAGACGAAACAAAAAAATATATATCGCTCATACGCCACGTTGAGTTTTCCCTCTTCCCCATTACGTAGACAAATGCTTATTATTTTATCTAATGAATCTGTTTTTGGCTTACCTCGTCTGACTTTGCCACTGAGTCTGGGGCCATGTTTTATACTTATATATGAATATGGCCAAACTTTCTCAAGTGTTTCCCTTATTTTTTTTATACTTTACATTTCTTTTTTTGCCAGAAAGGTTCAGAAGGATGCATTTCCATTTGGTTTGCCTTTATATCGAAAGTTTTGCTGTGTTTTTGTAAGTGCTTATATTTGCTAGAAGGGTTTTTATTGCCTCAACTGTGCGGTGTAGCCTGAGTAATGGATATTTTATAATGAATTTTTGAGCATACAAAATAAAATGAAGCAAGCAAGTCGTCCCTGCCGACATTGAGTATACCCTGTACCAAGTAAAAGTACTCTATTAAGTCAAAAACAATAAAATTCGCCATCACTTTACAAAAAAAAATGAAATATTTAAAAATAATATAATATATATAGCTATTTTCTTTTTTAAATGAAGCAAGCAAGTCGTCCCTGCCGACATTGAGTATACCCTGTACCAAGTAAAAGTACCCCATAAAGTCAAAAATAATCAAAATCGCTATCAATTTACAAAAAAAATTCTCTTAGCATGCACTGCTTGCCATGCAGCAACACTACACTGCTTGCCATGCAGCAACAGCGAACGCATGCTATCTCGCTCACACTTAACAGCCCATTTTGCATGGGGCGTGTCAGTACAAAACGGAAATACGTATATCTCCGATATTTATTGTCCGATTTCGGTCAAATTCGGTCAGCTGGTGCATTTTGGCCATATTAATGTGCGTGCCAAATAAGAATACGATATGTTTAATATTGCTCTAGTTATAGGTTTTTCCCGAATTGCGGGGGCGGAAGTGGGCGTGGCAAAAATTTGAAACAAACTTAACCTGTCTACACAACAGACGGATGTTGTCACCAAATTTGGTTGCTCTAGCTCTTATAGTCTCTGAGATCTAGGTGTTCATACGGACGGACGGACAGACGGACAGACGGACAGACGGACAGACGGACATGGCTCAATCGACTCGGCTATTGATACTGATCAAGAATATATATACTTTATGGGGTCGGAAAATTCTCCTTCTGCCTGTTACATACATTTTAGCGACTTTAATATACCCTTTTACCCTATGGGTACAGGGTATAATTATCTTAGCATGCACTGCTTGCCATGCAGCAACAGCGAACGCATGCTATCTCGCTCACACTTAACAGCCCATTTTTCATGGGGCGTTTCAGTACAAAACGGAAATACGTATATCTCCGATAATTATTGTCCGATTTTGACAAAATTTGGTCAAGAGGTGCATTTTGGCCATATAAATGTGCATGCCAAATAAGAATACGATATCTTTAATATTGCTCTAGTTATAGGTTTTTCCCGAATTGCGGGGGCGGAAGTGGGCGTGGCAAAAATTTAAAATAAACTTGAGCTGCTTATACAATAGACGGATGTTGACACCAAATTTGGTTGCTCTAGCTCTTATAGTCTCTGAGATCTCGGTGTTCATACGGACGGACGGACAGACGGACGGACGGACAGACGGACAGACGGACAGACGGACGGACGGACGGACGGACAGACGGACATGTCTCAATCGACTTCGCTATTGATACTGATCAAAAATATATATACTTTATGGGGTCGGAAAATTTTCCTTCTGCCTGTTACATACATTTTAGCGACTTTAATATACCCTTTTACCCTATGGGTACAGGGTATAAAAAGAGTTCAAATTCCCTGCAGAATTCTCATACACGACTTTTATATGAGTGATTTATGCAAGTGTCGTGGAGATTGTTAGTAAAGATTTTCAATTGAAAATAAATATGTTAACTTGAGTTTTTACTATGCGATCTTTTGTTGATTAAATTAAAGAAAATTGAACATTTTTTATTATTCTACTAAAAATATATTTTAACATGAATTCTAAACAATAAATTGTCAAGCATTTTAATAATGAATGAAGACAGACTGTTATTTCTTAATTTATAAAGCTTTTTAGTCAAGAAACTAAGCTTAAATTAAGAGTCATACTTATTCGCATTTGTTCTAAGCATATTGCAGTCTGTAATTAATGCTGATACTGAGATTTATGTGATCATTTTTTAATTATTTTAAATGGGTTTACCATACAAAATGATTATATGTAGAAAATGAAAAATCAATCCCTAATGAATCTCTGATCAATCCTAAGAAGTAGAGATTATAGTTGATTCTATTATACGATCAGTTTTGATTATATATTTGCAATTCAAAATTGAATATCTTGGACTAAAGAAGATCAATCGTTTCTTTATATTTGCCACTAAAGTTTGTTTCCAAAAATTATTCCAAATTTTTTTATTTTTTACCCTGACAGTACTAATTAACTTGATCTCTCATAGATCAAAACTTGACTCCATGTAGACTAAAAATGATATTTAACTGTAAATGAATACTTTGTTAAATCTAGATAAAAACCTCACAATAAATTCATATTATTTTTTTTTCCAGTTTAGCTTAATTAAAAGTAAGAATATAAAAAAAGATGTCAATCTTTAAATTAAATATTTTACACTTACTTAATCCAAACGCTTTCGCACAATATATAAGCAAATAAGCCACAAGCCACTCAGGCCTCAGTGTCAACTTAGCACATAATTATTGCCTGCTTTTGGGCGCAACAACAGGAGAATATGATGATGATGATGATGATGAAGATGATGATAAAGATGAAGAGTTAGAGGCAGAGGCAGAGGTAAATGTAGAAGGATACACATAGGACACACACAGCTTGAAAAACAATTTTGGGCGCCAGAGACGCGAAGTTTATCACGTTGAACGTGTGTGTCCTTCGCACACAAACACAAACACACACACATGCTTACCTATACATACATATAGAAAGAGTAGCAGAGAGGAAGGGAGAGTTTGCAAGTTGCGAAAGGATAACGCAAGTTGGCGCCTCCTTCTTTGTGTCGGTCTCACCATCGAGCTCGCTGACTGGCTGGCACTCAGGACTAATTGAAGCTAAGACCTGCTGGCAGCTCTTCCTGGCTGCATAAGGAACTTACCTGTAAAGTAAAAAAGTTGTAAGAGATAAAGTTAGTCAAATCGTGTAAATTATGTTTAATAGATAAAAGTAGAAAAGCGAGAAGATATACATACAACGGAAGAACTTTAGATATAGAGTGAAAGACGAGTCTAGACAGAAGTCTTGCCGTCAGTTGACGTCTTTGATTTGTCTTGGTCTTGGATTTGGTTGCAGTCCTGTCATATTATGTCACCGAGTACGACGACTTCTTTCAAGCTTTACCAAAAGATAAACAAGAGACTTCTGTTGGCCCTTAGGCTCGACTCAAAAAAAAAAAAGGGAATAGAAAAGTAATCAACTGCTACCCGCACAATGACCAGCAGCAAACCATATGCAGTTGGAGTACGAGTTGAAGTTTGAGTTGAAGTTTAAATAACTGAGAGACAACCGAGAGAACTGAGAATTCTAAAAACTCTTTTCTTCTTTTTTTGGTTGTATTGTCTGTTTACCTGGCAGAAAAAGGCTATAAAAACAAAGACAAATAAAAGTGAGACAGAGCGAATGTGGAAATTCAGGTTAAACAGGGTCTCTACTCTCTATCTACATTGGTTTTGTTTTTTTCCCCATCTTTCTTTTTGCTCTGCTTTGCTTTGCTTTGGTCTTCTTCTCTGTTTTTGTAAGTGGGTAAGTGGAAGTGGAACTAAGAGAAGAAGACCAAAAAGGATGCAAAGTCATAACTCAAAAGTCTAATAGCACCAGAAGAATGAAAAAGCCAAAGAAGAGAAGGAGGTAAGAGAGGAAGGAAAGTAGCCGCAGACGCCAACATGTGACTTAATAGTTTGACTGGGACTGACTGAAGGAGGCTGGAGACTGGTGAAGTCTTGTGGCCAGCATTCAACTGGAAAAAAAAAACCACTAAAAGCAAAGAAAGAAACGAACGAACCAATGTATGAACGAAAGAAGAATGAAGAGAGAAGTAGGTAAAAGGTATCAGACGTTCTTAACATGAAATCACAAGCAAACACACACACACACACATACATCGTGAGAGACTTTGACTACAGACTAAGGCAAACATATGTTCCTTCTGTTGTTGTTGGTATCTTCGTCGTCGGCTGTCGGTAGTGGCTTCATCTCAGCAGGTTGTCCTCCTGCAACTACATCCCCCTCTATATGCTCACTCCTCTCTCTTCCCTATGGTAGTTTTTCCCGTCACCAGCAGTCGCATTTAAGTCAAATGCTAAATGGCATTTGGGGACATGAAAGAGACCAAAACAGCTGAGTCTCTGCCTGATCTGGGTACGACGCTGAATTTCATTTTCCTTTTTTTTCTTCTTTTTTTTTTTTTTGTTGTTACCCACTCAGCTCCTTTACCCTTGGCCACGTTCTTCTTACCATGAACAATCGCTCCTGCCTCTTTGGTGTCTGCGGTTTTTTGTATACATTTCAGCCTGAGACTCATTTTTTTTTTATACTCTTTATTGTCAGAGGGTAAGTTACCAAAATATTGTTTACGGTCTCATAAAGCATATATATTCTAGTCAGTTTGGGACCATTTAACCTATACACTTGTTTCAGATTCAAAAGCTGATGACCTCGAATTTGTCTAATGGATTTTATGAGGTGATCTGCGTTCAAATTTGTAAGATAAATTCGCTAGTTTCCCAATGACTTTGCGTTAGAAAAGATATCGTTTGATTTCAGTTTAGTTTAGTGTCGTTTAATTTGCATCTACTTTCGTTCCCTTTGCAATTTTGTTCCCTTTTCGTTCCACATTCGCTGCATTTCATATGCGTTGTGATCTCCTGTTCTATTTTCGTTTCATTTGCGATCCATTTTTGTTCCATGTTTGTTCCATTTTCGCTCTATTTGCACCTAATTTCATTTTATTCATTCCATTCCCCACAATTATTGTAATTATTTGATAGTATTTTTAAAGTTAAAAAATCAATCAATTATAAACTGAAATGTCGGTGTTTAAATTCCTTCAGAACACTGAAGTATCATTAAAATTCAGTTTGGTGCATTAAAGAGTATCACAAAGTCGGCACACAATTTCAACTCTTACAGAAGATTGTTTTTTCTGGTTTAGTTTTTTTTTTTTTGAAAGTGTTAAGTAGCGTTCGGTTTGGCGGGGATCCTTCTTGCAAGCATGTGGGTAGTTTTGACTGGCTTGTCAGACTGTCACTTGCAAAAAAGTTTGTTCAGTAAGTAGCACATGGAAAGGCAAGTAGTTAGTCAACCAGTAGCTCAAGAGCTTAGTTGTGATACAGCAGCACATCACATGTAAGGGTAAAGTAATTGCAGTTGAACGAATTTTAGGTAAAATATTGAAGATTTACCTGTCACACTCTATTCCCTTTGTTATTTCATTTTCTGCCAGTAAGTAAGTAAGTAAAGTATATTTCGTGATTACCCAAACATTAAAGTCTTTCGTGGCACGTTTAAACCCAAAACAGTTAGCTAATTTCTGATTGCCTTGCCTTCCACCTTTTTCACCTTTTTCTTCCCTTTTATCGTTTTCTTTTTTTTGCTCCTTCACTCCATAAGCATAATTGCTTATATATGTCTGGGCCTGAAACTTACTCACGTGCCAAAACTCTTGGCCAAATAAATATCCTTATGTTGTCTTGCCTTTCGCCAAACTATGGACAACATTTTACTTACATTTGTAGCAAAGGTAGAATAAAAACTTTTTTGCCCATCTTTGCACAGGGAAAACTTTTTACAGGACTTTACCAAAAGTCCAGTGTTGACAAAGGCCATGTGGGCATGTGGAGTGAGGGAGAACGACTTTCGGTTTGATAAATGTGAGTGTATGTGTAACTTTTACAGCTCAGGGGAAGGAGGGTTGCAAGGCAAAAGTAAAAGTGAGAATGACAGCAAATTAAACCTACCAAAAACTTGAGTGATGCCCGGTTGAAAAAAGGGCAAACTGTTCATGTACTTTATATACATATATATGTATATGTACCTTTCTTTATCTTCTTTGGAATTTTAATTAAAATAGGAAAATGATTTGATGTTTTACTTGGCAGTAAAATCAATTTAAAGCCTTCCGCTTGTTTAAAGTGCCGCTTAGCATTCACGGCTTGTCGGAAACAGAAACAGGCGCTCCTTTTTTTCAAGGATTTTTTCGCTGTTTTTTTTTTGTTCATCTTGGGCGATAGATTTACATAATCTTAATGCAAATTTTGGGGTGGTTCTTTTCTTCTAGTTGTTGTTGTTGTCTTTTAACGCAGACAGCAACGTGTCAACAGCAATAACAACAAACACTTAAACATTTTAAATATCTTGAGGAACGAACAAGAAAAAAAACTCAGTGTCTGCAAATAATGGATGCCCAAGCAGTAACAATCCGTTCCACCAGCGACAACATTGAGATGACAACGGGTTTTAGTCTGTTCACTCTATTCCCTCTGTTAGATATTGTGTTGTATGTTGCATGTGTGTGAAAAGTTGACAACAAGCAAATAAAACAGTTGCCTCACACTCAATCGTTACGGTTCTCTCGCTGCCAAAAAGTCAATTGACTGTGAAAAGCCAAGCGAGTTTAATTTCCAAATAAAAGGGCTGTGATTTTATAAGAAAAGGGTTTATGGAAGTCTAACAACGACACGCGGGTCCGGATGCGAACGAACTATTAACGCACGTCTTGGGCCACTTGAGACAATGCGGGTTGAGACAACCCTTTCTACAATATATAGAGCAACTGTCGCAGGACTTGAAAACCCACCCATAACCAGGTTTCTTCTATATATATATATATATATAGTCTTTATCTTGCGGTTTGTATCCACAAGAACTCTATTCAATTTACAGCCCTCGCGGGCCCATACAATTGATGGTCGTTAGCATAATTATTACACACGGCTTAGTTGGGTTCGATTCTATGGTTATTATTTGCTTTTTCTTTTGGGGGTGGGTTCTTCTAAGGATATTCTAAAATAGAATGTGGGGGGTGATATATGAGCTAATATCCGATACCACCCAAAAATCAACAGTACCAATCCATTAACCCACCACCCTGCCTGCTGTAGGTATTACATTCGACACTTTGTTGGTTTAATTTCTAACTCACACAAAAAGAAAAAAAAAATAAAGAAGTGAAAGAAAAATATATTTGAAATTGTTAAAGACATTTTTCATGTCTAGCCTCAGGGGGAATTGAGTGTAGACTTTTTTACAACGGAAAAAAGGGAGTTTAATGTGGTTACATTTCTTTTTTTATTTGTTGCAACAAACATATGAAGTTAATTTCTTGTTTGTTTTCTAAGAAAATGTATTTAGCCGGAAGGAAGAATGTTGAAAAATTTGGATTAGGTAGGGGAAAGGTTTAATCATTTAAGACTGTGTCTTAAATGGGATAAGTAAAAGAAAATGTATGACAATTTTCTTTCGATTCTCTCGATAAGTAAAAGAAAATGTATGACAATTTTCTCTCGATTCCAAGCTAATCCCAGAGCAAAAAGGATACAACAATTTAAGCTATGAATATCGATTAGAAAATGTTAACGCTTAAGAGGTGACCCCGACGTGTTTGTTCTATAGTTGTTATACTTTAATTCTAATATGTAAATTTGAAAATTATATCCCTTCTTGAGGCTTGAAAAAAGCTAGTTAATATAGCTATTTCGGAGACAATCAGATTCTCTCCTCTCTCGGCTCTTAGTAATGCAATATCACTTCTTCAATGCCATAGTTGGGAATTACAACTATATATAGTGGAAAAAGATGCTAGCAATACCAGAGTTCACTCTTAGTGTGTTCTATCTGTCATCGATCAATACATCAGTGTAAGAAACTTTGTTCTTAATTACTGAGACTTTTACATAGAAGTGTATAAGAAAGTGGTGTTTTTTTATTTTTCAGTTTAAAAAGCAAATTAGAGAGCATGCCTTCACTTCGGTATTTGACAGATTCGAAAATTATTTGCAGATTTTTTGAGATCATTATTAGCAACGTATAAGCATACATCACAAAAATTATGACAAATAATTAGTAGTTTGACATAATTGTTTATATTCTGTAAGTGGTGACCCCAACGTGATCCCTAATCTAAATCGCATTTTAAGTTACTAGCAAAATAATTTGTCTGATCTTTGAACAATTTAGTTTATAATAAACTAATAGTTTAACATATTTCAATCAATGATTGTAATGAAATACTAGCTTCCATTATGTTCAGATAAATCTATCAACAGATCTATAACTATTTTCATTGATTAATTGTTAGCTATAAGATAAAAGCATATTTAAGTTTCTTAATAAAGTCTCAATCCTGCCTAGTTATCTATCCCCTTAAGTTACTTAGCTAAAACTCAAGATTTTCTTAACCTTCAACCCATTCGGATCTACCATTAGCAAAACTCTAAAGGAAACCCTTTCAAAAGAATCTTAAAATGGTTTGCAGAATATGTTTTTGTCAGATTCCAACCTTTTCAGTATCCATTCCCATTCTCAGGCTCTGAATCTTTATCAACTTGCGCAACTTCCCTTAAAAAGTTCTCAACTTTTACCTTTTTTGGATCATTTAAAGGTAAACAACACCAGGCAAGAAGTAAACCCTATAATTAACTATCGCACCACACCAAAAACTTGAAAACGTTTTTATGCTATTTAAAAATTAATTTATTCAGAGGGAGTCCAAGACGTAGACGGGTCTGGCCTCGGTCTGGGCATGGGCCAAGCTAGCCCTCAAACAAGAATCAGAGAGTGAAATAGAGAGAGATAGGGAAAAGGGAGATGGGGGAGAAGTAAAGTCAAGCAAGTTGTCCATGGGTATTCACCATCTGGGCTCAGTCAACTCGCTCTAATGACAGTTGATTTAGTTTTGGCGTTAGTCTAAGGGCTTAGATAGATAGTTGGTAGACGGCATCAGATCATTAACTTTAACAATTTCGAATGCTAACGGCGAAATGAGAATTGGGCACGTGATTTCGACGCGAGCCTTGAAGCACTTGAAGAAACGGCACTGGAGAAGGAGTACCAATTTAGAGTAGGAGAAGTGTGGTATAGTGAAGGTGGAGATGGAATGGAATGGGCAAAACTAGAGACAAAGTCTAGGGTTCGGCAGTCACAATTTGAATTTCACAAGCCATTGATTTTTATTTGATTACCACGACAATGAAGAGAAGCGCGCGGTAAACTCTTTGCCCTCCTTCTACTCAACCAAAAAAAAAAAAAAAAAATATTGTGAGACCAGGGAAAAGTGGAAAAAAGGGAAGTTGAAATTATTTTCACCAAAAGTTTTGCTCGAGTACGATTTTCTTTTTTTTTTTTTTGTCGTTTTTTTGTCTTCTTATGTTTTATTGGAGGACTGGGGGCGACAACTTTGCATGTCATTCAAAATGCCGTTGCTGTCTCTAACCAAAAACTGCTACGTGAACCCTTTTTCTAATGCCTCCGTGAGGTACTGTGTCCTGGTATTGGGGAGTTTCATTTTACTCTGTGGCTTGGCTGTTGCATTTGAAAAATTTATTGCAACAGGACACGAGAGCTGCCGCCGCCCCTCTTTTAGAAAAGAAAGGAGGGTTGGCGTCCTGGGACACAGCAGGCGGAGGTCCTCATTGTCGTAGTCGTCGTTCGCCTGTCAAAAGCATGTCAAAGGCATTGCCTCCTGCTACCCGGTGCATCCTTTTTTCGCCAACCAGGAAAAAAAAACAGAGTGAGAGCGAGAGAGAAAAAAAAAACTTGAGACAATCGAATCAAACTCATTCGCCTGAAATCATCGACGTGTAAAATTACGAGATAACATTGTTAGCCGTCCCAGGCATTGGTGAGTCCTTGTGCCGGTCGTGCCATTCCTTGGTCCTGGTCCTTGGTCTCGGCACTGGTATTGGCACTGGGTGCGCTCAGCCACTCGTGGAAATGTGTTCAGGATTTGAAATTGAATCGCGCAACGCTTAAGCAAGAAATCAACGACACAACGACACCCATTGACGACCACATAAATGTCGAACTATGCAGCCAGAGTCGAAGGGGCCAACTGAGTGAATGGGTAAAGGGAAAAGGGCCAACACAATGACGGGACAGGCAACATTGACAACTTCTACTTGTCAGTTGTAGTGTAGTACAGAAACAGGAGCTGGGCATAGAGCAGATTAGTAGTCATGGCCACTATTTCAAACTCATTCCAACTTATTCCAGAGGGCAGATTTTTGAGGTTTTCATTGTTGGTTAGATGAATTTTGTTGTTTGAATTGTCAGACAGTTGGTTGGTTGGTTGGTTGGTTTGGACTTAGTTTAATTGGTTTATCCTTTTTGTGATGGGGTTTGAAAATAACTGAGAATCCTTTGATTATGACAGTGTGTGGTGTAATTAAGTCGCTTTGTCCATCAACATGATGTGTGAATTGATCGCTTGGGCAGATGACTTTAGCTCAAGGGTTTGTCAAATGAATTGAAATTGAGATGAAGTTGAAATTTTTGACTGTAAAGTCACTACACGACAATTACACATATGGCTTAGCTTTAATAAAAGGAATTTCTAAAAAAAAAATTCAAAAAGGAAAAACGAGCAGCTCTTTCTATAACAATATAATAATATTGCCTTGAAGAAAACTTGTTTATTCTTTTCACGTACTCAGCTAGGAATAATGTCTAACTGATTTGGGGAATTGACTCCAAACTGCTTTTCTACCCTTGCAAAAGGGATTTTATTTTGTCTGGAGGTTTGCAAAGAAAAGGGGAAAGTATTTTCCATCAATCACATTATATACATATATGTTTGATCAGTATACGAAGTGCTTTATCCATCTGTATTTTAAAGCTGTACAGGATAATTTTCAACACAGTTTAATCTAATCAAAATATAATTTTTTTTTGTGTGAAATGGATTCGAACATTAGCAGACTTTAACAGAATGTCGTAGATTTAAACAGAAACTACATTGATAATTTATTCGACATTTGACATCAATCAAATCTTCTTTTTTAACGAGCTCGATCTAAGTTGAATGGAAAAACAATCAGCATTTCTTTTCTATTTCCTGTATTTAAAGATAAAGATATAATGGAATATGAATTGAACACAAGCCCACTGATCGGTCTTGTAATCATATTATATCATCATATATAATATCATAAAAGTATCGTCAAATATGCTTATTCTCAGATAAGATTATGCCTATTGTAGAACAGAATTTGGAAAACAGTTGGAAGAGATGAAACAAAGATAAATTTTTAACCACATTCATCATAGAATAGAATCAGCTAATATCACAGTTGTTATTTATAAATAATTTGAATAAAAATAATACATATTTTTAGTAAAAATTTTAATAATAGTAATTTGATTTATCATCTTAGAGTAGAGACAAAATTTTATTATTGCAAGCTTATAAAACAAGAGAGGCTTTTGCATATAAAACACTCTTAACGATTTAATGGACATTATACATAAGTATGTCGACTTGGGTTTATTGTTGGGATATTTTTACCACAAATACAATATGTTATGTATATTTCTTTATTTGTTAGGTAAAACTAGATGGCTATTAATTGTTAAGAATTTCAACGCCTGTTTAGCCTTTTGTATATTGGAACTTTAGTTACTTTGTTTCGCTTGCTAAATTTCATCAAATTTATAGATGAGTAGAGAAAAACAAAAGGGTATAAAAAGTAGGGTGATGGCTACACACACACACCCACACACACACACACACACACACACAGATCTCCCTGGTGTGAATTGCGGCATGTATTCCGCCTGTCTGCATAAAATCTCACCCATAATATTAGACTGTCTAAGTTTGTGAAGACAGGAGAACAGACAAACATTATTATAACCGTAGAATTCTTTTGCTTTTAATTTGCTTTAGCAAGTCGGGCGTGTTTTCCACTTTGGCCATGGTACGGACAGAGAGCAGGGCCAATTTCCAAGAAAGCAACTCAAGAGAATTTAAGTTTAACTTTTTACGCTTGAAGCGACGCGTCCAAGCCCAAGTCCAAGAGTCCAACCAAGTCAGAGAGTGAGAGATAGAGAGAGAGAAAGAGAGACCAACAATTCAGCCGCCATCCAGCAATCTAACCATGCCCCCCAAACCTAATGCCAAACATGGCCACAAGTTCCCGTTCTTATGCCACACTCTACCCTTGCCCTGCCACTGCCCCTGGTGCTTTACTCTGCACTGCTTACTCTGTTCGCGTCTTGTCTGCATCCTTGCGGGGCCACCCGGCTGGCGAGCAAGTTTTGCCTGTCTTTTAGTTTGGTTTTTTTTTTTACTTATTTTTTTTGGTTTTTTATTTTTTTCTTCTGTATTTTTGCTGAGAAATCTGTTTTTAAGTTTTAGCAATTTAATATTTTAAGTCTACAAATTGTTGCTGCAAAGGATTACTCTTCCGTTTGGCCTGGCCTCCTCTCATCTGGTCCTACTGCTGATGCTTCTTTTCCCTTTGGTGTGCATTCTAATAAGCTGCTAATTGGTTGCTGATGCAGACGACCATGTTGTCGCTATACTTAACTAACGGCACTTTTATATATGAATATACATACATATATATATATTACTTTCTCCATCCCTTTCTCTTATGGTCTGTCCCTCACACTCTCTCTCTCTCCCTCTTTCTCTATCTTCGCTCCCAGGCTTAAATGCTTTTAGTTTGAAATTTCATTCTACGAAATAAGAATTTAATAGCTTGTGGATTCAACCCGTCATATAAATAAATTATATTTATATATATACATCTAATTTTTTTTACTTTTTTAGTTGTCTTGGTCGCGTTTTTCTTTATGGTAACTATTAAACTTTTCCATCATCATAACTGTTGTTGCAATTTTCTATCTCTTTTCCTCTCCCCCATTACCCTCTCTCTTTTTCGTTTACTCTCTGATTAAGCCAAAGTCTAGAATTTCAAGCTGCGTTTTCTTGAGCCAGAATACCCCATTCCAATCTACCTTCAGGTTTTACAGCTCATCTGGAAAATTCTAATTATTGAAATTGATAGCCAAGAGTTTAACGGGTGATAATTAGTTTTGACTTGGATGCTCCTTGTTTCTTGCTGTAGCTGCTCTTGATGTAGATGTTCATGTTGGATGATATTAAATTTTCATTTTTGTCTTCCATGTGAAACTTCGTAGGGGAAAAATTTGCTTTTACCCTGTAGCCGTCAATTAATGAGGCATAACTAGCTTGACAAAATGCATGTGACAATCAGAACAGGTTATCTATTAATAGCGAAAGGCATCAAGGCTTTACTTTATGTTTATTATTAACTAATAATCTGACTGCAAGTTTATGTATTTCGTAATCCGTTTAACAATTTGTCGTCTTCTCATTTAGTGTACCAGTTTGTTGATCCATCAATTCTTCCTTGTACTCGTTGCTTTCTTTGTATGTTCGTCTCTTAAATCTTCTGCAGGTTCACACGTTGTTTTTCCGATCACTTTGTCTCTTTAGCTGTGTTACCTTTAGTATGATCCGGTTATTTCTATGCTCACTTATTCCTCAATCCTCCTGCTTAATTCTCTCTTTAGCCGTACATTTATCTTTTCTTCTGTAGTTTCGCCTATAAACCGTCGCATGTTTGCTTATTCGTCACTCCATAACTGTCATGCGGAGGTTCTTTAATTCATCTGTTGTTCAATCCATTTATTTATCCTCTTTTAATCCTTATGCTTGTACATTCTTCTTCTTTATGTAGGCTCGTAAATCCGGTTCCCATTATTCCGTCGGTCTCCCGTCACTCAGTTCTTCTTCTTTCGCGAACGTCGTAAGCCGTAAAAGAACGCTTGTCTATACACTACAGGGAGTAAAGTGTGATAGGGGTTTGCAAAACTCTAAATTTCAATTACTCGCAGAGAAGTATCTCAAAGTCGTCACTTAGACCTAATACATTGATTTATGTTTCATTCTTTTCGTTTTCTTGCCGTAACGAAAGTTTATTCTTTGAGATTTCACTTTTCAAAAAATGTCGGCTTCTGATCCCAATCAGCTCGACAATGCTAGTGAACCCCTTCTTTTTTGTCTTGACTGAGTTGTTTTTTTTCTTTTTTTATTGTGAAAACCCTTGTGGTACATCTTCTGTCTGCTAAAGAAAATGCTGTCTCATCAACATTTGACTTCAAAGGCGAATCGTTGTGGAACAATTTCTACAACAAGAATGAAATGTTCTATGCGGAAGTAGCGGAAGTCCTGTTCATTATGTCCTTGGCAAACAGCAGCCAAAGACATGGACTTTGTCCGTTGGCCAACTGTTTTCTCATCTTGGACCCGTCATGGCCCGTTTGTTGTGTTTTTCTTTATTTTTCTGGAAAAAACTGCATGTAATCATTAAGAAGAGAGTCAAGCAAGTTTTCTTTTCCTGTTCATCATTTAATTCAGTTCTTCGGTTTCTTTTTCTGGTTCATTTTTCCGGGGCTTCTCTATGAATGTTGCATAAAAAATGAAGTTAAAATGCTTCTTTATTTTTTTTTGTGTCTTTTTTTTTTTGTTTGGTGGTGAATAGGTAATCCGAGCCTGCAACTGACGGCTGCAGGAGAGT
The DNA here is from genome assembly GCA_037075365.1 of Drosophila emarginata. Taxonomy (NCBI): domain Eukaryota; kingdom Metazoa; phylum Arthropoda; class Insecta; order Diptera; family Drosophilidae; genus Drosophila; species Drosophila emarginata. Next base: position 967,688 of record JBAMCD010000121.1, read on the forward strand.
CTTTTGGCTGCCACGACGCTCAATGATGATGATTGAAATGCGATTAGGGTCGGGGTGACCAGGTTTGCCGAAATGCCTGGGTCCAGTCAGCCGACCAGAGATTTGGCCACTGACGCATAACAATGAGGAATGATGAGGGCAGACAGTTAAACGGTACAAAGGACAAAGAAGGCATGGTTGTCCAGGGGATGAGAGGTATGCAGGGTAATGAAGAGGTAGCCTAACTACCTACCTACCTAACACACACTGAGACATACACACAGACATTATTACCAATACATACATATAAATTGATGATGTGCGGAACGGAGCAACCAAATCATCTGTATTATGGATTATATAATCTCTCCCTCTCCCACTCTATCTCTCCCTCTCTCTGTGTGTGTGTGCGTGTGTGTGTGTGTGCACTGTGTCCATCAGAGTTTGTTGGTCATGTTGAACTTTAATTTGCTCGCTCATTCCCGGCAAGTTAATTGGCATTACGTGCGCCTCTTCGATTACTTCCTTCACTCCAAAACTCTGATATTATTCTCTCCTCATCGCATTTTATTCATTTACTATTGCTATCCTGCTTTTACTAATGGCCAAATGTATATATAATATGAATTGTGCTTTAATATGGCTTATTACGCTTTTTTGAACCTACATATTGAATAGCATTCAGTGACCACAGTTGTCATTGGCATCTAAGCGGTTTTAATTATAATTGAAAATTTACTTTTCGGTTGGCATACGGGGATACCAAAAATATCAACAGGATTGTATGTATATAATTTATGTATATAGAAGCATGAGAAGAGATAATTCCAATTTGGAATAGAAACGTTAAAGCAGCGTTTAATTTGTGGAATCAGTTGTGAAATCAGAATAAATTAAACATTCTTTAGGGTAAAGATAGAACAATGAACAAAAATGTGGTCTTAACGTTAATAATTTTATTAAAAATGTTAAAATAGTTCTTACTGTTTATCACATTTTATTATAAAATATAAGAGGTTTTTATTATACTTTTCTTAGTTACGTAATTATTATATGGCTTAAAGAAATTAAATGTCAAGTAAGTGCTTTCCCACTTCATTAAACGATTACCAAATTAACATTTAAGCTATCATATATAAATGTAGTTAAATCTAACATCAAACCATTTAAAATATTTAGAGAAAAATTTAAATTGGTATACAAGCTTAATAACTTTACTTTTGATCACATTAAAGTTAACCAATTAAATATTAATAATATAGTCCTCATATGGTCCTCGAATAGTCAACTAAGAAGACACATCGTTTTGCTCCCTAGGGTCACTCAAACTTAACTTGCCCTTAAAAAGCCCTTTGGTCCACTCAAAAAATATGCCTACTCACCCGAAGGTTTGGCCTTAAAAGGCAATGGCAATGGCAAAGGGTTTTTTACTCCTACCAAACTCTGTGGCTAATGACCGACCACACAAATATATCATCATTAAGCACGGGTCGCTTCTGCCAGCCAACAGAAAGAGGCATCAACTTACTTTCATTCTACATCTTTCTCTGTTTCCCTAGGTCTTTTTGTCTTTCTCTCTCTCTCTCTCTCTCTCCATCTCTCTCTCTCACTCTTTAGTATTCTAAACCAATTAAATGTCAATTTGAAACACATTTTACATTTCATTGCACAGAAACGCGCTAAACACCAAACGGACAATCGAGAAATCTGAAAACGCTTTGCCTTCCAAGTTCATTATCGTTGGTGGATAATCAGCCAAGTCCAAAACATGCGAGGGGAGGAGGAGGAGGAGGAGTCAAGAGGGGAGATTGGAAGATGAAACAGATGGAGCGAGGGAGGGGTTTAACATGGTGAAACTGGGCGACGAGAGCGTGTGATATTGACAGCCATGGACAGGGGCAACAACGAATGCCCAGAGACGGCCACATAAATCATTTCCAGTTTGTAGTTGTACCCAAGGCAGGAGACCACAGATCAGAGTTGGGTTCATTTGTAAGTTATATCTACTCTTTCCACCAATATATACATATATATTTATCAGACTAATTCATTTATACATTTAAAAATATTCAAATTTAGTTTGAACCTCAATTCCGTTTATCAGCTAATTAATATTAAGGCCATTTAAATTTTTCCTTTAGTTTTAATTTTGAATTTTTATTATGTGGTAAGAGCATTCAAGTTTCTATCATTGAATTAATTGTGATTACTTTCCTTTCATTATTTTTATTTTTTCGATTTAATTTCTTGATTGAAAATCTGGTCGCGAAATGCGAAACATGTTTGGCAATTAATTGGTTAATCAAAATGATTAATTTGCATGAGCTAGGAGCAAGCACGCTTATGCACAGAAACTTAAATTGAATACGTTTGAATGGTAAAAGTCGAGGAAAAGTGAAGAGAAAAAGAAAAAAAGTAGAAAAACTACATAATTTTTTCAACTATAAAAAAATGCCTGTAGGCAGGCACCAAAACTTATGAACAATGAGGATACGAGGGTAGTTTGAAAACTAAGCGTCTAGGCAAAGAAATATCTTTTTGTTGTCAATATAATCTGATTAAAGATTTCTCTTTATATATATATCTCTTTAGTGATATAATCCTGCGGTCTTCTTTTTGATGTTTTCAGAATAATGGGATTTGATAAGGTTCTCAAAAAAAAAAAGGCAGTCAGTCAGATTGTAGATATTAGATACAGATACTTAAAACAGGGTGGCAAAATCTCTTATGATATTCACTTCTAAGAATTATCAATCGAAAAGAAGTGATTAGGTGTTTTCCGGTGCGAAATGGCGGCTCTTCTGTTTTTGTTAAATGTGGTAAAAGACTTTCCGGTAGTAGCTACAGGATCTTATTTGTTATCGGTACACCCATTTTGGGGATTTTTTGGAACAATATCATATTACGAGTACCTTTACTGTCGATTGTTTGTAACGATTTGTAAGGATTATTCCGCCTCTCTACTGACAAATTGGTGGCCCTTTTTTCAAAACAGATGTTTTTTAATTCGAGAGCTAATACCTATAAATATATCTCACTTTATCTACATTTATTGCATAATTTTGCACTTCAACTTCTGCAAATATTACTTTGGAATAATATCTAGTACGATTGCACAAACATTCATAGAAGACCTTTAAAAACTACAGTAAAGATCCTTGAAATATTAATATTTAATATAAAAAGTTGATATACAACATAAAAGTGATTTCTTTGGGAAATTCAGTTATTTTTCAGCCTGCCCTCGTTAGTGAATGAAATTAAAGAAATGTTTGTGCCTGAACAACAAATACGACACATCTTGTAATAGCTTTTGTCACCTTCATGTTGTTTTCTTTTTTTTTTTTTTGTTTTCAACTGAATTCGTAATATATCATTAAAGGATAATTAAAATTAATTAAATTGACATTAAGCATACGCCATGTGGTGCCAGAAGCAAAAACTGAAGTGCCAGTTCTTCACTCCTATGAATTTTTCGCTTGAGGTCTATGAAGATGAAACGAGGGAAAAAGAGCTTTGGCATGAAAAATTGAAAAGGACACACACACACACAAAAAACGGCTATGCAAAACCCATAGAGAAACAGGGAGAAAAAAAGGACAAGAAAAAGAAAGAAATGAAGACAAACTGATGGCTTGGGTTTGCTCGCTGATAAAAAGCGAACGAAGGAAGAGCAGGGCAAAGGCAAAACTGAAGTGAGTAAATGTCCATCCAAATGCCACGTCCCTTCTTCATTCTATCTCTATATATGTATATGTCTCTCTCTCTCTCTCTTTCCCTGACTGGTTTTCTCTCGTCTCTGAGATTCTGTTGGTGGGTCCACACCCTTTTTTTTTAGGGCTTAGGCGCAAATGGTATACAAAAATGACACTTCATAAAAGTGAAGACAATGATAATGATGATGATGATTCTTATGAGCATGATGTCAATGATGATGATAATGATGATGTCAATAATGATGATGATATCTTGAAATGTTCGACTGAGTGTTTGTCTTTCTGTCTGACTGACTGTGTTCTCCGTTTTGTGTGAGTGGGATAATAATGATTTGAAAAATGTTTCCAATGGTTGCCTCTCATCTGCTGCGTAAAGTGCAAAAATTTCATGTTTTAAATTAAGTAATTTGCATAATACTTAGATAGCGGAACATCACCCACCATTGATGGTAGGGAGAGGGGAGAGTGTTGGGGATTTCAGCTAGGCGTCAGACAAATGGGAATTACAAAAGATGCTAAAGTCCTTGCCAAAGCATTCGTATGCAAATATCAAAAGGACTAAATGAATGTATCTACAGATAAACTCGGCCTGTTTATTTGAAGAAAACAATTTTCAATAAGAGAGACTCTTTGGCATATCAAAAGAAAATGTTCAAAAAGCCCATTGAAAAGCTTTTGAAAAAAAATTGATTAAACAGATGCCAACTAGCAAAGAAAATTGTGAAAAATAATAAATTTATCAATAATTTTATCCCTTATTGTCACAGTCAAAACAAAATGGAATATGAAACACATTTTCTCTTAACTTTTAACAACTTCATCAACAATCATTTTATTTTATAAAATCATCTCAATTTCTAAAATAACGCCAAAAGGCATTTGTCCTCTTTTTTTCCCCCCCTCCACCCAGCAACTGCGATTTCGGGCGCGTCAAAGTGTGCAGTAAAAATTTGCACTTGACTTGGCTTGGCTTAAAAGTCGAAACAAAATAGAAGAAGATAAAAAAAAGGAATCAAAAGCTACAACAGCCAAATCAATTAAAAAAGTTTTTTTTTTCAACTCGTTCACCAGACAGACAGACAGATTGATACCCAGGTTTGGGGCCATTGCAGGAGTGTAAGTGCTGACAGGGATTAAGGATTAAGCATCTAAATTACGAATGCTAAAATAAAATATTCCTGACTTTATTTTGGGGTTAGATGCGGGTGAGCATTAATTAAATTTCAATGCAATATGAAGAAAAGGCAATTGAAATTGTCTCCCCATAAAAAGGGAAAAACAGAAAAAAAATGAACAAATAAGAAGGGAAAAATTCTTTCGATTATATTATATCCAAATGTATTATTTCCCCCTTTTTTTTTGTAGACAGACGACAACCGATTTCTGCCACGCCCCTATGGTTGAGAAAAACTTTTTAGTCTTATTTACGCCTGCCAAGTCGGTCTGTAATACCCTGTTTAGAAAGGTATATTAAGATAGTTTGCAAGTATGTAACAAAAATATAGGAAAAGTAATATACATATATAGTATAAAAATTAATAATAAATCTCTTTGATATGCTCAATGATTCGAATAAATACATATATGAATGAAATCATCTTGATTGTTGAAGAGTATCTAAAAGTCGAACTTACGACAAAGCGTTTGAAAATGTTTTTCACGTACTTTGTACTTTTCCTTTCGAGCCTGAAAACTTTTCCCTGTTTACTTCTCATACAGTTTTTTTTTCTTTTCTGTATATTTCTTGGTGTTTTTTTTTTTTTTTTTTTGGCGCAGACATTAATCTTGAAAAAGAAAATTTGCATGAAATTAAAAAAGTAGAAATACTTAAGCTACCAAATAACAGCAACAATAATAATGTCCAACAAAATTTCAAATACAGAAAACGGAAAAGTGAAATTTGTAAGCACTTAACCAAAAGGACGCATTGGAATTGCTAGGTCTTCGAAGGGTCTTTGTCATATACAAAAGTAAATGCTAAAGCTTTAAGATGTTTACATTCCTTTTCACTTTTTGTTTAATGTTTTGTATACTCTTGCAGAGAGCATTTCAGAAATGGTCAATTTACTGTAGTTCATTTAAGAAAATAAGGGTATCAAATATCGAGTGAAATTAGGCGTTTCCATCTGCCTGTTTATTAACTGTCTCAATTTCATATAGATGAAAGTGAGGCCACATTTTATGTAGTTTGTAAATTTATTGAATTCTGCCAAATTTTATTTATGTTGTATTAGATGAAAAATACTAATCTTTTGAATTAAAGACATCTCAATGAGATTATAGTAATTTATTGGCTTCACTCCTCATTTTAAAAATTAATTAAATAAGTTTTTGGTACTCAGTTTTCGAAATGTTCTTTCTTAATGTTTAAAAATTTGAATATTGTTTAACAAAAAAATTTACTTTTATTAAAGTTAATCCAAACGAATGATATATATAAGAGAACGATAAAAAAAACTGCCATAATTTCAATTTTCTGTAAATATATTGAGTTACAGCAACTTAGTATAAATTCTTTCGAAAAAAATCAATTAAATGGAAAACATTTTTATTTTAAAAAAATTTCAAGCAATATCAATATTGTTACATAAATAATTAATTATCTGTTATTTTATTAGTTTCGTTATTACGGCAATAAAAAATTATTGTATATCGTCTATGTTTAAGAGAGAGATCAAAATTTTGAATTGTGATTTTGATTTCTGTTTTTTTCTACAAATTGCTGTGTTTATTTAAATAATAAATAGATATACATAGATAGATATGTTATATAGATCTTTTATAAATTATTTAATGACTGATCTTCGTATTGTAAAATTCTTAAATTTAACATGAAGGCTTACATAGATATCTCAGAGTTCCCAAGTAAGAAAAACTATTTTTTAGATCGCTAAATATATTTTAATATCGTCCATAGATTGATATATTTATCGATATCTTTGTAGAGCACAAAAAATTTCGATGTTGAAAAAGCTTTCATTTACTTCATTGATCTAACATTATGTTTAAATAATAATCAAAGACCATTGAAATAAATATTAAAGACTTGACTTGAATTTGGTTTCGCACCTCTCTTCTGTGTTTTTGCATGCCTTGGCAACACTTTAAATATTTAATTACGTAATGCCGTTAATTCTCTGGCCCCAGTCTTTTTGCCACTTGGCAAATTTGTTGGGCGTATTAAAATAAAACAACAACGAAAAATAAAGAAAAAAAAAGAAAAACCATTAAAACAAAGCAAGCTATGAAAAGAGAAGCTTTTGCTATTGCTATTGCTATTCTTTTGTTGCCGGCAGCTTTCAGTTACCATGGCCTGGCAACATGCCTCAAGTGTTTGCGGTGGCCACCCTCGTTCCCCAAACATTGTAAAAAAAAAAACAAGTAGATTCATACCCGAAAATGGCGCTTGCAGCTCTTTCTCCCGCTCTCCCTTTTTTTCCTCACTTTCTCAGTCTGCGTCTCCCTTTCGTTGACTTCTTTCCTCTGGGCCTTGCCACTTTTTGGTAGCACAATGGACGCATTTGCATTTGACGCAATTCCGTGTGGCATGCGTAGAGAATGAGAGTGGGGTGGTGTGGTGTGGGAGTCATCCTCATTCCAGTCTCACTCCTCATCATTTCCATCCTACACCCGCATCCTCAACGTTAACTTATTACTTTAGACTGCTTTCAGGCGCAAAAATTTCATTCATTCATTCATTTGCCGCTCCATTCCTTCGCTCTTTATGGGCCTACCCATGACCCAGGCATTTGCGTTAAAATGTGATTTTTCACTTGACTTTTTAATTATGCGGCAACAACAGCAGCAGCAGCAGCAGCAACAACAAACAAATAGCAAACAAAATACACCTATTTGAGCATTGTTCTAGTGTGCGTGTGTGTGAGTGAGTGTGCGTGTATTTGTGCATGTAATGGTGTATGTAAGTGTATATCTCTGGATGAAAATGTGCATATCAGCCTAAGTAAAAGTTAAGCTGTAAATCTAAAGGCTTAGACAGGCCAAGAATGGGAAGAAGTTAGCCAAAATTCTCTTTGCCAGACTGCCAGGCAAATTGGCAGTGGTAAGAGCTTCCAATCAGAAAAGTCTTTAAAAAGCAAATAATACGAACTATTTAAATTTAGAATTTCTTTATTATACCGAAACAAAAGAAAATTTTAAGTTTACTCGAAACGAAACCAATTTAGCTAAAAGCTAATAGTAGGAATATTTCAATATTTTTGTTCTTTTCAAAAGTAATTTACAGAGTGACGTAGAAGTTTCTATTCCGTTTGTACGAGGCTTTCCACTCAGAAACAGATGACTTGGAGGGGCCACCACATACATGAAAGTCAGCAATAATCTGAGAATGACGTGCACTAAAAAAAAAAATGACCCAAAAGTAAAACCAAACAAGAAACTATAACCAATTTAAAAACTTAAAAACTAATACAATTTTGAGTAAACTATATTGAACTTGTATTGATAATAAAATCTATATTTTTTCTCTAGATCAAAAATAAATATTAGATCATCATAGAGCCGATTCCAAGAGTTTCAAAACAGAACATTTGAAAATCAAACTTTTCAAATTTTTTTTTGATTACTAAAGATTAACCCAGTTTTGAATTTGGACCTAGCTTAACTGTTATACCTATTAAAGATATACGGATCTGTGATAAGATATATTGTTGACAATTGAAATTAAAAACTCTCACAACAAAAAATTTAGTTTTTCAAGTTTAATTGGGATTTATGGACATGGACACAGAGCCATAAAATAAAATATGTAATTTAAAAAAAAATTTTTTTTTGTTTTTTAGATAAATTTTATGATTATTTAATCATTTTTTGTTAAAAACTTTTTAAATTTTTTATTAAAAACTTTAAAATCCCGTTTAACTATATAGAAAAAAATTAATAAGTAAGCAAGTGAAGCTTAATATAATTTTGCTGATTTTTGTTAAAACAAAAGCTAATGGATAATCGATTCTTTCTCATAAAAACAATATATGTATATCTTGGCATATTATGTTCATGTTCGATCGATGTCATTATATCAACAACAACAACAGTGTTCTTCTTTAGGTTACACCCACATTTTACCATATGCTTGGGGATAAGGGGTTAGTGAATGGCACTCATTAAATGAAATTAAAAATAAACTATTAATAAAATAAATGAATATACAACTGACAGCTTAGCACTTTGCTTTCCCTCCACCCATCCATCCATCCCTTTACCAATTCCCCCAACTGACACGCTTTCGTCCTCCATGCCCCATGCAAACTGAACTCATCCAATGAAGGCCTTTCAACCATAAACAAAAGTTTCAATCTGAAAAACCCACGCGCCATTCGTTACAACGAACGTTTTGCAGAGCGTTTCCATTGTGGCTACAGAAAAAGTTGGGTAGGGGGAACTTCAACTGAGGGGGGGGGGTGTTGGTGGGATATATAGTGGCAACAGGGTAGAGACCAGAGAGCAACGTTTAATGATGACAGTAAAATGACTTAAATCGCTGTCAATGTTGACACTTTAACAAATTTTTTCACTTATGCGCTTTTAAATGCAATCCGAACGAGTCAATGTGCAACATGAAAAATAATTATGCGAAATTTTTGTAGACAACAACAGAAACAAAAACCGCTTTGTTTTTTTGTTTATTACAAAAAAAAAAAAAAAAGAAAAAAAATACTGCAAAATGTTGAATGACGATGATTATAATAATAATGATGATGGTTAAGTTGCCATCATCATCATCATCATTGTTGTTGTTGTTGTTGTTGCTTTTGGTTGAATGCCTGTCGGGCGTGTTCATTCAACCGCATATAAATCGCAGCAGCAACAGCAACGACAACAGCAACAACAACAGGAGGTAAAGCTACAAACGGACATTGAAAAAAAAATGCAACGGAAACGCAAAATGCGCGACGCGCCACCAACTTCTGATAGGCGTGGCAGTTATGGTGAGGGAGGCGGCACCCCAAAATACAACAATCCTGGCCAACAACAATAACAACAACAACATGAAAAGTTTTAACTCCAACTCGAACAACAGCAAAAGTTGATTTAACTCTACCAGTTGATTGGCATATGTATTGGTAGGTAGGTAGGTAGATAGGTGCTCCCCAGCCATGTTTACTCCTCTCCCCCTGCACCATCTCTTTAGCCACCCTCAAATAGGAGCAACAACAACAACCATATAATGGAAAACTGTGCCTGCAGCTTTTGTTGCTTGACTGACTGACTGACTGACTGACTATGGGTCTGACTGTGACTCTGACGACTCTTTGCCTGGTGGCATCGACTGCCTGTGGTTACCAGCCAGGTCGGTCGGTTGGTTGGTCGGTCGGTCTGTCGGTCAGGTGAGCTAAAAACGAGGTGCGGTACCCTGACCAGAGTTTGGATTTTTTTTTCTTTTTATATATGTATTTTTTTAAATTTATTTTTTATCTCATGATAAAGCGCGAGCTGCAACGCGCTCTCCCTTCCATCTCTTTGCGTCTTTTATCATCCAATTCCAATGCCCATTATGAGCACACGCTTCATAAACGTGAGGAGCTTGAATTGGATGTTGGAAACCTGCCTCCCAACTGTGCCTCCTACCACTGTCACTGCCCCTGTCCCTGTCTCCTGAGTCATGTCTTTGGCTGCCCCAGGCAGAAGCGGCAGCAGTTTGCTGCTAAACATTTTTCATAAACATTGCGCTACACTTTTTGTGTGTGGGCATTTTCGTATCTACACCCATGATCCAACCAATCATATGGGTAGGTGTTAGGCTTACGATTCTTGTTCAAATCAAAAAAAAAAAAAGAAACAAATAAATATAAAAAATATCTTATGTAAGTAGGTGTAAATTGAGTTTCGATTAAAGATATGATAAATCGATGTTAAAATTTATGTTCTCTACAAATTCATTTTTGGAGGTGAATATAATATTGCCTAAGTCAATTATTAAGTCATAATTCAATAATTTTGGTAGTCAAATTCATTTTCAATATGTTAACAGTGGCCTTTGGCACCGGATGTTGAAATGGGTTTTGGTTTTTTATTTTTTGGATATTGTTACCTTATTTTGATATTACTTTGGTTATAATCATTAGTTTGATGACGAAATATAAATCTTAATATCGTACTATATGTATAATTTTAGCATTATCCTGGACCGATTTAAATTATTTTTTCTACAACTTTTAAAAGGAAAAACAAATAAATGAAATCAATTAAAGAGATGTCTATATCTTTAAAAAGAAAAAGAAGAGAGAGACATTGATAAAATAAATAAATGGAAAGAGAAAAAAAACCAGATATTCAATTCGATGAAAAGATATAGACAAACAAAGATAAGAGTAGATTTATGTAGAAAAACAAAGATATAAATTGACAGACAGCTAAAAAGACACATAGAAAAAAATATTATATGCAAAGTAAAAAAGATAAATAAAAACATTGGAAGAAAAGGAAAATATTGTGTGAAAAATAAGGATCAGAATAGCTTACAGTGATTTTAAACAGAAACATTTAATTTCAACAGATTTAACAGTCATTTAATACAATGTTCCTCGTAAGAAAAAATAACTCATATGGTGTTTCCCTGAGGAAAAAATCCATTGATATCCGGTTTGTTATTTTTAGAAATATTCAAATTTAAATTTATAGTATTTGATAAGCTTTTTTTTACAGAAATATAACAATTTTAATTTGATAAGCGTTTTTTTTTTCCAGAATTATTATGTTTTTAGTTTTCAGGAATTTTTTACTTTATCTGAATTTTTTACAATTGTTATAAGTTGAATTTCTGAAAAGGGGCTTGTCAGAGAAAGAAAAACAGAACTTGTATAGTATAATTTTTATTTTTTGTTTATCAGAATTTTTTGCAATTGTTATAAGTTATATTTCTGAAAAGGGACTTGTCACCAAAAAAAAAAAAAAGAAACGCTTTAAAAACGTTTTGTCGTATTCATGAAAAAAAGTTTTACGGTTTAATTTTTATTTTGAGGTGATCCTACACTAAATAAAAACAATTTTTTTGTATTTTTTGAACAACAGAAAATAAATACAGATAAATAGAGATAAATTGAATGGGAAAGGTAATAACTTGAAAAAAGCAAACATTTCGGTTTTGTTAACCTAAACATTGCCATTGCATTTTTTGAAAAGAAAACTGAAAAGACAATTAGCTAATGTGAATACTCAATTAACATATTATTTTGTAAGCTCTCTTTGTAGAGCATTCACATATCATTATTGCCTATCCTAAATCATGCAACGCATGCCACACATCTGTTGACTGTTACCCCCACCGCCTTTCTCGAGGATCCTCGTTGTCTTTTCATAATCTCCTCGGTCTCTACAGATGCAGCCTCTTGCCACCGCCACCGTCACTCAGGCGTTGTAATTGAATTGTTGCTGTTGTTGTAATTGCTTTGCTACCGTTTCGTCTTTTCTTTTTTTTAATCAACCATCAGCGTTGTGTACCTCCTCCAGCCTCGTTTTTACTCTTAACTTTTTTCTTTTTGTTTTTTTTTTCCCCCCCTTTTGCCAATTTTTGTGAGCCAGTTGAAACTGGTTTTCAAGTTTTTCACATAACTCGTCGCATATTTTTGCTGTCGGTGCGTATTAATTTCAATACACCTTGCCCTTGCCCTTGCCCCCTTTGTCCAATGGTAGATCTCTTTCCCATTACCATTTAACTTCCCAGCATATGCAATCCGTTTTTGGGCAGCCGGTTGCGCGTGCGCTCGCATCAGTAATGAGCTGGAGCCACCTGTCGATGGCATGTTTCGAAAGATGAAGGGCGGGTATGAGGGGAGGGGAGGGTGGTAAAATACGGGAAACGAAGACTAAAGGAGTGGAGGAATGATGGAGCAAAGAGCCGGGGCGTCATGCGCCGCACGTCGCTTGTAAATAATTCATGTTGACAACTATTTTAGCTTGTTTTACTCTAGTTGGTCACGGCATCAAACGACAACAACAACAACAACAAAAACGACAAGTACCGACTGAGTCAGATTGTCTTTTCGTTGTATTAAATTATGATTGACACATTGACTGGCTAACTGACTAGCTGACTAACTGACTACATGGCAGACTGACTGACTACGTCATTGACTGATTGCAATTTACTCTTATCGTCTTCGAGCGGTTCACCATCAAAGGCGGTTCAGCCCGAAAGCTAACAAATGTGAGTGTAAAGAGTGCTGCTTGGGCTTGTCGTTATCAGTCACTGATGTTATTGACCTTTGAGTTGACCAGTCAGCAGCGAGAGTAAGAGAGAGAGAGTGTGTGTGTGAGTGACTGATACAGAGTGTGGGGCACAGGAAGAGGTAGAGGTTGGTAGAGGAGAGCATTTTGTGTAATTGAGTTGTTGACTTTAAAGTTTAAATGTTGAAATGAAGCGTGCGAACAATTTATGAATTAAACAAAACAGAACATCGGGTTAACACTTTCTGACACCGACAGATTTAATACACTCTTCTCAAACGAAAATTATTTGTAAAAATCGAAAATCGTAGAATTAGATGACTAAATTGATGGCAAACGTTATAGATATTAGTTACATGTGATTATAAATAGTAATGAGATAGTAAGCAATATGATATAAATTATATATATATATGTATGTATATATGTATATGTATATAATATTTTCATTATATGATATTATATATTTAATTAAAACAAAAAAACTTGCACTAAATGGGATAATAACTAAAACGTACTTATTGAGCTTTTAAAAAATTCTAAAATCGTTATATGCCTCAAGAACTGATTTGGTAATTATTTATTTATTTAAATTTAAATTAAATGTCCTTAATGCAACTACAATGCAGACTGAACCGAAGCGAACAAAAATATTAGATTCAAAAACCGGTTGATTTAACAGAATGAAAAAAGTAAGGGAAAGAGTTAATAAAGTAAAAACTTTAAATGTTTTAACAGGATAAATAAAAGAGTTATTTTTTCATTTATATATTTCTACTTGATTTACCATTCATAAAATTCATTCATTTTAAGCGTCACAAACATCTAATGAAAGCTAATATTCTTTCATTTTTTTTAAAGTATTTAAAAAACAGTTCATTCATATTATAAATTTAGTACTGAGATAAGTGATTAATTTCTGGTTGAGTTCACATGGGAAAACAATGAGAATGTGTAAAATTTAAGAAAAATAAGTTAACCATAAAAATTACCGGATCAAGTTTAGTTAATTATAGGAAATGTTAGGCAATTTAATGGCAAATTCGAATGGAAAGCTAAGCTTTTTACCAATATACAGTTAGTGTTAAAAATCAAATTGTAAACTGATTAATTAGAAAAACAAGAAAGCCAAAATTTATTGACAGAATTTGACTTAATTTGGATTAAAGAATGTTGAAATTAAACAAATTATTCATTATTTTATAGTCTTTAAGACTGAATTTCAGGCAACAGTTTATAGACAGATATAATATTAATATTGAAATATACTACATTTAAATCTATTTGACGGGAACCTTACTTTAATTATATTGAAACTGATCATATTGGTATGACAGTATAAGCCTTTTAAATTCTGTGTAAAATGTTTCCTGATTTCAACATTTCTTCAACTTGAAAGTCAATTGTTGTTGTTGATGTACCTATAATCTGTTTTATCCCTCTAACTTCACTTCTGTACTTACCAAAGAAGAAGTTTGTTTACTTTAATCAAGTCTAAGGCATTAAAAAGGATTTGTGTCTGTATTTCGCTTACCTGCAAATGAAAACAAAAGTGCAAAAACACAATATGTTAATTAAAAACCAAATTGAAATCCAAATCGTATATAGAATGGGTTAAGATGGTAATTCTAAGGCTTGAGAGCAATTAACAAGTTTATTGCCCAAAATGCACAAATCATGTCTGTTGAAGGCACTTGCCTTGGGATTGCAGGAGAAATCTGTTTCTAACAGAGATATTATTGCAAGGGATGAAATGCTATACCAGGGATGCAATGAGGCATATGACTTCAAGAATTTGTTAGTTTACTATTTATGGCAATTATGTTTCTGATTGCCAATGTATCCCTGATTTCTGTATCATTATATCATAAGTATACAACTTGAAAATGCTTTCAATTAAACTTTTTTGCCCAAAAATTCAGGCATAAAATACAACAACAAATGATGAAATAAGTAAGAGAGAAACAAATGCAAAAGTTTTCTAATTAAAATTTTGCAAGTTTTTTGGCCAAAACTCTCAATGAACGAACTAACACATACATACACAAAATAAGTACATATGTATGTAGGTGTGCTTTTGTGTGTGTCTGTGCAACATTTAAACATCTTTCTTTATGTTTTCCTCCAATTGTTTGTCGAATATGGCAGAGGGAAAACTTACTTGGCAACTCTGGCTGCTGATCTGTATTTTCCCCTTTTATTCTCATTTATTTTTGAGTTCTAATTGAATTAAGAGCAAATCACGCGTGACACGTGAACAACAAATGAGCAACATACACAAAGGAATTGAAATAATGTCGTACTTCATTTTAGTCTGATTATTATATTTCATATTTATAGTTTAATATATATTTACAGTCGACAATCCTCATAATAGTGATGATGATGAAGTTGATGTTGGTAATGAATAAGCCAAGTCGAGCCAAGGACTTTCAAGCAACAGAGAGAGAGAGAGAAAGCTACAGCCGCAGTCAGAGCCAGATCCCAGAGTCGTTGCCAACGTCTAGACACACAAAACAAACATAAAACGAACCGAAGCCTGGCAAAAAAGGGAAAAGCAGCCGAAAAGCTGCTCAGCAGTAGAGAATATTGGAGCAAGGAAAGGTGGAGGCAACAAACGACGCCAACGCCTCCATCCCACCCCACAGTCCCACGTTTCCTTTTCCTTTTACCTCTGTGTGTGTGTGTGTGTTTGTGTGTGAAGTCAACTTCCTTCTAACCCAAACCAAAATGAACTTAACGCCTCTTTAAACTTATGAAACATTGTATCCTGTGAGACGCCAGGGTTGTCGTTGCCTGCTGAGCTAGTTGTAAACGCCTTCTTCTCATATTACAAATTTATTTGCAGTTTTGGTGCAAAAAGTTTTCAAATTCTATTTTAGAAATGAATTTCGGATTGTGTATTTAAGATGTTTATTTGTAAGAACTAGCAATAGAGTTGCCGCCATGCTGTTATGCAACGATATGGCGACAACTCTATGTAAAGTAGCGGAAAAGAAAGGTAAGACAGAAACCAGAGTAATCTTATCAGAAGCAACAGCCAAAAAAATTGCCAAAAAGAAAGTAGCAAATACGACTTACCCAGTAAATGAGAGAAAACTATCAAAAATAGATCGAAAGGAAATAAAAGAACATAAAAAACTTTTAGCTAAATTCAATAATAAGTTTTCTTTCGAATCCACTCGATACTATTCTTGTCATAACGTTTAATATACCTAAAAAAATGCCTGAATTTAAAAGGTATTTAAAGGGCGAGAGGTAGAAAGAGATTGTTAGAGAAAAACAGCAAGCAAAAAAGAAATATAAAAAAAGTGAGCACGAAACCGGAAGGAAGGAAGACACGTACACATACATATATTTATATATATAAAATATATGTATATATAGACACACACACACACACACACAGACAAACATCCATAGTCATACATATCGACAGTAAAGTGCCAAGCGACTTTTACAAGGGTCGACAAATATGCGGCGAACTCTCTCCTCGTCGATGGGTAGCGTACCAGCGAATGAACGAACGAACGAACGAATGCTTTAATGTGCCTGCTGCCTGCCCGCCTATCTTCCTCGTCCTGTTTGGTCTTTGTCCTTTTTTTTCCCAAACTGGGGTGCTCGACTCAACTCAACTGAACTCGACTCGACTCAACTCAACTGACGGGCGGACAGACGGATGGACGCCCTTTGGGACGGCTGCTGCTGCCGCCGCCGCTGTTGTTTGCCCCCTTTTGGGTCGAATCGCACCCCTCGGGCCACCGCTGTGTGTTAACTTAAATATTTTATGGGGTGTCAGCATTGTCGATGTTGGCGCGATTGTCTTTGCCACACCCTCCCCCAATACTCCACCCTAGTCCCTTATTTATTTTTTTTTTTTTTTTGCACCCATGGTCGACGCGGTCCGCTCTTCTTTATCGTGTGCGTGGCTTGTCTTTTGTTGTCGAGGCTAAAGTAATTTCAAATTGATAAGCATCGCTCGCTCCCAGTCAGACAAGGACAAGGACAACGGCTGAACGGGCGGGGTATGAAATAGGACTAAGGAGTCTGAGGTATATTAAACTGATTTGTTCCATGACGAAATTGGAAGCAGTCAACGTCGTTTTGCCATACGTCGCGCTTTTCAAAGTCAATTGAAATTAAGTAACAGATTTTTGTGAGCTATTGGCAAATGAGAATGAACCACGAAGGGGATGATTGGAGAAAAGGAAGTTAGTTGAGGGTGAAGAAGATGCGGAAAATGTGGTATAGTGGTGAAAGAGAGATTGCGGTTTGAACAAGGTAACTATAAGGGTCGGAGAGGGGTTAAGAGGGTTAAGAGCGTGTCATGTTATCTTGATGTTGTACCTTTCGTGGCAAAGGAAGTGAACTTGATAAGAAAATGACGGTTTATGTGCAAGGAAATTAAGATTTTCCACATAAAGTTTATAAACGATTTTCTTTTCTTTTTCTTTTATTTTTTTTTATTGTTTTTCTGTTTTTCTTATCATCGTTTAGTTTACACAGCCGACGACTTCAATTTATCAATTTGGCTCCCAACTAACTCATTCGCATACACATTGAGTGGAAAACCTTTGGAAAAGAAAACTTCAGTTTACAAGTGTCCAAACACATTCTGGGAGCCCCCCTTTTCTTCTCTGTTTCAGTTTTGTGTAGCAGAAAGTTTCACCAGCCATTTGAGAAGTACATCAGGAACAGAGCAAAAGCAAGAGCAAAGGGAAAATTTGCATAACTTTATTAAGAGTCCAGGCACTTAAAAGTGCAGTCGGCAGACAAACTTCAAGATTGAAGAGTATGTATATGTATACACATATACACACACCAACAGACACACACACACACACACACACACACACACACTTACAGTCATTTATCGTACGTTTCAGGCATCTCGGACAGCTGTTATGTTCTCAACTGCAGCTGGATGCAATCCGGTAGTCTGGTACAACTTGACCACATTGCGTATGCGTATTATTATTATTATCATCATCATCATCATCATGAAGGGGCAAAGAGACAATAAATTATGTGTCAATTACAAAAGCCAATTGCATTAATCATATGAACGACTTGAGACTGACTCAATCTCTTGTTCCTTCTACCTCACCTCTCACTCTTTCTTGGTTTCAGAAAAAGGCGCCAGCCATCTGTTTAGCTTGTCAAGAAGTTTTCAGAGGCGTGGTCAACGCCAAAAACCAAAAACGCAGCTGCAGTTAACCAAAAATTTGTTGATTTTGGAAAACGACTGACTGTAAAACTGGTTTTGCATTTACTTCTACTTCTACCATTGGGGCTTTATGCGTAAATTGTCATAAATTTAACACACTCGACAGTTGAGTTGAGAGCAAAGTTTTCCCCCTCCTCAAATTTAACCCTAACCCCTCACTTCCCACCCCACACTCTCTCACGAAATGTCATGTAAATGTGCAACAGCCCGAAGATGTAGACTGAGGCGTAGTCACAGACGTCGACAGAGATGTCGACGTGTCCTGAAAAGCCGCCAACTGCTTTTAACTGTCATTAATTATGTCAAAATAAGATTTAAATGCTTTTTGTCTGTACAAACATCTTAGAGAGGAAACAGCACAACCAGTAACCACCCGTTTAGCCCCACCTAACAACCAAATAACATTTAAAGAAGGAAGGAGTATATTTTCCTCTACTTCCCTTCCACTACTTTCCATCATTTTATATAGAATTTCTCCTAGAGAGTAAAACTTTTCACCCCACATCGACTTTCTTTCGTTAACTAAGCTGCCGCTGCATAAATACCATTTGTTTAGATACGGAAAGACTTTTTGTGTGTTCCGTTGGATTTAGGAGTCTTCGGTGGGGATGATTATGAATTGGAATGGCTGGATGGGTGGAGATGGTTATGGGGTATGGGTGGTGCTAGTGGCAGCTGTATAAATAAACTTTTCATTAATTATGCACATTTGGTGTTGGGTTTTTAGGGCCATAATGAGCATGAATCGTTATTTGAAAATTTTTGGAGGGGTCTTCTACTTGGGTTAATAGAATTTTGAGTGAGATATCAGTTGAAAATTAAAGATGCTGATTATAATGATAATTGGATATTCAACTAATACTAGATAATACAATTTATTTTTTAAGTATTAAAACCACAAATATAACAATTTTTCAACTATAGTAAAAAGTTTATATTTATTATATGACCCTGTCACTATAAAGATTTATATCAATCTCCCGCAGTTTTGGTCATAGCTATAATTTATTCACTTGCTACAACAACTACAAACAAAGAAAAAAAAAAGACTCTGATCACGCCTCATGATCATAACTTTTAACGATCACTCCCCAGGGGGTTAAGGGGGTAGGGTAGGCTAGGGTAGGGATGCAAGAACTTAATTTTAACTGCCCTTTAATTACACGCCCAGAATTAGCTTATAAAAATAACTTCTTCAAATGAATTTCATTTACATTTTCTGCCTCTTAAAATTGTCATAAAACGCATATTAAAAACAAAAACGAGAGAAAAACTATAAAAATATAAAAACGATAATATCAAGAGACTGAAGTTGAAATGTATTTATAGCTTGATTGCACATAAAATTAGAAAAGAAAAAAAAAACGCCACAAAAACGTGTTGAAGCAAACAAAGACGAGGTGGAAGTTGAAGAAGAAGTTGCCGCTCCTCTGGAAAGATCTCTATGTTGCGGAGCAGTTGCTGATCGCGTGTTTCTCTGGGTCTGTGTGGCGGTGGCATGCTTAACGGCAAAATAAAATAAAAGTTCGCGTTTACGTAATTGCAATGGCAAGTTGTTTGCCCATGCAACATGTTGCCAAAATGAAGAAGAAAAAAAAACCCATACATACACACACACACTTGGAAATATGTTCAATTTTGGCAAAAAAAAAATTGCATATTTTTTATGTGTCCAGCAGTAACTTAGTAGGTGCTCACTAGCGCCACCTTCTTCATCGAGGAATTTCATAAAAATTCGATTAAAATTTATTGTATGTTTATGTGGATTTCTTAAAAATTTAACATTTATAAATTTTAAAAATTTGGCTAATTGATTCCTATGAATAAAAATAAAAAAAAAAGTAAACCAATTTTTAAGAAGATCAGAACTCGCTATATATATTAGAGTCCAAGATGCTACATGCTATAGAAGTATAATCAAGAAATTGTAACTTAATATTCTTGAAAAAAATCTCATTTAACTGGAAAATTATTGAATTTTTTATCTTATTCATAAATAAAAAGCGCGCATAGTCAATAAAAATATAAAAATATGCACAAACTTAGAAAAAGAAAATTTGTTAAATTGTTTTATCCGAAGTTTCGTTATTTGTTTAATTTTAATTTTTAGCTTTCATTATTTAAATAAAAATTCATATTTAGTATAGCAGTAGGTCTAGTTCCCAAGATTTAGCCAATTGTTTAGAATCTAAACTTTAGATTAACAAATAAAAAATATATCCCATACATATCCCATATATCTTTATATCTACGATTTATCAATGGATCTATGTATTAGCTATATCTATTTTATATTCTGTTCTATACAACTGTAGACTCTATAATCACACAGGCTTTCTTCAAAGTATCGACAGTCTTAGGTCTCTGTCTCTTTCACTCTCTCTCTCTCTATCTTTCTCTCTCTGTATCTCTATATCAAAGAAACCCTGTTGTGTTTGCCTTCCTTAAACTAATATTTAACTATAATTCTACCAACAACAAGGAAGCAGGTGGAGTTACATTTTAATAATCTTTATCTACCCTTTTTTTTTTTTGCCCTCCCATAACGCTACAGGGTACTAAAAGATTTAGATTATTTAAACAAATTTTCGTTGCCAAGTTGCCAATATGTTGCAAGAGAATTATTATTATTATTATTTATACCCAATATCAAAGTTTACTCTTCCTTTTTTGTGTGTCTGTTTTTTTTTTTTTTCGTTATTGGCAAACTGTGGCAAAGCAAAATTTATTGCTGCTGGTAAAAGTTTCATTGCCAATTTTCTCTGTGGCAGGGTAAAGAGGTGGCAAAGAGATGATGAAGCAACGAAGCAAAATGCTATCAAAAGTGCTTAGAAGTTGTTATTTAGCTACTTTTGAAAAAGATTGCAAATACTTATAACGATATTTGTGAGTGCAGTTGTTGCTACTATTCTGAAGAAATTGGAAGTTGAAAATTTGTTGAAATTGAACCGAATAAGATTACAGTTTCCCTCAACTAGGTAAAAAGTGAATATGAAATATGGCTTAGTGTTTTGACTTTTCAAATTCAATCAATTAAAGTAAGAAGAAGCTTTTAATTTCTATTTGAGGAAAGTCTTAAACGTTTACTAGTTTTTTGGGATGAATAGATTTTATATATAATATGCCTCAGAGGTTTTAAGTTATCAATTTTAAGCAGATTTTTACGTTGCTTTAAATTATAATACATGTAAGATCCTCAGAACCATTTAAATAGAATTAATTTGGGTTATTACAAATTAATTGTTGTTGTTTAGCTAACAGCAGTTAAATTATTTCAAAAGCAACATCCATCAGTCAAAACTATTTTTCCTATGTAATTAAACGATTTTTAAGAAAGTTAAGTCCATCACTTATCAATAATTTGTAACTGAAAAACACGAAGACTTTTTAGCGAAATCATAATATAAACACTATAAAAATAGCTTCAACTAAAATTAAACGCTACTCATAATTGCTAATAAAAATCAACATTAATTGAGTGCGATTATTGCAACAGATTAAACTCTTTTAAGTCCATCTATCAAATATAAACAAATTTATACCCCAAAATAATAGACTGTTAAAATTTGAATTTCTTGATATGTACATATGTATATGTATGTATGTACATATTTAAATTTTTTATATAAATATACATGCATATATGCTTTTTTTTATTCTTTAATAATTGCTTCTCAGCCAAGGGATTGTTAAATCCCTTGTCTACAGTTGTCTATAAAATAACTTTATATGTTGTGAAATGCCAAAAAAAAAAAAAAAAAACAGAAGAGATGGTAAAATTTTTATTTAGATTCTATCGGCTGCTGGTGTATAGAATTTTTGACTGCTTTTGTTATTCTCTCAGTGCATTTAGCAATGTTCCATCAATCTGTCAATTCTAATTTTAATTCCATCACTCAATCGGCAATTGAAAAAAACAGAAAAAATTCAACCGAATCTGTGCGACCTTTGTTAGGCTCAATGACAATTCCCAGCACACCGAGACAGGGACACACCCTTCTCCAGTTTGCAATTTCAATTTTGCAACTTTGAGTACGGAGATAAAACCTTTAAATAATTAATTGCTATCCCAGGCCCCCATAGACTACCTGGCGCTGAGCTTTAAAATATAAAACTTATAAAAGAAATCGATTGAACGATTTTGGTGTACCCTTCGTTTAATGAAAAATAATCGTTAATATTTTAAATGTGTTATTCTTGCTTAGAACGTCACAATTTTGGACGTTATGCGATATTTTTGTAAAACCTTTGAAAAAACTAAGGAATATAACCGATTCAAAATAACGTTTCCATTTTGCTTTTACGGTTTCAATTTTATTTCTATTTTTTAGTATGGATGACGAAAAATATTGTCATACCATAAAAATCGCAGTTTCTATATAACTCTTTTATTAAAAATAAAACAGGGTATACTTTTGTAGATTTATTTATTTTTTTGTGGATTTTAAGACATTTTTTTTTTTGCTCTCTGATTTCTTGTTAGTTGCATTTGGCAAAACTTGACTCAAGGTTAGCCACATTAATATTTTTCTTTTTTTGCTTGCTGTATTTATTTTTTTATTTTTGCAAAAGTTAATTTTTGCTATTCTGCGAATTTTTGCCACAAAATAAATCGCAAAACGAGCATAAGGCGGAGAGAGACAAAGAGCGGGGAAATGGGGGGGAAAAAGAATGCAAAGGTTGAATTTATATTTTGTTGGCTGCAATTTGATTGTTAATGTTTCTATTGTTGTTGCTGCTGGCGTCATTATCTAATTATTCAGTTTGTATAAATATATGTACATACATACATATATATAATAGATGGTTAGATGGATGAATGGATGGATGGATGAATGAATTGTTGGAGATGCAAAAGTCAAGGTAACTGCACAATTATTATTATTAATTTTTTTTTCTCTATTTTTTTTTTTTTT
The DNA here is from genome assembly GCA_037075365.1 of Drosophila emarginata. Classification (NCBI taxonomy): domain Eukaryota; kingdom Metazoa; phylum Arthropoda; class Insecta; order Diptera; family Drosophilidae; genus Drosophila; species Drosophila emarginata. The sequence continues at coordinate 990,709 of JBAMCD010000121.1, forward strand.
TGCCATGTTGTGCGAAATATTGTCTAAAGGAAATAACAATTATGAAAATGAAAAATTCAAATTTAATTAATGTTCAAGCACAAAATGAAAGGGAATCGTAATAATAATGATTATAATAATGATAATAATAATAATAATGATTTCAATTAATTGATTGGCAGAAACAACTTGAATTTAATATTCATAAACATAAGTGCAGACAGATGGATAATATTTCCCCATATGGGTCCATGGAGTGTGCATAAGTACATCAGATAACAACGGTGACTAGCGGAGAGGTGGGGAGAGGAGAGGGGAGAGAGAATCAAGTGCAGGTCTGGCCGACTGACTAACTGACGGAGGGACTATTTGGAATACGCCACCGCAACCAACACTCAATGCGTTGTGTCTTCAGAGTTTATGAGCGGCATTTAAGCTGCGATAAATGGCATAATGTGCCCTCATAAACCGTCGTATGACGACTATGCCAAAAGCAAAGCCACAGGCAATGAGAATGGGAATCAGAATTGGTATGGGAATGGAAACGGGAGCCACTCCACTCCAATTGAAGCGTCGCGTCCACGTCCGCGTCATAATAGGCGCAAAAAACTGCACGACAAGCAACGAAAATGAAAATCGCCTACAATAAGTGTGAGCTATTTGTTCCGTATGAACAAAGACTGAGAGTCGACTATTATAATACCCAGTAAATTAAATTTTGAAAGTCAATTAAAAAAATCTGGAAAAAGTGTATGTTAGTTGAAAGTCTTTCTATTCAATTTTAAAGTTAAAAAATATTAATATTATTAATAAATTTTTGAATATCATTACTATATCAAAATTAAAAATTTAAGTTTCTCTTTTTAACGGTTCAGTTTAATGAATAAATAATGTTAGTCAAATAAATAATTTGAGACTGTTAATAATTATAAAATAGATTTGTGATAGGTACAATTTTTGATTCAACCAAAACAATCTGTCCATATCCAACATATGGGGTAAAAATCTAAAAACCATTCTCAATCTATTGTACATATGTATGTATGTACATATAATATTACAGGACTCAATTGAAGTTTTTTTTCTATCATCTGTTTCAGTCGTATATTTCCATTTTGATTTATAATTAATGGGTATGGTATGGTGGAAGAACAAGTATGAATATGAGTACGAGTATGAGTACGTATGACTATGAGTAGGGGTATCAGCCACCAAGTACTTTGCCTGCCCTGGCGGCTTATAAAAAATGTGTGGATTTGTCAACAACAACAACAGCAGCTAACAACAAGAACAACAACAACGACAGCAACAATTACTTAATGCCCATTGTATTGCATTTCAAGTTGGCAAATGGAACAAAATGGGGAAAACGAGACTCGTAAAGGGGATCGACATAGTACAAAGTAAAGCAAAAAAAATAAAACAAAAAAGAAAAAGAAGAAAAAGAAACAACAGCAAATAAAAACAAAAAACCAGAATAACAACATGAACAAAAAAGAAAATAAATGCAGAGAAAATATTAAGCTAGCGAAAAAAGAAGGAAAAGAAAACCAGAAGGTTGGGCTAACTTACATACTAGATTGTATTATATACTCTTCGCCAGGTGTGTATAAAATAGTCAATCGATTAACTTAAGTAAAGTTTCTATACTCTTCACATCGAAAATATTTAAAAAATCAGTGGAAAAATATCCCTGAATGAGATTTTACTATCATACTATTCTGAAGAAATTAAATAACCTTTTTAAATTTATTATAGTTTACTGCTCTTCTACTATAGGGTCAATTTTATATAAAGTTGGATTATAGTATTACGAAAACTAAACTTAACTCTTTTAAAGAAAATATACATACATTAAAAAAACTTTAAGGTATATCAGTATTGAAAATTAACGAGTGGCTTTCCCATATTCCTTTGCGTTTAGGCAAAAAAAAAATTTAAGTGTTATTAATTAACACTCAATATTATAAGATCTTTAAAAGAATAATAAATAAACCAAAACTCCCAGATGGTATGATCAAATATTTGGATTAAAAGCGTTTAGCGTTATTGTTATATAGTGTATCTAAAAATGATTTTAAATTGTTAGTTCATCAAGACTTTGTCGATAATTCGACAAAACAGACATGGCTAAATCATCACAAAATTAAAAATATATATGTATGCACATAGTAACACTTTCTCGTCCCTTTCCCCGTATCCGTATTCAAATATTTCACACTGCAAGAAACAAGAAGCAATTTTCAAAACGAGATGACACTGCAGTACGAGGTGAAGACAGTGTCAACCAAATGGGGCACAGAGACTTGTGACAGTTAATAAGCGACATTTCTTCTTTTTCGCATTTTTTTTCTTTTTGTGGATGAATAAAGGATATTGCCGCATCATATGTTCCGCTTTATACAGACAATGGCCGGATTCTGTTGATTGCAGTTAATCAATCAATCAATGTCAATGTCCATGGCTTGTAACATATGACAAATTTTCCAAAAAATTAAAAAAAAACAAAAAAAAAAAAATAACAGCCTCTCCGTATTGATGTACTTATGTACATAACAAGTTAATTGGAAAACAGTCATGTTTGGTTTTCGTACACTTTAAATTTTGATGGATATTTGCAAAATATGTTTTCTGTTGAAGAAAAAGATACTTTAGCTGAATTTCTTACATCTGTCATTTGTTTGTTAATTTTCGTATATTTATTCTACACATTTATCCTTGAAAATGTAACTATTATGGTGTGAAGATATTTGTACAAAAGAAATAAAACGAGAAAGGGCCACTATAAACTTCAAAATAAATAAATTAAATAAATAGTTTTATGGAACTTTACATTTAAGTGCATAATAGCTTGAAAAATTCGTATAAGAAGGACAAAGCCATCAAATTTAAGGAAACATTTAATCTCAAAGATTTATAAACATAATTATATGTTACTTCAAAACTAAAGTTAGAACTACCCAAAAAAAAATATTTTTTTTCAAAACTAATACTCAAAGAACTACCAAGGCCAATAAATCTAAAAATTTCAATAAATGTTTCCCTTTATATTCTTCTTTCGATATTGTTATTCGTTCTCGACATTTAAATTTTACCAATTTAATATTTTTTCCATTGAAATGTGTGTGTGTGTTTTTATACCCTGTACCCATAGGGTAAAAGGGTATATTAAAGTCGCTAAAATGTATGTAACAGGCAGAAGGAAAATTTTCCGACCCTATAAAGTATATATATTCTTGATCAGTATCAATAGCGAAGTCGATTGAGACGTGTCCGTCTGTCCGTCTGTCCGTCCGTCCGTCTGTCCGTCTGTCCGTCCGTCCGTATGAACACCGAGATCTCAGAGACTATAAGAGCTAGAGCAACCAAATTTGGTGTCAACATGCGTCTATTGTATAAGCGGGTCAAGTTTGTTTTAAATTTTTGCCACGCCCACTTCCGCCCCCGTAATTTAGAAAAAACTATAACTTGAGCTATAATAAAGATATCGCATTCTTATTTGGCACACTTAATAATATAGCTAATGTGCACCAGCTGACCAAATTTTGTCGAAATCGGACAATAATTATCGGAGATATACGTATTTCCGTTTTGTACTGAAACGCCCCATGCAAAATGGGCTGTTAAGTGTGAGCGAGATAGCATGCGTTCGCTGTTGCTGCATGGCAAGCAGTGCATGCTAAGAGAATTTTTTTTATAAATTGATGGCGATTTTGATCGTTTTTGACTTCATGGAGTACTTTTACTTGGTACAGGGTATACTCAATGTCGGCAGGGACGACTTGCTTGCTTCATTTTTTGTAGAGTTGAGTGCTTCCACTCCATATGGAAAAAGGTCTTTCTATCGATGTTTGGGCTTTAAGCACTTGCCTCCTGTTGTTGTACATGTCAAAATCACAACCCTAAAGGCTAACCCCAGCAAAGATATTTGTATATGTGTGTATAAATACATATATGTATGTATATATATAAATACATATGCATATGTATATACATACACATGAATCTAAAGCTTTACTCGATTATATTCCTGATTGCTTTCCGGTGACAGACCCCGTTCTGCTCCTTCTTCCCTGCTTGTCTCTACTTCTGTGCCCGGTGGGAGCTCCTCAACAGGCGGCCACGCTACTTTGAATACGTCGCGTTCCTGCGGTAGCTCATGCAGAAAAATGCGGGATTCAAATCAAACTCAGGGGTATTGGTTGTCTCATACCACAAAGAAAAAAAAAAAAATAAGAAATAAATAATAACATGTATGTATTGTATATTGGAAAACTTGGGGTTAGTAAAAATAATAATCATCCAATCTACAGAAACATGGCCACTCGGATGATAAACCGTCAACTGCATAATGATGATGAGCTTGAAACCCGCATTTGAACACTTGGAAACTCGCTGGACACTCAACACTAACACTCGACACTTACCCCAAGACCACCAACAACTCGAAACGGGGCAACTGCAATTACCATAAACATGCAAAGCTTGTGCAGCTGCTACAAACGAATTAAAAACTTTTCAGCCAACAAAATATTTGAAAATAACGCAGCAAATGGTCAAAACTATCAACGGATACTAAAAAAAAAAACAAAAACAAATAAAAAAGGATGCAGAACAAGAGGAGATGGTGGCACTGGACGAACAACTCGTAGAGGTGAAGATGGTAAAGCTCCAGGGTAAAAAACTAAACCGGTGGCTTCAACTCGTTCCATTAGTTTTGGGGTATAAGCGTTTTATGATAATCTTAGGATTTGTCGAAAGAATTGCATTGGAAATTTAAAATTCAATATAAATTGACAATTTGATTAGAATTCTGTGAAATTTTTGAGTTTTAAAAGAGTTTTATTTGAATGAAATGTATTTTTAAACAATGCGCTGATATTTGTAATCGAAATTCCATCCTTTTTATGTAGTTAAAAATTCATTACTAATTATTTAAAAATATTGCTGACAGGGATTTGTTTTTACAACGATTTTGACTTTTCTTATTTCTTTTTTTTCTAAAAAGTCATTTAACAATTACTTTTGTTAACGAATTCATATTGACAGTAAAAAGGAATACTACTATCGAAAGGAAACGAAGGGAGTATCCTAGAAATTTTTTCATTTTCGCGTTTTAGACAAGATAATTAATGAAAAAAGAAATACGATTTCAATAAAAATTTGAATTATACAAATTTATACTTGCAATTATACACTTATAAAAAATTAAAATTCCGATTTCTATAAACATTAGAATAATACTTAATTTACATCATTTTCTCATATCCACATCTAAAGGCAAAGTTCCCTGTTAACAAATCTTAGATTATATAAGCGCTTAACCTAAATCTTTCAAAATGAGATTTAATTTACTTATTTTTTGTTATTAATAAATTAACATTATTTTTCAATTGTCTTCAACATTTTTAAAGATTTAACAGAAAGTAATAATTAGGATATTCATATAGAAAATTTCAAAATTTAACGTAGATATATTAAAAGAAAGTTCTTAAACTCATTTAATTTTATGTAAATTTAATCTCATATCTTTTTAAAAATATTTCTATTAATATATACACATATTAACTGATCTCAGTCATGCTATTTAGTTCTTGTTCTGGCCTACAACCAATCTGGCTGTATCTAGATATTCCGCCTATCAATTTTTACAAATACATTACTAATAGTAAATTAAGCTCAGGTGAGATAATTTAAACGCAGACTAAATGGGCAAAAAGTTTCTTACACCATATTGCATCTATTGATTTACTTAATTAATCGTAGAATACTCGGGGTGATTTTATAAAAATAAGTAACCAGATGTAACCCATGTTTAGGTAACTCAAATATTACAGATTAGTTCAAACTTTAATAAACGGATTAATTTTACAGGATAATCCCAAGTCGACGCCATGAATTTGCGTTATTTTGTTTTTGGCCCAATGTTTTTTGTAGTTGACTTCATTTGCTAGTTGCTGTCGCCGCTGACTTCTAACTTTGTCTGTCGCTCCAACGTTTAGTTTATTTTTTATAATTTTTTTTTTTGTTTCCAGTTTATATTTTCTATATATATTTATTTTTTTGTTTCGTTTTGTTTCCTATGCAATTTTTGTGTGTTGTTGGCGTTGTTATTGCTGGTTTTTGCAAGTTGTTTAGTTGGTTGGTTTGTCTGTCGGTTGGTCGTTTCGTCGTTCGGTTGGTTATATTTGTTGAAGGTCGTTCAACAATTTTGGAAAGTACATTTAGAAGTTGTTGCCTGAGAGCATAATTGTTGCAAAATGCGATTCGTTTCAATGTGAGAGAATGGCAGCAGATGTAAATCTATGAAAAGAAACGGAAACGATTGTATATATACATATATATAACCTACCCCAAGCTACAATATGTTGACCTCAGACCTCTGAAAAGTTGTCAGTTTACGTTGACATATTTGGGAAACATTTTGTCAAAAGTTAAAAGGCAACAAGACATGGCCAAAATGGCGGCCCACAAAAGAGACAACGATGATGGCTTCAATTTCGTATTGCCCTACGGCTTGGGTGAGAATTGAATGGATTCTTTCTCTCTCTGTTTTTCTCTCACTCTCTCCATCTTTCTCTTTCGGTTAGAAAACTACTGGCAATAAGATTATATTGTTGGCATTTGGCCAAAAAAATTTATAAATCAGTGGAACAATTTGTGCTGATTTAGTGACATGATATACGGAAAGTTGAAAACAGAATGCGGAAAAGAAGAAAAAAACAGGACAAACTCAAAGCCAAAACACCAACCCCAAATAAAAAACCACCCAAACCACTGGCCGCTAATCCCCAGTCCCCCTCCTCAGTGCAATGAAGTGAAAAACGTTATAAATAAGTACAAAGAAATTTTTCCTTCCAAAAATTAAAATAGAGTGAGGACAACGATGTGACCGAGCTTGAGCTGAGAAACTCGAGCAAGACAAATGAGCCACAGAGTAGCAGCCAATTAGCCCAATAGAAGAGAATACACAGTGTAAAGAAGCAAAAAAAAAAAACTAGGGAAAAAAGAAGAAAGAAACAGAGTGGGAGAAAGAGAGAGAAAGCTGGCTAAAGTATAAAGTTTTGCCAGACTAAATGATGATGGTTAGAGCGAGTCAGGTGACGGACATTGCCTGGCAAATTGCCAAGGAAAAAGTGCAAAACCAAATTAAGTGACTCAAGAAAAAGTGCATAAAAATAAGCAAAATAAAAAAAATGAAGACGAATGAAGAAAAGCCTAGACATGAGAAAAAGAAACATGGCAAAATTATTGAAGTTGCAAAACCATGACCATTAATATACTCTACAACATCAAAAGGGACCAAAAAGTATCAAGTAATAAACTGAATGCAGTTTCTAAGCATCTAAAGTTAGTGCATGATTATATATAGAATATATATACATATATATAATATATGAACCATAAAACGAACTAAGAAAATATAGTAAGTTTTATTTAAAGATCCTTTATATAGCGTTTTAAAATGTTTCTCGACATAATCTTTTTAAAGAAGTCCTAATGTATTGGAATTACTTGGTAAAATAATAATAATTTTATAGGTGTAGAAATATATGGTAATTTAATGAAATAACTACAAATAAATAAGCATACTATATTTAAATCGACAAATTTTATCAGTTATCAAAAGTATCAGAATTGATAAAAATTAAAGTAACATATTCATGGAGATATAACAACCATAAAAATAAATATTTTAGAGGGGAGTTTTTTAATTTATTAATATAAAATGTGATGTAAAATTTACAATTTACCAGACATAAGCTATAGATTGAGAGTATTTTTTAAGACATTGTTAGAATACTTTCTACAAAAAATATTAATCATTTTTTTGTTTGTTTCACAATGTTACATTGTGTTTAAAGAGACTAACTTTGCTATACTATACAAAAATTCCTTTAGGTATCCTAATATTAAAAAGGTTCAATAATTATCTTTTGGTTTATACAACATAAAATATAGTCGAAATTTGATCCAATTAGTAAAGATTAGAATTTCTTATTATATATACATAGTTTTTGGAACCCAAAAAATTGCAACGAATAAAATATTTATTATATTAATAATTTAATTTGTTAAAAATCTGTAATTTGTAACAATCGTTTAAAATTTCAATTTAAAAAAAAGAGTATACAAAATCGGTCTAATTTAATCTCAGATTTTACTAGGCTTTTTCTGGTCTGTAAAAAACATCAAAAAAACGCTCTATGTATGTATATACATTTTGGGTATGATAGAGTCTGATAAATTAGCAGAGAGCAAATATGTTTTTAACCCAATTTAGAAATCTTGTCCAAAACAGCAAAATGTCAACGCACTAAACTGTGAATATAAATCTTGGCCCCAAAAGAAAAAAAAAAAAACAAATTAAATAAAAAAGAAAGTTAAAGTATAAAAAAATTTGTAAAGTTTTTTAAAGCGTTTAAAAATACTGCCAATTGAAGTTAATTTCTTTTTCCTCTATCTCTTTTTCACTGTTTCTCTCGGTCTCTCTCTCTCTCTCTCTCTTTCCCTGTGTTGTTCTGTTTCTGTATTAATTTATGCAAATTACAAGGAATAAAGAAAACAAAGGGGGAAACTTTAACTATTCAAAAAGGGAAGAGAAAGTGGAATAAAGGACACAGGGACATTTGAAAGTGGATTACATTGACCAGGTAAATGGATTGGGGTTGTGGAGGGGATGTGGAGGAATAGCTTCACCTGCCGCTTGTGTGTGGATGGGTTAGACACTTGAATGTTGTGGTCACAGCGAAGTGAAGAGGAGTGAAGAGGTGCGTGGAGAAGAGGAAGGAAGTTGAGGGGCAAAATGTCGATGTCAATGAGTGTGCGGGAGTGGTTGTGGGTGTGAAGTGGTAATGGGTGTGGAGAACGAGGTGTGGAGAGCAGCAGTATGGTGGTGTGGGTTGGCAATGTGCCACGCTGTTGCGTAATTAATTGGCCATGTTGCATTTGAGTGGCTGACTGGAGTGTAGGACAGACGGACCAAATGACTGACGGCAGATTCCAGCTTTCAACTCTGTCTCTCTCTCTCTCTTTCTCTGTCTTTCTCTCATTCTTTTTTCCTTGTTCTCTTGCATTTCATCTCAATTCCGAGTATTAATGTGGCAAGGGTTTCACATTACAACAGCAGCCACAATTGAATTTTCTGCTTTTCTGCTATTTTCTCGCTGCACTTGCCAATTGAATGAGAAAGACAATGTACCAAGTGGCATGCCACAAGGGTAACTGCGGGGCATACAATGGCACTGGTTGAGTAGGTTAAACTACGATGCCACTATAATCCCACTTGCCACTTACTTCACGCCCAATATAGTGCGGCATTATTGAACGACATTAAATGACGATTTGTTCAGAAATGTATTCTGTTTGTGGAATTGTTCGTGTTAACATTGCTGACTGTGTGTTCCATCAATTTGAAATATTTAAAAAATATTTAATCAACGTTCCCATTCATTACGTTTCTCTTTGTCGCAACTTTACTATCCGCTTATCAACTTTTTTATTTTAATGGAAAAAGAACCTTCTTCTTAATCACATTGAATCAACCACAATGACCAGGGTACCCAAGTTACAAAAGTCCATTTTCTCACACCCTTCATCTCTCCTTTACCTCTTCCACAAAAGACACACAAATACCTGCAATCAACGCCATCTAGATAAAATAACAAATATAAACAAATAGCGGCTACATTTTTACATAAATTTCTGGAATTTCTTATAAAAAAAAAAAATAAAAATAAAAAAACATACACACAAACGACCCGCGGGACCACAAAACAAAAACGACAAGAAAAAGAAGTAGAAAAAGGAGCCAGAGAGTGGCCATTTTATTTATTGTTATTTCATTTCGACCGCAAATTAAAAGCTATGAATAAAAGCGCCAAGTGAAGCAGGACAAAAAACAGCAACAACAACAAAAACGAAAAGTGGCAACGTCAACAAGAGGGACAGCACAGAGAGGTAGTGTGAAAGAGAGGGAAATTCAACCAAAAGGAAAGTAAAAATCGCCAACAATAACAAAAAAACAGTAAAACATACTAAAGCAAAAAAAAAGTAACAAATTCCGTTAAATAAAGCAGGGAATCGACCATAAAATACTCCGGATGGATGGTAAAAAAAAAATGTCGGAAAAGGAACAAAATAGGCAAAAATTAAGCTTAATGAAAGTTATTAAAAAAAGTTGGTAGTATTGTACCACTCATTTGCATGGGGTCAAGGATCAGAATACCTTTTCCATATAACATTATTTATATTAAAATATTTCTTTCAAAAACTAATGGCAAATCTTGCATTGTACAAGATCGAGCAATATATATCTTTAGCTCCAGATTCACTCAAACTAAAAGTCTTTGTAACCAAATATTTTATACAATTGTAAAACATTTCCTAGGATTAAGTCTTTGGATCGAATATAAAAAATATTCGGAAAATATTAAAAATAAATCTCAAAAAATATGTTTATTTCTGATCTAAGGTTTTATTGACAGGATCTTTAATTATCAATTTTTATCGTATGTGCTAATACAGAGTATAGAATTTGCATATTTTGTTATGCCGGAACCACTTTAATACACTCTTTTTTATCGCTCGGTTGCACGGTATCAAAACGGAAATAAAAGCTTATTAAAGACAACACAAAATAAAGGCGATGAGACAGGAACAGGAACAAGAACAGAGGCGGCAGTAGCGGGACTTAAAAAAAAATAAATAAAAAATATACAACAAACACTAAATCAAACATTACACCCAGCCAAAAGGAGCAAAATGAGAAGGAGTGAGTGCCCAAACAAAAAAGAAATCAGGCAAAAGCCCAGAAGGAACCAGCTTTGGCTGATACTTGTTATTTTTTTTTTGTTGAGCATAAAGCAAATGCCAGCAGTAAAGTAAATATCCGTCTGGAACATGGGCGTAGTTAGAAGGCATAAGAAAATTGCTGCTCAACGAACTTATTTATGAAATATTAGGGGAATTCTTAAACCGGGCTGGCTTAGTCCGAAACAGTTTTTGGTAACGTTTAGTAATAACAATAAATAGTAATAATAATAAATAGATAGTGTATTGAATTTTCTGAAATTGGACTATAAAAATATCGGATGAAAAGCTTGAACTTAGCTTAGTTGTTATACAAGAATAAGATAATCCCTTACAGGGACTTTTGCAAGCTTTTGCAAAGAGTTAACTTTAATGGTTAGCTATCCCAAATTTAAAACCAAAATAAATGTTCTTAAACGCAACCAAAAAAGGGAACTTTGTTTTAAATACGGTTCCAGGTTTATTTTCGAATAAACAAATATCAAAGCTGTGGTAAGCATATTTAGATAAATTGATTTATATAATATATTAGGCCATTGGTTTGAAGTTGAATATATATATATAACTTCTTATATATGTATATAGTTAAATTTATTAACTATGTTTAGTTATACGAAACGATATTACCTTTGCGGCTTTCTCAAATATTCTCAAACCAATTGAAGTCCACGGAAGCTTATCAGTTCTTTTAATATATAATTTACATTTTTCCCTATATAAATAGGATCTTGAAGTTCAGCTTTACATTAGATATGATGCTTTAAACTGTATTAAAGGATAAACATAGGGATAACAATATAAAAAACTTAAGAATTTTTAATAAACACCTTTAAGAAATTTACTTAATTTAACTAGTTATAGAAGTTGAAGATTTACATATATCAATATTTTGTTTTATTTTATTTCATTTTACCTAACTAAACATTTTATATTATTTAATTTTTTTTTTGTTATTTGATTTTATTTAATATTTTTCATTTTATTTAATTTCATGTTATTTTATTTTATTTCAAATATTTTCAATATTATTTAATTTTGTATTATAATATTTCATTTCATTCTCATTTATTGTAAAATCTTAAAAATATCTTTCAATAAGCGTAAATCCTTTGAACTACGACCATGGCGCAAAGGAAGCTGCGGGGCAAAGTGGGCATCCTTTTTGCAATATTAAACGTAGCAATGACACCCATGGGTGCCCATCAACCCAACCCAAAAGGCACCCAGAGGGTTAAGCTTACTGGTTGTGTGTGTGTGTGTATACTATGCTAGACAACTAAATATATACACCTAGTTATTTGTTGGCATTTGCCCGTTTTGTGGCTTCTGTTTACATGGGACGAATGGCGGTATGATGATGGGCGGGCTGCCAACAAAGTGAAATATCAAGGGAATTAAAGACATTGTGGGGATTTGCCATGAATGCCTGGCTGGATCTGACTGAATGAGTGGATGGATGAATGAATGAATGAATGATTGTTGACTCGAGTCACAGCCACAGTTAAAGCCAGAGACAGAGCCAGAGCTAGAGTGAGAGATCTTCTTGGTCGAGTTTGAGGCTTTAAGCCGCAATCAGCAGGCGTGGCCATGTGCTAATGTAGGTTCCCGACTTCTTTACGCTTTATAATTATTAAAGAATTCCTTCTTTAACGTTATTCTTTACACTTGTCCTTAGAGCTTTAATTTGACTTGAGAAAGATATGTAGAACCTCATTCTGACAGCCCCCAAAACCCCTTTCCATTTGCCAGGAGTGGCATCAATTTCAAAGTGTGTGTGTGTGTGTGTGCGTATGTGAAAGTGTCCTTGTTGTTGTAATCATGAAAATGCCTTCGAGCTTTGAGCCGCTGCCGCTGCCGTTGCCGCGTTGCCCCGTTTGCCACAATTCAAATGGGAGAACTTAGGGAACGCTTGACGTTTGACGCTTGCTGCTAAACTAAACTTTTTCATGTTGCCTTTCCTTTCTATTCTCGTCGTTTCTTTTTTTTTTCTTTTATTTTTTGTTCGTGTATTCTTTCTCCGCTTTCTTTTGCGGAATGGCATGACAAAAAGCACTCCAAATGCATTTGTGTGTGTGTGTCATTCTCTCTATGTATTTGTGTGTGCTTGCTCGCATTGTTGTAAGACGAAGCGAAGGAATGAGAATCTACATTCATTCATACATACATACATATATCCCTTTGGCTTATCCTACAACAAAAAAAAGAAGAAAAAAAAGAAACGAAACGAAACGTCAGAGAAAGAGCACAGCAGAAAAGAAAAAAAAAAAAGAGAATCCATGGGAAAGGCGTGTGTTCTTGTCGTTTTTGCCTTTGGGTTATACATTTTCCTCTCTCATATTACACCAAACAGAAGCACTTTGCATGGGATTAGGTTTTTAGGTACAAGTATGTTTGAAGTTCAGTAGGGGTAGACAAAGAAGAAGATAGCAAAGCCAGTGCCATTGAGTGTGGCAGAGGAGTGTGCCAGGACTTTATATCCTTTTCTCTATATGCTTATGTTTGTGTGTCTTATAAGCATTGAAAGGGGTTAGTAGATTATTAGACAGCACACAAGTTACTTTTAAAATTGAAGGCAAAATAAACAAATTCCAATGGGGATTCTTTAATCGGAACTTTCAAATCGTATATGAGATAGCCGAAAATGTTTGTTCCGCCTAAAAATGAAATATTTTAATTAATTTTTTTTTGCTAAAGACTTAACTGTTTGTCGAAGATTTGCATACAAGAATTTCCATAACTAAATTAAATTAAAATTAATAGCTTTAAAATGTTGAATTGCTTTCAATAAATGTTCTCTTTTCTGTTCAAAGAACTATAAATAATAAAGTAAGTCGTTGGCGCCAACTTTTGTCTATTTTACCACTTGGACCTTTACATATAATAAATAAATTAAATTTTCTGTCTAATCTAAATGCTATTTATGAGCGATATATATTTTATATATAATCTAAATGCTATCTTTGAACAATAGATATTTTTTATAATTATATATGTAACAAAAATTGTCTGATTTTAATATATACATATGTCGGAGAGGGTTTACTTTTCTATAAGCTGCTCAACTATTAAATAAGTAAGCTGAAGTTCTGATTTTAGTCGAGTTGTAGGATCAGCAAATCTCGTATGCCTTCGATAATTTTAATTTTGGAGCAGTAAAAGAAGAAAATGAATATTTAACTCACTCTGCTCCAATACTTTAAAATGTATTATATGTATATTATTATATGAATATTTTAATATGTACATATGTTATTATATATAATTTTATATATCTGAAAGTTTTTTCTTGTCTTTCGATATTCTGTTTTGTAGAGTTTTTACTTTCGCCTATTAATTTAATTTTTGTCGATATAATAGAAATATATCAAAAAAAATATGTAAAAAAATAAATATTTCTTTTGCAACAAAAATATCGTTTTTTAAACGATTAACTAATGGAACAAACAATTCTAATAATGAAGTTATAACCAGTTTAAGGAAATTAGCCAAGAACGTTCTGAACAGGACTAAGTCTAAACTTGCCAAATAATTGAATATTTTAATTATCTGTATCCCACAGCTTTCTAACTTACTTAAAAACTAAGGCTGAATACCGTAGACTATTTTATCTAATATGCAATTATCCGATTATAATTATATTTATGACCCCAAGACTACCTAATTTAGGCATAAATAATTGATATAATATTTATTTACTTACTTACAATGTTCGATGGACAATTAGTACCAGACCTAATGAAAGTACTAGCTTTTGACTCATTCGACCTAATACAAGTGTACAATAAATAGACTCGTATTGCTTTAGTTTCACATAAACCCAAAATAATTGTCTCTATTAGTATTAGTCTCCCTTTCAATTTGAAATAATTTAATTATTATTTTATAGTCAATTTTTGAATTTAAATCATTGGTTTTCCGTTAATGGTAGAAAATTGCAGTATAATGCGGAATAGATATATAAATTCTAGATATTAAATTTTCTCTTAAATGTACATAAATATGTGTGTATGTGTAAAGCCTGGTAATGGCAATTTATTAACCTGAACGAACAAGCTCTTGTTACATGGAGCCATAACCAACTGGCAAAACCTGCTAAGATTCTTGGTTCATTTTGTCTGGGCCAGGCTCATTGAAGCATGAAAGCGCTTTTCGCACTTGCATTACTTGGAGATAGGTTGTACTTTTGCTTAACCCTAGCCATCCTCCATTTCTTGATGTACCTTCACTTTACACCGATTCCGAATCCGAAGACTCCCACAACCATATCAGCTACCATCCAAATGTCACGTTGACATTAGCCTTACAAGCTCATGAGCTTGCTGTCATAAACTTTTATTATCATTACACTTACGTCGTACGCCTGCCTCTGGCTGTCATATTTGTTTTATTGACTCCACCATCAGCAGCAAAGGCTGAGGCAGAGGCAGAAGTAGAAGTGGCAGCGGCAACAGCAACAGTACATGGTCGGAGTTGGGTTCGGGGTTTGGGGTTTGGCTATGGTTCTTCTGGTGTCATGCTCTACAAACTGCAGTCAATGTCCTCTTTGTTTTCCTCAAAACTCTATATAAACCCCCACCACCCGCCCCGCTTGCCCTCTTTAGTTAGGGGATATGGCAAATGCACTTCTAACATTTGTCAGCGTGTGAAGTGGTTTGCAGTCAATGTGATAAGATTACCGTCCCTGATAATACCCCAGCATGAGACATTTCCTGGAGGCTCAAAAGCCTCTGACATTACGATAACTTTCCCCAATGCTTGCCACCTCTCTGTCTCTCCCTCTCTTATTATCTCTCTCTCTCTCTCTCTCTCTCTGTTTCTTTGTGTTTGATCAGAGTAAGGTTCTTGCCTGCACTATTTATTTTTATGAGGCACTTGAGTGAACATTTCTCAGTGCTGAGATTAGCCTCAGGCATAGAACAACACAGCAGCTTTTCATTCACATAGGTGTCTGAAGTGAAGTAAAGTTATATTTATTCATTTGGAAATAATGCAATAAAACCAAATATTTATTAAATCAAAATCAATTTCATTATAACTATAAACAGGGACGGATTATAGAGTGATTTGCAGGTATTAAAAATATGAATCCGCAAATAATGTTATCTTCAATTGGTCAGTACATAAAGTTATCGAATCTGTTTTTTTTTATTTTATATATACTCACGTAAAATTTGATAATATGTTGTAGGCATTTGGTATTACATAGTAAATTTCTTAGTAGAGCGTGCCAAAAGCATGTGCCAGATAAGTTAGTTAAAAGAATGATAAAATACTGTTGATTAATTGAGTTTACACATGTCTTGAATACGAAAAAGATCAGAAACCAACTAAGTACTGAAACTAGATGATTTTGCATTATTTAAAGCTTAAGAACCCAATTTATAGCAAGTTTATATAATTGTGATATATGTAATCTGAGGATTTAAGTTAAGCAAAAAAGTTATATGAGAACTATTAATGAATAAATATAAACTTCATTTATATATTATCATTTTTCCTTTCTGCTATATTTGATATATATTGATAAAACACAACAAGATGGAATAAGACACCGAGGTTCTTTAAAAGACTTAAGGAATAGAACTTCGATGTTTTATTTATTAATAAATACAATCTTTAACGAATCCATTATTTTCCTCTTCTTTTAGTTAAATACTTCAAAAATATTGAATCAGAAACTCGTAAGGTTTTCAAATTCTTAAAACTAGTTGACTATTTAGCCTCGTTTCCCTTACTACTTTAGATCTTACATCTTCTAGTTAAGCTAATGACTTTTTCTTAATATGTTACTTTTAAAGTTCCTAATCTAAACTATTCTTAAAACCTATATTACCAATTTATTTCAGATTAGAAATACACTTTCTAGATCATATTCTCCTTAACAGAGAATTTTTCACTTAGAAAATAATTATATATATTTTTTTATTTTTCGAAAAAGAAGTTGTCAATTTCTACAACCACCAAAACCTTATAAATTAAGCAAAATTAAGTATCAAACTTTCTGTGAAGGATTTATTAATAGATTTTCTAAATATTATACAAATTTTCCAACTAAGACACAGTGATCAACGCAAATCGAATTTATGGAAACACCAGCACCGATTTCCTGATTTAATTTTAATTTAATATAATTTAAGAGAAGGATAAATAGAAAACACTTAAAACTTCACTAATTTATAAAAGAGAGGTTTCAATAAATTTACACCATCATATTTCCACAACGATTTCACAAGAAAAGGTATTTCTTTACCCTTTAAATCCTACGTCGCCTTAACACTTTGAGTGTCTCACATTGGGCGCCAATTTTAATTTTGTTAAAACATTTATCTCAATAATTTCGAAAGAGAATTACTTACATAGGTGTACTTTATGTTACTTATTACCAATATGTTGATTTGCCCCATCATTGACATATATCTGACGTACCCTTAACGATTTTTAAAGCCACCCAAGCAAAGCTTTTATCAAAGTCGTTAAGCTGGCGCGTCGTTCCCAATACGCGAGTAAACAATCGAAGACTTTGCTACCGCATTACATTGATCCCATCCAGATAGGGTAGCAAACAATTGTCAACTTTACTGTTATCGCAAGTCGCACAAGCTTATCGAATTTCCATCGACAGACACTATAGACACAACATACATACATATATGTATGTACATATATATATTAAAATTTAATCAAATATTTATGCAGAGAAAAATAATTGGGGAAAAGAGAGTGAGAGAGAGACCTTACCCCTAAAAATGAAATAAAGTAAACATCACTTGACTATTTGGTGGGAAATTAATCACTGATGATGACATGCCACAATAGCGATAAGATCCGTAACGGAAACAACGACAAGTCTTTGTCAATGGTCTAGTCACCTGTTATCAGACTTCTTTTATGATTGTGGTAGGATTTTCCATTTTTAAAGGGCAAATTGTGTCGCAATGGTATAGACTAATTACTTTTCATACTAAGTAATTCGATTAATTTCAATTTAATAACTGCAAATCAAATATTTAATTGCCCCTTATCATAAATCTCGATAACAAATGTGTATAATTATGCCAAACAAAGCACGCAACACTAACAACAACAACAAGAACAAGAACAAGAATAATCACAAGTGCCGAACAGAATTTGTAATAGTCTGCACATACAACAAAATAGAGGAAAACAAAGAGATGGGGCAGGGGGGAAACAGGAAAAACAAAGGAATATAGAAGGAGTCCAAGGCATAACCGATTGCTTCTCGTCCAGTCAAACTACTAAATAATTCACGCACATTCATGCACAAGCTTCTACTGGAGAGTAAACAGAATAACGGTTCATTGCACAAAACTAATAATTACATAATGAAGCAAAGCACAAGTTGAACTTTGAACCAAAAGCCAAATCGTACAAAACGAACACAAAACAACAACAAGAAGCAAAAAAGAAATGAAAATTGCCCACATCAAATATGCAACATTGCATGAAGCGCAACAGGCTAATCGTTCGTGTGTAGTATGCAACACTACATAAAGAATAAGGGTTAAGAAAATACTGTTTATTTAAACAAAGAATTTAATAAAACAGTTAGCTAAAGTTTGCCCTGCTCTAATAGCGATTTCAAGAATATTTAAGTAGGTGTTACGTTAGGAGAAACTTTAACCGATATGATTGATTTTATTTCAGGTGCTGTCAATTTTAACACCGGCTAACTATGTAGATACTAGGGGGATTTTCTTTTATGCCACAAAGGTAAAACTTAAGAAAATATTAAAAAATTGTTTGATTAGTGATTGCAAGTTTTTTCCTTTTCTCGCCTCGTTTTATTGTAATTCCCAACTAGTTCTAGCGTGGAAAGAGCGGTATGGCATTCCAGTTTTGAAAGTCAACAGTTTACTATGCTGATGAGAGATCCAGGTAGTTTTATATAGCCAACTTTATATGATGTTTATAAATCATAGATTGTTGATTTTCAAATATAGGAAAGATAATATGCTATATATTTATTTATAAACAGCATAGAGTCATAATTCGTCAATTTGAAGTCCTTAAATTTTTGATTAGCTACGAAATTATTGTTCTGAAAGGATTTAGTAGCTTCGATCTACATTTTCGTCGAACAAAAATGGAAGACCTGTTAACGAGATTATACGATACGAATGGAAATTGGAATTTAAATTTAGACACTAACGAGAGGGAAAAATGCAGTTTTGAACCAAAAAAAAGTACTTAAACTGGAAAGTGTCAACGTGAAAATTTAAAACAATGAAGAATGGAAATTAAACAGCCTGCAAGATTTTTTCATGTAATATTGAAATGTTTAGTTTTAGATTTTTTAAAATTTAATCAAGATTTACAGTCCGAGTTTCTTATTCATTAATCTTTCTCAGGTTAAGTTGAATCATTACTTGTGTCATTAACTTGTCCCTAAACCTGTACCAACAGTTGGAAAAACATTTGGATCTATTATCAACAGGGTTGTTCCGGAAATAAACGCTTCTTTCGTTCATGCATAAAAAGTAAAATGTAATAAATCATAAAATAATACCTAGTATTATTACTTCATGCTACCTGTATTTGCATTCAATGACTTCATTGATGACTTTCTGATATAATTTCTTGTTCAATTACTTTACTCTTTTATATTCTATATAATTTTTATGCTCATCAAATGCATTCTAATTCAATTACACTTCTCTGTATTCTTTCTTTGGTTTGTTTCGCTTTCTTCTTACTGTTTAGTACCCCATTATTTTATCTTCTCTTTCTTGTTTGCTTTCTTTCATCTATTGTCTGTATATTGATGCGATTCCTTGCTCCCTCTTTCACCCCTCTATTATTATACTTTTCATTGTTTCTTTCTTTTCAATTATTTTCACTGTTTCCTCTTTCAATTTTGAACAAATGCATTTATAATGTTTCCCATTGCCAGTTTAACTCTCATTCTTATTTGTCATTCTGCACCTTTTGCTTTTCCTTTCTTTTTTTTTTTTGTTTTGTTTTGCATTGTTTTAACTTTATTGACCCAATTTGTAAACTTTTCATATTTTCCGTAGCACAACAACTGTGTGGTGGCTTACCGTTTACGGCACTTGAGTTGAGGTTTGGTTCTTATAGGATCACCTAAACAATATGCTTTCGACTTGGGTACTTGGGTAACTTGCCTTCGACAGCTTTTACGTAAAAACAATAACAAAGCACACATAATCAACACTTCATCCTTGTGTTAGGAAGGGACGGTGGGGGTATTGGCCCAAAGACTTTTATGGTCGAACGTAACATAAAACAACTTCAAAAAGTCAAAAAAACATTAAAGCGCACACAACATTGTCTATGACCAGTTTTGTGGCTTAAAGGAAGAGGAGAAGGTGAAACTAAGGTATTAGGCACGGGTACGGGAGTTGCAGTTACAATTGGCCATCGTGTGCTGTGAGTGGAGGTCAATGACAAGCCCAAGCACAAGCACAAGACTAAGGCAACTGCCAACATCCAACGAAGCATGCATACTAAGCACCATCACCAGAAGGAGTAGGAGAAGAAGGTAAAAGAAAGAGAATGGTGCAGGGAAAGGAAAGGAAAGGGGTGACCATTGGCCAGAACCCAGACCCAGTCTTAGTCCCAGTCACAGTCGCAGTTTTAGTCTCAAGCCTCAGTCCCCAGTCCAAGACACAAAATGCATTCGTGCGTATGCCAATGACGACGCTGCCAGTTAACAACACGATTTGTTATTGTTGCCTCCCTATCCAGACCCAGACCCAGACCCAGACCAGAACAGAGCAGACCCAGGGCCAGACGAAGGGAACCTTAAGCCTAGCAACCTGCTGGCTTTGCTGAATTTATTAGCAGGCCGAGTCCGCAGCCAGTGCATTGCCAGCTCCCAGGCAGACACACAGACAGTCAGACAGCCGGACAGACAGGCATAAATACAGAAGAAAGAGAGAAAGACAGAGAGAGAGAGAGAGAGAGAGAAAGAGAGAGGGACAAAGATCCGGGGTAACGTTCAGTTTGGTTTGGTTCGGTTCGTTCTTGGGCACCGCATGCTGCACCGCATTCCTTTGGCAATCGATGAGTAAATAATGACCAACGCAATGCAACCAAACTGGGGCGAATCAAGAGCGTGCGAGCGGGTCGATGGAATGAGGGGCAAACAGTGCAGTAGGGTCTGGTGTGCGGGTTGCCCCCATCAACGGCAACGACGACGACGACGATGATGTCGGTGCTGTTGTTGTAATCACACTCAGCATGCATTTCAACATGCTCTTCCCCTCTTACCCCCCACACATCCAACCATTCCAATGATTCTCTCCCCTTAAGCATACTTTGTGGTTTCTTATTGTTATGGAATACCCTTACAAGACAAATTATTCAAAAGGAATGACTGCAAGGGAAGAGAAGACATTCCTATAAATTTAATCACATTGTTCTCAAAGGAGAAAAGATTCCGCTCTCTAAAAATATAATAACCAACAGGTCAAAACCAAAGTAAATTCTATTAAATTTATTATTGCATACTTTTGGGGAACTAATAAAACTTATTAAAAACAATCAAATAAAATGGGAAAATTTTAAACTAAATTAAAACTCAAATTTTCAGTTATAATTTAGAGTATACAGAAATTTATATATACTTTCCAATATTTTTGTTGGTTTTCTTGTTGCTCTGGCAGCAAATTAACGCCTATTGTCATTGGAGCGGGGGAGTCCACATTCCCCAGCTCCACTCCTCTCTAGCCACCATTATCACCACCACCAAGAGAGAGCGTCGGCCCATTATAATTTGAGTTAATTACGTATTTTAGCTATATAAATATTTCATTTATCATTAATGCATCCAGTCAATGACAAAGTGGGTCCCAGTATCTAGCCCATGGCTTATTCAGAACCCATTCATAGGCCTCTCCACGCATGCAGATTGGAGGTCGCAACAATACAATAATGGAGTAGAACACAAAATCGCCAACGCCCAGAGAACAAACAAATTTTTGGCGTGTGTTGCATGCGACCTATGGCCAACTGTTTACTCCCCTTCTTGCTCGCCCCCTTCTTGATCCCTGTCATGCCCCCCAATTTACAGTGTGGCAAGCACGCGTAATTGAATATGAATTTATAATGGGGCGATTCCGTGGATTGTGCATTCTAGTTTCTATGTGCACTCCCTCTCTAGTCAGGCAGAGATGGGGAGGAAGGTGGAGCGGGAAGCCAATTCAAGAGAATTATATTTGACAAAGCCCCAGGGTAAAACAATCTTTAAGGCGAATTGTTCCTACTCATCAATGCGGTTTTCGGTTAATACAAATAACAGTGGCATCATATTTGATTGGCATTAAGCTTTTGACCAGATAAATGATGCGAAATATTTCTAATGGTTTTTGAAGGCATTAGAAATGGGATTCTGAGATAAACTGTCGAAATCAATGAGCGGGAATTGAGGGGTTTAGACTGGACAAAAGAAATTGAATGGCTTGAGCTCGGATGAGGATTGAAAGCGAAAAAAAAAACAATGTCTGTTTAATGTAAAAGAAGGGTAAGTTGGTAAAAACAAATAAATTGGTCCAAATATTATAAGCCCTTGAGATGGGCAGCCTCAAATTTTTGATTACAAAATCTACAAATTTATGTGGTATCAAAAGCCTCTAAAACCTGCAAACAACTTCTCGGGTGTATTACTAAAACTTGTTACCTTAGGGCTTTAGTTGAGTAAGGGCGTCTTGATATTACAAAAGTCTTGAGACTTTGTTTTGGAAACACTGAAATATGTATTCCACAAAAATCTAATTACATATATGTATGTATATCCCACATTTTTTAATACCAACACCGATAATACTCTTTTAAAGACATCATCTTGGAAAGCACTCATTTCTACTATTCAAGATCCAATTACTTCCCCAATTCAAAAGTCTTTGCCTTTCTAACTAATCGCACCAACGAAAACATCTACATATTTTACAATTTTCTAAAAACATTAATATTCATGTACTTCTAATCTTAGAAAACTATAAAATAAATAAACCTCAAATTACAGATTAAGAAAAAATTGTATATTATATAGAAAAGCTTCAGCTGCTATAGAAACTTGCTCTTGTTAAAGAAACTGTTTGTAAATAAATAAATGAATAATAAATAAAATTAAATAAATATTAAGCCACTCTAATTTGCTATAGTTAAGTTTTACTTAATAAATTCTTGTTTGAGTTTATATAAAAAACTCTTTTCTGAATAAAAACAAAAATTTGATTCTATTTTAAGCTCTAATTCTAAGGCGAAAACATGCTATTAAAAAAGACAAGAAGCTTTTTACAATGTAAGTTTCTTATCTTGATATTCAGGGTGGTACATAAATGTACATATATCCCCAAAATTACTTTTACAAAAACTTAATACCCAGAAGCTCAAAAGTCCAAGTATGTATAATGTGAATAAGAAATGTTTTTTTATTATTACAATGTTGTAATTAATTAATATACTCTACAGGTGTCCAAATCGAATAGTTAATGAATGCTATTTAAGGACTTCCGATCAAGACGGTTGTACCAGGGTTTTCGCCCTTGAAAAAGTTCAAGATTTAGTCTTAAAAAAGAATTTATATTGGACATCTGACAGTACGTAAGCGCTACGTAGTAGTTTAACTATTTTATTGACTTTAACTTTTACATTTGCATTATTTAAAAAAAAACTTTGAAACTTCTTTCAGATTCACTATTAAATGGAAAAATAACATTACTATTTTTCTATAAATTTCGCAAACAAAAAGTCTTGATTAATGAAAGGATGGAGGTAAAAGTACTTTGCTTATGTATACACAATAAATATTTCATATGAACATCCTGTTCTCAGATAACTTAATTAAGGAAGTTAACTGCCCACCAAAGTTTCGCTTGCTTTGACCCCATACGGACAAACGGACATACGGACACACAACTTAATTAACATTAGCCTTGAGGGCTTCCACCAAGACCCTTTTTACAATTCGTTTGCACTAACAAATTGCCATATACAGAGAGAACAGAACAGAACAGAACAGAAATTTTCACACGCTCCCAGGGTACAACTTTGCTTTGTTCATTAGCACACCAAAAGGAGCATTTGCAGGTAGCAAATTGAGTCGAAATGTTGCACAAATTGGCCAAGTGCAACTGCAATAACAACGGTTACAATAAAAAACAACAATAATGCTTAATAATAATGTGAAATGCAAATACACTGGTGGTTTTTCTTTTCGGCTTTACTGCACTTGTGTGTGCCGATGTGTGTGTGTGCGTCTGTGTGTGTTACCTGTTGATATTGACAATGGTTGGTTTCACGTCCAGCAATTGCAGCAACACCATTACCAACACCAGCACCAGCTGTTACTACTTTTGGCCATTAAACAGTAGTCCAAGAAGACCAGGGAGTGGCCAAACTGACTGGCTGCCTCTGCATGCCTTGCAAATTAGACCGCATTAACGCCACCAGGCAAAAATACTTTGACTATATATATATATATATATACGACTATGCCTCCTTTGTATATTTCACTTACCTGCAATGAGAAATGGTAATGGAAAATGTTAAATAAGTGAGAGCCAATGAAAAATAGAAGCAGAAATACACTGACAAGAGAGAGAGAGGGAGGAGAGAAAGATGGGATAATTATGTAGATTAGCAAAAGGAAGTTTGTATTTGCTTTAGAAATTAGCTAGGCGATTGTATCGTTTGTTCTACCTTTCTTCTATCCTCTAACCATCTCTATCCGCTATCCATCTCTATCCATGTCTATTTGGTCAGGGTTCGTTCTGAGTGATGACTAATTGAAGGGCCTTTGTAGAAAAGTGGTCGAGAGATGAGGACCAGAAAGATAAACTTTGTCTGTTTGACTTAAACGCAGTTGAACGAACTATGGGATTAAGCTGGAACAGCTCGAGGACTAGCCAATGTTAAATCTAGACAATGCAAGCAATGTTGATATGGTCTAATGAGCGGAAATATTTACTCAAGTTATTGAAAGAACTTAAATAAACAATATGTTAAAAAGAAGTCTAAATGGTTACAAAAATGCATAGTATAGTCTTTTTTAATGTTTAAATGTTAGATAAAAATTTTATTAAAAATATACATTTAATTCATCAAAAGTCATAGTGTTGCCCTTTTCAATTTTGCTCAATAACTTCTCAAAATCTTAATAAACCCATTAAAAATAATTTAAACTATCCAAATAGATTTAAGAAGCTTAATGCTTTTAAAATGGATAAATAACTTAATCTTGTATTTCAAAAATTCCTGTATAGGGACTGATTAATTTATTTAAAACTATACTTAAATTAGGTAATTGAGATATTGTTACCAATAAGAAACGTTATAACAGTTTTTTATTTCGGGAACTATTTTATTCACATAAGAATAGGACTAGTCCATTTACAGGATATCAATCGGTTAGATATGATGTTGGCTCACGGTTATTGAAAAACTTTGAGTGAGGTATAGAAATTTGAAACTTTTCAACTCATAATTTTAATTTAATTTTGTTGACATATTTAACGATATTGAGAGTCTTTGTTAAGGTCAAAATTACCAATGTTTCATATTAACAAAAGTACAAAATAACAATTTCATACCACACACATTCAAAGCCAGAACTAGTTGAGAATTACAACATAACAAAAGAAATTCAATTTAAATAACGGAAGCTAAATGTCGTTGAGAAAATGTAATTAGGTTGCAAAAGTTGCTTAAATACTAACAAAGTTAATGAGATAAGAAAAGAAAATTTGTAGTAAGCAATTACTGAAAAGTGTCCCCAACAAAATCAAAAGTCTTATTCCCTAACTTTACTCGCAGACCTATACTTATCATGATAAATAATTAAGACCATTAACAGCAAAAGTAACAGTTTTCTGCGCACATCGTGGTGCACTTCAAGAACCATTCGTAAATACGTGAAAGAAAAACCAATGTGACAATGGGAAAATTAAAAACAATTTGAACAACTGCTTAGATCTTTGTAAATAGAGAAATAGAGAGAAATGAGGTGGAGAAGAAGAGGAAGGCGGGGCATTTGTAAGAAGAAAAGAAAATCCATGGTTCTATGTGAAGCTCGAATGGCTCAACCACAAATCTAAATTACGCGACGACCGTGCACTAAATCAAAATGTTGAGGGCAGAGTCTCAACTTTGAAAGGGAAACCCAAGAGCGACCACAACAATAGTGGGCAAAAGGTATAAATTAAGTGAGTGCGGCATGCGGCAAAAGCCAAATGAAATTTCAACTTGTAACCCTAGAAGTGTGGACGTCGACGTCGATGTGGACGGCGACCACGATGAGGACGCACCGCATTATAGCGCCCTGGGGGATGATTGCCATGGTCGAAGTGTTCTGTGCTTCGTTTCATTTTTTTTCGGTTCCTAGGCAGTTTTTCTTTATGTGCTGTATTTTTTGTTGTTGTTTTTTTTTTTTTTTATTGTATGTGTGCGTTGTCCCCCTGCCTTTTGTTCTTGTTTTGTAATTAGCCATAATTCACTCGCCTAGACTTTGCACTCGCAAGACAAAATGAAGCATAAAATATTTATGCTACCTCACTCAAACACTCTCTCTCTCACTCCTTCTCTCTCTCTCTCTCTTTCGTACTCACTCTTTTTCAATATCTTTTCTCTTTGTTTTGCTCTGTCTCTTGCAGGGAAAAACCACCGGAAATATGCAATTTGACGCAATTTGCATGCAAAATACCAAAAGACCAACTCCAACAGACTAAACTCAACTCAACCACTTGGACTTGGACTTGGACTGGCACGTGGTTGCAGTTGCATTAGGTGATGCAATCATTTCCGCTCCGAACGATTGCAGAAAATCAATTTCCGTTTTCATGTTATAAGTGAGCGAGAGGGAGATGAACAGGAAAAGGGTTAGGTAAATGGTATAGGGATATGGACAGGTTTAGCTATAGGTATTGGTATAGGAATTGTAATAGGGGAAATACCCTTTGGCAAGAATTATGCGTGTGATCTCCGTTCGGACATTCTGTAATTACACGTAGGGTTATTGGGGGTAAGCTGACAAAGTTGAGTCTTTTGCAACATGTGTGCCAGTCAACATGCCACAAAGGTGTGCCCGTAAAATACGTTAGCCTATTCATGAAAAATATCTATGCAATGCAATGAGTCTATTCACTTTTAAGTAATTCAACGATGACCAGATGGCAAACTAGTTTAAACAGACCACAGAATAGGGAAAGTGAATAAAAGTTATATCTATATATAGATTCACGACATTTATCAGGTATTAATATTTTACTTTATGCCAAATGTAGAAGGTTAGAAATAGAGTATTAGGTGATCGGAATTCTTTAAAAGCAACATGATTTATTTTGAAGTTTTTTAAAGATTAGAATTAAAAGTTTTATTATGAAACAATTACAAATTGAAATTAAAAACTAGAAGGGATGGGTTCGTATACCCTTGCAAACAGTCTTTTTGATTTATATATAACTTGGCAGAGTGATTTGGATTGTGCCTAAGGGAGCTATATAATATAGTCAACCGATTCTGTTAAAACTTGGTGGATGTATTGAGGAGTATATAAAACTCGCAAATTTTGTAGTATTCGATTAAAAAACAACAGAGTTATTAATGTTAAACCTTATTCTTGACCGATCGTTCCTATGGGAGCTATATGATACAGTCATCTGATCGGGATTATTCTGAAATATACAATGCCTACAGCAAAAAAAGCCTATGTCCGATATTTCAGCGGGCAGACGGACATACGGACAACGCTATATCAACTCAGAGAATCATGCTGATCGAGAATATATATACTTTAGATAGTCAAAGATGCTTCCTTCTATACTTTTCAAAATATTTTAAGAAATGATGAAACTTAATATTTCATAACTCATTTTAGTTAAAGCAGTTGGTTGTAATTAAATTTATTTTTTATTGTTCGAATTCCATTTTAAATATGAGAAAATCGAACTACTTTTTATATTTAATCCAACTTTTTTTAACTGCCTTAAGTACTTAAAAAAATTATTGTCAGCAACTGTATTAGTTTAATAAATTTTATATTTGTGCATGTAAAATTAAATATATCCCATTTGGCCTTGCCTTTCAAAATTTAATATAGCATACTAAAAAGTATTAAATATTCATGGTAAATGTTTACATGAAATTTAATTATTATCCTAACAAAAATAAACTGTCACATCATCAGACAGGTCCATCGTCTATTTCTAATGTGGTACGAAATCATTATTTGTCATATTTATTTAAGAAAATTATGATCAAACCTCCTTTTTAATTCAAAAACTAAGAGTAAGAGTGTTTTTTAAGTCGGTGCTTATCATTTAAAATATACAAACATTTATATTTTTCCTGTTAGTTTATTTGGTTTTTCTTTCTTATTTATTTATTTTTTTGTTTTGTTGTTTTTTCTTATTTTGCCGTAACATTGCAATGAAAACCTGTCTTGGCAGTAGAAACTACCAGCAGCTGTAAAATTAAACACTAGACACGCACACACGCACACACATACAAGCACACACAACCATATGGTGGTAGCCTTCTGGCGATGGTTATCGCCAACTTTTGCAGCTTCAACTTCAACTTTAAGTCCTCCCCCGCCCCAACAACTTCTTGCTGTCCCCTGCCTTTTCATAGCTATAACTTCTTGCTGTTGGCATAAACATTTTCTTTTCATTAATTCATAAAGCATACTTTTATTGAGTGGCAACACATGAGGCAACAACGAGAGGAGCAAGCCAATGGAGAGGCAACAGATCTGAAAGCGGCATAGGGCGGAGGGCATGGCCTGGGCATTAAAAATGAAAAGAGCGACAACAAAAAAGTTGCAGTAATGGAAATTGTTTTGAGCAAAAATTACTTAACTGACTGACTGAGTGGCTATGGCTATAGCTATAGCTACAGCTGTAGATGTTGTGGCTGAGGCTGTGGCGGGGCAAAAGGGAATGCCGTTTGGGGCACGCTTCGTTTGCCACAGGAATGTTGTTCAAATAGAATCAAAGTTGACTTGATGTTCTTGATAATATTCCTTGGCTGTGTTGTGTTGTATGTGCGGCAACTACAACAAAAAAGAGAAATGCTGCTCCAACTGATAAGGAGTGAACGGGAAGAGCTTGGATTGCTGCCTTTGCAGCTCAGAGATGATTAGTTGGAATGTTTGACTCAAAATGGGGAGAAATGATTACATGAATACTTTAAAGAAAGTTTTTTATTAGTTTTGTAAATTGTTTTCTTAGATATTAAGTAAGTTTTTGTAACCAATTAATTTGTTAAGCATAAGGAAATCTTTACATTTTCTTTTGTAGTTTTTTTTTACACTCAGTAAACAGGGCAGTAAGAGGTATTTAAGTGAATACATTAAAATAAAAACTGTATATTTAAGAATATATATTTGTAGCCCAATGTGTAAGACTATAACTTCTTCTAGACATAAAAGCGAAGCTAATGACACCAAAGTAATTAAAATCCTTTTCAATAATATATTGCTGTAGAATGGCAGAGTTCTTAGAATGTCTCTTGGTACCAGATAAAAAAACTGACATTAATTTGTTGATGAATTTATCAACTTACGATTTACAAAAAAATATATGTTTATGATATAACTTTTTTGTTTTGGCTGATTAAGTGACCTCTTGATTGCCATTTTTTTAACCAGTCTAAATTTATTATTTGTTTCTAGATTCACGAATATTGTTTGGATTTCTTTAGTTCTTTAATACAAATAAACAGTAAAAAAAAAAGGATTTTGTATTTGCTGACAAAATGTCCTCTTAAATGCGAATTCATTACCCATTAGAAAGTCACTTTAAAAGCACGAGTAAGGTGTGGTTTATTATCTATTGGCAGCTACATTTTGCTATGCACTAGCTAAAACAAAACCAATTAAAAATCTTCTAATAAATAACAATAAATATTGTTAACACATTTTGGATTAAAATCTCAAAAGTTGTTTGCCCGTTGTTCCAGCTTTCTAAAAGTTAACGGTCAGGATTGAAATTTTCATCAGTGTTTTTTTTCTTAAAATAAATGTTTAACAGTTGCTTTAGCTTCTAACAAATCCAAATATTATGCTCCAGGAACCGCTTCTACAAAACATTTTATATATACATAAATATGTAGGTATTATAGGTATAAATAATTTCGTGTAGAATTTTAAAAGAGTTAAACAAATTTACGATAAAATTTTATACTAATTTTTCATTTTAAATATTTTTAAAATTTTTCCTCAATTTGTTAATGCTTGGAGTATCTGAAACCCTATGACTTAAATCAATCTAAGGGATTTTATTAGCAAAAATTTTTAATGAATAATGGCAATCCTGTTTATTTGATATCTTGTTTTCTTTTTTTTGTTGTGTCTATAACTTTATAGTATTACAAATCGAACCCCAATTTGGTATCTATTTCACCTTAGGGTATAAATTCACAATTGAGTTCCATCTCACATGCTATTTACTTATCCTTCTCCTTTCGTTTTGCTCTGCTACTCATTCTCTTGTTGTCTCTTCTTCTCTGCTGTAGGAAGCAACATTAACAACAAACAACAACTCCATTCTAGTACTAACCATTTCAATCTCGTTTAACCTCATAGGCTTAGGCAACTTTTCCACTCCGTCTTTACCGGAGGCGCTTCACGCTTCCACCGCCAACCAAATAGATGAACGATGGATGGAACGTACAAATGGAGTAAACCAACGGAGAGAATAAAAACTCCCTCATTGTTTATCTAACAAATACAACAATTCCGAAAACAACAACGCTTGATGTTTATTTTGATTTGTTCCCACTCCATTCTTCCTTCAAAACAGTCTCCCACCTTTCTCTGCCCATATATGTATGTACATACATATATACCACCACCAAACCGACCGACCGACCAACCGACCGACCTCCGTCCCAGCTGTTTTGGACCTTATCTAAAACTCAATGCATTACACTTATCTATGGTACGAGCTAAGGCCACATACGGCGTCGTCCATAATTTTGTTTATTTAATTTTTATGTCATGTGCCGTTTTGCCGCTTGTCGTTTGGTTTTGATGGACGAACCCAAGTCTTTGCCTCCACTCCTCTGTGACTATGCCCCCCATCAACGACCTCCGCATTGTCGTCATCATCATCATCATCATCATCATCATCATCATCATTGGCAGCATCAACGACGGGAGCAACAGCAGCATCTTCTTGGGTTTGCTGCTCCTGGCATAAAGTTGTCATGCTTCAGTTGTTTGATTGCCTTTGCCTTGCTTGCATTTTGCCCCCAGGCGGCAGGCGATGGAGGCGAACTTACCATTGCGACTCGAAGCATTTGTGATATGTCGAGTATTCCCCAGTCAAAATATTCCTTGTTATTTCTCAATAAGAGATGAGCGCACAAGTCTTTCATCATAATGACAATCACGATAAACGAGATTATATTTATCGCAAAAGAATTGCGATTCGTATGGAGTTTTGAGCAAATTGTTAACGATTTCAGTTTGATTATGAACTTATTTCTTTGGATTTGGAATTTTTAAGAATTTTCGAAATCAATTACATTTTAAAATAAATCACAAGCTTGATGGTAAAGCATACCTGATGAAGTTTTCAATAATTTTCAATTATTTCAATATAATCTATAATCTTTAGAAATTTTCATTTTTTGACTTTTAAAATTTATAATGTTAAACACATTGGCCATACGAAAAAAATATCGTTTAACTTTTCCTTGATTATTTTTGAAATTCCCAATTGTAGAACACTTTGATTACTTAAAAGGAAATATACATAGATGCAGTTTATCCTTACAAATTTTAAAAGAATTTAAATCTTTAAAAAAAATGTATAGTTTGAATTTTCTTTCCTCTTGTCAGATTGTTACAATTTTGAAATACTTTAATAATTTGAAAGATATCGTTTAGTTGAACGGTTAATAAATTCAACTAATTTAATATTAGATATTAATATTAATTTTGGATTTGTTTTGTTTGTGATATAATTATTTTTTTAATCCAAAACGCAGCTGACATATCATTTAGTATAGATTATAGCAAATTTTATGTATTAATTATTTTTAAATTTATATCCTTCCAATCCGAAAGACATTCATAAATTATAATCTATTTGGCATACACATTTCGTGAGGTTCGTGACACGTAGTCATCTCTAATGCACCTAGCTAGAGGATAGACAATTTTATTTTCATTTTCCATTTGAAATTTTCTTTCGGTGTTTTATTTTTTTTTAT
Source organism: Drosophila emarginata (assembly GCA_037075365.1). Classification (NCBI taxonomy): domain Eukaryota; kingdom Metazoa; phylum Arthropoda; class Insecta; order Diptera; family Drosophilidae; genus Drosophila; species Drosophila emarginata. The sequence continues at coordinate 1,022,698 of JBAMCD010000121.1, forward strand.
TTTTTGGTTGTATCTCATTCTCTACGTTTCTGCCACTCTGCTTCCCCTTCTCTCTATTCCACTGTTGCTTTTCTAATTTTAAAATCGTCTTCAAAATGTTGTCTACCCGGGCGCGTTGTTTACGGAAGTTTTTTTTTTTTTATGGTCCCACCTCCTACTCATCTCCTTCTCCTCTGGATTGTGGATGGCCCATCGTCTGAGTGCATTGCCATGTAGTCCAGCAACTTCACATCATTGTCGTCGACGTCGTCGTCCGAGTCGGAGTCGGAGTCGTCGTTGTCTGCCTCATTCTTGTATCTTTGTATCTTTTGCAATACTGAAGTCAACTTGTTGTTCAAGTCAATGTCGTTCCATCGTTGCCTGACTCTGTGTCGACAACTGCGGCAAACTTTAATTTAAAATCTATTAGACAGGCAGTAAGTTTTGTTATTCTTGTTGTTGTTTCTGTTGCATCGTTTGTTATTAATTGATTTCCTTATTAAGCTCAACAAAAGTGCAGACTAAGTATATCTTTTAGACTAAAAGTTGTAGAGTTTGTCTATGGCTAATTAGAATGTAATTAAAAAATTTGTCTGTCTTCCCCACCACCCCAGGGTCATAAAAAAAAGTTTTTGGCAACAAAAAGAAGGAAAAAAACTTTTTTACGGCTTTAACCTCTTAATTCATTTCATTTCATTTTGTTTCTTTCCGTTTCCGGCATTTCTGGGACAGCTAAATCACTTTAGTCTTTCTGCTCTTACCCTGTCCAATCTAAAGAAGTTGTCTGCGGTTTTTCTTCTTGTATTTTTCTTCTCTTCTACTCTCTTTGATTCTTGTTGGTAATTCGAAAAGTCATTGGAAATGGTTTAACACTTGACTATTGAGTTGCATAATGATTGAGTGAATTGAGAGATAAGTGCGATGAAAGAGGAGCCGCAGGAGAAGTAGAAGAACCTGGGTAAAGGGGCATGAAGTAGGCGTTAAGATTTCACCGATTGAGTAAGTGTTGATTAAAGTGTTAAAGAGATCAAACGGAAAAGAGGAAATATTGAAAGTGTTAGAACCATAAATATATTGGACTTTAAATTCAAGAAAATATACAATATCGGTATTAATAAGAGTACAATAAAATTGAATAAATGTTTATTTGGTGATGACATAGTTAATATATTAAAAGCAATGTGAAAATATTTCTAAAAACTTTTAGTAAGTAAAAATTTTGAAAATAGATTAACGGACGATTCGAAATACAAACATAGAAAATTAAAGCTTTGCCGAAATCTAAAAAGTTCTTAAATAAAAAGGAAATGAAATAAAATGAATGGATTTTCAAAATTTATATATATGTACATATGTATATAATCAAATTTTCTATAATCTAAAAGATTTTTATGTACATTTTTCTTTGTATTAAAACTATTTTAGTATTGTTAGTCAGTATGCTTTACAAGTAATATATTAAAGAAGATTAATATAATAATAAATCTAAATCTATGATTTGAACTAATTTAATTAAACAAAAATAGTTATTTTTAATATTTTTCATTAGTAAATTTTATTTTTGAAATATTTTAAAATCAAAAATAATAAAATAAAAAGTAAATTTTTTTTAAATAAAGTTGTGATTTTTACAAATAAAAAATCAAATTTTTCTGGGGCCTGTTTATATTATTTTGTGAATCTTATAGTAAATTAAATATGTATATTTATACACATTAATACATATTAATATTTATTTATAATGCATATTTATACTAATACATTATAATACACAAAATTTACTTTTTAATCAATTAATTTATCGTTTTTTTTATAGTCAACTCCATAAATTTTTGTTTTATATTCTGATTCAACTAATAGCCTTGCTTTTATCTCTAATAAAAATGCACCCTTACGATTCGAATCACTATAAGTCAACACTATATATACCTACATACATATGTAGACTCTCATAATTGTCATTAGCCACAAGCAAAAGGTACTTTGATTATGGATATATACATATATATATATATATATATGTATATATAGACATAAGTTCATTCAATTTGGTTATTAGTACAAATATTTAATGCGACCGATACTAAAAGGAATATTAAATGATCTCATAATCCATTAAGGCACCCAACTGGTTAATTACACTTTAGTTGTGCCTTGGAATTTAATGTTCTGTCCGATTGTTGCTTTATATCTCAAGAACTTTAATAATGTAAACTTGAGCTGTTTGAGTTCAATCAAACTTTTATGTATTAAAGCGTCTCAAAGTCCAATAAATAATATTGTATGGTATATTTAATTTAATGGATTCATTCACAATAAATTTGTATCTCTATCGGAGAATGTTGTTAGCTTTATTTAAATTTGGTTTACAAAGTTAAAAATATCAGGGACTGCGAAGTCAAAATATGTATATTCTTAAACTAATACCTGAGCCTGAATAAATTGATAAAAAATGGAAAGTCCACTGAACATTCTAACTCACAGTGGCAAAAAACAAAAACACTCAAAAACTGATTTGTTAAAAAAATATTATTTCTTCGAGTTGAAAAATAACTTCAATTTTTGTACTACTTTGTAAGAAAGTTATAATAAATATATAAAAAAAATATATATTTATCACGTTTGTTGGTTAACTTTATATTTGCTAATAACACTGATTTGTGGTCAGAATTTTCCTACAATATCGTCATATTCAATTCTTCATAAAATATATACTCTTTAGATATTCAATTAGATCGATTCTACTAAGTACATTTCTAATCAAGAATTAGTACTGACTTTAAAGACATATGCATATAGAAGTATTTATATAGGTTTATATATCTAAAAAAATTTACTTTATACATAATAAATAAATAATTATGAATAAGAATTTATATTATTTATATGTATATCTAAATAAATTACTTTGTTTATTAGTAAATCTCTTTCTCAAGTAGCAATTAAAGTCCCATTTTCGCCACATAAACTCTATACAAATATCTAGCTTTATACATATAAACGAAATGCAATCCAGTTAATTTACTAAGAAACTTTATACATTGACTTTTCTTTCGATACACTAAATGCACTACTTTAACTAAAAGCCATTCAAGAAGCCTTTTCGACTTAACTGGTCCTTATGTATTTTGGTTATTAACTTGATGATGCTTATTCTGCTTTTATCCATTACAAATATAAATATATAAGGAATATATAACTTGAGGCGCACTATAACTAAATCATATACATACATACATATGTATGTATGTATATGTAAGTGTATCTTTCTTATATTGTTTACTCAATTTGCAAACCCTTTTGAATTTTCCCCTTTGGCTTTAATTTGATTTTCATTGTCTTTTTCCCTTTACACTGACTTCCTTCCGCCGTTTGATTTTGTTGATATTTGAGAAGGCCCAAAGCATTGAAATACACTTAATATTATTATATTGGAAACATCATAATATAGCAATTGCAACTATTTATTTTTGGATATTTTGATTAAAAACAATTGAAAATTTTAAAATGTTTCTCTTATTTTCCCCTTGTTTCTCTCTCTTTCTATTTTTTTCTCTCGTTCAATGAACTTTGCCTTTTCTGTTACATTAATGACGTATCAGTTGGCAACTGATTAGCATTTTTGTCGTCGCTTTTTGTGTTAATAAAAAAATTTTTATATAAAATAAAAAATAAAAAAAAATATCAAGGAAAAAATAACACTCGCGTCAGTCGAAATGCAATTTAAATTTTAATGTGCTGCCTTTTAGTGCATACAAAAAACGAAAAAAAAAATATATATATGTATGTATGTATGTATATAAAAAAAACCTCCAATTCTGCACACATGGCAAAAACGCTACGGCTATGGCTATGGCAATGGGTAAATGGCATCATCATGGGGTATGGGGAAGTGCTTCGCCAATTGCATGCAATTTCAAGCGGCAACTCGTTGCTTTTGCCCTGAAGTCAAACATGCTCCATGTCCCATCGTAGCCCGCCTTCCCCATCCAAAACTAACCAGAATCAACTCACGCACTGGTACTTCTCCCTATACCTCCCGCTCCAGTTAACTCCTCCTCCGTTATTTTTCGCATTTTCATTTTTGTTTGCATATATATTTTTTGTACATTTAATTTACTCGTTGTGGTTCAGTTTTTTTTTTTTAGTTCCTTTTTGGTACTGCCAAATGTCAAAAGTTAGCACGGTATGCAACTCATTAAAGCATCAGAGAAACAGAGAGAAACGGAGATTTTTTTCAAATCTATAGCAGATAATCGCCAAGGCAACTCTAATGTAATGAGACACGAAAACTTGTACAAGTTTTTTTTTTGATTGTAGCAAAAGATTGGACACGGACAAGAGCGTGAGAGGAACTTTTTTTTATAGAGTATATTTATTTTAACTCTGATCTAGTTAACTTAAATTTTCATATTTGTAAATATGTATGTATATCTATATATAAAGGAACATACATATATACATATGTGTAGCAATTTAGATGTTCCCACGTTGCCTTTAAAGACATCAATCCTGCGGTTAGAGAGTCTCAACACTTGTTAGTTTCCTTTCACACGCATACTGGTTTTGACCCACTTTCATTGCCTTCGACCACGCCTACCAACTTCCTCGTCTCAATGTCCTTCTAGCCACTCGAAAGCTTCAAAGCCATGTTAGTAGTTCTAGAATCTGCTTTAGCTTCAATCTCTTACCATGGTTTTGGCTCTTGCTACGCATTAATCATGACAACTCTGCCATGTCAACGTCGACTTGTCGTCGTTCCTCACCCCTTGTTCCTCTTGCTCTCTCTCTCTCTTTATCTCTCTTTATCTCTGTTGTCCGTCCTTCGTGGTTGTCGCCATGCAAATCCAACAAAACTGTCACTAAATGTGCGACTTTAAGCGCTCTTATCCTGGAGAGAGGAGAGAGGGGGAATCTGCGCTCGGGAAAATGCTGCTTGGCTTTGGCTTTTCTCTCTCTTTCTCTCGTTTCCATTTCTTTTTTTTTTTTTTGGTCTGGTTTTGTTTTTGTCGCCTGAACCGTCAGCCGCTTCCTGTTGCAATATTTCCTGGGCGCGAGAATGTGAGAGCATCGCAAAGTTTTTCTTTCTCAACCCAAAAAAAAAAAAAAAAACAACCAAAGCACGGCACACATCATACACATCCGTTTTTTGTTTTTTGTTTTTTTTTTAAACTCTATTTCACACGGTTACCACAATGAATACTTCTGCACTGTGGTACAAATCTTTTAAGAGACCATTGATTTTAATTTTCTATTAATAATCATCAATTTTGGTTTGATTGAATTCGATTTCGTTTAACAGTAATAGATACGGAAGATATTAAAGAATGATTTATAACAACAAAATAATCTATGGCTATACGGAATATTCTGTACGGTAAATTATCCTTTTAGTCAACTTGTTTAATATATGATCGATAATTAGACAACTAAACTATAATGGTCTACACACTTACTTATCCTTGCTGTTGCTCAAGTTAAAGTAATTATACTAATTAGGTAACAATCAATATTAAATTATCCTGTTCGATAGAAATACACATTCGACAAGAGAAACCTTTTCGATTATTTACAAAAATTAAAGGTTTTCCCAATGACATTTCAAATTAAATTAATAATAATAATTTAATTAAAGAATTAAGAATTTGAATTAATCTGAAATAGTAACTTTTGAGTTTCCTTATCATGTTTAATCCGGCAGGGTATATAATATGTTGATAATAATCTTAAAGATTTAAAAAAAGACAAAATGTTTGTATTTTTTTATTAACTATCACTTTATTTTTATTTATTTCAGCTACTTCAACTTACGAACTGCGTTTTAAATGGTAAATGAAACTTCCTTATAAATTTGGACTATTTTAGTGTTTTAAGTTAAATTAAAAATTAACTTTAAATTACTGTTGCCATAGTTGCAAATTGAAAGTGGGTTAACCACAACTAAAACCAACAACAAATAACTAACAATTTGCAAAAACAAAAGATAATTATTTGTTTTTTGTATTGATACTTTTGATTAAGGTATCGAAGAATTCTCACAAGTAGCCAAAGTTTGTTTGTTTTGCAATTATTCTTGAACTTTGACATTGAGCTGTTTTTGATTAGCATTTGAAGCACTGTGCAACTGTAGCCATGGTCTGGCCAAGTGAAAAATAGTGTAATTTCCAACAGCGCAACTCAAAAATGCAACCCAAGAACCAAAGTTAATTTGTAGCGACGGCAAAACAAGCTATTAGCAGGTTGCTTTTAGCGATGAAGAGCAATGAGGGGCCAAGAACAGGGCGGCAACAGATCGGGTCGATGTTCCTTCTGTTGCTTGCCTGCCTGCCCTTTCAGCCCGCCTTCCTGCCTTTCTTCTTCAACTGGCCACAACCCGTTTTAGCTGAGGCTCTGCTGACTTTGGCTTTGTTTGCCCCGCTGATGAACGTGAGCACGTTGACGCTTTAATGCTCTTTACAACCGAGTCGCAATACCCCTTCCCCACAACCACCGCCGCCAGTCCTTGGCTACTGTATCTACGTGTGTGCATGCGTATCTGTCAGATACTTTAGCTTTAGCACACACAAGAAACAACAGCAAAAAAAAAGAAAAAAAAAAAAAACGAAACTTTGTAAATAATGCTCGACAGTGTGAGTGCATGCATGTCCGCAAATCCAAACCCCCCCTCCCTACACATTATTCCCCTCTTCCATTTACCCCCCGCTCTTCAATGGTTGCCATCTCAACAACTCCCTCGCCCCGCTGATGTGCATTCAACATGTCATGAATGAATAATTAGCCAGGCAACTCACTTGGATTGGTGGAGGCCAGAGAGCACAAGAGAGGAGGACGACAAGAGAATGGGGCAAACTAGGAAGCCAAATGCATCACATGTTGGAAAACACGTTAAAAATTTTCTGCTTTAATTAATTCGAGTTGAGTTTTGTCGTTGCTTTAATGTGTGTGTGTGTGTGCCTGTATATACTTGGTTATTCTTTTTCTGCCATCTAATTTCATTTGATTTTATTATATTTTTATTATATCATTCCCGTTTCATCCTCTCCCTGAGTTTCCATTGGGTGGCCAACAAACTTATGCATATTTATAAGTAAAGTTTCCTCTTTTGGCCATTAACGGTGATGCATTTCTATATTTTATTAACCGGAAATGCAAACGTTTGTTATGCTTTTTGCTCAGCTTATCTATTATTTATGAGTATCTCAAATCAGATAATAATTTTAAGGGGAGAATAAATGAACATGGGAAACAATGCTAAAAAGACCCTTAACTAACTTAAAAAAAAAAGAAATATTAATTCAATTAGAATATTAAATGTATTCTAATGTCCTAGTGCAAAAGTAATTTATAATTCATTTCATGTTCGAAACTGTAAACACTTCATTTCTAATAAAAGACAAAAATGATTTGGTTACAAATTCCGTACAGATTTACCAGATTTTAAAAACATTTCACACGTTTTTGTCAAACTGTCAACCGTTTGCATAAATTTACTTCCAATGTCTGCCAATAAATATCAACTGAAATAAATTTATACCAATTTTGCAGACACACACTATTTCTATATGTAGATAGATTAGGGTTGCGCTTATTCATTCTATAAAAATTATCCAGAATAATAAGTCAGAATAACAGTGATTTCATTGTTGGGACATAGCGATACATACAAATATTGAAATATCTCAGTTGCATGATTCGGTTTTCTTTAATTGTTGAAATTTTTAAATATTACCGATGAATGCGTGCTTTAATTATTAACACCAAATTAACACTATGATCTTTTAGTTAATGATACTTCTTAAACCCATAGAATAGCTGCAGATTTTGGATCTCATAGCGATTTAACACTAAGAAATGCTTTTACTTTTGGATATAGTTTTTCTTTTTACCTCATAAAGTTTACAAAACTGATTATAATTTTGGATTTGATTTTAGTTACTTATGCTGAAATATTCTCTATAGTTCTGTAAGTTATTATTTGATGTCAGATACTATACTCAGCAATAGTATTTTATTGTGTAATAAAAGTTTATAATAATAATGAATAATAATAGTAATTGGACTACAAATGAAACTTATATTTTACTCATATTTGTGATCTATTTAAATTGAAATCGTACAGCTTTTCAAAAAACAATAGAGTGATTAGGATGTCATTGAAGATTAGAATACATTATTTCAACTGTCATCTTAAGATCATTTTTAATAAAGAAATAGCTAGATTATGACAGAGATAATAAGAAAGATCTAGTTACCACTAAAATAACCCAGTCACAATTATAGTGAATAAAACTAGTTTAGTAAGAAGGAAAATTTTAGATTTTAAAATGATTAAAATATGTATGTAAATACATTTATTTATTCATTTATATAATAGTTAACGTAATCTGTTTCTGTTTTCTTTAATTAATTTTTTGAATTGCACATGACTTGTTGATCCAAAATATGTGTATATAATAATTTACACATTCAGATAAGTATTTCATACTTAGAAAATGTTATTTAAAGATAAATCTTTATTCTAGTATAGTTATAGTACATAAACAAATTTCTCACCATCGAAAATTGGAAAATTTTAAACTCACATTTGTGTAACAAAGATTTTCAAAATATCCTTTACTGATTCTTTTAATAAACCAATTCTGCAAATTTACATAAAAAGAATAGAACAAAACTGTTTTCAGTTGAGTTAGTTTACTGCTTGCTTGCAATTAACACCTTTAAATGATTTTTAATTTTAGACCGGAAGGAATTTGTTTCGAACCATTTGTAGAAATTGTTATTTGTTCTTCTATTTCATTTTTTTTTTCGTGCAAATAAGCCCAACCCTAATGTACAGGTATTCAACTATTTTTGCACTGTTTTCTCTGACGATCTTTTCTCTTCGTTTCGCACAAAAGATTTAAGACTACCTCAATACAAGTTTCGTTTGCCTAAATGAGTTGAACGGAATGAGGGTGAAGGTGACAGTGACGGTGGTGAGGGCGGAGTGAGAATGAGAACGAGTATAACAGGCGACTACGAGTAGGAAAGAAAAAAAAAAAAGTCGTTTAACATATTTTAGCATATTCACACAGAGCGAAAGAGATAGCGATGATGGGAACACACACATACATATATACATATGCATACATATGTATGCATATATATATCTATCTGTTACTGTGTTGTTGTTGCGGCGGTTCATTAGCACTTGCCAGTGACAGGTCTGTTGTTCTCCATGTTCCCCCCGCATTTCCCTCTTCATCCACCACGCTACTCTTCTCCTTGCCATTCAACAATTGTCACAACGATGCCTCAATGAAAGTTTATAGCTTTATTGTTGTTCTATTATAATTATTGCGATGATGTTTATACACTTTACAAGCAGGGTATATTAATTCTTGAATTCATTTCCGTTATAGATTTAACAAATAGGAAAGACGTTTAATCGTCTAAAAATCAAGTTATTTATATTTATATAAATATTAAGCTTAGAAACCGAAACTGATACAATAACCGTTTAAACGTTTTAATTAACTAAATAAGGAACTACTTATGTAGAACCTTATATAAACAAAATCAAACTATTCGGACCCACGAATTCCTAGTAATATTTCACCACCTACATAACCGACTTAACTTGAACTATTGGTACCAAGTTAAAATTTCATAAAATATATAAATATTAAAGCTTAAGGAACTCTGAATACTGGATAAACTAAAATTAAAATATTAATTGGATTTCCTGTTTTAAATAAGACTTGTTACCCATTAATATGAATATAAATATAAATAATATTCATTTGGAAACACGAACAGCTCTAATAATTAAATAGCGCCAATAAGTGAGAAAATTTAAGCTCATTTAAATATACATATACTTATTTTAATGAACAGATTCTTCTATTATAACTTTGGACATTGAAGAACTTGTAATCTCTGAAACATACAATATTTAATCCAATTTTGTGCAATAAAATTAGATATAGGTTATTAAAAGAACGTATAAAAGAAAGTGTAATTAATTTTCGATTAAGTTTCTTTTTAGTTTATATTTATTTTATAATATAGTTAACACTATTTTATACAAATTTAACATATTCTTTTTTGTTTTAATTACATATATAACAAAGATCTATATAAAAGGGTATCTATAGGTCGATGCAAGCATTTAAAAAAGTATTTTTTTTTGTCAGTGTGTTGGTAGCTGATTTTGAAAGTGAATTTATAATTAGCCGGGGCTAAACATGTGTTTTTCAAACGTTCAATGCTCTTTGTTATTAATTAATGTGGGAAGCGTTTAAAACGAATATACAAACATCAATAAGTATATATACTTTAGTTAACTGAATGTTAAGACCACACATAAGTGGTCCATTTGGACGCAGAATCGAACAAAGAGGCAATCATTTAAAAATCGTTAAACAAAAATCAAACAAGCATTTGTATTAAGATAAGAATGTGAATAATGAAGTAAAAGTTTAACGAAATGATTCTTTAACTTATTCAAATCGTTACACCTCACTCGCTCCGTCCCTCTTCCCTACACATTACAAAATAATAAAATAAAACAACTTAAAATGGAAAAGATATAAAAAAAAACCAACAAAGCCACAAAAAATTCATTGTGAGGAATTTGTTTTTGGGCTAATTTTTTGTAACTTTTTTTTTATGTTGGAATTCTGTTTTTTCACGCTTTTATACCCTAACGAGTTGGGTATATTCGTATTAGCCCGATGATGATAATGTTAGTCGTGTGTAATTAGCCAAGTCTAACAATTTTAAGCAATAAATAAAAAATCTATTTGAAATTTTACACATTTTTCGAATACAATATTTCTTTTTTTTCACTTACTAGTTTTACTACTTACTTTCACTTATTACTTTTTTATCTATTTTGACTTAAATATATAAAAAAATTGTGGAAGCAATTCTTAAAAATAGCGGTTGGATAATTATTCGAAAAAAAAAACTGGTCAAGTAGCTACATAATTTGGGAATAAATTTAAGTAATACTTAAGTATAGCAAACGTTTGAACAATATACATATATTTGTTTAGAATATATATAAATATTAACATAGAAGTTTCTTTCTCTTTGTTACTAATGCAAGTCACATTAATTAAGGTTCTAAGGATTTAATAATATTTAACCAAATCTAGATGCAATAAAAAGTATTTAAACGCAAAAATGAATAAGCAATGACTTATCATGCAATTGTATTTTTTACGAGTATCAAGAAGTACAAAAGCTTAGTAAATAGAACTCAGAAATTCTAATAAAATTCTATAATCTGATTAAAATAAAACAATTATCTAATAGATAACTACAATGGAAATGTTAAATCATCCATTTTTAATCGGAAAAAGTTGCGCTTAAATTCTAAGCGCATGTATACAGTGCGGGACTTCATAAGATTGTGAATGAAGCATGATATGTAGGTTCGTAGCAGGAGCAACACAGTTGTCAGAGAGCATATTAATCGGCACATTAGCCGATATAATCAACGCTTAATGAGTCATATTAATTAGTTGACTGAGTGACTGATTTAGTGAGTCGAGAGCAAACTTTTATTATAAATTATCGTAATCAAAAACTTGATATTTTTTCTCTTCGAAAGAAAAAGATCAGTTAAAACGAATGTTTCTATGGAAATAATCCCGTTGTTTTTAGTTACTTCTATATATATTTTTTAAATTATATCTCCCGTGGCAACTTTTCATACTGGCGTTAAATACAATCTATGTGACAGGGTATCAAAACGGCGGCATAAACGAATCTTGTTCTGGCCCTCTGGGCTTTATTTGTGTTTTCTTTATTTATATTTAATTTGATGTGTCATTTTTCGAAATTGTTGACAAGGCAACGCGGAGCAGTGCAGGGAAAATAGGAGGTAGGAAATGGGGGATTCAGAGGTAGCTGAGGCAGCGAGAAATTAAGATTTATTGTGGGTGGGTGATGTTGGCCAGAGGCGGAAACACCGCAAGGCATCCAAGTGGGTGGAGAATGAGATAGAAAGAGAAAGAGAGGTAAATCGGGGTGGGGCAGGCTGCATGAGTTGTCAATTTTTTGAAACTTTTCTGTGTGTGTGTGTGTGTGTGTGTGTGTATGTGTGTGAAGGTTGTCAGACTATCGATTTGACACGTGAAGGTTTCATCAACACTGCCGCCTCGCCTGCATTTGGACAATGAACTTGAAATGTTGAATTTAAAGCAAAAATATTTATATATATTTATTATATTTTGTTGTTGTATTTAGCGTATCTCTGTGTTTGGTTTTTGCAATGTTTATACAAATAATATTGATGGCATTGCGAATGGGTTTCATTGATTGCACTTGAATGAGACATTGATGATGATGATCTCAAGTTGCAAAAATAAAATCTCTGTGAGAAATTGCCAGCAGTTCGTCCAACTTATTCATTCTAACTTTAGGGCAAAATAATTAAGATACATTTTGGCTAAAATAAATTAATTTTAATTATTACAAGTTTTAGCTGTAGGCATTATTTATACACTATACATACATACATATATACAAGTTGAATTGCTAATGACCCAACAAAGCAACAAAAGAATTAAATGTTGTAAAAAGATTTTCACGAGTTCTTACAACATTTTGCCTGTAAACCATAAAATGTTGAAAACAATTAATTATGGACACATTAATGATTATGAGAGAAGAGTCAGAGAAAAAATAAAAAGGTGAAGAAAAGAGAAGAGTAGAGATTCTTTCAAACCAGGAAGTTTTTTTTGTTTTTTTTTAGATTCTTTCAAAACGTTAATGAAAAGCAAAGTTGATGTTGGCTAAAAACCGAGTCAAGTTTAAGTTAATTTCATGCGTTCAACTGGTTTACTACCCTTTAACTCTTCTACTACTGCCTTTTCACTCTCACTTCTGTGGTTCTCCATTTGGCTATCTCGCTTTTTCTAATCTCTATTTCTTTCTCAATGTATTTCTGTCTTCATATTTTATGTTAGTCCCAGTATGGCTTTTCATTTTGCGACGCTAACTACCGCACAGCGTGCATTTAAGTGTCGAATGCATGCAAAGTATCTGCGAGTTTGTATCTGTATCTACATTCAAAAACAGCCGACAACTAGACAACAAGACCTAGCATGCTACCCAAAACTGGCAAACAAGCAACAAAACCAGCATTCAGAGGCGGAGGCCCGACCCAACCTAACGTTTTGCTTTTTAATAGGTTTTTCTCTGCCTTGGGGCAAATCTAGCTAACTGACTGACAGAGAGACTGACTCACTCACTCGCACACGCATAGACAAAAAGTATCTTGTAGATACTTCATCGACTTGGTCCGCGTTATGCTTAATTACAGTACGCCAGCCATGCGCTTTTGAATTAGTTTTAAATGTTGCTTGTACGTTCATACAAACTTGTCATAAATTATCGAAGGCATGCCATGTCAAAACCATATCTATCTAACCAATGGAACATACATAGTAACAGAAAAGATATATACAATAGACAGGGCCTAACGGTATATTATCAAATTTTAACAAATATATAAAATTCCACTGAAAACTATTTAAACTAATTGCGTACTTCGAGCAATTTGATCCGACTTAATAAGCTTGTTAAAAAATATCTGCCCCAAAAAGTGTTATAGAAGCTTAAATTGAAACTCCAACTTATAATTAGAGCAAACTAAATTAGAAGGTCTTATGAGCAAAAATTAATCATTTGAATCAAAGCTATTTAAATTTAATTTAAACTCGACCTTTAATCTTATCATAATCAAACAGCTTAGTGTCTTCTTCAATTTAACTTCAAATCGATTAAATAATTTACTATGTTACTGTCCGGTTAAAGTTCTTCAGTCTACGCGAATTATTTGCTTTAACTATTTTATTATTGAAGCCAACAACCAGAATAGGGACTTTCTCTACATATCTTTAAATACAAACGCAGCTTAATAAAAGTAAGCCTAATAAAAGTTCGTTTTATGAGTTTTCTTCCAACCCTAGAAGGATGGACTGACTAACTTCTGCCATGGCGAAGATCGTAAACCCTTGCAAAATATCTTTTTGACAACCATACATAATTTAGCAGAATCATTAGAAAGTATATAAAACTAGTAAAACATAATTTTTATGTCCGCAGCTTAAAAAAAATTCATGCTAAAAAAATTTATTGGTCTGATTGTTCCTGCCGAAACTTAATAAAAATATTTCTCTATAACTTAGATATACCAAATTTACTGACAATCGCTTTTAAAATTACAAAGTTAATGATATACAACCATATTATTGGACAATCATTCCTATGAGAGCTATATCATATAGTCATCCGAGCAGGATAGACAAGGTCGGGCTTGCCAATCCGTACAATAATCTCCAACACTTCAAATAGGTTTAGCCTCTTATAACAATTCGAGGCATATAACTTATAAATATATAACCAACATTCCAAAAATAAATATTATAAAATAAATATGTTATAATTTTAGTAACAAATAGTTTTATCATTTTTTTTAAACTTTTGCATTAGCCAATACCTGAAAAGAAGTCCCATGGGAATAAGGTAAGAGTCTTAGCTTACATCTACAAAAAACACTTCTTTTAAACCGAAATATAATATAAAATATTATATTGCAGTTAGTAAAAGTTATTTACTTCTGAAATACATTGAAAATGTATCCAGTTAAAAGCATGAAATTGAATTTTTGTGAGTTGAGTTGGTTTAAAGGTAATTTGCTTTTACTAGACAAACTAGTCAAATCTTTATTAATATTAAACTAATATTTTCATATCGATTACGAAAGTTTTTCTCCAATATATTTGCATACACAGCTTGGATTCTATATGTATGCAAATTACTGAACAATCAAAATGATGGCTCTTTCATAACAATATATGTATATCTGGCAATCATATATTGACATAACAATCTTTTAGCAATTTTCCAAGTCATTTGCAAATATTTAAACAACTTTTCGGCTTCTTTTGAAGTTATAATATGCAAAAAGCAAAAAAAAAAATGCAACAATAAATGAATGCATTCAATGCAGATAATTTACTGTGTTGAATAACTGTCGTAATTTACACAGTTAAAGAGTTTCTTCTTCTTCTTTTTCTTTTTTTTTTTGGGTTATTTTGTTTCCCAAAAAAAGAAAAGGAAGTTCATTCGTTGTATCTTCTCCCATTACGTTTCCTTTACCCAAACATCAATCGTCCGTTACCTGTTTCGCTATATATGTACATATATCTCCGATATCAAAAACACTTAGGCAGAACTTTTGAATGAGAGAACAAAGGAAACCTTGTTGCAAAATGAAGAAAGAAAGAAGGAAAAAAAAAAGATTCTGAAGACTCACAAAAAAGCTTAATAAAATGGTGCCCAACCGAGTTTATGAGTCACCTGAAGAATGCAACTCCAATGTGCTAAAGTGGGTAGGGCTCTACCTACTAAGATCAGATCGATGTCAGAGGATTGAAAGATGCAAAAAAAAAATATATAGCTACTTAAAGTAAAAATGTTGTTAAAATTGCATCAAGTTTACTCTCATTTCAAGTGGAATCTGACTTAAAGTCAAGTATATAACTTCCTTTATACCGCAACCAAAGAAAAATGAAATAATGTAAAAATGGGGGAAAAAATGGAAAAAAAAAACAAAAAATAAAAAAATAAAGTAAAAAATGAAAACGACAAAAATTTGATAGCCATAGATAAAGTCCCCAGAGTCAAGAAGCCGCCTTTTTGGGGTCGCTCTCTGCTACAATAAATTGGATTCCCGTGAATTTGTAATGTGCGCTCAAAGAAACTTCAACAGAAACAACACCAACAAGAACAACAACAACATAAAGTAGAACAACAACAAGTAACATCAACAAATATTTTGTTGTGTTTTGTGTTGTCTTGTCTTGGCTTTTAACCATGCGCTTATAGTATAAAGCATAAAGTCGGAGAAGAAGTCCTACAGATATACATATTTTCATAGGAAAGGCAACAGTCAGTATTAAATTGACGGTGTGTATAGGGGCGGAGAGGTGGTAGGAACTAGGACTAGGAACGAGACCAGACAACCTAAGGAGGCAACATCGAAGCTTGCAGCATAGAGCTTCAACATATGTAAAGTAAAAGTTATTCTCGTTTTTTCCCCTTTTTCTTTTTATTTTTCTTTTTTCGAGTTCCAAGTGTTAGCAAGAAACTGTCAACAATTGTACACTGAGGGAAATTGAGAAGGATTTTATTAACAATTTTAAATAAAAAGAAAGAAAACCTTCTTGAAAATATAGAGTATGCTTCCGTTAAAGAAATTCAAAGCTCAATTTAGACATTTAAATATAATCCTTTTTCTGGTATAAAGATCTAAGTATTATAAAATTTTCATTACACAGTCGATCTTCCCTTTACTGAACTTTTATATAATAAAGTTCTCCGTATAAGACACAGTATTCTGATTCCAATTGAAGTATATCAGATCATCTTCTATATTATACAGTTTATATATAATGAAGTTATATAGCATAAATATAAGTAAATTGTATATTTCTCATAAACATAAACTCTTAAAAAAAATCCTAAAAATTAGACATCAAAATCGAAAATTTTAAAGCTGTCAGATTCAAATGATAACATTAAAGTTATGGGTTTTGATTTAAAATATTTTTTTGGTTTTGTTTATTTGTGTATGTATTCTTGGCTTTGAAATTATAGACTAGAAATATTCAAGGCAGTATACACAGGATAAATATTTGTAATGAACCATATTTAAATAAAGCTTCTACAAATTTTCTAGCAATTTCCAATAGGAAATAATAGGAAGTAATACCGATGAGGTATTTCTTTTAACAAAAGAAAAATCTCACCAGAGATATCAATTTAAAACTAAAAATTTATATACCTGAAACTGCTAAAAAGAGATTAAGAAAATATGAATAAATAGGAACAATCTTTTGTCCTTTATTTATTAAGTTAACAGCAAAAGAAAACGACCGTTAATATACACTACCTTTCTGATAAATAGAGATAAATTTATTTAGCTTGAAGTCAAATTATGACCACAAATTAAATGGCATTTGCAGTAGAAAGATAATGATAAATAATATTTTATATAATTATAGAAAAGTGTAGGTAATATTTTTACTCGATTCGATGCATTAAGTATAAAAATCATTTTAAACCTTTTTATGCCGAACAACTAAAATATATTTGAATCACTGGTAAATCAAATTTTTATTTTATCCAATATAAATACATATATTTTTAAGGAAATATTGATGGATTGACGAAAGTGTCTATCTACAAGGCAATTTCTAACATGACAAAGTCTATAAAAATAACTAATAAAAAACTCCTTCTTTTAATCAAATTTTTAAAGTTTTTTTGTGTGTGCTTTTTCTTGAAACATGTAAGTTTTTGTGTCAGTGTAAATTTGCCGCCCTTTTGCCTTATGTTGTATTCTGTCCATCAGTCAGTTGTAAATCCGTAGCACACACTTACACACACACAAACACACTCATACATAGAGACATAAAAGTGCTAACTTAATTATTTAGCATGCGAACAAGAGGAAGAACAACAACAACAAAAGCGACAGCAACAACAACAATAATAAGAACAACTTGAAACTTGGCAACAAAGAAAAGCCACCGACTGACTACTTCTCATACTTTTGCTGCTACTTCTTCATCGGCCAAAATCTCAGAAACAACGTCGCGAAGTTGAAGTTTTCAATTTTTGTTGTTTTCGGTTTGTGATTTTTTTCTTTTTTTTTTTTTTGCTTTGCTTTTTATATATTGTTGTTGTTGTTGGGTTGTTATTTTATTTTTTATTTTTATTTTTTTTTTCATCTCCATTTTGTTGTTAAGTAGATTTATGCACGTCTAGCCTGAAATTATTTGAAACAAGTTTAAAAGGCATATGGCCAATCTTCAAAGAGGCCCAGGCTGTATCTGAGTTTGACTTTGAGTTTGAGGTTGAGGCTGAGAGTGAAGCTGGAGTTGGATCTGGAGTTGGGGCACAGGCTCAGGTTTAGGTTTTAGGTCGCTAAAAGCTCAGGTAGAAGGGCGTTGCAGACCTAAAAACCACACGGCATATAAAATATACCCGGCAATATATACAAACAAAAAACAGAAAAACACATGTAGAGACAGCGACATCGACCATGGCCATGGCAAAACGGAGACGTGCCAAAGATACAGGTAAAAATATACAGATACAAATGTATCTTCAACTGCAGTTTGGCCCCCAACAAAAAATAAAAAAACGTCTCCGACATTGGCAAAGTTCAAGAAATGACCGAAAAACAACCACGCAAATGAGAAAAAGAGAGCAAAATGAAATGCTATCAAAAGAGAGTGAAAGAGAGAAAGAGATAAGAAGATAGAGAGGCAGAGATGAAGACAATATGAAATACTCCACTTGGCTACTCTTTAAGCCTTTTCCATGAATTTCACACGGGTTTTTTTTTTGTTTCTTTGCTTGATTGTGATTCTGAAGGATTAAGATCCAAGTCTGAGAAACATAAGTATATACATACATATGTAAATATATGTACTAAAGATACATAGTGAAAGATACTTTTATTACCTTTTCACTTTTAAAACTTAGAAAATTGTAATTTACACACATCTGGCGCCATCTATCTACAACCCTTGCAATTATTTTCAATATCCTTCCGTGTGTCTCTGTTGGCCATATATTTAATCAAGCGTAATGTGGGCGTTGCCCAGCAAAACCCCAAGGGTTTGAGAATGTAGCAACCCTTTTAACTGAATATATTTTACCGATACCACAACTCTTTACTCTATCTCTCTCTCTCTCCCTCTCTCTTTCTTTTTTCTCTATATATCTCTGTTGTTCTCTGCTTAGTTGCGGTTTCTTTTACATAGAGTCCATTGGCAATGCTCTTCAATTGCATTGGTCAACGCCCTCATTGAGTGGCAGCAATAATAATAAAAACAAAAAATAAACCTGACCCTGCCACATCTGTAGGGCTTCCTTCTTATATATGTAGATGCTTCACATATACATATATCTATATGTATATATATAGCGTGACTTGGCAAAGTTGGCATGGAGGGAGTGGAAAACTACTGAAGTAACGCCTTTCTTCGATCACTCAATGGTCCATCAAAATGTATCTGTCGTCAAATGTTCTTACAACTCCATTTATTGTCAAAGATATCCAATGGGTTTCTAAGGAACGGAAATGAACATTAAATATTTTTCCACGAAAGGACTGAAAGGTTCAAGGGGTTGTGGTAAAGGTTGATAGCCAGAAAAAATTAATTTATTATGTTAACAAAAAAAAAATAACAAAAGTTTTGTAATGTTTAAGCCCCGGCAATTAAGTGACAGAAATTATCAACTCAATGGGATCTTCACATGTTTTTGGGGAGTTTTGTTCTTGTTGCCGTTTCGAAAATGCTTTTTTTGTTTTTAGGGTTCGGACACGGACACAGGCAAAGAGACAGAGAGAAACAGAAGGGTCATAGACAGGGCCAGGGACAGAGTTTGGGCTAGTGCTAGTTAGCCAACTCCGCCTTTTAACTCGGTTCGTGTTGCGTGTTTAATGACATTATGATTAAAATCATTTTGTGTCAAAAACAATTGTCGCACACACTCACATATGAGAAAAACAAAGCAGCAACAACAACACAACCAAAATTTATGGCCAGTAAATATCCAAGGACCCAAGGACACACTTCCTTACCCAACATACATACATAAATTAAAAAAAAAATAAACAAAAAAAGGATGGACAATTTTTCGATTTGACTTTATTGTCAACATTACAATTAGGCCGTTAATGAGCATTTCAAAATTGAACAAAGGGGATAACACTTGACCATCTATGGATGACATGTTTTTAATTGAATATATTGTGTTATAAAAAGTCAAAAGGGCGTTTTTAAATACATATAAGGATTAACGGAAATATGTAATTAACAAACCAATGATTGGGCTTAAAACCTAACAAAGCCAATAACAAGAACTGTAATTAACCAAACATTTAATTAACCACAAAATCTTCTAATCAAATACAATTTTAACAAAATGTACATATGTATATATAACCGTCTTATATACCATAACAAGAGTAAACTTTTTTTAGGTATTTCAATATAAATCACTTCACAGGTCCACATGGCACCAATTCAACAATAACCAAACCTGATCAATGGAATCCCTTTGTTCTTTACTACTAAATTGATATCAAACATTAAATCTTAGATAAGATAACGTTATGACTTTAAATCGAGTTACTCTTCACTATATTATTAACAAATTAAATCAGTAGTGGTTCTAACTTACTTACGTATTTTAAAACTTGCTCTTACCTGAAATGAAAAGATATTTATAGTATTTAGTAAGTTTATTTAGGAAAAATTAAAAATATTTTTATAGTTAGTCCAATGATCATTCTCTTCGATCATTTTTATAAAAATGATTAGTGAATATAAATATTTGTAAAAATATGTCTTGATCTCGTTGTTTATCTTTACTGTAGCATATGTATACATATATTTATTATTAAATTTTAATTATATTAATCAAATTTCAAATTATTTCCTGTTTCTGATAAAAGCACAGAACAAAATCAACCAAAAATAAACAAACAGCTACGAATGGTAAAACTTTATTTGAAACTAATATTTCCTGCCTCTGAAGATATATATATTTATATGTATGTATGTACATTGTACAGATATCAAACAATTTCCGACTTCAGTTTGCAATAAAATAGAAAGTTCCTGAAATATTATTGCTCCAGCCCAATTCTCATTACATATATAGTGGAACTTCCATTTAATAAATTCGCACAAATCTCGAAAAAAATTATATTAGACATAAACATAGACGCTTTGAAATTCATTAAACGGAGAATAAGAAAGGAATAAAGGGAATTTCAAAAGTACTAAATCATGCGGTTCATTTTAAAACCTTATGAGAGATAAAATTATTTTAATTGGATATATATTGGTTAAATCTATTTTTACTCTAATATTTAACAATTTGGACTATAATTTTATTAAGAAATCCTTCAGCATATTAAGGTATTCATATTTCATCTACCTTATTTACCGGACTTGTTTCCTGTTACAGTTTTTCTTTCCCAAGTATAAAATAATTTTTAAATAATTATTGAAAAACATCGGAGAACGATTTTAAACCCTCAATAAAAAGCTCATTTAAGAAAAGTTTCGAGAATTGGAAGCAATTCTGGCACAACTGTCACATATCCGAAAATAAATGTTTTAAAAGAAACTAAATCGATAGTTTCAGTTTTAAATATGTTAAGAATTACTTCGTATATCCATCGGCTTAACATAACCTAATATAGAATAATATCAGTATTACAAATTTTCCCCAAAAGTTTCCAAAGATTTATAAAATTTCTTTACATATTTCTTTCGCGATTGTTAAAGCTTAAAAATTGTGAGCTTGGTAATTATCAAAGTCGATTTTTTCCTTCAATTTATACTATGTATGTATGTTATGCAATAGAAAAGTGGGTATGGTATCCGTCCGGAAATTGCACATGCTATTTAGTTTTGAATCAAGTACATTTCTTTTGTATAATTTCACACCCCTTTTACAGTTTTTTTTTTTTATCACAGTGAGCAAATAGAAAATCCACAGTTAAGTCACCAATGTCATTAATAATGAGGTTATCAGGTCGCCAATGATGGGGTCTTTGTCATGGAATGCGTCATATGGCGCTGTTGGCCAATAAGTTGATAACTTTTCCTCCACCCCATATTAAAATCACAATTTCATTATTCTTTCAAAGAAACCCACACACACACACTCACACACACATTTTGATAAGAACTTGAAAAACTTGCCGGACGACTCTTTGGTGATAGGAAACCCACAAAAAAAAAAGTTTCAAGTTAGTCAACCCCTCTCCCCGTGAAAAGAGGGTAGCTGCCCCTCTCCAGTACAAGAAATACTTTTTTATATTTGTTCTACTCAATGTTTGATTTTGGCTTTAAGGTCTTGGGCAAACATTTGATAAAGTCAAACCGTGTAAAAGTTAAATAAACAAATAAATATTTTCTTTTATGTCGTTGAACTTAAAACAAAAATATGGAAAAAAAAAACAAAGAATAAATAAAAAGTCATAAACGAACAAATGGCAAAATGTGCACTAAACATTTGTCCCACTTTACAATAGTTTATGAGTTGTTAACCACGCCCACTCCACTTAAGTTTTTCATACTTTTCACTCATCGTCTTTGAACTTAGCTGGCTATTTATTTATTTATTTTCCCTAGGAGGATAATGGAGGGGGTTAACTTATATTTTTATTTTAAAACTTTGAAACTTTTTGCCCAGAACCGGTATTTCAATCTATATATAGAGTGCAGCCAGACAGAGGACAGAGAAGTTCTTATTCTGTGTGTTTGAGTGTGTGTGCGAGTGTGTGTGTCTGTCCAGACACACCAACAAACAAAAAGAAGAATATAACGAAAGCAAAAAAAAAACAAAACCTAAAATGTATCTTACGGACACATAAACATGCCGCGCATCTTTGTCTACGTAAATGGCCCATGAAAATGAGACAAAAATGTGTAGAGACAACGACAACGACAAGAGCGACAGGAACAACGACAGCAACAACAGCTCCAAGATGAGAAGGACGAAGACGAGGATGTGAATGTGAACGTGGATGAGAATGTGGAGACGACTCAGCATGATAGTCGCCGTCCTCGACTCGGTTGATGGCATTCTCATAAAAAAAAGTGCCAAAAATCGCGTGTTGATAACAGCGCGTGAAATTTTTTTTTCTTTTCTTTTTTTTTTAGATTTTTTTTTCTCTTCGGGTCGATGTCGATTCATTTTGGGGTTAGACTAAAGGAATGAGAACGAAGGAATGGAATAATTGATAAAGCTTTCAAATCAGACTTCAATTGGTAAGGCTTTAAGTCTAGGCAATAGGCAAAATAATATTATTGCTCAAGCTATGTAAATTCTTGACGAAGGATAGCAATAGAAATCCTATATAAAAAAAATTACCAACCATTTGGATGTTACATTCCTTAAAATTGATTCTATAAAAGCACAGATGGTTTAACAAAGTTCCTTAAATTCTTTAAAAAAAAAAAACTTTTTCTTCAATGATTCATAAATACAATAAAGACGCCTCTTTATTTAACTTTTTCCATAGTTCATGGGTCTTGTTAATAATGTGTTAAATGCGTCCCAAAATTGTTTTCATGTTTAATTTTATGTAATCTTAAATCACTTATGAATCCGATTTAGGACCACTTGGAACAGTAACCATTTAAATCCATTTTAGTTAGTTTCTATTAGTGATTTAAATTAAGTTTAAATTGATTTCAAATTTTATACTTTATAAAGTACTTAACTGCATAATTGTCGCATAAGAATTTAATACTGAATTAAAAGTATTTACGTATGTATATATAACTTGGTGTAATTTAAGTCCTCTTAAATACTCTTCTTTCTTTTAACAATGTACATATAAAAAATTAAAAATATAATAAATAAATGTATAGATGCATACAGATCATATTAAAGTATTACATTATTTTGTACACTTAGAACATTCGAAAGCCTACAGAAATGAAGCAAGCAAGTCGTCCCTGCCGACATTGATTATACCCTGTACCAAGTAAAAGTAATCCATGAAGTCAAAAACGATCAAAATCGCCATCAATTTACAAAAAAAATTCTCTTAGCATGCACTGCTTGCCATGCAGCAACAGCGAACGCATGCTATCTCGCTCACACTTAACAGCCCATTTTGCATGGGGCGTTTCAGTACAAAACGGAAATGCGTATATCTCCGATAATTATTGTCCGATTTCCACAAAATTTGGTCAGCTGGTGCATATTGGCTATATTATTAAGTGTGCCAAATAAGAATACGATATCTTTAATACAGCTCAAGTTATAGTTTTTTCTAAATTACGGGGGCGGAAGTGGGCGTGGCAAAAATTTAAAATAAACTTGAGTTGCTTATACAATAGACGGATGTTGACACCAAATTTGGTTGCTCTAGCTCTTATAGTCTCTGAGATCTCGGTGTTCATACGGACGGACGGACGGACAGACGGACGGACGGACAGACGGACATGTCTCAATCGACTTCGCTATTGATACTGATCAAGAATATATATACTTTATAGGGTCGGAAAATTTTCCTTCTGCCTGTTACATACATTTTAGCGACTTTAATATACCCTTTTACCCTATGGGTACAGGGTATAATGAAGCAAGCAAGTCGTCCCTGCCGACATTGAGTATACCCTGTACCAAGTAAAAGTACTCCATGAAGTCAAAAACGATCAAAATCGCCATCAATTTACAAAAAAAATTCTCTTAGCATGCACTGCTTGCCATGCAGCAACAGCGAACGCATGCTATCTCGCTCACACTTAACAGCCCATTTTGCATGGGGCGTTTCAGTACAAAACGGAAATACGTATATCTCCGATAATTATTGTCCGATTTTGACAAAATTTGGTCAAGTCGTGCATTTTGGCCATATAAATGTACATGCCAAAGAAGAATACGATATCTTTAATATTGCTCTAGTTATAGGTTTTTCCCGAATTGCGGGGGCGGAAGTGGGCGTGGCAAAAATTTAAAATAAACTTGAGTTGCTTATACAATAGACGGATGTGGACACCAAATTTGGTTGCTCTAGCTCTTATAGTCTCTGAGATCTCGGTGTTCATACGGACGGACGGACAGACGGACGGACGGACAGACGGACAGACGGACATGTCTCAATCGACTTCGCTATTGATACTGATCAAGAATATATATACTTTATGGGGTCGGAAAATTTTCCTTCTGCCTGTTACATACATTTTAGCGACTTTAATATACCCTTTTACCCTATGGGTGCAGGGTATAAAAATAGTTCTTAGATTCTTTTAGAGAGACTGGAAGCCATAATGCAAATTTTTAAACCTTTTGAATTAATTGTGAGAATAACTTCAAATCAACTCTAACATTTATTCATAATCAATCATAATATTCATAATCAAAATAATAAAACTTTATTTATAATTCTTTATACATATATGTATAATGCTTAATCATTGCTTAAATTTTTCTTTGAATCTTTCTCTTTTTTTCTAGAAAAAAAAAATGTTGATAAGACGTAAAAACTTATTCGTAGAATCCATAAAGATAAAACTACTGGAATTATTAAGAAGAAAAAGCGAGGCAAATATTGCTAACTTGATTGTTAAATGAAGCAAGCAAGTCGTCCCTGCCGACATTGATTATACCCTGTACCAAGTAAAAGTAATCCATGAAGTCAAAAACGATCAAAATCGCCATCATTTACAATAAAAATTCTCTTAGCATGCAGCAACAGCGAACGCATGCTATCTCGCTCACACTTAACAGCCCATTTTGCATGGGGCGTTTCAGTACAAAACGGAAATGCGTATATCTCCGATAATTATTGTCCGATTTCCACAAAATTTGGTCAGCTGGTGCATATTGGCTATATTATTAAGTGTGCCAAATAAGAATACGATATCTTTAATACAGCTCAAGTTATAGTTTTTTCTAAATTACGGGGGCGGAAGTGGGCGTGGCAAAAATTTAAAATAAACTTGAGTTGCTTATACAATAGACGGATGTTGACACCAAATTTGGTTGCTCTAGCTCTTATAGTCTCTGAGATCTCGGTGTTCATACGGACGGACGGACGGACAGACGGACAGACGGACAGACGGACAGACGGACGGACGGACAGACGGACATGTCTCAATCGACTTCCTTCTGCCTGTTACATACATTTTAGCGACTTTAATATACCCTTTTACCCTATGGGTACAGGGTATAAATATATATTGGGGGATTTAAAACGATAAAAATGGTTTCAGTCCTAAACGTAGAATGAATTTATATTAGCTATTTCAACAAATTCTTGCCAATATTATATTTTTGAAATTTCTATTGTCTTTAACTAACTAACTAACGGCAATTATTTCGCTTAATTACTCAGCACATAAAAAAGAAGAAATATTGATGAAAAATGACTAATTATGTAACCGCGAAATGTTTATTTCAAATGATTTATTTATGATTTGCTTAAACATATTTTCATTATTACCTAATACATATTTATTCAAACCAAACAAAACAAAAAAAAAAAAACAATATATATGTATTATTATTATATATGAAAGTAATAAATTTGCAGCAATTTGCATTTTGTTGCTTTTGCTAATGTTGTTGTTGCAATTGTTGTTAGCTACCGCCACTGCTTTGCTTTAAGCGCATTTTAATTAAATTTTCATGTTTAGTTCATTAGCAATTCAATTTACTGAAACTATACAACAACAGCACAAAAAAAGGAAGCAAAAAAAAAAACAAAAAGCAATAAAAAAAGTTGCATAATTGCAGCGAAGCGTGGAAATTGCAGAGTCAAGCAAAAAAAAAAAAATCAGACAAAAAAGAAAATACAAAAGCACACAGAGAAAATGAGCGATAAAAGTTTGTAATTGTTAATGTAATCAACAAAATGCTTGTTCTACTGTTTATTAAAGTTTATTACGCTTTAAATTCACAAAGACATTTCTATATATTTAAATATATGTATATGTAAGTATATATTTATTGGTTTGGCAAGTGTAAATGCCCAAGTTCAAAGATAATTAGCAAATTTGATTTTATTGATTCAAAGAATCTTCAAGAGTTTTGACTTTCAGACGCTCGGCTTAACATTTTAATTACATTTCGCTGCTGTGCAATTAAAATGACGAGTTCGTTGAGAACTCAATTGAATCGAGTGCTGGACGAGAGGTCTCTGAAGTGTGTATGTGTGTGTGTGTGTGGTGCTTGAGCAAACAGCTTTTCAATACGAAGGAAAAAAAGTATAAAAGTATAATAAATAAAGAAAAATTTGAAAAAATATAAATATATATTTATTAGGTAGTAATCATAAACATAACTCAATCGAGACGATGACATTTTTGTTTTTTTTTTTTTTGTAACTTGAATTTGTTTGGGTCTGATGTTTATCCTGTAATCGTTGTATATAGTGAAATTTTGTTTGAATTTAAATTAAAAACAAATTAAATCCAAGGAAATGGATTATTTAGAATTCGCGGCTTCATGATTCAATTCATATCCAATAGACTAAAAAGTGAAATAATTAATTTATCCTTTGATAATGATGAGATTTATAAAAAAAGAAACAGAAGATAGAGTGGGAGAGAGGACAGGGATTGAAAAAAAAAGAAAGAAAGATAAGAAAAAGCGAAACAGATAATGAGACTAATAGATTCAGATAGACTCGAAAAATTGTATAGATGCAGACATATGTATTCAGGATGGATACAGATAGAAGAAGATAGATACAGTTTGATACATGTAGAAACAGATAGAAATTTAGATACATTTAGAAATGGATAAATACAAGTAGATACTAACAGATACAGTAAGAAACATATAGATAAAGATAGATTCATATAGAAACAGATACATTTAGATACAGATAGATAAAAATAGACACAGATGCTAAAATACAAATAGAAAGATTGTTTTAGATAGATACAGATACTACAGAAAGATTCAGATACATATTTTTATAATACAGATATTATAGGGGAAAGATTAATATTTAGTTGTATAATAACAGATACAGAGCCATTCTATGATCTATGATCTATGACCATCTATGATTTAGAGAAAGATATAGAAAAACATAGAGAAAAAGAAGAAATATATGTTTAATCTAGATTCTAGATGGACAAACAATAGAATAACGAAATCCCTAACATAACTAACAAACGAAATTTTAATATTAATAATTAGGGTATTCCAAAGTCGACCCCCTTAACATTTTGAACTGGCCATTATGATGGCATAATTTGTATAAATTGCTTGCAAAGTGTGTGAAAAAAAATAGTTAATTTAATGGCAAAAGTGTTGAATGTAATTGACAGTTGAGGGTTTTAGTCACCACCTCTAAAATTGTAAATCGTTGTTCTAACAGTTAGACTCTATCTCTCTTTCTTACTATCGCCCCCTCATTTGTAATTTTACACTTGTTGTAATTAACTTTTAATTACCGTTTACTATTTGTTCAATATATATTGTTTCTATTTGTACAATTTTTTTTTCTTTTGTTTTTGTTTTCCCAAATTAGATATAATTTACAAAATTAATTTATTTATACAATCAATTTGATTTTATATTAGGTAATTATAAATGCCATTGAGACCAGCATCAATACTCAACCACAAAAACTAATTTCACGCGCAAACATTATTGGGAATATAAAATTTAAAAAAGTTTTTTTATATTGGTTTTTATCGTTGTGGTGTTTTAGGTGTTTTTTTTCCTTGTAAGTACAATTTTTAACACATTTTATGTTTAATCAATAGACAGTCACACAAAAAACTCGTCCAATTAACAATTTAATTCAATTCAATTGAAACGATTGCCAGAATGACACATTTTAACACACTTTTAGACCCTTTTCACAGATGGATATGAAAATTAAAAAAGTTATTAAAAAATGTATACACTTTTAGGTATATAGATATTCTTAATCATTATGCAAAACAAAAAATATAAGGACTTTTGTACACCCCAAAAATCGAAAAAGAAGGTTAATAAAAAATGAAAAATATTTCAATTATATCATAAATAACTTATTGTTAGATTTCTAAGTTTTACTTTGCCTAATTTTCCATTTTAATACAGGGTATTTCAAAGTCAGTGTGCTGCTTCATAATTGGTTTCTTGTTGCTATTTTGTGATGATTTCTTTTTTGTATTGGCTAAGCCGATTATAATGGCTTGTTTAGTGAGCCAGTTTTTTGCTGTAGTTGCTGTAGTTATTGGTTTCTTCCGACTTGGCTTTGTTTCTACCATCTATTTGTTTCTCTTCTCTGTCTCTCCCTCTCTTCTTCTATTCTTCTCGTCCAATTAGCCATGTGATTTTCGCTTTTGTTTTTTTGTTTTTGTTTTTTGTTATTTCCTTTTCATTTGGTTTTTGCAGTCACACTTTTGATTATGAAAGCTTCTTAGTCTGTATGTGTGGGCTCGTGTGTCTGTATTTCATGGTCGAGTGCATAAGTAGAGCACACAAAGGTCAAGGTCAATGTCAATGATCTATTTATACACATTGAAAACTACAATATGTTGAGAAAATCAACCAATTTATTAACAATTTGACAAATATTTCAATTTTAAAGTGAATAGAATTCTATTTTTAGTATATTTTCCTTCCAAAATATATTCTCGTTTATAGAATTCCATATATATTGTTATTTAATATTTTTTCCATATATATTATTAGTAAAATGAACATATAAAAACTTGTAAATGATTTTTGGCTTTCAGAATTTCTCAAAAATGCTCCAATAATCATTAAAGTGACAGTAAAATATTTATATATACAGTATATGTATTTTATAATTTTTGAAATAATTTCGAAGGCAAAAGTAATTATTTTTACTTAGAAATTTTTTAATAATTATCATAATGAATGAGAAATTTTAAAAATAGTGCTTTAAAAGGTTAATAAATCAGTAAGCTTATAAAACAATATTTCATTATTAAAATGACCAAAGAACACAAAAATGTTTACATTTTTCAGTATTTACAGCATTTTTCATTAACATGCCACAAGAAAAAGCTTTAAAAATGAAATATTCATATAAATATAAATAGTAAACTGACCAAAGTACTCGAAAATCGTTTTAGTCTTAACAACAAGTTGCAAGCCATTTGCCAGCCAATAAACTTAATGATAGCCTGCAACGATCACCGTCAATCTCGTCAAGTGCCATCCATCCCATTTCCCT
Source organism: Drosophila emarginata (assembly GCA_037075365.1). Taxonomy (NCBI): domain Eukaryota; kingdom Metazoa; phylum Arthropoda; class Insecta; order Diptera; family Drosophilidae; genus Drosophila; species Drosophila emarginata. The sequence continues at coordinate 1,052,435 of JBAMCD010000121.1, forward strand.
AACTCTCTCTCTCTCTCTCTCTATCCCCGCTCTATGCCTCTTTATCTCTGACTCTTTCTCTGGTTGCCTCTCTAACGTAACGCACTTCCAGGTTTTTGGAAGGGGGTAAACAACGAAAAAAACACTTGCAACGCATCAACTCCCAGAGCCAATTGCACAGGCAACAACACAACATACATAATTGCCACATGTGCCACAGAATTGAGTTCGACTGTCGAGGCTTATCACCACAGGCAGGGGCTGGGTTTTGTGGTGGCTAGACCGCCATTTCACATCACTCATACGCCATGTTTGTCCAGTCGATGCTTAAAAAGTTAATGACTAATTTTCGCTGCCTGCAAATGCAAATGCAAAAAGCAAAAATGCAAATCCAACAACAACAACCACTACTATGGAAACAACAACAACAATAACAACAAAAAAAAATGCCTGCCATGGCCGTCAGTTGGTTTTGGACGCCTGTCTGGTCAGTAGACGCCTCACCAAAATGGTGGGGGAAGGGGGGTTGCTGGTGACGGTAGGCTTGTTGGCTTTACAGCTGCATTTTCAGTTGCTGCCACAGTTGTTGCCAATGCCGTTGTTGCCGTCGCCGTTGCTGTTATTTCAGCTGCATGCACCATGTCGCGCCCCCTGTCCCAACAAAACAACCATCGACTGACATTATAATTAATGAAAATTTTCCCTCAACATTTCTGCATGTCTGTTGATGTGTGTGAACGATGCAACATTGCATCTCATTTTATCATCTCCCTTAACCCATTTCACCTCATTCTATTCCACTTGGTACTTTTGGCGTCCTAATATGATTTTGATTTTGGTGGCCAACATTAGAATGCCATTTGGGGTTTTTGCATTTTATGTTATAATCAAAAGGGTAAGGGATTTTGGTAAATTAGCATACATTTATGTACATACATATGTATGTATGTATCAAAATATGACGAAAATGATGGAAGAGATCAAGAGTCTTGCAAATGACTAATTTGAAATGATTATGAATTCCACATACTAATACCCATCGATTTTCGATTATCCTTGTTTTCCACTCATCAATTCATCAAGCAATGCAATGCGTCACTTATCCAAATGTTGGAGTTTTTCTTTTAAATTTCTTTAAATTTAATGCAAACTTTATGAAAATTTTAACGATAATTATAATTATTGAGTTAAGTTGAAGTTGAAACCTCAATGTAAGATTAGAAGAGATGCTGATCTAAAAATGGAGCTTAGTTGTTAGCTCCCTTATACTTTTATATGCATAATTATACAAAATTAGAAATTACTTTATAAATCACAAGAAAAAAATGTGCATAACCGGCCCTTAAAATCAAACGCTACAAACAATTTTCCATAAATACATATTCAAAATTGAAATTGACAGTTCAATCAAGTAAAGGCAATTGAAATGTAAATTGGTTTACTAGAACCATATCAGGTCATCAACTTACAACATTGTAAGCAATACACCACTATTGAAAGCATTTTACTATCAATTTCATTATAGTCTGTTAATTTACAAGTTGAAGTCAATATTGATTGATATTGAAGGTATCTGTTTAGTTTTATATAAAAATAAATGTTGAAAACCTGTTCTAAAGATGGCAATTTAAAAAAGAGACAGATCATAAACAATTTATAGTAACAATTTGTTTGATGTAATTAAAAGTTTCTTAAAAAATCAATTTATTAGGTAATTAGTTGGTCCAAAGACACACAGAAACATTCCGAAAATGGCAGTTCCATTAAAAAATAAATTTGATTAAATATTATTGTCTTTTCAATTTCATACTAATAATGAATTATTCTATTTTTTTAAGTTCATATACATAAATAGCAATCCGGCTTTTGGGAACTCTTAGTCATATGGAGAGAGATACATAGGGTATTCTCGCTTATTCTCTATGCATATACTGCAGAGAAACTATTATTTACAGATATTTATACATATATATTTTTACAACAAGTCAAGAGACTTGCTAATTTTATAAAACATTTCCCAAACAAACAAAGGTGGTTTTCCAGTCATAGATATATAACAGTTACAATATCTTGTTTAAATTATTATTTAATATAAGCAATTCATTAAAAAAAAATCCAACTTAGCATTTGTATATCTATTCAATTACAATATGATAATTATAAAAGCAAAAACCTGTTCTATTTGCCTAGATTTAAAGGGAACATCTAGATTCTAGATATATATTCTTGGGATTCTATACTTGCAACCCATTTCAATTGAAAGTTGTAGCAATATTATTATCCAATGCAAATTCTATGAAAATTCTGTTTATTATACCCTTGCCAAAAATAAATATACATTCATTTTGTCTAGTAGTTTGAATATGAATTCATTTTCTTCTAAGAATTTTTAAATAATATTGGCTTATATAGATTGTTGTTTGAAAATAATGAACTGAGTTGATCTTGTCATAAATGTCTGTCTATCTGTGTATTTAAATGAATTAATCGAAAGTTTACAAATTCAAGAAAGTCACCGAAATCAAAAAATTTCAACTGAAGATGACTTTAATTCATTGAAAAATAATTATCATAGTTCTTTAACATACATACATATGTACATTTAACAATATTCTCCTAAATATTTCTAAATAATTTTACTTTTCATATCAAAACTTTTTTTTAAATACATCAAAATGTTCGTTCCTAGCGAATTTCCTAAATTGCAAAAGCGTAAAGGACACACATTTTGGTTGAAAAATGCAATTAGTCAATTGACAGGTGAATCAACACTTTTCACTTGATTTTCCATACAATTTCCATTCTCTATTTTAACCCAAATACAAAAAAAAAATACAGAATTTACCATAAAGCAATGTAGAGGAGAATACAGTGTGTCTTGTTTTATGAGTTTGCCTTCTTGATTTATGGCCCCAAAAAGTCGCGCACGTTTTTGCCTAACTCTGCTGCCGACTGTCCCCTCTCTCTCTCTCTCCCTCCACCTACCCCTCACATATCAACTAGGCAGGCATTGTTTGCATAGAGAGACAAAGTAGCGTGCGAGTAAGAAAAACAGCAACAAATTTTTGCATTCTACAATTGCAAAATGCATTTTCCATGGAACGTAAATAGAAGCTATTTAAGCAAAATGTGCACGAAAAACAACAACAACGAGAGCAGAGGCAAGGCACAAAAAAAATACACAGCATCCCATCGAAATGATACAACAACAGGCAACGGTATATAAAAATGGGCGTGAAAGGGTAGATTGAAGAGGGAGGGAGAAAAAGGAGCTGGTTGTGGCTCAGTTTTGAGGTCAATGTACAAAACATGCAGCCAGCATTTATTACGACTTAATGCGCTCCCCTAAGGGGCGGCATCAAGAGAGGAAGAGAGAGAGAGAGCGAGAAAGGGAGGAGTGAGGTTAGATAGAATGAAGCACGAAACATGGCCATCCATCCCAGGGTAAGTGGGGATCCCAGGGAGACCGAGGCTCTAATTTCGTGTTTAAACTGCTTTTCACACACATGCACACAACACACACACACACACACACACACACACACACACACATGAGAGAGGAGAGGAGCATCAAAAGCAGCTGCTTTCAGTTTTGACTCTCTTTTTCTTTTATATTCCTCTCGTTGTTTTAGTCATAAAAAGAAAAATGCATTAAAATGGCGAGACGAACTTATTATACTCTCGCTATTGTGTGATGATTAGCGTTTAATGTATTAACACTCTTTTCCCTTATCGTACCTTAATATTTATCTCCTAGTTAAAAAATAAAAAAAGTAATGCATATTTTTAGTTAAGCTTAAACATATAAAATTAAAATGTATTTTAAACTCGATCTAAAAATAATCTATACCCAAATATTATATTATAACTAACTACTATGACAACACTTAAAAATTACTTTAAATCTTTTTTTTTAATCCAGAAATCGAGTTAGGTTCAAAAGAAAAAAGAATATACTGCAAAACCGATTCTTTTTTCCATATATTTTGATCTATAACTTATCTAAAACTATAACCTATATTTAAACTATTCTGAAACTAGTTCTATAATTTAAATTTAAAACTTACTTTACTTCAGTATAAACCAGTTTGTTTTTGAACTAGTTCGATTGATTAAGTGCATAACGGGTTGCATACTAAAAAGCAGTTTCTATTACAGTTGGAATGTTAATACTCTTATGGTCAATAATTATAGTAAGATTAGATCCAATGTTCTTCAAGTATTCTCATTTTCATTTAAACTTTAAACCAGTTTATTATTAATGAATCTTAGATAATTAATAAATCACATAAGATTTTATAACGAATTGCATGCAGAAAGTGCACATATGGATTCTTAATTTGATGAATATTATTCTCACATAGTACAATTTATTTTAAATATTTAAATGAATTTAAATAACTTTATAAACAACTTTCTTACATATTGTATGTTATTAAAGCGAAAAACTGATTATTCAGATATAATTAAATGTCGTAAATTTTTCCACCACATAAAATCAATTTTTACTTCTTTCCTTATGTACATGCATACAATAAATCAAAAAAAAAACATTTGAAGTCGTATAAATAAATAAATATAGGAACGCATAGTCGATTTGTTAATAGTTAATAAAATATGTCGATAACTTTTTAATATATTTTTTTAATGGCATCACAATTTGTCTAGTTTAAACAAAAGACATCAAATAAATGACGGGAAATAAAAACTTTGTTTGTATATAATATTAATTAGAATATATAAAATAATATATTATAAACAATTATGCATGTATTAGTTTTAACTAGTATTAACTATTTATAACTATATAATAGCTGTGCCGAAGGAGAAGAATTAACTTTTTATATTTACTTTTATCTACATATGTACATAGGTATGTTAAAAAATAACAATTTTAAAATATAACAAAGCACAATGAATATTATTTAAACGTTAGGTAAGTAAATTTAGAATTAATCTTTTATTTTTGCAATACAACCAAATTAACATTGAAAAATGATTTATTTATTTTTCTATTATATCTAATAAAGCTTTGTTTATTTTATTTTCAGATTGATTTTAGTTATACCATTTATCTAAAGAACTTTGTTTTTGGATAGAGTAGAACAACCAGCTAAGAATGTGCATCTTGTTGAAACAAGTGGAAGAGACCCAAAAAGCCAAAGCCAACGCAAAGACAAAGGTGGAGGCAGAGGCAAATGCAAGGGCAAAAGGGCTGACAGCAGGAGGTGCAACAAAGCTGGGACAAAACGGAGTGAAAAACGAACGGGAACGGGTGGCAGTCAGTAGCTGGGAGTAGCAGAGCGTTGAGCATTGAAGCATTGGAGACTGGGGTATAGAGGGTCTGGGGACCCGGGAACTGGCGACTGGGTTGCCGACACTTGCACGACGACAACAACAACAACAAACTGCAGACTATAAAAAAATTACAATGAAAAAGAAAACATAAAACAAAAATAAATAAAAAGGGAAAAGACAAAAAACGAAAAAGGAAAAAAAGAAATAATAATAATAAAACAGAAAAGTATGAAAACAAAAGCACATTTTCAATCTGGCCAAGAGTCAGAGAGGTAGCAGCAGTCAGTTTGGTTGTCGGCTGCTGTTGCTCACTATAGAATGGTGGTTGCGGTATGGTGGTGGTGGTGCTGGTGGTATGTGGCAAAGCCTTTACTGTTGTATAGGCGTGGCAGCTAGTTGGCAACATTGTGGCATCTACCAGATATCCATAGAGGAGCTAAAACCGTGGCAAAAGCAGATGGGAGGGGGAATGCAATGTAAGTTGAAGAGAAACTTGGTCTACAGTTTTAGGCTACTTTACAATCTCAGTTGTTGTTTTTGTTGTTGTTCTAGCTGCTTGTTGCTGTTGCTGTTGGTGGTGCCCTAAATTAGTTAGCCCACTCAAACATATTCATTTTGATAATCGAGCGTAATCACCCCAAAAAGTCTGGCGAAGGCGTAACTATCATAAACCTGTTGCTCTCTACTATAACTAACCATAGGCGAAAATTGAAGCAATTTCATGTACTTGGAAATGTGAGTCGCACGTTTTTTGGGTCTTTTTTTGTTGTCTTTTTTGGGGAAAAAACCACAAAAAGTTTGGTTTTCTCTATTAGTAATAATTTAGCCTATAATTTGAGAGAACATTTTTAAAGGAACATTTATTCACTCAATTAGTTATGCCTTTAAATTCTTTCTTTATTTTGTTTCAATAATAATACAAAGAGTGTTAACGGTAGATATTTAGTCCTATATAACCTATATTATCAACTCTATGAACTCAATAAATGTGATCCAAAAAAAGACATTACATAGCAAATATTATTAAGAAACTTCGTAATATTAAATTAAATTAAAAACCAGCCGAATAGCAGGGGCTATGGCTGTAGCTTTTATTCTATAAACACACAGTGTAAATAATAATATAAATTTAATATTTGTTTGGAAAAACTTAAATTAAAAAGACTGTCACAAAATAAGAACTATTTGTGTATTCAGTATTTAAGCAAAACATTTTAAAAACCTATCATTGAAGAAAAAACCTTGGAAAAACTTGAGATAAAAATAAACGCCTTTCTTTCGCTAATGCAATAGTACAAAAAAAAACAAACCTAAAACTACAAAAACTTTTACTTCAATTTAAAAACCTCTTAAAAATAATTTTCATTTTGCCTTTTATTAAAACTTTCCTCCTGACTGCATGTTTTATGCCGATTATGAAGTACTCCTGTTTCTTTTTAAAGAATTAAGGAAATGAGTTGATTTTAACTCTTATTTAAAGATATTAAAGTACATTAGGATATATTAAAAATACATTCTTATAGAAAGTAATTTTTAAAAATTATAAACTTTAATGGGAAAGTCTGAACAATATTTTGTCAATTTGTTGATCCTTCAATTAAAATTATCAATAATGTACTTTTGTTTTGATATTTTCAATTCAGTTTTACAATCACAAAACATCTGTTAATTATCTTGCTAATGTAAATTACTCCCAGCAATTTTTTAAAGAAAAAAACTTACAACTGAGAGAGTAGTTTTTTATAGAAATCGAAAAACGTTTAGGCATCTACATATATATCACTCAGCTGTTTATGTTGATCAAAAGTATTTTTAGTTTATAGAATTTAAGATGCTCAGCTGTTTTTGATGAGTAAAACTGTTTATAGGGTATGCAGTTTTTCTTCAGATAGATGAACTACAATGGGTTCAATAAGGCTATAAAAGTGTATAAATATTACAATAATTCCATATCTTTCTTTGGCATACGATTTATTGAAAATTAATTCTTTCATTGACTTTGCCTTCCTCCATTTGAGTTGATACACTTTGAACTATATTATTGAATAAAAATGCTCTAACAATTAAGAGTCAAGTTTTTTGCCTAAGAGAAACAAAAGCATTAAGGAAAACCTACCCAAAATAAATCGAAATAAAAACAAATGCTGCATAAGACACAATTACAAATACAAATAGCGAGCAATTGCAAGTTATTACATTACTACTTCGTACAACTTTAACGTCATTAAGCAAAAACAACAAACGACACGAACAAAAATTGCAGTCAGTCTGACAGTCTGAAAGACTTTGAAGTCGACTGCCGTTTTGGAGTCACTTAAACGAGATAAATCAACGTGGGCGATTACACAATGTGTTTCACTGTGTATGTGTGTGTGTATGTGTGTGTGTGTATTTCTGTTTGCATGACTTGGCAGAAAAAAAAACGAGCGTAACAAAAACAAGAAAGAAACGAAAAGTACAAGATACTTTTAAGGCAAAAGATTCGCGCCATTGGAGCAGTGGGTCGCACTTGGTTCGCACTTGGAAAAATGTGGAAAAACGTGGAAAACCTGTAACAGACAAAAGGCAACAAAATCAATAGCACACACACACACTCTGTAAGATTATATGTGTGTTTATGAAAACACAAGAAAACCAAAGAAAAATGATGACAAACTGCATGCAAGTCCAGCAATCCATCGGCGGTAATCGGCAGTTACTTTATGAACGATAATTAAATTTAAATGCTGCGGAAATAACTACAAGATACAAACAAAAAAAAAAAGGTCCTTTGCAATTTGTAGTTGTTATTTGTTTTTTTTACTACTTTTTATATTTACTTTATGAAAAAATTCATTTTTTAATAGCTAACGTGGTGTGCGTTTATTTCTTATTGCCAGTTCTTTTTAACAGCTGATGCAGAAGATGCTGCAATGCAGATGCCCACAAGGTTGAACAACAACCAGTCGAAGAGTTAATAAATTTAGGGACTACGACTTTGAGATACCCTTTACTTGTATTTGCCACCATTAACCTAACATATCCACATACATACATACATATATCTATCTATAGGCAACGAGTACATAGAAGTTGATTAAAGCAGAAATTCGTTATAAAAAAACATACGACTAAAAAGTTTTGGATATACAAAAAGAAATTGATAAAACTATAACCTCCAATCTCGATCTGTTTAATTATCAGAAATATACGCTATGCATGAAAGCCTTCAACTATTATAGTGAAACAGGTAATATATCAAAATATCTATATATGTATAAACCTTATCGGATAATAGTTATCACAAATCAGTAATTCTGCTGAGCAATTCTAACACTCCGTATATATGTATATAGGGTATATAACAAAAAACAAGAAGATCTTTTAATGAATAAGCTAAAAAAAAGACATTTAAATTGCACAATATTTTTTAAAACACTCAATAAAACGATTTAAAAAAAAGAACGGTAAGATTTAACTCAGTATCGAAGATTCCACAGAGTACTAATGGAATACTTAACGAATGAGGTATTTTACTGCAAACTCAAGATTTTTTTTAAAGATCTAAAGATCATTCGTCAAGGGTTATTCAATTATTAAGTTACCCTCTAAGACTGGAAGAGGCCTCAACATAAACTTTACCATTTGTTAGCAGGTGCTTCTATAGATTATTATCCTAAAAATTGTCAACAAAATATAATAATAAAATAATGTTTTAATTATTAATGCAAATTTAAGGGTGAACTTGAATTATAAGTAGAATTACTAAACAAACAAAAAATTTCTAGTAACAAAAATTGAAGAAATTACATTTTCTAGAAGCCAAGTCTAAAAACTAAATTACTGTACTTGTCCATAACTTTTAATTCATTAAACATTTGATATAAAAAGCTTATCCTAAAAAGCCTTGAAAATATTTTAAGTTGAATGTGAAGCGTATATCTTAGTGTGGATATAGAATTCTTTGTAATTTAAATAGTTAATAATAGATTTTGATCAACTTACGATACTCTAAAATATAATTAAACGACTGTTTATACAGTAAAAACTCTTTTATGCGATTATGGCTTTCCAAACTGAATTACTGTTATTTAGCTTCCAATAATCAAAACATTAATTGAACATGGTATGTATGACTATGAATATGTAATAAAAAAAAGTTCTTTATTTTTACAGAATTTACGATTTTAATCTTAATATTTTTTAATAACTGCTTTATGCATTCTAATCGATTATTGCAAATTTTAAAGTCTTTTTATCTCTTAGACCTGAAACATGAAAGTTAATTTAAAAAGAAATATTTTTAGTTTAATTGGAATTCTTAAAATTATATTGGAATAACTGATTCTAAAGAAATAAAAGAACGTAGCCGAGAATTCACTCAAAATGCCATCACATAAGGCACTTATGGCTCATAAGGCCCATAAAAGATACAAAAAGAAAAAACAAATCATTGTTAAAGATGTGCAAATTAAATTTAATGCACCGCAAAGAAACAAATGTGCAAAGACACAAAAAAAAATAAAAGCACAACAAAAGGCACTGGCACACACACAATCAGAAAGAAATCAAAGTGCGGCCCAAAAAAAAATGAGAGAAACAAATATTAAACAAAACAAAAACACACACACACACACACACATATAAAGAGCAAACAAAACAACAACTGAAATTTTCATGTTTTGTGACGAGACGACGAAAAAATAACAAAAAATAAATCAAAAAGTTCAACGACCAAAAGTTAAAATTATTTCCGAGTGAAAACGAACAACCAAACGACTAAATGACGATGCCTGACGAACCCAGCCGACTAGCTTAGTGGGTAGGAGGGGGGTTGGGTCAGTGTTAAACGTACTGAGAGATACAATATAGGTAGAATATATAGTATTTTAATAGTAGATAGAGAGATAGCATTTGATATGCACATTGCGTGTGGAAGAACCGAAACCGAAACCAGAAACGTAAAATCCGAGACACAGTAACAGACAACAGCCAACAGCCAACATCAACAGAAATAGCAACATTTACGGATACGGATACTTTGACTCTTATCGATGGGAATCGAGTGTAAAATTTATGCATGATTTGCATGCAACAACAAGAGCAAATTAATTAAAATGCAAAGAGATCAAGAAAATCCACAAAAAAAAAGCAACATATTGATTAAAATAGATATATCGACATGGAAATACCCTTCAGAGAGATAAATAAGGTTTTCAAGGATATTCTACAAAAATGAAAAGGCTTATTGCCGCTCCATACTCAGATCCACTGTAAGTGTCACTTTTGGGTGTAAAGGACTTGTGAACTAACAAAGAGAAGAGTGAAACATTTTTCGTGGGACATATCTAAGCAACTGCAGCTGATTATATATGACAACACTGGAATGTTAAATACATTGATAATTGTCTGTTGCTATATACATATATACATATAAAAATTACTAATAATGTTTGCTGTAAATGTTTCACCTAGAATATTTAATTACCAAAATATTGCAATTTCGGGGTTAATTTCTAAATAATATTATTTTGTAAATAATAGTAAAATCATGACTTCTAAACAAACTATTCAATATGATTTTATAAGGATAGTCTAAGTCTTAAACGATTCATAATATGGATCATGGCTACCATTAGTTAATAAATCTTCTAAAATTTCACTATACATATATAAGATCTAAAGTGTGTTCAAGGATTTACTTTACTTCAATAGATGTAAAGTCTGTGTTTCTATTAAAGCATTTTGATACAACTATAATTGGTTTTTTATTAATTTAATATTTTTTGTAATTTAACACAAATACACTCTGCCAAACTATGACTAAAGGGTATCAAAAACCTGGCACCAAAACAACAAAAAAGTAAAATAAATCAAAGGCCAGATTGAAACTTTTTGAAGTTGCTGCTGTTGATTTTACTATATATACATATATCATGAATACATACAAATACATATGTGATCAGCACCCACGCGCTATAAATTTGAAAATCAGCAGCGGCTACTGCAACTCATCAACTGATAAATGAACGCATGTTCCGCATGTTGCGTATCTTTTAAATACAAATAATGGTGGGCTGCATTCGAAATGAATTTCATTTAGCTTTGGCTTTGGTTTTTGGTTTTGCCTTTGTCTTTGTTTTCATTTCGCTGCGCATTTTTAATGAGCGGAAATTAGTTGGCAAGAATCTCTTCCCATATCTGTATATATCTACATATCTATATATGTCTTCTATATGTATGTATGTACATACGTATGTATGTATCTATATGCATTTGTATACTTACAAGTCATAAATTTTCAACATGCGGCGCGTGCTATCCGTTTAGCTTAAATATATTGATTATTGCCACAATTAACTGTCAGATAAATTTCATTTATTTGATTATTAGTGCACACTTAAGTACAAGTTAAAGTTGAAAAATCAAAATCTTTGTTGCATTTTTTTTTTTTTTGGTTTCCCTTTTTCTTTTTTTGGTTTATTTGACAAAAGTATCTTAGATATGTTTGTATATATTTAGATAGTACTTTTAGCTCAATTTTGGCAACCAAAAAGAGCTCTGTGTGTATTTGTATGTCTGCGTGTGTATATTTAGCTCAAATTTGGCAAAGCATCTTACAGATACATTAAACATTTCCCTTTATAGTGTAGTGTATATCTAGAATAAATGCGCCAATTTGGCACTGTTAGGAGCTTTTTAGTCATAAAATGAAAACTTTAGTCATCAGTTAAAGTTGTTTGTGGAAAAACTTAAAAAAGAATTCACATAATTAAAATCGGACTACAAATAAATGCATTTCATAGGATAAATATTTACACTAGTCTACAACTAAACTCTTTTGCTTTCAATTTAACAATAGCTTGTAGTTATTTTTCTAATCGTAAAATAAGTTTACGAATTTTTGAGAATCTTTGCATTTTATCTGCCTACAAAGTAAAAAAAATGCAGCAAAAACATTATTGAAATATTTGTTTTTACTTCAGTGTCTCTTATTTGAACGCTTTAATATAAATATTTAAAACGGTTTTATGTTCAGTAAGCTGATACTGAAGTAAATAAACAGAAAAAGTAGTTAATTAAACTTTATGTGCTAAAATATTTTTTTAAGAAATTTTACAGAATTTTTAATTTAAACAAAAAAACAGACAGACATAGTTTTATTTTACAATTTATGCTGTTCAGTTAGATATACCATCATTATATAGATTTGCAAATAAAGCTATTTAAACTCGAACAAAAAGATTCCATAATTTAAATACGTTGATAAAGATTATTATAAAAATTTTTTTTGCAACCTTTGGTGCTTATATTTTATTACGGATTCCGCAAATTTCGAGTTGACGAAACAAAAACCCCGTGGTGACACTTTATAAGCAATAAAAACCTTTACAATATGAACCCATTGTTTCATTTGTCAGAAGTTATACAAAACAAATATATATTGCAATATATACAACATGTACAAGTGAGTCAAGATAATTATGAGGAGATTTTATAAGAAAGGGGAAAACCAAAAAAAAAATGGAAACAGACATTATTAAATTAAATAAATAATTTAAGAATTGGGAACCTCTAATAAGACCCATGTAAAAATATATTTTACGTTCCACCTTTTTAATGAACAGAACATATTTTGAACAGAACTATCTGTTTTTAGGTTTACCCAAATCTACAATCCAAAATTTCATTATTCGTTTGAATTATTGATAAGAAAAAATATAAAGATTATAAAAAATTGTAATGAATCTCATTGTCACTTCTCCAATAGATCACGTCTCTAAAGGTTTTTCCCAATTTTAGTGTTGGTCTAAGTGAAGTCTCAGTTAGTTAAAGATTTTCTCCTTTATATCCTCCATAATAGTAGTAGACAGCAGTAGATAGTAATATTCTTCTCTTAATATGTCGACAAAAAAATTCTCAAATAATTATTAATAACAACATCAAAGTTGGATTAATATATATGTATATTCATACATATATATACATAAGTACATATATACATACATATTGCTCATTCAGTCCTATAATTTAGCAGTTTTTATTTTAATATAAACTTTTTTCATTTCAAACTATAGTTCAAACTCAATCATTATAGATTCTTATATCCTATTTAAAAGATTAATTATATCAATTATAACTTACCTATCTGATGATTCTGATGAATCGTAACTATCCAGGCAACGTTTCTTGCTAAATCTTTGTCCAATCCTTTGTGTATCACCTTGTTGTTGTTGCTGTTGTTGTATTCCTCTTGTTGCAGTCTTTCTTGAGCTTTGATAGAGCTGAGATCTCAATATATTTATGTCCAATTTGGCAGTATTATCTAATGGTGTGGCACCACCAACACTCGACCGTTTAGTGCCTTGAACTATGCCAATGCTGCTGGGCGTACTAAATGGTCGAGGCGGCTTTGGCGGCGGTTTTAGATCAATATTTGATAATAGGGATGCGGATGCAAATGAGGATGCTGATGATGAGTATGGAGCGGGTGGTGGTAGGGCAGGTGGTTGTAATGGTGCCTTTATTGTTGCTATGGTAGTGTTGTTGTTTTTGTTGCTGGTGCTGCTGCTAGTGTTGCTGTTGGCGCCAATTGTTGTTAACTTGTTCAAATTGACGCCTTTTTTCAGCTGATCAAACAATGACAATGCCGCATTTGAGGTTAAAGTTTTCTTTGTGGCTGCTGTGGTTATTGTTGTTGATGTTGTTGTTGTTTTAGCTATTGTTGTTGTTGTGCTTGTTTCTATGGGCGTGGCTTGACACGTTATTATTGCTGATGCTGCTTTTATTGTTGGTATTTCTTTAGTTTTTAATTTTGTATCCTTTAACTGAATGGCTGACATTTTCTATTATTTTTTTTTTCTTTTCTTTTATTTTATTTTATATTTTACAATTTGTTATTTAATTGCACATTTTGTAGCATTTCCGTTTTTAAATTTCGTTTCAAAACTATTGCGCATTTTCCACTATTATATTTCAAATTTTTATGCACTTTACATGGAGGTGTGGGGGGAGAGGGTAAACTGTGTGAGAGAAAATTTGCAAATTTTTCGATGATTTTGCATTTGTTGGAAAAATAAAAAAAAACTTTTGCTGTTGTTATTACACTCGTCTCAAATTACTGCACAAGCAACATATGAAATGGTTTTAAATTGAATTTTAGGCATTTTTATTTTTTTTGTATTTTTTTTTTTAAATATGACATACTTTTTTGATGAACTTAAACACTTAATCAGCAATTTTTTCTGGACTACAAACTCTTTTTTAAAGAAATACTTTTTCCATTCTATTAATTTTGCGATTGATTTTGTAAAGTTTTCTTTTGCTTTATGAATGATAGCCAATTGTTGTTATTGTGATTATTATTATTGTTGCTGCATTATTTCCGGTGCAATGTGCTTCAAATGATATATGTACCTACATATATACATACATACATACGTATGTATGTACATTACTATATATACATATATGTATATATAATTTCGTTTAACCGGTTTTCCTGCTTCTGCTTCTCATTTCATTTATCAAAAAATGATTATGCAAAACTTGAGAATACGCATTTGTTTAATAACAAATAACAAATTTACTCAATATGCATGCCACAGTGAAACCTCCTCACACAAACTCGCACACACACGCACAGTTTATACGCCTACAAGTTGGGTTATCAAACGACAACGTCAAATATATATATAGGAAAGGGGGCCCCAACTTGTCTGGGAATCGCGCACGCTATTTTTTGTTTTTGTTTTATTTATTTTTTTCTTAAATATCATCAATTAATGAATGGTATTGCTCTCGATTTTGTTTCGTTTCTTTCTTTATCGTTTTTCAACAATTACAGTTAGATTGTCAATTGTATATTATCGAAATAAACGCGAAAAATTGGCAAACAACACAAAATGAGCGCCCCTACTACTCTTGCTCTGTGTGCTGGCTGCAGCAAACGACTGAACATACTGCTAAACAACTGTGTTGGAGCACTCGTTTATTTTTTTCGTATGTTTTCTTCTTTTATTTTTTTTTTTCGTTTTGGATTGGAGTGGTATGGGGCCGATCGGGCACGAGCCGTTGTATGGAGACAGAGCCGAACGAGCCCCCACAAGCGTTTGGCCAACTAGAATCGGGCAAAAATCAAGAAACGAGCATTCAAACAAGAACGAATCCGAATCCGAAACCGAACTACCGTACATTGGCTTCGTTCGTTGTAGGCGCCCGACAACAGAGTCACGAAACCAATAGTGTTTTTGTTACTGCGTCGGGGATTGATAAAGGAGAGGGAGCTGTGCGGTTGTGGAAAGTAGTCGGCAGCAATATGCAAGCGACACGATGTTCACTTTTGATTTCTGTTTCAGTGCAGCGACAGCAGGTTTTAGGAGTGCTCAGGAGTGGTACGTTTACTATGGGTAGGTTCGATCATAGGTAAGAAGGGAGTATAGTAGAAGGGTGAAGTAAAAGCAGCCGGTTGTGAACTTTTCATACCTTCTACATACATATGTTCAATAGAGTAAAGAAGGGTATATTGGAAAGTAATATTTCCGATCTTGCATAAGTTTTATATATCTATGTCTGTATATTTCTAGATCAGCTTTAAATGTTCAGTTAATGGATGATCATTTTATTGCTAGTTGTTTCCAGGGTGTTATAAGAAAAACAATGTAAACTTCAAACATGTCTCCACCGATCAAAAGGAAGGATTATAGAAGGGTAAATAAGAAAGAAAGTTACGATCTGGTACTACTTTTACATAGATTTGTAAATAATCTTGATCAGCATTTAATAATAAGTTAATCAAAGTATTACACCCATGAACACTTGAACAAAAACAAAGCCTCATTATATTGGAAATGATTGTAACGTTGGCCGCTAGAGGTCGCCAAGCTAAGACCAACAAGTAAAGTAGCGGAAAAACGTACAGTAGAATTTCAATTATCCCGACTCCAATAAACTTTATATTTAATAATACAGGGTATTTCATAGTCGAAGCTTTTTCTTGATATTTATATATACATATTTTTTTTTATTTTGCTTGTTGCGCCACAGAGCAGATGGAGTACGTATACATGTACATATGAACACACATACATTCATGCATAAGTTTGTTTGAGTATTTGGTTTTCGGTGAAGTTCAGCCTTTGGTTACTTTTCGATGCATTTGCAGATACTTCAAGTGGGTGGTAAATCCACACATAGTAAAACATATTGAATTTGGTTACCTGTTGATATCATTCAAAAAAAGAAAAAAAAAACATAAAAACCACAAGACAAGAGCGAATGAAATTGATAGTAAAAATAGTATCAATTGGTATTAACAAAACCGGTTACTAATAATGAGCAACAAACACAACAAATAAAACAAACTGTAAAAGAACTGTAGTAAATATGTTTGTGTATGCTAGCGTATTAAATATACATATGTATGTACAAATATATATACATATATGTACAAATATATATACATATATGTACATACATACATACATACATATGTATGTATGCATATGTACATATGTATGTATTTGTATACATATAAAGATATAGATAACTATGTGGAAAAATGGTTCGAGAAGAGCTCATATAGACTATAAAAATGTCAACTCCAATCATTCGGCCATCAAAGTAATAAAAAATCATGAATCTATTGGAATAAACATTTTTTATTTTATCATTCATTTGGTGCTTTAAGCTGTGCAGTCTGCAAATGTTATTAACTTAATAAAACAACAAAAAAAAAACCAAAAACTTAAATAAAAATCAGCAAAGTTGTTGGCAAATTTTTACTGCCTTATCACTATAAAATTCCCCCAAGACCACATAAAATGTGGTACATTTTATACATTACATACATACATACATATATACATACATACAGAAATAAGATTTGACGATTTTTTCCCGGTTCGAGATGATAAATAGCATGGGATTTATAATCATCAAATAGTTTGAACCAATCTTAAGATTTACAAATTTATTGCCGGTCACAAGATTTATAAACATTAAAAAAATAATCCACAAAATTTGAATTGGATTAACTAATTCCTTATCTAGTAAAATATCGATGAAATTACACTTTTAGAATTATACGAAAATGGATGAAAACCTGTATTATATACATATATTGTACATATATTTATGGAGTTTAGAAAATCATGATTAATTTATTTTTTATATGTGTACATAGTATGAGAATATCATATGGAATGATATAGTATATTAAACTGTATAAGTTGGGTTATTTAGCTATCAAATAAGCATAATTGTTAATTTTAGTAGTTTTCTATAGTTTCAGGCAAACTAAGTAAAATGGAATCAAAAGAAAAGACCCTTTAAAGGCAAAAATCAAAATAATAAATAAATGCAGATTTTATTTTATTAGTTATTAAAATCTTATCAACTTTAAAATGAAACAAAAATATCATTATGGAGAAAATAGAGAAAAATATGTATGTTTAATGTTTCAATTGTGGTTCGTTTTGAAACAATTTGTCCTCATATGTACGTGTATGTATGCATGTACATATGTACATTTATATTTTCCATTTGTATAAGAGGAAAATTTCTTGTTGATAAAGCTCAAAATGGGAATTTATTGGTTTAGTATGTCAAAAGATTTACACAACTATCTCTATATATATGTAGCTATCAACTATAAAATATTAACATTTAGCTACTAAAACTAATTTACTCAATTGTTTAAACACCGCAGTCCCCACCCCCCACACGCCTTTAACTGCTAGCGAAATCGAAACTGAAAACCCACGCGGCGTTACTTCCCTCCTGAAACAAAAAAAAAATACAAAAAGAAACAAAATCAAAACCGAAAAAACAAAAGTTGATTTCCATAATTTAAAGCAAAGCAAAAGCAAAAAAAACCCGTGGTCAGTTTCCACACATTTCGATATTATTGCTATGTATGTATGTATGTACATATATAGGATAGTTCCTATGGGAGTTAGTTTATATACATACATACATACATATATACATACATAATTACATACATACATATGTATGTACATAGTCAACCGATATTCCAAATCATTTTTTTCATTAAGCTTGGTTCTAAGACAAAACTAATGAACCCGTTGGGCAAAGGTAAAAAGAAAAACAAAAAGCAAAATCAACTGTTTACTGTCTAATACATACACACACACACTTAAAGCAAGATGCGAAATCACTTCATGAATACAAAAGAAAAGGGAAAAAATCAAAGCCAACACGTGCTTTTATTACGTTATATGATAAGTGTGCGTTTTGTGAGATGACTATGCGTGTGTGTGTGTCTGTTTTTGCGTGTGCGTATAGGTAGTAGAGATGGCGACGTGAGAAATTTGAGGTACTTGCATTTAATTGAAGAAACAAATAAATAGAATTTTGTCAAGCATTTATTTAGCCATTTCAAATTAAATCTCATTTTTATCAATTGATAACTTACAATTTTATACACGATCGACTCACGCTTTCATATCTTTGTTTGTACTCTCTATTTCTCTCTGCACTTTGTGATGCAATTGTGAGAGCACGAACTACATACATATGAACATACATATAACCGTATTAATTTGTGTGTATTGGTGAGAGAGATTATTGCTTTGTTTTTACTTTTGATTGTTTTTGTTTTATATTGACTTTGCATTCTTCATTGTACCGCATTGCTTATAATTTGTTATTAATAAGATTTTACATTATTTATATTTTATTGAAGAACTTTGCACGCCCCGCACATTCACACAACACTTTTAACCTTGCACTGTTTTGTTTTCACTTAACATTTTCCAATTAGAACCGTACAATTATCACGACAAACGGACAAAAACGCGATTGTTGCATTGCAAGCAAATTCAAGCACACTGCATTTTGATACCGCACACAAGATATACGAAGCGAGTATATTAGTTCCGACTCGATGTTGTTACAGAATCAAATTTTATCAGTGGATGAAACTTGAATTCGCTTCGCTTAAATGATCTGGGTGAAAACGATGTGAAACTTGACTTCGCCTCGCTTATGTGATCCACGAAAAGTGCGCAACAATCAGCAATTGTCAGTGTGCGGTTGACTTATAATTTAAAATTATAGCGCAAAATAAAGTGAAGAGAATTGATAAAATTTATTAATTTGTTTTCAAATGGTTTCGAATTAAGTATCTAAAAGAAGCAATAGTTTTGGTGTTTCAAATTGTTACTTAATAATTTTGTTCCTGAGTTTTTTAATGTGACCAAATGGAAAACATGTAAATATATTTTAAAAACAAAAAGAAATAATTTTTAATAAATACATACATATATCTTAATGTAGAAAATTTCGGATTGGTATTAAATCTTTGTTAAAGCATTTCCTTTAAAATTATTTTAATTTTATATCAGTTTATTCAACTACAATTTTTCAATTTTAATAATATATGTATTTAATGGGAAATGCTCATGACGTATAATAAGCAAACTCTGGTAAAACTAGTGTTGTCGCTTCTCCCTATTTGTAGTGTCATAGCTCACAGATTATTTGACATCTTGTCGTAGATACAACTTTAGTGCTGCCAATATAATGTTGTAAGGTTGTTAGTAGAGCTGGGAATCCACCGATATTAGCTCCACTCGATACATAACTTGCAGTTAATATGAATCTTATAATACAATATAATATATAGTTTGCAAATATAAAAACATAACAAATAATTAATTAATATTAATCGCATCAATCGATATTATCGACGTTTGTTCCAGCTCTGGTTTAAGTTTCTGTCATATTTTGCCGCCAAGAAAAAGTTCTTAGTTAACAGCAGTCACTTCTAGAGCACAATCAAAAAATTATTTTTTATATGAAAGGTGGTAATATTAACATACAAATTGAGCAGTTTTAGAAAAACCATTTAAAAACATCTCATTTACGCCGATATTTAGATAACTTTCTTACGAGTGCATTTAAATTTGCGTTCAGTTAATAATTGCGTGAGTTAATAATTTTCTGTAAACTTTTCCTTATTTTAAATGGATATTTTTCTTTCTATATTCTATTTCCTTCAGCATATAAAATCGTAAATCCACTGTGTCAATATTTGCTGCTTTTCGCCAGATGGAACACAGGTAAGTTCTATTCCAAGGCGGACACTTAAAATTGATAAATTGACAAATTTTTCTTTATTTTTATTCTTAAAAGCATATTCATATACCGGTAAGTCAATCATTATTTGTGTTAATTTTTGCTAGGTTTTAACCATTTTGTTTTGTACCAAGAATATGGAATCTACAAACCACAGTAATATCAATATATTTACCATGGATTTACATGCAATTCTTTTCTTACGCGAACAAATTGTATAAATTTTTACCTATTTTTACTGGATTCATATGGGATTATCAAACCATCGTTTGTTGACTCTCAACGTCGTCGATATGACTGGATCGTGGACTTTTTAGATTCACCGCAGGTATCCTCTTACCACAGTCTAAATAAGCATCTACTTTTTAGCCAAAATAGGATTGCTACATTTTTTTCCATTTATGGCTAGCCATGTTTAAATGTGTAAATTAATTTGTAAACGCATTTTAAAATGAATTCCTTGTATAAATATTTATGCCAAACGAAAATTATTGTATAAATACATAAATAATATTTCAATCTGAACCAAATTAAAGAAATTGTTTCCTGTAGATAATTTAGGAACCATGTGAAATCTTTATTTAAGAGAAATCTACTAGATTTACCTTAATATACCAGAATATATATACAATTTATATAGAATTGGTTTTTATTTTTTCAATATCATTTAGTTGCACCCAACAATAAATTCTACAATTGTTGTCATTTTTCCCATTTATCTTCATGTTTTTTAAATTGTCTAAAATACTGATTTTAAACATTCGTTTTTTTTCTTACGAAATAAAGTAACAAATATGACTTAAAATTAATTGGAGGACAATTGGACAATTTCGTAAAATAAATTAACTAATAGATAATACATAAAAGCAAAAATTGATAAATGTACTATAAGCATATACATATGTATGTACATATGTATATTATAGATATAACGTTTCTGACTTGGCAATAATAACTTGTAAAGTTTAAGCGCATTTGGTGGGGTTAAAAATAAATTCACTTAATCTAAGACCATGAGACCTTCTGATTTAAAAGGAAACTCTTGTATATTGTCTTAAAGACGTTTTGGCAGACTATGTCCATACAGAAAAAGGTAGGAGGCCCTCTTTGCTTGTACCGGGTGGTGTAAGGACCTCTTTGTTGAGGAACTCCAATGGTAAGTTAACCAAATAACCCTGAAAATAAAAAAAAAATCGTATGAATAAATCTTCTATAAATTTGTTTTAAAAAAAAAAAACCTACCTGAATTTCATTGGCACGCTTGGCGGCCTTTTCTGGCTCTGTTTTGGCCAAAGGTGGTTCTTCTTGATATTTTCGCAGACTGGCAAAAGTGGTCACTGCATCCGTGGGTATACATTTAAATACCTCGTCATAGATTTCTGTATTTTTTGTAGAAATGTGACGCCAAGTGCCATGCCAGAATTTATCGCAAACTGGATCACTAATATCCATATTTAAGCGTGAAGAGCCTTCTTCAAGAAGACCTAAAAGAAATCAATTATATATTAATAATATATATCAAAATTATATATAGTAATCTGTCGAACCTAAATGCTCTTTGAAGAGATATTTCCTGAGACGTCCAGCAAAAATACCACTTGGATATTTTTTATTATTCATGCGACCATCTTCATACTCTTCATCCATAATGATAGCCGCAATTTCTGAATCTCTTTTACCAATCATGGAACGATCATTGATATTTGCCGAGCCACAAATAACAACACGATCATCCACTATCAGGAGTTTGGAATGCACATAGATTAGTTCTGTAATTGGGTTATTATTCAAATAGGAATGATTCCGTAGACTGTGGAATGATATATAATTCTGGGGCTCAGATATACCAGCCTCCTGCAGTCGTGTCAAAATGGCAGTGCGACCCCTTAAAAAAAAGTATGGAGATTAATTAATCACATTTTAAATGAAATTTAATCTTTAATTCACCTGGATATGGAGGCATAATTCCAATGTGTAATGGCTCTGACAGCAATGCCCGTACTGCCACCCACATCACCCTCAAAACCAGGCAACAGAGGCATTATCACAAAGACTCTAAAGGTACGACGTTCTCTGGAAGTTTAAAATAAAAATGTTTAATACTTCAAGATAAAAGTTACATGTCCTATAGTCTCACCTGTGTGCCCTTACAATGCGCTTAAAGAGCGTTTCTCCAATCTGATTTCTCACATTGCTATAAGCACCTGGCACACCCATACCCAGCTGCATGGTTATAAAGAATTGATTCTCTATATAGACATAATGCTGTGCCTTTGTAATTGTCTCAATGTAGGCATCATGGATACTTTGCTCCACAAGATCACCCTCAATGAAGCCACAACTCCAGGCGGAAACACTACGTAAAAGCTGACAGGTTACTCTCTGTTGGCGACGTTGCTGCAATTGCTGGAGCTGAGAGTTAAGTCTAATCTGATGATAACTCTTGGGCATGAGATAAGGAAATTTTGTATTATCTCTCAATTTCTCCAATTTCATGGCATTCCAACGCTGTATAAAATGACGAGCCACATCCCTTGCTGAGGCACCAACAACACACATGCCCACATCATGCCATGGCATACGGGGAGTTGTTGTGCGATCAATAATGTCCACAAATGGTGAATTTAGATTCATCCAGTCTTTGAGTATAAAATTGGAATAGTCTTTGCCAAACCAGTACTTTGCCTGACCATAAAATTCGCTATAAATTTGCGTATTATTGGCAGCAGATGTGGATGCCATAGTAGCATCCTTAACAGTGCTGGCATCCACAGTGTCTATGCTAAAGACATTATCAGTTTCATCCTCTTCTGCACTTGTGGTGCCTGTTTCATTGGCAGTCAAACGTTGCATAAAATCTTTACCCTTTCGTGCTCCCTTCATGGCATTATCTTTGAGACGATCCAAAACGTTTTTTCTTTCCATTTCGGGTGTATTTAGTTTTATACCCTCAAGATCAGCCGATTCCGGTGCCATATCACTAGATGCAGCCGAGAGTAACTCGGGCATAAGTAAACGATCACCAGGTTTCAATGTGCGCAGCTCAATACTATTTGATGGGGGCGACGGTGCTGGACCCTTGGCAGTGGTATCATAGTGAGCATTCCGTGATGACTTGCGGGAACCAAATGCTGAATCGGCATCATCTTTATTATTATTGAAATAACCGCTGGCAGTACGCTGTGTACTGCCCGAAGCCGATGATGTGGATATGCTACCCAAATCGGTGAGACGATGATGATGATCATCCCAACGACCATAGCAAAGATCGATGCCACCAATATAGGCGTAGGTCTGATCAATTACCACAATCTTCTCATGATGGGCCCACAATAAAATGCCACCTCTGGCATGATCCGGATGACGCATAACCTGTTTAGAATAAAGAGATTAATTTTGTATATTCTTTTAAATGTTAAGATTTCACTTACCTTAATGTTTTCATGCTTGGCCAGAGTTGCTTTGCTGTAATAGCTATTGATACCCAATGCCATTTCCACCTCCTTGTAAAGTAAAACAAAGACTCTTACTCCCTGTTCCGCTTTGCGTAATAATATCTTATCCAATCTCCAATAGTCACCATCTAAAGCTGGCCTTTTCATATAGATTTCAGGACTTAGCCACCAATCGGCTATGTAAATCTCTTCGGTGGCAGCTTCGAGACCATCGGCTACAGCTGCCATATACTGGGCACCATCCACATACCAAGAGGCTTGAGTATTTGCTCTCATTGGAGCATATGACATATGTGGATTTGGGCAGGTAAAATCTCTGGCATATGAATGAGCTGTTTGCTTTAGATATTGCATCCATTCTTTGCATTTGCGACGTGTCCAACATTTTAGCACTATATGCCGATTATTGGTAAGAATTTGTAATCCTTTGCGCATACCAGTCTGATAGATACCCGTGGATACATCAAATCCCTGATCAAATAATATAACAGCACGTATACTCCCATCGGTGGGTCGTATATAACCGAAACAGGTTTCCTTTACAAAGAACCAACGATTCCTCCATGTGCCGCATACAACATCCGAACAGAAATAATTACATCGGATGCAACAGTTCTTTTGAAAGCAACCAAAGAAATTGCAACCCGCCTGACCGGGTCGTGTTGACCCAGTACGTTTGAGTATTACACCCTCCTTACCCTTAATCCCCAGGCCAGAGACAAAGGATACATTGGAGACCTCCACAAAGTTTAACTAAAAGAATTCAGATAAAGTCAGTTAAAGATCTTTTATATATGTATATAGAAAAATACTCACCGTTTCATGATGATAACGATATAAACTAATGTTTAATAGATTATATAGATAATCCTCCAATTGCTTAATACGTACTGCCATATTTTCCACAGTTACCAAACTCTCTGGACGATTGGGAAAACGTGGAAGTTTACGTTTCTTTTTCTTACGTTTTCTCTGACTACGACGTGGCGTTAAATTGGCCAATAAGGAATTATGAGTGGGACTTGTTATCACTGCAATTGGTCCATTAACCGAATTATTATTATTTATCGGAGTACTTGTATGTTTGACCTTGGTGTGGGCGGGTAAATCTTTCAGTGTCGACTCATCGGCCATTGTGCATGCAGCTGCCTTTAGAGTGGTACGCTTCTCCTTGTGACTTCGACTGGGAAAGGGTATATTGAGGGAAGTGCGAAAGAAACTCAATTGCTGATGAAGTGAATTGAAATGTTTATAGCGTCGTTTAATGGTCCACTTGAACGGACCGTGTGTTAGCTCTATGGTATATCTGTTGAGGAAATATAAAAAAAGAAATTCTTAAGAATAAAAAGAAAAATAATGTTCATATATGTATGTATTTCTAGCTGCGATTAAGTCAATTAATTATCAAGTATATATGTACTATGATTCATAAATTTCAAGAATTTTGTTCACTTACAGATTGGGATTCAGCAAATGGGTTGTAACACTCCGTTCAGTATCAACAATTCTTACATGGATCTCTCGTCCAGGTATAAATACTTTACGTTGGAATGAGTTAAATTTAACACTGGTTCCATAAATGCTGGGAAATGGTATCTCCTGTCTTATTACCACACTGTTCTCATCATCATCATATTCTTCATCATCGTCGTCAGTCTCTTTACGTTCCACAAGCACCGGTTTATCACCGACATTGGATAATATGGTTACAGAATCTGGAAACGCCAGCGTTTCATCATATTCCGAATCGACCAATGAGAATTGAAATTCGGGTAAACAGCGATTATGCTGTTGGTCTTCCTCCTCTTCAATAACAGCCTCATCGGTACAATCCTGGAACACTTCATCATCATTATTATAATCATCCATATTCATATAATGATGCGAATTTGAATTTGTTGTATATGGTGGAAGGGCAGTTGCACCAAGTCCAACATTTCCATCAGCCATGGCAGCGTTGGCCTCAAATTGTGCAAAGAGGTAGGAATTGTCTAATATATTATCATAGCCACGATTCACATAGGCAGCATAGTTGGTAGGTCTATAAGCATCATCCGTAGGATGTTCAGCTGGAATGAAAGGAAGACAAAGGAAGATCTATGAATATCAAAACGAATGGAAAACGTTTAACTTAATATAAAATGCTACATCATTGTTTAAATTCAAGTTAAAAGCTAAAAGTAAAGGAAGAGTGTTACCAAAATATAGATCTAGGTGACCCTTTTAGGGTTGAGACGGTCGTTAAAGTACCATGTTTGAGCATAGAGGGAAAGACTACCGTTTTCAACAGACTATCCTCTAAGAATATCTCGTGGTTTTTGAGCTACCTTTAAATATTTCGATGGCTGCATCGAGTAACTATGTAAAAACTAAAGATCTTGGAAGGAGAGGTAAAAATCTTGTGAAAGGTATGGATCTTTGGATTCACCAAGTGACGAAAATTTGATTATTTTGGAAAGGGGAACAGTATGAAAGAGATGAGGAGGAGTAGGGTAAAAACATATCTCTACATCAGTTCCGCTGTTTTCCGATTTTTGTTATCCTGCTCTTCTCTATAATGCTTTGTTTCTTTCACTTTGACGAAATCGACAGCGTTCCTTCTTATTTCGTCTTAGAGTGAGAAAAGCATAGTGTTTTTATGGAAAGCCTTGAACAGAGGTGTCAATACGTACAGAATGGTGTGACATTTCACTTGACGCACTTGTCGCATAGGATGAAATGCATCCAAAGGTCTTCTTTTCGTCAAAGGATAGGATCCATATACATACATACATACATACATATGTATATATGTATATATGTACTTATACTAGTTGTCTTTATCAATATTTACACTAGTGCACTTGCGTTCAGTATTCAATTAGCTGAAAATTCAGTTTGTTGTTCATTTGGAAGTAAAGTGCCACCTATCTAAAATGTATTGGTAAATGTATCGTTCATATTAATTATTTTGGTTGATGACTCAACTCTACATATGTATGTATGTATATAGCTCTGATAACCAACTGAACATACATATGTAGAATAAAACGGGTATGTTTGTTATTAAATCATTTTTATAAAACAGTTTATTAATTATTTATGTATTTCGATGACGAATTCTGGTAAGAAATTATTAAAGAGAAACTTTTAATTGATTAAGTTGTCTTTAATTTTATTATCATATGTATTTACTCGACATTTCTTTAAATTATCATTTTCAATTAATCTTACTGTAAGTGATTATTTTCACATTGCTCAGCGATTAAATTTTTTGGATCCCTTTTTCTAGTGTTGTGAAGTAACAGAATTTGTCATACAGAATTTTGCCAGTGTTGGAAAATTTAAAAGGTGTATTTGTGGAACTTATATTCTTTTACGGAAACGAAAGCAGATTTTTATATTTCTCATTTAACTTAACGAAATTTTTTCTCTATGGGACTACAGCAAAAATATTATTTTCCTTAATAATATTACATAAACATTTCTTAACAAAAGAAAAACGAGTGCTTTAAAAAAGAGTCATGAACCAATTTAGATTTTGGAAATTTGTTTATTATTATACTGGTTTTGGTTTAAAATGATCTCTGCTAGAAGAAGAAAAATGCAGTTTTTTTTTCTCAGAAAAAAATATTATAAATATTTAATATTCATGTAAAATAATCCATTTTTTTAAATAAACAAACATTTATTTTGGCTATAACTACCTACAAAAACTGCGTCATAACTTTAACGCATCCAACTATATATGTACATATATTCTTGTAATTTTATAATTGACAATTTACAATTCTTTGATTAAACTGAAGCACGTGTAAAGTGCAATAAACAAGAAAAACAACTGACAAGCAGTGGCCAAGGTCAATATAAATACCTTTTTGTAAAGTATTATCATATGATATATAAACGTGTAAATTATCGGCCCCGACTGCAACTAACTACAACTAAAACATGCTCAATTTTTGGTATTTTTTACTTTTGAATTTTTTTTTATGGTTTAGTTACAAGTTCAGTCTTTTGTCTGTCTTCACATTTGCGCGATCTTGACATAGGAAACCCCCTTCATATTAACCTTGGCAATTAGCTGATATTTGTTAATTTAACAGTTTTGTAAAAATAGAATACTAGTAGACAATTTGATAACATATTTTTGACCACTTGAAAGTGCTGAAAAATGTAGATTCTAAATATTCTTTATAGATGAAGATAAATCTTATCGCTAGATTGTAATTTTTATTACGACAATATCTCTCTAATTAGGTATATAAGCAAAAGGAAATAATTTGTAAATTATATGGTACTTGAAGATTAATTAGTAATAACAAGTGTATAGAGGTTTATAAAGTTTTTATAAATTTATAATTTTTAAACATATTTTTTTGTATTTTCGAAATATACTGAATATTTGTATCGCAGTATCTAAAAGCTAAGGATCGCTTGGCAAATCAGAAAATATTTTTAATATACACACAGAATGAAGGGTCCCAAAAGATACCCTATAAAAAAGATAAATACGAATTGGCTCCAAAATGATATTGATTTCAGTGCTTATCTGTGAGTCATTATCAAATGGAATCCACTTGACTCATCGAAGGGTCAACATGATTTGGGTCAAAGAACAGTTATAACTCAATTGAAATGCATTTATTGAGATTTTCGTTTATAGTTCCACTAAATATATATAAATGTATTGAACAAACTTATTTCTATGCCAACTAAATTAGACACTGGTCATAAATATAGTATACAAAAACAAGGCTATAATGAGAATATATAGTTTTAAAACCTAGTTAAACGGTATCTTAATTAACAACACTAACAAACTACATTTAAATTAACAGCAACTCCTGATTATATAAAACAATTTAAGAAGATTCATTATAATCAATAGGAAAGAAATTTACAATATCTGAACAGCAATTCACTAATTTTGTTGGAAAAACCGAGTGAATAGGAAGATCAGTTTTAATTATTAGAAAATATTATTAATTATTATTTTTTTGGGTAACAACATAATTGATTTTTTCAATTTTATAAAAGCAATCTTAGTTTGAGAAATTGTTAAGGCAATCAAAATAATAAATTTTTCTTTAACTTTTTTTTTTCAAATTTATGCTTAATACCATAATATTTCCTTAAATAAAATTTTATTGTAACAATTTTGCGGGTTCCCTCTTTGAAATGTTGTAAAAATTATGAGCATTTTAAAGCATTTTTTTTTATCTAAAATTTTTTTCCTGTTTGGTTAAATTGTTTTTGCTAAATTTATTTCTATTCTAACAATTTTGCGGTTTTATTGTTTGAAAAGTTGTAAAAAATTATGTATACAATGAGCACAAAAAGAAAGAAAAACAAAAATTGTATAATTTTGTAGTTTTCAGTTGAACTTTATCTATCAATAAGACGTAGTATATTGTTTACTATATATACTTATATATATATATATATATATATATATATATATATATATATGTATGAGTTCACTCATGTTTTAGATTTTTTTTTATCGTATGGCTAAGAATGTCAAGGTTCCTGCCACTTCCCACCGTTCAAATTTTGTGGGCAACCACTTGGGGGAAAAATAAAGTATAATAAATTTATGACTGATAAGTTAAAGACTCTACTGATAAGATGGAATATAATATTACTTCTTTGGCAAATGTTTTTAGTTTTCAGTATTATACAGAAGTGGAAACCTCCTTTCATGAATTGTGGTCTATGCAAAAGCCTTCCTCGAATATGATAATGTCGCAAATTAATCTAATAATGCCATTTATTGATAACAGAAAACGAACATCGAATACAAATGGACTCCAGCCAGTTGTAGGTGTTGTCACGATAACTTTGCACAATTTGATAAGAGTAAAATTGGAATTATAACAAATCACATATAAATATGAAATGTTGTCTACCAATATATGTATAAAATTTATGTATATATGTATCTATATATAAACCATAGTGAGGTTGGTGCTACACCTATGTAAATGAATCAAGAGTACACCTGTTATAGGCTGCTAATCAAAACATTTGACTAAATAATGATTTATGTAGGTTAGATAGTTAGTTAGATAACTGATTTAACTGTTGCCATTTACCAATATAGTACGATATATCATCGGTATATATACCATACATATGTATATATATAAGTTTTGCCTAAGGCTTACAACTAGTATGACCAGAGTATAATCTATTAGCAAAATTGATAGAAATTGACATAAATAAAGTTTATTGCAGTTTGTTAAATAGATAACCAAAAGGATTATAACTACAGTAGTCTATCAGTAAAAAGTACATACAATAAATTTTACTTTATTTTAAGACTTTTCTTCAGACTGTTGGCTTATTTGACTTATGACTAATTGCATTCGTTTTGTTTCGTTAATTTGTTCCATTTCAAACCAAAAAAATCAAAGAAAAAAAAAAAACCTTTTTCTATTTCTTACTGGTAAATCAATGTCATTTTCATATTGTTTTTGATTTGGAAATTCCGTATTTCCGTGATATTTAAATCGTGCATTTTTTTTTTTTTGATTTTTAACGTATTTGCATTTCAAAGACATTTATTAAATTTGTACTTCTCATTTCCCCGACTGAAAGACGAAACGTTTGAAACCAAAAATTTCTGTTGTTCCATTTCCGACTTATCCGATTCGGAAATGAGAACAGTTTCCGAGAAAATTATTATTTGAAGTACATTCTTCAATAAAGTTGGGTTATTTAGTTTAATTTTTATTATATATTAAAGAAGTCATGATATTATCTTATGTTTAAAAAGCAACAAGAGTGAGTTAATACAAAAGAAAGTGAGGTTGTAAGGGAATGATAGAGTACCCTATGCTCTTTGTGGAGTTCACGGTATTAGGCAGTTGCTGCGTAATACAATAGGAAAAGAAATAAAACATATAATAATAATAATAATTAATCAGTATTCTACTTTTTTTCAACTTATAACTTTCCTTGTAGTGGGAAAAGTAGTCGCAAGTATTAATTTAGCACCAGGCAGTTGCTGCGTGATGTATGGAAAAACAAATTAAATGGGAGATAGCTCTTAGAATTTCCCATCGTTCTTAAGGTAATATTGAGACTATAAAATATGTACAATCTAAAAAAATGAAGCAAGCGAGTCGTCCCTGCCGGCATTGAGTATACCCTGTACCAAGTAAAAGTACTCCATAAAGTCAAAAACGATCAAAATCGCCATCAATTTACAAAAAAATTCTCTTAGCATCCACTGCTTGCCATACAGCAACAGCGAACGCATGCTATCTCGCTCACTCTTAACAGGCCATTTTGCATGGGGCGTTTCAGTACAAAACGGAAATACGTATATCTCCGATAATTATTGTCCGATTTCGACAAAATTTGGTCAGCTGGTGCATATTGTGTGCCAAATGAGAATGCGATATCTTTATTACAGCTCAAGCTATAGTTTTTTCTAAATTACGGGGGCGGAAGTGGGCGTGGCAAAAATTTAAAATAAACTTGATCTGCTTATACAATAGACGGATGTTGACACCAAATTTGGTTGCTCTAGCTCTTATAGTCTCTGAGATCTCGGTGTTCATACAGACGGACAGACGGACGGACGGACAGACGGACAGACAGACGGACAAGTCTCAATCGACTCGGCTATTGATACTGATCAAGAATATATATACTTTATGGGGTCGGAAAATTTTCCTTCTGTCTGTTACATACATTTTAGCGACTTTAATATACCCTTTTACCCTATGGGTACAGGGTATAAAAAGGCAGTTGCTGTGTCTCTGATTCAATTCGTCATGTAACTTTTTTCTCTAGGGGCTCAACAAAATATGTCAACTCTGTGACAAATTAAAATGAATAAAGATAGATGCCAGTATAAATATAAATTGGATCGAAATATCTATCGAATTTTTTGTATTTTTAGCCAGAGATTCGTATGTTTTTGTATATCAAGTAATTAATTTAGTTTTTATGAGATAATTAAACAAGTCGAATCTAGTATTTAACGGAACCATAAAATCTTGGCAACAACTGCTCCCTTAGCCCAACTTAAGAAAGAGATAATCAAAGCTCGATTCTATTCCATTAAATATATATCTAAAATAAATTAATCAATTTAGCATATTTTTATTAAACATACAAATTTATTTGTGGTATTATTTTAACAGAAATTGTATGTATTTAATTATACATTTCAATTTGATGAACAATATATGTAGAGTAAAGAAAAAAATTTTAGATCAAATTAATTAAAAAACGAGAAAATAAGTGTCAAAACCAGAAAAAGAAATAAAAAAACACGATATGGTAAATTTGTGAGCACAACTGTATAAGTTTTATATAGTAAAAAATATTTTTCTAATCTTAATTTTCACAAATGAACGCATAAATAAATAATAAAATGAACTAAAAGTTCAAAGGTAAAAAAATATTTATATATTATAGCCATGAAATAATTTCTTTTTCTGACAAGTAAATTTTAAAATGAGCAAAAAATAAAATGCAAAAACAAAAAATATTTATGAGAAATATTTAGAATATTAAAAATCACAATCAAATGTAAGTTCTTTATTTAAACTTTATTATATTAATGATTTAACTAAAGCAAATGTGGAAAATAACAATTATTTTTAATCTCAGGGATCTTATATAAACCCTGAAAAATTGACTCAATGTGCTTAGTACCCCTTTTATGTTGTCGAATAATCCGATTGTGTTGTATAGTGTAATCACCTTCTGATTAGCGTAAGTGTCAATCAAAATGTAATAACAAATCGTTTAAGCCACTCTTCACTTTCATTTTGGGTCATTATTTGTTAAATTCATTAACACATTATACTCTCATAAAATATAAATATTAAATAAATGAATCTATCAAAGAGTACAAATTACTTAAACACGCATATTGAAAATACCTTGCGAGAAAAAAAAAGCACACAAAAAGAAAGGAAAAAAAAAACGAACCTGAAAGAGCCACAAAAATTTATCAGCTAAAATAACAAAGGCGACAGAATGCGCAAAAGGCAATGCAAACAATTAGCGTTCAGTTCGAATTGAATTTAATTTTGATAAAAAAAAAAATAAGCCACAATGCGGCAATATGTGTAACCGCAATGGAACATTTTCTGTTAACAAAATAAACCAGAAATTACTTTAAATAAATGACAATAGAGTTGAAAGACCTGATATATGTAAGTAGATAATTTAACTTAAGTAATGATTGCAAATATTCGTTAACTTAGTAACACGTCAAAGGTTTTTATCTTTATTTCGACCATGACTCACACACACAGATGAAGTCGAAGTGGAAGTCAAACTGATAATAAAAACACCCAAAAAAGAATAAGTTTCATACATTCAATTTGGGTAACGACTGCAAAATATCCTATAATATATAACTGATTGTTTGAGAATTGAGATATAAGCTTTATACATATAAATATTTTGATAAAAATATATAAATATAGTAACTGGAACAAATCGTTAAGAGTCTTGAAATTATAAGTGTTTTCATGTGTAGAGCAATTCTAAACTGTTATTTAAATTTCAAGATCAAGTTTCAACGATAATCGAAAACCATTATTTTGGACCATAATTCTGCCTGTATTTTTATACGGTTTAAATTTAAACAATTTAAGCAAACTTTATATTCACAAACAATTCTTTTAGTTATTAGTGAAATAATCTGAATTTAATATGAATTGAAAGAATTGAAAAATAAATTTTATAATTTGTAAATTGAATTGAAAGAATTGAAATATAAATTTTATAATTTGTATATTATATGAATTGAAAGAATTGAAATATAAGTTTTATAATTTGTATATTGAATTGAAAGAATTGAAATATAAGTTTTATAATTTGTATATTAAATATTGAATTGAATAGTTTTAATGTCTATAATTTATTTTTGTTTCTTTCATTTTACATTTATACATTTAACTGCAATATAATAATATAATATTGTGCTAATAATTTGTAATATTTAATAAATTATTCATTGTTATGATCTATATCTTGATCATTATATTAGTGTTATTGCTAGATTCCCCAAAAAATAGGTTTATTTTATATATAAATATAAACTATATAATATAGGTATTTATATAGTGGGAATTCTCCTAAAAGGAGACAAAGATAGTTCTAGTAAAATTATCCGGAATCCATCATAACTTTTCTTTCTGTTTATCCATTTTAAAATTATTTTACTTAATTTAATTATTAAAATTTGATCGATCAAAGTATTTTTCCCCATTTTTATTGTTTGTTGCTAAAATCTGGTTAAAATTAATATACTCTCTTTCTGTGTAGGATACCAGTTGGCCACTAAATTATATATATATATATGTATATATAAAATATTATTGTATAATTTGCGTGCTATTATTTAGCAGCTTTTTTTTTTTGCTTACGCTTACAAATAAACAGTTATTATGCTAGACGTCTCCCTGAATGCGGTCTTTCAACTTGAAGTGAACTATGAGAATTACATTTAATGCCAAAGAAATCGAAATTTCCTGTTTGTTACATATGTAAAACATGCATGTAAATATAGACATTGTATAGCATTAATTATCAATGACGTCAAATGAGACAGTTGGGAAGGGCTTTAAAAACACAAAGGAGGCGTGTTCCACACACCTTAAATGATTTACCAAATTTTCCATATTAATAAAGTTAAAATAATTTGCCATGACCCACGCAAAAAAAAAAAAAAAAAACACAAAATTCTTTTTCACTTTCACAAGGCAAATTGTAAACCGGCTAGTCAAACAGGTTAAAATTATTCTATACTCAAATAAAACAGGTAAAATGGACCAACTGTGTGTATCTCCACAAGACACAACTTTAAGCTTTACACACACACACACACGCACACACACAAATAGGCTGAAGATATATTTCGCAGTGATCTAAGTTTAGACCTGACTACTCATTAATTCTCTGACTAATGCCAAGTTAGAGATTAAGTAACATTTAAATTTACCCATGCTTGCCATCAGCTGTGAAATGCTCCGTCGATGACGTCCAACATATAAATGTTGCATCACTGGCAACTCGGCTGGCACTGGACCCGCCTCCTCAGCGGACGACTTCATTTTTGGTGGCGGGTCATTGTCAGTGTTGGATTGTGGATCAGTTGTTGATTGGGACATTTTATTGTTGGTATGTTGTTGTAAATTTGGTATTTTATAGCGTATTTGTTGATAATATTTGGTATTATTTGTATATTTTGGTTATATTTTTGCATTTTGCAATTTATCTCAGCGATTTGTGGTTAACATTTGTAAACATTTGTCTTTAGTGGCAGCTAATTAAACACAAGAAGAACGGATAAATATTTATAAAATTTTATCAAGTCAATGACTTATGACGGTAATTTCCAGTTAGTAATATTATTGTACATAGTGGTACCGTTATACACAATATTTTTACAATATATGTATATAAAATGGATCACGACTTTTTAATTTCTTTGAAATGTTTAAATAAATATCCAATGTAAAAATATCACATTTAATAATAATTTATTGATTATTTCAGACTAATTTGTCATCACATTTATATATGTATACATATAAAAATATATATCAAATATTATTATTTATAAACCAAATTTTATAATAATTATTCATAAAAGCCAATTCTTGTGGGACTTTTCTTAGCCGAAACAAATAGAAGCCTCAGGAAACTTTAACTCTGATCTTTAAAAATGATATAATTTCCAGCTACTTTAATAAGTTTCTAATAATTGAAGGTTAACGAGAATGAACCTATAACTAACTACATTTATACATATGTAAAAAGATTATAATAAAATTGTTTGAAAAAATAACTAAAGTAGGCAAAGTTTAGTCACATATTTAGGTACAAAACAAAACAAAAAGAAAAAGGTCAGTCACTTGTTCAAGTACAAATAAAGAAATTAAGTTTCATAAAGTTATTTTTATTTGGATATTTTATTTTTTAACGAATTAAACAATTTTATTTTTCACTTATGTATATAGTCATTTAATTTTATTTCAAAAAAAAAAGACCTGATAAAGTTCATTTTGATCATTGTTTGATTCACAAAAAAAAAAACTAATGTATGTAAATTTTACATTTATTTGCAAACTGTAAACTGTGATGCATTGTATTATATTAGCAATAAATACAAAATGAGGGAATTACAGTTATATTACTAGTATATGTATTAGCTTTATAGAATAAGCAAATTATAGTTTTAGCTTTGCAATTAAAAGTAAAATATTGATCAGTAACAATAAATAATTACACAGTTAAGATTCCTATGCTGGCTATGGTATATTTATAATTAGTCGATAGATTTAAATCGCCTTTATTAATAGATGTAATATATAAATTTAATGAACTTATTAACCAAGTTTGGTAACACATTCTCTAAAGAAAATATCAACGTTTATATGGAACTAATATGATATATGTACATCTATTTATTGTATTAACAATTGTTCCAGGCTCTACAATTTTTTTTAACAAAAAGGAAAGGCTCATCACACAATTCTGGAACGATGGTTTTAGAACAGCTTTTGCTGATCTAAAAGAGATCACGTGCAGATACATACATATTCCTCATTTCTTTAAAAGGGTCACATAAGAATCGACTTTTATTAAGATTGTTAAAATATATTCCATTTCATAAATCCATTTTTGATTTATTTTTGTCTTAGTTATGGGCTTAAAGTTCATGTCAAACGTTTTTAGTATTCAGTTAGATTTATATATTTTGAAATTTTTAAGCCGTGCACAAAAAATGTTTTTTAATTTATGAGTTCATTTATTGATTTTGGTTATTGCCACAAAAGGCCATGAACTTAGTCTTTATATTTAAAAAAAAAAACTTTATTTTGCAATTGCTTTTGTTAAATTATTGTTGAATTTCAAATCTCCCCCGCACAACACACACACACACAAAAACACTCACAGATAAAAACTAAACCGTTGCATTAGTAAATGATTCAATTCATTCACAATCATTATCATCATTATTATCGTATGATCATTATTATATGGACATAAACGTTTATGTACATATGTATGTATATTTCATTATATTGGCATAAAACTGTGAAGGAGACTCCAACAAATTTCGTTGAATTTGAAATTTTTATTACTATTATTATTATGTTTTGCTTTTGGCGCTTAAGCTCCATATAAAAGTTTGCACAACAACAATACACACTCACTCTCTCTTTCTCTCTCACTCATAGACAAATTTTTGGAAAAAGTGCAGAAAAACTACAAAATTATGTTGCAAGTATACAATGTATAGATTAATGGTATAAAAACGAATTATTTTTTTTTTCACATGCCACAGGTGTAATTATTTCAGTATTGTGTAGATACTTTTCACTCTTAACTTCATCTTTTAGCTTGGCTAAAAGTCAGTCTGAGTCAGATGCAAAACATAAAATAAACACGTTTGGGGTGTTCGGGGTATTGATAATTCTTAAGATTTGTTTACTTTTACCACTGCCGCCGACTAACGGAAGTTTCTGTCAAGAATTTAGCGCGACAACAAAAGAAAGAAAGAAAAACAAGTGAACAACAAAAAAAGTGAAACAAAAATGAATAAAAAACCGAATAGCCAAAGAAAATGCCACGCCGTTGCGACACTACCAAGAACGAAGTTTGGAAACGAAACGTTGACAATGTCGATTGTCTTTTGCCTCTTTCCCTATCTTTCTCTCTCTCTCTCTCTCTCGCTCTCTCTTTGTCTTCTACCCGCCGAAGAAATGAAGATACATTCTAAACCGTATACCGTACGGTAAATGCGTCGGTTGTGGCTCGAACGTCGATCAGAGAGTCGCCCGCGCACGTAGAGTAAACGTTGCGGCAACTTTGCCGACAGTTTGCTTAATAATAGTAACTAAACTTTAGCTTGATGGCCAAAGCTCATTTTGCCAAAACGGTTAACATTGACGCAAAGAGCTTAACTCGTTCCCTTCTACTCTCTCTTTGCTTAGAGAGAGAGAGAGGTAATGAAGTTATAGAAATAAAACAGCTGTGGGAGCCCCCAAAAACCAGCTGATAAAGCTTTTTTTTATAAAATTGCTTATTCGATATATAAATGGGAGAATGAGTTTTTAACTAGGGCCGTAATATAAATATTTACGAATGGTGCTCGGTGCAGAAGCCATTAGAACATAAAAGAATAATAAAAATAATAATAATTTAATTTTGATGCTAATTTTAATAATAATATGAAGCAAGCAAGTCGTCCCTGCCGACATTGAGTATACCCTGTACCAAGTAAAAGTACTCCACAAAGTCAAATACGATCAAAATCGCCATCAATTTACAAAAAAAATTCTCTTAGCATGCACTGCTTGCCATACAGCAACACTGCACTGCTTGCCATGCATCAACAGCGAACGCTTGCTATCTCGCTCACACTTAACAGCCCATTTTGCATGGGGCGTTTCAGTACAAAACGGAAATACGTATATCTCCGATATTTATTGTCCGATTTCGGTCAAATTTGGTCAGATGGTGGATATTGGCTATATTAATGTGCATGCCAAATAAGAATACGATATGTTTAATATTGCTCTAGTTATAGGTTTTTCTCAAATTGCGGGGGCGGAAGTGGGCGTGGCAAAAATTTGAAACAAACTTAACCTGTCTACACAACAGACGGATGTTGACACCAAATTTGGTTGCTCTAGCTCTTATAGTCTCTGAGATCTAGGTGTTCATACGGACGGACGGACAGACGGACGGACAGACGGACATGGCTCAATCGACTCGGCTATTGATACTGATCAAGAATATATATACTTTATGGGGTCGGAAAATTCTCCTTCTGCCTGTTACATGCATTTTAGCGACTTTAATATACCCTTTTACCCTATGGGTACAGGGTATAAAAACAGAAACGGCAGTGTTAAGACTAAAAGTCATATATACATACATATGTATGTATGTATACATATTCTATTTAAAACAGATCACGGTATACCATTTTCAATTAAAGGAGATTAAAATGTATCTTAAATATATCAGTACCTTTATGGAACAACCCTGGGATGAATCTGACTCACATAAAAGATACGTTCAAAGCATTAGATAACTGGTTAATACGTAAAAATAGTTAGAATGACAACCTATCTTGATAAAAATGATAACTAAATTATATATGTATGTATATGTACATTCGATTAGTACAGTAGCTACTATGAGTCACTCATTTTAAGCGTCTTAATAAACCATAATGGGTCAATGTTATTAGAGTTTTATGCCATGTAATATTTTCTTTTCTCAGGTCTCGACTGATTCATTTTCAATTTCATATTGTAATTGTAAAGGGGACTTACACACATCTAATGTGTATATAGCATTATTATGGATCAAACCTTAGGCAACTTACCCTGTGGACGTATGTCTATGTACTACGTATCTACATGTGATCTTATCTTATCTACATGTAATCAACATTCATTATTCATATTTAATCTTTAGCAATTTGGTTCCCCCAAAGTTAACACAACATTTTAGAGCGAAATAGAAATTATATTTATATATGTTGCACTTTTTCTGTGATTAGATTTTATCAACTTGATGCGTAAAATTATAACAAACGATATATATGTATGTACATATACATATGTTATATATACTATGTATATATATTTAGTTTTATAAACAATGGACACACCCACAATGTAGTGCATCTAAGAAAAGATATAAATATTAATAGAGAAAAACTTTTTTATAAAGAATTTCAGTGGAATATCATTTTATTTTTGTAACCGATAATTGGTTTATAATATTTTGTGGAATTTAAATTCCATTTTAAAGATATTTTATAAATATTAATAGAGAAAAACTTTTTTATAAAGAATTTCAGTGGAATATCATTTTATTTTTGTAACCGATAATTGGTTTATAATATTATGTGGAATTTAAATTCCATTTTAAAGATATTTTAAAAGTTTATCGTAGCAGTTGTAGAGATTATTTTTGACTTTTTAAAATTGTTATCTAAGTTATGATGAGAATGCAAAATAATAATAAAATAATAAAGATTCTGGAATTTCGATTTTGTTAATGCGATTGGTACATAATATTTTAAAAAAGATAATTTTTTTGTA
Organism: Drosophila emarginata; assembly: GCA_037075365.1. Taxonomy (NCBI): domain Eukaryota; kingdom Metazoa; phylum Arthropoda; class Insecta; order Diptera; family Drosophilidae; genus Drosophila; species Drosophila emarginata. The sequence continues at coordinate 1,092,333 of JBAMCD010000121.1, forward strand.
AGATTCTTCCTATAGATATGGGCTTTCAGTAATTCGTTTCAGTAATTTACGAATTTAGGAGATATTTAAAGTATAGTACTAGATCCGATATCGTTTCAGTTATTTACGAATCTAGGATATGTTTATAATATAGATCCGATATGGTTTCAGTTATTTGTTCACATTTCACACATATAAATCACTTAAATCGGTTAAATTGAAATCACCAATTGTTTGCTTATACTTTCAATACCAATTCTCTAGAATCGGTTAACGTTTTGTTTGTATTCAATATCACGACAAAACAAAAAGGCTAGATAAGATAACATATATCAAAATATATTTGCATAATAACCACTGCGATATATGTAAATACTTTATGCCTATATTTCCGTCTGGAGTCTATGCAAATTTGTTTTACGTTTCTAGGTGAAATAAATTTGTTATGTTCTTATGTGTAATAGTTTTATATATGCACATATGTATGTATATAGTATATTAATCTGGAGCCGACTTTGAAAAGCTTCATTTGTTAAGCTATTTGGTCTGTGAATTGCATAAATTTCTGGAGCATCGATTTATTTTTACCCTGCACCAAGAAAGGGGAAAACTTAATTTTTTATGTACATACTATGTAGGCGGAAATACGATTAAAAAAATGGATCGTATTGCAATAAGAATATAAACAGTCAAGGAATAAACAATTTTAACGAATTTCAGTGGTGTGATTAATTGGGATTCGTTTCGGATAACTTTTCTAAGGTGATCTACTCCACTTTTTCCTTTTAAAATCTAGCGAATCTGGCAACTGGACAATCAATACATATGTACATTTGTAGATACATATATAAGAGAGATGGACATGCCCATTAGAATTTTACCAATCATAACCTATGGAAGAATACAGGGTATGTATGTATGTATATACAAAGCGTATTTTAAAACCGGTACTCAATCAAACACTATGATTTTTCTCAAGGTTACTAATATTAATAAATAAATGGATATTGAACTCTTTTCAATAGAACTCCCTGTGACCTCCATGGCAATTTAGAATATATTTAAAGCTAGTGTCAAAAATATTTCAATAATTTCTATGTGATGTGAAAAACACTTAAATGACACGTGTATTTTTTCCTTATTATTTACTTGCAATACTTACCGAATATTTAAAAAAACGTTTTGTATTTAAGCCGTACAATTGAATGTTGTTTCTTTTATTGTAATTTTAATATATTTATGCATGTATTTATATGCATAAAGGAATGTACATATGTATGTATATATGTATGTCTATTAATGAATCATATGTCTCGTGGCTTTCACAGTGGTTTATTGTTGCCCACCAATGATCCACGATTCGCTAATTGCTGCAAAGAGGCAACAATTTAATTGGGGCATGTCGATAGAAGCAGCAAACAACCACGAAAAATATTATATTTGAGAAAATCAATTTCAAGCATTTAAATATTGTTTACTTGCGGACACATAGATACACGGACACGCACAGCACACACACACACACACACACACACACAGATGAATACACATAAATGTATGTATGTTTAAGTTTAACTGATATACACAAACACTTTAAGACCTCAAACTTGTTCCGTCGTTTTTAAAGTCAAATTTGTAACTGACAACTGGAATCGACTTACGAACAGTAAAGCTTAAGCTCACTAAAAGCGCTCATTGGTGAGCAAAGACAATGGAAGAGGGGGGAAGAATTACTTAGCAAGTGGGTAATGCCACGCAATCTTCTTATCATTAGTTTTGCCCTTCCTCATCATGTTTTGGTTTTTACAACATTTAATGAATTGCCACAGAAATTTTATCACTTATGGATCCCCTTTTAATAGGTAATTAATGTTATCGCGACGCTGGCACAATGTCAACTAACGCCGCTCTCCAGTATCTCAGCATGAGCTTTTTGTAGCCAGCACTGTGGGCCTGAGGCGATGATATTTAGTTGTAAATCGAAGTTCCAAAATCTTTCCAAAATTAATAAATCTAAATATCAGTTCATATTAAAGTAATTTATAAGTAAAACATGTTGCTGAAACTTTCAATTGATCAAGCTAATATTATAAAATTTCATACGGTAGTTATTAATTTTTTAACAAGCAAAAAAATCAACATTCTCTGCCCACTGTAGCTTAAAAAGCTTAATGAAAAGAGAGACAGAGAGCAACCGACTGAGACATTGGCAAGCATGGCGATCGATCAGCTGTTAACCACAGTGGCACAACAACCCATTGAAAAATAAATAACACATTTTAGCATAAAGTAATATAAAAGATCGTTGCCATTTAATATGGCAGAATTAACTCAGATTTTTGTTATGAATTCTTTAAAGAAAATGTTTACAACAAAAAATGAATTACATTCTTTCCTTGGTCGACTATCAAAGACAAAATAATACACTTTGTCTTATCAATCAATTATCAATTTACTTAATCAACAAGTCTGTTAATAGTTTGTCAAAAGATAAAAACAAAAAATCACTTAAAAACTGAAACATCGAATTGAAATTATGCACTTTAAAGATAAAAACTGATTCATAACAAATCTGATTAAAATGTAATATTTCGAAAGCTGTTACAAAACATTTGCAATATATTTTTCAACTATCCAATAAAGGGCTAATTATCCGTTAGACTTCTGTTGACTTTGCCTCGGATAAGAATCTACATATATGGTAAATCGTTATACTCATCACTAATATATATCTTCCCTTGCTATAAGGTGTACCACAAAGCTATTTTAAAAATGTTCGTTGTTTATATTACGACATCACCCCTTTCCATTCATAATTCTTTTGTAATAAATAAAAAAAATTATTTCATATTTTTCTCATATAATAATGTATTTATTTTCTATATATATGTATATATATACATATATATTTATATATATCTTTTTGAGAATTTTCATAAATCTTTTTCATTTTCTCAGAAAAAAAGGATGTTTCATTAAAATGTTTCAAAAACATTACAATAAAATAATTTGTTTCACTGTTTAACTCTGTATATGTGTGTGTGTGTGTTTGTGTTTGTGTTGTGTGTTTTGTTAAAATAAACGACTCACGATAACATGTGGGTTCTGGGTTAGCAGAGAGGGTTAAAAAGAGGTACAGGATAGGTAGGATTCAGAAACATTTCTTACATATATATTATTATGTTAGTTTGTTAGGCTAAGACTGCATCTATATGGTAATATATATAAACTCGATTAGACTACAAAATGTATTTCAATTTGTAAGCATAAGTATGTATATATACTTGGATTCATTTATAAATCAATTAATGTTATATATATATATATAAATTGTTTTTGTATTTGTTTTGCTTGAAATTTTGAATTTTGCTTCTCATACACACATACATACATATGAATATGCATATATGTATGTATATACTTATATTTTATATGTATATATATATATATTTTGTCCCTTGCAGCGTTTGCCAAAATCGTTAATCAAAAATAGTTGACTTTTGTTGTTTATTTTCAATATTCAATTCTTCATCATTTGTTTTAAAGCTACAGCTTGTTGTGTGTAAGAGTGTTTGTGTGTGTGTGAGTGGCGTATAAATGTGGGTGTATTGCTTAAATAGTTACATTTTTAAACTAAGTTTATAAATTTAACTGCCAACAAGTAAAACAAAATTGTAATATAAAGCATTTATAGCAAAAAACATCTTGTCTATTCCATATAAGAACTGTATAGATATATCTATATATATATATATATAATGTGTGTATATATGCAAATTTTTTTTATATTACTATATATAAAAATATTTATATATATATTTTTTTTGTATATATGTATGCATTTATGTAATTATCATATAGAAAAATCATAAGCGTTTCGTTTACGTTTACATATTTTGTTTTTTCATTTTGTATTTTTTTCTTTTTTTAATTGTATTTTTTAAATTTTTTTTGACACATTTGCCTCTTCCTCTGGTTGTATTCGTGTTGCCCTCTGATCCGGTTTCCGGATTTATTTGTTCCTAGGCATCTGACAGATCACTGTAGGCACCACCACCAGTGCCACTGCTGCTTGCAGCCAATGTCTTTTGCTCATCCTCCATTAAAGCATCAACATATTCCCCGGTGGCCTCGTGATGATTCACTTGCGGTGAGGACGAGCTTTCGCCGCAATGTGTTGCATAAACATGTCGCCGGCTACCACTAGGTAGTTGATTCGAATCATCTGTATCCGCATCTCGTATCGAGTTGAAAGCATTACACGCATTTGCATTAGGGGAGCAGGTATCATCGTTGGGTGGATACACATGACGGTGATAACTACCGCCACCGCTTCCACCACCCCCAATACTGCCATCTCCATCAAGTTCCGCATCCCGCACACTACCGAAAACTGGTGTATGCGAAGAGCTCTTTCTTAGTGATGCCGGTGGCGACCATACTGTCTGATATAGCGGCGATGCAAACACATACATGTGATTTAGATATTCCATATCGTAGCTGGGCTGATAGGAGTCTGTCTCCAATGGATTGTAGGTGGGCTGATACATTGGTGTTTGCCGGCAGCTAGCCGAACCCGAAGCACTGCCCGCATAATGTGGCGTATCGTAGTTCTGTGAACGTGTCGAGCTGCTCATATGCAACTGGGCATGCCCTCCGTGACTGCCACTGGCACTGCTGCCGCCTCCACCGCCAATTCGATGAGCGGGTAAAGTGGCATAGATGCCACGATATGCCTCATATGGAGTTTGGGGATAATAGGCATCGCTCCAACGTACATGATTCGGTGTATAATCGCCTTTGGCATAAAGCTATTTGATAAACCAGAAAGAGAACGGAATAGGAAGCAGTTAATTAATGGCCTGGATGCATGAATCAAGATTTACTCTTACCTGTATGGGCCTACAGAATCCTTTGTTCATATGACGCGGCACTCCCATTGTATAACTGTGACTGAAACCCACCTCCGAGCTAAGCAAATATTCGTGAAATTTATTTGGAAAGAATTCAATTTGCTTGTAATTATTGTAGATTTCCGGCTAAAATAAAATAATTTCCAAATTCCAAATAATTAAATTATCCAAATTGATTATTGTTTTATACTTACAGTTAAATTCTTCTTTTTCTTATAGCTGGCCCAATTCTGAGCCTCCAATATGAGTTTACCACCCGGACGCAGTTGATTGAACATGCGTTTAAAGGCCAATTTGAGTCCGGCATCACCGAAATTGAGATGTATCCATTTGGTCACCGATAAACATAGAATGAGATCATACTGTTGTGTGTCGTTTGTCATCAAGGATTCATCCTTGAGCACATAGTTGGTATATCGGAAGAAGACATTTTGCGGGAATTGATTTTTATTGGAGATGGATGGGGATTTCTCGGATGTAGGCAGACTGGGCATACCACCATAGGTGAGAGGGAATGAGATGGGAAAGAATTCATGTGGCTTCACAAGCAATGCATCCAATTTCTCTTGTTGCGGATCATGATGATGATGATGATGGTGTAGTGGTAAATGGTGTTGTTGTTGATGATGCAACTGCTGTTGATGCCGTTCTTGTGCCTTACGACGTTTCTTTCCTCGACGTGTTTTCTTGTGCACCTGACCCACCTCTGAAGTTTCCTCCATTGGTTCACTTTTCTCTATGGCCATTTGAATTTGCATCTGTTCTGTCTTTATTTCTTGCGGCAAACGCTTCTCATCCTTGGGTATGCGCACAAATATGGAGAGATTACGACGTGCCCGGGCTACCAGTTCACGATCGATATCAATGCCCAGAATTGTTCTCGGTGCCAAATGCCTGGCTACAGTGATGGTCATATGTCCTACATTACATCCAATATCCAGTATATCCTTATTCTGGAACAATTCGGCATGACGTTGGAACACCTGGAGTCGTACATCTCTAAACTCATTTAATTGCCGGAAATCGACATAACGATCAAAGTTTCCATAACGATATTTAAGTCCATCCGCTCGAAATTTGGGCAATTTGTTTTGTGGTAGCATCGATGTGGGTTCAACCATTAAACTTGCTAAAGGCTGTTGCTGTTGTGCTTCTTGACCAATCGCTGCTGTTGCAGCCTCACCGCTGCTAGTGGTAGCCTCTGCTGCTACCAAGGAGTCCGGTTCACCACCAGTATGTGATGTTGCCGCCGATATGGTACTCAATGGACTGCCAAGACCATGTTCCGATAATTCCGGTGTATCATCACGAGGAATTTCCACTGTAAATAAAACATATAAATAAATTACATTGTTGATTGTTCGATAGTTCAGAATGTGACTTACCATCTATCAGGGGCAACACTTTTGGGGGCATTTCATCAACGGGACTGGGCAACTCTGTTTCACTGAACGACGTTGATCGTCGCGTAATTGGTTTCCGTGCTCCCGTTGGCTGCAATATTCGTGGTGGTCGCTTCCAAGCTCCTGGTTGTGGTACCACTGGACTAACAATCTTATCCATGGCATCATGACGATGAAATTTCTAAAAAAAAAAAAAAATAATATTAACAACCATTGTTGTAAAATATTCTTTAACAGATTTTAGTCATAAAAAGTTTTAGAAATTAATATCTTCCTTCTTTTCTATTCTACTATATATGTATATATACTCCTGCCTGATAATACTATGTGAATATATTTCGTAAGAAAAAATTCTAAACTTGAAAAATTATGATTATAGTCTTAATTTATTAGTTTACTATGCGACTTTATCATTTTATCGATCATTTTATATATACAGTGCCGCTCAACTGAATAGGTTTGACTTCTTTTTTAGACTTCGAACGTAATATCTTCATAACGAGCACTCCGATTTTAACCAAACAAATTTTGTTAAGTAAAACGATCAATTATTTATAAAATACAAAAGTTTTTTTTTTTTTGGTTTGGTTTTTATATTTTTTTTATTATATTTTCGAAAACATAGTAAAAAATGTACATTATTTTTGGCTCAACTGAATAGGTTTGACTACCAAAACTTTACAAAATAATGATTCACAGTAATATTTTATGGCACTTGGTAACTTAAATAATAGAATACACTATTTCTGCATTATTTAGTATTTGGTATGACCACCCATATTCTTAATTATTTCAAGAATTCGAGTTGATAAGGAATCGTTAAATTTTTCAATTTCACTCAGTCAAATTGTTGACCAGGCTTCTTTAATCGCTTCAACCATGGTCGCCGAATCTTGAAATTGTCTTCCCCCTTCATACACTCTTCTGGACAAAAGTCCCCATATGTTCTCGATAATGTTTATGGCTGGGGAGTATGGTGGCCAGTCGAGCAAGTTGACATTCTGGTCCTTAATCGACTATTTTGTAACCCGGGATATATGGATGGGGGCGTTGTCTTGTTGGAACGTACACGGAATAGGTCCAAAAACTTCGGAAAACTGGGGAAAAGCCTTTTGGAGCACAGTCTTGTAGACATTTGCGTTCATCTTTAAGGAAACAAACTGCAGCTCGCAAGTTACATAAAACGATATGGCTCCCCAAACCATTACGCCTCCTGCGCAGGAGTCATGACGACTCAAAAAGCATTCGTCTTTTCGAATATCATGAAAATAGTAGTTGTAGCCATCCGGTCCGTCGAAATTTAACTTCTTTTCGTCAGAGAAGACCACAGCCTTCCACTCCTTGTTCTACGTCATATGATCCCGCGCAAATCGAAGTCGTGCTTTCTTCCGTGTATCATTGAGATTAAGTTTTTTTTTATTTTTAATCTCTTTAAGTATTTAGCACTCCGAATAACTCTTTTTAACGTTGGCAAACAAGCATTTACACCGCATTTATCCCTGATTTTACTGGCAAAGAGGTGGGAATTCGAAGCAGTACGAAGGATTCGTTGCCTCCCTGACACCGTTAAAGCATATTTTTTTCCTCCTTTCATTTTTTTCCCGTAATCTGCCTCATTATGAAGAAAATTGCATACAACGTTTTGACTTCGACCAATCTTCTTTGCTTTTTCATGATGTTTTAGGCCAGATTCAATATAGCCTTTAATTTGACCCTTTCTAAAATCGGTTAAAGATTTTCCCCGACCCATATTAAAAAAAAATGGTGGCAATTACTTTAAATTTAAGTAGACCAAAGAAATTATCTGTTTTCAATCCCGCAGTCAATCAAAAAGTGAAGTCAAAGTTGTCAAACCTAATCAGATGAGCCAAAAATAAACCATACATTTATCGAATTTCACGAAGAAAGCAAAATTCTGATTTACCGTTGTATAGAACCCGTTATATTTTTTTGTCATATTATTAGTAAACAAATAAAGGATCTATACAAAAAAGAAAGATGAAAAAAATGTCATAGGAACAAACAGAGAAGAAAAAATAGAACAAATAATTTTCAAACCTATTCAGTTGAGCGGCACTGTATGTATATACTTTTTCTTGAACGATTCTGGAATTTTGGTTAAGAGGCAGATTTATTAGTTATTTATTTACATAATCCTAAGATATGTAAGTTTCAGCAAGAGGTAATTATATTTTGGTGTTTTTAAAAATACTTTAGATATGGAATTCTATTAAGCAGATAATTATTATAATAATATATATTATATGAATATATTAAAAATGTAAAATGTATGAATTATTTAATTTACGCTAACAACAAGCATTTATTTAATGACTTCAGTAAACTAAATAAAAATAAGAAAAAGGAATCATTGAAAAAAAAATAAGAAACTACTTAATATTGAACTAAGAACCGAATATAATTAATATTAAATAGCCGGAAGCTTTAGCAGCTTAGGCCCCTTCGTCACCTTTAGATTTATCTATAAGCAAACAGTGTATTAAAAAATAAAAATAATAGAAGTATATTAAGTAGCGTCCTTCTTTACATGTAACCTAGTTCTAAAATCAATTCTGCTTCTTTGGCAGAATATCAACAAATTTGAAAATTTGTTAGAGTGTTTTGTGTCTCTGTCTACCTATGTATGTATAATTAATTAAAGATTGGAAAGGCTAAAAGCAAGAATTTGGTATGCCAAAGTTTTTAAGCCTAAGTTTGCCAAGTTTCTAGAGGCTAAAATCGAGATTAAAAGGGCAACACAAGTCGACGGGCGCATTAAAAATTTTTTGTTTTCCATAAGAAAATAAGCTTAGTTAAGTCTTAAATAATGAAATTTTCCATTCAATGAATTGTTAAGATTTCCTTAAATTAAATACTTGGTCTATATATACATATATATGTACATACATACATACATACGTATATTATTTAATTTGACTTTACTTTATAATTCCATTAGTTTTGTATATTGTCATAATTCGGATTAAAACGTAAGGCTGCCCTTAAGGCACTTGCCTAAAGGAGATGCTTTGCGAAATGGCCGCCCCTGACCCTCTAACCTCAATTCCTAGCCGGAGATGAAGCAAAACAAAATCACAACAATATGAGGACGACAAGTTAAAAGAAAGAGGGAAAAAAAATTTGCAAGGCAAACAAAAGGCAAAAGCAAAAGAAAAGCATAACCAAAAGCAATCAAAACAAAGCCAGCGATTGACTTGCTGCCAAACCACAATGCCCTTAAAGCCAGGCGACCAACCACACCCCACCCCCCTCCCCTCAAACTCCCTCTCAATCTCTATCCCTCTCTCTATGCCTATCCATATTTTAAAGCTCTTTACATTTCCCATTCTCAGGCATTTCGTTTCATTTCCATTTCGTACTCACCTTGCTCTTAAGCGAATTGTTGCTCTCACTTATTTTGCGTTTTCTACTGCCGCCGCCTCCACCGCTTGCTGATCCACCGCTGCCAACGCTGGCAGCGCTGCTTGTGCCAAAGCTTAGACCCGTGCCGCCAACGCCATAGCACGTGCTACCCAAGTCCAGGCGCAAATCCCGGCCGGTTAGAGCTCGCCTCTCCGCCAGCGTTGACGCCACCGCCAACGTAGCTGCTGAGGTAGAAGCTGAGGTGACTTCTCCAGAGAGCAGGCGCTCAGTACTTGACAGAGATTGCTGCTGTTCCTGCTGTTGCTGCTCATCGGTAACGATGGCCTCGACTGTGGCAGATGCGGCAGCGTTGGACACATGTTGCTGCTCCTGCTGTTGTTGTTGATGTTGTTGTTGTTGTTGTTGTTGTTGCTGCTGCTGCTGCGGCGACAACAATGTGGTGACTTCAATAGCGGCCGGCAATGTGGTCGTGTTGCATTCCATTTGTTCCACTGCCGACGAAGATGAAGCCGACTGCGTTACACTTGAAGCTTCGGCTTCCAATTGTGTTGGCGGCATCTCTGCCATGGTGGCAGCTTGCGGAGAGCGGACATGCGCTTGTTGTTGAACCATTTCCACTGTTTCAGCGGCTGAAGCCGCCTCACTCAGCAACAGAGCTGCGTTTGTTGCCGCTGTTGCCGCTCCCGTTGTTGCTGCTGCTGCAGCCGATGGAGCCACAGGCGATGCTGCCGACGATGATGTGTTTCCAGGTCCTCCCGTTCCGCTTGCCTCGTCAAGTGAAATTGAAAGCGTTTCACCACTACCCTCGCCCATATCATCGCCAGCGTGGGATGTATTATTGGAATCGTAACGCCGTCGTTTCCGATTCTTACGCGGTCGATGCTGACGATGATGCGGCTGCTGTTGTTGCAACTTCAGGTGACTACCCCGAGTCATCATACCCCCTCGCTTCATGGGCGAAGTAAGTTGTTTCTCATACTCCATTGAATCGACGGGATCCAACAAATGCAAAGGATCGTGTATATTGGGCGGTATTATCACCTCCACTTTTGGTGGTGTCGTTATGGGAGATTGACGCGGCGTTGTAGCCGGCGTATTGTTGCTTGATGATGCATTCGATGTGTTCTCATGCTGAAGCGAATTGAGATTTAACGGATCCGATATATTGCCACCCAATAAAAATTTTGTGGGCGGGACAATCACCTCTTTGCGCAATCGCTGCTCGGGCAAAAAGAACTTTGAACGACCGCAACAATAGTGGACTGCATTGGCAGCCGCTGCTGCTGCTGCCACACTGCCCGATATGCTGCTGTTGCCGCTCAATGAACTGGTATCTTTATTACTTTGTGTATCCTTGCCAGTGCCAATGATGCCACTGTTGCCATTACATCCCGTCACCAGGCAGCAAGTGTGATTAGCATTGTTCCCAGCACAAAGCACATGATTATGATGTCCCCTAAGGCATAAAATAGATTGAAAGGGAAATGAAATAATCAATTTGGGTTAAATTTATATTGATAACAAGGTTTTTGTATTGATTCTTCTATTAAACTAGCTAGCTGCTTCGTAAAGGGGTTTGTTTTACTATCTCTAATAGTAATAGTATTAAAGGTATATTTATAACAGAAAATAAGAATTTTTTCTAAAGGATGTGTAAACGAAATCATTTAGCGTCAAAGTTTAGAGGTTAATTTCGATAATTCTTTTAGTTATGTTATACTTCTCTATTTAAATTATAATTTTATCGTTTAAATTTGTGTCTTTCACTTAATTTTTTTATTTTTTAGCTAATTTTTGTATGTATTACCGATTATTTTTAATTATAGATTGGATTGCGGTTTAATTACCTATGTGCTATCATTTTTTTATACAGCTGCTGCTGTGCCTTCAGTCCGTGTTTGTCCAATGGGCCAATGGGCAGACCATTGCCAACTCCTCCAGTTGCTGTTGCATTCTGTGCCAATCTTGTATTGTGTTGATGATGATGATGGCTGCTGTTGTTGCTGTTAATACCACCAGAGGTGCCACCAACAGTACTACCTGTACCGCCACCAAGGCCCGCTCCAGCACCATTCCCGGCCCCATGATGGGAAGCACCGTGATGAGTGCCGCCCACACCACTACCACCATGAGTATGTCCGGCAATTTGATTTTTAATATTCTGAATATTCTCCAAATCGGCCTTATGGGCAGCAACAACAGCCGCAGCCGTGACTGTTGGTAAGATCAGTGAACTTGTTCCCGTGGCATTAATTGAACCGCTGTTGCTGCTGCTGCCATTGGCATTCGATTGTGAGCTGGCGCTGATTCCTCCGCCCGCAGTATTATGTTTGCCTCCGGTTTTGTTATTGTGTTGCCGTTTACTCCATGTCTTGTTGTTATATCTGTTTTTCGGACCATGTTGCTGCTGTGGGGCACGAAATTGATGATGTTGCTGCTGTTGTGTTGGAGTTGTTACAGCAGCTACAACTGCGGCGGCTGTTGTCGCTGCCGCTGCTGCTGTTGCCGTTGCTGCCACCGCCTGCAATTTTGCAACTTTGGTTCCAGTTGTCGGTGGTGGAGTTGGTGATTTTGATTTGGATTTGGAGTGATGACGATCATATCTTAAAGTGGGCGTCATATTGCTTGAGGAAGAACGAGTTATGCGACAATCACCGGGACTGTCTCTCAAATTCTTATCCATGGCAAACGAAAAGTTGTCTTATTTTTAATTAATTGTTGTCTTTGCTAAAAGACTTCCACACTTGATAATTTAATTTATTTACTTTCAGCTCTTTTATCTCTTTTGCACTTTTTTTTTCACATTTTCACAGTATTTAAATATTTAAATATTCATTTGCTATTTCGTGTTTTGTTAACTTCATAATCCATGTAATTGTCTGTCTAAAAGTTAATCTCACAAAGCTGCTGCATTTAATTTGCGCGTTTTATTATTTTTAATATGATTTTATTATTTTTTACTTTACTTATTTTTTTTACACTTCTCTTTTTGTACGACCTTCGCGAGGTTTAATTTATTTTACCACCGACATAAATTGTGGATTTCTTGAGTGGCGTTTCATTGCCAAAAAATGTGAATATATCAAGTCTATCGATGGACTCTTTTTCTCGTCAAACCGCATTGAAAATCGTAATAAATCATTGTACATAAATTTTTACGATTAAATTTCATTTTATCTAGCCAGAGATGTCAACTAGCAAAAAGTTAACAGCATTCCTCCTTGTTTATGCCTTTCTCTTTTTAACTTTAGAATTTGTTGTTTTTTGTTTTTTATGTTGTTTTAATTATTCCATTTAAGTGTCCTTTCGTAAAACCCATTGCAACATTCAGATGGAAGATGGAAACTGCAACAAACAGAGAGAAAGAGTTAGAAAAACGATAAAGCAAATTAATTTTACAGTTTAATTAGTGCTGAAACTCGATACCCAGAGTAAAATCTTTAAATGAACCCAAAAATTCTCCATTAGAATTCCATCTCTTACTTCAGCCCGCTTGTGTTTCGTTACCGTTCATTTCTCTCCCTCCCTAGACGCACTTGAAGAGCATTTTGCATTCATTATTTGCATAGCTAGGCAAAGCAGAAGAAGTGCGGGAAAGGGGGGGAAGCTGAAGGCAACGACACAAACGAGCTTTGAAAAATTGAGCACAGACGATGTTCTCCCATCTACCATCCCCACACTCCAGGCCTCTCTTCTCCTTTCCTTCTTTTAGTTGAATCTCACTTCATCCCTCCTGTATTTCTCTCTCTTTCTGGCCATGTCTAGTCTGTGCATTAATATTTACATGGCAAATTGTGGCTGTGGCAACTAACTGAGTGAGTGAGCTCCTCCTTCTCAGCTTCATTCTCAGTCTACCTTATCCATTTCGTGGCGGTTTTTGTGGATTGCAAACTAACACAACCAGGGCAGGAACAACAATGCAGGGACGAACTACTTCTAAGCAGCCAAACAAACAACCCAACCAACCACCCATCTAACTACCTCTCACCCCACTCTGCTCCTTTAGCCCAAAAAAATAAGAGCAAAAAGAAAAGAAAGTTGCGCTAAGCCATAAGTTAAGTAAGATACCCTTACAAAAATCGCTTTTCAATCAATAAATCCTTTGAAAAATATGGTCACACGATTATATTCAAGAAGAAACAACTAACAAATTGTGATAATATTTTTCGAAACTTTAAATTTCATAATTCTTTTGCTTACTTCAAAGTAATAATAATATTAATAAAAAGTATTCTCCATCTGTGAGGTTAATTTAAATGAAATATTTCTAACTTATGTCTAATATCTAATTTACATATATCGACAGCAGGCTTTTTCTACAATTTATCTATATTTCTATCTATTACCTATCTATTTACCTATCTATTGCTGAATTATTAAGGATGATGTTTAATATTTCTTTTTTTTATTAGTTAAATTCCGTAATTGGCACTGATTATCAAGGAATACTATTCTTTGATACAGAGAACGATAACTTATTTAGATCCGATTTGTTTGTAATTGTATTATTTATTTATTCATAAGATTAAACTTATTAACAAAATAAGGAATACAATTTTATAAATATTTTTGGGAACTAGGAAGTTATGATTAAATAGGAATCCTTTTTTTAAATACAAAATTAAAATTTATTAATAAGTTCTACGGCAATGCCTTTGAAATATAACTGCAAAAAAAGAATTTAAATAGTTTTAAATAAATAAATAAATTTTAATACTTTTAAAAGTCAACGATTTTTCACATATTTTCTATCCTTTGGTTGCAAAATTTTCTTCAAAATGTCAATGCAGTTTTTGAAAGGGTATTTAAAAAAAAAAAAAACCAAAGAAATTCCGCCAGTCAAAAACAGATTTTCGTGCAAATGCAAAAAGCAAATGCAGCAGCCCAGAAAGTAGAAGAAACACAAACACACACCATAAAACAAAAATAAAAAGCAAAAAAAAAGAAAGGACAAAAAACCTATTTCTATAGTTGCAATTGTTGTAGCAAACTGGATGCAATGTTGCATAGAGATAGAGTGGCAGGCGGAGGGAGGTAACCAGGCAGACAGATGAAACCGGAACATAAGTCACTAGAAAAAAAAAACCAAGTCTCGGCATATTTTTTTTACAAGTTTTGTAGATATGCATACAATACAGATTTATATACAGATATATATGTATATATACAGATATATATATACATATATCCTTATCTATGTATATTTTGCAATTTGAAATGGTTTTGTCGAGTGGTTTAAATTTGCAGTTTGATAGAACAGAAATTTTTTCGAAAATTTATTCCACTCATCTCTGGCTTTAGAGCATTAGAGAAAGAATATTTTCTGCTAGATATTGGACTGGGAAGAAAACGAAATTTTACAATCTAAATTCATTTTTATATCCAAGTAAACGAGTTTATTATAATTTTCCTTTTCTATTTTAGCTATTATTTTGGTATGTTTATGGAAGTAGTCGGACTGCCACTTAGATTTGGTTGCAAAAGTAGAAAAATATGGAAAACAGATAAGAAAAGTTTGATAAAAAATAAGCGCGACGCCAACGTAACTTAGACCGAACTATGCAAATTTTTCAACTGAATCTATGTATAAAGTTCAGAAAATAAACAAAAAAAAAAGTAAATAAAAAAAGAATATAAATTTAACATAAAAAGAAAATAAAACAAAATAAAAGGAAGTCAAAAAAATTCAGCAAAATATAAAGAATAAAATAAACGAAATTTTAAAGCAAAATCTACATATATTCCTATATACATATATACAACTATACAAAAAAATAAAAACAATAAATTGAAAAAATAAAATAAATAAAAAAAAATAAAATTAAAATAAAAAAGTAAAACTAAACAAGAGGAAATAGAAACAAACAAAAAAAAATTAAATAAAAAAATTAAATAAATAGAAACACAAACAGTTTTGAAAATAATCTTAATTTTAGGCTTCTACGAGCATCTCTTCTTCAATTAAATGTTTCAAAGGATTACAGAAAGAAGTCTAAGTGCAGTTATTTTGAACTTATGATAAAATAGACAAAATTTGTAACTATGCCACTTAAGCTCTTAAGATAAAGATTTAAAGATACTTATTCATTTCCAATCAATTAGACGTTTGTTGTAAAAAATTTAAGTAAACTCGAACTAGATCAGTTCTAGTATCTTTTTTTTTGAGGGCAGCTTTTCCCTTCGCATTTTAAAGAAACTTTTTAATCATGATGACGGTTAATAAGATTCCTTTCCTCCCCGAATCATCAGTATTAAATAGTTGTTGGGAAATAAAAATGATGACGGTTTTAACTGTACTCTGAAAACTAAAACTGTTGCTAATTTCTGACCGTTGACCAACAACAGGTCTGATTCAATAAAAGCAAATATTAACTACAAAATACAAATAGAATCAACAGTAGTAAATATATAGCTAATGTTGACTCCCATAAAAGCGGGCACAATAATCGTAGAGTAAATGTAAATATATTTGCACGCACATAGGCTCATTCATATTTAAAGCCTTGTTCTGCAGATGCCACACATTCGCACACAGATGGAGTTACAACATGAAATGCCCGGCTCGGCCCGGCCCGGTGTGCGCTTATTGTAATCATCATCATCGTCCTCGTCATCATCCTGTGTAAATCCCATAATGCCGTGACATTAAATTATCCCTCTCTCACTCTTTTGCCAAACCCTAATCGTATAGACCTATACTCTTATATATATCCTATATATCTATATCTATAGCTATCTAAGTGTTAAGCTGTGCTTAATAATGACGTACACACATCCACCCACGCAGAGACATATATACACAACACATACATACATACAAACATTACATATGCAGGTCGACAGACCGGCTGCTTATATTGCCCTGTCCTCTCCCACTTCACCATCCTTAGCACCTTTCACTCCATACTCAAATATCCTGGCCAAACAGGCAAATAGACAAATGTTTTGCTATTTGTTTTTGCTCATGTTCCATGTGCTGCCTTCCCTCCCCCTCAATCCTACAAACATACATGTCTCCTATATCTGCTGTATCTTTATTTAGCGTCAAATTTGCTGCACTCCCAAAGGACTCAATTTCACATTAAAAACACCTGTGATCTAGGGGAGTCCTTGTTATTGCTGTTGACGACGAGGACGATGGCGACAAGGACGAGGGCGAGGACAAATAACAACGCCTACATTAAAATGTGAAAAAGATGAAAAGTCCCCATTTTGCCTCAAATAGCTTTAAGCTTTAACATGAACCTTCCACAAATGAACTAATTTTATTTACATGCATATTTAAACACAATGGCAGGCAGGCAGGCAAGCAGGCAAGAGAATAAATCGCAGTTTTCTTTTTCCATTGGCTTCTTTTTTTGTTCTTTTTTCTTCATTAAAATGTTTACACAATTATCAAAATTGACAATTTCCGCTAGGCGACCGAAAGCCTCTGCGATACGACAAAAAGGGAAAATCTACTGAAACTTGTTTTTCTTCTCGCCGCCATATCCTAACCGTTTGCTCCTCCCCACCTCCCCATCTTTTGCTCTTGTCCTTATAACGGTTGTTCCTTCCAATTGTTTTTGCTTTGCTTTGCTTTTGGCCCACATTTCGGTCAGGTTCTGCCTTTGGCTTTTGCCATGATGGCAGCAACAACAACAAAAACAACATGCCGCATATTTAAATTTTAATTAAAATTTCCTTCTGGGCTCTCTCTCACTCACACACACGCACGCACGTAAAATACACTCACACACTGAAACAAACACAGTCACCATCCAACTCTACTCTCTCACACTTCCCCCCGGCCTCTTTCTCTAGTAATTCGTTGCCGAGTTCTCATTTCGCGCGCTCGCTTCCCCTAAAAATATGCAAATAAAAATTGCTTTTGAAGAGATGAGGTTTTTGGTAGAATTTTGTGCGGTCATGGGAGCAAAAAAAGAAAAACCTGACGACAGCATCAACGAGGGGGATCTCATTCCGATTACCGATAACTTTTCTTGCTTTTGCTGAAAGCAAAGCCGACAAAAGTTGCTTTGATATACATAGATCTGTGAAAGATATAAATAGATTGAAAAGTCCTCTTTCAATCTAGAAAGATTTAATAAGAAGTTATTTGGGGAATTGAGCAACTATTTGTAGGTATGAAGTTCTTGCTATAAACTAGGTGGTGGAAAGGGTTTTAAAACCTTTTAATCTTGCTTTAAAATTAATAATTACATAAAATATATACATTCATTGTTTATAAAGAGAATCCAAATTCTCATAGGTAAAAATTTCTATAACTCTAATTTTGATAAGAGTTTTTCCCATATTACCTCGCAAGTTCTTATTTTAAACAAAAAAATCTCCGTTAGTTATTCAACAATTCCTGGAAGAGTAACTCTTTAACCACTTAAAAAGTAAACTCTTTTAGTGGTTTCACTAGGAACAAAAACTTCTGAATGCTTAAACATTTTTAAAATACTAAAAGTAAAGATTCACTTAACGAAGACCGCAGCGGTGTACCCATCATAGAAATACTCATTTCCTAAATAATATTTCATAAAAGGAAACCAAAATACCTAAAATCAGCTTAAATTTGTAAAACTTTTCAATTCCCTGTTAGTTAAAATTGAACTATTTTGCAAAAATCATTTAATTTCGATTTTCTAACTGCAAAATTTGTCTTATTTCTTTCGATATTCGTTTACGTATATTTACCAATAGAATTGAAAATGCTCTTATATGACCGCCCCTAGATGATTGGCGTTATTTCTACGTAATGCGGTTTTTGTCACACCTTTTTTTTATGACACAAAAAAAATAGGGTATATTATGATATCATCTAAAGTGAATATACATACATAGGTAACATTAGCAGAGTTAATATTATTAATTATGAAGGGAAATACATTATTTAAAAACGCGTAACCGACAGTAAACACACCGCAGGCACACACACTTCATACATTAGTTATTAAAGGATAAAAAGGGTATTCAATTAGCAAGTGTTGATTTTCAAAAAATAATTTCTTGGTACACCTAGACCTCGCTTTGCGTCGTTTCGGTTTGCGTTTTTTTCGAAGTTGCGTCGCTGATCAATTAACACTAATTTTCATTGTGCGTCGTTGGATTTCGATGTTGCGTTGCGGAAGAGTCGTTAATCTTTTTTGGAATACTTATTTTTTTCAAAAGGTGGCAGCACTTTTCGTTCTAATTGCGCTATACTATCAAAACTGGGGAATTCCCATTTTGTTGTTTCGTCTCATTTTGCCATTTGCTTGCCCACCTTTTATGTAGTGTATCGCATTTCAATTAGTGAGTTGTGCTTTTTAAAAGAGATCAATAAATTTTTTCGTGTAGTTTCTGATTATAAAAAAGGTAAATAGTTTTCTTTTTTAAAGAAAGCCGACGTACGTCAACAGATACTCAAGCCTCATCCGATTGTGATTAATTCTAATTTGTTTGTCATTATTAGTTAGTTGAATGTATTATTTTGTTTTAACTGAATTAGTTTCTTTTTGTTTTTTATATCTATAACATGAAATAAAATGATATATGATTTTGTTTTCTTTTTTTAAATTATTGCTTTGTTAAACTCAAATACTTAAAAAATGTAAGATATTCGCAACCTTAGAACCTATCCTCGATCTTTATATGGTTTGCTATAGAAAAACTTAATTCAGTTTGCGTCGTTTCGATTTGCGTCGTATTTTTTTGGAACGTATCCCCGACGCAAAGCGAGGTCTAGGTGTATAAGGTAAAACAGAATTGTAGAGTAACCAAATTTGTTACATTCGAAATAAGTATGTATGTACACACATATATATTTTATATTTTGAAATCATTTTCTCTCACCGATTTCAATTTGATTTTCATTTAACCCGAAAAATCGACCAACTGCCCTCTATTGCTGCTGTGTTGTTCCCTTGTGGCACTTGCCACTGTCGTTTCACCACCATCCCACCCCCATATCATTCCACCAAAAAAAAAAAAAAAATCATCAATTTTGTCGCCTTGCTATGCAATTTTCATGTGCACTATAAATTTTAACGAATTCATTTGTTTGTGAAACGTGTGCAGACAGACAAGATAGACGGACGGACGGACGTACGGACCAAGGCACCGACAGACACGGGGCTGCTTAAAAAACCAACAGCAGCAGCAGAAGCAACAACAACACCATTAGCAACATGGAGTTATGTTGTTGCTGTTGTTGACACAATTGAGCGTTATATTTATGATGCCATTGGGTGTTTCGATACCCTCGCTGCAATTAGGCTATATTAATTATACTTAGAATTTCGTAACGTATAAAAGAAAGCATTTTCGACTAGATAAATTATATATGTACATACATACATACATATGTATATGTATGTATATATATATTCGTAATCAGTATGATAAGCTTAGTTCAATGCAAGACAATTGTGCTAACAAAAAAATTTAATTACAGTCTTCTCTACAGTTTTAGATAATAAAATTAAGATATAAATTAATCTACATCTGCATAAATGTATTTCTTTTTCTAGATAATTGTCATAAATTTTAAAAGTTTCTTTTTAGAGTATTTAGTTTGGTTTCCCCTGTTTGCAAAAACAGTTGGTTTTTTTATCTAAATTTATTTGATTTTTTTTCCTTTTTATTCCGCTGATGAAATTTTATTAAAATCAATTGACTATATCATAAAGAAGCAATAAAATTCCAACACTACTATTAAAATTTTAAAGAGTTTAATTTTAGCACAAAAAAGTAATTGAAGTAAATTCGATTTCAATTTCTTAGAAATTTTCAAATTTCTCTTCTGCAGCACTAAACAGCAGTTTGCAAGGGTATAAAAATGTCGTCAGTCTCTGAATATTATTTGTTTTTTCTGTTCTTTTTTTTTAACTAGTTAAAATTTTTGTATTTACACAAAATTTGCCATGTTGTTTGTTTGTTGTTATTGCTGCCACAGACCAAAAAATAACAAAAACAGAAAATAACGTATGCTTAGGCAGATACAGCAACAACATCAAAAATACCCCGTAAATTAATATTATTAAACTTTTGTGTCTGTATAAAAACTTTCCTACCCTTTAACTAAAACAATGGCATCAAGTATAAACAAAAATGAAAGTTCATGGATTGTAATAAGGCTAAAGATACTAATTAACTATATATATATTAAATAAAAATATATCCCTTTTATCATATGATTTACAGGGTATGAGAATAAATAGTTTTCAACAATATGTATTGTACGTTAAACATATTTCTAGATTCGCTTCAATTTTTATTATTCTTTCGTTTCGATGATGGAGTAGTAATTGTTTTTTTATACATTTTTATAAAAAGTCGTTGCAAACAGACACGGTACACACACACACACATACTTTTATATAGACATGAATGAGAGTATATTTGTGTAGAAAGGTAATGAAAGCCTTTTCTATGTTTTCTTTTCTGGTTATTTTCCTACTTATTTTTCCACTTATTTGGCTTTTCACAATTCATACGATGGCTGACTGACTGAGTTTGCCAGCCCTACCTCATCTTTCCTTTCCATTCTCTTACCCAGTCTGCTCAGTAAGCACCTTAGAATTCAGATGGGGGCAAAAAAAATAACAGAAAACGAATGGGAATAAATTGAGTGCCATGTTTCACCATTTTCATTTTCAATTTGACCTTCAGAAAAATGATAAAAATTGCAGAGTGGGAGGGAGGGCGGAAGGAAGGAAGGAAAAGATAGGGCCACAAATGCGAAAACCAAATAAGATTTGATTTCTTTGGATATTTGAAATGGTTCAATGAAGATGGAGGTGTTTGTGTGCTGAATGTTTTTTTTTTTTCAAATCATGTAAACGATCTAAATGAAGAAAATTATTTTTAAAAAAAATTATACACTTGAACAAATTGCATATGTGATATAAAAACTGCTTAAAATATGCAATTTTGGCTAAAAAGTAACCTGTATCAGGATCGACATATTAAATTTATAATTATGTCTGTGATAATCAATAATGAATTAGGTTATTAACGATAATTTTTTCCAATGTGGGTTATACCCTGAGCAAGTATATACATACATATATCTTATAATACGGACTAATCAAAACGAACATTAAATGCTTGGCAATAAGGTCAAAGCTGATCCAAGGAAATCCCTAGATAATGAGAGCAAAACTTAGTCCTTCACATTAATTTTAAACACATTTTAATGAGTCATGACACCAGCTCACTAAAAAGTTCTTCCATTAATTTTTTTAAAGATAAATATGATTAAAACCTTGATTTAGTTGTTTTATAAAGAATTTTCTTTTAAAAGAAATTTTTTTTATCAAATTCATTTAATTAGTTCAGTAGTTAGAGACGTCTTATAAGCCTTTATTTGTTGTTCCCTAATAATTGGAATGCTAACTTATTCCGTTTAATGATGAAAAAAAAAAAAAAAATTTAAATATTTATTTTTATTTAAACTTAGTGTCGTTTGTTTTAATTGGTTGTAAAAATGCTTACTGCTATTGTTATTGAAAGCTCGATTAAATTATGTATATATAAAAAATATTTTTAAATCCGGAAAATATTAATTATATTATTACTAATGTTTCTAGACAGAGGTAAGCTGAGTAAGTGTATTAAAATTCATAAATGAATATACATAAATAAAATGTTGATGAACTCACAAGTTTGTTAATAAACCAAATGATTTAATTGCCTGACATCACATTTCTTAACAATTTGCTATGCCATCTATCTCATTGTTAAAATGATCATCATCAGCATTTGAAATAAGCATTTCTTAGCTACCATACAAATGCTAAAACAATTTCCAAAGTTCTTAACCTTTGACAACAACTGGCAACTAACACACACACACACACACACACACACACACACACACACACACACACACACACACACACACACACACACACACACACACACACACACACAAACACACACACAGGCACACTCACAGTTAGCCAGCTTTTGGCTGGCTTTGCCTGTCTGCTGTGCCTCAATCATCAAAAGCAATTTTACAATTGTAGCCCACAAAATAGACGCAAAACACTTGAATGACGACGATGTAAAGTGGCTTTTCTTCGCTGCCCTCAACAAGAAAACAAGAAATTGTTGTACATAGAAACAAAACTAAAACCATATAGCCAACTTGGACTAGACCCAAGAGAACCACAATTCGGCAACGTATATAATACATATACTCGTATATACATACATATATACGATATACATACATATATCGCGTGGCATAGAAAGAAGAAAGTATGGTGGCATGACGGACGAAATAGAAGAGAAAAACAAAACGAAAAGAAACCATTTGGAAAATATAATCAAATTTCTGCCTTCTAAACCAAAATGCTATACATAAGTAAGTATGAGCTACATACATATGCCATACACTCGATGGTACATATATTTCATACATATTTATAACGTTAACTTGCATTTTGAAATTCCTATTTCGTTGCCGGTTTTCTTGCCGTATCTGTGTATGTATGTATATGTGTATATGCCCCACATTGGAGGCAAGCGAATAAAGCAACGGGCAATGTGTGAAACGATTCGCTCTGGAAACCAAACTTAAATGGCATTGAAAAACTTTATTTTTTTTCTTTTCTTTTGCCCTCGTGAGGGGAATACAACAATCGTGGGCAACCGTATGACAAGTATAGGGTGGGATGGGGTGAGATGATATGGCCTTGATATGCAGTAAACATGTAAAATTAGCATTACATTTTGAACGTAATCAATGGCATTCAGTTTAAGCCATCATCTTTGAATTGATTCGTGTTTCTGCAATTGTTGCAAAACTGCTTAAGAATTTCATGATTCATTCGAAAATATATGTATTTCTTTTGAAAATCTGACAAACATTTTATTGTTACTTTTAAATTAACCCCTTGTTCAATGCCTAAGACACTTTTATTGTTTTATTAATATTTAAAAATCTATTACATTTTGCATTAAATATTTGACAATCACAGTTTACTCATGTTTTTAAGAATATGAGTTAAGTCAAAAAAAATATAAATTTAAAAAAAAAAGTGCAAGTCAATTGATTTTTTTATTTTTTTTTACTATTTTGTTGCTATTTGCCAAGATGATGCATTGAAGGGTTAATAGCTTCAGTACAAAAATATACAATAATCGCTTAAATATGTATATACGATGCACGATTTGCTATATTTCCTACTTATCAGGCAAATACCTTGGGCTATATGGAAAATTATAATTAGCTATTTGTCGATTATCTAAATGACAACGATTATTTACACTGTTTTGAATGCAACTTCCGATGATAATTACCAAAAACTTTAATTGTTTTCTCTATCTACATATTTAAATAAAATAAATTTAGCTTGTTTTAAGTATATTAGTATATAAAAAAAATGTATTTTTTATGTACGTTAAAAATATCGTACTCATAATTATAAAATGAAATCAAATGGATTTATATTCTGTAGTACTAAAAATTCATATCGTATAATCTGCCTAGTTAGTTAAATTTTTGAGGTCATCTCTCACTTTCGCTTTTGACTCAATCTTAATTAAACTAAATCCTATCACTACTAATTCTACCAGTTTCTTATCCACTTGTTGTTCTTGTTTTTCCTGTTTCTCAATTAATTAACAAACATTATAAATTATTTTTCTTGTTGTTTTGCCTTGGCCTCTTTTGTGCTACTAAATACTTTCCAAATATTGTGTTTATTATTCATTTCAAATATTTTTCTGCATAAATTTTCCTTCAAGGGCCGGCTAACTTCTTTACAACCCTTCACACCACTCCCCCCGCCCCATATTGTAATCCACACAGTCTGCCCACTCAATGACCCTGATATACAATGCCTTGGCAATTAAATTACACAATGCTTGGACGACAAAGAAGTAAAGGAAAAGGAATCTGTGTTTATGAAAGGGCAACGACTTTGGAATACCCTGTAGCAGAAAATGTTATATTTTATTTTTGGCTTACCCAAAGTAATACCATTTTGAAACTCTGTTATATGACCGTATTTTTAAACATCTCATATTATTATTTTTTTGATAACCAAGTCTATATTTTTAAAAATCTTTGAAATCGTATCCATTGTTGCTATAACTTATTACTTACTACTCTACCCTTCAGTCAGTTGCATACATTTTAAATAATCAATATACCCTTTCACCCTATGGTGGGGAAACAGGGTATAAAAAGGAAAAGGGTTTAGCAACAAAAACAACAAGAGCAAAAAAAATGCCAGTTGACTACTGAAATTTACAGTTCAGGGCATTTTAGGGTTGCTTTTAGGGTTGTATTTGTCTGCTTATGTGTGTGTGGATACAGTGTTGATGCGCTTTGTGGTAAATAGAAGATCCATGGAGCATGAATGATATATGGTTCTGGGTTTCCCTTCTCCCTCACACTCTCTCTCGTTCGCTCTTTCGGTGTCTCCCCTTGTCTGTTTTTCTCTCTCCCATTAGTTGGCAACTTGTGAAAGCCGTTGAAATTAAGATGCTAACTGGTTTCGCTTTGGTCGTTCAAACAAACTAGTTTTATTATAACTAAAACGATATAAATATATCTAACTTATGTGTGACATAATGGGAATAACAATTGTTAACTAACTAACTAGCCAAAGAATATATAAAATGGTAACAAACAATGAAATATAATTGTATAAAGTTTTTAAATCCCATTCATTCTATCTAATCAAATTTGTAGGAATAACCCGAAATAATCTGCAAAAAAAAATATACCATAAAACTTAAAAGAAATTTATGGCAAAACTTAAAATTGCAAAGCGTGAGATATATGATAATATGGAAATGACTATCAAAATACAATGAAACAATACTCCAATTCAATCTAGTATCAAATTGTGTTGCATATTCATTGCATTAACTTTACTATCTAACTGAGCGCAAAGTCATGACATACATTTTCAATGTTTCATATTTTACAATATTTATTTCAATTATTATGAATCGTTCAAATTTTTGGAAGTTTAAAATAAAAATAGAAGGTAATACAATATTAAAATTTAACGAATATAACATATCAAAATTATTAGAAGGAATATTATTTTAAATTAATTTGAATCAGTTAAGTACATGGAAAAGAGATACGTAATAAATTATATGCAAGATTTGCCAGAATTCTCAAGTTACAGCAAAAACTTTTTTAATTACAGTTTTAATCTGTGTTTAGTATTAAGAGAGTATCTCTACTAATTTTTGAAATGTCTAACAATATTTATGTTTAATGTATATGAAACAAAAACAAATTATCAAAATAAATTTTACAATTTAATTAACCATTATGATAAGCTACCACTTGATTTTTTTTTAAAAGCATTAAGTAATACTTAAACGAAACATCCGGTATAAACCACCGAAACAATCATTCGATTCATCATTCTACAACACATATTTTTTTCGTAATTAAGAATGCGTCGTTTCTTAGAGAAATTCAAACGAATTTTGATAAGAGTTGATATTATGACTTGTTCAGTTTTAAAGTTCCCATTCTTGTTTTTCATTCAAGTTTATGTAATTTAATTCAATGAAAAATAAGTATTATTATTATCGTATTTTAGCTATATTTCAGAGTAGCTATAAATATTCTGCAAAGACTTTTTCAACAATTAATATAACAGACTCTGCTGTCAAGATGACAGATATGAATATTTAATTTCTTTTCCATTAGAGTTTGAACTGTACTGATAAATAGTGTTCCGGGTATTATTGATATAGGCTGTGTACTTATTCGGAAATCGTTATTCGTTTTATCAGTGACAATTAAGGTTTCACTGTAGTTCCAAACATTATTATTACCTGTCTTGGAGTTCGTTTATGTTTTTCTTTGTTCATATTCCATTCACTTGCTTGGCTTTTGTCTTTCTCTGCCTGAGCATTTTCACAATTTTCTAGGCGCCATCTCTTGGCGCTCTGCTCATTTTCATTAATTTGTCATTGTAATTTCCACTGCCTTACCCTCCACCCCTCGCGCTCCCCCGCTGTGTTCCTCGTTTTGCATAAATCGTCGTTCATTGAAGCGGTCATAATCAGTCAATGTGCCGTGCAAAATTATGCACTACCTCCCCTCGGGCTGGCTATTCGCTTCCAACAACCTCTCGATATTGCCTTCTCTCTCTCTCTCTCTCTCTCACTCACTCTTTCATTGAACTGTGTGCTGATTGCATTTTATTTTTGTTTTATTGCTGTGACAAGCGAGTTCCGCATTTTGTTATTTTTTTTTTATTTTACTTTTTTTTTACATACATAATTGATTATCTTGCCTTCTCTGGACTTGGACACGGGGGGGATTGACTTAAAGTAAGACTTGGAGTTCGACTTGTAAGTCCAAGCAATTTTCTACTATAGCCCGTGTCATCGTCATTGGAAGCATCATCATCATCATTATTATCGAGAAATCTTTTGTTATACCTTGTGTTTTGTATGTGTTTGAACCCGTTTCTCCCTTTCCACTAGCAGAGTTCGAAACGGCAACTGGCAACTGCATTTGACAAAGACTGTAATTTTCCTGAACTCCGCGTGGAGAAAACTCAGCAAGCAACTCAACTCCTCTATACGCTATGCGAAAGAAAAGCAGCGAAGGAAAACTTTTCCACTGACAAAAACTGACAAAGTGTGTGCAAGTCTGGAAATAGTTTGGCAAGAGATCGAGAGTTGAGTTTTTCCCTTCTTCTCCTTTATTCTATACTTTGTCGTCGTTTGCACTTTGTTCACTTTAATTTTATTTCGTTTCAGTTTTTCTATAAGTGTGTGTGTGTGTAAAATTGAAATTACAACAAAATGGCATTTGTTGTGGGCGTTGAATAAAATGAAATAAAAGTAGAAACTGGAATAGTAAATGTATTTGACATGACAAAAGATTGTAATAGAAATGGAAGTTTTTAGCCATTGTTTGGGGGATGGCTAATGTTATGGCTTATTAATGTAACCACTTATGTACCTGCCCATACATATGTACATATGTATATAAAAGCTTATCCAATATTTGAGGAAAGAAGTCTTTTCTGCGCATAACGATGACAAGGATGAGGATGTCAACTAACAACAAATAAGGAAAGACAGGGACATCTTTACCCCCTCGCTTCATGTTGGCATTTTGACAGCCACACACTTTAAGATAAACAGGATGTATATATATATATACAATATATATATATAGTATATACTACACAGCTGTGACGAGCGAATGACAAGCAGAATATGAAGCACTTTTTAGAAAATTTATCTAGGGAATTGAAAGAAATTAGTTGGGAAATACAAAGGAAATGTAAAACAATCTTAAAAAGAAAAACTTTTCCAACGAAATGTTAAAAGAGAATAAAATATTTCTATTTCGAGATACCAATTGAAATTTAAAGAAAAAAAACAATCATAGAGTATTTGCTATACCCGTTAATACTTCTTTTTAACGTATTTCAGTCAACAGAAAGAAAACTTTTAATTTACATTATAACGAAATGACAAGTATATTAGAAATCTTTGAAAATCTTTGATATTTTTAAAAACAATTATTACTCTGACTGAATACTTAGATTTGAAACGATCGAACAAGGTGAAAAGTATTTTCATATATTTCATTTTGCCTATATGTATATATCATAAATTCAAAACATTTATGATCAATACATTGCCTTAGGAAGTGCCTTGGTCTTATATATATACATACATACATAAATATTACGTGTTATTTCGACTTGGTAATTCCCAATACTTTACTTAAGTAGCAATAAAAAATATCTGTCGTTTATACTATTAATTTACGGTAATTTTCAGTTTTCTGGTATAATACCATTTGGCTAAAAAAGAAATACATATGTATATTTATGGGTGTGTCTCTAGTAAATTCTTATTGTCGTATTTAATTTACAAAGTGAACAACATTTTAATTATTTGTATTCGTATTTTGCACCTTTCAGTTAAGTTTCGTTCAGTTCGGAAAGGTCAAACTCTTGTCGCTTTGTCAATTTGAGTAGACAATTTAGCCAATTAACTTGAGTTATCATAAATCTGTTATGCCCATATTCCACTACTAACCTGCATCCATATACCCCTACACCCCCTCGTGTGTGTCGTTCACCCAAAAGACAAACAACAACTTTGTTGTCAGCACAAAAACTCCTCCCACTACCCACCCTCTTCTTACTTCAGTGTACAACGAAACTAAAGAAAAACAAATAAAAATTGCTTTTTGCCTTTTTCTTTTGGCCTCTTTCGATTGTTTTTTTGCCTTCTTTTATTCGACTTTTATCATTGTCATCGCATCTACAGGGGTTTGGTTTTGTATAGTTCTTTGGGGCTCTTTATACTCTCGACAAATGAAGCATATTCATTTTGAATCGAATCATTTAAATTAAACATCTATACATACATATTTGTATGTATTACAATCCTGATTAGTATCAGAAAATTAAATAACATTGATTCTAAATTATTCAATTCTTGGCTTCTCTTCTTTAATATTGAATTCAGAACCAAATGGAATAAATGTTATAAAAGTGTTTTTTATAAGCGTTCCGGTACTTATTTTTTCTTTGATTTCTGTTAAATACTAGATCCTTTATAAAACTCTTCCGGAAAGTTGGAATGAAATATCTAAAAGAATTTTCAATCCTTCGACTATATGAAAAAGCACTTAAAGTAATAATCTCTTGATAAAACTTTTGCATTAAATTAATTTTAAAAAAGTGTTGAAAATTGCATATTTTCCCAAATATTATCATAAATGGTCAAAGAACCATTCCATTCGATTAACAAATAAAATATGTATATCTTTCTAATTTCAATCCAAGAATTAGTTTTTATTGTAACCAATTTGAATATTAAGATTTTTTACAAAAAAAAGTTACTAATTGAATCGATTTAATCAGTTAATTGTAAGAGTATATCAGTAACGGTACAGGTAGAGTTAACTTCGTCCTATATTCACCTTCCCCTTACCAACTTTTTTTGTTTCTTTTTTAAATTTATTGCACGTAAATATTCTGTTTTTCGTCTTATTTGCCATTTTCTGTGTGAAGGTCGTTTTTATTGTTGTTGATATTTATTGTTTTTGTATTATAAAACTAAAATCCCATTGAAATATAATAGTTAAATGCCTTTTAAATATGACCTGCATAAATTATGTTTGTGTATATTATTTACCTTTGATTGCGATTTATTGATTTCACATTCTTGTTAGTCAATAAGTAGAGTTTACACTAGACTTTCGTAAATACGTGTAATTCAATTAAATTAATCACTATGATGATGAATTCATTTTCCCCTTTGTCAGTATGTAATTGTGACACTAAACTGTTCAAAACGGAAATTTAGTACTCGTTATCTATTCGTGACAAGTGGAATAAAATCACCACTAAATAACTGTTGAGAGATTAAATATAATCTGAAACGAAACGTTTTCCAATTCGTTATATGCCATAAAAGTAAAAAAAAAAATCTTTATAGTTTTTTATTTACATAAATAAATTATATCTAATGTCATTAAAATGATTAATGTTGATTTGGCATCACTATAGTTTGCTAGATTAATTACCTAATATATATGTATGTATATATAATATGTATATATATTTTTTTTTGCTTCAATTTACGACTGTCTAATCTTGAACAAAACAGGTTTAAAAAAATCACCCAACTGATTATAATTCGATCATCTGATTATCTAGTGCTAAGTCTATAAAGTTAAATAGATTTAGCGAATAAATTTACATATGCTGGTAATCATTTTCTAAAGCCTTCTCTAAATTTTTAATTTTTGAAATTTATTAAAATAGAAAAAAAAAGAAAAGAATGTAAGCAAATATTTTAAGAGAATTTTCTCAAAATAATTTTTCCAATGATATTGATAAATTAATATAAAGCAACTGTCAATAAAACTGAGAATATTATTTTTACGTTCCTTTGAATATTTCTAGCTCCTTTCCAGTAATTATCTTTAACTTTGTTTCTTATTCAATCCTATATTTCAAATACATATATAGATTTCCTATTAAGCATCTCAATAACCAATATATTTCAAAATTGCTTGAAAAACATATTTAAGAACCGAAATAAAGAAACGAATGGAAGTCAAATTTTGCTATTAATTATTAATTAGATTTTACGGATTCAAAGGCTATCAAATTGAGAAGGCAATTTGCAAAATTTGTTAATTTTTTTGTCAGCACTTTTTATATTAACCAAGAATAAATAAGGTTAAACTATTATATTACTTTACATTTATGGCTTGGTATGAATATCTACAGAAACAGAGATTATAAATTGTTCATTGCTTTTAATGTTTCAATTTAAAAAGTTAAATTTTTCGGTTAAATCATTTTGCATTTTGTTTTTACCCAAAATGTTTGCTTTTGTGAATTTTATAAAAATTCACATCAATGAATAATGCATATTTCAAATAAGAATAAAAGAATATGGAATTTCCGTTTGGTTCAGGTACTTCCGTTTATGCCACACACACATACAAATAAAAAAAAAAAGAAGAAAATTATAGGAAAAAGTGGCCCAAAAGGGGCAAAATCAAAATGGTGGCCAAATAGAGCATAGAATATTCATGTATTCATACACAGCCACAATTCAAAATCAAGAATCCCATCAATCCCCAGGCGGGCAACACTTTACCCTCCCCTCCCTCGATTCCATTTCGATGCCCTCCGTCTTTCTCTCTCTCTCTCTCTCTCTCTCTCTCTCTCTCTCTCTCTCTCTCTCTCTCTGTCTATCTCGCTTCCTCTTGTTTTCTGTTATCGGCCGCAAGGTCAATACAAAATGGCGTGTCGCTGCTCAAATACAAAGCACAAAATGGCGTATGCATTGCATTAGCATTGCAGAACTATCGACTCCATCATCATTCCATTCCCCTCATATTTTACCTCATCTCTTTTTCCACGTAATTTCGCTCCCTAAAAAGTTCAACGCTTTTCACGCTTTGCCCAACTTTTTACCAAAATGTGCAAAACAAAAGAATTGAGTGGGGAAAACTATTTCAACTAAAACGAAATTTTTTCCACACTTTTTTTTACCATTTTCTTTCTTGTTTTTCTTTACACTTTTTAAAGGTTTTTTTTTATTTTTGTTGCAGTCGGTTGATTGGGAAACTTGCACATTCAGTGTATTTTGCTTTCTGTACCATTCTAGAGTATTATTTGTTATAGGGTTCGGTCGCTAATTAAAATGCGCTTTTATTGTGTATTTGATTTTTTCGCAAAACAATGTAAATAAACGTGTGAAAGTTATCAGTATTACAAAATGTTTTGGGGGAAAGGTTTATGGGTCATCTAACATTGAGTGTCATTCCCACATTTCACTTTCATGTGCTCCTGCTGCATGTTATTGACGCACATTGTTCTTTGTTTGTTATTGTTGTTGGTTTCTTGTTGTTTATTGGTTGCGTGTGTCCATGTACAAGGCGAGTCAAAAGCTCAAGGCAAAAGGCGGAGTCAAGCCATCTTATAGCCTTGATTCGTTTGCCTTCGTGGTGGAGCTTCTAAAATTGTATCCTTGTGTCATTAATTAAGATTACATACACAAGCATACACACATATACACACATATATACATTCTCGCAAAAGGGCAAATATTAATTGGATTCGACTAAATGATACCCTATCTACCCAAGATCTTGAAAGTTTGGCAGTTTTATTTCTTTGACTTGGTTTTACTTTCGTTTTAAGTGGAACTAATATATAGCGTAGGACTACAAGTCACTGTTTTGTCATAGCTGTTCCGTCACTTCAATTAAGGCATTGGTTCGAGAGTAAAGTTTATATTTTTGGAAAATAGGATATGATGAAATAACGATGGCAATTCGAAGAAGAATATTAGACAAATTTTTCTTATGTTCAATCAAATTCATTGTCAAGTACAAAAATAATGATTGGAAGGAAGCTTCCATTTGGAATGATTCAACCGAAAAGAAGGGACATAAGCCAGAGGGGATAATCGATAATTTTTTTTCATCTCTACATTTTTCAACTATGTACATATTTATTAGGTTATAATCGATTTTTCTGTATATAAGTTTTTACAATAATAATAGAAAATTTTACCATCATTATCAAAAATGGGGAAACTTCACATTCATATTTTAATAAACTGTGTTGTATAATAATTGTTCAGATAAATCTCTGGGTTGACAATAAAAATAGAATAACTCAAATCAAATATTTTCCCTCAGTCTCATATACCCTTAAATACCTCCTTTTATCAAATTTAACGCACACTGCGTTTTATCTATGAAAGTTTTAGCGAGGACTTTTGCCTTGTGCTCCTCATTTGACATGCTTCCTCTTGTTTTCAAACTCCTCCATTCATTGTTTGCGTGGCTTTGTTTTAGAAGTTACCTTTTTTTGTTTTTGGTTTAATTTCATCCTTCATTTTCTCTCTCAACCTCTATAATTTCGTGGTTTTATGTTAAAGGAGAAGAATACTAAAATTACATTTCCTCGGCATTAAATTTGCAATCTGAAATGTTGTCTCGTAAAACTCTGCCTACGATACCAAAAAATTAATTAAATTTAATCAGCTTAGGTAATTAGTTACAGCAATTTCTCACAGCAATGGCTTTTTGAAAATAAAAGACAACCGATGCAAAAGAAGAGGCACAATGGAGAAAGATACACGGAGGAGTTTTATAAATATTGTACTTAATACATTGAGTTTTAGCAAAGTAATCGCAACTTATATATATATATATATAAATATGTATGTATATTTATTTTTTCTTTTTTTTGCTGACTAATCACTCAACTTTTTTCAATAACCTCAACAAAAAGTAAAAGAGCGATACAGAGAGAGGGGAAAAGAGAGAGAATTACAAATAAATTTATCTTTTCGTTTTATTGTCATTGCCGTTATAATTCACTACCACAAATACCTTATATATTGTCACACATTTTACCCTATTCGTTTTAATAGACAAAAATTTAGAATTTACATTAATAAAAAAAAAAAAAAAAATTTTTAATGAAAAATGTTGAAAATGTTTTTGGTTTATCCAACCATCAGACCACAGCCGAGCGTAAAGACACCCTTCACATGATTCATACGTCCGCTAAGGGCAAATGCAAAGGGTAGAGGTTGCAAACGTTTCTCCAGTACACCGCAAACATGCCAATTGGAGTCAATAGAGCCACGGAATATTAGATCAGCCTTGGGCAAATCAATTTGATAGGCTAATGTTGTTACAGATTCCTGTAGACGTAGACTGGTCTCCACTTCAACACCAATCTGAAGCTGATCTGAAGCTTTTCGATAATAACAAATATGCAATCCACTAAGTCCCATAGAACCAGACCAAACGAAATCATTATTAGAATAACGTCCGACTAGAGAGAGTAGAGCTATTTGACGTCCCGGTATATTTGGACCATATTGATATGTCATTTCGGCACCCATGGCTAGAGAGCGTGTAATCGATTGCAAATACTGGGCAACAACCACTCCGGATGTTGTAAAGAAACCAGGATTACCGACAGTCAGAGATGTGGTGAAATTATTACCACGATAATCCCCAGTCATTTGAGTGGCAAAAAGTCGAGAATCTTGAAATTGGGCAGCAAACTTGCAACGTAATCCGGCAGTTAACTGATGTATAACATTTGCATTGAGATTACCGGATGCATCGATGTCGCCGAGTAAAACCGGAAATGCTTCATTTGGTCCATATTGTTTTGTACCCACATAGGTGGCCCCAAAGCGATAACCATTATTTGCCATGGCTGTCATATTAATGGTATGCGAGATTTGAAAGTGATTACTTAATCCTTTGTTCAGCATAATTCGGGCACCCTCAAATGTGCTAGCCTGAATTTCCTTGCATTTACTATGCAATTCCTCAACGGTACCAGGATTCTCTAAATTTTTTGGTGTACTCTTTAATTCTGATGCAATGGCCTCTGTCAGGGATGGCGGCAGGGTAGACATTGGTGGTGATGGGGGCACTGTGGCAGCAGCCCCTGCTTGTCCACCCATTGATGATGATGCAGCCAATACATTACCCATTACGCTAATAGTAACGAAATAAATCTACTATATCTTTTGATTCTTATTTCTTATTGGAGGATTTTTTTTTTCTATAAATATATTTCTCTCAAATTTTGTACACTTTTTTAACTCGCAAAAGTATAAAAGTCAGTATTATGTGTGTTTGTGTATGTGAGTTAAGGCACACAAATCAAAAAGAAAACTATGACAAAATATTTTTTTTTTATTATCGTCGACAGCTGTCAAAAAGTGTTAGTGATTTCAAGAAAAAAGTTTTTTTTAGAGTTTTTCAACACAGAACAAAAGAAAAAGAAAAACTGCAGCAAAATACTATTCCTGTCAACTAAGCAACAGACTAGAGATTATTCTTATGCAGGATTTTCAATACTTGCATGGAAAAAGGGTTCCCCCAATATTCTTGTCAACATTTTTTGACACTTATTTCATTAATTTATTTATAAAAAGACTTTATAAAGAAGAAGCAGATTGTATTGGTTTATTTTGCATTCCTAGATCGAAGAAAAACGTTGTGAGACCAATGGAACTCTTCTGGCTTAATTTAGGGTTAAAGTATACATTTACTTAGCTGGTAGATAAAGAAACATTGAAGGAGAGGTGGTGGGAAAGAGAGAAAAGGAAGCCTAATAAAATAACATGCAAATGACGAAAGAGAAGCACAAAACAAAAATACTGTAAACAGAAACCGCAATAACCGCAACACGTTACCGTTTTCCCAAAGAAAATGGCAAATAATTGACCAAGTACAACAAATTTATGTACACCCCAAATACAGTACAATCAGTCTATCTCTCTCTAGCTCCTATCCTCCTGTCTCTTTCTATAAAGTCGCCTGTCTTTGCCTAATTATGCAGCCAAGCAGGTTAATACAGTATGAGGGAATGATGGCAGCGGTACAGGGTGGAGAGGGGGATAATAACAAGACAGACCATGACTGGACAGTAATAGATAAACTTTGGGTGCAAATGAAAAGTTATGATAGCAAAACAACCAACAACACTGCAAGCAAACGAACAACGACCAGGAAAAGTTTTTATTTTTTCCTTATTTTCTTGATTTTCTTTTTTATTTGCTTTGCCTTACGTTAATTTCATAAGCTTGAAAAGATAGATGAACTCAAATTGGACACGACGACGAAGGGAATAAATACTATATTAGTGCATCAGATTTTTTTCTTTTCTACATTAAAACCATAAATCATATAGAGCAAACAAAAAAAGACTATAGAGATAATTCCTTTTTGTGTTACACAAAATGTGTCAGGATAACTGATGACGAAAGTGATTCTTCAACATATTAACCTCAGAGTCCTTTTTGTTTTGGTCATAGCGAAAAATTTGAGTCAAGTTAAAGTTTACTTGTCTCTTTCAGAAGAAGAAATAATTTTCTGTAACCAAACCGCAATAGAAAACTAGACAAATTTTGTAGTGTGGGGTAAGAGTAGATAGAAAGTATTTCCGACTACTTGTACATCATCTTTTGTATGTATGTAAACTTAGAAAAACATTTAAATTCACAAATTTATTAATTTAATTTGGTAAATTTATTTATAAATCGCTTTAGACCAAAAAAAAACAAGTGGAACTAGTGATAAATTACATTGGAAATAGTCGTTCAGTTGTAAAATATCTTGAACCAGTCTGACGGATTGCCAAATCTTAAGCCCTTCCGTCCTTTTTCTTTTTGCAAAACTCTCCGTTAAAGAACTCAATCAATGCCAACATTCGTAATTGAGATGGACTAAAAATGATGGAGAACTTAATAAAGACCACTTGATCCATGTAATAGTCAAAAAACTAATGCAAATAAATTATGATCAATTTAGTATTCAAAAAATATTTATATTCCAAATAAATTATTTAAAAATGTAATTAAAATTTCTTCATGGAAATAGAAACCAGTTTTTTAAGCTATTCAAATGGTTACCTATCGATATAAAATATGGCTCATCCTCAACTATAACAATGATTACTTATTATTAACAGTATGACTAATAATAAAAAATATGTCTATTGTATATTCGATTGAATTTCTTTTGAACATTTTACACGGTGGGGGAAATCATTTGAAAAATCTTTTGGCAGTTAAACTAAGTTTTGAACTTCTTACATTGAACCGAACTAGCGTTACTTAGCAGAGATTCAAAAGATTATCTTTACATTAATTTAAATGACTTAAATACATAGTTGAAAAACCAATGAGATTTCCCAATAATATAATCTAGGGAAAAATAAAAAGATTTTTTTAAATTGCAAGTATTAATTTCCAAAGCAAAATAAAGAGGGTATCTAGAATTTATCTATCATTGAGCAAAGTGTATATTTTAGTCGGTGCCTTGAATTACAACATTTATGTTTCTTTTTTTGAGTATGTTTTCTATTTGGTTTTTGCATAGTTTGTCTCTACATGTGGTATACACTTATGGTAACCACATACCAAACCAGATTCACACAGGAGATGGAGGAGGGACCAAGATGAAAAGAAGCAAAACTAAAAGCAAAACGAAAATTGTCAGCGTCATCAAGTTGACAAAATGTCACACACACACACACGCACACATATATGCGTAAGCATGTGTGTGTGTGTGGTTGCGGGAGGGGAGAACTCACCACAACTCCAACCATTGACTATTTGGAAATCTATGTCCATG
This sequence comes from Drosophila emarginata, assembly GCA_037075365.1. Classification (NCBI taxonomy): domain Eukaryota; kingdom Metazoa; phylum Arthropoda; class Insecta; order Diptera; family Drosophilidae; genus Drosophila; species Drosophila emarginata. The sequence goes on from JBAMCD010000121.1 coordinate 1,129,649, forward strand.
TTATGCTTGACTCGCTACCGTTTCACAATCATTTCACTTTGTATACTGCGCTCTTTTACCTTTACAGAGTGGTTACTATTAATTTTGCTCATTAAACTAACGGCATATTAAATGCACGCATTGTGTATACGCTTAAGAAAGGAATGGAAAAGGGAAGGGAAGGCAAGGCAAGGAAAAAGGAAAGAGGTGGGTGGTGGTTGTTACGCCTCATTAATGGCACGCCATTTGCTTTTCTTAGAGATTTTTTTTTTCAAGGTACTTCCTCTTTCCTCATGTCGTCATTGTCGATATTTATGCCCTAAATTTATTGCCTCTGAAGTTGAAAATTTATGTGTGTATGTGTGGGTATATGTGTGTGTGTCGGAATGAGTGGGCGAAGGATTGCGGCGCAATGGGTCATAAAACTGTTTAATAGAAACTCTTTTGGGTGCAGATTTGCTTGCCCCTTGAATAGAGCTTGTGTCAAGTGTTTTTTTTTTCTTTGTTAGTTGGTCAAGTCAATGTTATAGTCTATCCTATATAAAGATAAGGAAAGGAAATGTCCCATTACACACAGCTGTTAAGACCAAAATGACTTTTACTCCAACATATACTTTATATATACATATAATAAACTCATAAGAAAACTGAATCTCCTAACTGGAAATTGCAATACTTACATTTACTTCAATTAGATTCCCTCTTTTCAGTATATTATGTTCTGCAAAAGACAAGATTGAAGAATTAATATCATCCAAAAATAGGATATAGATATTTAGCTGGAAATATGAAAGATAGTTGAAAGAAATAATTCGTGTAATATAACAAAATTATTTTTATACAGCAACTTATTAAAAAAAGTTTTAGAGTTATATTAACTTTTTTTTTGATGAGTATCTCGTTCCGGACCTTGTAAAACTTTGTTGAAATGGCAGATGAAGGTTTTTTATCCAAAACAGTTATTATAGTTTAGGAAAGAAAAAAATTGCCACAAATATATGTTTTTCATTTACATTTTAGAAATTGCAATTTTAAAAGCTATGTTAAGGGTAAAAGCGATTAATTTCCGGTGACATTGTAAAGAATCATAATATGATATCGTTTTCAAATTAATCTGAATTTAGTTAATAAATATAGTCGCAACGAAAAAAATAATAATATTTAAATAACTTTTCATAAAATTTTTAACAGCCTGTTCAATAATTTGGTCATAAGGTGTGCTTATTTATACTTGATCGGTTCGAAAAAGTAGTATTTATAGTATGAAAAACTTTTTAAAATTATATTGTCTAAATCATAGGTGGATACTTTCAAAGTAATTCCGCTCCTCTGATACAACTAGTCAAATGTCTCAACTTTTAGTGGCAACTTTTGAAACGAAACGAAATAAGAAAAATAAGTAGCAAGGAAAAAAAAAAGAAAAGAAACGTTGGCATAACTTTTTGCCTACTTACAGCGAAATCCGCTTAAAGTGACAAAATTGCAAGAGATGCTACTTTATATGTGTGTAAATGTGTGGGTGTTTGTGTTAGTGTTGGTGTGTATATGTGTGTATGTGGGCGCCAACAAACCAACCCATTTCTGGTTATACCATTTTATCCAACCCCTCTTTGCCACAACTTAATACACTTTTGGACCAGAATCAAAAGCAAAAGTCAAGCAACTTCATTTTCGCACAGCAAAAGCAGTAAACAAACTCCACCCCTCCGCTGCACACCCCCTCCTGACCGAAAATGCTCTGTAGCCTCCTCTCTTATCCATAGAGAGAAAAAAAAAAAGCTCACTCATTGACTTGGCGTTACAACAAAACTTTTCCTACAAGTTTTAACTAGAGTTGAGCGCAAGAGAAGGACAAGCAGAGTGGGGAGAGGGATGGAAAAAAGTTGGCTAAGAAAATATGTCTACACTTGCCGACATCCGCTTGCCAGTTTTAGACACGGACGAATCCGCGTTGCGTGTGTCAGGAAAGAAGGCGTCCGGGGACCGCTACAAAGGCTAATAAACACAAATACACACACACACATAGATTTATTCATTCATTTGTAAGTGTGTGTGTGTGTGTGTGTGTGTGTGTGTGTGTGTGTGTGTGTGTGTGTGTGTGTGTATGTGTGGGTGGCCAGGACACCATTCATTGTGTCTCATTGAATGCAAATGGCGCAAATTCAAATTACAAACCAACGATTTCCGCAAAATATGCCTTGTTGTCGATTTTGTTTCGCCTTCGGTTTTCTCTTTACTTCCCCTCCTCACTCTCATTTTTTCTTGCTCTCCATTTCCATTCTCCTTCCACTGCACCAGAGCTCCTTCTTTTTCATGTACAGTTAATTGCATGTTTTCAGAGAGTGTGTATATATGTAAGTGTAAGCCTTGTGTGTATTTAATTTTATATATTATATACCCTGCAATCATTGAGTATGTTAAGGATCTCTTACAACTCGTACAACTAGAAAATAATAATGAGTCTGAGGATAAGACAAATTGAGTGAATTTAACATACATATGTATATCCAAAACAGATATGAGATCTGATAATAACTGTTATTCCCAATGACCTTTATAATACATACATATGTACATATGTATATATATTATATATATCCAATAATATATATCATAGACAATTTTCAGCAACGAAATTCCTCGAGGAATGATTTCCCCGACTTTTTCCTCGACCGAGATCGGTAACCTTTCAGATGAACAAAGGCAACATAAATGGGGCTCTGTAGTGTTGGAATGCTTTGCCGTTAAAGATATAGTTTGCAGATCCGTTGGTGGTCAATTATATTTTATTTAATTTATTTAGCATTCCACAGGAATTTATTCTCAAAAAAACCTCGTTGGCAATTCCCTGTTCATCACAATATTAATTTCTGCGATGAATTTCTTTAAAAAAAAAACCTCAAAGGGGGAAGAGGAATGTTCGTCACTGATTCTTAGAGTAGACTTGTAGAGCATATCCCAAATTTATATTAAAATAATTAAAATTAACTTAGACGCTCGGACAAGAACTAAATTTTCCTATATAAATTTATATTTTCAAAAATTTGAAATTAGATTACCATCTTTTCTTAGTAAAGGGTATTTTCATCTCGGCACTATGCCTAAACGACCGTCATGTATTGTTATTTCACTTCCCTGCACTTCATCAATGAAAACAATTAAAAAACCTTTCCAAAAAAAACAATAACGGCAAAAAATGAGAACTTTTCTATAAAATGTGCATTGTTTGAAAATTTGAGAAAATTTGTAATCAATAATATATGAATATATATATATTTATTTATATTTGCATTTGCTGTAAACAATAAAATTCCAAGTTAAAAATCAAAACGACAACATCACTCACTGGAAAAATTTGAAATGATTTTTAATTCAAATTAAAAGTTTAACAATTTGTATTATTAAATATCCATTTGAATGTTTCAAGCTTATTTAATTTAAAATTTAAATGAAAAATGGAAATGCAGTTAGAAATTGACAACAATTAGCAAGTACATTTGGCAACAGAAAATAATAGAGTCGGAATGGGAAAATTTAAGAAATAATTGGCTGTTAATACATTGGACATTTGATATATTGGCAAACTGACAAAAAACTGACAAAAAAGATTTTCTGATTTGTATACACAGTCATAATTACAAAAGCCGTATCCAGGTGACAACTACCACTTAGGTTTCTTTTGGTAATCCTTGGCTATTTTAAGGATTTTATCATCAATGTATGCTTTCAATAGTCATATTTGTTGTTTTCACTTAAATTCTGACAGTATTTGGTCTGTCTGACATGCTGTTTTTTCTCTTCTTTTCCTATTGTTTTTGTCCATGCAATGGAGGAGAGGGAGGCGAACAACAAAAAAAAATTGGGTTGTCTTTGTGCCCTTCAAGAGACATCAACTCACTCACCACCCTTAGTAGCTAGGCTGGCTCCCCTCTATTGTGCCACCAAATTGGTATAGCAGTCAACGCTCGTCAGCCTAGACACCCTGGCCCCTAGCGACCGCCGACACAGCAGCTCCGCCGCTCAAGCTACGTAGTAATTCCTTCCTGCCCCACTCTCCGATTTTTTTTTTTCACTCTTCTCACACAGTTGGCCCGATTTCAATGTGCATTATATTCATGTAGCACATCCATTGTTTACAGGCCTATTCGTAACATTGTATAACAGGCGAAGTAATAGCAACAACAGCAGGGATCTTAAGATGGGGTGGGGTAAAGTACTGAGGAGACTCGAAGGGAAAGAAGTAGGTCCAGGCCAGACAATCAGAGCATGTCGACCCATGCAAATTTTGAGGTCGGTGTTGTTTTTTTTTTTTTTTTATTGTGGTATGGAAATGAAGATGGGAAATTTTTCTTCCCCTACCCCACCTATATAACAAGACTCATGGCTCACTCTCTCTGTTTTCTGTAAAGCTCTCCCTTTTCATATTTTGTTTGTGGCATATTGAAATTAATGTAAATTTTTTTCATACACTTACGTCTTATTGGGTATGATTTCTTGTTATTGATTTCGGTAACTGGCAAAGAGGCAACGGTAAAGTGAAAATTTTGATAATGAAATGGCATTAATGGTAAAAACCCTTCAGCTGTTTTACTAATTGAATGGAATAAAAAAAGGATAAAAAGGACTTTAAGAAAAGACTTTTATCACATGCAATTACATGGATGGGTACCGTAAAAATAATTGGTCTAGTAAGATAATTATTTTATAGCATTGCTGAAATTTACTATATAATAAATGCATGGATTGCAGTATACAGTCAAACTTCATTATAATTAGTTCGGACGGCACCATAAAGAACTTTATTAAATAGAAACTTTATTATTATATAGAAGTTGTGATATATACTAACAAAAAAAAAAGTGATAAAGCCACCAGATATTGCAGCATTCTAGAAATAACGTGTTTTTAACCGACTTTCATTTTTCTCTCTTAAACAAAAATTAAATTCTAAATTCTAAAAATTAATTAACTATGATTAAATTTAAAACATTATTTAATCATTTTTCTGTCAACGTAAATTAGCTTATTTAAGCTTAATTCGCTTTTAAAAATAAACACGAATATTGGGAATTCTTACCGAATATATTTAATTTACATAGCCCAATTTGTTTCCCTGTTTTCTCCTTACATTTATGATTTACACATTTTTTCCTGAAATTTCTGATATTTTTGATATAATACATCGTTAATACACGTATCATATGAATAATGTTTGTGATTTTTTAATCAGTTTGAATTTTTCTTCCGCAGCGCATTGCTATGTGAAAAGCAAAATTAAAATCAAAATAAATATTATATGAACACTTAATTGAAACCAAATATTACAGTTGATTCCTTAATCTGATTTAGTACTTCAGTTATATATATGTACATACATATATAAAATTTCGTATCAATCAATTTGCGGAGAACAACAATTACGGCCTTCAAATGTATATATATATATATGTATATATATACATATGTACTTCTTGATTACCAGAATGAATTTAATTGAAGACAATATAAATATAAAATTAAAGTTAACAAAATTTAATATTGTTTATTGTTTGTTTGTGCAGTAAAGTCTGCTATGTATATACAATTATATGTATATATATATGTATATATACAAGTATATCTGTCTGACTGCTTTAAAGTCACCCGGCTGGCTCATAGGCTCAATGCGAAAAGACTTTATAATTGGCCACTCTCGACAATCGTGAGCTAGCTCAGAGTCAAAATGCCAAGATGCCAAGAGCCTTTAACTGTCCTAACGAGAAGGCTCTTCAATTTTTTATTGTTCTCATTTTGCCTTCATTTTTGGCTTTTAGCCTAATTATTTCTTTTTTTCCTTATTTTTCTTGCGAAAAGGAAGAAAAATAAATTTATGGTCATTTGCTTTTAGTATAAAAATTTTGTAGCATTTTGTATGTACATATGTATGTATATAACATGTATCATGTCTTTAATTAAACAAAAGCTTCTTAAATCAATATTGTTTTATCGAATGGAGAAAGGAAAGAAACGAAATGAGAGAAGGGAGAGGGAGAAAGAGTCTAAATGATAAGCCATGGTAGACCGAACGGAAGGATCCAACACACACACACATATATACATACACACACAAATACACACATTCATACACATACTCACACACAACAAACTGAAAAAAGGCAAGCGTACGAACGAACAACCCTTTTGAAATATTTAAAATTTCTTTCTCTTGCTGGACATTAAATATTTGCCAGCTAAAGGATTTTTATACCCTACAATCATAATTCGAATGGGTATATTGAGACACATATTAAATCATATAAGTTACCAAAGGACCAAAGCACAATTAGTCAAAAAATGGATACACTTAAAATTAATTGGTTTAAAAAACAGTCGGGCAATCATTCATCTTCAGCAGTTGAATATTAACTTTAGCAGTGCATTAATTAAATATTTAAAATTTTAATTGAAAATTTTAACGATCTTAGACTTTATGGCTGTGGTAGGACTTACTAATATAAGAATCTTTGCAGTAATTAATCTTACATATTAGTTATTTTAGGTAAAAACAATTAAAATGTATGAAAAAAGATATTTCGCCTAGCAATCGCACGAGACGTTATTTTTTTTTTAATTTTTGTAGCCAAAAGAAAATAATTTTGTTGTATAAAAATATATATTATATATATATATATATATATATATACATACATGTATGTATGTATATATTCTTACTATGTATGTATATATGTCTACAAACTTTAAAAATTATCCGTCTAGAAGTTTTTGAGTTACCTCAAATTTACAACAAGTTTTAGAAAAACGCTGTAAACTCTAAACGCCTAGTCTTACACTCCGATCAACTTAAAATTTTGACACAGTATGTACTTTTTATTCACTAAATTTGTATTCCTTCGGCACCTTTTAAAGTTGAGTACTTAACAGGAAAATGTTATTTAGTATTAAAACTTTAATCTGGAGCTTTAAAATTTATTATCCTTCTTCAATATGTGTTAACAAGTCTAGTAGATAACATGACGCCAAATGTAACATTAAAACAGCAGAAGTCTCCTTGCATTTCATTACATTTTTCCAAATATAATAGCAAGAATGAACCGTAGTTATTGAAATGGTGTTATGACACTTCATTCAGTCATTTATATTTGAATATTAAATATTTTATTTAAATTTAAATCCTTTTTGAATAGAGAGTACTGGGTATGCATGCCACATAATGTACACAAGCCATTTTTTGCCGTTTTCTTTTTTAAATATGTTTGCATTTTACTTTTGTGGTCAGTTTCAGGTATCGAATTTCATTCAATTATGCTCTGTGCACACATGTTTTTCACACATTTTCCACCTCAAATTTATTATTTATTATATATTTAAATATATTTTACTACCTTTTGCACTTGACTTGACAAGTCTTTGCAGATTTATGTATTTAATTATTGGAATAAAAGTTTTTGCTCCGATTTTTATTTGTACATACATATGTACGCCTAGATTCAAAGCTTAAAGGTATTATAATATTCAAACCACAAAAGACTTGAAAATTCTATAGAGTATATGGAGTGAGTGTGTGTAAGTGAATGTGTGTGTTGGTTGTAAAATGGCTTTGAATAAATGTGAATTAAATTAAATATTCAATTGTTAAATGTGTCAACTGCAATATGGCAATATTAAATTGACTCTTTTGTAGGTTTGCTTTGACACTAAAAGGAAATTGGTTTCCATATCGATTTCGGTCTCAAGTGCTATAGAAGGAAACCACTGATTACAGTGAGGCAAGAATTCATATTTATGTATATACATACATATTACTAAATTTTTGCATACATATTTCGCTATATGAATGTATTAGCGATTATATTCAATGTAGATACAGAAGAATTTCAATTATTCGGACGTACAATTCTTTGAAAATTCCATAAAATGTTAAATTTAAGTTTCTTGTCGTCAAGCGTTTTAGTGATCTGTATTCACAAATATGAATTGCTTTTAACCCTTTTTTATAATATTGTTTCAGTTTTTGATACTTTGTGGTTTCCCTCCATAAATTATAAATTAGCCAAAGATGACAAAACAAAACCTAAAACATGATTTATTTTTATTCTTGACCATATTGACCTTAAGTTACTAGTAACGTAAATTTCGGTCTCAGTCTTCCTCCCATCTCTTTTTCAATGCGCAATAACACCTTATATTTCCGGCGGAATCAAACGATTTTATGTACATATGTATATTTATATACACATTAAAAATATAAATAAATACAAAATGTACTTAAATAAATCTGTATCAATATAAACAATTTGTGAAACATTGCACTTTGTTATCAGTTTAAGTGTATATACGCAATAAATATTTAGTTCCAAATTATATTGGCGAATTTTTTATATGGTTGTATGTGCGTGCATACATACTTACATACATATGTACATACATACATACATACATACATACATACATATGTATGTATGTATGTACATACATAGTTTACCAATATCTCATATTTAAAAAGTAACTAATCTACATTTTGTAAAATTTTATTTATAAGAACTTTTTATTCATATTTTTTGTTGTTTTTCGAGATTATCTTCATTTCTGGTAAAAAAAAAAATTTACTCTTTTTTTCGATTTTTCCCTCCTTATCTATACAATTCTCGTGTTCAATGCTCCTTTTTGTTGTTGCTGCTTTTGTTTTGGGTTTGTTTAATTGACTTGAAAACCAGTTTTATTTGTTTGCAAGCAACATAAAAAAATATAAAAAAAAGGAGAGAAAAAAACGAGCAACAAGCATTAAAAGCAAATATAAATTGTATACGACGACGCGCTGCAGCAGGCAGCGCTGCTTTTTCAATATCTGCCGCAATGCTGTTTTTTTTTTGTTTTCCTTTTTTTGTTGTTAAATGTTTTATACTCTTTTTGGAAAAGAAGGGTAATTAGGTTGAGAGTATATGTGTTATGATTTAAAAGTTACAACAACTTTTATTGAATTTTTATTATATTTTGCAAACATTTGACACGACTGATTTTAATTTAATGAATTATTTAAGAGTTATTCGCATGCAGTGTATCAGTTTCTTCAATAAACAAAGGAAAAGCTTAATAACTTTAAGTTTATAACCCTTTTACAATCTAATTTTAACTTCTGTAGTACCCATTTTGTTATATGCTTACAAAAAAATCATTAAAAATTAGGCTTAATACAAGCCGTAATTCTACTTATGTATGTATAATCTCTCAAACAGAAAAAAAGTATTTTGACTGATAGTTGTAATACGACAGATAAGAAATTCTAATGACAAGTTAACGCCAAAATAGTGTGAAATACGTTTATCAAACGTTTCTTTTATATTGTGACAGCCGCCTGATTCACAGCACATGTTTTCTCCATAATTAATAATAAAATATTCTAAAAGGTTCACCAAATATACATACATACATACATAAATGTTAATTCTTTCACCATCTTTTAATCATTTTTCCCCCTGGAATGTACAACATATTAAAATTAAATAAATTATTAGATATCGAAGAGGAATGCATCAAGTAAGGGTATCTAAGTTTTGATATTATTGAGATTAACCTTTTGTACCTCTTTTAGCTCTGTTACCTCTTTTTTTTTTTGTTTTGTTCTACGCAAACAGACCGAGAAGTGAAGAGGTAAAGAGAGAGAGAGACACTGAGAGCGAGCATGTGCTCTTTCTTCTTTTTTTTTCTTATCATAATGCGATTATTTTTGGGCTGCCCCGGCGCGTATAAAAAATAAAAAGTATAGAACTTTTACGCCGTGGCATGTGTGTGCTGTTTGTATGACTGTGTGCGTGTGTGTTTCTGTCTGTCAGACTGTCAGTTCCGTGCGTGCATATAGATACATATGTATGTACGTATGTATGTATGTATGTTTGTATGTTTGTGAGTACGAATCTTTGTTCGTATGTATGCGTGTAGAGCTCCAAAGCTAGCGGAGCTTTAAACTCGTTATTTGCCATCGTCGTTGTCGCTAAGCAGCAGCTTCTTTTTTTTTGGTTTTTGGCTTTTCTCTTGCTCTCTCTCGCTCACTATACCTAACTCCCCTTTCACCCTCGCACTATCGTTCTCTTTTACTCATTGCTTAGTTTAGCTGTGTTTTAACGTTCTTTGGTTTTTTTTTGTCTTAAATTTCGTTTTGCCTTATTTGCTTTGCGTTTTAATGTTGCTTTTAATTAGAAATTAGTTTTACTTCATTATAATTATAGCAATATATCTTTTTTGTTCGTATGTGCAAATTACCGTTGTGGTAATTAATTAAGGCATACATACATACATACATACATATGTATGTACAAAGATTATTCGATTAGGTTCTGTTTTATTGTTTTGTAACACTTTTGAAAAAACAGGGCATAATACTTTTAGCCAGAAGCTTGCAAAAGCCTACTACATTTGTATGTACATACATATGTATGTATGCTTGTTAGAGATCAGGATGACGCAGTTGATATGTACATACATACACATATGTATGTACATTTATCTTTATATCTACACACACCGCTATTGTTTGAAACTATTGTATTGAAACTGCGACAACGACCTTTTTCTTTGCAGAACGGCACCATCCGACCATAATTCACATGGTTCTAGATGAGCGATTGCTGGAAAGTTTGATGATTAATTAGGTAAAAATAGTTACATATGTACATATGCACATATGTATGTATGTATGTTCGTACATACATACATACATACACATATTAACAACAACTTGCAATAAGCAATTTTATCTAATAGTTTTCGACAATAAAAATGACAATTTATTATTGTATCTCTATATATCATCTCTTTATTCCATCAATTTGATTAAAATCACTTCACTCCGGTTCCTTGAGGAATTTTTATTGTTTCTCGGCTTACTTCAACCGAATTGCCAGATTCAGTAAAAATCAGATTACCATATGCTGATTTCTTCCTATTTTTCAAGGGTGTAGAATCAGCCGGCAACACAGAAATTTGCCCTTTTTCTCACATTTTACCCTAAACTCACGTTTTTCTCGCATTTTTTTATTTGGTGCACACACACACACACAAAAAAAACACTTACACACACACACAAACACACTTATAAACACACGCACATGCGTGCGTCAAATGCGCTGGCCATGTCTAATTTATGCAAATTTAATTGCCATCAGACATTTTAATGAAATTGAAACATGCCCATTGGTAGAATCGGGGATTGGGGGGGTATCGAATCAGATGAGATTGGCGTTTTATTGAAAGTGGGGGAGGGAAATAGAGGAAAATGTTTGGCTTGTGGGCGTTTACGTTTGGCTTGGTAATATTGTATAATTTAAGAGAATTTTTGCATTACAACGCATATTGAGGTCAGAGAAAAAAAAAATTTAGAATTTTGTATTTTAATATTTTTCTTTCGAATTATTGCATAAATTAGTAGGGGGGGGAGGCAGTTCGAGTCCCATTCAATTGTTTTTATGTTCAATTGCCCTGCACCTAAATACTTTTCAACTTAATTAATTCAATTTTGCGATCAATTATGTTAATTATATAATCTGAGAATGCAATTTGTGAAGTTTGGCAACATCCAATTGCAGTTTTTGATATTGGACAACAATTGACTGGTCCATACAAACATACATATGTACATACATATGTACATACGTACATAAATACCGTAGAGGTTACTTTATTTCAATCTGACCACAACTTAATGGCATTTACAGATAGTCAAAAACATTGCAAAATTAAAATAATTAACTAAATAAATAATTTATTAACTACAAATCATTTGAAGTCTATATTTTTATTCCAAGCTTTATAGAATATTTCTAAAGAGACAGCTTAATATATTTTTAAGTTTTTTTAACATGTTAGAGAAGATCTACATAAACAAGGAATGTGAGGTACGTCAGTAATTAAATGCATTTATAGAATATGTAGGAAAAACTATTGGAGTCTGTGGAAACCCTGTTAAATCAGTATATGTACACACATACATATACATACATACATACATATACATATGTATGTATAGGAACTTACATATCCTTCTATAATTTTAAGACTTGGTTTTTAACGTCCTTTTTTGAAAGAAGTGTTCAAAGAACAGTCAAGGGAAGTGAAATAGCCTAACTCTACAAAGTTAATTAAATCACATACAACTAAGATGTATAAAAAGTAAATGAGTTATCACAACTATAGTTCATTTTAAAAAACTGTTGTTTAATGAGTTCCATACTCATTTCAATCATTTTGCATTTCACATTTTTAAATATGTACATGTATGCATGTATGTATGTATGTACATATGTACATACACATACAACATATACATATGTGTTGCATGTATGTATGTATGTATATACATACATGTATGTACATATTATGTACATAAGTTGCAATATAATGACATGTAAAACACTAAGGAAACTTTGTAAAATATACATACATATGTACATACATACATACATATGTACATATATTTATTTTTGTATCCATTTCAATATCTGCATATCCATAAATTTTTTTTTTGCATAATTCATGATTTTTCTATTATAACAAAAAATGGGAAATTTAATTAGCGGTAATGCGATATAAACAATTTCCGGGAATCAAAAATATTTATGGGTATTCATTTTTTCTGACAAATTTCATTCACTAAAGTTCAAACATTTTTTTCCCCCTTCTTTGCTTTTTTGGCTTATCATTTCGAACCTCTCAAGAGGGGGCTTGTCACTTGGGGGGCCGTAGCGAACACAAACCACCAACATGACTGGCTCCAAAACGAGTATGTGTGTGTGTGAGTAATTAACAACATTTAAAATTTTGCTCTGTTAAAATTTTTAATTAAAAAACTTTGGTTCTTGTCCGCACCTTTTTTCACCGCACGATTGATAAAAATTTCTTTGCTATTATTTATAGGATTTCCTTTTGTTTTTTTTTCGTTTTGTTTTCACTTTTGGCTTGTTCTCTTTCGAATTATTTCACTAATTTTTTAGATTTTCTCGCACAGTGATACAAGATAGAACGATAACCACAATAATTAGTCAGGCCATATATAACACAAAGTTTCATTGCTTTCGCTACACTGTGCACTGTGAAATGCGTGCAAAATGTCGCGACGACGTTGTCGACAACAACGACGTAAAAGAGGAAGCAGGGTGGCGGCAGCAACAGCAGCAGCGCATTCGTTAAATATCTTTAATTGTTGTTAGTGTTATGTTGTTGTTGTTGTGCGCTATTTAAACCCACACACAAAGAGTGTGAGAGAGAGAAAGAGACGGGGAGAGAGGCACATACAGAGAGTCCAACTGCAGCTTTGCTTTTTGACACTTGCACAAGAATACGTACAAACACACATACATGCATACACATACATATTCGTATAGATATGGATATTTATAAAAAGCTTTCTTTTTGGCAATACTTACTATAATTATCTATTTTCTTTGATTTTTTGTTTGTTTGTTTACTTTTAGCAGCCTTGCCTTTTGCTGTCAATAATTCACTTTGTTTCATTTAACCGTTATAGTTTTGCCGTCGGTCTTTTCTCACTTCTACATTTTCATCACAGTTCCTTCTCTTCGCGTTTTTTTCCGAATATTTTTCCTTATTTGCCGCCGTTCTTTAGACTTGTCCTAGCACACGTTTCACGTTTTACGTTTTTGCAGCGACTGAATTGTTTCATTTTACGTTAAGTAGAAGTAAGCAATATATCCGCCCTCGCAGCGCACGATGAAACATCCGCGCTCACGTCCGCGTGCGACCGTTTGCCAAGAAAACCAAAACACAACATACCCAGGCAACAAACTTTTTAGCCACCCGTGGAAATTATAACCCAACCAGCATTTTTTGAGGCAGTATGCAAGTCTGTATGTTGTATTCTTATTGAGTGTCCTTCGTATTGGTGATCTAAGTTGGGCCAAAAACAAGAAAATGTGATTTCTGCTCGCATACAGTTCAAGAGATTTCCAATATTCTACTATTTTTCCAGCTGCTTTGTATCTAATGCCTTCTCTCACCCTGTATTTGATGCCGGCTGTCCCTGTATTTGCCGAATCGTCACGTTATGGTTAGTGTGGAACGAAACGGAATGACTACGAAACATGTACACACAGTGGGACCAATTATGCTGTTTTGATTTGGAAAGATAAACTTTTAGTTTTTACATTTGTACATTTTTTCATAGATATTAAAGATATTTATGATAAGATATTAATAAGTAATTATTGTTTCTTTTGTAACATATTCAAACAACTCTTTTTGACTTTCTTTTATCCACATTTACAATACAACCATTCCACTGTGCCGCGTTCAGTATGGCACGTGAGTAGGTACGGAACATGAAAATGTGCAACGAGTCTGCCAGCCAGTTGGTCGTAGCGTCAGACAGTGAGATATGAAACACTTTTGTTGCTCTATCTGCCTGACTGACCGGCTGACGAACTGACTCTGACTCACTCTCTCACTTACGCTCTGAGTGTGGTGAACAAACAGCGAGAGCATTTGTATGATAGTGTGTATGTGTGTGTATATTGCGCCATCGCCGAGTTGATTTGCTTGGGTCTGCCTGATCTCAGGGTTCGTATGTATGTATGTATGTATTTATATACATCAGTATGTATGTACGTAGGTTTGTTTGTTTGTATGGATGAATGTACGTATATATGTACATATTTTTGTGCACATTTCGTTTGTTTACAGTTTTTCGTTATTTGATACCCTCACTCTGACCAGGAGGCACTGTTGTTACCTATGACTCTTGCTGCAAATACATACATAGATACATACATTGACTAATTGGAAAAGAAGAGCACATACATATTTAATAGAAATTCAACCCAAAATGAATTAACTTGCCTAACATCAAAAATACGGTAAGGTAAATCAGTGTGTGGGTGTGTAAGTAGGTATATTTGATATATGCATGTTTCAAACTTACCTTATTTCGTTAAATAATTTCACTAGTAACAGAATATTCTGGAAAAAAAATAAAATTTTAATTAAAGTTAAATTTGAAACATTTAACTTGAATTTTATTTATAATCTTGAATCTGTATATACATATAGGCTTATAAGATTCTTAAACACTTCTGCACATATCGGCAAATCTCCGTTTGGCATCAAAAGACGAATGAGTAATATATCCCAATAAAATTTATTGTAAAGAAATAATGAATGTCGCAGATTCATAGACTTCTCCTCTAGTTCAACGGATCGAATAATAATTAATTAGCTCTGGCGATTACCTTTTCGGCCAGAATAAGGGTGCCCATTAGCCAACGTCCCATACCTACTGATTTCCCCCCCTTAGAAGTACAAACGAGGTTATGAACTAGTTTGGTTCATTCAAGCGGAAAAATAATGCATGTTTAATGCAAATGTAACTACGACTGTGCGAGTTTTTTTTTATTTATTTTTCAATGATCTGAGCATTTAATACTAAACAGTAATTACCATATGTACATATGTATGTATGTATGTGTATATGTATTTTCAATTTAATTTTGCAATTGTTCTTAAATCCGTATAAAAATTTAACCAACAAACTAATTACAATGTTTTCACATTTACACCAAACTTGTGTGCAATATTTTCATTTATCAAGGGTATACAGAATTCTATGTAGGTAGAATATTCTAGTCATAGTACTTTTTCCACTGGGTTTGTGTTTTTCATTGCGTTTGATTGTTTTAAATTGAGATTTGTGCGCCAAAAGCAGCGTTCCATGTGGACCACAACAGGAGCTGAGAGGGCAACACAAAGCCGTTGTCAACAGAACGTGTGGTGGTATTTTTTCTCTCTTTGTTGCAATATGTTGCATAGACATATACATACACAGGCACACAGGCTCACATGCATAAATATGTATGTATGTATGTAAATATATAGTGCAATATAAAAGTTTATAATAAATTGTGGCCACAAAACAGAACTAAAATTCTCTGCATAATTTTTACCGTGTTGCTTTCATTTGTCCAAAGTGTGGAACATCAGAAGCAGCTAATGTTAATTGGATTATTTTTTGGTTCTTTTTTTCGGTAGGGTTCGCGTGTCCGGTGAGATCCTCCATTGTTTCGTAGTCTTAATAATTGTATATTTGGGGGAGGAAAAGTTTCTGATTAGCTTACTTATTATATTTTTCTTGTTGGCCTTGCCTTAATTTCACCCCCAAAAAGACACTGATGGGGGTTACTCATAAATAACTTGTGAAATCAATTTGGCTTCATCAAATCTCATTTTTGGGGGGCGTGTTCCTTCAAATCAGATTAAATGAACTTTAGTTTTTCCGGATATTATTGTAATCTGTGTAAAAGGGTTTTTTCTCTTTGAAACTTTTACTTATTGAATAGGGAAAGAAAAAATTAAACTTTTTGAAAATATATACATATGTACTTCTTTTTGGTACAATTAATAAAATCACTGAAGATTGAAATTTAACATTTGGGTTCATTTTAAGAGGTTTTTTTAAATGTATGTACATACATACATACATTGGTACTAATATTTTGCAATAATAAAACTTTTTGGTCTGTGTCTGTAATTACATATTTTTCAAATTCGGTCCTACCCCAATATCACAAATTGCGCCACAAACTACATTAACAATTGAACAAGAAATGTAATATAAACTCATTCACAGACTCGCAGTGATACAGCCAGTCACACGCACACGCACACACATACGCACTTATACATACATATATACATACATACATACGTAGATGATGAAAATAATAATATTACTTTAATCAAAAAACACAATTGATTGCATTATTGACAAGGCAAAGCGTAGCGATAAAGGCAAAGTCAGAAGAATGAAAGAAATATATACATATGTACATATGTATGTATGTATAAATATATACATACATACATACATACATAGATACTTATAGCACAACAAACGCATCAGAAATTGTCGCTGCAATTGAAGTACTCAATTGAGGAGATATTCGATTTCAAGATACCTCTTATTGTATAGGTGTATGTATGTATGTACATACATACATATGTATACATATCTTCTTTATGTAAACCACAAACATGCTTGCACGTATGTAGATATGTACATATGTATGTATGTATATTTACATAGATAAATATGTACATACATATGTACATATGTATATCTTTATACATACATCATTGTTTCTTTTCTAAATAGTATTTTTTTAAAATAACTTTGTTACAAACATACTAAAAGTATGTATCGCTCATTAAACAAAAGAGTGTCATAAATGTATATAAAATAAAGATTTTATAAAAAAAGTCATTTGTTCAATCTATGTACATATATAATGGCTTTTGTTGTTCAAAAGAAGCGAGTAGGTAAGTAGGTAATAATATGAAATTTATAGACGACATGAAGCGTGATACAGCAAGTAATTCTGCATCATTGACTCTGAAATCCCCTTTTTGACTTATAACGGTATTTGATTAAATAAGCGATATATTCTTCAACAGCATCAGCTGTATAGCCAAGTGCGTCAATGTTAACAGCTTTAAAGCTATGTATGTATGTACATACATACATATTTCACACGCACACAGCTTTCATTTTACTGTAAATTGTATTTCGTTTGCCGTACTTTCGTAGTTCTTACATGTGCTATTTCAAAAGGAATAAAGGGACAGATAGGAAGGTAGGTTCAAAAAGTAGTTTGTCAGTAATACTTACATATGTATGTATGTATATGTATGTATGTTTTTAAATCCCATAGCAATGCAATCAAATTTATAAGGTTATAACTAGAACCATTGCCAACAGCTCCAGTTTATTAATTTTGGGGCAATATAAATGAGCCTAACAAACAAATTTGATTTATGGACACTTTTTACTATAACATACATACATAAGATAAACATAGCATCGTAATTATTTCCATTCTTCCAAAATTTAGTTAACTTTAATGTTCTATCCTATGCACCAGATACAGGGTACTACGACATAAATATCACCAACCGTTATACGTTACAATATCAGCAACAACAACTACCATTATAACACAAAAAAAAACCTGCAAAGCGAAACCATAAATAGCGAAATAATGTGATAAGCGCATATAAAACGAACGACAAGCAGTTAGTTCCTCCCCCCCCCCCCCCCACATGAAAAGGTTTGCTTTAGTTTAGGTGATGCATTCGCAGAACCTGCTGCTGCAGCTTCTGCTGGCGTCAATTACCTTTAAGGCCAGAAAAACGCCAACGCAACGGCAGCAGCATTTGCAGCAGAAGGAGCTTTGGGATGCAAACAACGATTCAAATTCAATGCGAGTGCAACTCGTACTCCTGTTTTCTCTTTCTGACACATGACCAAATACAATAATGTATATGTACATACATATGTATGTACGTATGCGCATACAGAACGGCGACGCCGTTCTGTACAGTGAAATGATATAGTTAAAAAATGGCTGAAAATTCAAATTCCCAATCATTCCCAATAAAGTTTTTGCTTGATCAATCGTTTTTATAAAAGTTTTATAATACGATCACGAGTATTACATATACATTACAAAGCCGGTAATATTTCAAAATGTGACCAAACTGTGTCTACATATGTACATATGTATATAATTTTTTGGCAGGGTATTAAAATAATACACAAAATTAACATTAATTAACTTTAATTTTGCTCAATAAAAGTAATTTTAGTTTTAACCAAATTTCAGGTAAATTATATAAGAGGTTTTAAGTTCTCTTAGATTGATGAGTACTCGATCGAAAACATTGTGGGCAAAATAACTATGCAGAAATGTGAAAATTGATATTCCATTATTATAATTGTCTAGTTAAGTATTCAGCCCACTTCTAAAGCAGTTATATTTTACTTGGATAATTGCCCACTGTACCGACATTTGACCCCCAACCACCACCTGCTGCTCTGGTGCTTAGCTTGCCTTGCGGTTGCCTTTGCCAGTGAATTTCTACATAGTTGTTCGGTTCGTACAAATGTGGTATGTCTGTGTAAGAGGTTTCTTTGCCGTTTTTCCTTTCTCTCTCTATATTTTTTTTCTTTCGTTGAAATTGAAAATGCGTGTAGTGTTTGAGTTCGACAACAAAATTGCCAAAGGTAAACCAAAAACTGGCCCAACTAGCCAGCTTCTTTCTCCCCCACACACACACTCTCTCTCTCCCTCCCATCGCTTCTGACTCTTCCAGTTGTAGTCAAGTTCGTCTCGTTTTGATAATTTCTGCTCATAGTTTCCCCGATCCTTCTCTCTTTGTCTCTGTCTCTCACTCTTTTTACAGCACGCTCAAATTGCAACCAAACTACATATTTACGCACATAAAAATATATTGTATGTATGTATGTATGTATAGTCGGTAGTTGTTATTACATTGTTGTTGTTGCTGCTGCGTTGTTTGTCAATTTTTCAGATAATAAAAACTAACAACTTGTGTTTATTTGCTAAACATTGAAGAGAGGGAGGGGCCTGGAGTAAAGTGGATGCGAGCTCTGCTGGGTCGAGCGGCAACAGGTTCGTTGACCAGACATCGAAATGAAACGTCATTATTATATGTAGTATTACAAAACCGACAAAATTAAAAAAAGAAATATCGCATTTTAAATTCCGAGATGGGAGACTTTAAAGTACCCTATATTTTTTAAAACAAAAATACAGATGGAATCGGGACAATTGTTTTTTATTTATTATATGTATAATAATATTTTACTATGTTCCACAATCTTCGCGAGATGTTAATAGTTACAACCATATACATAAAATCTGAATTAGCAGACAGATCAAAATGATAGATTATCCAAACTATGTATATTCTAACTTTTTCTAAAAAAAAACTCTAGTTAAACTAATGGGCAAAATAATCTCTATCCGTATTTACTTAACATTTGTGATTTTGTGTATTCTAATATACCCTTTAACTTTATAAAATGGGAAACATAAGAAATAATTAAAAATCTTGTAGTGGTTCATCGTATTGTTGCTCTTGGGATCGTCAAGGTCATTTCAGCAGTGATGATTTTTGTCTTTTATGCCCCACTAATGAAGGTACATGGCACACTCAGTCTGTCAATTATACAAAATGCGCTGATGCGCGGATTAAGACCAGAAATCATAATCGACCAGAAACCGAGGTTGCACCTTCCAAATTCGCATACATGAGCCGAATTGGTAATATTATTTATATGATCACGAAAAATGCATTACAAAATATATTTGTTAGAATGTATAATATAAACTTATCGTTCCAACGGTAGTTAGATGATATGATATGATTAACAAGAAGAACTCTATGTATGTATGTGTGTATAAAATTGATATGATTCTCTGTCTCTTTTATGCGTATAGTTTAGCTACATAGTTTAAGCCTTCGCGTCTCAAATAAACGGGGAATGGTGAAATAGCGGTACAACAAGATAAACTGCAAAAGTTTGCAATTACAAGTAATTAGCCTATACACCATATTTAAGTTATGTTATATTTAAAAAAAGCAACTATGTATGTATTTTAAATTTAAATTTACTGGTTTATGACCAACTATTTAAAGTTCAACTAATTGCGTTTAAGATTTATTTTGGATGATCCACTCTTTTCCATATCATTTAAAGTTTAGTTTTTAGTGTTAGTCATAAATATTTTACCCAAAGTTAAAAAAAAATCTTTTTAAATGATGAAAATCCCACATTTAGTTCCCATGGTAAGGGAACATTATAATACAAAATCTAAGCTAAGACCGACCCACCAAAGTGAGTTATATTTTAAGATAAGATTCATTTACATTTTGTTTTCATCAGTTACATCTAGAAAATTTCAATGATATATTGCCAAGGTCATTTCGGTATGGATTATAATTGAGGCGTAATATGATCCCATCAAATATGCGATGTTGCCATTTTGCTTTAAAGCTGCGTGAAATTTTAATTGAGTTTCGTGGAGTGATGTGAATAACGTACAGAAAATGTGGGGTGGAGGGGTGTAAATATATAAGTGAAGGTAGACACAAATCCAAAGAAATTCCAAAAAAAATACATACATACATATATATATATAAAAGTAAAAACACGAACCACAGCCACCAAGCGACGCAGCGCGGCGCGACGACAGCGACAACATCAGCGCATAAAAATGCAAATGAATACACAGTGAATCCCCAGCTCTCCCGCTCACTCTCCCAACCCCCACTAACTCACTCACTCTTTTACGATGAGTGTAAGAAGGAGGTTGGGGGGTGGGTGATGATGATGGCACTGTTGAAGCGCTCACTCTTCTAGGCTAAATCTAGCGACACGCAGTCAAAATGTCAAAATTTGCTTGTTGCAACTTTCAAGGACCCAACTGAAGATGGATTCTTAAATAAATTAGAAAATCTACTAAATACACGTCGTTTTTCCAAGTCACGCTTACATCTCCACATGAAAGGCAAGAACAACAAAAATCATTATGGACATATACAATAGTTATGAGTAGGTGTAAAGTCGGTCATAAATGTTCTCATACAGTTCCATAAATTTTTGGATTTATAATGGTTGAAAAAGAATCCAGTGCAAAATTCTGTATGAAATAAAATTCATATAAAATTTACATTTAATTTTCATATACATATTTAGGTTTTTAACTAAAAATTAGTACATTTTTGTTAAACGATACGAATTTCAGGATACCGTTCAAAATTTATTGAGTCAAGATTAAATATAAAGATTATTTATATACTTTTTAGGTATATTTTTTTTTGGGTTCTAAATTTCAAATTAGTTCATTTTTGTTAACCAGTACGGATTCCCTTCCTTCTTTTCTTCCCCTCTGTTATACATATGTATATGCCAAGTGATTTTAGCATAAAATCTTTGTTTAATAAAAAGCGCTTATAGACTTGACTAAAAAGTTTTTCGAATGTTATCCAAAGACATTAGTGGCTCACTGTATACGCATACATATGTTAACATATATGTATGTATGTGCATACATACATACAGTGAGTTGAAGAAGCTGCTGCTGGGAAGAAAAATTAATATTCAAGCAAAAGTCGAAATTGTTTTGCATATAAATTCGTATTTTTAGTTTCCTCTCCACATGCCAAGCTTTTCAGTTCATTCAGTTTTCTTTTCGTTTTCTTTTGCTTGTGTTTGTCTTCTCTTTTTTTGGTTTATTTAGTTTTCTGTTTGTGCTTCTCCATGGCTTTGCTTATGTTGTTGTTGCCATAAATTCATGCCCCCAAATATGTTGTTGTTGATGTCATTTTTTAAAAATTGAACAAGTTTTTTTTTCTTTTTGCTGCGGGGCAACACATTTGTAGCAGTATTGCAATGTACAAGTATTTCTTTTGAATTAAACAAAACTTGAACACGAATCATAGAGAAACTTTAGCAATTACTATATTGTGGCCTGCATTAGAGCATTGATAAGATCTTTAAAATTATACATATGTATGTACATACATACATACATATACAATTTGGATAAAACAAAGTGAATAATTCAATTACAATTGCTATATACATAAGAACAGATGGTATCATATATAGATTTTGTCATTCATTACCAAGGATAAATTTTGAGATTCGGTTCACCATTCTAGGTAAAGTAATATTAATAGAATTAGAAAGGTAATATAAAAAGATGATTGTACATATGTATTTTTAACCTTTAGTTACTCACTTTTAGTTTCTTTTCCTTCTTTCCTTTCTTTTTGAGAGATCAAGCTAATGTTTATTGATGGAGTATAACTCTTTAATATAAATCTTAATTATAAACTATTCAAAACTAAAACGTTTAATAAACTTGTTTCAAATTTTTTTATACCAATGCTTCTCTTTTAAGCATATATTACGATGTCCTTCAGATTCTTAATATTCGTAAGTTTCACTGTGTAATAAATTACTCATTCTTGCTAAAAGATATTTAAATTGAGAAATAAAAATAATGCAAATATTTCTTTGAAAACTGACATTTTGTTTGTTTTTTTCAGCTCCAAGAAAAGCAAATTATTTAAAAGTTTTAAAAACTGTGTCTTTCCTTTGTTCCAGATTCCAATCAATATCCGTTAATGGCCTAATTGAACGATCATATTAGAACCACCTGTATAACAGAGTTCTTTAATTTATTTTTTTCTAGTACTATTGAACCATAAAAGTTGTAACCCTTTTCATAATTCTCAAGAGTTAACATTGATTTAACTTTCTAGTTTTAAGAAAGAAAATATCATAAGAGAAAAAATTAATAACTTTCAATAACCTGCACAACTGCAAAGAATTGCTCGAAGTTACAAAAAAAACACAGACACACACATATACATACATTAAACAAGGACAACTGATGTTGTGAAGCATGGGAAAAAGGACTCATAACATTTTTTTATTGGCTTTGGAAAAAGACGCTTTGAAATATTAAGCAATAAAAAACAAAAAGTTTTGCCTGTATGGAAAAGGAAAAGAGGAGAAAACAAAAATGGGATGGCTAGGTAAACGAGATGTTCTAAACATATTAGTAGAAAAACGAAGCGTCGTCCTTGTCGTCGTACCGCTGTCGTCCTGAGCCAGCACTTTTAACGTGATAGAAAACGGAACCGATAGAAAGAAGGAAAACTTCCGTGCATTAAGTCGAGACTCCGATAACGGATGTACCCTATACCATGTAGGAGCCTAAAAATAAATAGCCTCTCAGCTTATATTCTTAGAATCATTTTAATATTCAAATCACTTAAGTTAAGTAACTACACAATCGCGATACATGACATTAATGTTTAAACCACTCCTTTGGGTCCTGTTTTTAAAGCTGTAATTTAAGCCTGTTTAAGACAATTTTAACATACCCTATTACTCTATTGTCTACAGGGTATTACAATGTCGAGAAATTATTGGCAAAAAGTCTAGTAATCGTGGCCAAACATAAATTTATTTGTTGTTTTCTTTTTCTTCTCTTTTTTTTTATTTTTGTTTAGTTGAACTTGATTTATGAGTGAGGCAGAAGCGCACGCATACAATCATACATACATACATACATGTATATGGATAGACAGAAATCGAATTTTATTGATAGTCGCGCTGTGGCTATAATAAAAGCCAACAAAAAGGGCGTACAACGCTGGAGATGCTGACAGAAATGTTTGTGGGCGTGGACTTATGTATATGTGTGTAATATGGCTGAAACAACAAAAATGTATGCCATGTTTATGTTTGGCACTTGTTTATGACCAAGAAACTGGCAAAAGCAGATGACGAAATAGAAGAACAAAAAAAAAATACAAGACTGAATTGTTTTATTTTTTGTAAGGAAAGGAAGCTACGAACTTTTGTATATCCTTTAAAGTTCGTTGTTGAATTCCAATTCCTTGGCACATGAGTAAAGTTAAATTCAAACATGAGAATTTTTTAATTTACACAAAGAATTTCGTGT
Source organism: Drosophila emarginata (assembly GCA_037075365.1). Taxonomy (NCBI): domain Eukaryota; kingdom Metazoa; phylum Arthropoda; class Insecta; order Diptera; family Drosophilidae; genus Drosophila; species Drosophila emarginata. Next base: position 1,153,972 of record JBAMCD010000121.1, read on the forward strand.
ACTTTATGTGAGATATAAAGCTCGTTTTCACATACATAAACAAAGATGCAAGCCAATGAGAGAATGTTAATCAATAAGTAAACTGACATTCGCTGAATAATATTGTTAATTACTGGCATCAATCAATATGTAAATGAAGCCAATATCATTTAATATAAGGTTTTTTTTTTTAAATTACATGAAAAGTTTGTAAACAAAAGTTTTCGTTAATATTAAGCTGCAAGCCATATTAAATTTTTGCAAAGTTTCGGACGAGCAGTCGAAAGTTGTGGCTCACGTTGAAAACTCCACTTTCGTGGCGGACTTTGGTTTCTCTTTCAGATTTCAACGAAATTTAGTATGGATATTTGAATGCTAAGGGTTCGTTTAAACAAATTCTTTGTGGTTTAATAAAAAAAATAATATGTGGAAATATATTAAATTAAGGACGTGTTTCGTCATACATATAAAACATTGTTTAATTAGCACAAGCTAATCTATTTATATCGTGTTTAAAAAAGCGCAAAAACACCTTTTTGCTTAAAGAGTTCTCGTTGCCGACTTTGGGTTACGCTTGTAAAGGCATTTTATAAGCCCAAATCGCCATCAATTTAACATAAGACTAATTTAATATATTGTAATAGCAAACATTTGCTATCTCCCTTACTCTTGTCAGCCAATAAAGAACATGGGATTACAATATAAAACGTTTATACGTATATCTTTGATATTTATGGTCCGATTTTAGCTGTATAATTAAGTGTAGTTAGTGTATTTTGTGTATATTTGATTATAGGATCGATGCATACATTTTTAAGACTTTAATATATCATTATATCCTATGGTTAATGGACATAAGAAATTAGTAATATTATAATACATTTGTAAGACAATTGTAGAGTAACCCGTGGTTGGCTTAACAAATGAAATTTCACCAACAAGCATTTCAAATTGTATAAATAAATGTATAAAGCTGTTATGAAGTATGCGAAAAATGTGAATGTCTGAATGTCTGTTGAAATTTAAGACAAAAGTCAGAGAGTTATCTTTTGGCATCAAGCTACGATTTTTCTTTCATTTTTTTTTATTTCTTTGAATGTTGCAAAAGAAAACAAAAACGAGGTCAGGAATATATGTATACTATACATGAACTTATATATGTATAAATATACATATGTATATGTATGTATGTATGTATGTGTGAGTAGGCACTCTTAAATATGTACATACACAGGTTCATATGGGTGTGTGATAAAATGTGGACCTTACCCTGCTAATGCTTTTGAGGTTAAATGACATTAAAGACTAAAGCGAAACTAAAACCGTTGACATCTCCAAGTCATTTGTAAAAGGAAGAAGATTGCGCTCATCAAAACGCCTACATACACATATGCATACACACACACATACAGTACACTTACATGAATAGAAGAAGAACAGAAGGTGGCGTAGGAGGATAAAGATGATGATGTAAAGTGGAACGCAAAGCGGGTGAATGGGGGGAGAGCCAGTGGGTGCACATATAAAAAAATATAAAAGAGTTACGTGCCAAAGTCAAGCCAAAAAAAAAACCGGTAAGGGGTTGTGGGGTGAAAATGGAGAACTGTGCAAAGTGCGCGTGACTGGAAGGCAAATGGCATAAAAAAGCTTCAACTGCCGGCAAAAGCAGAAGTATCCGAGTCTCAAAGAGAGGCAGGGGGATAAACAGAAAACAGAACAAGCGAGAGAGATAGAGATGGAGAAAGAAGGATAAAATGAGGCAAAGTATGCAAAAGGCTTAATGAGGGGGGGTGGGATTTTACTGCAAAGCAAAGTGGGTGAGTGGCGTTGACGTTTGGGGAGAATGGGAAAACAGATGCTGCTGCCTGGGTCACCTGCTGACCAAAAAGCAACAAGCAAACAAACAACACACACACACACATACATATAAAGCGCGACGTCCGCATGCAAATAAAACTATAAACAAACAACAACAATTAAAGCAACGGCAGCAACAAAGAAGCAACAAAAACGTGAGACAAAAGCAAACAAAACATCAAAATGCCTGGCAAACAAGCCATTTGGAGAGCTTTAAGAGTCGCTCCAAATGCGGCCTGTGACATATTAATACCCTGTATCCATACGCTAAATGGGTATAATAAGATCTATCTATGTATGTATAATATAAATTGTATATTAGATACGCATATGTTTAATGCTAGTGTATATGTTCCTTTTTGCGTAAAGGGAATAACAAAGTCGGTATTTTCAGTTCATTGCCAAACTGTTTCACAGCCGTCGACTTTTTCTGTTTCATTTTACTAACTTTTTTCGGTTTTTATTTTTGCGTGCGTTCGTCTTGGCGTCTGCCCCAGATCTAAGTATGTGTGTACATGTATAGATATCTACATTCACATCCACACACAAACGCACACACATATGTATGTATATACATACATACACACCATCTCAATCTTTCTACCACTTTGTCTGCCCCACATCGGCTTTTGCACTTGAAAGCTTGGGGATACCGTTAAGTGCAATGTGTGTGTGCAATTGAGAGGGAAAAAGATGGGCAACTACATCATCATCAATTGCCGCTTACAACCGACCGTTCTCTCCGTCTCCGTTTCGCCTTAGGCCACCTGCTGGCCATGAACAAAAACAACAACAACAGTAGAAACAAAAAGGAATCAGTAACCGTGGGCTTTGCTCTTATACTTATATTACATGCAATTTTTTTGTTCTTTGCTTTCCATTTACATATGTATCTCTTAATTTAAATCAGAAATAAATTAATTGACGTTATACTGAATTCCAGATTGTTATTTTTAAACAAGCCTTCCTACATAAGGAAAACGATATTCATACATATAGCCATACAATATGCATATGTATGTATGTATGTACATACATACATATGTAAGTATGTATGTATTTTCCCAACGAAATTTCGATACTCTTTATTCAATTGATCATTTATAAAAGATTTTTTTTTATTTATTTAAAAAAAATTTATATCATAATTTATTTGATTTGTATGACCTACTCCAATTAATGAAAATATAAACCGATGCCGTATAAATAATAATCTTCCTCACAACACAGGTTTTCAGTTCTTAAAGTATGAATTTAAATTACAAACCTTATCCCAATATTGAGAATCAATGTGAACCATACTTTATTTATTATTACAGGTTTTTTGCATTTTCGTTTAAATACGCTAATTACATTTCCATATTTACACCTAAAGCTATTTTATTTTAGGTACAAATATTGGAATACCGATAGAAAGTGGATATTTTAACCTTGAAAACATGTTAATTCGAGTGCGTTTAATTTTAATTTTTTTTTAATTTTCTGTTTTGACCATACTTTTGTACAGGGTATTCAAACGTACGAACCACAAAAAAACCACAATTAATTTCAAGCTGGGATTTGACCCACAGTACGGTCGCGCTACTACCTCTCTCTATCTTTTTGCTTCCTTGCTTATATTTGTCATTACGTCATAAACATGTGAAGCCAACAACTTAAAATGAACCCATGCAAGATGCTGTTACCCACCCACACAGACACGCACTCTGTTCACCCACACAGCCCCTTGTTCATTTAAAAAGATTTTTTGAGAGAGGATCTTTTGAGATTTAAGAGCGAAATGCACAGAAAGAAAAACAAACTTTGATGACTTTTTCGCGCTTATTTTAATGTGCATTTAAATGTTTACTTTACGTAATAATTTGTTCTTTTTATTGTTAGAACATGCTATGAATCGCTAATGCGAGTCACCGAACCATTTCAGAGAGTTTGACATGCACAAAAAAAAATAATATATAAAAACACAAAAAAAAAAATCGGGCAATTAACTTTGACGTCTCCTGACAGGGCACGCGATAAAAGTTATTGGTGTGGGGGAGGGGGCAGTGGGGGAGGACGAGGCGGTAGGGACAAACAAATGTTTACTGCTCAAATGGAGCGTTAAATTGCAATTGAACTTGAAATAACTTGTCAGAAGCAACAACAACCAAAGAGAGCGACAGAGACAAAGAGAGAGATAGTGTGAAAGCCAATCGAAGAGAGTCAAAGAGTGTAGAAGAGATGACAAGTGGCTAGTCAATTAGCCATAAATGCAATACAATTTGAACCAATTGAAACAACAAAATAAATTCTTTGTATGGTTATAGTGAGACCGACTTTGAAATGCCCTGTGCATGAATTGGAATTAAGTGCTTATGTAAATCAACCTTCAATATGATGAATAGATAGAATTAGGCAAAAATGTTTAAATGAAAACATTATTTCTGTAAATAGTATTTTCTTACAAACCTAATTCAATCTCCGAAACTTAATAAGAAAATAATTAGGCAATTCTAATTGCACCCTTTTGCCACATGATTAGAAAGTTACTCAATGGACTAAACTCTCTTTTCAAACATCTGTCGTACGCTCATCAATCAGATTACCACATCACAAGGGCTAACCTCTTTAAGATTAACACAAATGTCGATGTTGATTAGGAATGCTTATGTATACATACATATGTATGTACATATGTATGTATGTATGTATGTATATGTATGTAAATACATACATAAAAGTTTATTTTATTTGTTAAACAAATACGGTGTGAATCTATGTATGCATATACTCTTACATTCATTGGAATTGCAGGGTATAACAAATTGTTGAAAAATACTCTCACTTTTCAAATTACATATGTAAGCGGTCTTTTACTCTAGCTCTGACTTATTCGCTCTTTCTCTCTGATTCTCGCCTACTCTTTCTCTTCTCCCCTTTTCAGTCACCCGCAGCGGTCTGCGCAACAACAGCAACAAGAAAAGCAGAAGCAGAGGTAAACAGCTGAGCGTCAAAAACGGCGGCACACACACATACGCACCCATACTTTCAAGCGCACATGTTCAATGGGCGTCTATGCTTTTAGCCAAATTAACTAAACCCAAAACGAATTATTAACTAAATAGCTTACACTCACCTCTTAGAGAATTCAGATGAACGTGCATCAAACGAATTCGTCGAATTTCCATTGAATTCATAAATAAACGTTATAATAATTATTTCGCTATTTAAAGTACACTTGCCAATCTGTCTCACAGTAAATGTTTATGCAAATTGCCCCGCCACAAAGAGTTCAGATTTTTTTTCGATTTTTCAATTATAAAGTACCGCATAAATATTTATTTTTTGCGTAGCATAAGAAACCCGAGCACAGAACGTGTTTACATTACAAGAACACAAACAACACTGAAAGAAAAATAGGTTGAAGTTATCAACACTGAAAATGTGTAAGCATAAAATACTCGATAATCAACAAGCAATAATCGACTGACATCAACAAGGCGCAGAAGTTCAAAAATAACCCACAGTATTTCTTAAACTAGTAGCTGGCCACACTTCTTGCTATTTTTTATTGGCGCATAAATTCAAAACTGATGTTATTTTATATTTTATGAGATTTTTGGTATAACGATAGAAATTCTAATTTTTAATAATTCAAGAACAAACTGATTTATATATTTTTATAACTTCTTAATTTTATTTAAACTCTGTTTATTGAAACATAAATCTGTTGTTTTGATTAGGAAAGCTAAATCATAATTTTGACGAATATTTAATAAACGCGTTTGCAGAGTTTTTGATCGATTTAAATATCGAAATATTGTCTTCAATAATTGGATTCTAGTTAATTGTTTTCTAAATTGTGACGAATTTCAATAACAATATAAAGGTACATATATATATATTTTGTATTATTTATAAATACATTATAGTTCACGACACTAATTCTATATGTATGCACTTTTTCTTTTCCATCATCTTTCCACAGCTTTAACAATTGTCTTTGTAATGAGTGTGCTTATGTACAAAAAAATAAAAATTCATTGAAAATAAATACATACTTAAAGAATAAACTTAAATTTACAATAGAAACTATGTAAAGGAGGCAACATGTATATAATATACAAAATCGGTACATGTTAATTAAAAAATATAGTAGCAGTATGTAAAATTGAATCACAAATATTTGATCTACAAAATAGGAATAGGAATATGCTTAAAAAATAGAACAAAAGTTAACTGTACAAATTTAATGCTAAACTAAACCATAAATTTTGAATGTGCAACTTGGCTTTCCATTTTTGGTTGACTAGGTTCATTCCAGAATTACCCCATCCCTCAGATGGTTGTCTAACTCAATGAATTGTTTTTTAAATAGCTGGCCAAAAGAAATAATGCAAATGAAGTTGTTATAAATAGGCTTCCCGGTAGCGATTGTCTTATGGAAAAATTTGGATCATGTTCTCTCTGAGCAAACAGCTCTATATCGGCCTCATAGGTTTCATAGTTGTTCCAATTTAAGCAACGTTTCACAGCATATCCCCATCGTCGATAAAGCAACTCACGTCCTGAAAAATAAAAAGTAAAGAAAATAAATTTGGAAAATGATTTAAATTTATATTGAACTTACGATTCGGTGTGGTTGTAGGGGCGTAGACATCTGTGGGCGGTGCATACATCTTAATAGCATATTCCAAACTAACCGCTCGCATGGTAACACCGGCAGCTATCATAACACCCAATCCCGATGGGGAAGTAGTCTGAGGTCTCTCAAGCATGAAACCAATAATGTCTGATATAAATTGAATAAGATGCGTACTTTCGGCGTATTCACCGCCAAAGGTCAACACCTGCTGTAGGCGGGAGTGATCCCAATTAGGTGTATCTCTTTTGAAAGCCTGTAAAATTTCATAAATCTGAAAACCTGTCGCCTCATACGCTGCCTGTGTTACATTCTCTGCTGTCGTTTGACTTGTTAGACCTAATAGAATGCCTCTTGCATCATACCGCCAATAGGGAGCATAGAGGCCATGGAAAGCTGGTACAAATGTTACCTCAGATCTTTTAGCAGCTAAACCGCATTCCACATTGAGCATAGAAGATGAACATGAAGATGAAATCATTGAATTTTCACCCAGAAAGGTGGTAAGAGATTCTACCACATTATCATTTGAACTGATTTCGGTATTAATCCGAAGTCCTTGACGCAACCAGTTTACTGTGGAGCCAGCATTAGAAATGGCTCCTTCCAGACTGTAATATGTATCCGCATGGGGTCCCAGTTTATAAGCAATTCCACTAATCAGTCCATTTTCCGATGTTAACATTTGTCGACCCGTATTGAGTAGGACAAAGCAACTGTCATCTAGAGTGCATACATTCTGACCTGCTTTTAGGCACAATTGTCCCAACATGGCGGCTGGCTGTTCACCCATAATTCCAGCAATAGGTACCCCCAGCAGCGCACCCTCCAATACATAACCATATATCTCGGAATTGGAACGTATTCTTGGCAGTATACCGATTGGAAGTTTAAAGAATTTGCATAATTTGGCATCCCATTGTTCGTTGACCAGATTCATAAGTCCAGTATAATGGGCATTTGTCACATCTGTGGAGTGAATACCAACATTTACACCGCCCGTCAAATTCCACAGCAACCATGAGTCCAATGTCCCAAATAGACATTTATCATCTTCAATTGCCTTCTCCACAGATGGTACATTCTCGATTAGCCAGCGTATTTTCAGGGCGCTAAAACAACTGCTCAGTGGCAGACCATTCTTATGCCGCACATAATCCACATTATGCTTAACATTATGCAAACAAGTCTTAAGAAGTGGAGTACAACGGGAGTCACTCCAGGCGATGGCGTTGTGAAGAGCCTGGCCTGTCTGCTTATTCCATAAGACAGTGGTGCCTCGCTGATTTACTATGCCCACGGCTATGATGTCATGCGGATTGATTTCCAGTGTAACCAAATTCTTATAGGCAGTCTAAAGTAATTGAAGATTAATTTTAAATGATGATATAACTGCATACACACACATATAGAAATCACCTCTATGCACTCCTGCATGGATTTCCATATCTCGCCCGGATCATATTCCAACCAACCGGCCTGATGGACTATTTGTCGTAATTTCACCTCATGATAGGCCAAAACTTCTGCATTGCGTGTGGAATATATCTGCAAAATTTCAAAATAGATATCTGAGTCAGCTGGCTGTATATATGTCTACATATATATGTTTGCATTTGGCCGCTTACCAGAAAACGGCAGTGCGTGCTGCTCACGTACGAAATACCAATGAGTGCTCCAAATCTTCCATAACGACCGTTATTCATATTTTTCAAACAACACGTGCAAAATAATGACGTTCTGTGTTTTCAGTGTGCGTATGGAAGAGCCTGTGAAAGCAAGTGTAAGTTTTAAAACGTTAATTCAAGACCAAGCTGTGTTTGTGTTGTTTTTGGCGCTTTAAGAAATGCGAAAATAAAACCAACAAATCGTCGAGACGCCCTAGTGATGTAAGAAATTAGTGATGACACTATCGATTATTAAAAAATTGCAGTCGAAATTTGCCGGCATCGTTCGCTTACTGTTGCGGTTTTCTTATAGATATAGAATTTTTCATATGGCTGAATTTGCGATATTACAAGTAATTTTAGGTATCTCAACAAAAAAGCTCTATACTTGTTATAACAGTACATTAAAATAAAAATATTTCAAGAATGTTTTTTTCACAAATATAGTAAAGATAAATAAAATAGAAATATCAAGAATAATGTCATTGGGGCTTCAAAATTTGATTTTAAATTGAAACTTACCGATATTTCATTTTATTTGCCCTTCCCAGCCCTAATAAAAATGCACTAATTTTTACCAAATTTCAATTAAGTTGGCAGCGCTATTTATTGTGAGCCTGCGCCGCCTAAAACAAAACAGGCAAAAACACACAAGAAACCAAAGACCAGAAGACGACGTTGAGTGCAGGAGAACGGCCCATAACTATAAACAGATTGATTGGCAAATTGTTAAAGTGAATTGATTGTCTCCTCCCTGTGTCAATTAGAAATAGAATTTCAAACTGTCGTCGCTGCTAACACCGGAAGATAACAGAGAGAAGAAAGCTAAGCAGAGGAAGAAGAAGAACATAAGAACTGTTTTAAAGCGAAAAATGCAACGGTACTATGCAGAACGCGAGACAACGGGACCCGAGTTTGGTAAGTGTCCTATGTCCTTTTTATTGCTACGATTGTGTGTGTGCGTGACTCTGTGCGTTTGTGTGTGTCAGTGAGTGTGTTTATTGCGCCGCAGAATCAACCCCCAAAGAGTGAACCAGAAGCAGGACGATTGTCCTTGCCGTATCCGTGTCTTCTGCAGCAGCTTAAGGGTTGTTGCTTACGAAGAAATGAAAACGTACGCACGCACGCACACGAATGAAACGAATTGTAGCTAGATGTAGAAAAGAGGTAGAGCCAGATTTAACGATTTTTCCCATTTTTCCAGACGATCGCCTGATAAAAATGGTACGCGCAAATCCGGCCATTTATGATGTCAGTCATCCGCACTATCGCCGCAATCCGGTGAGAGTTGACATCTGGGATCGGATTGCCACTGAGCTTGGAGCCTCTTGTAAGTAAAAAATGTATGCGAAAGCCGGTGTGTAATATACTTTTTAGTATAATATTCCCGATCGACGTTACAAGTTAAATAAATATAAAATATAGGTCATTCATTGACCGATTTAATAATAACAATGCAATATAAAACCGGAATAATATTTATTATAGACTTTAATGACGGAATTCTTCTAATTCAAATGAAATTTGTCGGTTAATAAATATTCAATTACTAATTTATATAGTTGCCATAGGAACGATCGGTTGGATATTTAATATTAATCAACTAATTTTTGATCGAAATTGATATTAATATATTTTATGTATCATCGTCGTCCATCTTTTATCTAAATCTAATAACTATATTATAAAGCTGTTAAACAACAGAAGGAAAATTAATATTATTTAATTATCAAGAAATTTAAATTTTGATAGAATCTGAATATTATTGCAAAGAGCTTTTTAAAGCTTATTATTTATCTGAAGCTTTATTAACTTGAGACTTATTTATTTCTCTTCCTATGTGTCTAGCTCGTTTTCTGCAAACAAAATGGAAAAATATTCGCTACAATTATCTGCAAGAGATCAAGGCCTTGGAGACGGGTCAAGTTAATCCAAATGTACGCAAACGACGGTTCACTGAGGATCTATCCTTTCTGCAAAATACCGCCCAGACATATAATGTGAAGAAGGCCCAGGCCTATATAGCACAAAACAAGGGTAGTGGTAGCGCTGGGGGTGGTGGCGGGAATGGCAGTGACAATGACAACGATAGCAATAGCTATGTCTATCCAGATCCAGAGCACTTGCGTATCGATGGCTGTATAACAGATAACTATGATGTTATCGTTCTGGATAATAGTGAAGATGGCTCCAATAGTGAACAGGAGCGGGATATTGATTGTGACATTGATGATGATAATGAATTACTGCCCGAGTTACAATTACTGCATGAATCTGCCGACGATGAACTTAAGCCAGATGTCACAATTCAATCCACCAATAATAATGATCTCGCAATAGTCAATGGGAATGTTAGGAATAGTAGGAATTATCATGAAGACACAAAAGTCACCACATCGCCGGCATCATCACCTCTGCTTACACCTATGGTGGTCATGGGCAATGGTAATAATATTAAAGATCATCATCACAAACAGGAGCAAGAGCAGGATATTAAATCAAGTGCTCTTTGCAATGGAGAGGTCACAATTGAGCCCATCTACAAACCGAAGGTCACAAGACGAGCGGCCACAATGGGGAGTTCAGATATGACGGGAAATCCAGCCAAGCGGAAATCGATGCCAGTATCCTTGTCTTCACTGACTCCCATAAGTGATCCCATTGAGCTCTATTGCTTATCTTTGGTGGACACATTACGCAGTATGCCACGTTCGGAGCGAGAACGGGTTAAATTTGAGTTTGCCAATATTCTGAAAGATGCCAAATATAGGGATGAGTCATAGAGCCCTAGACTAACAGCATCAACTAGTCAGGAATCGATTTGATTCATGATCTCTTTAAATCTCGCCCGAATTCTCTTTATACGTACAATTTTCATGTTTTTTTTTTATGCCGTTCCCTTTTCCTTACTATTTTTTAAGTATTTTGCAATTTAACAAGAAATTTTTCTACTACTTGAGATACGTTTGTTAGGCTAAAGCTCATAAGTTAATTTGTATTTAGTAGTTTTGATAACCTTGCAGATTTTATTGTTATGTAAAACACAGCATTTCGATTATGACATGTCCGTTGGTCTGTATATGTGTCCTCTAGCCAACAAAATGGATAGAAAAATGAATCTTTTAAATCGTAGATGATTGTTTTTTTTTTTTTTTGAAATGCTGAAACAAAGAGGCTTTAACCGTTAATGTAATTCATATACTCAAGAGATCTGCAAGGGTATAACAACATTGGTATACCGAAGTTAGATTTCGGTAAGTTTTACCAACATAATGATAATGATGATATAGTATGTGTCCATATCTATTCAGTTGTATCAACCAAATGAAACATAAATGGAAAATAAATAATGCACGAAATTTACTTCAATGCATCGATTGATTTATCTAAAATCACAAATGTTAATCCAATATTTAATTATTTTGTTTTTACTTCAGGGATGGAAATTTGGATATTACTTATTATTTTACTTGCAATGAATCAATATGAAATTCCTGCATCCGTAACACAAAAATTTCATATTCAATAATGTGACAAGTAAAACTATATGTATGTATTTACAATTGTAAATTAATGAAATTATATATGTTTTGCCAGTTGGACCCTTTTTATCTAGAATATAAATAATTATACCCTTGTAAAATGGGTAGATTAATTTTAATCACCGACTGAAAGGAAGCATCTCCGACTATATAAAGTAAATAACTTCTTGTTCAACATGAAGATCTGAGTCCAAATAACGATGTTCATGTATCAGTATATCCGTATGTCTGGATCAATTAACCAGTCTGAAGATAGTTTTAAAACTATCGTAAAGATCTTTCCCCTGGATTCTATGTAGATTTATGTTGGTCGTTTTTTATGCAATGGTCAAAAAAGTTATCGAATTAGAAAACATAACTTCATTTATCCGTATTATTATAACTTTGCGTGTATATAAATTTTGGTCAGAAGTTTGCATAGAAGAAAGCATCTCCGACTATACAAAGTATATATTCTTGATCAGGACGACAGGCTGAGTAAATATAATCCTGTCTGGATCAGCTCGATCTCCTCCGAGACCTTAGGCTTACAGGGCTGAAATTTTTCACAAAAGCTTTTTACTGCAGGCAATGTATATCTCGGAATCATCCCGATCGGATGACAAAATCAACATGGCTTCCATAGAAACGATCGGCAGAAAAAAGGGTTTAACATATGTAAATTACTTTCTTGTTTTTCAATTGAATTGAATTCAATTCAAGTGTTATCAGATGAATATATGTATGTTATAGCTAACATAGGACTAATCAAACCAAACAAATATTTATAAACCAAAAAGACAGTTGGCAAGTTTATTGATTATTGATTCATTCGTAAAGTGATTACAAATCCGCAACAAATTTGGTTCCAATTAATCGGGATAATTGGAATTCTACTGTAGCTGCCACAACGATCTAAATAAAATGCTTGGTATGAAAACTTGTTTTTATTAATAAATTTTTATTGCTTTTTTATGTACGTTTTTAATTCTACCAAAATATTTTCAAAATAACCTCACAAAGTTTTTATAAAATTGGGTGCTACATATGGAGCTTATTTCAAATCCTAATTTCTAAACCAATTTATTATTTGTCCTTTTAGAAAAAGGACACTGAATTATCAATGAAAAAATTATCCCAAAGAAAAGTATCCAAATGTCGGCACGGTTGTAATTAGTCCGGCCTTCTAATTTTTATGTTGAGTCACATTTAAGTCGACTTTATCTTAATTTTATTACGTTATTCCCACTTTTTCGTTTATTAGTTATAGAACAATTTTCTTCAAGTAGCTGCTCAGAGCCTTTCAAATTTTCTTTTTATTAATATTTGTATAATTCTGTATTTTAATGTAAATATTATTAAAAATAATCAAAATTAGTTAAGTTTAGTAGCATTGTAGTTGTTTTTTTCTTATACGATAGACACACACACATTTATCTTAGAGTTAACTTTATCGTTTAATTATATAAAATGAATTAACCAATACGTTTCGATATTCTGACGGTTCTAAATCATAACCGTAGAATTTGGAGAAACAAAAAAAAATTTTGTAAATCGTTTAAAAGATTGACTATATATTAGATATATAAGAGCATAAGGCATATTTGTTATTTATATGTTAGAATTAACAACTATATATTTATGTTTGTAAAGAAATCGATCTCCAAGTTCAATTGGATTTTCGGTCTGAAATCGGTTTAAGTGTATCAACAATTTCCCGAAAACAGAATCTAAATTTGTTCTTGACATTGTTGAACCAGAAGATATCAATCCTTTGGTTACAATATTGGGGAATAAGTTTTAAAATAGATCATTTGCAAAAAATGCGACATCTTCGCATCTGTAAAAAATTGTGTCCGACACTTTTCAATAAAAGCCCAGTTAAAAAAATTAACAAAGGGAAACAAAATACAAAAAGAAAAACAAAACACTAATCTCTTTGCTTCCATGAGCGAGCAGCGCTCCGAATATAACAAGAATTCATGATTCTATCCGATTTGGAAAGTCTATGACTCATGTTTTGGTGTATTTAAGACGGAACTCTGATGGGAAAGCATTTGACGTCCTCCATTCTCATTTTCTTGATTTGTTTGTTTGTTATCGTCAAGGATATCAGAGAGGTCATACATTCCAGGTTGATAGGTTATTAGCTCGGAACCGCTTGGTGCTGCAAAAGAAATGGGAAATTAACACTTTCAATAAACTATTTTTTTTTATCAATCGCTTACTTTTCTTCTCCATTCCAGATAGACTGTCATTGGGAAAGGATAAACCGTAACTATCCAGCAGATCCGAGTCATTAAAGAGCTGGAAAAAAACAAAGAAAAGAAAAAAATATGTATTAATAGAGCTTGAAAATATAGAATTTTTGGGATTGGGAATTTAGACTAGATCTTTGGCAGACGGACCTTCAATAGCAGCTCATCTTCGGGTAACTGCAAAAGAGGCGTCCTTCGCGCTGCCTAATTAAGGTTGGATAAATTTGATCTAGATTCAATGTTCTCAAACAACCTTATTCAGTTAAGATAAATACTTACACCCAAGAGCATATTTTGGTCGATTGAAACGTTATCACCCCGAAGCAAATCCTTAAGAGTATCCAACTCATCTTGCATATTATCCAAATGCCCATGAACATCATCCCTGTAAGGAGAGATTGGAGAGAAGCCAGAGTTAGTCATCATAACATCCGGAGTTATGAAAAAGCCTGGTGTATCTTCTACTAACACTGAGCTCATTCTTAAGAGTGAGTTATTCCCTTGGCTCGTTGACGATGCATCACGACTATTGCTATTACTATTGTCACCAGTATATTTAGTTACTGCCATTTGATTAGTTCCTGATCCATCCTGCTGCTGTTGTTGTTGTTGTTTCTGCTGCTCATTAACTGCTGCTGCCTTTGAAGTGGATGCCTGATTGGCATCTAGTTGAGATTGATTACTGGCAAATTTACCATTGTTCACTGTGGATAAACCAAATTGGGCAGCCTCTTCCAAATTGGAAGCGGCAGCTGGAGACGCTAGCAACGATGACGAATCCTCAAAGATATCTGAGGGCATATCATTGCTTATAAAATCCACATTATAGAGATCCGAATCGTTTAGAGAGACTGGCATGCTGCTGGCAGGATTCGAATTGACCTCAAGCCGTTCCTGCTTGACCTGCATAGGTTGTGGCATTATTTTTGAGGGTATGGGTGAAGAGATTCTATCGTCAAGCTGCTCACGATGACGTTGCTTATTCTTCTCCTTCAATTCCTGTCGCTTACGCTCCTCTTCTTGCTGTCTAACCATGGGGGTGGTGAGAACATTTTGTTCTTCTGCAAGCAATGGACTATTTGGTAACTCCTGAATGTGAGTCGATTCTGGGGCTTCAGTTACTGTATACAGGACATTTGGTGTTTGTCCACCACCCATTGAATTTCCTCCTCCATTATTTCCATTGCCAGCCATTTGTAGAAACTCTTCACCGCCACTTTGGTTCGAGTGATCATAATTATGTGAGCTTATGCTCAAATTTGAATGTGGACGTTCCATGGGCAGCGGTGAGGCACTCTCCTGTGTATAGGGAGATGCTGCCGATTGGGGATTCATCACCTCTTCGAGCAGTTCCTCGCTTAGCTCGTGTATCACTGGTCCCTCACCGCTTTCGCTCTCCGTCTCGCTAGTTGTACGGCCTCGAGCATTTTCCGGCGTATCATTGATCATCAGTTGCATGTGACGCTTCACCCCCGACATATTCCTCGATGGCTGGACTATCGAAATAAGGAATTGGATCAATTTATTCACTATCTGTTGCTGCTTGGCATGCTTCTGCCTCAGGCTTGCTATTTCACGCCACAATGCCTCATTCTCCTGCTTCATTACCGAGAAGCCCGAATCTATTGTATCCTGACGTCCGCGTATGACCTTCACATCATTTAAAACCTTAGAAACCGTCTCCTGTTTCATTACACTTTTCTCATCCACAGATGATTTCGTATTGGATATCTTCCTCTTGATGTGATCCAATAGATATGGATAATTACGCTTAAAGCACGGATGAGAAAATTCAATCTCATCGCGATCAAAACGCAATCCACCATTCTCTATCGATGTTATTTTGTGGAAACCATCTAAAAATAAATATGAAAATGAATTAGAATATAATGATACATAGATCGAAATGTACTTACACATATTCAGTTGACGTATAAAACTGGCCATATTGTTATGCTTATAGTTGAGGGGCAGTAATTCCCGTGCAAACTGAGCCTGATTTTGGATGATAAAGCTGCAACCATCCTGTAATGTGGTAAAGCAAAAAAAAAAAAAAACGGAAATCATGGTGATAAGTGAAAAACCCTCAAAATATTTTATGTGGTTTGTGGTTGAGATTATAACTATAGATAAGAGGAGAGTCCCAAGGCAGGCAGTCAAAACGTTTGCCAGTTTGTTTTCGTCGTAAATTATCTAATTGAAAACAAATGTTTTTTTGACAAATGTATAAAAAAGTATACATATGTATGTATATACAAAATGAATTCTTTAGTTATGGATTTTGAATTCAATTTAATTCCGTTTCTACATATATGACCAAGCCGTTTAGATCAGTTTTTCATTTAAATTATATGAAAATAGGGTATATATCATTCCCAGATATTCTTTAAAATTCAATGAGAACGTAACTATTTGTTACGGAGCTTTTGACATTAATTGTCATTTTTACCGATCTGACAACTCTTTTTTTTGGAGGGTTAACTGTTATAAAAAAACTTACATATATGTATAACCATCTGTTATATGGTTAAATATGTACAGACATATGTATATGTGATTTAAAATTAATTAATATTGTATGTTGCTAAGATATTTCCATTTTATGAACTTTTTTATAGCCTACTAACTATCGAAAACTCGAAAGCAAGAGGAAAATTAATGACAGGGTGACAGATGGAAATGAAATTTTCCAAAGGGCAATCAGGCGGTGGCTGCACGTACACACCTAACAACAGCTGATAGACAGACGGACTGAAAACCAGAGACGGGACACGCACTCTCTTCATATATATATGTATATGCAAATGGTAAACAACAACTTGCATACGTGCAAAGCAGCATGGCAACACCAACAACAATGAGATACTTGGGTGGTAGGGGGGGTAACAGAGACAGAGAGAGAGCGAAAGAGAGAGCAAGAGCTGCATTGATGACATAGAGAAAGTCTCTCAAAAATGTTTCAAAACAACAAATTAAAAAGAATGTTGAAATTTTGTATCTTACCTTGTTCCAGCAAATTAAATTATCAGTTTCAATATCATCAACAAGGCGCCAGAGTTTGGCCAAAAATGCTGGAACACCGCCGCTGGAGCCAGCAGCACCGCTGCCACTATTACTACCAGCATCTCGTTCGGAATATGAATGCATGTTTCGACGTTTTGTCCGCTGCTGTTCCAGCTCTTCGTCGTCTTCTTCCTCCGTGGATTCGTGCTTGAATTGCACGGCTTTGGCAGTAGAACGCGACGGTCTGGACATATATATATATTTATATATATGTGTTGGATTGTTTATAAAGTCAATAAACTGAAAGGGAAAGGGAAAATATTAAGTTTAATCAATGAAATTAGTTTTATTTGTTGGTCCACAGTCCAATTTTGTTACAGTTACAAATATGTATATGTATGTATGTATATACAAAAGTGTGTGTGTGTAGAGGTGAGGGAGACCAAAAGAGAGAGTACAAAGAGACTTTTATTGAACAGTGTAGTTTCTTTGCTGTGAAAGTTTGTGCATATTTTTTGTTCAATTTAGTAATGGTTTTAATGATCACAACTGCGTCATTATTACTATTAACTTGCAGAAATTGAGTAAATGTGCTTCTTCTTCTATTGCTTCGTACCTACCTTAACACTCTTCAAAAATGTCCGGAAAAGTGATCACTTGATTAACACTTTCTTTTCGTTAAACTCGTTATCTAAATGTCGACTTTTTACGTGTTGCACACTCTTTTAAATTAATAAAATTTAATTTCAGAAAAACTTGTATTTGCACTTGCCGTCTTCTTCACTTCGTTTTATCAACGTCTATCGCTATCGATGATTAAATTTGTAAAACCGAGTAGAGTCAACCCTGTTCCTATTTATATCTTTTTCGAGTCTGTCTGTCGAGTAATCGGAATTTCTGGCAACTTCTGGCGCGACTTTAAATACTGACCTCAGTTGACTTGTTGGTTATAAACTAGTTTTAAATGTAATTTAAGTTTTCAAAGTTGTAATTTTATTTGAAATTCCAAAGTGTTTGCGTCTCTGTTTATCGTAGGGCTAAGATGATATGGACACTTTGTTGTGGTCATATCATCTTAGCCCTACGATAAACAACACTTTGTTATGGCAATATCATCTAAAAACTATCGATGGTTGAGATTTAGGCTAATCTATGATTGTCTCACTATTGATAGTATCGGGCGGTAAAATTCTCGCAATTCCTTGATGGAAAGAGTCCAAAAAGATGAAATTATATCCAATGCTTCAGCGATTAATTTTTACCGTTCTTCGTTCTTATATTTTTTATGTCTACAATTATTCGATAATATCGGTACTATCAAATGTTTTCATCTATCGATATTGCTTTTGCACTTTTGATGCTTTCACAACACTAATTGAGAGTCGAACCTACGGGTCACGTTTATTTATTCCTTAGTAAGATCGCAAGTTGAAAACACTAATCATTTGTGCGAAGAAACATCAAAGATTCAGAGGTCTTAACCGTTTTACTACGTTTTATTTTTAATAAAGAACCAAAATTTTACGCTTGTTGCGTTTCCTTTAATGTTTCCGGTAAACATTTAAAATTGCGGTTAACAGATCTTTTGATAACCGATTGACGATTACATGCGTATTTCTGTATGTCGCTATCTGTCACTTTTGATTTATTAAAAATCGATATCTGAATAACCGATAATTTCAGTACTTAACAAGAATATCGAAAGTATTTATGGTACTTGGCATCGATACTGCGAGTACATTAAGACTGCATCGATGCTTTTTGCGTTAAAGTTGAAAAATGGCCGACTCTTTTAATTGCCGTATTTAAAGGATTTTTAATGAAATTGCCATCAAACTATATAAATTATGTTAATGGATACCTTTGAAGACAAGACTAAATGAGTTAATGTGTTGAAACACACTAAAATGTAAGAGAAATTACCATTTAAAAACGGCCCTAAAAAAAAGGAAACGAAAAGAAAGAACCAAAGAGCTATAGACTGAGCATACAAAAGAATTGCATGTGTATAAGTGAGAGGCAACAACAACAAAAACTGAATTGAAAAAGGCGCCAAGCAAGTGGAAAAACAACAAAAATGCCGGCCAATAAATTATAATTTTTACAGTTATTTGTTTTATTTTTGTTGCTGTATTTTTCCACAGAAAAGACTGCACAAACCGATCCAAGCATTCACCCATCCAAATTATGATGAACAATCATTTCCACACGGCCCCAGCAAATCCTCTCCATCTAACGGGATCGGGCAACGGAAGCATTGGCGTGGGCGGTGCTGCATCTACATATGGCTATATGTCTGGGCCAACTCAACAAACGGCGCCGACTCCGGGTCAATGGATGACCTACCAAATACTACCACCTAGCAATCAGCAAGTTGGCCAGAATTTAACCAAACGCTGGCAACCAACCACTACCCATCCAAGCACCATACAAATCACAACGACAACCACAAATCCGACAGTTCATACGATGTCTACTCTCGGCAAGCAACAGGCAGCAGCGGTGGTCACCTCCTCATCCAATCCGCATCCCATTGCTTACAAAGCCAACAATATACGAATCATTTCGACGGCACCAAATATTTACAGTTTAAACAAATCGCTACCAGAGGCACAGCAACAGCATGCCTTGTATGCTCCTGTTCAATCGTATTACTTGCCGAGTGCTGGAAATCCTAGCCAATTGAATCGTTTGGTTGCCAACAATACACTGGCCAAGCAACAGTCATCGGTGGCAATACCACCAGTACCTCCACTGGTGCCGGTGAGCAATAGCTCTGCATCTGTTTCTGGCTCAGTTGTACCATCCACTGTGGTCTTGGATCGGATTAATATTTGCATTAATAATCACTATGCAGAATCTGCACCGACGCAAGTTCTTGGACAGCAACCATCACCCATTATACCAGCTATACAGCATAAAACTCAGGCACAGATGCTGCTGCCCCTAATTGATAGCAGTTGCAGTTCCGTCTCAAGCAGTAGCTATGAAGACGGTAGCAGTGGAGGAAACATGGGAGCAGGAATTGGAAGTGGCACCACATCTAATGGGGGAATAGAAGAAATTGGTTCAACTATTGGTAACGCTATTATTGTGATTGATGAGCCGGATTCTACTACAGCGACGCCGCAAACACCACCAACTACACCGGAAACAATTGGTTCTCCTTCAAAATCAAATACATCCTCCGCCTCATCATCACCCTCACCGCCTCCTCCTCCATTATCTGTCACGAAGCCGAGCTTCAAATCCAATGATACCACATGCCTGCCACCTACCCCTCCCTCACCTACAACTGCCGTTGCTCCAACTCCAGTTACACCGCCAACACCTGCAGTAATCACATACACACTGCAAGAAGATGTTTTCATTAAATGTCAAGATGGCAGATTCTATTTGGGAACCATCATTGAACAAAGCCAAGAGCAATTCTTAATACGATTTGATGATCAATCGGAACAGTGGTGTGGGCCAGAAAAGCTTCGCAAACTAGGCGGAGGTAGCAGTAATACCAATTTATCAAACTTGGGCGGTCTCCCCAATATAGATTCATCATGCACTGCCACCAATACCATCTCAACATGCTCCTCCATGTGTGTAGCCTGCAAGCGTTCCAATTTACAGGATATTGTGGAAATTTGCGAACGTTGCGGACGTGGATATCATCGTGGATGTACCACAGAAATTGTTATTGGAAGTGGCATATGGTGTTGCAAGCGTTGCGCCAAGCCCATGAAAATGCATCCACCATTGAAGCATCATTTGATTAGCAAACCTCAAGGAATTTGTCGTCAATTGCCCTATCATGTAAGTGAAACAAATCAAAAAGAAATAAGTTAAAAAATTTATTAGTAAAAACTAGAAATAGTAAATCAAATACATATTTTAGATTATATAGTAAATATTATTTAATGATGTCATATATTGGTCAAAAGTGCATTGGATAGGCAATGATATGATTTATCTGTTTTGCATTTTTACTTAATCTAAATAGAACAATTTTATTTAATAACATTTATATCTAACGCTATAGAAATTCAATCACTTGACTCTTTTTAAAATAATATAATTATTGAGACATTTTTTTAAAGTTTATAATTTCCCTCTTTCACAACAAATGGATGACTTAATGGAGGAGCGCTATTGCAGAACACTTTAGTAGGAATAACTTAGATATATATATATATATATATTTAATAGGTAATATTCTAGGTAAGAAAAAGCAAAAAATAGGCAGATGTTTGGAGGCAAAGTGGAAATTACTAATCTGACCATCAACAATTAATTTTAGAAATCATTTTATCCCTTGTTAAGATTGAATCTTTGGTTAAAAAGAATGGCCTTTATAAAATCGTATTTCATCCAAAAAAAACTTTTTATTCTATCCGAATGCTAATTATTTGTTAATTATGAAGCCACTTAAATAGATATTATTAAATTTATTACACATAGGAGATATTTCCTAAAGTAATTTCCTACTAAACAAGCAAAGATTATGGCAGGTATAACTAACGAATGTTAAATATATAAATGTCAAAAGGACTTCAAACTTATTGTTAAATAATTTGATAAATTTTTTAATTCTATCTTCAGGCGGATAAACTCAGCTGGGATGAGAAGCACAGGGTGAATGAAGAGCAAATTTATTGCTATTGCGGCAAGCCGGGAAAATTTGATCAGAATATGTTGCAATGTTGCAAATGCCGCAATTGGTTCCACACCCAATGTATGCAAAATTTTAAAAGGAAATTGCTTCGCGGTGACATGTAAGTAATGGATCAAATCATAGATAAGATGGATTTCTTTATTAATTGTTTCTTTTTATGTTGTTATTTCAGCTTCTTTGTGTTTTGCTGCACCGTGTGCAACAATGGTGTGGAATTTGTTCGTCGTCTGCAAATCGATTGGGTAGATGTTCTCCATATTGCTCTCTATAATCTTCGCAAGCATCAGCATCAGAAATATCATCATCTATTAAAGGATATATGGCCCTTCGTATTGGAGCAACGACAGAAATTGCCCATCTGTGAGGAATGGCGATCATTGGCGGAGACCACACTGATGGAGCGTTTGAAGCAAACCCTTAAAGATTACTCGGATCGATTTGTTTGCGGTCGTGAAGTAAAACGAGCTCCAGCCTATTATGCTCTACGCCACAGTGGACCACCGTTGACGCCTAAAGTATTTCTCCATGAGCATGAAGAGCTCACAGATGAGCTGCTGGTTAATAAGTATAATTTGTTACTGCTGCCGGATGAGCAGAAAGTAGATGAGCGAGCACCCAAAGATGTGTATGAATTTCATACAGATGAGGATGAGGAACAGTTGCAAGTCGATCATGATGAGGAGGAGACCATCGAAGTGTCTACCAGCGAGGAGGATGAGATACCCATTAAGCAAATTATTGACAAGGTTAAAAAGCAGGCTGAACAAAGAGAATTAAAGCCACCACAGCCGCCGCCGCCGGATGATAATGCCCATGATGCGACAGCTGGTAATAATCTTTCCCCATCACCCACTTCCATGCCACCGACACAGCTTCAAATGGTGGAATTGGCGAATAGCAGCCGCAAACGTAAGGCTTTTCGCTTATCAAAGCGTTATGATATTAGCAACAGCAGCCGGAATCACTGTGATCTTTCATCCGATGAGAACTCAAGCAGCAGTCGTGGCACCAGCTCCCTGGATCTTATCATACCAGCCCCAGCCAATTTTCTGGGTCGCAATAATCCCTTCCTAATGGCCACTCCCAAAAAATCGCAGCAAATTCGAACCGGATCAGGCAGTGTTGGTGTGGGTGTGGCCGGAATTATCAACAGCTTGTTTAAGCTGAAAAGTGGGGGAGGTGCCGGCTGTTTGGCCAAAGAGCAGCCGCGCATGGTGCGAACCATTAAGCGTAAACTGAGTGCCAAAGATATTACCATCGGGCCCAATCAGGAGGTGCGCCGACGCCGAACGCGTCGCCTGATCACAGATATGGAGGTGAGTCGAAACTCTGCTAACGTAAATGTTACCCAACTAATCTAATTCAATCATCCGCAAATAGGTCATCAATACCACCACCATAAATCCTATACCTAGCCACTATTTTCCCATCTATGCCAAAGATTTGCATCCACCAGTAGTGGCCCCTGTAGTATCATCGTCTACTCAGCCATCGCTGCCGCCGCCACCGCCAACCGGCAAGATATTGGCGCCATCGCATGGTCGTTTACTACGTCAGCGTCCACAGAAATTAGCACGGCATTCTCTTAATCAGAATCGTCGGATTTCCGCTGCCACCAATACCAGCAGTGCCTCCTCATCATCTTCATCATCCACCACCTCTTCCAATGGCGCATCCATGATGGATCTAAAGCAATCGGTAAACAAGTATTTCGGTGGCGCCATCAATCGCATAGATGCGGGTGAATCCTTTGCAATTCGAGCAAAGCGCCGCATGGGCAATGGCCACGTGCAGTATCTAGTGGAGTGGACAAATGGCAACTAAATAAATATTGCAACATTATACTATTATCATTATTATTATATTATTATTACGTTATTCCATTATTTTTTCATTAATGCATACAAAGCTGAAAAATGCCCAGGGTTGGCGAAATGATTATATTTTGATTTTTTAGACTTAGTGTTATTATTCCTTCAGTTTTCTGTTCTTTATTGTTTTGTTATTATAAAAAAAAAAAATAGGACAAAAAGTTAATGATTACACTGCCAAAATAAAATTATGGTTCGGCATTAAACTAAGCAACAACAAAAAAAAAAAAAGAAAAAATGCAACTAAATACAGGTTCTTATTGTGCAATGGCAGTTGAAATGGTCGATAAAAAGGACAAAAATTGGCATATTTCAAGTATTAAAAAATACACAATGAATATACAAAATGAAAAGAACTTAATTAATATCCGCTGAATGAAAGAAAAAAAAAACAATGTATTAATTTCTATCTGTTCTCTAGAATCTAGTTACTTCTATTGATATATTTTCGAAAAATATATGATAATCCCCCATGTGTTAATGCATACAAAAATTTAATAACGTATACCATACAAGAACTTTATATTTAATAATAATAATAAATGATTTAGTTGTAATTTAATACAATATAAATTCTTAAAATTAAGTAATCAGAAATCAAATCAAAATCGAGTTGAACACGTCTAAAGAAAAGAAAAAAAAACAAATATGATTAATTAATCTCATTGCGCGTAAAAGTCCACAAAATTATCAACAAATAATATTTGTGTGTGTGTAAAATATAAATTTATCGAAATAAAATGTTTTCAATTGCATCAAAGTAGGCATAGCATTTTGGCATTTCATTTGACACTTCTAAATCCTATATAACTCTCACACATCAGCCTCGCCAGCTTCATTAGGTACCCGAAAGTCACACAGGGCACAACTAAAATATTACAAAAAAAGGTTTATTGCCGCGAAAAAACTAAAAAAAAAAATATAATTATATTATATATTTCAAACGGTTTGATATACTCGGGCATAGCTTGAGTTTTGTTTATTTCGTATAAAAGTGCCAAAAAACAAATTAAAAAAAAAAAACTTTAAAAAAGAACTTTCATAATTTTATATCGCACGAGTGTCGGTTAATTCTTCGCGTTTCTCTGGTTTTTTTCTTTGGTGCATTTCCTGGGTAAGAGTGAGGTAAGTTGTTATTTTTGACAGTCAACTTCCAATTTTCTCTAAATTAAATATTTTTTCGAAATTTTGTGTGTCAAAAGTTTTTCCAAGGCCAGATTACTTTCTTTAACAACAAAGTACCCCAAAATCTGCGAAAATATGCAAATGTGTGATGCATTCTATACATTTTTAAATTCATAAATTAATACATAATAGTGTGGGTTTCTAATGAAAAATCTTTATTCTAGAACAAGTAAGGTATGCGTGCAGGATTTTATTTTTCGAAAGGTCTTTAATTTTTCGCGCTTTACTGTATTCCCCCCTATTTATTCGCCTACTCGAGTAAGATCAAAACGTTAAGACCTTAACGTATTCGCGTAAATGTTTTATCTGATCAAAAAAAAAAAAATGACTTGCTCTTTCTCACTTGAAATAAAACCTTTCATTTGTCAAAGTGTGAAAAATTTACAACTTGACATTCCAGCTTGTCCTATACATTTTTCTCAGCGAATTCAAACTATAAAAGAATTAGACGGGAGTATCCTTAGTATAAGAGTTTAACACTACGAAATGAAAAAAGTCCATCGATATATCGCAAAATCGAAAATCCATCGAAATATCCCAAAACCGAAAATCCATCGATACTCAAAATGAGTCGAGTAGAGTCCGTTAAAGTGAGCGGTCGTGGACTTGTAGCACACGGCTTATCACATATTTTTTGTGAAGAAAAAAAATAATAAAAAAATACAAAAAAAATAAAAAAAAAAACCATAAAAAGTAACAAAAAAAAAATTGTAAAAAGTAGCAAAAATATATAAATTTCGAGCAAGTGTTGAAACCGTAAGTATACATTTTTGTGGTGAAATGTGGCTGTGGCGTGACGTTGACGCAAGATGGCGACATCCAACAATGAAAACGTGCATAAGAAAAGTGAACAAAGGCGCAGCCCCCCTATTCCAATAACTGAAGATTTTAGTTTACTAGGAATTTGTATAAATTAGTAACAATGTAATAAAAGACTGGATTGAATTTTTACTGCCATTCCGCATATGTGTAATGTGTCTGTGTGTGTGTCTAGGGGGGGCATATATGTATGTCGAAATTTTCCAAGAAACGAAATGAGAGAAAAAGTAATAAGCAACAACAAAGCATATGCCAGAGTTGCCATGCCGTGTATATTACTGTCACATGCGTCAGAGTTGCCACACATGCACGCACACACAGACAACCGAACGAACTACAAATCAAAAGCCACGCCGCTTTTTCTTTCTTTTTTCGCCAATTGCCGTTCCATCCGGTTCGTTCATGACTAAAAGAAAAAAAAAAAAAAAAAATGGAACAAATGGAAATTTACTAAATTTTTTGTGTTTACCGTTTCTTTTAGGTAGACCTGATCACCAAATATGGCTTCTCTATACGTCGGTGATCTGCATCAGGATATCAACGAAGCAGGACTTTTTGAAAAATTCTCGACTGCTGGCCCAGTTTTGTCCATTCGCGTTTGCCGCGATGTGGTTACTCGTCGCTCATTGGGCTATGCTTACGTCAATTTCCAGCAGCCAGCTGATGGTGAGTAATTCATAAATAACATCAAAAAAGAAATTAACAATTGACACTTAAAATATAAAAATAATTGCAAAACTTGTCATGGGCTATCCCCCTCGACCCCTCTTCGATGTCCGCCTAAAATGAAGAAAAACACGTGTGCAGCTTTAGCACACGGAGACACGCACACAAAGAAAGCTAGGCATTGCACAGTGGTGCAAAGTCCAAATTCAAGTGAAATTTTATATACCAGACAAGATTTTTTTTTTTGCTTCTATTTAGTCACAATGTGCAAAGAATTTCCTGTTATCATACAGGCAATATATGTTAACAGTGGGAGGGTAGTGGCGGCGGCGCCGGGTAGAACAATAAAAACAGCTGGCCATTGTCGGCTGGAAGTTTCTAGAAATAAACTGCAATTATAAATGGTTTAATGTTTCCACAAAGCGCACAGTATCACTGTGTGCTATGCTTATCGCTCCCGACACGTCCGCCCCCTCTGTCTAGTGTTGCCAACTCGTCGCTTTGGGTTTTTGCCATGCATGCAAAAATGCGTTTAAAATTTCACATTTCTTTTATTATTGTGAAGTAATATTATCCGAGTATCGATTAATACAATAATTCTAATAACAAATATTTTTGCAGTTCCAAATTTAAGCAAGAGAAGCATTTATTGCTAGATAAACCATAAATTAAAACAAGCAAGAAGAGCTTTTACTTCTTTTTGAAACTTTATTAAAGTTTGCCTATTCCTTCTTCATTCATGTTTTCAGTTTTTACTGTTAGACTTGATCAACACTACCAAATTCTTGTCATGCCAGTGAACCCTCCATCTTACTACTACTACTGCTCCTCCCTCCATTTATTCGACTCACAAAAACAGAAAACCCAAAAGCGAAAACAAAACTTTCACTTGCCTCATAATATTATTGTTGTTGTTGCCACCTAGTTTTTAGCTTTGCTTGTTTTATTTATTGTTGCAGTTTACATTGGATTAAGCTCTCCCTTTCTCTCTCTATCTCCTCCGCATTCCGCAAAGTTTACTGAACTCTTTTTGTTTTTATTTTCATCTTCAATGCCCTTTTTGGATTTTGTTTTAAATAAATTTAGATATGTTTACAATTTTTTAGCAATTCCATTCCAAGGGGGTATTTACGAACATTTCAGTATTGGATGAATAGAAAATGTGCGAATTGTATTTGGACTTACCAAAAAGTTTTTAATATGTTTTAAGGTTAGGAGCAACTTCTACCCATTGGTTGATCGAATTATTTATTCATTTTGATACGACTAAGATTCAAAGTTGCTAGATAAATGTGCGTGACTTACCATGTGATTGGGATTATCTTTATTTACTATTCACAGAAGTAGAAGCGTTACATTCACAATGAAGAAAGTCTCTATAGGATGGCACCTTCTACCCATTGGTTGATCGAATTATTCATTTATTTTGATACGACTAAGATTCAAAGTTGCCAAATAAATGTGCGTGACTTACCATGTGATTGGGATTATCTTTATTTACTATTCACAGAAGTAGAAGCGTTACATTCACAATGAAGAAAGTCTCTATAGGATGGCACCTTCTACCCATTGGTTGATCGAATTATTCATTTATTTTGATATGACTAAGATTCAAAGTTGCCAGATAAATGTGCGTGACTTACCATGTGATTGGGATTATCTTTATTTACTATTCACAGAAGTAGAAGCGTTACATTAACTATAAATTAAATCGTATTTAGGGGAAGGCATCTTCTCATTGGTTGATCGAATATGCCAATTTTCGACACGACTAAGAATTAAAGTTGCCAGACGAAAAAGCGTGACATACCCTGTAAATAGGATTTTATGGTTACTATTTGCAGAATATTGAGCGGAACAGTTTTAATTATTAATTTTTTAATTTTACGTTGTAAAAATTAAGGGCAGAAGAGGCGGCAGGGAATTACATATATTTATACATCACCACTTCCTCCCATATTATTGGTCAAATCATTTACTAATCACTAATTGTGGCTCCTTCCACCTTTATTATTTCAGCCGAACGTGCTTTGGATACAATGAACTTCGATTTGGTTCGCAACAAGCCCATTCGTATTATGTGGTCTCAGCGCGATCCCTCATTGCGTCGCTCAGGTGTCGGTAATGTTTTCATAAAGAACTTAGATAAGGCTATCGACAATAAGGCCATCTATGATACATTCTCCGCTTTCGGCAATATCCTGAGCTGCAAAGTGGCTCTGGATGACAAGGGCAACTCAAAGGGCTATGGCTTTGTTCATTTTGAAACCGAGGAGGCGGCCAATACATCTATCGAAAGAGTCAATGGTATGTTGCTTAATGGCAAGAAGGTCTACGTGGGCAAATTCATTCCGCGCAAGGAGCGCGAGAAGGAGCTGGGCGAGAAGGCCAAATTATTTACCAATGTCTATGTGAAGAATTTCACAGAGGACTTTGATGACGAGAAGCTCAAAGAGTTTTTCGAGCCATACGGCAAAATAACTAGCTACAAAGTTATGTCCAAGGAAGACGGCAAGAGTAAGGGATTCGGATTTGTGGCCTTTGAGACAACGGAAGCAGCTGAGGCAGCTGTCCAGGCCCTCAACGGTAAGGAAATGGGCGAAGGCAAGTCACTGTATGTGGCTCGTGCCCAGAAAAAGGCCGAACGGCAACAGGAACTGAAGCGCAAGTTTGAGGAGCTTAAGAAGAAACGACACGAGTCGGTCTTTGGTGTGAACTTGTATGTAAAGAATTTGGACGACACTATCGATGATGAGCGTTTACGCAAAGAGTTCTCCTTGTATGGCACCATCACGTCGGCAAAGGTTATGACCGACGAGGAAGGTCGCTCAAAGGGCTTCGGTTTCGTCTGCTTTATTTCGCCCAATGAGGCCACTTGTGCCGTAACTGAGCTCAATGGTCGCGTTATAGGCAGCAAACCTCTTTATGTGGCTCTTGCCCAGCGCAAGGAGGAACGTAAGGCACACCTGGCATCGCAGTATATGCGCCATATGACCGGCATGCGTATGCAGCAATTGGGACAGATCTTCCAGCCCAATACACAAGGTGGTTTCTATGTCCCAACCATGACTACAGGTCAACGTTTCTTCGGTCCCCAGATAGCCACACAAATGCGCAATACCCCCCGCTGGGCCCCACAAGTGCGTCCCGCTGCAACAGTCCAGAGCGTCCAGGCTGGCGCTGCTGCCGCTGCTGGCGGCTTCCAAGGTGCTGCCGGAGCAGTGCCCGCTCAATTCCGTCAGGCTGCTGCTGGAGCTCGCGGTGCCCAACCACAACAGGTACAGGGTACCCATGCCACCGCCGTTGCTGCCAACAACATGCGCAACTCTGGCGCCAGAGCCATCACCGGCCAACAATCTGTGGCCGCACCCAATATGCAAATTGCCGGTGCCCAGATTGCAGCAGGTGCCCAACAACGTGCTCCCAGCTACAAATACACCGCCAACATGCGTAATCCTCCTGTTCAGCAAATGCAACAGGCTAAGCCCATGCCACAGCAGTTGCAGGGCAAAAGTGAGTTTACTAAATCTCCTTTAAACGGTGATCAACTCTTTTATAACAATTTTTCTTTGTAGATTCCGAAAAGCTCCTTGCTTCACTTTTGGCCAATGCCACACCCCAGGAGCAAAAACAGATCCTGGGCGAGCGACTGTATCCGGTGATTGAGCGTATGCATGCTTCTTTAGCTGGAAAGATCACTGGCATGTTGTTGGAAATCGAGAACTCCGAATTGTTGCACATGATTGAGGATCAAGAGGCCCTCAAAGCCAAAGTTGAGGAGGCTGTTGCCGTCCTCCAGGTGCATCGTGTCACAGAGCCAGCTAACTAGAGGAGGGGACAAACAAAAAGTAGAAATAGAAAAAGCGGATGAAATATGAACACTCGACACCCAAAAAAATTGTAAGCACTATCCTGAGATATAGTTGTAGATTAATTACCAATGTATCCAATCTTATTTTTCTATGTCTTGCAGTTTTTTTCCTCTTCACTTTCAATTAATTAATGAACACGCTCGAAGAAGATTTGCAACACGGGCAGAGAACCGGATGTATGAACAAAAGAACACTCTCCGCCACCCTTTCCTTTACTTTTTAAATTTTTAATTTTTCAAGTTTTCATTGCCCCCGCTAAACCCCAATCTCACCCCCTTCACTATGCAACCCCCTTACCACTTCAGTCAATTTTCACTTTTCGTACCTTGGAAAAACAAAAGAGAAACTCTTTTTCAATCATTTATTTTCGAACGCATTTACGCAAAGTTACACACGATCAAGAAAAGAAAATGAATGGCGATGAAAATAAAAGAGCAGGAGAAGGAGAAAAAACGGAAAGACGGAGAAAAAGAAAGCAAGATGAAAGCAAAAGCAGATGATGAAAATGATAAAAATTTAGAAAAAGAACCGATACATGGATGTGATTCGTTTTCTTTTTCTCTTTTTTAAAAATGGTTTTTACCTTCATTACATATATATCTATATATATATATATAACAACTATACACAACAACACATAAACAGATCAGATATATTATCTTGTTACATTTAAATTTTTACATACGTTTGTAATGTAAAACCAATAATTGTCTGTATTTTGCCTAAATTTGGAAGAAAACAAAAACGTAAAAAAAACCATAGAAAAAGGAAAACGCGAAATAAAAGCGAAAATCTGTAGAAAGCTGAAAAATTGAGCGAAATTGTGTTCCATCCCCTTCTTCCTACACACCACTTCCCCCCAGAAACGTAAATTTTTTTTCTTTGAGAGAATGTAATTTTTTCTTTTTTTTTTGTTAAACTTGAAAATTTTTTAACAAAGAAAAAAAAACAAAACAAAAGTAAAGAAAAAATAAAATACAAAAAAAAATTGCAAAAAACGTATAAAAATATAAAAAACGAAAAAATGTAAAAGAAACAACAAACTGAAATGAAAGCGAAGCAGTAGATAAAAAGAGAAACGGAAAGATAAACCGCAAGAATATGAAAGTCAAGTTTTTGCTACTTTTGAAAAAAGGAATAAAGAAAACAATATGTTGAAAGCAACAAAAGAAAAATTAAAACAATTTAAAAGAAAAAACAAGAAAAAATGTAACAAAAAAATTGCAAAATCTATGTAAAACCCAAAAAAAAGGAAACAACTACAACAAACATACATATATATATATATATATATATATATATATTATATACACATATTAAAACATCAACAACAAAACACATATATAAAAAGAAAAGCAAGAAGTTAAAATAAAGATTGAGGATAAACGCTAAAGCGTAAACAACTTATGATGAAAAATAATTTTTGATTCGTAAGAAACAAGAGCAAGATATTTTTATGTTGATGATTATCCAATTTATATTGAAAGTAAAATCTGTAAAAGAAAATGAAAGATTAAAATAATGGTAGGTGAAGCGAGAACGCCACGTTTTTTATTTGCGTTCATAAGCCTTTTGTTATATATTAAAAAAATAAACGATGAGAATGGAAGAAAAAGAAAATACAAGATGTTTTTACAATATAACAACCAATGCATAAAAACGGATATATAATATATAAAAAAAAAAAAATATATAGAGCTACGCGCATACCCGCCGATCGGCGCTCTCGCCCCATCCCCCCTACTCTCTAAGTGTGTCTTTGTGGGTGGGTGTGTGTGTGTGCGTGGCTACAAAAATTCATATTTTTTTATTAAATACAAAAAAAAACCAAGCAAAAAAATGTAAAATCTTTGAAAAATTGCAAAAAAACCACTTTATATTTGAAACAAAATGAAAAAGAAAAACCAAGAAAAAATAAAAATGTAATAACCAAACCCGGAATTGGAATATGTAAACATGAATTATTGATGGTAAAATTTTGAAATATTTTGCTGAAGCGCATACAAGAAAAAAAAATAAACTCAGCGATTGAGAATGAAAAACCTTTTACTTTTTATCAAATAACACAATTATATATATATAGCTATAGCTGGATATATGTACCATAAATTGTATAATTCATGAAAAAACAGAATTGTTGAGGTAATAATTGTAATAGGGCGCTCCAAATCCAGCAGATTGAAACTTTATACACAAACCTCCCCAAAGTAAAAAGAGAAAATTTAACTACAATAAAATTCCACTTCGGCAAAAACAAAAACAAATGTTGCATTCTTTTTAATATGTGGGAGAAGGCGGGTCCGAGCCTATCTACTTTATTTATTTTTTTTTTTTTTAACTAAATAGATTTTCTAAGAGTGATGATGAAACAATCGTATCTTTGCAGTATCTTTTATTTTTTTTACATATTTAATTTTTGATTTACATTCTCCACAACAAATTCTGTTATCACGCATTATCGTTTTAATTTTGCATAGCTGCTAGTATCGCGATTTCCGTTAAAAGTTTACGTAATAAAGTTTATGTCTTAACATAATGTACAATTAGACTACAGTTTGATATTGCCCGATTCGCTACATATAGTTATAGTTGATATATACATACAAATATATATATATATATGTAGATATATCGATAACCTACTATTTAACATTTTAGTTATTGAAACAATACGCATTTGGCGTATTTAAATCAAATGGATCGGTTCGCATCTTTTGCTGATTATCTTCGACATATCGTGTGATGTCCTTTATGAGACTGGGTCGCTCATCAGGGCTTGGAGCACAGGGTGACCATATTTTGATATCATGATCAATGCCACTAGTGGCCAACATGCATATGCTGGGATGAGGTTGCACACAATTGACAATGGCACTATCCGCACGGTATATAGAACGAATTTTGCCCGTATCCCCTTCCCATATATAAAAATTTCCATCATCGGAGCCGGCCACAATAAACTCGCCATTATTACCCAGATAGTTGGCCTCTTTAATATCGGTGGTGATATTGCAGTGACCCACATAACGTTGGGTATAATCCTTGGATGCTGAGCGTAGAGAGAACTCTGTATCTGTGAAATGCCGATGCCGGTAATCATCACCATCCAGGGGCATAAATTCGAATGCTGATTTACGTTCCTGCTCATTGTCTTGAGCCTGTCGGCGATTCTCCTTGATGTCTTTGTTGAGCATAAGGACGCCATGATTATTGGCAAAACTGGGAAAGCGTTGAATTAAAGCCTGTAGACATTTATCGGCATCCTGTGGCCGATGTAGCTCCAGCAAGGCACGGGCCAAACGAAAATGAGCTTTCAC
This sequence comes from Drosophila emarginata, assembly GCA_037075365.1. NCBI lineage: Eukaryota > Metazoa > Arthropoda > Insecta > Diptera > Drosophilidae > Drosophila > Drosophila emarginata. The sequence continues at coordinate 1,187,274 of JBAMCD010000121.1, forward strand.
ATAGCCGGGATCCAGACGCAACGCTTCATGGCAATCACGCAAAGCTGCATAGATATCACCAAACCAGCCGCGCCGCATCAGAGCAGTTGCTCTATTTAAATAGAGAACTTCACCCTGGGGATATTTTGCCAAAGCAGCAGAATAGGCATCAATTGCTGCTATCAGTTTGCCATTCTGAAGAAATTCATTGCCCTGTTTCTTATGCACTTCTATGCTGGATGGAAGCCAGCGGCTTTTATGTGATTCTTCGGTCTTTGCTCCGGGCTCACTTTGATCTTCTGCCATTCCATCTGCTGGTGCAGTAGCCTCATGAATTAATGGTGGAGTATAAAACACGGGTGGCGCAGCATTGTTCAGATCATAGCGATAGACATGCTCAGATCCCATATTGACCAGCAATTCGGTGCCATTCGCATTGAAAGTTAGATATGTTATAGCACGTGGATCGTGGACAATGTTTGAGCTAATATTCTTTACAATCTGGCCAGGTGCATAGTAGTTAACAGCTCCTGTAAAATGGGAATAACAAGCAATTAGTGGTAATACAAAATTAAGATCGATATATACCCATAGCATCTGTGTCCAGGGAGGATAACATTCGTCGATCATAAATTCGGGCATAGGCATCATTTGCGCCCACAGCTAAATACTCGGTGCGTCGAGGATTTATGGCCAAACACTTTGCTTCAGTGGTTGACTCCACCTGACTGCTTAGATTCAGCAAACGTACATTACAATTGTGTTCGTCAGAACGACATTGGTGCGGTTCTCGCATGTCTAGCTGCAAAATGCATCCATCCTCGCCGGCTGACCAAAATATATATGGTGAATCTGGGGCAGTAGCTAATCGCTTTGCCCGCATTAGATGACAATTACAGGTATATAGAGTTTCATTGGGATGGTTAATGTCATACACATAAATAAATTTATCCGCCGCACAGGTAGCCACAATATTATTATTATGCTTGGGTAGAAATTTCACAGAGAACATGTTTCCAAGATGCTTTGTATTTAATGTGAAAACACGCCGACGCCGAAATGGATCCCATATTATAACCTTGTAATCATCTGACCCAGAAGCCAACCACAGACCATCGCCAGTCCATTCTAGGCAATTGACACAGCCCTCATGACCCGTTAGCAACGTCTCTAGCTCAATTCGATCAATGTAAGCCGGATTGCACTGAAGACGTCGACGGATCACATCGTCCATGGCTAAATCGTATCCATACTGTTGACGCTGCCAATGCAACAAACTGGCATTCAACATTAAACCAGGGGATAGAGTTGCCAACTTCCGATGAGTCCCGCTCCCAGTTCCAGTCGAATTCTGATCGCCGTTGTTGCTATTCATCTCGTGGCATTGATAACGAGGCTGCTACTGGCTAGACGTTATCGGGATGGTTTTATTTAAGATGATGATTATGACAACACAATTTGTTTTGTTCTTGCTCTTGTTCACTTCGATTTGTCTATCTGATTACTTCATTTTGCATTTAGCAACTACCCTCTCCCCTTTATTTATATTGAATTATCTGTTAAACACAAACAGTTGGAAATCTAGCATTTTTTAATAAATACAACGAAACGATTGCTCCGATATTTTGATTGTTAATTCTCGATCTCCTTATGTATGTATGCAATTGAGTTCAGTATTTACGTTTAATACAACAGTCATATACTTGTGTAAAGTTTAAAAAAATAATATAACAGTTTCTGTGGGAACACCGAAGTTTCTATACTCTTGAAAATATATGTACATATGTCTCCATTGAATTTTGTCTTATCTGATTTCAATCGGAGTTGACGGAATTATTATTATGCAAAAAATCTTTATACTTATGGTAGTATTATTCCATTCAATCAAACTGTTAGGCAACATATATCATTTATTTTCAAATATAAATAATACAATTAAGAGTTATTCTTTTGAACAACGGTGTTTAGTAAATATAACATATTATATTTAAGTTTAATTAAAAATTAGGTATTGTAAATAAAAGCCCATACATATTGCTAGACTTGTATGCTGCAAAATGTTTATTAAAATCTATATAACTTGTTTGTAAGTGTGTACAAATGAAAAATAGAAAGAGTGGGCTCAGATGTTTTGAAGCAGGCTCCACAGCTGTTTATATCTGTACTTTCCAACATTGAATTCATTAACCAAAACAACTACTTATAACACTTATAAAAATATTTACTTTCCAACACTGACATTTAAAATAAAATAATTGAATTATTATTGGAATTAGACTTTAAAATGAAAATACTTTTCATTCTTTTCCCGTTTTAGTCGAAATTATGACATACATGTTTCAGTGGCGCGCTCTGGCGGAATAAGTCTGCCATGCCGTAACAAGTGAAAATGGAACAGATTCATTCTGTGGCAGCTCAAGCAGTGTTGCCATACTTTAAAGTAGCAAGAGGCAGACACGGCAACACTGGTACTGGCTGCAAGACACGGTATTTGGCCTAACAAAAACTAAATTATCTGTGAAATTACAAATTTGTCGGTCCACACGAGGGGCAATCACAGGGACGATTACGCAGTGCATAATATAGAAGAGAGAGAGAGCCATTTTCTGGCGGTTTAGACCCAGAAACCTTATCACAAACACGAGGGATAGACGGAACGCACGGAATTGAAACGGAGCCGGAGGCCACCACCAACTATGGACGTTTACGACGTTAACGAGGATATAGATATATATATATATATTGACGATTTAATGAAAAAGCTCAATGATTGGAAGCTTATTGGTATTATATCGGGCAAATTTAGAGAGCTCAAGGAGAACTACTCCAAAGTCAATTTTGTAGAGCATGCCTTGATCGATTTCAAGTATATTGAGAAGATCTATTTAAATGTGGTTATGCGGGAGGACAAGTCCAATAAGCGTAGCGTAGAGTTTCGCATGCTTGGCAATGAGCAGTTCTCATTAAAAAATCGAAAATACTTTCAAGTAAGTAAGATCATACATATATTTAATTAACTCCCAAATTGCTGACCCATAAACTATTTTTTGTAGGCCTTGGAGCTGTATAACAGAAGTATTTGCTATGCAGAGCCGAACTCAGAGCATTTGTCCATAGGCTATGCCAATCGATCGGCAGTATTGTTTGAATGGAAGCGGTATCGAGAATGTCTGGCCAATATAGAGCTAGCCCGCAAAGCCAATTATCCTGCCCGACTTAGCCACAAGTTGGACAAACGTGAACGCGACTGCCAGCAATTAATCGATCAACAACAACCCGATGTCCAGCCATATGAATTTAAGCTAGAATTTGAACCCCATCCCCAGTTGCCCTATGTTGCTGATTGCTTGGAGTTAAGGGAATCTTCCGATGAGGGTCGTTTCATAGTGACCAAACAGGACTTGGTTGTTGGCGATTTAGTTGCCATTGAGCAACCATTTTGTTCCACTCTCCTACCACCCATGCGCTATATACGATGTGCCACATGCAAAGTGGAAAACTATCTGACTCTCATACCCTGCGACAGTTGTTGTTCGGTAATGTTTTGCTCGGAGGAATGTAAAACAAAGGCCATCACAACATTTCATCGTTACGAGTGTCCCATAATTGATTTCCTCCATCGCATGTTTAACAAGATTCATGGAATTGCACTTAGGACTACATTGGCTGCCCTCGAATTGCATTCAAGTATTGAGGAGCTGATGAGCTACTGCGACAAGCCCGAGAATCAAGACAAATGCGCATTTGATCTAGATTATAGTCAATTGACGCCCCAAGAGCATTATCGAGCCATTCATGGTTTAGTAACGAATCAACATCTCCGCTCGGTATCCGATCTCTTTCAGCGCTCAGTTGTCTGTGCTGTCCTTAAGCATTTCATCATTGAGTATACACCGCTTAAAGAATATTTGGGCGGTGAGGATGGAAGAAATTTCTTTACGGATTTATTATTCAGACATTTGCAGACATCACCCTCGAATATGCATGGCATTGATCTTGTCGAGCAGGTGAATGAAACGAAAGACGATCAGACGCATTCATCTGGGGCATATGCTTTTCTATCATTACTAAATCACTCATGTGCACCAAATACTTTGCGTATATATGAGGGAACGAAGGCATATCTCTTTGTCCTGCGACCAATTAAGGCTGGCGATGTTCTCTATGATAATTACGGGTAAGCATACGATCAGAATTTCCCTTTATCCATATAATTTAATTGTTGTTTTCTGTTTTTTTTTTTTTTCTTTCTTTAGCGCACACTTTGCAATCTTTAGCAAGAAACAACGTCAGGAGACACTGTCAATGCAATATCGTTTCAATTGTAAATGTGAGGCATGTGAATTGGATTATCCTACCTTTGTACGTATGCCCCGCAAGGCAACAGTTCCTTCTGTAAACGATGATCGGGATATGAAGTCATTGGGTGCCTACAATTATGATTTTGCTGCTAGCAATTATCGAAAATATTGCGATTTTCTAACACAATATGCGGCTTCCTATCCTTGTGAGCAAATTAGCTCTGCCGAGGAATGCTTAAAAATGGCCTTGCATATTATGGTGGATGCGGTGCCGCTTAAGGCCAAAATGTAATCTTCAGACCAACAAATGCACAACGCCCTCCCGCCCCGCCATCACCACCAAGCATTAAGCACGGACAAACTTGTTTTTAAAAATCTTTCTCCTCTCTCCACTACCCCCCACACTAAAGTTGACATAGCTTGTTGTGTCACTTTTTTTAATCTTTGTAATTGTACATTTCTCTACATATATAATTTGATTCTATAATTTCTTGTTTAACAATCACCTACTTCTTTACAATCCCCACCCTGCAACAAAGTAAAGTCGGTAAGCTCAAAATTTCTAATGTCTTCGGAAACAAAACAAAAAAAAAATAATAATAAAAAACGTTTTTTTGTAATTATTTTACAAAGCAAAAAAAAAAATACAATATTTTCGAACTAAAAGCATTTTTGTTTATTTTAAAGATTAAGCTTCTCTAAATATATATTTTATTGCAAGTTTATCAAAATGAAACCGTTTACGATATTCGTAAACTTTTGTTACGATATATGTAAGTCAGGGAATGCAACAGATACTTATGAAAAATTAACGATCCATAAATGGTAAAATATTCTTAGAATTTCAATACTTCTTAATTTTTTTTAAATTTTACCTACGAATATAAATTTGTCGTAATTTTCGGTTATATGCAAAAATTTAATTTAATTTATGACTTATTATATAATATAGTCTACTTATGTGGATAAAAATCAATAATGTGATGAAAACTTACACTTTAAATGGTGAACATTTTAAAAAATAGCATTATTATATTTGATCAATTTGAAGCAGCAATGAACTTTTCACATTTTAGTTGCATTCCCTTATAAAATTCTAATCACATTTTGGTATACAACATTTAGAAGAAGTTTTCTTCAACTCCTTACGACATTTTACTGTATAAATCCAAAAGATTTTGATTCAATATTGATCCATTACTTGTGTCCTTAACCAAATCCGTGGTCTCATTCAAACCCGTGCTTTGAACTTGAACAAACTCACAACCCTCCGATGTGTTATTGCTACCAAATTCCGGACTCCTGGCATCAGATGTTCCAATTGCTGTATCAGTTGGAAAATCATTAAAAAGCATATTACTAAATGTTTGTTCAAATTGTTGTTGAAATTGTCCGGCAAAAATTGGTTGTAAATCCTCGCCAGATGATTGATTTATATTAAGCTGTGTGGCCAATTGATTCATACTATTCGATTCCGTTTCATTTGGCTGCTGTTGTTGATTCATTTGAATAGAACTCTTGATATATATATTATCACCAATCGACTGTACATAATCATTGAAATAATCTTGATCCACATTTCCAATGAAACTACCATCCATGGCCTGAAATCCCAAGCGTATTAACAAGGATATCTTTGTATTGAAACATTGTAGCCAGGCCTACAATAAAATAGAATACAATTGGTTTTGTAAAATTAGTTAATATTAATGTTTTTCTTTTACCTTATTAGTATTATATATAATAAGTTGCATATCTTCGCCACCAGCATTCCAAAAATCCAGCAATGTATTTTTGGTAAAATCAATCAACATATGACGTTTGGTATCCGGATACAATTTATTAATGGAATCCAAATGGCGGAATGTGATCTCAAGTAAATGAAGCTGATGACGCGATACAAATAGTTGCCATTTAAACATCATTGTCATCAGGCTCCATAGCTTGTCCATTGAGGATTCATCTAAACGCATTAACGAACAGGTGGCTATATCATTAAGCATAAATTTGCAATGTTCGGTGGTCAAAATTTGGGCATTTCGATGGGTCGAACCATTCAGCAAGGAATCAATAAACTTTGGTTCGAGTAAAACTGTTGTCACATCGTGTATAACTGCAAAAAGAAAGAACAGCAAATGACAAGTTTTGTAAATAAATCCTTAAAAGCAAGTTAATTGCTTTTGTTGTTTTCATGTAAAATTAAAGATTTTGTTTCAATAAGCCTTGGGAAAAATAAGAAACACTCATTCACAGTAAAAAAAACTTCTTTCTGGGTGCTTTATTTACACAAAGGTCTTTTTATAAAATTGTAAAAAATTGTATATTCATTGAATGTTGAAAATACTTTTATTTAAATTAATTGTGAAATTAAAAGTGTGATAAAAAATAATGCAATATTACGGTATAAAGAGTAAAAGTTAAGTCAATAATTAGGAAAAGGCTTTAAAAATTCCAAGCAAAGGGTAAAATGTAAATTCTATGATTTTTAATAGAACGAGTTTTCTGATTTTATTAAGGAGATTAAAAAATTAATCGATTGAAAACTTTTACAGAATTTTAATTACTTTTTTACTGCTTTCTTGCCATTTGGCAGCATGCTGCATTTAGGGGTTAAATTTGAAAAGAAGTCTTCCCCCCCACTTCACTTTTTTATACAGCTTATATTTTTATTTAAATAAAGAATGAATGAGAAAGTTCTATATATATTCAATTGCCTAAGTACACATACACTTAAATCAAGTATAATACCTTAAAACCTTCCAAAGTGTGTAATTTGACTCTTTCAAGGACATAACTAGGATCACATTTAGAGAGGGAGCGGGTGTCTATTAAATGACCGGCAAAAGGTATCACAAATACAAATATGTTGAAGCATACTTCCATAGACACTTTTATATTTATACCAACTGTCCCTTAGGACCTATCAATCTTATCCAATATATCTTACAAATATAAACGCAACTGCGTGAAAAAAAATATTACCTACGAAATTAAGTTATTTTATTTCTCAAACCATACAGACCGACATTGAGTCGCTAATTCTATATTCTTAGCTATAACAGTAATTCATTTCTACTAGAATAAATATATCCTTTTACGTTAGCTTTCTTTAAAATTTTGTCTACTTCAAAATATTGAAATAAGTTAATTTTGTAAATCTGGCGTTGAAACAAACCTTGAACCGATTTATCAGATGGTATATTTTGAGCTTTCAATCTTTGATCAATCACATACAACATCTCGCAGCCCAAATTAACCAAAATAAATACGTTGGCACGAGGATTTAGGTTGGACATTTTTTTTAAAAGAACAATTTTAATCGGTGCTGCTGCTTCTTGTAAAGTCAAAACTAAACTGAAACACCACATCCAAGTTGACGAAGACGGCACGCAAAGCTAAAAAAATATTCACACATACATTTAGTTTATTCGATTTTTCGTTTGTTTTACTGCTAAGAGACCGTAGGACAAGACCCCCAAACCCCCTTCAACCAAATTGAGGGGGTCCTGCTTTATGTAGCTTTCTTTTGTAGTGCAAACAAAAGCAACGACAGGCGACGTCTGTAATTATGGCAGCAGGTAGGTTAGCAAGGGTGTAAACGTTATTGATTGAGGTTTTTTTTCCTCTTGCAAAAAGACAATTATTATGGAAATTATAAAAGCCCATTAAAAATTTAAAAACGTTACTTTTGTAAATTAAAACAAATGGCAGACGGTATTTCATAATTGGTTGGGAGAGAGAGTAGGTTGAAGTGTGACTTATGCCACAACAACAAAAAAATGGCAGTTAATTTGCGGCGAATTGTTGTGGTAAACAAACGCCTGCATTTTCAAGGGTGCTCTAGGTTGACGGAAAAGGAAGCCAAAACGGAAGTTGCGTTGCATGCAATTACCGTTGCAAACTTCGTTTGTGGGCAAAGGCATTTTAAATATTGAATGCGCGGGCGCAAAGTAACAGGGTGATGCTAGTTAACCATTGCTTTTAATAGAAATTTGATAGCCCCAACGCCATGACTTAGAAATTTCTTACATCTAGTAATGTTTTTACAAATTTCTTATTACAATTAAAAAATGAGGACAATTTAAAAATAAAATTGAATTTCCGCTACACAGGAGTTGCCAGTTTGTCGTGTTAAATTACCGTTGCTGTTAACTAACAGAGACATGTTAAAACTTAACGGTAAGAAACGAGCTTACAGTACGAAATGAGTTTACAGTACAGAATGAGTTTAACAGAACGAAATTTTTTTGCATACCACCGAGGGACTTGAATTAATGTACAGGTGAATTTTGTTTAATAAAAAGATTATTTTGCTTCAGAAAACATTTTGCTTTATATTTAAAATTCATACTCTTACTAAAATTTCTTGCCGTAATAAATCATAATCATAGATAAATATTTGACACATCCAAATTGGAAATTTGTTTCTGCCGACTAATACAAAAACAAAGCAAACGTTTACAGAGTGTGTTTAACAGATCGTGATTTGTTGTTGTTTTTTTTTTTTTAGTGTGTGTGTCATATAGCTAAAAAAAAGACTATTTCCTCCATTTTAAGAAGAAAAATGATCGTGTCGCGTTTAGGATGCCCACTCAATGCTGCACTGCAGCAATTTGCCCGCCAAGTACCAACTACAAGCAACAGGAACAACCTTCAATTGCTTCGACGAGAAATGTCAGGAATTGTGTACCGCAGTGGAGCATTCAAACCAAAACCCGATGAAATGCCCTTCGGTCTTCTGGCCATAATTTGCGCCGTAATCCCGGGACTTTTTGTGGGAGCTACTATCAGCAAGAACGTGGCAAATTTTCTGGAGGAGAACGATTTGTTTGTGCCATCCGATGATGACGATGATGAGGATTAAAATGGGTGATAATGGGAGCCAGTACTAGTCCGACTCTTGGTTGACTTCTATTCCTCATTTGGATTCTGATTATCAACTTAAATGGAGAAAAATTATTTATTCATCAATGTTAACTGTCTTAGAATATTCTAAATCTTTAAGTCCTTTTGCATTTCACCTGCATGTTTGACTTGACTATCGATTCTTGTATTTTGAATTGTGAAAATTGTTTACGCTTGAAAAATTACCAAATTTATTAAGCTAAAAGAATTAACGTATTTATGATTGTTATAGCATTAAATAAAATTTATAAATCTATTATAAAACAATTAAAACAAAAGACTTTAAAATTAAATAAATTCATGTTACATAATTAGTTCCTCTGCTTCTACATGTTTTTAGTATACACACTATATTTTGAATATTTATATAGAAAAAATTATTTTACGTATTTTTATACATATACGTGTTTGTATATTGAAAAAAAAAACTAAGATTGAATATATGGTTGATGAAATGTTACTGCAATTAAAAAGTATGTTTTATCTTTTCAAAATACCTAGAAAACTCCATAGAATAAATAATTACTCAAATAAATTATTTGTATTATAAGTGTTGATCTCAATCGATAAGATTCGATTAGTCGAATATATTAGTCTAACTTATTTGGTTTTGTTACTAAACCAAACCAATTCGCAACTCTCGCAGTGGAGTTGATGACTAGACTAGAAGTTGGTAACTTACCCTCTGAAAAATTCAGTTGTAATAATTTTTAAATAAATTGTTTAATAATCGAAAAGATAGCCCCCATTGTTTCATTTTTCAAACTTGCCCAAATACTGCCATTGAAAAGGATTAGGCGATGTCAAATTGAAACCAGTTTAAAAGATCTGAAATACATTTTGGATTATTATATCATGGAAAAAAAAACACAATTCAATGATTAATGAATATCAATTGAATTTCACTTTTTTGGAATTATTTTTGTTTATTTACCGTAGTTTTATTTAAATCTATGCTCACATGTATACATATACATACATATAAATATTTTACTTTATGTAATAATATTCAAGTATAGTTCTTATATATTTCTTTCTGAAGTATTGTTTTTGTTTTATAGTTCTCTTTTCCATCAAAATTTTAAAACTATGTAGAATTGATAGCTTCACTTGCAACATGTTGTGGATTCAGTAAACGTTGCCTGCTATTATGTAAAAAAAAATATTATAAATGAAAGATGTTGCAAATATTTGATAAAAGTTGACATGAAAGAAGAAAACAAATTAAAGTACAAATTTTTGTTAAGTATAAGAGATGAAAAGAGGGCTGGGAGGATTAGGGGAAAGTTTCAAGTTATGCTGCTAATTGTCTGAGTGAGTGTGTGTGTGTATGTGTGTGGGCGGGGGGCGTGTTAGTGGCTTAAGAACTAACTGAATGTGTTTTTATAATTATTTCGCGCCCATTTCTCAAGCGGATGTTCTCTCATCATATTTCATTCTTCTTTGTTTAATGTTCTACTTGCACATTTCACACTATATTTATAATTATCTTTATTTCTTTAATTATTTTTCATGAATATGAATTTTTGTTTATTTTTTTTAATTACTTTACAAAAGTGCTTTTGGGTTGAAGGGGCTAGGGGTTTTCCTTGTTTCTCTTTTTTGGGGTAATTTCTTTCTTTTGTCCGTCCACAGATTTTTGACATTTTTTATACAGAGTTTTTGTTTATTATTATTATGTTAAGAATATATTACAAACTATTTTATGCAGAAAATTAAAATGGTTTATTTGGGAAAATCAACTGCAAAAATTGTGAAGGGTGGTGTGGTGTGAGTTGGATAATTGAAGAAATACGGCGGCGGTGTATAACCATTTTTATTTAACTTTATTACAGGTTGAACATTTATCTTCCTCTTTTCCCTTATCTTCTGTTTGTTTGTTTAAGTCAAATTGTCGTTTTCTTGTTTCTATTTTCCTTTTCCTTAACTTCTTCACATTTGCTCTGGTTGGAATTTTGTGGTTTTTGTTGTTTTTGTTGCTTGCATATAAGTTTCTTAAAGTTCTTAGAGTTGTGTTTATGTTTTGTTTTTCTTCTTTCTTTGTAAATTATTTATTATTTGCTTAATATCATCAACCCTCCCGCTTTATTGAACTGGGTGTCTCTGCCAGCCCTTTCACTTTAAGACGATCGGCGGTTTTGAGAAATGCTGGCAGTTGTTCTTGGGATACATTTACTTCGCCGGCATACATGAATTCTAATATAGCCTGGAGGTGTATATAGGAAACGTCTTTCAGTATGATAATTGGATGCTTTGAAGGATTTTCCTGTGAATATAAATAAAATTTAATAAGTTAAAGTTCATAAACTTAGCAAACCAAATAAAACAACAATATAAATTATAGTACAAAAAATTAGATATTCTATCAATTTGTATAAAACAAATCTTATAAAAGTAAACACAATAAATAAATTGTTTAGGAATCTTAACGAATAGGAAACTTAAGATATTTTACTATTGAAAAATATCACTGCTATCAGTTTTTCGTACTTTTCTGAGCACAGGTTAAATAATTTACTTACCTCTAGAAGCGCCTTGAAATAGGGACTGCAAGCGGAGAGCACCATTTTGTGGGCTTTGCAAGTTTGGCCCTCACAAGCGAGTGTTACCTTTAAATAAATAAAAAAGAAAATTCCCAATGAATTAAGCCTACAACATTAGCAGAGAAGAGGAAATGAACAAAAAAAAATAAGAGAAAAACCACAGGTAGAAACTATTAACGAGCGAATAAAAGAGACAGGTAGATTTTAGAAATTAAACTACGACAGGAGCGGACTTAGGGTGAGAAAAGAAAATGATTATAAGCTTCTAACAATATACATATTTAAATTGTTTATTTTGCCCTATAAATATTACTGTAGGTATATGTATTCATCTGGTGGGGTGATATGAATTTCCATTTAAAGTTTTATATTTTGACTTGACAAAGGATTTATCTTTACTCATCCGTTACTGTGATACTTACATCTGTAAAACTCTTCTCATCACGCAAGTGACGGAACGAGGTCACCATATTTGTTTGAAAATCGTTCCATTTTAAAAAGAACTGTTGATCCGACGACATCATGTAGAAGCTTTTTTTCTGTTTTCTTAGTTTGTTTTCTTGGTGTATTATTAATGGACGCTCAAAAAACGCCAGTTAGGCAGGAAGTTGAGCGATAATTTTGATAATTGGCCGAAAAGTTTTTCCACAACTTCGTTTATAAGTAGCTTTCCTTCAATGCCAGTACAAAGTACTTGGGGGTTCAATCACTTGGTTTACTGTAAAAACAATATAGGAAAAATTTTAAGTAAACAACAATAACAACATAACTTAGCGAAATGATTGAAAAAGCTTTTGAAAAATTGCGCAAGATAACGACTCACAGCAAAAAAGCATTATTCTATACAAGAAAATAAAAATTAAAAATATTGGCGCGCATGTGCAACGGTTTAAACTTCAACGACAAAATGAAAATGGAAATTTGTGGAATGTGCGCTGGTCTAACGGTGTGTGTGTGTGTGAGTGCTGGAAAATGTCAAATGTGCAAGCAAAGCAAAAGCAGCAAGTAAAGGTTAAACAAAGCTCGCTGCCCCGAGTCTCGAGTCAGAGTCTGAAATCAACTCTCAGTTGAATGCCTTTCACTTTTCAAGGCAATTTCTGCATTTTTAGTCATTTGCTTTGCTTATTTGAATGTGCGCTCGCACAGTGGGTCAAGGTGTAGCAAAACTAATAACTACAATAAAATATTGTAGTTAACTGCAAAGTGATTGAATCGCGGCTGGATGGAAATCCAGATCAGAAAATGTCGATTAAAATAAAGTAAACTTTTCTAAGGTTAGTTCTCAAAAATTATAATAATAAATCTTTAAAAAATTGTCACACTGCTCACGATTTAAAGTATTGACGACAGTCTTTTTATCGTAATAAACATTTTTACTTTACAATTTTCAGTTTGTTCTTGTTTCACTGTCCCTAGACAACATGTGTTAAGTTCCACACCTCTGCCTCCCTCACCTTCGGCCCAATGTTGACAAGCCATATGCTCTACACTTGCGCCGGCTGACGCCTTGCACACACAAATGTGTGTGGGCGAAGTTAAAGCCAAAATTGTAAGGTAAAGTAGAAGTTGTAGAGCTTAAAGTTTACACTCCTCACACGCTCTTAACTTTCAACTGCCGTTATGATTTCGCAATTATATTACAACAACAGCAGGCAGCAGCGCCGCCGACATTTACTGGAAATTTCAACTTTTGGGCTAGTGTTAGTGTATGTGCGTGAGCGTGCAACTATCTCGCTTGCTCCCATATGATTAGGGGTTATCTTTTTCTGCTGGCGCTGCACTCTCTTTGCAATGCCTCCTCTCTGTTGCAATAGAAAAAAAATCATTATGACGAAATTTTGTCTACTTTTCCGTTCTATTATATTGATTTTTCACCCACTACAGCAACTGCAGGCCTTCAAGTTAATGTGTTTAATACTTGGAGTGAGTTAGTCTCAAGACAACAACAGAGAGACGAGACACCAAACTGAGCGAGCGAGCGCCGAGGAAAGTTGCAACACACAAAATACGTTTCGCTGCTGCTGCCGAATATGTTGTTGTTGTTGTTGAGTTTGGATTATTACTCAATTGAGAGCAGCGAAATGTTTTCTTTCTCCTATATATTCGTTTTGTGCTTTTGTTTATGCAAATATTATTGTAATATGGTGTTAAAATTGGGTCGCGCTTCGTTTTACTTTGTTTCATTTTGATACACAGCATATACAGTCACCGCACACACTCACATACACGCAGACACATGCACACACAAGCACACAACCACATATACACTTGTGTCTTTTTCTTCGCACACACGCACACTTTCCTAATTACTTTTCGTCTTTTTAATCTGTACTTTTACCTCAAATGCCAAAGACTGCATAAATTACAATTCGTCGGGGCTTTGCACACGTTTTTTCACTACTCTTTGTTTTATTTAAAATACACACTCACGCGATTTTTCTATTTAACACTCACCTTCTGCTTTCGCTGAATGCTGCTTTCTTTTTTCTCCTCTCGCCAAACGATTAGATTAGAGATGAGCAGAGCTACATTGTCCAAGTGTTTTTAAGGTAACGAGTCACAGTTACCCTGGTTCTTAAAAGCCTCCACTGTTTAACACTGGTTCAAAGATTTGGGCACAACGTAGACAAAATACATCGGATTGGTACATGGAATGTGAACATCTTTTTTACAAATTTGTAATGACGAAGAGAATGAAGGAAAGGAAGCAATCAATAGGTTATGCATAAATAATTTGTTTCCTCAGTCACAGTCACTTTTTGCACGATAATTTACGTTTTGCAACACTGTCAAAGTGGTTCTCAGTTGGGCACCAATTTTAAATTAAGTCCATGTTGGGTTTTCAGTATTTTTAATTTATTTTTTAAAGACAAACAGTTAAGATGACTATGATAAAGAAAATGATTGAAATGATGAATAACAACTAAATAAATAAATCAAATATTTATTTTTGAAAAACAAAGGGTTTGGATGTGTTATAAGCCAATGAATATCGAATATGCTTCCCCACGAGGCGATCGGCAAGGGGTATAAGTGCAGGTTCTCGTACATATATGCCAGAACTCATTGGCGTCCATGCTCGAAGATGGCACTCGGAATCTCTAGGCATTTTCAGACCAATCCATCCTGCCGAGCTAAGAGTAATATCACAATTAAGTTTCCCATCATTTTCCTCATTATTGGTAACTACAATATCATTCTTTCGACACTGAAGACCAGGCCATCGCTTCATTCGGTCGCTGCCATCCTGATCCTGTCCAGAAATGGGTAAACCCAACAGAACAGTTCCTAAATATCGTTCATACACTGAATCCGCCTGTTCGGTATCGACAATGAGCACAGGCAGTTGTTCCGATGCAAATACAAAAACTTTAAGATATTCAAATTTAGTTTCACCATCTAAGCAGTCCAAAAGATCAAGACGTGCCAAGCCGCCTAGCAGTAGACTCATCTGTGGTTTTAGGCGAAAGGCGCGGGGCCTTATCATTTTCATTGGTTGCAGTAGGGATAGCTCCTCTGTGGTTAACAAAGGAGTCAGTTGATCTGGCTGCATTACTCCTGGCGTATCGTAAACCCAACGCGCTTCACGAAATTCCTTTCTGCTTTCATTTAATGTAGTTATCGGTTTAACGCCCGAGGACATGGCAAACACATCGGCTACCACGTTCCTTCGATCGAAAGTACGTCCGACTATGGCCATTGGTTGAGCAGCAGCCGTTGCTCCCTTGCTTTCTTTGGCCTGATCCCGACGCAACTGCTCCAAGGCTACCCGCTGGCTACGTTCCGAAAACAACCGCTTAAACCGTTGATAAACTCTTATGTCAGATGGACGCAATATTGGAAATCTCAACAGCTTTAGTGTAGTTCCTGGCCACGGGCAGGTGGTGGCTTTGGGTACCAAATCAGTGGCCTCTGGGCGACAATAATCCGAATTAAGGAGAATGTTGAACAGCGTACTTTTGCCCACATTAGTGCAGCCAAGGAGGTAGACATCGCCTTTGTAAGACCAAATTTTATGCAGCTGCGTAATAAGTTCCTCGATGCCATAGCCAGTTTTAGCAGAGATTAAGCTAACATGTTTGATATTCATGCCTTGACCCCTGCCGTGTTTTATAAATTCCTGCTGCAAGCAGTGACGGACATGATTCAGGTAGCTATTTGAGTCCCGTGGAAGAAGATCAACTTTATTGCCCACCAGAAAAACTGGACGTTTTGGGCCCAGCACATGCAACATACCTGGCCAAATGGAACTGGGGAAATCGAGTAGGTCAACTAAAACAATTGCTAAGGCAAATTTGTCTTGAATACGGGATATTGTATCCACATATGAGGACGGAGGCACTTCCACGTCCAGCGCCAAATTATAGTTCTTCAGGAAATGGCAACGCTTGCAAATAATGGAGCGTAACTCAATTTCCGAACGTCCTTTAAATATCTCACTGGGTATATATCCAGGTTGGGCATCATTACGACAATGCAAATTAGCGCCGCAGCCGCTGCATGGTACTTTTGATGACGTTATTGAGGGATCTGCTGAACCATTCGGTGATTTGGCATCTCCTGTATAGAACTCATAGTCCTCCATCCAGTTGTTGGGTAGGAAGGATTGAGAACCTGAAGCAGCCGCTGGCCTTTGAGGTATCATTTTTGTCTCAATGACCGAACTGTAATGAATGTGCTCATAGTTTTTATACCGCTCTCTAGCAACTTGCCACGCCCTTTGTCGCGAACTAAGCTTGTCAAAAGCCGCAGTTTTCTGCCATCGTACACATCTTCGGGATACATTTTCATAAATAACTTTAAATAAACTTGAACGCAACATTTGCAACAAGTGATTTATTAATTAATGTGCCCATGTAAAAAGAAACCATCCGAGTGTGGCCGTTTATCAGCAAAAACAAAAATTTAATATTTTTAAGTTTCTACATCAGGTCACACTATCTATTGTCCCACGTCCAACCAAAGTGAGCCACGTCAGCTTTTCACAGAAAAATCAACCACGTAGAATTACAAGGTTTATAGAAGGAATTGCGCGAGAAAAGCAAAGCTTTGAGTGGTCATGAAGCAAGCAAATATCGTAAAGCGATTAAATAACGCGAGACAGAAGATGCAGAAGCCACAAAACTAAGAAAACAAATATCAAAATCAGATAAATTTCAGAGGCCGTGCGAACACAACACGGAGTTTTCCACCTCTCTCAAAATCAATAATAATGCAAATTTAATTATCAAAACTAATCAAATTTTATTTTGTCAAACGGAAATATCCTAATCATGGCACCCCCAGCTACAACAAATGCGATTTTTGCAACATTACCCAAGCTCAGGCCTGGACCAGCCCCCGCTCCTATAACAGCTGCGCTGTTAAAGGGTGGAGCCTCGCCCCCCTCAAGTTCGGGATATGCCTCGTCATCGTCTGTAATGGATGAGGAACACATGGAAATGGTGGTACAGCCACCTAAGGCTAAGAAACGTCGTCTGGATCATTTAACTTGGGAGGAAAAAGTACAGAGAAAGTAAGTGTACGGTAGGAGGAGGAGTTGAAAAAGGGTCATTCACTATAATTTTATATGTTTATATGTTCTATATTACAGGAAGTTAAAGAACCGTGTAGCCGCACAGACTTCACGGGACCGTAAAAAGGCTCGCATGGAAGAAATGGAATATGAAATCAAAGAGCTCACAGATAAAACGGAAATATTACAAAACAAATGTGAAAGTCTACAGGTCATAAATGAATCGCTTTTAGCCAAAAATCACAAGCTCGATACAGAAATAGAACAACTGCGCCAGGAACTTTCCGAAATAAAGCAGCAACAAGCCAAAACCAACAACAGCATTAGCTCCCCAGTTAGCTTAGGCGCTGAGGGCTGTGCGTCCACAAACCTTGGATCTGCAGCATCCAATATTAATGCTGACCCTCTGCCGAAGGGTTTAACACTGGTGGACACACAGTCGTCAGCGCGTTCGCTGATAGGGGAACTGAAGCTGGAGTTGAAAAGCAGCCGAACTATGGCCTCCCTTTGGAGGATTGTGGCACTTTGCCTACTTTACAAGACATGCTGCTCGTCGACGACGAAGAGTTCGATGCGCGACGGCTTGAAGAGCTGGCCGAGACTCTGCTCGCAGATATCGCAGCCGACCTTGAAACAAGCACTGGAGCATGCGATGAAATTGCTTCCCAAGATGCAGGCAACCAAGAGCGATTGCCTGGATCAATGGTGGGGACCGCAGCAGAGTGCATGGAATCCAGCGGGCATAGAGTTGATGGCCTAAACAAGGAAGCGAACACAAATACCACACAGAGCCTGAATGTGCAGGTGTTAAACATAAATGGAAATACACAGCATGCGACAACGATAAAAGCTGAAGTTGCACCGTGCCCCACCACCACTAACACGACACCTCCAGATACAGTCTATGGCACTTATGATGCCAAAACAAATTCCATTACAATAGTTATGGATGGTGATGCTGTGCCTGTAAATGAGGCCGTTGAGGAGATTTACTGTGAGGGTGTTACCGCTGGCGAAGACGATGATGATGATGATACTAATGTCATGATGATGAAATGTTCCCCGCCAGTGACATCACCCTCACAGGTCTATCTCAATGTCATCAATGCCACACCAGATTCCGATGATGATTCAGATATTGAGAGTAATTTTGGTCATATAGAAAAGTTTCTTTGCCCGC
Organism: Drosophila emarginata; assembly: GCA_037075365.1. Lineage (NCBI taxonomy): Eukaryota > Metazoa > Arthropoda > Insecta > Diptera > Drosophilidae > Drosophila > Drosophila emarginata. The sequence goes on from JBAMCD010000121.1 coordinate 1,205,697, forward strand.
CGCGTATGATAAAAGCCATTTCACCATTGGCAAAATCTCCGGCAATGTCTCTGCACTCCCATTCGGTCATTTCAGATCATGGATATGAGTCGTTAATGGGATCACCGACATCACATGCAACAACCCTCACCTTGCCCACAACTGATGGAGATGAGGATTTCCCCTGGCAGAGTGATTTTGACGAACTCTTTCCCAGTTTAATTTGATTAATTTCGATTTTCTTTTAAACAATTTTTCAAATTGAAAAATGTAAAAATTTTACTCTTATCTCTCTTTATCTGTAATTATTGTTAAGTTTAGTGTAGAATTTGTTTTGCCATCAAAGGCTTTATATACAGGATATATACATACATATATACATATGTACATATGTATTACATAAACAAATTGATATTTAATCAGATTTAACTAAGCTTGTTTGTAAGATTTCCATTTATATTTAACACATGTTTATAAGTAGAATGTGCTCAAAAAACTAACGGAAAAAAGAAAAACATTCTTAAAAAAAAAAGAATATAATATATATTCAAGAACACACAAACAAAATATTTTCATTCAAGAATTTACTACGTCACGACAGAAAGTGGTGCCACTTGGGGTCAAAAATCAGAACACACACATATGCACATGTATAGTATACATATATGTATGTAAGTATTTATGGTGTGACTGACTAAGATAAGATTATGAAATTATATATATAAATTGAGTAAGCCTTTCTGATGACTAATGAGGGTCGAAATCTATTTGACTTTAATCTCAGATTAGTTTAGTCTTAAGAAAGTCGGGGCAAGTAAATGGAAGTCTGGAATTTTTATTGTTAGTGTTTATTTAATTCCTATAGTTTGGAAAAATTCATATTTAAAAGCTATAAAAAAAGTGCGCTAAGCCGATATCGATACAACATCGCAGAGATGAATCGTAAAAATCGATTTCTTTCTTACTACCTCCCCGATTGGAAAATTGTTCACTATCGCATGTGTTCTAAATTTGTACCTGGTTTCCCTAGTGAAAGTCGTATTTTTTTCCAACAGGGTATGCTGATAATATGCGGGTGTGAGTGTGTATATAAAAACATATTCGGGCTCAGAATAAGAAAAAGAAAAAACAAAACTTTGGAAATTATCACACAGAACGTAGTGTGTTAACCACTTAAATGCTATTTCAAGGCACGTTTCTTTTATCATTTGAAATCGGTTTAAAAATTTAATTTGTATATGTTTATATGTTCGTAGTATTGCCGGGTATTTGTTGAGTTTGTTCTAGAATCATGGCAGAGCCTTTAGAATTGGTTAAAGATAATGAGGATGTTGCTCCAGCTGCAACTGAAATAGAAGATAACCAAACGAAAACATTGGCCCCGGTTGCCGAGTCGCCGTCTCTCCATACTACCACCATAGAAATGGCTGAACCTGTCCAGAACGACCATAATGATGAAGCTAATGAAAAAAAGACGTCGATTTCTGGAACTGGAAAAGGTAAAAAGGGAGCAAAAGGACGCCGCTCCGATACAGATTTCGATTCTAAACTTAAAAAGCTGACGCAGCGACGTATTAATGTTGCCGGAGCACCCAAGATGCCTTTAAATGGATATGTGCGGTTTATGAACGACCGGCGAGAAGAGCTAAGACGAGAACAACCGCAGCGAACAGCTCTGGAGCATACGAAGATCATTGGCGAGGAGTGGCATCAGTTAACTGAAGAGAAAAAAGCACCTTACATGGAGGCAGCTGCTAAGGATAAAGCAATGTACGTCAAAATATTCTAGTTAAAGAAGCCTTTTTCTTTTTATGTTAACAAAATTGTTTATTTTTCATGTCTTTTTTCTTTTATTTTATATTTAGATACCAAGAGCAGCTGCACATGTTTTTTAAAGAAAATCCAGAAATTGTGGCGAAAGAGTTGGTTAAAGCCAAAAAGGCCAACAAAATGGAACCAAGCAAGCCCTCCAAAGGTGAACTGAAAGTCAAAAAGACAAAAACAGGGTCCAACAAAAGGGTAAGTGAACCGGATCCGGATGATATACCCCTAGCGCAGGTAAAACGTCGTACACCCACTCCACCACCACCTCAACCAGCACATCCATCAGGTCCATCACTAACGAAATCTTTTGCTGCTGGTGAAATACCCATATATACCAACGAGTTCCTCGAGCACAATCGCAGCACTGAGAACGAGCTGCGCTTGCTACGAAAAACTAAAACGGATCTGGAGCAGCAAAATGCAGTGTTAGAGCAGCATGTAGATAATACCAAGGCGGGTCATGCCAAAGTAATGTCCGAGGTAAAGGAACTTAAAGAGGAGAATCAACGCTTGGAATCATATCTAAAGGGTTTGCGGACCAAACTGGCGATAGTCTTAAATGTTCCTGGACTGCCGCCAATAGACCCCGATGGAGTGAATGTAGGGAATGTTGACAAATATATGCAACACCTGGCTAACCTTACTACACAATCAACCAGCAGTTGCATACTGTTGAAGGTGAGAGACGCTCTACGTAAATTAGATACCAGCAGTTTATTAAGGCCATAAGACACCTTCCAATCGATCCAGGAATAAAGACTGTACAGTATTTTAAGCAAATTCATTCATTTCTATAACTTATGTTAGTAATGTGTATTTCATAAACTTTGTCAATAAAAACTACTAGTCCAAGATAAATTTTTCTAATGTACGCATTACTTAATCTTCATTTAAAATGAAGCGCGATCCTCATCGGATCCATCAATACTGTCATTGCTGCGAGAAGATTTGTTTCCCACACTGCGATAGGAGCGTATGCGTGGACTACGTGCTTTACCATAAGTACGTGGTGTGGCTGACATGATGGTTACATCCCCATCCACAACAACAGATTTACGACGACGCTGCCAAAAATTGCGCAGTGAGTAGATTGTAAAAAAAAGGACGGGAACAATCAACAGAGGATGGCATGCCAAACGCAAAGCGAACAGAAAACAAGTCATCATAAAATTAATTGCCCACTCTGTAGGATTGTCCAGGTATTATGAATGATGAAGGAATGTATTCGATTTCTTACCTTCCACTTTCCAAACTGCCACCACTGTATTGTAAGTCCCATTTGAAATGTAGTTTAAGAGCATATATATCAGTTCAAAAACCATTTTGAGTTTTTTCTATTATAGCATCAGGATTTGAGAGATCGAAGTTAATTATTATATGTGACCCAATTCGTTGGGAAGATGAATTTTATTTTTGTGTGACTCTGTTCAAAGTTGGCAATAAAAACCTAAGCTCCTTTTTTCCAGTTTAAAAGTTCCTATTTTTGATTTTTAAATTCACTTTATACCATATATGGTGTATAACCATAACGATCTGGTAGAAAACGTAAATTACAATTTCTATATAGAAAATTATAATTTCTCAGAAATCGAATTCCTTTGACAGTATTTGACAGATCCCCAGCCGCACACACTTAAAATCCGTTTTTATGAAATGTGATTTAAAATTCCGTTCCACTTGGCGGAAAACTTAAAATAAAAATGAAAGAAAACTTAAACAAAAAGCATAATTGGATAAAATTGATAAATAATACAAAAAAAAATATGTTCTAGCTTCACGTAGCTAAAAGCCTGTTATTTTTACTTTTTTATTATTATTAAACAAAATTGTCGATCGACGTTTCACTTTTCATTCGTAATTAAACTTAAGCGTTTGTTTTTTTCACTTAGTTTTTTTCGTTTTTTTTTTTCTTTTCTTAGGAACACCAAAAAATTAAACAAAAATAAATTAAAACTTAAAAAGAATTGTAAGAATTGTTTCTCATTTTTCAAATTAAGAAGATATAATAGTAGTTAATTCTAAATTAAACCATACAATTTAAGGTTGTGTGTGTTTTTTTTATAACAAATAATAATTTAATGAGATAATATAAATCAAGGGAGCAGACTTCAAAAATTAATATATAAATTCCTTGGCAAAATGGAGGATGACACCCCTTTTGACATCCCCACAATTATGACCAAGGGCCATCATCACTTAGGGCTGATCCAACTTCTCTCACAGCGTTTCGGTAAATAAAATATATAGTATATATATCATATCAAATAGGTAGTAGGTAGGTAGTTTAGGATTATCATCAATTTATAAAATACAAATTGCAAATGTTTCGTTTTTGTTGCGTTATTATTTTTAGAAATTCTTTTAAATCAGTATTTTGTTAAAGTAAGAGGATCCTTTTCTTTTTGAGAGGAGTGGGGGATAGTCTGAGAATGTGTATATATGGTCTGAGTGTGTGTGTATATGTGTGTATGTGGAACACTTTATGAAACTCACACTGTTTTTTTTATACAATTTCCTAATGTGGGTGGAATGCCAATATTTTAGATTGAAATTGAAAATAAGGAAATAAAAACTGGTTAATTATTTGCTTTAGTCAGTGTTCTCTGTGATGGGCTTTATGTTTTCTGTAGTAAGAGTGTGTGTGTATATGTGTGGAAAGAAAACTGCTTATGCTTATTACGGACATTCAGATATTATAGGCAAAACGACTCCGACTCCTTGGTCTCCTAATCCTGGCTCATCTGTACGTTTGCTTTTTATTCTCATATAAAGTATAATAATCTCATCAAACTTGTCGTCTAAGATGCAAATGCGAGGACGACGACTGCTGCTGTTGCTGCTGGCGTCAGGCATCCGTTCCATTGGGATTCATCCCAACCGGCGAAACAACCATCATGTTACCGGCCTTGGGCGTATAAACACTGGCATTGGGATCCAAAGTGGAGACTCCACCATTAACATTGGCAGCAGCCACTTGAAGGGCAGCAGCAACACTTACTGGCACTCTTTGTTGCTGGGAAACTGGCACCTGATGTTGCTGCTGGTGCTGTTGCTGCTGTTGTTGATGCTGCTGTTGTTGATGCTGCTGTTGCTGATGCTGCTGTTGTTGATGCTGCTGGTGTTGTTGCTGCTGCTGTTGATGCTGCTGGTGTTGTTGCTGCTGCTGTTGATGCTGCTGCTGTTGATGCTGCTGCTGTTGATGCTGCTGTTGTTGATGCTGCTGATGCTGGTGCTGTTGCTGATGTTGCTGCTGCTGATAATCCTGGGCTGCCGCACTCAGGCTAAGCAAGGGCGAGGCGGGACCCGGTCCTGCTTGCAATGGAGGTGTGTCATTCATTCGCAGCATACTGCTAGCCGAACCAGTGTTCATGCACATGCTGTCGGGCATTACAGCCAACAATTGGGCAATTTTGGCCTTGAGATCAATGACCTCATCCTCCTTAGAACGGCGATTACCTTAAAAAAAAACCGAATAATAATTACTAAATTTATTTTCAACAGAATTGATTTCTACAAACGTTTTATCTTATAGAAAGAATAGATGAGAAAATTATTTACAAACTTGGAATATCTAATAAATCGCAAGGGTTTTATCGATTTCCTTTACTTACATTCGGATATTTCAAGCTGTCGCTTAGCTGCTCCGAGAGCCGAGAACAAGTCCAGCTTGACTCTCGTCTCTGCGGATAGATTTTTTTCCAATGTTTTATTCTTATCCTGCATATTGGCCAGAGCATTCATTAGCAATTCGGTATCCGATTGCGTAGCTTCGCGATTTCGCATTTCAGCCTCCAGCATATGATACTATAAGAAAGATAAATATCGAAAATGAATATTGATCTATTTCATTTCTTGTTTAACTTACCTCTTGCTCAAATTTACGGCCATGATCTACCGCCAGTTGCTTAGCTTCTTCCGTTTGCTTCAATTCCTGTCGCAAACGTTTCAACTCTTCATCCATTTGTTGGCGTCGTTGCTTACACTGAGCACTGCATTCCGGTCGGGAGGCCTTCTCTTCCGCCGCCTTGCGTGCCTTTTTTTCGTTAGCCAATTGAGCATCAAGCGATTGTTTTTGGCGTCGCTCCTCATGTAGTCGTCTTTCCACCGATTGCAAGCATAGCATATCCGTATGACGTGCATTTGTTTGCTCCTGAACCCTTTTCTCCAATTCATCGCATTCCTTTTGTTTGGCCTGCAGCAAGGATTTGCTGGTTAGATTTACATCCAACTTTTGCCGCAATTCATTCTCAATTTGTTTCATGTGACTGATTTCGGCACGATATTTTTTCACATCAGCCTCCAGCTTCAGGCAGGTTTCACAGATTTTTGATACTACTTTGCTGGCTATTTGTGAGATGATGGCATTATTATTATTATTATTGTTATTATTATTGGAGTTGGATGTGCTAGATGTTGTAGAGCTCGCCGAGGATGATACTGAGCTGGCATCGTTGTTGTTGTTATTGGTATTGCTATTGTTGTTGTTGTTACTGCTGCTGTTGCTATGAGTCGATGATTGCTCTTTATCCTTATGCTGTTGTTGTTGTTGTTGCTGGCTATTATGATTGTCCTTTTTGCCACGATTTCGACGACCTAGAAAATAAGAATAGTGAAGGCATTAGGAATAATCTACATACATACATTAAGGAAAAGTAAGCAACCTTCAAATTGTAGCTAATAATACCGAAAGATTTTATTAAACAAAACTAATCTAGATAAAAAAAGAATATCTTAAACGTAAACGATGAAAAATTGGTAGATGAAAAATATACCAAACTGCCAAATAATAACTTATGGGATAATCTTGTAAAAATAACAAAGTTACTGGTCTAAAAATCTATTCCCGACAAATTGTGTAAGTATGTATATCTAGAACCTATGTCATATTCTCTTCTATTTCAACTGTTAAATGATTTGGTTGCATTGCATTTTAATATTTACTCTTTGTTGCCTTTTCCACTTGTGGAGTTGGCTCAGGAGCAGATGTTTCCTCTGTATCGATTTGCACAACATTGCCATTGGACACCGCACTGGAAGCCTTTTTCTCTGAAAGATTAAGTAGTAAAAATCAATTATGATTGAATTATTTTATAATATATTGGCTTACCCTGTTTATCCTTTGCACCTTGTTGTTGTGGATAGTTGCTATTGCTACAATCCCAGTCTGACTTCTCCTTATCCTTACTGCTACTGGTTGTGGCTGCTGTCGCTGACGATGCTGCTGTATTAGCATCCACTTGCTGATAGTTGGTGCTATTTTTGTTGCTATCCACCTCAGCGCTACTGCCCTTATGTCGATGCTTTTCCTTGTCCATGCTGCGGCGATGGTTTCTTGATCCGCCACCTCCACCACTACTACCTACGCCTCCAGCATGACCATTGGCTGTAAATGATACAAATGAATATTGCTTTAATTGCTTTTCATACTAATGGATTTAGCTTAAGGGAACACCACAAAAGGAAGGGAGTAAGTCTAGTAGCTGGTAAAATGATAGTGTGTACAATGAATGCGTTTGTATGTCTATGTGTGCGTGTTTATGTTGTGCGGGTGTGTGTGTGCGGTATGAAAAGTTTTATGCTGACGGTAATTAGTAAGTTTTGCTCTTCTTTGGATTAGACATTAAAATGAATTACACTATACAACACATTTTTGCTTCTCGAATGAAACAGTGCCAAATGAAAGCGATATATCAAGTATTTGCACTCTCAACATATCATCCAATAAATATGAACTTAAATTAAAGATTTTGCTATTTTAGAAATTTCTCCTCCGCATTGGTTAAAAAAAGAGTTTTAAAAATTTCAAATCGTAAGATCATTATAACAGTGTAAATTTAGATTTAAAATCAATTTTGTTTGGAAAAAATCTTCCAATCTTAATAATAGAGGTATATAGGGAAAGGTTGTGTCTCAAGAAACTTTCATATGAGTGGTTATCTACATTTATTTGATTTTGTAGTCATACGAAAAGCGAAAAATGTTGCATTAGATCAGGTTAATAGTTTTAACTTTGAGCCGATTTTCAATACAATTTTAGAAACTTTTAACTGTTAGTAACTTTTTTTGTTTTGTTTTTTCTTATTGGAGTAGTAAGAAAGCAGCATAAAACATTATTTTACCACCACAACAACCACCAACAAAACCACCATCATTATCGCCGGTACCAAGCGGACCAAATGGTGGACCACAGGCAGAGAGTAGAGTGGAAATGGATGAACAGTAGACTTTTGCAAATCCTGTTGGATAAGTTGATGTAAATGTGGCACCTGTTGTTGTTGCTGCTGCTGTTGTTGTTGTTGTTGACCCTGCTGCCGTCGATTGTTGTTGTTTCGCTGAAGACGAGGACGAAGGTGTGCCAGCAGCAGTGGTAACATTTGTTTCATTTGTCCCATTATCCTTGCTATTATTATTATTATTACTACTGTTGCTCTGTTGCTGTTGTTGTTGCTGCTGCTGATGATGTTGGTGATGATGATTACTATTGCTCGTAGTGCTATTGGCGCCGGCGCCGCCACTGCTGCTGCTGTTACTGCTGCTGCTGTTATGATGATGCTCATGATGAGTTTGTGCTGAGATTAAAATGCCATTCGCTACTGACAATGAGGGGGTTAAAGCGGCGGCGGCGGCTGCCATTGTCGCCGAACCATTCGCCATCACAATTGTGCTGGTGCTGGCATTGGTAGCTGTCGTCGTCGCTGTCTCCTCATGGGTCTCCTCAGCGGGCAGAGCCTGCTGCAGTAATTCCATATAAAACTCATTCTCTTTGGCCACTTCGCGTTGCTTGCGCTGACGCATACGGTAGCCAACGTAGCTTTTAAAGCCAAATCCAAGCGTGACAACCGGATACCCAATGCTAGAATAAGGAAGAATTTCGTTAATGAATTAATACTTTAATCGATTTTTTTTTATTATTTATTTAACAAGTAAAAACTCACCAATGCGCGGCGAAGGGCCGACATAAATCCAAATGCGGCATATGGCGACTATCCTTCCATCGTATGCCAACCTCAAGGTAGACAAACAACATCCAGAGTATTATGGTTGGCAAACAAATGCCCTTATCTAAAAATAGAATATAACAAAGGATAAATAAATTATGTCAAAAATCAAGTCATTTTAACCATCATTATAAATACCTGTATGCCACACATATTGCACCCAGACATATGTGCTGGCCAAAAAGAGTAGCCAGTGAACGGGTATGAAAAATAGACATACCAAATCCGATGTTATCGCTATACACACGAATAGCACAGAGAAAGCCTGCAAAATGGATTATTAATATTCAAATTAAATTTTAGTTAATGTATTTTGATCAATTTCACTCACCAGGCCCTTGTACTTGAAAGAATCGTGAACGGAGCGTAATAATAGCCAAAATGGCCATAAGAATTCGAAACGGAACATAAACATAAAATCAGCAACCATCACTATTGCCCACAGAATGAGAAATTTCATGTATAAAACAGTTGTGCTGCAATTTAATTTAAAAACAAATTAGTTATAAATAAGGAGAATGTAATTAACCTAAGTAGATGCAAATGAAAGCCCTTGATCTGTACACGTGTTGACTATATTCATTCATTTAGACAAAAATTCCTTATACATATTAACGAAACAAAAAAAAAAAAAAAAAAATCTGCAAGACCAAAACTTAACATACTTATAACGGATCATACTTTTAATGTGCACTTCCACGTTAACTCCACCTTTCGTATGTCCTTAATTAAACTGTCTAATTTTGATCAAGTTAACTATTTAGCTCTTGTCATTAAAGAAATCAAATTGTCAACAAATATCAATGGCAGAGCAAAACACATACATAAGTGGATTGGCCTTCGCGCTCATCAATCACTCAATAAAACTGTCAAATGAGATTAGCAAAAAGAGAGGGAGAGAGAGCCAAAAAGCAAAACGAGTAGCGTCCAAATAAATTCATGTATAACATCATCATCATAAAGCAACGACAAATACATATAACCAAATCAAAAAGTAAACAAACATATTAAATAATAATAAAAAAAAAACATTTTTTGTTTGCTTTTGGCGCCTCAAAAGTAAAAAATAAAAACAGCATAGAATATTTTGGATGTTAATCACACTGTTAACTCAAAAGCTTTAATCTCACCTGCCGTACATGCCCTCTGTAATTTTGTTGCGCTTCATCGGTCGACGCAATTTACCGTAATCTGCATTGCGTCGCTTCATTTTTTCGTTTTTTTTTGTTGTTGGAATATAATTAAATGATTATTGTTGAAATTTAGATTTGTTGACCTTTTCTTTTTAATTCAACCTCTTGTTCGCTTTTGAATGCACTGCACTTCTTATTACTTCAACTATTTTTATATAAATAAATTGTTTCGTATGAGATATTTCACTTTTTTTCGCACAATTTATTCACTTAATTATTAGATTTTTGCTACTGGCTCCGATGATGCGTTGAAGAAGGCATCGATATCGATGTGATTGCTGCTGTTGCCGGCACGAAGGCATTTCTCATCTACAAACATCTCATGCGTAATGCCAAATACAATTTATATATGTATGTATATATAATCTTTTATTCCTTTTTCTTTGCTTTGCGTTGACCTCCTGCTGTGCCGGCTTGTTCTTCACGTTTTTTCTACACTGGGGGGAATGAGAGAGCGTGAGAAAGAGAAAAGAAGACAGAGACCACATTAGTGTGTGTCTGTGTGTGAAATCATTTTCCCTCTGTTTCAATATTCACTTAATTTGATCAAGGGGACAAAACAATGGGGAAATTTAAAAGTTTTTCCAAATATATTGGAAATCCATCTAACAAATTCATAATTGAATATTCCTTTTTTTAATTATATTTTTAAGCCAACAAAATTGAGAGCTTTTAAATCAATTTCACGATTAAAATGTCAGACTTCTGATTACCCTTAGTAATATCTTCACTTTAAAGTGTTCTGTTTAGTTAAGTGCCGACAAATATATGTATGTATTTATGTACATACATATATACATATGTATGTATGCATTTTGAAACTAAACAACAGAGCTATTTTTAAATCCTGTTATTTTCTTTATTGCACTTTCGCTTTGTTGCAATATTTGTCGCTGTATACGTGTATATATGCATGTGTGGGCGTACTAAAAATGCGGTCAAGCTATTTAATGTATACATTTATATATGTACATATGTATATACATACATATAAATATAACAAATAAACAACTTTTAACACTTTCAAACAGATCAGCTGCATACTTTATGTCAGTGAGAGAAAGAGCGACGTGGAAAGGATATTAAGCACTTTTTCTGTTAATTTTACAGTGGGGTCTGCAGTTGCCAGACAAATTTGACATTCAACTTGAAAAATTATTTCAATTTTATTTTTCCTCTACATACATATGCATTTTCAAAAATAAACAAATTTACATATAAACAATGCCCGAGAAAAGTCAGTGAAAAATTTTCGAATAAGAAATTATATTATTTGTTGCCAAAGAATTGTATGTATGTATGCATTTTTTCTGCACACCTGTAAGGGTAGCGAGATGGAGGGAGGTTATTCCATCAATGAGGGGATATTTTAACTGCAAACCTAACGATAAAACGGTACTTGTTCCATTCGATGACAAATCAATGAAAATCCATGAGAGGAGACCAGAGGGAGATGATGTATGCAGACGTAACAGGCAAAAACACATATACACAGATGATGAACAAGCTTGAATAAGCACGAATAAGAAGCCTTGTTTCTCGAAAAAGTGCACGCGTCTCAACATGTGTGGATGCTGCTGATACCCGGTGGTTAAGTGGAACGTGGGCAGCATCTCTATGGACCATAAACTGCGGCTGCGCCGTGCTAAACAACTCAATCGGAAGCGGAACTATGCAGATTTAAAGGAAGCAGCAGCGTCACAATCCGAATCCGAATCACATACAATGATTTGTGTATGTGTGTGTGTGTATGTATACGGGTTGAAAAACTGTTTATAAATAGCATCCAAAAGTGGAGCGCCATGCAGGAAGCTTAGCTTTGTGATGATGTCTGGGAAGTGTGGGAAGGGTATGAGGCTTGTTGCTTAATTATCCTTGCTAAATGTGTATGTCTGTGTGCAAGTCCATGTGGGCGCCATTTTGTTGCCAAATTCAAAAGGTGTCGCTGTTTAGATGTGTGCGTGCGTGTGCATTTGGTTACCCGCCGGCTGCATTTGAAAAACTTCTTGGTTAACAATGCATGTAAATTTCTTTTCAGTTAATTTTTCCACTTTTTATAAAAATAAACTCTCTTTTCCTCTGCAAACCTAATGTTTTATAATACGAGGATCGTTAGAAAATGTTTTTTATTTTTGTCATAAACTTTTCCAATTGCATAAAAATATCTAAAAACAAAATCTCACACACACATATAGCGTAAACGTGTGTATGTGATCCTCCACACTCACAGCAAATATAACAACATTTACTCGGACTGAGAGAAAGATTTAGGAATTTATTTGTCAACTGTTGAAAATTGTCAATTATGACTTAATAATGACAACGTTATTGTTCTTAGCGCAGCACGTCATAAACGAAAAGTTTTCCAAGGGGGGGTGGTGATAGGCGACTGAAGGAGCACAGACAGCATCCACATTCACATTAGTTTGATAGAAAGAGAGAAAGAGTAAGCCAGGAAACGAAATAAGGATGCCTTCTGTTGTCTCTGTGCTGCTGCAAACGTCGACAGCGATTACGTTTACTCTTTCTATGTGAGGGGCTGCGGGGGTTAATGGAAATTGTGCTGCTGCTTTTGTTGGGTTTGTTGGCGGCTATGTATATTTTTCACACTCCTCGCACACAAACACACTTGGATATATACCACACACACACATACACATATATATATATATATATATATGTATACACTCTTGCGATACACTTATACACAAATTGCACACGTTTTTTTGGTTTTTCTCAACGCTTTGCTGTTTACATTGCTTTAAGCCATAAACAATTTGGTTTGCGATCAATTCAACCCACACTCTTCACACGTTTTTCCAGGGAATTTATGCACTATGGATTTTTTTGATACAATTTTGCACATTATTTCTCCCAACTGCGCGCTGTGCGTGTATATGAATGTTCGTATGTATTTGTATCTATAGAGCGAGTGAATTTATACTGACATCGACTAGTCGATACTGATATCTTCATCGAATATCTATCGATTAAAATTCAAAGACGAATCGACTGCAACAGCAGCTGTCAGCTGATAGCGATTACTCTACTGTGCACATAAAATTTCAAATTTTTTGCGGCAACAAAGTTTTCTTCAAATTGGTTTGTTTTATTTAATAGTCTCGATATTGTAATTAAATCGTGCATATGTAGGATATGCGCATTAGAAACAATTTATGTGTTAAATAGGCTGCTTAAAATTAAATACGTAACAAAATTATAAACATTCCAATTGTGTGTATTGCAATTGTTTTTAGTGTGTTGTTCTCTGTCTATGATGGTTTTTGCTAATTATTTCTTAACTCTGTTAGAATTCTGTTATGGATCTGAACCCCGTTATATACCCTTTGTTTTTGTTGATTTGTTTGTCTGGCTGAGCTTAAAATAATAATGAAATTGAATGGATATTAAAAGTGACGCGTTCTAGTCAACAAATGCGTGTGTAATTGTAATCTCAAAAAGCTACAAAAAATTTATGTAAAAATGTCCGAATTGTGTATGTATGTAAAATTACATGGTAAGGAAAATCATAAATTACAGGGTGTTCCTTTTCGAAAATAGCCATTTAAGTGTTGGTCTTTCCTGCTTGTTCTATGTCTCCGAAACAGGTGTTGTCTCAGTTTCCTTAACGCTGTCCTCTTCTTCAATGTTTGATGGAGCGCGAATAGGTGAAGACGTCATTTCTGGAACGCTTTCTTTAGGCTCAGCCTCTGATGCAGCAGGCGGTGGCGTTGGTGTGGCAGCTCTGGAAGGTGGTGGAGACGATTCAGCCTCTGGTGCTACTTGCTCTTGCTCCATCACAGGCTGTAACTGTGTTTGAGAAGCTAAAGCTGGTGGTGGCAATTCATCATAGAGAGGCGTGCAGGCGGGTGACGCATTTATCGGCTTCGCAGCCTCCTCCATAGGTGGCTTGACAAATGCCTCTTCTGGCTCCGCATCTGGTTTAACGGTCTCTGACTCTTCTCTAGAAGATGCAGATTCCGCTGCTGCTGCAGCTGCTGCTTCCGCTTCCATTCTAGCATCGTATTCCTGCAGTTCGCGATCCCAATCCTCTTCAGTATCTACCACGGGCGTTGCTGATGTTTTTGTCGTTGTCGCCTTTACATCTGTTGCATTGCAATTATCCTGCTGCTCTGTTTGCTTATTGTTGTTGCTGCTTAGGTTGCTCTTGGCATCCGCCGCCGGTTCCATTGTGAGTTGCTTGTTGTTATTGTTGTTAACATTCTCTTCGGTAGAGCTAATCGAATGGCGACTGCTCTCATCGCGTGAATTCCGCCTATTGCCACCACCTGCACGATCATCTCGCGATACACGACCACCATTACCACGAGAATTCCCTGCCCTCCGATCGTCGCCTTGCTCACGGAAACGATTGTTGCCACCGGGGCCTCCGTTGCCACCTCCAGGTCCACCGCGACGTTTAAAATTATTCCCGCCCGCTTCATCTTCATCATCACTCCAACGACCACGACCTGGTCCTCCGCCACCCATGTTGCCACGACCACCACCACCTGGGCCGCCGCGTCCACGTTGATTGTCATTGAATGGATTGCGGGGATTGAAGAAACCTGTAGGCACAATGTAAAATAATAGGTTAATGAAAAATTAAATAAAACAATTAACAAATAAATATATACATGTATATATATTTAAAAAAATTAAACAGGATTGTTTTTGGGATATAATACCATTTTAACCAAAAACATATTGGAAATATAAAGGATATGTCAAACATCAAAATTCAGGCACTTGAAAAAAAAACAATTTATATGCAATTTTGCTAGAAATTCAAAAATGAATCCGTTTCGTTTTTGCTTTGACTGAAAGTTTTCTTGAACCATGCGACTGCTTTAAATTGATTGTCAACATCTAAATTGCTTATTTCTTCGATAGAATTTTGATGTTAGTCCTTTAATTCTTTGACCCTTCTTTGTAAGAACGGTTAGTTCAAGGGCAGGTCTCCATTTGATCTCACCTGGTCCTTGCTGTCTACCACCTGGGCCGCCACCACCAACTCCTGGACCACCACCTTGGTTACGCATAAACATTGGTCCAACACCGTTGCCTGGTTGCCCTCCTGGACCGGGGCCACCGGGTGGCCCTCCCATTCGTTGATTGAATGCCGCTGGAGGCGGAATCCGCATTTGCATCAGGCTGGTTGGTTGATTAAAGCGATTTTGTTGCATATTCGGCGAGGAGAAGAAATCGGGGCCGGGTCCGCCACCGCCGCCATTGTGATTTCCACTTCGTGATCCAGGTCCCAAGCCCCGCGGTGGACCACCGCGATTATCAAAGTCTACAAATGGTTTACAAATCGTCAAGTACAACAAAAATAGCAAAAACCAAGATAATTTACTTACCCACACCCATAAAGTCGGGCGGTGGCATACCTCCGTGATCCATGGGATTAAGATTGAGACGGGCTCGTGCTTCATTAAAAGCAGTATTTGGCCCACCTGGGCCACCATTTTCAGTTCGCCAGCGTTCCGCGGCTTCGGCCACATCATCTCTCCCACCCCAACGGGAGCCCGGACCTCGTGATCTTTCCCTTTCACGCTCCCTTTCCCGTTGGAACATAATTTCGTTAGCCACAGCGGCTACAACTGCCTCCACTTGATTTTGCGGCGATGGATTAAAATTTGGTGGCTGCGGCTGTGGTGGCGGTGGTGGAGCAGCATCCTCCAATTCCATTTCAACATCCATTGGATCATCGCTTACATTGCTCGAAGCTCCTGCAGGCGCTAGACCCGTCATTGGTGGCGGAACGGCTCCCGGTGGTGGAAATGGTGCTCCGGGGGGCAGACTCATAGGATGGGGTGGACCACCAATGCCTGGAAAACCGGTCGGCATCATTGACGGGGGCAACATCATGGGCGGAGGCATAGTTGTTGTCGGCATCATCATTGGTGGTGGCATGTTGGTCGGTGGAATCATCATCGGCGGAGGCATATTTATGCCCATTGGTGGCCCCATTGGATATTGACCGCGCATGCCCATGCCAATCAGTCCTGGTGGCGGTGGACCACCTGGTGGCACTGGTCCGACTGGCGGTGGTTGAGTTGTGTCGATGCCAAAGAGCATGCTCGGAGGCGCCACCGGAACCGGTGCCGCATTCCCAGCTGCCGCTGTCAGATCCACTGACTTAATTTCCTTTACTGGATTCTTGCCCTGATTAATCTTCTGCTTCATCCATCCAGGCATGGTATCTTCATCAAACATGCCACCCTCCTCCAGACTATCAAAATCCGTGTCTTGATTTAATTTGTTCCATGGTATGTACGTAACACCCAATTCCAAGTCCCAGAAGTCTTTCCACTCTTTACTTTTTACCCCTTTGCCAGCCGCCCATGATATAGTAATGGCTCTGCCTTGAAGTTTGTGATTTTTCAAAGATTGCATCGCCTTGTGAGCATCTTGGCGACGATTCATCACAATGAAAGCGCAACCTCGTGGCACAATTTGATCTATGCTTACAATATCGCCATATTCACCAAATGTATCTGACAACTCCTCCTGATAGACCAGCTTGGATAGATGACCCACCCAGAGAGTTGTGCTGCAAACTGGAAAAGAAAAAAAAAAAATAAATTAAAATTATAAGAATGTAGAAGAAGCATTAATCCACAAACTAATAGAATAAAGAAATATTAGTTAATGGAGAGAAAAAACCGAAATCGATCTTTTTTTTTAGATTCGGTTAAAAGCTTTGGTGTTTATAATCTTGATTCAATGCAATTGGTCATAATTGTTAATATATTTTAAAGATAATCTATTTCTTTAACCAGACTAAATCGGTAAAAAATAACTTTAGTTCCTATCGAAAAATTTTGGTTTTAGTTTAAAAGAATTCAAATTTGAATTGAGGAAAATATTTTAAGAGTAGAAATTATCCCTAATAATTTAAAAAAAAAAAAGCCTATGAAAATGATATTTATAGATATCGATAAAAAATTTCTTCTATATAGTCAAAAATTGATTATACAGGAAGTAAATTAAAGGCTCGTTTGAGTTTGGCTGTGCGTGCAGTTAAAGCTTTAGTTCTTTTTGTATTTTCCCGTATATATTTATATACATATATATATAGTGTTTTCAGATATTTTATTAAATTCTATTATCTTGAATTTATGAGTTTAAATCGTTTTTTCGATTTCTTTTACAATAAATCAATAAAGGAGTAATTATTCATAGATTCAAGTTACTTCAAAATGATTTTTATCATATTTTAAATGTTTTTATATGTAAAAAATATTTTTGATGAACTTAAAATCATAAGTTCAAGTAACTTTTTTTTAACGTTACTTTTAAGATTAATGTATCATTTATCAATTTTCAAAAACTTTGCTCAAAAACGCGTATTAAAAATGGGTATTAAAAATATATCTAATATGTGGGATAAGGGAGTTCGAACCACTAAAGCTAAAACACACACACACACAACACACGTCAACCACGAGCCAAGAGATGGAGCTGTAGATGAGAAGAAGCAAAAAATATAAAGAAACTTTTTCTTTGACTCAATTGGCAAGAATCGAAAGTTATTAAAACCAAAGCATATCTTTTTCTCTCGAAGGTGCACAATTGTTGTATATTTATATAGTTACCACTCAAATGATCCTTTTTGATGTCCGGCAAACCCTTTTTGCGTCGTTCACGCTCATGTTCGCGATCCCGCTCCTTGTCCCGATTGCTGCGTTCCATGCGATCACGATCACGTGATCCACCACGTCGTCGACTTGAGCGGGGTGAACGACTCCGCGAACGGGATCGTGAGGAGCCACCACGGCGACGGCCACTACCATTTCCTCCTCCGCCACCGCCAGCACCTCCACCAGAGCCTCGACCACGTGGTGAACGACTTCGACTGCGGCTGCTTCGTCTACTCCGTTTGCTATAGCGATCACGATCCGGTGTGGGACTACGCGAATCGGCGCCATCCAGATTGATAACCTATAGCGTAAAAGGAAGTTTGGAAGTGTTTGCAAGAAGATTTGAGAGAAGTGATTTTTTGTGATATTTCTTTCTTTTCTTTTTTTGTATTTTGTAAATTATGTTTGGCTTCTAGGAGGCAGGGATGTGGTTGGGGATTGATTTGGGAGGATCTACATTTATTTAGACATAGAAAACTGCATTCTTGGCGTGTGTTGACGTGTGTTTTTTTCGTTTCGCTATCTGTTCTTTAAGGTTTTTCTTCATTTTTTTTGTTTTTGTTTTATGACGACGTTTTCGAGCAAGTTTTTGATTTGAGTTTGGGAAGTTTTTAAGACATTTTACTTTAAGGAACTTACCAAAACGTTGTTATAGCCATCGGTTAATGGGTATTCCGCCGGGATTTATTTTAATATAAATTCTTACCTTTGGCTTCTTGAGCATTTTTTTTTTGTTTATAAGATATTTTTTTTTTTTAGTTTAATAATTTTAGGAAACTTGTTAAAGGATTCTTTGATGGATTTGAAATTAACAAATATTGAAAAAAAAATATTTGAATTTGCTTTGGATAATCGCTTGGTTTGTTGCTTATTTTTTGTTTTCTTCTTCATTAATTATTATTTTTGCCCCATTTGATCGAAACTCCCCCGAGATTATAACAACATTTTTGTCTTTCGTTTTAGTTCTTTAACTGCACGTCAGCACAATAAAAATGGGGTTACCATTTTTTAAATTGTGTTACTTCTTTAACTAAATTAATAAAGTTTAATAAAAACTAATGTCTTTTAATTGTCTATACTTTTGACCCTCGCAACTGAGGATACAGATCAAAAATATATACAACAAAGAATATAGAGAGTATAGATATAGTTAAAATAGCAATTTCTTGTATACCTCAATAGGCTGTTGTTCCGAAATGAATTCCACATCCTTGTTTAGATCTGACACATCACTGAGATTTAGATTTATGCCCATGCTCATGCCCAAGCCAGGAGTACCCTATAAAAAGAGGATGTAGAAGCATATTGGTAAACGCCTCTAACATCACTGTCTAATCCTTTCAAATCCCACCTTTAAGACATTCTGCAAATGTTGTTGGAGTGCATCATCTTGATAGCGTAGCTTCTGATTCTCTTCTTGTTGCTTAAACTTTTGAAAATTCTGCAAAGTTTGCAACTGACGTAATACATTTGGATCATTAAGCAGTTGCTTCAGATTATTGTTCTGTAAAATATAAAAATAAATTAGTAAACGAAAACAAAAGAGTCGATTTAAAAGTATAACTTAAACTAAAGAAAACAAAGAATTAAAGTAATTATAAATTAATATATAAAAAAAACGTTGGTTAATCCATTTTCATACATCTAATAGATTTGAAGATGTTGGCGGCGAATCATCGCCCATACAATGATGATCATCGGACATTAGCATCTGCATATCATCCTCATCGTCATCGTCAATAATCTCTCTTACATCATAGTCAATATCATGGGAACTTGACTTGTTACTGCTGCTATATTTGTGATGATGAGATTTACTTGATTTTGAGCTACAGGCAGACATTGACCCGGATTGACGTTGCTGCTGCTGTTTCATGGCATAATGCTGTTCCATATGGTGACGTTTCGAATTGCTGCTGCTGGAGCCTCCAATATTGCATTTATCATGCTGAGATGAGCAGATTTGTTTTATTTTTATATGTTTTAAGCAAGACATGTTCGGCAAAAAATTTATATAAATCATTATAAATTCAAGTCTCTAATCTAGGATTTACAATATGTTGGTCTTTAAGATCTAACCATTTTTAAATTTTTCTTGGTAATGGTTGCTTTTGCTATTCAAATATTAAATATTGATACTTTGAGTCCAAAAACTTAATAGTATTTAAAAAAAATTTAACTAAATATAATCCCTTATAAATTCTTCCTAAAATATAAATACTCTATTTACTGTGCAATACTTTCGATTTCCTATTTCATTATTAAAAAAGATGCTATCTTTGAATTTTTTGTTCAAGCAAACTTACCGACAAATCAGGCATAGCCCCGCCCATTTTATCATCTGTTACACTTCCCATGGTCATGTCCATGCTGTTGTTCAACCCATTGGCTCCACTTGATATATCTGAGAGACTCAAGGCGCCACTGCTGCTGGGACCAGGACCCACATTACCACCGCCTCCTCCACCACCACCGCTAACAGGTGGCATTTGATGATATATCGGGTGATTGGGATCAGCCAAATCAAATATAGGCTGTATCACCTCCGACTTAAATACATTATTTTTCTGCCATAAATTGAGAACTCGTATGATACGACTCTTGTCCTCGGGAGCACAGCGAAAGAGATTGGCAAATGTCTCCGTGAGATTGCGCTGGAATCGAGGTGCAAAGACATCCTTTTCCGTGCCGTACTGATGCCGAGATTGACGAACTATTGAGTCGATCACATATAGTCCTGGCACCTTGTACTCTGGCTTGCACTTGAGTATGAATTTCTCCACGCTCTGGACGACATGTTTATAAAATTTAATGGCACGCATCGCCGACTTGGTGATGGCGGCCATTTTGGCCTTGGATATGGGTGGACGGCTGTCATAGAGCCCGGAAAGCTGTAAACAATAAAAGAGACCACAGCCAACCAGGCAGTTTAAGTTTCAGTTGGTTGCAGACGACGATGAAGGTCTGATGTTATCGTTATCGAAAAGGAAAATACAAATTACAACTCTGAGCGGTACTTGTCGCGAAATTGGCCCAGAACCCAAAAAGAAAATGTTTATTTCCCCACTCTAATCTGATATGTTATACGAACAATTGTATAATCGCACTTTGCACGCAAGGTCAATACTTTGTTGCATTTTTTTAGGACCGCTTCCTCTCCTCTCATAATGATCGTGTCCTGCCAGCCTAATCGCTTACCTCATTGTTGAAAGCCACAACAGTTTCCATGCTGAAGTTTCCGTATCTTCAAATTCACTATCACTGCACGCGTTCACAATCTTCAGTTTTGCATACTTTCCGTAGGGTAAAAGCACACTTTTAAAATGGTTTCTTGAATTACTTATTAAGGGAAAATTAAAAATTTCCACAACTTTTTTTTACACAAAGCTGAAAAAATGGCTGCCACCTAGAGATGTGTCGACATATGATAGAGTTGATTTGCAATGTATCGGATGTTTGTTCGGGACTTAATCAATATCGATTGTTTGTGCAACTGATGCCAATCTAACCTTCTAATGATTTACAACACTGACAACGCCAGCAAAACGAAAATAATACAATTTTCTATGATTACTAGATTTTCCCAATCCTTTTTGGCGGCTGATTGTAACAAAATACAAAAGTACCAATACCCTACGCAATGAGTGCCCATCACAGACCACTAGACGAGTCGGATGTACGACTTATACGCGTCATACGAGATACGCCGTCGCTGTATGACCCGCAGCTGCCGTCGTTTCGGGCGTCTCACCGTAAATCTGAGGATTGGCTAAAAGTGGCTGAAATGCTTAATATAACGCCAGCTGATGCCAGGCGCCGATGGACATGTCTAAGGGATCGCTACTCGCGAGAACTTAAGCAAATGCGACTGCATCCGTCAAGTGATTTTGGCCGCAACGATTTCTTTAGGAAAATGGATTTCTTAAGAGATTTTGTAAGGAAACGACGAGAACGTAATCGCAGAGACCGTAATCAGACACCTTCCGGCTGGCTTAAGGTGGATATGCGCAAGCAGATCGTGAAAGTTCAGCCTGGCACGGATTCGAGTATTGACGAGAACGATGCACATATTTCCTATGAAGAGAGTGAGGATCACAATTACGAGACCAAGCTGGAAGTGCAGACATCGCAGTCGGAAACTTATTCTGTTCTAGTTGAGGCAGATGACGGTCAAGAGGATGAACAGGAAGACGCCTATGCAGAATTCATGAGGGATACTGTGGTAGAGGAGGCGACGGAAGGAAAAATATTACCCAGCATCCAGCAAACACGATTAATCACCATTAATCCAGGGGATGATCTACCCACAAACACCGTTGCAACGTCAACACCCAATGGCGCCGTAACTGTGACTCAGCACAGTGGTCCATCATCGGATTTGGGCTACATGGTGTGCATCTCAGACCAGATGAAACCTAATACAGGTGGTGGGGGCGTCTCGGATACCTCGATAATTGAAACTGAAGACGATTTCTTTTGCAAATCCGTGGCCGCCCATCTCCGTCAACTGTCCCGGGTGCACAAGATCAAAGCCAAGGTTGAGATGTATCAGATACTGGAAAAGTATATATTGGTGGAAGAGACGAGAAGTACGGGGGGCGATGGCTCTACTGATTCTGTGCAAGATACGTAATTTTTAAGTTAGTTTTTTAATGCAGTACAAAAAATACATTAAAACAAAAAAAAAAAAATATTAATTAAAAAAGGAATTGATTGAGGTTTAATATGAAAAGCTAGCAGAAGTCCTCATTGATTAACTCGGCATTTACGGCTAAGCCACGTTCCTTTAACGCTTTAGACACCAAACGGTGTTTTTCCTGTCGCTGCTCCTGCTCACGACGTTGAGCATCGAGGATTTCATCCACCGATATCTCTTTCAATGGCAGTTTTTGCTCCTTATCACGATCCTAGGCATGGGAACAGTAACACATCTCAGACTGTATTTGTAGCATACTGATTTTAAATACTCACAATTTCCCCTAGGAGAACTACATTTTCACCTCTTATGATAAAGACACCCCGAGGAATGTCACCATATTCGTTGCCGACATGAATGCGCTCAATGGTTCGTTGGAGAACTAAGTTGGCAAACTGATCCACTGAACGCAGGTATCCAATTAATGTCCTGCCATCTCGCAGCAAAACCATTAGTTTCTCTGAATAAGTAGACATAGGAGAAAATATAATTTCGTTTTCAGGTGTTCTTACTTACAGCACTTACTGTCCACTTCCTCCAACAAATGAGCGGTGCCGGCCAAAGGATTAAGATCATCCATGATTTCAAAATCCAGCGGCGATTTTATTACTTGATAAGTTAACAACAAACCGGTCAATAAAAATTTAAGCCAGCAAATGTAACTAAAATTCAGAATTTCTCCAACTTCGGGCACACTTCTAGCAGTGTTGAATATCTGTATCTGAGTATCTGAGTGTAGGTGGCGCCAAAGGCCTTAAGATAATTTGGGCCGTAACGGCGGCTGGTTTTTTTTACACTTTTGCAGGAGTTGTGAACACCAGGCAAATGCTGTAATGTCAAATATTATTGGGGTGAAGCTCCAATCTTGATTAAAAAACGATATACATATATTTTAATTTAAAACGAAACGGGGAAAACAGTACGGCAACATTGAATAAATTGTTCGTTTAGTATTACTGGTATTTTCTAACAATTATAGTTGCCCTTTTCAATACTACTTTTAGTAACAAATAATAATACAAAATATATGTAAATTAACCCATTCACCATGAAAACCGCAATTTTTGGTGAGCTCAACACCTTTGAACTGTATGTCCTATGCAGTTTGATGCCAGCCGTTTTTGTTTTTCTTTGGTCGTTAATAACCGGCGATATTAAGGCAAGTGTTACATTTTACCTTATCTTTTAATTTTATTAATCATCAGTTCTTATCCATTTGCAATGGCGCACACAGAATTTTGAAGGGAGCCGGCTAGCATATACACACTATACAGCAAAGGACCCCATAAATTGCTATCAAAACTATGTGGAAGAAAAGTCAAAGGATTCTTAAGGACTGAAAACACAAAAATAAATATATAAAATATCTACATACGTCTTTAGATGTGTCATATGTAAATAAGTCCCTTTGCCTGTAAACACAGTAAATTACCAACCTGGTCACACTGACTAAAAAGTTCTCATCTTTTTTGTTTAATTTTAATTTAATGATTTGAAAGCAGTATTTTTAAAATCAATTAAATATCCTGCTTTAATTGTGTGAAACTTGGTGCTCACCAGCTGTGAGCGTGTGCTATCCTCAATCCTTAAAAACCACAAGGCAAGGAGAATCCCAGGGGGAGTACAAGAGCAACGACGCAAAAAACAAAAACAATGTCGGAGACATACGGTTTGTCATCAAAATAATGATTAACTAATTGAAAACTCTAATTAACTGACATTGATTTCCCCTAACGCTGCTGCACCCGATGATCGTTCCGATGTGAATACTCAGATTACCTGTTCAAGTTTCTGATAATTGGAAGTGCTGGCAGTGGCAAAAGTTGTCTCTTGCATCATTTCATCGAAAGCAAATGTAGGCATAATTTACCTTTGTATCTTATTGGCTAGATATGTATGTACATATTTTTTTAAAATTAATATTTAATATTGTCTGTGCAATAGTCAAAGACGACAGCTCCCACACAATTGGTGTAGAGTTTGGATCACGCATTGTGAATGTGGGCGGAAAATCAGTGAAGCTTCAAATCTGGGATACAGCCGGACAGGAGAGATTTCGTTCGGTAACTCGCTCGTATTATCGTGGAGCTGCTGGTGCATTACTGGTCTATGATACCACATCCAGAGATTCATTTAACGCTTTGGCAAATTGGTTAAACGATGCCCGGACTCTGGCCAGTCCAAATATTGTTATATTACTGGTAGGGAACAAAAAGGATTTAGAGGAAGCACGCGATGTAACATTCTTAGAGGCAAGCACCTTTGCCCAGGAGAATGGTAAGCTAGTAATAATGCTCTCTGTCTGCGGGCTTAATGACATTGCCTCTGTATTTTTAGAGCTTATTTTCTTGGAGACAAGCGCCAAAACAGGCGAAAATGTTGAGGAGGCATTTTTAAAGTGCTCCAAAACCATACTGGCCAAAATAGAGACAGGCGAATTAGATCCCGAACGCATTGGCAGTGGCATTCAGTATGGTGGGGCAGCGTTGCGTAATCTTCAGACACGACAACGCAGCATTAACAAGCCAGACTGCACATGTCGTGTGTAAATGGCGACCACTTTAACAATATTTACTTTATTATATGAATCTTTTATCTCTGATATGTGGACCGGATCGCATTAGCGTATAAGTTCTTTGTATTTCTCACTTCTATTTAATTATTTAGTTTAATCATTCCGAAATGTGTGTTAGTTTAATTTTAATCATTTTAACAATTCATTTATTCTATTTGATTCTTGCTGAATTATTTGTATTGTGTGTTCTCAATGTTATCGTAAATTTTAAGGGACTAAAAACTAAAATTTGCCGTAACGTTAGGTGCTGCTTGGACATAGATGTGAATGTGGACTTGATGAAGGGAGAATGTACTCGGCATTTTTTGTTTGTAAATAAAATTGCACTGCGACTATGATTGTAAATTTCTTCAAATTATACACGCAATTTAAATAAAAACGCTTAAAGAAATTCATTTAAATATTTTCATTTTCTATCTTGAGGGCTAATTTCTATTATTTAACAGCATATTTACAATTGTAAATATTTGAGAGATTCTGTATTTACTTCCAGCAAATTTGGTCCGATTTTAGACAAATAAATCATAGTTTCAAAATGTTAACAAATTTTATGGTTATTCTTCGAGAGATTAATAAAACTATAAACCTACATTAGATTGCAAAGTGCAGCTAACAAAATTAACTTGGCTAATTCTTTATGTTTCTATTGGAAATTATGTAAAAATATTTCTTAACACGATGTTGTTTTGATTTTCAAATGACTACAAACAACCTAGATAAATTATATTCTTAAACAGCTTCTCACAAATTTGCATAATCTTGCTTATGCAGAAAATTTTAATATTAATATCATGATAATATTTTTTATTTATTAACGATTACAGAAATAATAATAATAATAGATATAATAGAGTGTAAATGATTTATAGTCTCGGAAGGGGCTTTTCTCAGAAATAGCGCCCAATAGAAAATAATTGAATCAAAAAAAAAGAAGTGATTTGAAAATCTTTAGAGGCATTATAGTGACCAATTATATTCATTATACATAATTGGTATCCAGTTGGAAAGAAAATTTTCCCATGAGACAATAATTTTTATAGGAAGACACATTATATATATCAAGATTTGTTCTTATAGCTTGACAAGCTCCTATAAAAGGAATATACGAGTACGTTGTTTATAAACAATAATCAGAGTCACTCTGTAAGTCTTAAATATTCGTTAATTGAATTTTTATAATCAATTAATGTGGTGGAATCAAGCTTCACACTTGATCAATTTTTGAAGGGCGTGCTTTGCTGCCGCTAGCTTTGCTTGACTTGAATTGGTACCAAATCCATAGACTTTAATGGTTTTCTCATTACAGGTGAACGAGCAGCTTACCATAACCTTCTCTTGGTCAATAAGAGGGGGGCCAAAAACGGGTTTAGCCAGCTTGTGCTCAAAAAGTTGACGAATAGGATTAATGGGGACGTTGCGCGAAAATTCAACAAGTTCCGGCTCAAAAAGTTGATATACTACCTCCCAGGTTTTTTGCAGATCTCGGCTATCAAGATAGACGGCCGCTATCAAAGCTTCTACAATATCACCCAAAGCTTTTGGTACATCTATATTTTCAGACATGTTTAAGTTACCCCTTGGTGGCGCATCGTCTGATAGAGGTAACTTGGACATTTCGATTTCATCTTCCTCGTCCATTAAATTCATATATTGAACGTCACTTTCTTCAAGAAGGATACGTACATGGTTTGTCACACGGTGGCCCTTTTGGGTCTGGAACTCCACAAATCTGTTAATCGACTCGGATAATAGAGAATTCTCGGCCAGAATGAAGAGATGGAAGCGATGCCTAACACAGATGCAGGCTAGTGTAGTGTTGTTAACCAAAGCGGATCGAAGATCTGTCAGCTGGCCGGGATTCATTTGTGTATGACGCTCAAAAATGTAAGCAGAAATAAGAAAATCCAAAATGGCATCACCAATGAATTCCAACTCCTGATAGCAACCAGTCAAACGATTAGTGGGATTCGATGGATGGGTCAAAGCCTGTAGCATATAGGCGCGATCCTTGAATGTATAACCGAGATTTTGCTCTAGATAACGATAATTGATGAGCAAGCCATCAATCTCACGGGAATCGCGATTGGCTCGAGTACGAGCGCTGGCTAGCTGAAGATCGAGAAGCTCAGACAATGGCTTACCAATATCAACTGACTTGCATATTCCAAAATATTCCAATACACGAAAGCCATGCTGCAATCCATAATTTTTCACAATGACACCCAGAAGGGCTTCCAGTGTATCGGCGACAACTTTGTTTGCTATTTGTGATATCCCTACGCAGAAGTTAATCTCAGTTCCATAATCCATCGGCACTTGTGAATGGCTTAAATTGGATTGACATCCCTCCACAAATCTCCGATAATTGGAATCGTTCAGTTTACCCAGCGATAGAACCTCTTCTTCGCTTAGTTTTAAGTTGCTAAGATTGTGTGGGCCCACCAGTTTGGCGAGCTCTGGTTTTTCCTCCCATAAATTTAATATATTGTGGGGCAAACTAATGCTGGGCGGTTTCCAACAATACTTTGGAGAGAACAGAGTGTTGTTGATTCTCGAAGGAATATCAGTTTCATTCATGCAATATAAGAGATTCCGATTAGACACCAATGTAGACTTCAATTGAGTAAGAATGCCTTCATTCCAATCGGGATACATACTAGCCAAATACAATGTGGCACTCATTTTAAGGAAACTATCGCCCAACAGCTCCAAACGTTCCATATCAAAGACGTCCGAGCTTGCTGATGAAGTAAGTGCTGCCAAAAATTCACTTTGCTCGGCGGGTGTGATGTTATCATTGGAAATTGTTTTCTGGAGTACCGACAATTTCTCTACTGCTTTTCCATTGAAATCTTGGAGTACGAGTGCTGGTAGAGTTTTTTTGGCAGTGGTGTTGGTACCATAAATATTTCGCTTTGCCATTTTGAACTGAGTCTCAGTCCAAAGTTCCTTGTCAGAATCCTCAACCTTATCTAATGCAATAATTAAACCTTTTGTGAAATTATGAAAATAGGACAATTCGACGGGATACGTGGACATTAGATTTCGATGCAAATCCATTGGTTCCATATAATTTTGCCAGGGTGTTTCTAGATCGTTTATGTTCATACGATCCATGGATAATTCGATTTCCTTGGTGGGCAGGGGATCTAGCATTGAACGGGGTTCCTCTGTGTCTATATTGATAGCATTACCCAAGGTATCTACATTGCGGCGCAGTGACACATCGATTTCGAGCAACTTAGGTTTGTACTCGGAGCCATTTATTGACAACCGATGTAATCCCAAATGCTGATTCATACGCTGACGCAATGCTTCCGCATGGAGGAGGAAATGCAGACGCTGCAAAATACTGGGAAGGAAGAGTAACTTTGCCCAAACATCGCCAGGAAAATGAAAATTAAAGCACAGCTCAGGTATTAAAATAATCTTTGCACGTGTCTTGCTCTGGTTAGAGGTTTTGACGCGTTGTCCTACATAGAAATTCAACTGCTGTGTTAGCTCCCGCACCTCTATAAGGAACTGTTGCTGGTAGACCACATCATCAATTACATTTTTGTATTTGGATACGGTGTAATCGTAGTAATTCATGTTGTCCTGGGAACCCTCCATTTTGGTAAATGGTGTCCTGTCTCTATGAACTTTGGTGACCAACATGCGTTTTTCGTGATAGTTTGCATACCATTGGGTTACAATTTGACCCTCAAAATCTTCAGGACGAGGAGGTCCTTGCTGGCGCCGTTGGTCCAGGCTAAGGGTACTAGAGGTTGGTAGACCACGATAGAATTGGCTTACCAAGGGCCAATCCAGTACACCTAGGTTTTCGTCTAATGGTACCACCAGATAAGAATGTTCCTTGTTGCGTCGGTCAATTACGAAGTAGGGTTGCCAAATTTTTAACACATCCCTGAACAACATGACATGGAATTGCTCCAGTCTCGATATTTGTTCCTCCGTTTCCAAAATCACTTCCAGTGGCTCTTCGGCCACTCTTACATGAATCTTGCCATGGCTACTAAATAGCGGCATCTCCGCTAGACGCGGTAAACGTTTGCGGAGAAGCAAGGCATAATTACGCGAAGATTGTAAATTATCATGCATGTGTTCCGTATACTCCGTGCGCTCAAATTGCGGTTTGAAGAATATTTCATAAGCGTAACAGGTCTCACCCACTCGAGGACGAGCATCATAGAATTCGGTGGGACAGCTTGTTCGATAGGTGCTCGAATTATTAATATTCTGATCCTTACGCCTTTTCATGGTTACTGTGAATGAAAATGTAAGATTTGAATGGCATGACGGTATTTTGTCTAAGATAAAAAATGTTTGGTGTTACTAACCCTCATCACCGTATTTCTTCCAGTGGTTAAAGTGGACATCAGAAACATCTACTAGTCGATCCTTTAACGAAGTGGGCAGAAATTTTTTGTTCAATTCTCCAAGCTTGTAGAGCTGAACACAGCAATTAAAGGCAGCCGAAATTTTAGCCGATCTGTTGCATTCCATAGGTTTGCTCTAATTTAATGAGTTTAGTTAAAATTAAGAGGAAGCTTTCTAAACTTATACGTACATATACGATGTCCCTTAACCTAGAGTTAAGCGGAAGATTAATTGACACCACTGATTTTCGTTCTGCCAAATCGCCGAAGCGGAGTTTCTTCTCTTTCGGATCAAGTAATTGGTACCAAGGCATTACAAAACCAAAATTATCTGTTGGCATTGTCTGGCAATATCGATTGATTAATGCCAGAGCGCTACTAGCCAAAAGCACACTCCCATTTTCGTTAATAAACGGTGGAATGGTCTCTTTGAAATGCTCCGTTATATCATCCATTTGGGGCTCGGACCGCTCCAAAACGCGATTGTGCAGATATTTCGCAATCTGTGCATGCGCTTTCTGATATTCAATGATCCTCATCCCGGTTTTATTCCTATCAATATCCGACGATATAATCACAAAGGTGGCATCTTTTGATCGGGCGCGGCCTTTCGTTTGTACATATGAGTTAAATGTCTTTAACGGATCCAAAATAATGACGTGGTTACAGGCCTGAACGTCGATGCCCTCCTCCAGAACCGAGGAGCATATCATCAGATTGGCCTCGCCTTCTCGGAATTGTTGAATTGCCTAAATATGGTAAAAACAAAAGAAATTAATGAATTCAAAATTTATTTTTAAAAATATCATAGACCTTAACTTCGGTCTTGCCGAAATTTCTATATCCTTGCAGTTTTAGAAAATTTTATAACCTTTTGAAAATCAAAAATATTTTTTTACATTTACTCAATCCGTATACAAAACAAAAAAAGAGTAAGGGTAAATATGTTTAAAGATTTTAAAAATTTGTAAATTATGTAAACAGATGCTACCATCCTTTTTAAAACTTTCAAATGCATTGGTTGGTATTTTCTGCATTAATATATAAATACGTATAGCTGTCTTACCGAGTTTTGCCATTTCCGTTCTAGTACAACATCGAAATGTTGGCTTATTACGCTGCCGCTACGACCCACCATAAATTGCGGCACCAACACTTCCTTTAGTTGTGGTACGGCAGCGATATAGTGCAGAAGCATACCATAGATGCTCTTACATGTATACCTTCGTTCTACGAACACTAGACAACAGATATCCTTTGGATTCTTGCCGCTAAAGGTTTGCTTTAAATACTGTAAGAATTTTTGCACTCTAGGAGTGGAGAAATTCATGATACACTCTTCGGTGTTCACATTGCTATCAGACATATCATCATCATCCAATATATCGCGTAACTTTCTCACTAGCACATGACGGATATGTTCGCAAAGAGTAATGGCTGATCGGTACATATTCCTTAACTGCAGCGTCTCAGAGTTTCGTTTTTTAATCTCAAACTCAACTAGGAGTGCAATGATTGATATAGATGCAGTGAAGATGCCATACTCTTGTAGCTGATAAATAAAATCATTGAATAAACTTCTAAGGGCATTCTTTTTGTTTGGTTCACGTTGCTGCTGAAGTCCCCTTGAATAACGAGATGGTTGGATGCCAATATTCAGGCTGTCAATTTTAGCATAAAATTTCTGGATTTCTGATTTGACGGCCACCTCCACCATAAGCGTTTGAGTCTGACTGGGATATATTAGGAAAAATTCTCTGGGTTTGGTTGAGTAGCTGAAAATAGAAAAGAAAAAAAAAAAAAACAAAATGAAATCCATTCAGTGAACCGAATTTAAAATAAACACATGCCGATAACTTACAGCATGACATTCTCCATTTCCTCCATTTCCGACACAGTGACAATATTGCCATGATAAGTTGTCTCCAACTCTCTTAGCAATTTTACCACATCTGTAATTTCATTTCCTTTGATCAACACTCCGGTAAGACCAAGAACCCGTGGAAATTGCACATTGGGGCCAGCGTGCAGAAATAAGCGCATGAACTCACGATAAGGATGCCGGCCTGTGCCATGATGGCATTCGTCTATAACTACAATGCTTATAGATCCTAACGACAAATGGGAATGTAGCAGAAGGTCCAACATGACTTGGGCAGTCCCCACAAGAACCTAATACAAAAATTTTATTTTTTAGTCTTCAGTGAGAACAATTTAACAATTTAAATGTGGCTAATTTTTAAATAAATATCCGAAAGAATCAATCCGGGATAAATTAATTTGGTGGACTTACCTGATTTTCGTTTATTTCAACATCCCATTTGTCTCTATTCCAATCATCGACTCCTTGTTCACCAACATAAAATCCAACTTTGAAATTTGTTAGTGTTCTCATATACACAGCCTGTTGTCGGGCTAATTCAACAGTGTTGCACATAAAAACGGCTCGTTTTCCACCATTTTCGATGGATCTAGAAACAAGTAAAAAAAAAAGCAAGCACTTGAATCTATCTATGGATGTATGTACATATGTATGTATGCGGACATGTATGAATGTATGTAAATATATGTATAGACATACAGACATCCATATATGATTGCAAAAACTCTGACGTTTTGAAATTAAATTTTCCTGCATCCGCCATCTCAATTCTTCTAACCCATAATAATTTTAGCATTGCAGATGAATTTACTAACTTATCAAAATCCAACGAGAAGCGTTTTAATGCTAAAATGGCCACAAAAGTTTTGCCGGCTCCTGTTGGTAGATAGACTATTCCATTGTGCTTAGTGAGGTAGTCAACCAGGCGAAGTTGATAGCTACGCGGCTGGAAGTAAGGAAAATCCCATTGACTGATTGATTTACAATAATAAGTTATAATCACTTACCTTTAATTCTTTAGTTGGGTTAGACATCACCTTACTAGAAACTTTCCTTTGTTCTTTTTTGTTAGGATATTATTAAAAGATCCGCTGCTGATTACTGCAAGCAATGCAAATTAAATTGAACACACCCAAGCACACATACATACATACCAAGTGGTTATGGTTATCGCTAGTTTGCTACGTGGCCTTTATGAATGGCGAATATGTACTTATGTATGTATGTATATCCTCGATATCAATTTTAGTTTCTTATTTTCGGGGATGTACCAACGTTTACTTTTAATTATAATTTACTTTGAACTTTAATCACATTTGAATTGGCAATCAAAATTGCAAAGGCACAAATACACACACAAAATAATAAGAGGTATTTTAAATGACTAAAAAAACATTTAACAAAATATTAAATTCTTTATTTATTTGATGCAGCTGTTTTGGGATCCGCTAACTCAGAAGTTCTCACTATACAATATGTAGAATGTAGATAGCGTTGTGGTGTAAAGTAAAAATCGACAACTACACATTTATTCGATTGGAACTCTCGACTAAAAAAAATGTTTCCAAAATAATTTCACAACACTTAACTTGTAAATGTTGTTATTTAAGTATTTTTTAAAATCTTTAAACTTTATTTACAGATCTATCTTCTGGTTTGCTTTCTTTCTGAAATCAATCCTGAACAATTTATTATCAATGAATAAAAGTATTTTACTCTGTATAAGCAACCGCCATGTTTTAAAAAAAATGATTTTTTACATTGACTACTCAACTTGGGGGTACTACATACATATGTATGTATGTATGTAAGTCCTGTAGTCTTTATTACTTCATCTTGTCAGTTGCCTATTATTTTGGGTTAAGTCAGAACTTTAATTTGCTTTGAATCTCTATTAAGATTATTAGGGAGCTTTTTACAGTAGGTCCTTGATTCGGGAAATGAAAATGGTTGTGCTTTTTATGCGACATTTTAAGAAAGTAAATCAATTAAAAAAAATCAGAAATCGAGGCTGATTGCAACCATGCCGAAGTTTTATAAACTTTTAAATTTTCCATTAGGCAATTCACTGATTCAAGGACTGTTGTGTTACAGGTCAAATTTCAGCCTTTAATGCAGAAATAGCTAAAATTGTGCCAACAATTAATAAATTAGGAGACATAACACCAAATACAAAATCTTTTTTGTACCTGTCTTTTTAATGATAGCTATATAATAGAGTCAACCAATATACATTTTTTGGAAGAGTAAAATTAAGTACAATGTATATACATACATATATAATATTTAATTATATACATATACATATATGCTGGGAGTTTATAGATGTGATATGTAATTACGTCGTTCGTTTTGCATCTGTTATCATTTAAGTATATATTTATTTATATAAATTAAAAGGGAGGAGGAAAAAATGATATTTAAGTGTATACAAAAATAATAGGGATATATTGAAATATTTGTTTGTGCTGGGAGTTTGTATAGCTGACAATTATTTCTCATAAATAATCAGAAATCATTATTGTTATAAAAGATTAGGTAAGTAACTCATTATAAATCTTCAACAAGGCGCTTACGTATTAAGTACAAATTTTATTATGTAAACGAAGTCGTATAAAATAAATACAAATATTTCATTGAGTAATATTTTGTTTATCAGTAAATTTCCTTTATTTTTAATCTTAATATTAATTATCTTTTGAATGGAAATTCTCAAAGATTACGCTTTAATCAAAAACTTGAATTTTTTTAAGTAGGTAACCTAGTAAAAAATTCTCAAATTGCTGATAAGGATTTATTTATAATTAATATGTACATAATAAATATAGAAAAACAATATAAAAACATTTATTTTAAATGTTTTAAGGGTTAACAACTAGACTATAAATTAAAAGTTGCCAATCTGAAAAAGAAACTATTATGTCCCTTTAGTTTGGCAATCTTCTTAATTGACAGAACATCTCGAGAATAGTTAACATTCCTTAACTTTTCTGCTCTTCATTTTGGTCGGGTTTCTCGACTTTGCCACCGCCCAGCATATGCTGAATCTCTAGTATGGTTTTGCCTTTCGTTTCGGGTACAAAGAACAAGCTGTAGAAGAATGCTACAACAGCGATGCCAGTGAAGATCCAAAATGTGGGACCCGGCCCAATCGAATTCTTCAAAATTGGGAACAGAAGTGTAACCAAAAAAGCCGATAGCCAATTGCTGGTGCCAGCAATAGAACCCGCCAAACTTTTTATATCCTCACTGAACAGCTCGGCCATAATCAGCCAAGGCACTGGACCGAAGCCAATAGAAAAGAAAACAATAAAGATGCAAATACTGCTAATGGGGAGCCAGCCAATGGATTCGACCGATTCGGGGTCGTTTCGTTGCATTTGGAAGTAAACTCCCATCAGACATAAAGTGATGGCCATAAAGAATGCCGATATAAGAAGTAGAATGCGTCGTCCAGCCTTGTCGATTATGGCTACAGCAACAAATGTGGTTGTGACCTGAACGCCAGCAATCAAAATGGAACACTGGGTGCCTGTTAGCCCAGCGCCAGCTTCCTCGAAGATAGAGGTAGAGTAAAATAAAATGGCATTAATACCAGTCCACTGTTGAAACGCCTGTAGTAAGACAGCTATGCCCAAGCCTTTGCGGGTCAGAGGTCGACTAAGGGCTGCAAATATATTGAC
The DNA here is from genome assembly GCA_037075365.1 of Drosophila emarginata. Classification (NCBI taxonomy): domain Eukaryota; kingdom Metazoa; phylum Arthropoda; class Insecta; order Diptera; family Drosophilidae; genus Drosophila; species Drosophila emarginata. The sequence continues at coordinate 1,240,552 of JBAMCD010000121.1, forward strand.
TTTTTCCTGTTCGTTGCCTTTTTGTGCTTCTTCGAGGATTTCCTTTAGTTCGTCCTGTGTGTTGGCGTCCTTACCACGTAGCCATTGCAATGATTTGGCAGCGTCATCATTACGTCCTTTAATAGCCAGATAAACCGGCGACTCTGGCATGAAAAAGTGTACCGAGGCAAATATAAGAGGCAGAATTCCGCATAGAATGTTGATTGTAGTGAGGGTTAAGAACCCACCCACTATGTAACCATATAAGATACCGGATACAATAAGCAGTTGAAAGAAGCTACCAATTGTGCCACGAAGAGACGTTGTTGAAATCTCCGTACAGTACATGGGAGCCGTTACACAAAACGCTCCGCCACACATGCCTAGGATGAGACGGCTTGCGTATAACATTGCCACATTGTTCGCAAACACCATCAAAATCCATCCAACTATGTATGGAGGGATGAGCGCTAACATTGTTGGTCTTCGGCCTATCCAATCGATCATGAAGCCGATAGGTATGCACACACAAGTGGCGCCTAATGTCAGCAGGGAGGATATCCAGCCAAATTCACTTGAGGACACTTCAAATGGATAAGCACCATCCTCCGTAATCATTTTCTCTACCGGTGACGACCAGCCGATGCTGCTCCCCATACAAAAGGCACCAAAGCTGGCCGATAATCCGGCTATATATTGTGGTAACACCGATCCTTTTGACATGATGTGATCTCTGTGATGTCTTAAAGCAAACTGAATTTAAGTCAGTTCCTTTGGTGACCGGTAAGGTACGATTTACCTCTGCCAACGCGTATCGAGAAAGTCGCAAAAAATAAAAATCGAGTTCAAGATTTGATAGGTGCTACAAATCAAAGGGAGTGAAGTGGAGGCGTGGAAAATGCCATAATGTCATAAAAAAGCCCCCCAATTTGTAATAGAAAGCAGAACCTTAGCTAATTAACGGCTGCTGCCGTCGCTGCTGCTTTTCAAATACAACTGTCTGTGTCTCGCTTCCGCCTACAGCACATGTCGTTATAAGAGCAATCAAGTGCCGTAATAACAATCCGCGCAATCCCAATTGTCGATCGGACAAACGCTGACGACGCTAATTATACCCTCATGGGAAGAGAAACCCGACTAAGTGGTTAAGCTATAGATCAGGCTGGGAAAATATGAATTTTCCATCTGTTAAATCTAAGATCCCAGTGATTCTTCTAAAACTAAAAGTAATATTTTGCCTATCTTTTGAACAGCACTAAAACCTTAACTAAGTATATCTTAAAAAGATTTAACTTAAAAAACAAAGTATACAAGAAATTAAATCAATTCAAGGATAATATAATTTTTAAAAACTAGGCACAATTATTTTAAAAGATTTGTGTACAATTTTAATGAGAATACATATACATATGTACATACATATATACATACATATACTATGGCGAATCCAGGGACACTTTTCTGTTTTCAAGTTGGGAAACTGAGATCACCCACATTATATGTAAGTATTACCACTTCATCCCATTTACTATCCCTCACATATATACAAAATACATTTGATTAATATTATAAAGTTTATAATATAAACTTCAATTCTGTGGCCTTAGAGTGTACAAAAAGTTCGTATTGATAAATTTGGGAATTCCGTTCCATCGGCTTTGGTTGTTATTGTAATCTGTGTTTTATTCAACTGCTGCCGTGTGAAAAGTAGATAATGGTAGAGTGCCTTACCAAACAATAATTGGTAGAGAGGTATATGTACATGTAAACAGCGCTTAATCTTTCTAACCAATAGGCATCATCGCCAAATCAAAGGCATCACCATCACGTCCAACACACATGTTGTGGGAGACTTCTCTAGTGGTGGTGACAACGGTCAGTTGACGGTCGTTGTAGCTCTTATTGAGATTGATATGTACATATGTATGTGTGTATGTATGTATGTATGTACATATGCATACAATATGTACAAACGTTCGTTAAAAAGTACTAAGAGTGGCAGTAGATAAGATAGACAATCGAAGTACCTGATTAATCACAACCAAATGTCCCATGACTAGGACGAATACGACGTTAATAATTTCAAATCCATTTCAAGTCTTCCCAGTAAATTGCCATCACAAAAACACTTATGTATACATATGTATATATAGTACATATATTAGTTTGCATTTGAGTGTTTGTTTTTGAGTTATCATAAGGGTTTATTGTGTTGCAACGAAAATCAATTAATCATCAGCCTTGCCTAACCGAACAGATCGTACTTGATCCATTTCGGATTACATAATCAATAGTTAAATACAAGTCTGGAGGGTGTTTTACTTCTTGCGTTCGGCCTCCTCCAATGCACGCATCATTTTGGCATCATGTTTCTCATGGTGTTCACGTATAGCCCGCTGTAATTCCTCGTGATGACTCTTGTGATCCGGCGGATAGAGTTCTCGCTTTTTCTTTGTCACCCACTCCTCGAAATATTCCGGTTGATTAAAAATATGGAATAGCGTCACAGGAAAGGCCATGTACATGCCCATTTTAGCCACTTCCAATACCCAGGTGCCCATGTTTTAGATATTGTAGGATTTTTTAAGCGAAATATGTAAATTTTGTAAAATTATTTGTTTTTTCTTTCGAATTATCAACAAAAATCAGCTGTTTGATTAGTGTTACTTAGTGTTGCTAGTAACGAAACAGTGTTGCAAGTCGTCAGAGACAAACGGTCAAACATATTTAATTTGTGGTATGTGTATTGAATATATTTCGAAAAATTTGTCCTTTTGCATGCATTTATAATGGGAAAATCTTAATGTATATAGAGTACTGCATTATTACAAAGCAAGAGCACGTTATATAGAAAATAATTTCACGGAAGCAACTTTTTCATTCTATTTCTTTTTCGAGAGTTTCGATTGATTTTAAAACCGTACAACGGTTTTAACGTTAGAGTTACGGGCCTTAAACTATAGGGCAGTTTCGCCGGGATACTCCTCTTGGGAAGTAATCAATAATTTTTTAGAGCACAAATGCTGTTGACCCTCTAAACACACATTCTCCTTGTTATCCAAATTATTAAGATCAACGATTTGGGAATTTTTCAATGGTGTTCCTGCCGAGCGTTTTCTACCATTTGTTGAAGTTGAACCCGCACTACCGCCTTGGGGAGAGCCAATGGGCGCCGGTTCATTGCCATCCAAACAATATAGCAAGCTGGGACTCAACTCTGACTCATCAAAGTCATCAATGTCCTGTGTTGTGCTGGCCCCGTCAAAATCGTCAGAGCGACTGGCGAACGATAAGTCTGCTGGACTAGCCGTCAGTACGCTACGTGTCAGCAAGTATTCCCTAAAATACCAATACAAAATTCGTTAAAAATTTGAATATAAAACATGTTTCGGAACTGACTTGAAATCACTGGACAAGGCATTAAGGTTCGGCTTAGCATCTTCGTTGCTATTACTGCTACTTTCATTAGGTTGCCTGACGGAGGAGAAAGAATTGATGTGAGGAAAATTCTGTTGACGCCGTAGGATATCCGCATAGCCACCAAGTGAAGTGGCATCTTCACTGTGCAGCGAAGGTGGTTCCAATTCAGATTTAGTTGGAGTTGATACCATCGAATCCGCCTCATCCTGTTCAGCAAAACTTAAATTTAGCTGTTTGTCATTGTTTCCACCGCCCAAAGCATTGAGCAGCATAACGGGTTTGCGGGATCGAGGCGTCATAATGGATTCCTTATATAAAAAATAATTAAATAAAAATAATATATTGAAAGAACCATATTGAAAAAGATATTATACCTGCATTGCCTTGGGCATTCGTTGCGTGGACTTTGTAATAGGCGACATTGAGCGGCGTCCCATATGCAGAGCCGGAGTGCTTGTAATGAGATCTATATTGCGGTAAACACTGCTCTGCAGAAGCTGTTGCTGATAGCCTAAACCCATACCAGGCAGTTCATTTGAGCTGCCCGTGCTTTCCGATAGAGTGTCATCATCATCATCATCATCCACTTGCTCCTCCACCGATGTAACCAAGTCTTTCTCCTCCTCAGTATCCTGGCCATTATCATCAATATCCTCTAAAAGTGGGGCATCGGCTGCATCTAAATAACAATTTTTGGCATCATCCCCACTGGGCCGACGCTTTAGTGTAGCTGACACGCTTCGTACTAATCTTTTTGTGGTTTCCGGTGTGCTAAATGGGAATCTCAAATTACCCATACTGACTCCCTTCATCAGCTTCCGTGTAAGAGATTTGCCCAAGTGGCTGTGGCTATGATTGCTTGTTGTAGGCACTTCTATAATGGGCGTTAGCTGGCCATTGTCGTTGTCAAAGTTGTCGGATTCGTGAACCTGTGGCAGGATACTACAGAGATTAGGCTCTGATTTGTAGCGTGACGATTGATGAACTGGAGTGCAAGGATGCGAGTACTCCTCAATCTCCAAAAGGCGATGATCATCCCAAGCCACAACTTTTTTCTCAATTAGCTTCTTACTAACTGATGATAAAATTTTTAGCGGCGTAACACAACAATCGGCATCGATCTCCTCTAGATCTCGCACAGCAGAACAAGCGGTAGCAACACCACCCACCAGTTCTACCTCATGTGAATGCTGGCGTGTAACAGGTGCCGAATTGCTGCCGCTGTTCGACGATGAAGTTGAAATTGATTCCATTTTGAGGGATGTGGATGATACGGATTTCTGAAGTGAATGTTTGTTAGTGGCTAAAGAAGAGGACGTGCTAGCAACAGTCGATGAGGCGGCAAATGTAGATGTTGGTATATGTGTAGTAGGGCTCTGGAATAGCACACGTAACTTTGGCTGCTTCACATGCAACAGATTGGGCGTCTAAGTTGCGATAAGATGAAAGGACATGCGATTAGTTTACGGGAAGTTTGTGGAAAAAAAACATACAATATCATCAGAAGATCATAATAATGTCTACATATTAAAGTCAACAAATCGTTCAGTATTATATCAGAAAGAAGAATGAAAATGAATGATGAAGATGCGTCAAAAATAGCCATTTGGCAGAGGAAATAAAGAGTAAAAATACCACTCCAGTGTCTTGAACAATCTTTATCATATTTACCTCCGGCCCTCCTCCCATTGTGCCATGAAAAGTTGCCGGAGGTGCTCTCTTTGGCGTTCGCGACATTAGACTTTTGTGAAAGATATGCTTTTTAATTGAATCCCCCAACGATTTGGCACTGCGAGTTGCCTCATTGTTCTTTAGGCGATTCATCACAACCAATTGCAAGGGTGTACCTGTGAGACACAAATATATTAAATTTTAAATGAGATTTGGTAAAAATCCAACCATTTTACCTTGTCCATTCTGTTTATTAAACTGTTTTATTAAACGCCTCTTTTTTGACGATTCTGGGAGACTTTGGATGTGTGCGTAAAGCTGGGCCAGCTCAGTATCCGTATTGTTGGTATTTGTAGCTGCTGCTGTTGCTGCGCGGTCAACAAAAGTATACACAGTGTTCACTGTGGAAATGTCCGAGATGGATTCATCTAGTGTTTGTTCCGGTGACATGGTTTTCTTGCGTTTGCGCTCAAGGAAATAAGCTCGTATATCGGTAGCTAGCTTGGCAGGTACCTGAAAGATGTCCAATCCGCGCACTATCATATAACTGACAATGCTAGACATTTTTTTGGCCGTATAGTGAAGCACTTCTGGCGGTAATTGACGTGGACAGATTAGGTGAGGAGTGAACAATGTTGCCAAATTCTCGGCGGACATTTTATTACTACTCTCATAGTGGGCCACTGAATGAAGCATTTCAATGATATGATATAACAATTCGCGATGCTCTTCGGGGAGAAGAAGAAGCAGAAGCTGCATGGAGCTGAGCAAATGCTGTTCAGCCTGCTCCTGATGGCCTACACTGCATGCCTGGGCTTGGCACAGGGGAACAATTTGCAGATGGGCTGGGTAATGAGCATCCGTGAGCAAAGGTTCTGGCAGTTCGGACAAGAAACTCTTAAAAACGGTGGCACAATCGTGGGCAGAGTAACCAGCCACTTCTAGATCCAAGGGCTTGTCCTGCTGAATGTGGGATCTTAGCTCATTCTGCCGGGAAACAGCTCCCGTCTTCCGGAATAATCCCACCTGGGTAAGATCTAGAAGAGTATACCAAATAATTATTAGAATTATCTATCGTATTCATAAATACTTACTTTTCTCTAGCATAAGGAAATCTTTTAATTCTTGCAGATGCATTAGAAAACCAGCATCAATTGTCGACTGCAGTGCCTCTGTGGGGCTATTGCCCACTGATTTAGATCCTGATGCCGTGCAACCAGTGGGCGCTCCAATTTGACCTAGGCGATGTTTCTTGGATAGGCGATTCCATTTTTTCAACTTACCCTTGTCCTCGTAAACAATTTCATGGCATGGCAAATCGAATCTGTAATAAACAGACATATGAAAAAATGAGAAGTAGCGATTAAGTCAATATTTGCAACCACCTACTCATCGGTATTTAACTCCAACTCGAAGGAAAGATGCATCCGCACTAGAGATTTATATTTCTCATAATTGCAGCCGCGCATGCGCGTGGCTAAATCGAGGTCATTGCATTCATTGATATTGACGTAGTCCAAATCCGTTTCCATTGTTAGTAAAAATGGAAGCAGCTGCTGCAGGCGCAGGCAGAATGCGAAAACAATTTAATCAGGGAAAATAACAACAACTTTTAAAACTTTTCGTTTATATCAGTTAACAAAATCATTAACTATTTTTCAAGTTATTTTACTCAAAATACGCAATTTAACCATATTATTAAGTGGATAATCATAGAAAATTTTATTGCCGACGCGTTTTGACAAAACTAAAACCGCTGTGAATTGAAATATTAAAAACGTAGGGTTGTAGAATGTTGCAATTAAATCGGTGTTGGTTATCAACTTAATTGAGTCTTCATCCCTAGAACCAGCTCCATCGCTATTTATCAACACTAAACCCAGATATTTTCTTTAGTCTCGCGGTTTTTTTAATAAATTTTGTATTAAAATGGTCTTGATAACGCCAGTTTCGGCACCCGAACATGGTCTGCTATACACAGCTAACAATATCAAACTCAAGTTGGGTGAGAAAATCGTTGGAGAAGGAACAGTCTACATAGCTCAAAAGTAAGTTGATTCGGGTGTTTGGGGGAGGTAATAGCCGGCGTCTGCGTCTGTGCTTAAAATTTTGTTTATTATGTCTTTGTTTGCCTTCAGCACGCTTTCTTGGCAACCAAGCGATTTACCCGATGGGATATCTATCGAATGGAAGCAGGTAAGCCTGCATGGAATCTCGTCGAATCCTAGAAAATGCATTTATTTCATGCTGGACCACAAAGTGGAGTGGGATGGAGTCTATGGGGGTGGTGGGGCCGGCGACGCCATTCAGCCGCTTGCCAATGGTCAAAATGGAAATGGTGTTGCTGAACCTCATTCGCGCGAGGATGTGGATGAGGGTAACGGAAGCGATGAGGAGGATGATGATGACAACTTCGAGGATGCTGTTGATGAGCAGTTGGATGACGTAACCGAGTGTTGGCTCTTGCCCGACGATATACACACTGTTGACACCATGTATCGGGCTATGACTACTTGTCAGGCGCTGCATCCGGACTCGGCAGACAGCAATTCCGAGGATAGCGATGTTATGGAAGATGCCGGAGAAATGGCTTTCGATGATCAGGATATGGCTGAGGATGCGCTCACTCTTGGCCGTAATGGTGGTGAAGTTGGTGGTATGCAAAATCTAAGCTTGGATGATGATGACGAACGTTTCGAAGACGCCGATGAGTAAAAACTTAACGGAACGTTTTTTTATATTTATAAATTGTACGAAATTATAAGGCTTAAGTGTATAAAATTGTGAAGATATTTGAATAGCTTTTGGAATACTATATATATATATATATACGCTGTAAGCGCACGTAAAGTCTATGAGTTTTCCTTTTTGCTTTCCTGCTGGCGCTGGAGTTCTGCCTCCAAATCCTTATGACTGATTGGTGCCATCAGTGCTTCGGCCACATGCGACATAAGCAACGCCTGCCTATAACCATCAGCATTGGAGGGTACCTTATCATAGTTCCAATACGTGAATTCGTCAAATTGACCCGTCAAACGCAATTGACGCTCCATTGTCTCTACCAAAGGCTTCTCCGTCTCCTGAAGTACCAAACCTTTGTAAATGCTGGGAACTTCTGCTTGTTGGCCCAATAGTGGATACCCACGCAAAGAATTCGTTAGGACTCCAATTCCATAATCAGGGTTCTCGCGAATATAGTTGTTAAAACATTGCTCCACATTGGCCTCGCCATCACCTTGAATTTTGGCGGGCAGAAAGTGCACTTTCAGTGGTTTGCTTTTTGCCAATTGTTTCGCATCGAAATCTAAAGTTATGGACATGTTATTACTTTTGGACAACAGTAGTCTAAAAATTAAATAAACTAAAACTAGAATTTTGCACTATTTGACTGAACAAAAAATGAACTATGAATTTGTCGGAGCGGCAATCAGTGTTGTAAAGCAGCGATTTAGATATATGTTTGTGGCGCCACCGATCATTGCTCAAATTCAGGGCAGCAATATTACTCCGTCGATATTCCAGCAATTATCGATATAAAATTTCTGCATCGATGTGTTTGCTTCGCCGTGTGTGTGTGCGCGTAGGAACGAAAAGAATTATATATTTTTATTTCAAACGAGCTGAAATAGAGCAGAATACATATATGTATAATATATGTACACTGTTCTTTATGTGTATGTATAGTTTATAACAAAAATAAAGTGTGTGTGTTTCATATCTATTGCAAATTTCTGTAGCTCACACATACACATCCATATAGAAAGAAATACAAGTGCAAAAGCAAAGGGAGCAGCAAATAAATTAAAGTTAATTAAACGCCTAGTGAAATATAATTTAATACAATTTGTGAAATAATAAATGAAAAAAAGATATAAAACAGGCGTCATATAATGCGTGAGAGCGTTTGATCTATGTGTATAATGTATGCTGCGTGTATGTGTACAAGTGTGTGTGTGTATGCGTGGGTGTGTTTGTGAGTGCGACATGTGCGTGTGAAATGTTTTTGAAAGCAAAACAATTTTGGGTGAGTTTTAAATGCATTTCAGTTGTGTGTTGCCAAACACATTTGCTACCTGACCAGTTCAAAAGAAAAAAAGGTGGCTCCTCAGAATCAGTCTATGTATCTCTCTTTCTTCTCTGACACTTCTCAATCATCTTCTTTCTGTTAAACAGCGATGCAAATTTGCGGAACATTTGCATCTCTATTTAAACATTTCACTTACTTGGATTCGCATTCATTCATATTTTTACACCCACAAACACATCCAGTGAGACACTTACACTCACACACACTACGAATTGCTTATCACTTATAAATTTAATAATTAATCAGTTTCTCTTGCCTTCTTTCAATTCCAGCCTGTAAATAACCAACACATTATACATACATATGTAGTTGCAATTAAATTATTTAATTGTATAAGTGTGCGAACAATGACACACAACTACAAATATAATAACAGCAACAACAGTCAAGGCTATAACAACAGCAGCAACAACAACAACTGCAATACCAGCAACGCCAACAACAACAGCAGCTGCTGCTACCTTCGGCAATGATATAATTTCTTTGCCGCTTCTACCTCCTCCATCAGTTCATAAAAGCCAACCAACAACACCACGAACAACAAAAATGTTCCGGCTAAATAATAACAAATAATAAATCTAAAATTTTTGCATACTTTTTTTATGCATAAATGTTTAAACCCAACAACAAATATAACAACAATAGCAGCTACAACCAATATCAAATTTTGTAAAAAATTCAACAAGTCTGAAATTATGAATAAATTGGATTATCCACGTCGCAATGGTACACACAAAGTTCGCATAACGAGTAAGTTTCAGTAAAAAATGTATTGAATCATTAATTAATTATTAATATTATCATTATTATTATTTTTTATTTGCAGTATTGTGTGCTAGAAACTTGGCCCGCAAGGATTTATTTCGTAAGTATTAATATTTGGAGAAATTAAAACATTAAAATAATTTATAAATTTTTAAAACATTCCATATTTTTTGTATGTCTAAATTTAGCATTTCCTCTTTAGTCTACTTTCATTTTCATATTTTGAAATGCCGGAAAAGACTATCCAAAAATTAAGCAGTTGTTGCTAGGCCATATCAAGCAAAAGTGTTTTTTCCTCTCTTTTCATTTATATTTTTTTTGTTTAGATATATATGTATACATATAGTATAACAAAAGTGATTATTACTAATTTGCTTTCATTGCGGCTCATTCACGCACACACACATAAATGTAGAGGGGCGTCCCCGACAGAGAGATAAAAGAGACGGGGGAATAGAGGCATAATTTATTTATTTCTCTTCCATTTTTTTTACACCTCGTTGCACTTTAAATCACGCGTTTTGAATTGCCAACTAACTGTATAGTATATAATATACAACTAATGTTTATACAATGTTATGGTAGATATTTGTTTCTACATAGATCTATCCGATTTTCTTTTCCACTGAATTTTCTCCGATTATTTTTAATCAATATCTAAGGATTCGGTATTCTCAAAATCATAATTTATTTCTTTTAGTTTTAAAACCTATTTATTTTTTAAACTAAAAAAAAAAATAAATTAAATACTTTTAATTGTAATATCCTTCACCGGAGCTTTCCCAAAAGCACGACTGCTTCTTTACACTTCCGGCGCAAGTTTCCCATTCAAATTTCTGTTTCAACCATTTTATTTAGTGTATTTCTTTATTTTGTTTATACCACAAAAAATGCGTGTTAACCTTCTTTCCAATATAAATTCAAGTCTGTCATCTTTTTTGTTGCTAGCCTCTCTTTGTTGAGTCAACTTTTGTTTTATGTCAATGCAAATAAGTTTATGGCTTTGAGTTCTTCTTTTCTATTTCTTTTTTTTTTTTTTTGCAATAAAGTTTTTGTTTGCGACGCCTTTATCGGCAGTTCTGATTAGATTTGAAAAGTTTTCTATATATATGTATGTATATACATTTGCTTATATGTACATGTACATATATTTCATTAATGGGGAAAACCAAAACGCGTACTATGTGTGAGAAAAAGAGTGTTTGCCGTAGTACCAGACAGACATAAATATATGGCTTAAACCTGATAGAGGAAATGGTGGGCCTATGACTAAGGTATTGGGTTTCTCCTATATCATTTTATAATTAGCTGTGATAGAAATTTTTAGAAATTACAAAAAGTATGCCCTGACTTTTCCTTATCCAACTTTATATCAGAGATAGAGAATTTCGTTGGAATTTATTCCATTGACTAGCACTCATAAGATATAGAAATCTTAGAAATCAACAACTTACATAATGAGGAGAATAATAAGGGAATTGCAGCACGGGAGATCAATCTATAAGATTTGCTATGTAGCTGCTCAAAATGGGCAAATGTCCACGCATGCCGGCAACAAGGATTTCATTCGCCAGTCTGGGAAAAAGATAGTGCAACCAAATATCCTTTCTACTAATCAAATATTATTGGAACAGCATGATATCGATATAAAAAAAAAGATGCAGCCGGAAATCGGCAAGCATTCATCCAGTCTATCCAAAAACAATATTATTCAGAAGACTTTTCCGATGATCGAAAGCGAAGAACTTGTTGCCAAAATAAATAAGAAATTCGATTTATATATGAGTGTAAATAATGTCCTTAAAAACAAACATGACAGATTCCCCATTAAAAAGATCAAGAATGAATTTCTACAGAATGAAACAGTGCCCAAATGGAAAGAGCAATTGCTCAGAGATTCTTGGAAGTCCATTAAGATAAAATCGTGGTTTTTCGAGATAGCAGCCGTGGAAAGACAAACAATTGGGAAAGGAAATTTACCACAGTTGACTAAAAAGATTTTTTTGGCATCACCCAAGGATGGTTCTCCATCTAAGGGAAGTGCCCAGCGTCCACCTAAGGGAGGAGGTGCATCGCCGCCACCAAAGTCTGGTGCTTCGCCACCACCTAAAGGAGATCCACCGGCACCGCCTAAGGGAGGTCCGCCCCAAAACCCACCGCCTGGAACTCCGCCACCGCAGACAAAAACCACTTTCGGTCCGCTTTCCGATGCAGATCGTATCTTTACTAATATTTACGGGCGCCACGACTGGCGCTTGAAAGGCGCTAGTAAACGTGGTGATTGGTACAAGACCAAAGAAATTTTAGAGAAAGGCCATTTGTGGATCGTCAACGAGATCAAGACTTCGGGACTTCGTGGACGTGGCGGTGCTGGGTTTCCCAGTGGTCTTAAATGGTCTTTTATGCACAAATCTTCCGGTGGACGTCCTAAATTTTTGCTTGTCAATGCGGATGAAGGTGAGCCGGGCACTTGCAAAGATCGAGAGATCTTGCGACACGAACCGCACAAATTGGTCGAGGGATGCCTTATAGCCGGACGAGCAATGGAAGCCACTTCTGGATTTATTTATATCAGGGGCGAGTTTTTCAACGAGGCATGCAATTTGCAGTATGCTATCGCTGAGGCCTATAAGGCTGGCTATTTGGGCAAGAATGTTCTTGGTACTGGCTTTGATTTCGACCTCTATGTTCACCGCGGTGCTGGCGCCTATGTATGTGGTGAGGAAACCTCTCTTATCGAATCACTTGAAGGGAAGGCGGGCAAGCCGCGCAATAAACCTCCATTTCCAGCGGACATTGGAGTATTTGGTTGCCCCTCCACAGTGACAAATGTGGAAACTGTTGCCGTTTCCCCGACAATCTGTCGTCGTGGTGGGAAGTGGTTCGCCAGCTTTGGACGTACTCGAAATTCAGGGACAAAGCTTTTCAACATTTCTGGTCATGTTAACCGACCCTGCACTTTTGAGGAAGAGATGTCAATGCCAACGCGAGAACTTATCGAGAGACATGCTGGTGGCGTCCTAGGCGGTTGGGACAATCTTCTAGCCATAATACCGGGTGGATCATCAACACCCTGCATACCTAAAGCGGATGCAAGCAAGGCTATACACGACTATGATGGTTTAATGGCTGTGCGCTCATCCATGGGTACAGGCGCCATAATTGTAATGAACAAACAAACGGATATCATTAAGGCAATCGCACGACTTTCTGCGTTTTATAATCATGAAAGCTGTGGCCAATGTACACCCTGTCGCGAAGGTTTGCATTGGGTTAATCTCATCATGCAACGTTTTGTCACCGGTCAGGCTCAACCCAGCGAGATTGACATGTTATGGGAAATCACCAAGCAAATCGAGGGTCATACCATATGCGCTTTAGGGGACGGAGCTTCATGGCCACCTCAGGGTCTAATACGGCACTTTCGCCCTTTAATCGAAGAGCGCATAAAGGAGCGCGAAGCTTGCGATAAAGCCGCTGCTAAAGCTTCCTAATTGTCACTACTTTTTATTTTTTTTTGTGATATGTATGTATTGTAAAAATATGATAGAGTTGGGGGTAAGAGGAGGCGCAAACCCTTCTTCATGCAACACTGACTTCCGTTTGTGGCGGTAACGGCAGCGACAGCGAGTGAAAGTGCAGCCAGTCGTTAATTTCCTTCAAGAGCGACGCGCGTCGTCGACTGGGGCACGAAATTGTGCCACGTAGCGTTAAGCAAAATAGGGTTGAACGACATGTGGTCGATGGTTTTCTGTCGAAGCTTACTTTATTCTACTTACTTTTTATGCACTTATGTCAAAAAACAAAAAAATGTGCATTGCTGTGGGTAAAAAATATACAGAGATGCAGAGAGAGAGAGTATTATGGGCAATTTGTAAAGCTATAGTGTTAGGTCCACAATATTTTCGTACTTGCCTTATGTAGCTCTACACGTTTGTTGGTTTTTTTTTTGCAATTGGCGTCCCGCGCAGTTAATATTTTTTAATAGCTCTTATAGTAATAGTCTCATTTTTATAGATAGTAGGTAAATATATTTATTGATATATAAACTAAGTCGACAAGAAATTTCCTTATACCGATTTATTGCGGATATGACTTTTTTAAGCTACTTTAAGTTTAATAATGCTAGAGCCCTTCTATTGCCAAGATTATATATGCGTAGAGAATGAGTAATCTGTCGAAAAGTTAAGTTTCCCTGGTAAGAAAGTTTTGGAGATATTTAGACTATACGATTAGTTTAATGAAGCGTAGTCAATTTTTTTTTCTGGCTAACTTTTAGAAATAAAATCTTTCGAGTTGGCTTTATATATTTTTTGGATTTTTTGACTGAAAAAAAAGGTCAAAAATTCTATACCAATTTAAATAATATTTTAGAATATATTCAATTAATTTTTGCATTTTTGTCTGTTTCAACTGAAAATTGTTTATCAACTGGAATAGGTAAAAATAATTGCACAAACATTTTTCTAAATTAATTGATTTTGAAATGATTTTGAATAACAACAATGTGATTCTGTCAATATACCCCGAATACTCCTTCAACTACTCTGCCCATTTTTATTCATTTGCTCCGTTTCATAGTCATTTCCTTGAATCCGGAACAAATGGGAACTTGGTAAAATGGGAACTCATTCAACTGAATTATGTGTACTTAAAATTGAGAGCACTGCATAGAGGACTCAGAGTGTCTCAAATTCAATAGTCGTGCATATCTATTGAATATAGGGTATCCACATATACATATGTATATACTAGCTCATTTTCATGTCTTCTTTTTTACTCTTTGTTTTTTTTCTTTTTTTGTTGTTTCCTTTCCAATGCTCTTTAGCCTTTTGTTTTCCTATCTTGCTTTGGGTTTGCTGTAGCATAAAATCAATCAACAGCTGTGTGCCAAAGAGGACCACTGTGCGCTACTCAAGTTACCAAATTGTGTGCCCCCAACTCCAATCCTAACCTGTATTATAAAAGTGTCAGGCAGATGAGTCAGTGAGAGATTGACCGAGGCTGACTCTACTTTTCTGATATATAAATCATCAACAGTCGATAGTTTCTAATTGTTTAAGTAAATTGAAATGCCAGGCGCTTAAATTGTCAACACATATATACTATATACATATGTATATATACGATAAGATTTGATTTGCTAGCGACTGTCGATTGACATCGTCTTTCTCTCTTTCTCTTGTTCTATCTGTTGCTATTCAAAAGTAAAGATAATTAATATATTTTTTTTTTTGTTGAGAATTTATTTTAGAAATTGTTATTTGTAGTTAGCCATGAGGATTGAATGGCGGTGTGTGGGGTATATTTGGGAATTGTCCTTGCTGTGGCTTCCAGCGTGGATTCCAGCGTTGGTCATTGAAGGGTGAGCCCAGGACAAGTGTGCAGAGTAGAAGGACCAGCAGTGTCAGCAGGTTTAGCCAATTGCGAATTGCAATCATTTTTGTTTCACTATATAGATTGTATTGTGAATCTGAATCCATTTACAGATTTATTTATATAGCAAAAAGTTACGAGAAGATAAGCGGGGGTACTCACCGTCGAAGGGGAAGTCTTTTAAATGTGATTAAGCATCTGTTGTGTTGACCTCATTGTAGCCTAAAGTTGTTGTTGTTGGCGCTGCTGCTAAACAACGAGGATTTATGGCCAAACGGTCTGGGAATCCCGGATGTGGATGTGGTTTCTGTGAGCAAATAAATGGCAGGAAGAGGAAAAAAAGTACTACCAAGTTGATATACATGTCGGTGATTGACTGACTGAAATGGAATGGCTGAATTGCTCAATGTCTAATTTTCTACATGCAACTCAATTCCATCTGAATTTAATAAATTACTTTTATTATTTTAAATAATTTAGTTAATTTAATATCATTTCTATTGCAGGCTTGCCCGATCCATTTGCCAAAGTTCAGGTGGACGGCACTGGTCAAGTATATTCAACGGAGATTAGCAAATCATCTCTAGATCCCAAATGGAATGCACATTACGATTTATTCTTAGGACGTGGCGATGCCATCACAATAACCGTATGGAATCAACGTAAAATCCACAAAGGTAGCGGTTTTCTTGGCTGTGTTAGGATACCCGCTGCGACCATTCCGAGCCTTAAAGGAGCAGGATGTAAGTGAATTCAATGAAATTTTATCAATTATATTTGTTAATGTTCTAATTTTTTTTTATATAGTTCAAAGATTGGATTTGGGTAAACTATCGGCAGATGATGATGAACTGGTTCGGGGACAAATTATTATATCATTATTGCCAAAAGATGGACCATGCAGTGGCAATCCTTTGGCAATTGTTGGACCTAGCGGTGATGTAAGGGGTCCGTCGGAAGATGACTCATCAGAGGATAATAATTTGCCAGAAGGTTGGGAAGAGCGTCGGACAGACAATGGCCGAATATATTATGTTAATCATGCCACGAAATCAACGCAATGGGATCGACCAAGGCGAACAACATCACCGCAACAGCGTAATGGCAATAATGATAGACAGCCACCGGCTGGACCAACACGTTCCACCACCTGTACAAATCTGTTAAATGGTCATGGTTATGGCGGTGGCGGAAATCGTAACCGAGAGGCGACCACAGCAACGGATGAGCGTCGTCATTCCACGGAAATTCTCTCTAGTGTGGGTAAAGAGAATACCAGTCCTGCATCCACAACGGGCATGGGTACACCCGGCAAGAAACTCTCCTCCAATAATCGCAGTACCTTAGAACCGCGGCCCAACAATGAACCGGCACCGACCATTACCGGTAGTGGCAACAATACCAGTACAAGCAGTACACGTTTGCACAACAATGACAATCATGTAAAAACGCCAAAGCATCAGGGAATGAATGGTCATGGTACCGTGGAGGCAGTTTCGCCAACGGGCCAGCAGAACTATGTAAATGGGAATGCTCAATGTGGTCAGGCCGCACAGCCGCAAAGTGCCAGCAATGGTTGGACGCAGGATGAGATTAACATGACAACTACAACAACAACAACAACAAGCACACCAACGGTGACAGCTCCGCCTACGCCATCAGGAACAGCAACAACAACAACAACAACAACATCAACAACACCGCCCAGGCACACGCAGAATCAAAGTCCAACGGCAACAAATGAACGTACTCCTCCGCCACCAGGGCCAGGAACGCCGACAACTAACAGAAATGTCCATAGCCCCAATGCCAATAGCAATAGCAGTAGCCAGACTGCAGGCAGAACACCTACTGCTGCACCTGTCGCTGTGGCTGTGGTTAGTCAGCGTTCCCAAAGACGCAGCTCCCGTCAACCAGGTGAAGAGTCCTCAACAAGACGTCGCTCGTCCCGCGGTACCAGAGGTAATGGTAATGGGAGCAGTACTGGTGGTGGATCCGGCCAGAGATATGCTTCCTCTGCTGCCATTGCTGCTGCCAATCAGGCAGCTCGTCCCTTTCTGGACTTGCCACCGGGCTATGAGATGCGTACAACGCAACAGGGACAAGTGTATTTCTATCATATACCAACGGGTGTCTCAACGTGGCATGATCCGAGAATTCCTCGAGATTTCGATACACAGCATCTAACGTTGGATGCCATTGGTCCACTGCCAAGTGGCTGGGAGCAGAGAAAAACGGCATCGGGCCGAGTATACTTTGTCGATCATAATAATCGTACCACTCAGTTCACGGATCCGCGTCTAAGTGGTAGCATATTGCAAATGATAAGACGAGGTGGGGCGGTGCCTCCAACATCAGCAGCATCAGCAGCACCACCTCCACCAGGAGTGGCAAACACGGTATCAACTGTGACGGCACCAGTTCCGGCTCCAGCGACGCCCACAGCGACAACTGCAGCTACACAGCCAAGTGGAACAAGTGCAACTGTGACACCGACAACAACGACCAATACAACAACAACAACAACGGTGACACCTCATCGTATTGTTCCTGATCTGCCACAGGGATTGCTTGAGGGTGCCGATCTCCTGCCAAAATATCGTAGAGATTTGGTCGGTAAATTGCGCGCCCTTCGCACGGAACTGCAGACAATGCAGCCCCAATCGGGACACTGTCGGTTAGAGGTATCGCGCAACGAGATCTTTGAGGAGAGCTACAGACTGATTATGAAAATGCGGGCAAAGGATATGCGCAAGCGGCTAATGGTGAAGTTCAAGGGCGAAGAGGGTCTGGATTATGGCGGAGTGGCACGGGAATGGCTGCATCTGCTTTCGCGTGAGATGCTAAATCCTCAATATGGCCTATTCCAGTACAGTCGTGACGATCACTATACGCTCCAAATTAATCCCGATTCTGGTGTTAATCCGGATCATCTCTCTTATTTTCATTTCGTTGGACGCACACTCGGCATAGCCGTTTTCCATGGCCATTGCCTCGATGGGGGATTTACCACCCCCTTCTACAAACAACTATTGAATAAACCCATTACGTTGGGTGACATTGAGGGTGTTGATCCGGAACTGCATAGGAGTCTTACCTGGATGCTGTAAGAGATATTTCTTCACTTTTAAATGAATATGAAAAATAATTTTTTTGTTTTCTTTTCTTAATCCATTAATAGGGAGAGCAATATTAGTGGTATCATTGAGTCCACTTTTAGTGTAGAAAACAATAGCTTTGGAGCACTGGTGGTGCATGAACTGAAACCAGGTGGTGCCTCCATACCCGTCACAGAGGAGAACAAACGAGAGTATGTCAAACTCTATGTGAATTATCGGTTTATGCGCGGCATTGAACAACAGTTTCTTGCTTTACAAAAAGGTGAGTGACCCTAAGTTACATCATCTGGATAAATTAATCCCTTTCATTCGATTTTCTAGGTTTTTGTGAGCTTATACCCAGCCATTTGTTGCGACCGTTTGATGAGCGTGAACTGGAATTGGTCATTGGTGGCATATCTAGCATTGATGTCAACGATTGGCGAAACAATACGAGACTGAAGCACTGTACGAATGAAACAACGCAGGTGTTGTGGTTCTGGCAGGTAAATTGAATGAACTTCATTGGTCATCATTTACTCTATCATCATTTACTTCTCTCTTATAGGTGGTGGAGTCGTATAGCTCTGAAATGAGGGCACGTTTACTACAATTTGTGACGGGATCATCACGTGTACCGCTGCAAGGATTTCGGGCTTTACAGGGTTCTACGGGTGCTGTGGGACCACGATTATTTACCATACATTTAACCGCCGATGTGCCCACACAGAATTTGCCTAAGGCTCATACCTGTTTCAATCGTATCGACTTACCGCCCTATGAGACCTATCAACTGCTCTGTGACAAGCTGACGCAGGCCGTGGAGGAAACCTGTGGCTTTGCAGTGGAGTAGAATAAGCTGAGAGAGAGAGAGAGAGAGAGAGAGAGAGAGAGATATATCCAAAACCCACTCCCCCAATCCACACATATGCATATATATATATACCTATATATGTGTATTTATATACATATTATATACCAACACACACATACACAAACACCCTCTATACATATACATATTTATATACACACACATATACATATATATCAAAGCGATTTGAAATCAAAATTTTTAGAAACTGAGAAGTAATCAATAATTTGTATTTTATTTGTTAAAAAAAAAAACGAAAACAAGAAAATTCTATCCACAAATGCTGTTGCAGTTAATGAAAATTGATAGTGCATATACACACGAACCACTTACATTTATTATATATATATATATATTATATATATCTATTCGTATTTTACTGTCCAACTTTTTTGGCCTTCCTCTGTTTTGTGAAGACAACGTTTGTGACGCCCTGTTATAAATTTGTAGTTTTAAATATTGAATCCTATCCCCATCCATACCTCATCCCTTTCATCCTTCAACCGACCAACCCATCCCATCCATCCCATTATACATACAATACATTATACATATATACATATATCATAGTTAAGAATTAGGCTTATAGGCAAGAAGAACAACAAATTTTATAAAATTGGTGGCATTGGTCCGGCAATTTGGATGTGCTTTTGTTTTAGTTTAATGCATTTTTTAATGTTTATTAATTACGTTTTGTACATTTATTAAAGTGAAAATCGAACTCAATTCTAAGTTTTTATTAATTATTGTTAAAATTGTCCTTAAACACACAACCACACACACACACACATTATATACACACACGTCGATACACATTTGCATATTTTATAAACATGTAAACAAGTTGATTTGAAAAAAGTACTCAATTCTTTAACGTAGCTACTTTTAGTTTCTTTTAAAAAATAAATTGCAGATTATTTAAATGAAATTTTGATTTTTTATAATTGGAAATAATTATTTAGCTGGACATATTTTGTAGAGTATTAAATTATCTATATAGTCACATTCATATACATAACAATTCATAATCGAAAAAAGCAGAAAAAATTGGACAAAAAAATTCTAGAAAGTGATATTAGTAAAAATTTTAAACTGTCCTTTTAAATTGGTAGTTTTTTAACTCCTACTCCTCCAATTTTTCCCCTCCTTATCACCATATGCATATGTGAAATCTATTGATTTGATATTGAGAATGATACAAAATAGAGAAACCCCTTAAATATAAGAATTAAGCATTATAATACAAAACGAACGTTAACTTTTTAGCTTTAGAGAGCTCTAGGATGTGAACGAAATGTTGTAAGGATTCAAATAACAGATCAATCCATACATAGATACTGCAGCAAATGACAAGGACACTGCTCCCCCCTCCCAAAAAAAAGTGGATTTAATAAATAAATGAGCCTTATACAAAAAGTGATAACTTTGTTAAATTTATTTGATTTAAATGAAAATTTAAAATATTTTTTTTGTGTGTTTATAGCCTGAACCATTGTAATGCATTTTCGAAATAGTTTTTTTTAATATTTTTATACATATGTAGTTTTTATTGTGAGTATACAGCGCACCCGATGACCGAACTGAATTTAAATTATTACTAAAGTAGATTTATCTCAAAATGATTAAATACGAATAGTTAGTAAATAGTTTATTTACTATTATTTAGTCTCCATTTTTCTAATTATCGATCTCGAGCTGATCTAAATTGGTCAGCTCTATAAATTGCGGTTGGCCAGTGTTCCGGCATCAAGTAAAAGCCGATGTTTATATGAAAGTTTCCAATACATATATGATTAAGCGATTTTTATCAAACAAACCTAATCTAAACTCACAAATATTGATAGCTTTTTAATATAGCAAACCAATGTGAACAGATGGACATGATTATATGAAATCAACTTTATCTATATGTTATTTTCTAACAAATTTCTGAAAAGATTTTGAAACAACAAAGTTTAACTTTAAAAACCAGTTTTCTAAATATGGTTTTTAAATTTTATTTATTTTTTGCCTAACTTTAGACATTAGTATATTAAATTATATGAATATTATGATATACATATTTATATAGTATGTCTAAATTGTCAATATACAAACTAGGATTAACTAAAAGTGCATGACTATTTATTTTCTCCAATTTCAATTTGGAAATATCATTCAATTTTCTTTTTTTTAACAGATTTAGCGGAGAATAAACATAGAACAGCTCCAGCTCCACCTCCAATTAAGGATATTTGATTGATTTTTGAGCAGTTCGATTAATGATAGCAACACCATACAACTAATACTCATTACTTTAAGCTATTAAATTACAACACAAAATCGTTCGCAAGTTACTAAAGCTAGTGCATGGGTTAATACATATACATACATATGTACATATATAGTACTTGTATTGTATAAAGTCTAGAACTAAAAGTCTGGATCATAGTCCCGAGCATAGCGCGTTCGGTTTGGATGATTGTTATAGCTGTACATCTGATGGGCATCGGCAAAGGCATCTGGATATTGGTGTCCATATGACTGTTGCTGCTGCTGTTGCTGATGTGAAGGATACTGGTGGTGATGATGATGATGATTGTTGAGTTGCGGCCGCTTCAGGGAGTCGCCCTTCTGCGAGTAGGTTGGCTGCTGATCATAGAAATAGTCACCGCCATTGCTGTGAGGATGACGGGTAGACCGCCAACTATCATAGATATTGGAGCTATTGCTGCCATGCATAGAATTGGTGAAGCGCTGCAAAATATTTGGGTTAATGAGTGGAATAGTTCGTTTCCTTAACGCATCTGTGACTTACTTTAGGTTTGATGGGCTGCTTGGTATCATTCCAAGGATCATCTATGTTGTAAAAATCATCCACACCATAATTATCCACTCCTCCCATATGGTTAACTTTTAACTCATTTAACATATCATTGGTCAAGGGTATTGGTGCCTTCTTGGCTCTCTTTTGGCGATTAAGGAGCTGGAATTATGGTAATAATCATCAAATGTTTCTAATAATTCTATCAAATCCCAACTTACCACTGTCACCCCGAATATGACAACAAAGACCAATGATCCCACTCCAATAACAATCACTACTATGGCCCATTGTGGAATAAGTAAATCTTCTTCAGCATATTCCACATTTGTTTGCAGATTTTTGGCTATGACTGTAATTATAAAATTTAGGTTAGGAAAATGTAAAGGAAAAGCTTTCTTACAAGTATACTTACCACTGAAATCCGTAGCAACTGGATCAATTATATATTTGCCCATCTGATAGCTATCCTTGACCAATTGTTCTTCCTGTGGGCCAGCAACACTGTCCGTCTCATTCTCCTGCGCATCTTTGTCGGGGAGCACAGGTATTGTGGGTTTGGTTAAGGCATCGTGGAACAATTGTCGAATCTCCAGTGTATCCACATCCTCTGTAATGTTGGCCAACTCCACATAGTAGTCAACAAGGACACTACCCTTACTGAAGCTATCAATGCGCACTTTTTTATACCATTTGTTTAATTGTTGGGCACTGGAATACACTTCATTAAGCTAAAAAGAGAACAAGAGAGGATGATGTTTCAGGATAATTGTGATTCTTAACTTCAAATGAATACCTGTGCTTCCAGTTCATGTGCCAGATTCTTCCATTCGAGGGTGTTGTGATCCAACAATTCCGGTTTCCACGCTACACCATCAATAATCTTGATTGTGGCCGCAAGATCACAATCTGCTGTACAATGTCCCGGTTTTGTGGGTCTTGGTGTCGTTGTTGTTGTCGTCGTCGTGGTAGCTGCTGTTGTGCTGGTTGTTGTGGTACTGGCACTAGCCGTGAGTAAATCTTCAAAGTTGATGGTCTGAGCATTTAGTTTGTCAATGGACAAGGGCGTGGTGGGTGGTGTGGGCCATCCCGTAAACTCAGTGGTAGCACGCATCGGTGGGCCCTTCTTAATTACCACCTGTGATGAGGCAGATGAACCGTCTGGAGTTGGACCATCGTGTGTGGGGGTATGGGGAGTGGTCAAACGATGTGCGCCCAAACGCTTATGGAAACCCTTAGGAAATACTACTTTAAGACCGCCTCCCGCTGCCGTTGAATCATTTCCTGGAGCTTCAGAACTGACAGGTTTACTTGTGGTTGATGTTGTTGTAGTAGATGTCGAAGCTGGATGAACGACTTTAGATTTATAGCC